>CM033407.1:20954145-22277887 GCA_019426215.1 Buddleja alternifolia
GATTGAAGATTTATCTCAACAAGCGTCACAAATCAATCTGTGTGATGATAGTGATATTGATGAAGATAATGAAATCATTATACCTAATCCTAAGACTACTCGTAAAGACATCAACGATGACATTGCAAGAAACGCTGATGATCATGAAGGTATGTTCATCAAGAGCAAATTCAATCTACAAACACTGAAGCGCCTACGCAAGGAATTGGTCAAGCGCCTACACAGTTTAATCAAACGTTAGATCAATCTCTTAACTCGTTCCAACCAGACAGAAAATGGCTCAGAGACCATCCACCAGAACTAATTATTGGAGATATTGGAGCACCCGTTAGAACGAGAGCCGCTACAATAAATGAGGCCATGTTTGCAAGCTTCCTATCTCAAATGGAACCAAAGAAAGTGGATGAAGCGCTTAACGATCCAAGTTGGATAGAAGCCATGCAAGAAGAGCTAAACCAATTTGAAAGAAATAAGGTATGGACGCTAGTACCAAGACCAACCCACCAAGGGTCATTGGAACTAGATGGGTCTATAGAAACAAAATGGATGAGAATGGGATTGTGATTAGAAACAAAGCCAGACTCGTAGCTCAGGGATACTGTCAAGAAGAGGGCATCGACTTTGATGAAACATACGCTCCAGTTGCCCGACTTGAAGCAATCCGCATGTTTCTAGCGTTTGCAGCATTTAACAAATTTACAGTGTATCAAATGGACGTAAAGAGTGCATTTCTGAATGGTAAACTCCAAGAAGAAGTATATGTGGAGCAACCACCAGGATTCATCAACAACCATGGGAAAGCATGGTTTACAAATTGGACAAGGCACTCTATGGTCTTAAACAAGCACCACGAGCATGGTATGACACTCTCTCTATCTTCCTTATAGGTAAAGGCTTTTCAAAAGGCAGCGTTGACACAACGTTATTCAAAATTACCCATAATGAAGATATTCTCCTAGTTCAAATTTATGTTGATGATATTATATTTGGATCTACCAATAAGCGTCTATGTGAGAAATTTTCGAAAATGATGCAAGATCAATTTGAAATGAGCATGATGGGTGAATTAACTTTCTTCCTAGGATTACAAGTTAAACAACTCCCTAATGGCATATTCATAAATCAAACTAAATATACTAGAGATATGATCAAGAAATTTGGTATGGAAAATGCATCACCTTCAAAAATTCCAATGAGCCAAACGCTTAAGCTAGATAGAGACGATAATGGAAAGAAAATTGATATCACTAACTATAGAGGTATTATTGGATCACTTCTTTATCTTACAGCTAGTAGACCCGATATTATGTTCTCAGTATGCATGTGTGCACGATTTCAAGCTGATCCTAGAGAATCACACTTAATTGCTGCTAAAAGAATCCTTAAGTACCTAAAAGGCACACAAAATGTGGGCTTATGGTATCCTAGGGATTCTCCTTTTGAACTAATCGGTTATTCAGATGCAGATTTTGCAGGATGCAAAATAGATAGAAAAAGTACTAGTGGAACATGTCAATTTCTAGGTGATAGACTAATTTCATGGCATAGTAAGAAGCAACAGTCCATCGCTACTTCCACCGCTGAGGCTGAGTATGTAGCCGCTGGAAGCTGTTGTGCACAGATCCTTTGGATGAGGCAACAACTTAGAGATTATGGAATAATCCTAGATCCAACTCCTATCCATTGTGACAATCAAAGCGCCTTAGCAATGACTCAAAATCCAGTTCTTCACTCTAGAACCAAACACATTGACATTCGCTATCACTTTCTACGTGACCACGTTCAAAAGAAAGATATCTCCATGCACTTCATTGGTACAGAAAAGCAACTGGCAGATATCTTCACCAAAGCGCTTAACGAACAACGTTTTCTCACTTTAAGAAGTGAACTAGGTATGATTGATCTAAATGCTTAATCATTCGAAACATCATACTTTTGTTAGGCATGAAATTTAGGGGGAATTCACTGTATGTTATGAATTTATGGGAACCTACATAGGGGAACCTTAAAAGAGCTAACTATACCTAAGTGAATATGACCAAAAATGTTTTCCCTTGCATCGGTCATACGCACTTAGCACCATACACTTAAAACCTTTTTGACGCTTATTACACAAATCTGTCTTAGCGTCTGCACTTCTTTCAAAATAAACTAAACGCTTAGCTTTATTCCCGGCTAAAGCAGTTAGTAAAAAGACCCTTTTAAAAGCAAGCGTACATTACCCTACGCTAAAACGAGAAAGTGGATTAGTCAATCAATGCAATTAATGCTGACTTGACATTCCTCACCCTTCGCTCAAGAAAACCCATGGGTACTCATCACGTTTTTCAAAGATGGTTCAGCACATGTACACGCGTCAGTACAATTACCATGTATCTTAGACGAGTACAACCGCGCTGAATATTTTAAACCAAAAGTAAAACACTACTACCAAGACCTAATGATAAGTACTGGGAAACTGTGTCCTCATATACACCCTGAAAGGAATAATTCTATATGTTACAATGACCGCTAAAGCACAACCTGTTACTTGAAAGAGACTCCCAAGATTTTCAAGCGTCCACATAACACTAATTGTTTCAAGCGTCATTCTGAATAGGTCCGGACGCTTTAACAAATTTTTGGCGGGCATTTGAATAGTGTTCAAAATTATGATTCCCGAACAGTTTTCATAAAGAACGTATCCGCTTTTCATGGGCACACGTATCACTCTCAGTCTCTGTTTTAAACTTTTAACGGACTTCAAAATAGTATATGTGGCAGTTACTAAAAGAAACCGTGCCTATTTAATCTAAATTCACGTCCACAGTTATATTTTAATGGCTGAGATTTATATTCCTCCACGTGTCAACATCTCAAACTTCAAACACACCGAACATTCAAATTGAAGTTTCTGCAGAACACAAACACTCTTATACTCTATTCCATTCGTGCAAAAACAAGTCTCTCTCTTTTTCAAAAACGAAAAATTTTCCTTCGTAATCTCTGTCTACTGCTCACTCATGGCACCAAGAAAGCTACTGCTGGAACCTCTGAAGTTATTGTCAAGATCACTGAAGGCCTTATAGTTGATTGGAAGTTTCTCTATGAAAACCCCCAATTGATTTAACGGAAATAATGGATTCTGTAGCAGAGGCTGGGCTTCAGAAATTTCTCACGAAATACTCATATATGTTTCCTGAAGAACTAGAATTTTTCTGGAGAAATGCTCGACTGTCTGACGATGAGACTTCCATCACGTGTTTGTTTCCTGTCTCCAAGAAGGAATCAAAGACGTTCACTCTCTCTGCGGCCTCCATTGCCCAGAATTTCTCTCTACCTAATGCTGGAGCCACTTTAGACACTATCACTGAAGAACAAATTCAAGAAGTCTGGACTCAGATTAGCGCTTACGATGATGTTCCATACAAACCGTACTTTGAGAAGAAAGATATAGTGAACAGGTATCGAGTCTTGGCTGATTTCTGCAGTAAAAACATCGAATGCAGAGTGGGAACCTTCGACAAAATCAACCCAACCCAGTTCCAGATGATGACTGCCATCCTACTCAAGATAAAGATCAACTGGAGCGCCTATATATTCAGCAGGTTCAGAGACAGTCTACGCACTTCAAACAGACCTTATGGTCTAGTTTTAAGTGATCTACTCTTTCGAGCAGAGTGCACCTCTTCAGCAGGAGTCACCGTGGCCAAGCATAAGTTCTATGGGCCAAGAATCATCAATAATCTCTTCAATCCACCCAAAGTTGGAGGTGCTGCTAAGCCTCTCTCTGAGCGCCAAGTTGTCCGCGCAGCGTCAGATGAGGAGGCTGAGCGTCCAGATCAGGAGAAAGCCAAACGTACTGTGAAGCGTCCCACTGTCACAAAGAAACGGGCTCCTCGAAAGCCCAAGGCTCAACCTATTAAAAACGATGAAGATGACGAGGATTCTATACCCCTCATTAGTCGAAAAGATCTGGAAAAGGTTCTCAAAAATATTGACTTTGAAGAACCTGCAGTTCCACAGACTCAAGCGTTCCCCGCCGAAGGCATAAATGTGAAGCGTATCTTCAAGAGGCGTAAGCGTCCAACTGCTGCCATCTCTTCTGAGGCTACACAAAGAGATCAAGCTATCGCTGCTGTCCCGATATCATCCTCCGAACCACCAGTTGATGTCCATCTGGATGTTGATATGACCCAAATTGTGGCCATCGCACATGAAGCTGCCATCGAATCTACAAATCTCGAGCCGGATGAACCTGAAATCCCAAGGGCTCAACCATTGCTTGCATTACCTAGTACAACAGAGGCACGCTCAGAAGGTCAGAGCGATGCTAACGACGTTGTGATCCATCGACATTTCTTCAAGCTGGATCCCTCAAAGACTATCGATCACTCAGTCGATTATTTGCCTCCAGCGCCCGCAGAGAACTTCATACCTGCAGGTTACAATGAAGAAAGTCTTATCAATGCCGAAAATGATATCGCCAAGCTCATAAAGTTTGATCTGGCTGTACGCAACACTCTCTTTAATACAGCCTCCACCCCAGCTGATGAAGCTTACTACACAGCGCTTGAACTCGGAAAGACTCCCACACACATCCCGGCTTCCGTCACTCTCCAAGCTCAGCGGCAAGGAGGCACGACTCCTAGAGCTGATGTTGACTTAGCTTATTATCTGGACTGTGGGACAAGCAAACCCACTGGCTTCGCTCTCCGCGACTACAACATCAGAGTCTATGAGCGTCAGGATCAGCTTCTGAACCCAACAGAAGAGCTACTAAACAGAGAAGGCTATTCTCACTCTCTAACACTGGTCAAAAGCGAGGAAAACAAGCGCTCAGCTAATCCTCTCCTCCTGTGGAAGAATAAAGGAGTACATGCCGGTGAGCGTCCAGCATCCCTGACCGAGATGATTCAACTTGAAACCGATGCATATTTTGACTGCGTCTGGAACGCTAACTACCAACCCGACAGGTATCGTTTTGAATCCATCTGTGATATTCATCACCAAGGGTTTCGTGCTATACTTAATGCAGGAACTGAGTATTGTATGACTGAGATACGATGGGCTGAAGCTTACATGGGTGACACGTATAAATTTGAAGACTTGGTTAGTGCTCCCCATCTGTTCAGAATAGGGATTCATGATAAAAGGACCAAATTTGCACGCTACATGCTGACGCAGCGCCAGCATAGACTTGGACCCGTTCTGAAGCTGCCTCTGATCCGCCATCAACCTGAACACCGCTTAAGACAAGCGTTGCACAAACTGGCCAACTCTTCTCTACGCTTTGATGATCAAGCGTCCACCAGCGGTTCTTCTCCCATGTCCTGTCTGAACTGCACCCCTAGCCATGTGAAGACAACTTTTCTCTCATGATGGCAATTATGCCTCCAGTCTCTCTATTCGACAAAATCTTCACAGACAATCTGCGACAATGGGATGGCTCTCGGATCAATTCTTTCAGAGGATATCCACTACTTCCGTCTATTCGACAAGAAGTCTCCAGTCACTATGATTTTGGTTTATCGCTGCTAGAAAGATCTCAAGCGCTTGCTTCAGCCATCTACCCATACTTGGAAGAGTATTACCAGCTCCGCGTTCCCGACTCTCGGAAAACCGAAGACTCTCCCAACAGATCGGCTAATTGGCTTCTCACAACACTATTGCCCAGATGCCTTATTCTCCATCTGCAAAGCGCCCTCCAAACTCTTTCCCACTCATGTGCTGGATATCCTCGGGCCACTGTATATCAGGGCACTGGATAGTCCTATCAGAACGTTCATTCAAGGTACTCATCTCCCCACTCTACATTTGAATGAACTCCTGCAGACTGCTACGTATCCATATGCAGATGAACCGTTTGCCAGCTTGGACTTTCGGTTTACGGACCTTTAGCCGAATAGAATCAGAATTTCCTGCAGCACCACTGAACTGTTAACTGCTCCTGAGCGCCTATTAGAGTTACCTCAAGCGCCTCATTCTCCCAGTCCAACTGAATCCGACTCTACTGCATCCACCGAGTCCAACACTGCTCCAGAGCTTCGAGGAACAGTATTTGATCCTACTAATCAAGTACATATTGAATCTCTCAAACACACATCTCGTTTTAAACCTCAAGTCCGCCCTGCACTTCCCCACGCTCAACCGTCCATGACTGAATGCCTCACTCAAATACAACAACTCTCTACAGCTACTCAGGCAAGTCATGTGGCTTTAACCAATGATCTACAAGACCGGTTCACGGCTCTCGAGACCTCTCTCACAGACGCTAATCAAGCTCAACTCCTGGTCACGAAAGAACATTTCGACCAGCGTCTAACCACTCTTGAGGCCTCTATCGCTCAGATTGCTGCTCAAGTCAGTCTTATTACACAGCATTTCATACAGACTGATGATGGCAATAAGGGGGAAAAGAAGGGAGAAAAGAGGAAATCGTCAACATCTAAAGATCAAGTTCCTCCTCCACCATCCAAGCGTCAACACATTGATACTTCTCTCACACTGAGTGCAGAACCAAGGTATCCCTATCCCTCTTGGGTAACCACATCGGTTGAAGCGTCCAATACGAAAGAAACTCCCAGAGTACTCTATCCAACTCTTCCATTGCCTTCAAGAGCCCTGCTTGAACAGTTTGACATTCCTCTTCTCAGAGCATCAATTCCAGAACCAACTGATCCAGCAGTATTAGCCTTAGAAAGAAAAATGTCTGACTTCGACCAAACCTTCAGAATTTGCCTACGATACATAGGCATCAGTCCAGAGGAATGGGATAAACACTTCATTGCCTTTAAGGCACGACAAGTTCAAGAAAACAAGCACATAATCAGTAAAGATCATGCTGCAATGATGACGTTAGAAGATCAGATAACTGAAGCAATCCGTGCTGAAATGACTAAGAGATACAAGATCAAGCCACGATCTTAATTTTTACTTGTGCCTCTCTCTTTTTAGTTGTAAAATGCCTGTACTGTGAAGTATATATATAAAAATGCATTTTACAGCTGAAACATCTCGTTAAAGCTCAAACTAACTTACTAACTTACGCTAACTTTCAGGTATCTAACGCTTGAACCAAATAAGTATTGCCATCATCAAAAAGGGGGAAATTGTTAGGAATTTCATATTAGATGTTTTGATGATGACAAATAGGACTTTCTGTTAGACTCCGAAAAGTGTAAAAGCTTTCATAGAATGTTATGTATAAGTACCTGAAAGCTTATTTATCTTAGGCTTATAGTATTCATCTTTGTAGAATTCCTTAGACTAAGTATGTGACACTAAAAAACACTTAGGAAAATTCTGGGTGAGACTACCAAGTGATGAAGGTGAAGATCAAGCGTCTAAAGCTACAATGGATAAAGATATCTTGAAGCGCCCGTCAAATGCTTTAGGGATTATCCCAGTGCTCAAACTACGAATGGATAACTCAGGCCGAATACTCAACATCAAGTGAAATGACGGAATTCTCAGTGAGACTATCAAGACAAGATTGAAGAGTAAGCGTTTGAAATTCAGGATCAGTCCAAGCGTCTGTTTGATACACGAGAATAACTATTCTCTTCAGCAAGCGTCCAAAAGAGTTAAACCAACACAACCTACAAAGAACGTAATCTGAAAAAGAATTCAGACCCAAAAAACCATCCAAAGACTTAAAAGAATGCATGAATCAAACGGACGAATTATTTCCAACGGAAATAAGACAAGATGCATTAAAAGTCCGATAAGTGCTATTAAAATATAAGCACTATAACTTATGGGCAAGCCATATCTTTGACCTAGACTGTCAGATTTATGAAACCAAGACCATGCCTAACCAACTAAATATACCCAAAGTTAGAAATGTCTGAACTCAAGGAATGTTTGGGGAAACGAGACTCCAACCGAGTCAAACGGACAAAAAATCACCAATACCTTATAAATAGCTTTTTCAACAAACAAGTAATGATGGAAAAAGTGACACACACAAAAATACCGACCTTGTTGAAAGAAAAGCTTACTAAAAATCATAGCCAAATATCCATATAAGCTTTTCACAAATATTCCAGAGACAGTCACCCATATCTCAAATCTCTTGTTAAGAAGAACCTATACTACCATTGAGATATCCCCAAGTTGTTTGAACTTTCCAAAACAAAAAAAAAAAACCAACCCGTGACCAAAACCATCAACACCTTTCATCTGAGTGAGAAAGCTGGTTGACTTGCAAGCAATATTTTTGTGTAAAAGAAGCTTGTTGAAGTTGATCTCTATTGGAGCTGAAATCTGCGTGACCAAGGAGTTCCGAGATCAAGAGTAACTTGCACCATTTCTGAGTGAAAGAAACAAGGGGATAGAAGATCTTTAGTGGAGCTGAAATCTGTGTGACCAAGGAGTTCCAAGATCATATCCAATCTCCCTCTATCTTGTAGAAGTCTCTGTGTGACTCTTCGATAATCATCATAGTGGAAAAACCTCCTTGATAAAAGGAGAAGAAGGACGTAGCTGGGATTACATCACCCAGTGAACCTTACAAATATCTTGTGTCATTTACCTCTTCAAGCATTCATTGTTTTACTGCTTTACTATTCATACTGCATACATTCTGATAAAGTCTTAAAACAACTAAGCAACTACTTTCGATCAGTTAACTGAACGCTAAGCTATAAAATACTTCCGCTGTGCTAACTCTGATTTAGTGACTAAACTCTGCCCTACTTTGGTAAGCGTTGAAATCACCGAGTCTAAGTTAACGTTTCTCAAGCGTCACCTCCAGCGCTTAAACTTGTCAAGCGTTCAAATACTTCAAAGTGATACGAATTTTTAAGAAGTCAAAAAAAGTCTTCAGGGTCTATTCAACCCCCCCCCCCTTCTAGACCCTTTCGTATACCACTTGGGACCAACAATTTGATACTCCATTATTCTTAACTGTATACTAACAACTCACCATATTTTTCATAAGATAATTCATATTCCACAAAAAAAAAAAAAGCATTTTTTTTATTTGGTATATACTAATGATATCCCAAGCTCCATTTAATCAAGATTACATATTAAATAACTATTACATGAAATACTGTATGTGCCTCATGGCAAGATGATTTTCTTTGGAACGACAACTCTAATTTTTCTATTTTTCGATTTTTTGAAGGAGACCCAATTTTCTTTTCTTTCTTTTTTTTTGTCTTTTATTTTGTTTCTTTAAGGCATTTCACATCTTCACATTGTCTACTTTCAACATACCTTTGTTTTACTTTATGCTTTGGGTCTAGGATTAGTTTCTTACTAGAATGATATTAGGTCATTAATTATAAACGTATAACTTTTAATTTTCCCTTCTTTACATACGTTTTTTCTTGAATTGATTAAATCACTTCAAATTCATCCATGAGAAAAGGATGCAACAATTCAAATACAGTACGATTGAGATTTTCACTGAAAATCTTTAGTTGATTTTAGAGCTCCAAAAATTACTATTGAAGATCCACTACACATTAATTTTCACAAAGAATTTTAATTTCATTATGAAATGACGATAATATATTTGGAGTGCTAATTGTTATGATATTAATCCCCTTAAAGAATATTATTAATCATATGACAATGTTTATATAGAGAGTACAAGAATGAGAAATATGGAAAGAACAAGAATAAGGAAACATAAATATAAAATAATAATAACTCTAACACTCCCCCGCAGTTGAAACGGTAGGAGCACGAACGTTGAGACTGGAACAAAACTCCAAAAACAATGCAGAGGGCAAGCCTTTGGTGAAGATGTCAGCAAACTGGCGCTAAGATGGTACATGCAACACACGAGCATCACCTAAAGTAACTTTCTTGTGTACAAAATGCAAATCTAATTCCACATGTTTAGTACGTGGATGTTGTACGGGGTTGGAAGAGAGATAAACGGCATTGATGTTATCATAGTAAACAAGAGTAGCGGAAAACAGAGGACGGTGAAGCTCAAGAAGAAGATTATGTAATCAAGAGGTTTCAACAACCGCATTAGAAACACCGTGTCACGCCCCGAAATTGGGTCATAAAAGACCCAACTTGAATACATAAGTCTATCGTAGCTGTAGTTCCAATTCCAAACATGGACCCAATTTTTATCAATGTATCTTAGGGTCCTACTCCTGAAACTATCATCCGCATCACGAAGTAACTTAATATCCTTGAATAAAACTACCAGTTTTTACCTCTTGGATCGTCTATGTCTATTCCTGTTATCCTCCAACTAGTCTCACTGCTCAACTCACCTACAACTAGAAGGAAGGAATGAAACAAAATACGTAAGCAAAGGCTTAGTGAGTGCCAGTGCTTGTGTGCAAGTTTCTCAAAATAGTTTTTAGACCCAAATGATAAATTAGTGAGGGAAAAACAATAATAGTTTTTGTTGATTTTCAAAGGATCATTGAAATCCTAAATAAGAAAAGCAATTTGTGATCATAGTAACAATTAAGCAATAGCTAATATGAGACAAAGGTCTTAGTATATGCACGATGAGGTTTTGTCAAATATCATTGAAAACATGCTTGGAAAAAATTACGTTCATGATAAAGTTGGAACGATTGGTGGCATGATATTTAAGTTGCAAAACATGCATTTTAAAAAGCATGTAGTTCAATGCAAGTATCACGTACAAGACATGTTTAAGTAACACGTACAACACATGTTTATATAACACGTACAAGACACGCTTAAGCAGTAGGGGGCCATGTTAGCAATACCATCGCGTCCGATGATTTACCCACAGCACTTTGGGTCCCGCTGCTTCTTCCTTATCACCCCTGAACACGCGGCTTAAAAGCCATCACCTTATACCTCCCCACGCAGGCTCGCGATGCCCGATTTGGTCATATCCGGAGTATGCCACACGATAAATGACCCATGCACCCTCAGAGCACTCCGTCCTAGGTGCATGGATCTGGACATGAATAGAGGGAACTGTTTAAGACCGCAAGCCCATGCTTGACCGGCCGAACCCTGCCCTATCCATCGCCCGACCTTGGGCCCAACACAACCACGTCAGATGCAACACATCACAAGAACACCATCACGGAAAATGATCACGATACAAGACCAATGATGGAGTAATTTCACAAAAATCAAAAAACCGATGTTTATTTCGAAATCATTCTTGTATAAATTATGCATCTGAAATAAGTATGCAATCACGTATGTCACGAATGATGCAATGAAGCATTTTAGTTCACGATGAAATATTTAATCGAACAAATAGTTTTTCAGAATTTCCTTAAAAGAATGTTTTCCTCGAATTCATTTTCACAAAACATGCCTGAAAATTACTTTTGCAAGATACGTGTTTGAAAACATTCATGCAGGTAATAGTTGGTGCCAAGAATTGGTGAATGTAAAATGAGTCCTGAATTTGATTTGAAAGTATTGAAACTCATTTTCATGTCAAGTATTCAAAGCATGTTGAAAGTACATAGATATATATATATATATGACGTATTCCTTCCAGTTTTGAAAGACATATAACTATAATTTTGAGAGGCAACTCACAGTACTCTTCCAAGCTACTAGGATCGTTGCCGAGTGAATCTCCAACACTACCTGCTTTGGCCAAATATCAAATTAGAATCTTATTCTATCACTCGATTCTAATAACCTGCCGAACCTAATCTATTTGATCCTATAAACTATGATTATGCATAAAGTATACACTATTTTCCCATAATTTGGCTATAACAAAATTAATTTTAAAGATTCACAAAAACTTCAAGAAAACAATTTTGCGCGGTTGTAATTTGAAAATTGTTAAAATTCATAGAGGAAGAGTTTACCTCTAAAACTTCCAGAACTACCCAACACTTGTTGAAAAAAGATTGGGTAAAATTTTCAAAAGCAATGAACATTTCCAAGTGGGTGTTTTAACCACCAAACCTAAGCCAAACTAAATCAGATTTTGATCCAGACAAGCTGCATTTCAAAATTTGTATAAAATCCTTTGTTTATCAAAAAAATCCCAAATTTTGTATGACATGTTCACAAGACACTGAAAATGGTTCTATAAAATTTTGGAAGCCAAATAAAATATTTAGATACAAAATCTTCAGCTCAAAACAACACTTATCTGTAAATGAGTAATTCTCTGGCAGCAGTTGTCTACCAATTTTTATAAATTTCATCAAAGCTTCAAAAATCTCAAACTTTTACAGAAACATACAAAACATGTATAGATATCTACAGAATTGTTTTTAAATTAATTAAAGTTTTAAATATGAAATTGTAAGCTCAACAAGTGGCTTTTTCGAAACATGATATAATTCTGGCAGTTCTTTTGAATAATTTAATAGAAATTCTACAAGACTCCAAAATTTACGAAATTTTACCAATATGTTGCTAACACATCCAAGTTAATTGAAAAATATTTTGACTCCAAAATTCGGTCATTTGGCCTTTCAAGTACAACCTAGAACCCCGCAGAAACTGAAATGGAGTTCAACTTCATTTCATGACAAAACAACAATGCATGTCCTAAATGACTTTCAAAAACAAGTTAGATTCGACATGCAATCACTTATCTATGTTTCAAATACAAATAGAGTGATGGGTCTATAACAATTTATCCAAACCCTTTCCTCATACACACAATCAACCAAATTCTCAGCCCTACCTTCCAATTCACCTCATGCATGTCCCAATTGAGCCTCCAATTGATCAATTCAAGATTTAATTCCACAATAATTCTAGTAAACCAAGAATAAACACATTTTAACAGAGATGAGGGTGTCTTACCTAAGTATTTGGTTGATGAGAAAACACCAAGAGAACAAATTTCTAATGGTGCTGCCAGATTTCAGGTCCTGAAACTGGGTCACGATTTTAGGCGAATCTAAAACTTTATGTAGCAGATACGAAAATTCTGAACACATGGTGTTCTTCCTTGTCCTCTCAGGGAGAGTTTGGGCTAAAAATATTCCAATTTGGGCATCATTTGATCCCTCAAAACTTGAAAATACAAACCTTGCCAGAGCAGGATTTCTTGCGGAAATTGCTTGGACAATTATGGTTTCTATGTTGTGGTTTACACTCTCTCTTTCCATGAATCTCTTGAATGATTTGGGAGAATAAAAGAGGAGATAATGGGGAAGAATTCTGTTATTTGGAGAAAGAAGAAGTGAAGTGTAGAGTGGAAAAATTAAGAAGCTAGATAGGTATATATATAGGATGTGATAAGGGCTTGGTGGCAATTTTTCTATTTGTCTCATATCCCTTGTCATGTTCTATTTTATTTCATAACCCCTATATCAATAGGAGTTAAAATTTAGCCCCTACATGGATATATATTGATATTAGGACAATCCACGTGTTCAAAATAATCTCTTGGCATATTTGTACTAATGGTAATACATATTAAACCTAGCTATTTTCAATAGGTTATACTACTAATCATTGCATTAGTTAAGAAAAACCCCGATGTCACACACCGCAGTGTTCTGCTTCAGCACTAGAACGGGACACAGCGTGTTGACGTTTAGAGGACCAAGAAATTAAGTTATCACCAAAAAGACACAATAACCAGAAGTAGACCTATGAGTATCTGCACAACCAGCCCAGTCAACGTCGGAATAGGCAATGAGTTGAGATGAGGAGGAGGGACGAATAGAGAGACCCTAAGAAATAGTACCGCGAAGATAGCAAAGAACACGCTTGAGAGCGTTCATGTGGTGAATGCGGGGATCATGCATAAAGGGACAAAGTTGTTGGATGGCAAAAGAAATGTCAGGGCGAGTAAAGGTGAGATATTGCAGAGCACCAGCGAGACTGCGATAGAGAGTGGGATCCGAGAAGGGAGCCGTTGAGGAGGAAGAAAGCTTGGATTGCGTGTCAGCTGGAGTAGAGACAGAATTGCAGTCAGTCATGTTAGCACGAGCAAGAATTTCCAAGGTAAATTTTTCTTGAGAAAGAAAAAGACTGGAGGAAGAACAAGAGACGGAAATACCAAGAAAGTGGTGGAGGGGTCCCAAATCGGTCATGACAAACTCAAAAGATAAAAGGGAAGTGAGTTTCAAAAGAAGAGAGGGAGAAGAGGCAGTTAAGAGAATGTCATCCACATAGAGGAGAAGATAAGCGATGGAAGAGCCACGACGAAAATTAAACAGAGAAGCATTCGATTTACTACTAATAAAACCTAAGGAGAAAGAAAAGAAGCAAAGCGATGATACCACGCACGGGAAGCTTGTTTAAGACCATATAAAGCTTTATTAAGGCAACAGACGTGGTTAGGAAGATCAGGATTAGTAAAACCGGGAGGTTGTATCATAAAGACGGTTTCAGAAAGGTGACCATGAAGGAAAGCATTTTTGACATCAAGTTGGCATAAAGGCCAGAAAAAGCTAAGGGTGAGACTAAGAACAGTGCGAATGGTGGTAGGTTTAACCACAGGACTAAAGGTATCCTCGTAATCAATGCCAGGCTATTGTGTAAAGCCTTGAGCAATGAGACGAGCCTTATAACGTTCAAGAGAACCATCAGAGTGATACTTTTGGCAAAAAATCCATTTGGAACTGACAAGGTTGATATTAGGAAGACAAGGAACAAGAGTCCAAGTTTCGTTGAAGTGAAGAGCAGAGAGTTCATCGACCATGGCATCTTTCCAATTGGGATCTTTGAGAGCTTGAGCATATGAACGAGGCGGAGGAGAGATGCTAGCAGTGGCGGAAATATTTAAAAGAGAACGAGGTTTAGTAATTCCCGCTTTAGAACGAGTAATCATGGTGTGTGTGGAAAGCGAAGGGGAAGGAGGAGGAGCCACCGAAGCTGATGTGGCAGCGGAAAGAGAAGAATGCATAGTTGCAGTAGGGGATGATGTGGCAGATAATGCTGACGTGGTAGATGATGACGTGTGAGGGGCTGTTGATGTGGCAAGCGGAGCGGGTGGAAAATTAGGCGGTAATCTGATTTGCAAAAGTCCAGAGGATAGGGCGGAAACTCGAACAAGAGAACTGAGAAAAGAAGGGGAGTCGTCATCAGAGGAAAGAAAATCATAGGAGGTGATGTCATCGGGAGGGGCAAAAAAAGAGAAGGGAAACACTGATTCATCGAAGACGAATTAACGAGAGATTATTATTTTGCTAGAATGGAGATCAAGACAACGAAATCCTTTATGATGAGATGGATAGCCTAAGAAGAGACAAGTCGAGGAACGAGGAGAAAGTTTGTGGGGAGAAGTGGCAGAAAGATTAGGATAGCAAAGGCATCCAAAAACAAGAAGATGATCATAAGTGGAAAAAATGCCATAGAAAAGCTCGAACGGAGTTTTGTAGGAGATAGTGGTAGTGGGTAGAATATTGAGCAGATGAACCGCCATATGTAAGGCTTCAGCCCAGAAAGAAGGAGGAATAGTGGCTTGGAAGAGAAGAGAGCGAACAATGTTATTCACAGTTTGGATAGTTTGTTCAGCCTTGCCGTTTTGTTGTGAAGTGTGTGGGCATGAAAAACGAAATTGAGTACCATTTTTTGTAAAGAAAGAGTGAAACAATTTATTATCAAATTCACCGACATGATCACATTGAAAAGATTTAATTTTAAGGTGAAATTGAGTATTAACATAAGAATAAAAAAATTCAAAAATTGTATAAACATCATATTTACGTAATAAAGGAAAAACCCAAAGAAAATGCGAAAAATCATCCAAAATAAAACATAATATTTAAAACAACATAGACTAGAAACCGGCGACGTCCAGATATCTGAGTAAACAACATCAAATAAATTAGAACTAGCAGATGAGGAACTAGAAAAAGGTAAACGCTTGTGTTTTCCAAGTTGACAAGCATGACAAATCGACTTAGAAACATCTTTACTACAATTAATAAAATTACGACTATTAAGAAACAAAATAATAGAAACGCCGGGGTGTCTAAGACGACGATGCCAAGTAGTTGGAGAAGACAAAGCCGAGGAAAGAGTGGAGAAGATAGAGGTGGAGGAAGCTTGGAAGGGGTAGAGATCACCGTTGTTGTCACTGCGTAGAAGAAGGTCACCGGTCCGAAGATCCTTAACAGAAAAACCGAAAGGGTCAAACTCAATGGAACACTGATTGTCACAAGTAAATTGATGGATAGGGATGAGATTTTTTTACTAGGGATGGGGATATAAGAACATTATTGAGGAGAAAGAGCGAGAGTGAGAAGGAAAAGACGAATGACCAATATGAGTGATGGGGAGTACAGCACCATTACCAACAGTTATAGAATTAGAATTTAAATTTGGTACAATATTAAAAAGCTTACCTTGCTGAGGTGTTATGTGGGAGCTAGCACCGGTGTCTAAGTACCATTGCTCATCAGGCTGAGAAAGAAACATGGTCTGAAAAAGTGAAGAGAAATCTGTTGCTTGGAGGGCGGACTGCTGGGCTACTGATGAAGTGGGCTGCCGTTGAAATTGGGGTGGATATAGGCCGAATTGAGAAGACGGCCTAGATGGTACTGGATCGAGGAGGTTGTTGGAAGTGGGCGCTGGGCATGGAGCTTGGAAGACCAAATGTGGGCCTGGCGCAGGAGAGGCCCCAAAAATGGGTGAGCTGATCCAAGGAGAGATGTTGGGCCGTAGATTTTCTGCCCAATTTGCTGAATAAGGGACATGTGTCGTTGTTGAAGTGTTGGACGGTAGAAGAACAGATTATAGTGGTCCAATAGCTTGTGGACCTTGAGGAGTATGTTGTATTAATATAGGAGTAACCTGTTTGTGGACTGGCAAAAATTGGCGGCCTTGGTCTTAAGCCCGTGTGATATGAACCCAATCGACCACCAGGATTATTATGAAGACCACCTCCCCTTCCACGATAATTTCCATTATTCCGATATTTTTTTCGATTAGGTAAGGGGGATGGATTTTGGGAAAAAGAGTCATGGTGGACTCGGGTGTTGGGGTATGGAAAACGGTTTCACAGGTTTCATAAAGAAGTAACAAATTTCAGACTTCAGTAAAGGATGGCAGGGGCGGTTTGGAGGTGATTATAGTGACAAGCAGGAGATATGATTCGGGGAGACTGTGAAGAAGTTATAGGATAAAAGCTTGATCCGTAACAGGGGTGTCAAGATCGGCTAGAGTGTCAGCAAGGTGTTTCATCTCTTGACAATATTGGGAAATAGAGAGATTGCCTTTTCGAAGGTTATGAAAACGCTCATTAATTTGCATAGAGCGAGAAGCTTTATTATTTAAAAAAAATTCCTCCATTGCGAGCCATAAATCATGAGAGGTGGCATATTCTAAGTCGAGGTGTTTAAGCAGTATAATATCGACGGTGGAGTAAAACCAACGTTTAATAGTTGAATCAAGAGAAAACCACGTGTCATCAGTTTTAGAAAGAGGTTTAGACTAACCCAAAATATGGTCAAAGACAGAGTAGCTACGTCAGAGATCCATAAACATACCGCGCCATAATTTATAGTTTGAATCGGTTTCGGATAATTTAAAACCAAAAGAAGAGTCGATATTTTTGGCGGCTAAAGCGGGGTGGATTGGGGTTGTTTTAGGGGCGGGTGGTATGGGATCTTGAACATTGGAGGGGGTGACGGATGAGGAGTCAAATTGAGACATGGAGAAGAAAACAGAATCGAAACAATAATCACAATAGTAGAAATTATTGTGCGGAAAAAAAAAAGAGTAGACGAAAAAAATAACGTGATTTACCACCGAGAACACACGAATAGAGAGAGAGGCAGGCGATTGAAGGCTTGTTTTAGTGAGAGATTTTGCGTTGAGGGGAGCAACGTTTTAGAGGGAGGGGAGAGAGAGAGAGAGAGAGAGAAAGAGAAATTCCGGTGAAGAGAGGCCGAGAGTAGATGCCAAGATTGAAGGTAGCGGATGACTTGAGGGAGGAGGCACCAGGAGAATATTATTAATCATGACAATGTTTATATAGAGAGTACAAGAATGAGAAATATGAAAAGAACAAGAATAAGGAAACCTAAACTAATAAGGAAACATAAACATAAAATAATAATAACTCTAACACTAATGTCATTTTTCATCGTTTGATTATTACAAAATTCCATTATGTATTAAAGATCTTACAAGATTAGTTATAATAAATCTATCTTTTATTACAATACTCCCGATTATTTTAGTTCTTAAACACAAACTTATAAATAATTATGAAAAATAAATGGACATCCACGTGCAACGCACGTGTTTTGTACTAGTTCACTTAAAAGCACGGAAGTTGAATAGTTCTTTTATTATGAATTTGGAATCCTTAGTTGTGAAGCCGTTCAAGCCAAATGCCATTTTTCAAGGAAAACAAACAAAAGCACTTCACTACAAATTGATTTCATTCTATCGTATGAAGAGGATCTTGAACCACTTCAATATATTTATCTAGGGTTGTAAACGAGTCGAGCTCGAGCTGAGTCTTACAAATTTTACGGACTCAAGCTCGAGCTCATCTTAAAAAAATTAAGCTCAATTTTCCTCCAAGATTCAATTCTTTCAGCTGGTTTATTTGGTGAGATGCATCTTGACCCACAATGAAAATGCTTAGTCTACGCAGCCTAGTTAAATCTCTCAGTCCAGGTGGTGTACAAAGAAGTGAGTCAAAGTGATCTATTTCTACAAACCAAGGATTTTTCATCACTTTCAAACGTTTAGGCAGCTCAAGAAGCTCCTCGAAATCCGTAAGCTTCAAAGTCTGGAGATTATGGAGACAAATCAGGGATTCAGGTAACTTTTTGAGATTATTGCATAACATTGTAAGTTTTCTAAGATGTACTAATTTATATACTAAATTTGCTGATTTAGGTATTCTATAATAAGGCATGACCAGAACTCTCAGGTTTCATTGTTTTGAGAGGAACGAAAGAAAACCTTGTGTCCTATGCAAAACGTTACTTTCATGCACAATAAGTGAGCGCAAAGAGTTATCAATGGGCAGTTTAAGCTTAGTCTCATTCTCGGGAATCGGCCACGACGACTTCAAGTCAAGACACAAGTGACTAAGCATTTTAGGAAATCTCGGAACCTTTCTATTCTCCAGGATATAGGTTTCATGTTTCATAACAGATAACGCTAAATCATGCATCAAAAATTGTTGAAAAGACAATAGTTAGATTGGATTCATCTGACTCAAAAATTATAAGAATGAAAATTTTGAATTAAAAAGAACTTTCATAATATTTTTTATTATATTATTTCGTAATTATTTAATTATTATTATTATTACGATATTATTCATATATTTGTTGTTACTAGCAAAAAGCACGTGTGCTGCACGTGAAAGTATATAATGTGTGAACCATTTAAACTACACAAGCTTTGAATAGTTGCAAAATGAAATGATAGCCCATATATACTTATAGTATTTCACCTCTTCAATGCACAGTGGAAATCATTTTGATCTAATGATATGAGTTAATTCTCAATTACGAAATTTAGATCTTTCTAATATAGAAATGAATGTTTTACATACGTTATACACACCCTGTGGAAGTTTTTTCAAACTTCTACTATTATCTTATATAAATAAGAAGTGTAAACTTGTAGGGTCATGTAAGTATCTTATGTTGATTATCTTCATTTAAAAGACATATTTTTTATCCTCCACTAAATAGGTACAAATGAGAGCTCTTTCAATGTAGTTGTCCGCATGATAGAAATCTTGTCTACTACTTCTCAACAATGATACATTATTATTGCTTGTGTAAACGCAGTATACACTTGTTAATCTGTTAATAAAATATTTATTTGAATTTTTTATTTATGAATATCAATTAGGCATTTAATAAGTGTAAAATATTAAATTGTTCAATAATTTAGGTGCTTACACATATCCATAAATACACTTCAATTTTTATAGCATTTCATTGCAATTGAAAAGGTTATGATTAGTAAAACGTCATTCTATAATGCAAACAATTAAGTTCTTAGATTTCCATAGCAGTTGAAAAGGTGGGGAATTGGAAAAAAAAATTCATTATTATCTAAATGTGTTATTATTAAGTGTTTAAATGTGTTATCAATGAAGGGTAAATTAGTATTTTTACAATTGGAAGAAACACTATGTAAGATTCATACTTTTATAGTAGTATAGATATAGATATAGATTAATACAAGTAAGACATATGGGAGGTCCTAAGTTCAATCCCAGACGGTTACAAGTTATGACTTTTCTTTCTTTATTTGGAGTCTTATAGGATCTGTGTGGCTCATGATTAATAGACTATCAGTCCGTGTTTGTCGGGTTAGGGTACCCCTTCGTCTAGAATTAAAAAATAAAAATAAGTAAGACATGGATTATAAAAGTATTATTACTTTTTTTTTTATATATATATATATATACACATACATATTTAACATGTGAAATATTTATTCACTATCATTTGATCAAAATAATGTGCATGAACACGATTATAAAAGTATTAAATATAATATCAAGCAAACATAAATATACCTATAACTATAAATATAATAATAGTAAAAAGCTTGTGAACGGGCTCAATGACCACTCAAATGCAAGGTCAAGCACAGTTCATGAATAAGCTCGAGCTCGCGAAGCTCTGCTCGAACTCGAGACATTTCGAGCTCGAGCCGAGTTTTAATCAAGCCGGCTCGACTCACCTTACACCCCCTACATATATCTATAATAAAAAAGGAAAAGGAAAAATCTAGGAAAATGTTAAAAGATTTTAGAGTCCATTATATTTAGAGCTTCCTCAAGCAAATGCATGGATTTCGAGTATATGTTTGGAGTTCGGAACTCCAAAACTCAATAATTGCAGTCACCATGTATGTGAATCACACATAGAATTCAATAAATAAATTGACATTATGTTGTGAATCAGATGTTCAAAGATCTCTTAAAACTGACTTATGGTTTTGGGACATGGAATAAAACTAAAAGCAAGGGAGTGAGACTGAGCGAATAACAAGATATTAAGATTACAGTTGGACATGGTTCGGCCAACTAGTAGAACCAAACTGAAAAATGACAATTTATTTAGACCAAAACTCGACTTGATTTTCGTTCTTTATGGGGAAATTCTATTTTCGGTTCCGTTCTGATTTGAGGCACCAGTTAACCGAGTCGAGTTGAGAACCATGATTTATTTTTATTTATTATTTTAATTAACTAAATTATTAAAGAAGAGGAAAAATCTGCATCCACACACATTTCTCCTTTCTATTGGCAGGATTTGCATTTTCTCTATTATTATTATTACTATTATTTTTAAATTTTTATGTCCGACACTGCATAGAATGATTTTTTGAAATGTTCGTGCATAATAGCTTGTCACCAAGCACTTAAAAGTTAAAACTATATATATTCCATCCGTACTGCAAAAGGCCAACTGTCAGATGCAATGATGAAAACATTTTTTATTTGGAATATGAGATTAATGTTCATACGTCTTTACGCATACAAAAGTAAATATATATATATATATATAATAAATGAAAAAAAAATTGTACACCGCTAAATCGACCGACTCCTACCCATCTTCTTCAGCCAACTATAAAAATATTCGAAAAAACAATAGAATCAAAATCTATTTCAAATAATATTACAATTTACAACAAATCACAAACAATGAGAAGATAAAAGAAAGTGGAAACAAAAGCATATCTCCAGAATATTTGTTTATCAGATATCCAAGTTCTGTACAATCTTCCAATTGATGAGTATAATCGGAATATGCGATATTGTTAGCCAATCCTCGCCATTCGGTTTTTGACATCTCTTCTCCAAATCTGGACATTCACCAATCCACAACTCCCTCAATGATTGCAGACTCCCAAGCCAGTCTGGTAAAGAACGCAATCCTTCACAATGATGTATCGTCAACTCTTTCAGACAACTTAGTTTTTGCACGCTTTCTGGCAAATGTTTTAGCTCCGGGCAAAAACCTATGTTCAAACGTTCTGAAACCACCCCACTCCGCAGTGGCCCTGACAATGGATTCAATTTCTCGCAGAATTGAAACCCTAATGATGTAAGGGAAGATAGGTTTTCCAGTATAGCTATTGGAAATGATGTAATACTATCACACCACATAATCTGTAAATGCCCGAGACAATTGAGGTATTGGAGTCCCTCATCAACGGATTCAAGATTAGCGCACCCATGAAGCCCTAAGGTCTTTAGAGTAGATGGATTATCAAGCAATTTTGGTAGAGTCCTGATAGGCAAATCCCATATATGCAATGTCTCAAGGGTAAGGAACATAATAGATCCAAGAAGTGTCACATTGTTGTAATGCAAAGTAAACTCCTTTAAAGACGGTACGAAGGGCAATTTGGTCAACTTGGGACACCCTTCTATGCGTAAATATTTTAAGCAAGGAAAACTCTCGACTGAATCTGGTACGTTCCATTCCTCTAAGTTGGGCATTTTACAGATACTGAGACTTTCAAGTGCGGGATATGATCTCTCCATTTCCATACCACTCAACACCCAAATGTTTGACAGAATCTATCCCATCAAGTGTTAGGTCTGCAAGAGAAGGAAGCTTCCCTAAGGCGGGAAGGTGTTCGCATTTTATACAATTCTCTAGATGAATTTCCTTCAAGTGCTTGAAAGCTGCAGTTGACATCCAATTTGGAAACCTAGGACCTTGGTATGAACTAATTAACATCTTTTCAAGATTCTCATGAGGTTGGAGACCTTCTAAAACCTCTTCTTCAGAGTTCTCGTTGATGTCATTCTTCCAAGATAAACTCAAACAAGTAAGGCTTTAATTGGATGGACTCCATCTCCAAAAAAGTATTTTTTAAATATTTTTTTTTTCAAAAATACGTTTGGTTGGCATATCATGAGAATTTTTTTGAATAAAAATCTCAAAATTTCTATGAAAAATTCTTGGAAAAAAAGAAAAAAATACATTTTTACTATTCATGATTTGACAGTTTATTCACTAATTAAAAGGGTTTGGTCCGGCTATTGTTCAACACCGAAAATCAAATTAATTACATATTCTAATGTAAAATAACGTAACGAGCAAAATAAGATCCATTTTGCTTATTTTTTGATGACTAAATCGATGAATTTGACTAAGATATGTTTATGAAAAATTATATTTAAACATTAATATAAACAAACTTTCACAATAAAAAACATATCACATCAACCATAATCATTACATATTTTTCTTTAAAAAAAATCATCCAACCACATTTCTAACACAACATTTCTTATCCCTAAAAATCTTTTTTCTCACTTTTGTCATGAAAAAAAATTCTCCGAGATGGATATGTCATCCAATTAAGCCCTAAGATTTCTTTTCGTCATCAAGTTGACACTTTTAGCATCTTCCAAATTTCTCACGTTTTCGAGGCCTTTTATGCTCAATTTGCCTCCAAGATTTAATTCTTTCAGTTGGTTTATTTGGTGAGATGCATCTTGACCCACAATGAAAATGCTTAGTCTACGCAGCCAATTTAAATCCCGGTGTACAAAGAAGTGAGTCAAATTGATCTATTTCTACAAACCAAAGATTTTTCATCACTTTCAAACATTTAGGCAGCTCAAGAAGCTCCTCGGAATCGATAAGATTCAAAGTCTAGAGGTTATGTAGACAAGTCAGGGATTCAGGTAACTTTTTGAGATTATTGCATGACATTGTAAGTTTTCTAAGATGTACTAATTTATATACTAAATTTGCTGATGTAGGTATTCTATAATAAGGCATGACCAGAACTCTCAGATTTCGTTGTTTTGAGAGGAACGAAAGAAAACTTTGTGCCCTATGCAAAGCGTTACTTTCATGCACAATAAGTGAGCGCAAAGAGTTATCAATGGGCAGTTTGAGCTTAGTCTGGTTCTCGGGAATCTCCCACGACGACTTCAAGTTAAGACACAAGTGACGATGCATTTTAGGAAATCTAGGAGCCTTTCTACTCTCCAGGATATAGGTTTCATGTTTCAGAACAAATAACGCTAAATCATGCATCAGATCATGCATTTTACACGTCTTCTCACCATTGGAATTTATCTGGTCATCTTGCAAGAAGGATCTCCAAACCAGTTCCTTGAAGATCAAATGACCAGCGATAAGCAAGTCTGTTAATTTGGCCTTCAGATGGTATAAAGCCATTTGCCATCCATAGCTGGACGAGCTCAATCTCCTCCATCTCGTGATCCTTGGGAAATATACAACAATAGGCAAAACATTGCCTCATGTGAGGCATCAAATTGTCATAACTTAACCTCAATGGTAAGATACCATTTTCATCACGCCAGATTTCACTGTCTTTACTTTTACCCACGTCTTTATGGGATTAGATCGATCAAGATGCAAAGTCTGATGGCCAAAGGTACGACAACCCTTCTTCACTATCACTTACCAATTGCAACAGGTGTTTCTCACGCCCTCTCAGTTTTAATATGTTTCTGCTTGTAATACAGGCCAAGGATCATCTTGGCCAATTTCCACCTTCGTATGTGGGCGCTGGCTGCCCCTCATAGTGCTGTCATCATTCGGGTCGTACATTAGTTAACACGCTAAAAGCTAACGTGCTATAATAGCAAGTGCACTAGTCGTGTGTAGTAATAAAGTGGATGAGAAGTCCGGATTGTCGAACCACAAGGACTTGAATTCTAGTTCAAGATTTTTAACGATAAAGAACAAATACAATTAAAGTAAATTGAATGTAAAATGCGTACAATAAGAACAAGGTTGCACAAATGATTTTAAACAAATATGTAAAGAGAGACTAAGGCACATGCTAGGTCCAAATTGATCAAATATACTTATAGAGTTTCCTTGGAAGATTACACTTATATTGTTATGGTGAAAACTCCTAAGGTAGAGAATAACCGATGTCTCGCGTATAAACTCCTATACTTAGATCGTGATTTCCCAAATATCCCTATCCGGAAATCTAACCACTAAACATGCATTAATGTACTAGAGTTCACTCGATTTGAATCGAACGACTTCACCCGGGAATCTTTACCTATGTCTAGGGCAATTCCTCATTAGTTGCGGGTCATGATGTGAATTTCTTGCACCCTAAGTCAATTTTCTCCCGAAATATTAACCTAGGCATAAGATTCTAACATATAGTGATCAAGTATATGCAAGATAGACAAAAACACAATTCACATCACATAACAATATAAGTATAACCTCAACAATCATCTATTATAAGCATATATTTCAATTTGACCTTACATGGCCTTAGTCTTATGAAATTAGTTCATAATAGATAATATGAAAAACAATAATGAGTAAATACACATATTCATAGACATGAATGAAAATGAAAAGACTATAAAAACTCCCTCTAAGTAAATGATGATAGAACTCCAAGTGAATATTCTTTCTCCAATGATGATAATGAATCCAAGAATCCTTCTCCCTCTCCTTTCTCTCTAATGGATCGGTCCCTTCCTCCCCTCTTTTTTGATGAAGAATGAATGCAAGAGATGATTAGCTTTATAGGTGTAGATTCTTCTTCCTCCCATGTGTTGTTCCTCTCTTGTGTCCTCCATTACTCTAAAGTGTGTAGTATAAAATTCCATAAAGTAAATCTACCAAGAAACACACTTATGACACTCCCCCTCAACACATGTGCTGAATTATGGCTAAAAGTGATTCCTTCCCATCATAAAGAGCTGGAATTTAGGCTGAAAAGGAGTAAGATTCGGACCGTCCACGCCTAGGCGTGACTAGGAAGGCGCTAGGGCGTGTCCTGGCGCATATACTTCTCTGTTCGGCGCAACAATCGTATTTCCTTCATAATTATCTCTATAGACCTCTGATTTGGATGATTCAAGTTCCCATTTGAAGCTAAGACATAGATCTACAACTTTGTAGAAGGAAATGTTGTCCAATTCGGTCTGGAAATGTACAGAATTATTGCTCGAATGTGGTAGGAGATGCATAAACCGCCTAAGTGTTGAAAAACATGTTTGAACTTGTTTTGTACATCGTTTTTCTTCCCTTTTCTTCATGTATTCTCATTTATTACCTGTATTCACTTAACACACTTATTAAATGCAAATGTGACATGATTTAAGCAATAAGTGAATCCAAATCATAAGAATTACGGTCTTAAAACACGTAAAAACACCTCTTATCAACACCCCCAAACTTATCAATTGCTCGACCTCGAGCAATAAGAGCTATATGGCAAGATCAACATCATTCAATGGGAGAAAACAAAACAACTAACTAACTCACTTTCGTGGAGTAAACGATTGCACTTAGCGTGTGCAACAAGCCTTTAAACCTTTGAGTTACTTCAAAGGACGAGTTATAGTCTCGTGAGGGTTTGCATGCGATATACCCACAAAATCTAACAAAATTTATCCAACCAAATCAATACACCTCAACATGATCAACAAGAATGAATGGCATAAAATCAACCTTTTAAAGTTCACAAATATATATACATATCAACTACTTTTGCTCATGTGACACCAATACTTGAAAAGACTCCCTAGGGTGTGTAGTGAAAATAAATCTAAGGTATTATAGTCGAAAGGCATCCTTACCATTAATCCCATATCTATCAACTTTTGATCAAACATAAAGCACAAGAATTATAGAAAATCTCATAGCCATTTAAATTTCATTATCTCAACGTTCAACTTTCAATTCGTATGAAACTTCCATTAAATTCATTAAGGCTAGATCATGTGCAATGTTTTATTCCATTAGACTTTCTATGACACCCATGTAACAAGCTTTAGATCAATGACTCCCAAACTAGATAGTTTTGGGGCATTAAGTGTAGAGACACTCCTAAGGATTTAATCACTCGAGTGTCAAAGACCACGAAATAAAACGAGATCTTTTAAACAATTCACTTCTTTTTGGCTTGAGCTTAGCTCAAATTAGCATAATAGTACAGTATATAGGCATGAAACTTTTCACCTCCAGTACGTATTAGCCTAACCACTTTTGGTCATACCAAAATTCAACCTTTTCACTTTATTGTTTAGCATATAAAATTACTACTCAACTTATAACCTTACGAGAAATCTAAGTTAATATTTTCGGGAAAAATTCCTTAAGTGTCTCAAGATGGTTATCCTCTCAACTCCTCTACCCTCGATTTATGTGCATTGTGAATCATCTAAGGAAATCAATCCTAGTCTAGTGTCTCCACGAGCAATTTCAAAGATATATATTCCATTAAATTCAAATTATTTCAAGAGATCATGCCATTTTTCCAAGTCAATCAATTTCAATGCATCAATTGGAAGGACTAAATTTTTTTTTATAAAAAATATATATATATATATATAATATATACTAAAAAAAAATATTTCACACTATACGACACCCCCAAACCTAGACAGAAATATATAGATCATGAATGGACCCCCAAACTTAAAACAAACATTGTCCCCAATGTTGGAGAAACATTTGAGTAAGAAAACACTTCACCATAAGGGGTGCTGAAAAGCAAACCCGAGTTCTCTTGAGGATATTCTGTCCCAAGTTTAGCAACCGCGACTTAGTTGAAAGAGAATCCTACTACAAAATCAACATGTGCTATCCATATGATCCGGTTAAGCATAGCATATTTTCCACAACACAAAGAAGAAAAAACAAAATAAAATCCATCAATAATAAAAAAAAAAAAAACATAATTCCAAAGGTTAATCAAAATTCAAAAACAGACCACAAATAAACATCTAAGATAAAAAAAAAATTCAGGAAATGAAAATAACACGGGACTAATCGTCAAACATGGCGTCCACATCATCATGATCCCCTCCACCCTCAACAGGCTCATCATCTCCTAAAATATGGTCATCGTTAAGCAAATCATCGGAACCATCGACATGCTCAGGAGAATCAACCCGAACAACTAAAGCACCTGCACCTACATCGGGCATATCATCTTGCGGAGGTGTATAAGAATGCGAAAAAGTAGGCGGCGAAGAGTAGTCGAAAGGTCCCCGGCCCATAAATGCATCCTGCTCCATAAATAATTGTCTAACGTAAGAACAACCTTCATTCATCATGGTATGCATCTCTGTCCTTAATAGCTGCCGAAGGGCATCCATATCAAATGATGTAGTGTGGCTTGATTCTGCACCATGAGCAGATGAAGGTGGACGAGAACGCTTAGGAGGAGGGGAGCGTGTGGAGTAGCGGCAAGCATAGTGATGGATGAACCAGGTGGCTCGGGTCGCTCTAGAGGGGAAACTTGAATTCTATGCTTGTTACAGAGAGCAGTGATAAGGGAGGGAAAAATCAGAGGATTCTTTTTGTCGACTCTACTCCCATCCTCTGTTGTGTCGTCTGATCAACTACCCAAGCAAACTCATTTTGAACTTCTTCAACTGGTCTAATAAAGAATCAAAGATCAACTTTGAGAAGTCAATAGTTTTGCGAGTCATGATAGAAAAAATGAGAGCGGCCCTTTGTTTATTAGCTTCTGACTTATTAGTGCTAGGAATGAGATTGAACCGTATAAATTCAAGCCAAAAGGTGGCCTCCGGAAGTAAAGCTCGACGGGGGAGATAGGCCTGGCCCGATGGCCAAATCTCACCTTCCTTTGCTATGACCCTCATTAACTCATCCATATCGATTTGTAGGTGTCCCCCGTGATAAAGAGTAGTGTATTCACACTGAGGCTTAGGAGTACCTATAATCTCCCGAATCTTTCCGACATCATATGACACCGTGGTATGGCGAACCGTGTGCTCAGGCTCACTATATCTCGAGGCTGTAAGTTCATGAAATGCCCCCGCACCAAAGAATTCCTGAACCAAAGGGACCCAAATAATCTCGGGCTTACGACAAAAATATTGCAAGTGATGAAACTCAACCAAGTTCCGCACCGAAGGCTGTCCCTGTGTAACTAAGTACTTCTCCTTAATGATATTTCGATGGTGGAGGCATTGACAGATTATTTGGACCTCCGGATCAGAGAATCGAGGGTCAAGGGTCGGAATAGTCGAATCAATGGGTAGTTCAGGGTCGTTAGATGACCCTTCTCCCACTTTCTTTTTACTTTTGGATTGTTTGGAAGTGTGCTTCGGCATTTTTTTTGTAGAAATTTTGGCAGAGTAATGACGTTTAATCGATATACCAAATTCCCGATTACTCCCCCGAAAACAGCAACCCACACAACAATCAACCAGAAATCACCCCAAACCTTGAAATGTAAAATTAATTTCCACACCAAAACGGAACTATAATCACAAATGTAAATTCAAATCTGTAATTCCCAAATTCATAACACAGCCCGATGATTCTGTATTTCAAAACTGAAATTGTGCACAAACAATCCTCCAAATCTGTAAATCCCGAAAATTCCCCACAATTGAATATTCACCAAGATTAAGCAACAATTTCAGGCCCGAAACGAAAACACTGATGAAAGAATACTTTATACTGATTGAATAATCGGAAATGAGCAAGAACACAGCTATTCACTCACCTTTTGATCGAGAGAAAACGGAACATTGCAGTTTTACGGCGGCAAATTCGACGGCGAGTGGTGGAAGACGGTGGTTCGGGCAGGTCCAATGGTGGCTTTAAGGTGGAGATTTGATGGTTGTTGCTCGGCAGTCGGAAGAGAGAGAGAGAAATTTGAGAAATAGATCTAATTTTTCAGCCAAGGTTAAGTTTATACCTGCGCGGCGCCCGGGCGCGTATATCGGCGCCTAGGCGCCTCAATGCGAATCAATTGAAGACTTTGAGTTTTACGCCGCGCCTGAGCGTGTAAGGGGGACGCCTGGCGTGTGGCTTGGCGCCTGGGCGCGATATGGGGCACGCTGGGGGCGGGAATGCGAAAGGAATTGGACAAAAATAGCTCTCGTGGCGCCCCGGCGTAGGATTTTGACGCCTGGGCGCCTATGATTAGGCGCCGGGGCGTGTAGTATCGTACGCCTGGGCGCGGAAATGCGAAGCAGGTCCTGTACTGAAGAAAGAGGCGCCCGGGCGCGGGAGACATGGCGCCTAGGCGTGGATGTTGCTGTGTTGCAAATTTCATTCCATTTCCTGTAAACAAAAGGAAAAAAAAAATTCACACTAAAATTAACACAACTAACAAAGATTAAGCAAGAGTAATCAAAATAAAACGAAGCAAACCAAACAAAAAATATGAGAAAAGAAGGAACTTGGGTTGCCTCCCAAGAAGCGCTAGTTTAGAGTCGGTAGCTCGACGTGAGACAAAAAGTTGCTAAGGATCCCGGAGGGGTATGGTCACTTTATCCCTTGACCTGTCAATTCCAATGTAATGCTTTAACCTTTGGGCGTTTGTCATGAAGGTCCGTCCATTTTCCGTTATAAGTTCAATAGCACCGGAGGCATAAACACGAGATATAACAAACGGTCCCGACCATTTTGACTTGAGTTTCCCGGGAAAAAGTCGAAGGCGAGAATTGTATAGTAACACTTTGTCTCCTTCGTGAAATTCCCGAGGAATGATACGCTTATCATGCCAAGTTTTCGTTCGCTCCTTGTAAAGCTTGGCATTCTCATACGCTTGATGGCGCCATTCCTCAAGTTCGTGCAATTGGAGTAAACGCTTGGTACCTACGAGTTGGGAATCAAATTTAGAAATTTAATAGCCCAAAAAGCGCGATGTTCGAGCTCAACCGGCAAGTGACATGCTTTTCCAAAGACAAGGCGATATGGGGACATGCCAATCGGAGTTTTAAACGCGGTTCTATATGCCCACAAGGCGTCATCTAGTTTAAGGGACCAATCTTTTCTAGATGCGTTAACCGTTTTTTCAAGAATGCGTTTAATCTCCCGATTTGACACCTCCACTTGACCACTCGTTTGGGGATGATATGGGGTTGAGATTTTATGCCGTACCCCGTACTTGTTCAATAAGTGTTCGAATTGTTTGTTGCAAAAATGGGTGCCCCCGTCACTAACGATAGCTCTAGGAGTTCCAAAACGAGTGAAAATCCTGTTTCTTAAAAATCGAGTAACCACCCGAGCATCGTTAGTTGGTAAAGCCTCGGCTTCGACCCATTTGGAGACATAGTCGACCGCAACAAGAATATACTTATTAGAACAAGAACTAGGGAAAGGTCCCATAAAATCAATACCCCACACATCAAATAGTTCACATTCAAGCATGTTATGCAATGGCATTTCGTGTCTTTTAGAGATGTTACCTGTTCGTTGACACCTATCACAAGATTGAACATACAAAAATGCATCTTTAGAAAGAGTAGGCCAAAAGAAACCTGATTGAAGCACTTTAGCCACTGTTTTAGAAGGTCCAAAGTGACCACCTACCGACATATCATGACAATGGGTGAGAATTGATGCTGTTTCCTCCTCAGGGATACATCGTCGAATGAGGCCATCTGCACAAATCTTAAATAGATATGGTTCGTCCCACAAATATCGCTTCACATCAAATAGAATTTCTTCTTTTGATGATAAGTGATATCCGGAGGAAGAACTCCCGTGACAAGATAATTTGCATAATTGGCATACCAAGGATCGTCATTATTGTGTATAGCATACAAGTGCTCATCGGGAAACTCCTCACAAATAGGTTTATCATACACGCACTCGGGGTAGGAGCCTCTATCCTAGACAAGTGGTCGGCAACAACATTTTCTACTCCTTTCTTATCCTTAATTTCTACATCAAATTCTTGAAGAAGTAAAATCCACCTAATGAGTCTAGGTTTTGCATCCTTTTTGGCAAGTAAGTATTTTAATGCGGAGTGATCGGTGTACACAATTACTTTATTCAAAATGAGATAAGCATGGAACTTGTCAAATGCAAATACTATGGCTAGTAATTCTTTTCCGTGGTTGCGTAATTCATTTGTGCATCATTTAAAGTCTTACTAGCATAGTAGATGGTTTGAAATACCTTATCCTTCCTTTGGCCAAGGACCGCACCCACCGCGGTGTCACTAGCATCACACATCAATTCGAAGGGCAAACTCCAGTCGGGAGGTGCCATGATGGGAGCGGATATCAATAGCTCCTTAAGAGTCATGAAGGCCTGTAAACAAAGGGAATCAAAATTGAATGGTGCATCTTTGACAAGCAAGTTAGATAACGGCTTTGCAATTTTGGAAAAATCTTTGATAAATCGCCTATAGAAGCCGGCATGACCAAGAAAGCTCCTCACGGCTTTCACCGATGTAGGTGGAGGAAGCTTTTCTATTACCTCAATCTTGGCTTGGTCCACTTCAATCCCTTTTTGGGAGATTTTGTGACCTAGTACAATCCCTTCCCGGACCATAAAATGACATTTTTCCCAATTCAAAACAAGATTTGTTTCCTCACAACGTTTTAGAACACGGTCCAAATGATCAAGACATGTGTTAAATGAGGTTCCAAAAACAGAAAAATCATCCATAAAAATCTCAAGGAATTCTTCAACCATGTCATGAAAGATCGCCATCATACATCGTTGAAATGTGGCCGGGGCATTGCATAATCCAAACGGCATCCGCCTATAAGCGAACGTGCCATAGGGACAAGTGAAAGTTGTTTTCTCTTGGTCCTCGGGTGCTATGGCAATTTGGTTATAGCCGGAATACCCATCTAGAAAACAATAAAAATCATGTCCGGCTAACCTTTCAAGCATTTGGTCAATGAATGGGAGGGGGAAAATGGTCCTTACGAGTCGCATCATTTAACTTGCGATAATCTATACACACACGCCACCCGGTAAGCATTCGAGTAGGGATTAATTCATTGTTCGCATTTTCTATCACAGTTATTCCGCCCTTCTTGGGTACTACTTGAGTCGGGCTTACCCATGCACTATCAGAGATAGGATAGATTATACCTGCATCGAGTAGTTTTATAACCTCTTTCTTTACCACCTCTTGTATTTGTGGATTTGACCGTCTTTGTGGTTGGCGTGTAGGTTTTGCGGACTCCTCCATGAGTATTTTGTGCATGCACACCGCTGGACTTATGCCTTTTATATCCGCAATTTTCCACCCGAAGGCTTTTTTGTTGGCCTTCAATACTCTCATGAGTCGCTCCTCCTGTTCTCCTGTCAAAGAAGATGAGACAATTAAAGGTAGAGTCTCATTATCATTTAAAATACATATTTCAAATGTAATGGTAATGGTTTAAGCTCAAGGATAGGGGCCTCTTCGATAGAAGGGCGAGGAGGAGCCAAGAGTGATCTTTCTAATTTTTTAGCTCCAATGACGTGGTAAAGAGGTGGCTTCTCTACGCTAAACATGGTTTCCAATTGTTCTTCACTCGCTGAATCGACATCCATAGATTTGGAAAGACATGTCTCCAATGGGTCGTCTACCATTTGTGCCTGAAAAGTCTCATCAATCAACATATCAAATACATCGATGCGTAAACATGAGTCAGGATCACATGGGTGTTTAAGCACTTTAAAAACATCAAAGGTGACCTTTTCATCTCCCACATTTAAGGTTAGCTTACCATTGGCAATATCGATTACCGCCTTACCAGTGGCTAGGAATGGTCTTCCTAGGATCAGGGGTACCTCAACATCTTCCTCCATATCAAGAACACAAAGTCAACCGGGAAGTAGAACTTGTCGACTTGAACGATTACATCTTCGATTATTCCCCGTGTCTCTTGATTGATCTATCGGCAAGTTGGAGGCTCATTGAAATCGGCTTTGGATTACCAAGGCCCAACTTTTTGAAAAGAGAGTACGGAAGGAGGTTGATGCTAGCTCCAGAGTCACATAAAACTTTTTCGAAGGATAATGGCCCAATCGTGCAAGGAATAGTGAGACTTCCAGGGTCTTCAAGTTTCATTGGTAATTTATTAAGCAATACGGCGGAGCATTCCTCGGTTAGGCATACCGTTTCGTTTTCCTCCCACTTTTGTTTGTTAGATAAAATATCCTTGAAAAATTTCACGTAATTTGGCATTTGTAAAATTGCGTCTATAAAAGGAATATTAATTCTAACCTCACGAAGAATTGCTAAGATCCGAAAGAAACTTGGATCCATCTCCTTTTTTTTTCTATGTGCATTTGGAAATGGCAGACGGACCTCGATGGGAGGATGCGTTGGAGTTGAAGGGCCCGTGGTGGAGGATTCAGGAGGTGGAGCCTGGGCGCGGAAATCGACAGACGCTCGGGCGCATCAGTGCGAAATGAATTCTCCTGATGTAATGTGTTGGGCGCCTGGGCGCCACATTCGGCGCTGGGGCGCCGGGGCATGATCATCGGGGCGCTCGGGCGCGAAAGTGCGAAGCACTTGTTCACTGTGGGTTGGTTCCGGCGCCTGGGCGTGGTAATCTGGGCGCTCGGGCGCGCATGTGCGAACAACATCATTTGCTACATGTTTGCCACTTCTTAAGGTAATGGCATGGCATTGCTCCTTCGGATTCTTTTCTGTGTCACTTGGTAGAGTTCCCGGAGCTCTCCCGCTCATGGCGGAGGATAATTGACCCATTTGTGTTTTCATATCCTTCATCTCCATCATTAAATCCTTCATCATAGTACGGAGTTCGTTGATTGCTGAATCCGATTTCTTTATTTGTTCATCGAGACGCTCATCGGTTGTAAGAGGTCTTACTTGCCTTTGTATATGAGGATTACCTTGCCTTTGAGCTTGGTTATTGTTGAATGGGGGCCTTGGTGCTTGATAGACACCGGGATGGGCATTTTGTGCCGGATTGGGCCTCCTTGGAAAATTTTCGGGCACATGGAAGTTCAATTGAGGTCTATTAGCATTTCCGACATAGTTTACATTGCCAACCATTGTTTCCAAAGCAATTTCTTCGCCCAACTCTTGAACACAAGCAATCTTTTTAGTGGGTGTGACTTCTTCATCATCGGGATAGAGTTCATCTTCTCGAGCTAATTGCTCAATCTTGTCCCACACACTTTGGCAATCGAGCCCAAGGAGATCACCACCGGCGCCGCATTGAGCCTATTTCGGATGCGCGAACGAACTCCATCATGGAATCGTAATACTTGCTCACTCAATCTTAGGTTGTGATCCGGGCATTTTCGGAGCATGTTTTATATCTAGCCCATGCCTCGGCCAAGGACTCATGATTCCCTTGCTTAAACTCTTTAATATTGCTCCTTAGCTCGTTGATTTTGGAAGGTGGAAAGAATTTGCTCAAAAAGGCATCGACCAATTGTCCCCATGTTGTGATGGATTGGGGTGGTAGAGATTTGTACCACATGGTCGCCCTTTCCTTTAATGAGAAGTGGAAGACTCTTAGACGAATTGCATCGAGATCCCGTGGATGAAATTGGGTAGTCATGAGAGTATCGTCTAAAGTCTCCAAATGCTCATGAGGTGATTCATGGGGCTCTCCATAGAAGGGTTCGCTTTGCACCATGCTAAAGATGTGTGACGGAATGTGATAATTTGGTGCAAAGAAATTTGGAAAGACTACGGGCCCCGGTATGTGTGGACCCTTGGAGGTAGACTTTCCTGGACCGATGGAAGTCTTTGAGGAGGTGCCGGTTGCATAGCTTGGAATAGATTTTGCAACCATTCCCTGTTTTCCGGGAGATTTATGTCGGGAAAATTCCCATTTGGATTTAGATTGTCGTCCATTTCTCGAGCGCGTCTACTAGATCGAAGAACACGCTCTATCTCCGGCTCAAAATTGTATAGAGGCTCGTTAGAAGAGCGGGTCATGCACCACAAATTACACCTAACAATTAAACACAAAAAAACAAAACAAAATTAGAATAATAAAATAAAAGAAAGGTTAGAAATAAACGAAGAACTAAGAATTATGAAAATTTAAACGAAAAATCAAAAACTAAAACGAACAAGTCCCCGGAAACGGCGCCAAAAACTTGACACGCTAAAAGCTAACGTGCTATAATAGCAAGTGCACTAGTCGTGTGTAGTAATAAAAGTGTATGAGAAGTCCGGATTGTCGAACCACAAGGACTTGAATTCTAGTTCAAGATTTTATAACGATAAAGAACAAATACAATTAAAGTAAATTGAATGTAAAATGCGTACAATAAGAACAAGGTTGCACAAATGATTTTTAAACAAATATGTAAAGAGAGACTAAGGCACATGCTAGGTCCAAATTGATCAAATATACTTATAGAGTTTCTTGTTGAAGGATTACACTTATATTGTTATGGTGAAAACTCCTATGGTAGAGAATAACCGATGTCTCGCGTATAAACTCCTATACTTAGATCGTGATTTCCCAAATATCCCTATCCGGAAATCTAACCACTAAACATGCATTAATGTACTAGAGTTCACTCGATTTGAATCGAACGACTTCACCCGGGAATCTTTACCTATGTCTAGGGCAATTCCTCATTAGTTGCGGGTCATGATGTGAATTTCTTTCACCCTAAGTCAATTTTCTCCCGAAATATTAACCTAAGCATAAGATTCTAACATATAGTGATCAAGTATATGCAAGATAGACAAAAACACAATTCACATCACATAACAATATAAGTATAACCTCAACAATCATCTATTATAAGCATATATTTCAATTTGACCTTACATGACCTTAGTCTTATGAAATTAGTTCATAATAGATAATATGAAAAACAATAATGAGTAAATACACATATTCATAGACATGAATGAAAATGAAAAGACTATAAAAACTCCCTCTAAGTAAATGATGATAGAACTCCAAGTGAATATTCTTCCTCCAATGATGATAATGAATCCAAGAATCCTTCTCCCTCTCCTCTCTCTCTAATGGATCGGTCCCTTCCTCCCCTCTTTTTCTTGATGACTAATGAATGCAAGAGATGATTAGCTTTATAGGTGTAGATTCTTCTTCCTCCCATGTGTTGTTCCTCTCCTGTGTCCTCCATTACTCTAAAGTGTGTAGTATAAAATTCCATAAAGTAAATCTACCAAAAAACACACTTATGACACTCCCCCTAAACACATGTGCTGAATTATGGCTAAAAGTGATTCATTCCCATCATAAAGAGCTGGAATTTAGGCTGAAAAGGAGTAAGATTCGGACTGTCCACGCCTAGGCGTGACTAGGAAGGCGCTAGGGCGTGTCCTGGCGCATATACTTCTCTATTCGGCGCAACAATTGTATTTCCTTCATAATTATATCTATAGACCTACGATTTGGATGATTCAAGTTCCCATTTGAAGCTAAGACATAGATCTACAACTTTGTAGAAGGAAATGTTGTCCAATTCGGTCTCAAAATATACAGAATTATCGCTCGAATGTGGTAGGAGATGCATAAACCGCCTAAGTGTTGAAAAACATGTTTGAACTTGTTTTGTACATCGTTTTTCTTCCCTTTTCTTCATGTATTCTCATTTATTACCTGTATTCACTTAACACACTTATTAAATGCAAATGTGACATGATTTAAGCAATAAGTGAATCCAAATCATAAGAATTACGGTCTTAAAAACACGTAAAAACACCTCTTATCAAGCAACCCCCAGGATTCATCAACAACCATGGCAAAAGTATGGTCTACAAATTGGATAAGACACTCTATGGCCTTAAACAAGCACCAAGAGCATGGTATGACACTCTCTCTATCTTCCTTATAGGTTCAAAAGGCAGCATTGATACAACATTATTTAAAATTACCCATAATGAAGATATTCTCTTAGTCCAAATTTATGTTGATGATATTCTTTTTGAATCTACTAATAAGCGATTGTGTGAGAAATTTTCGAAAATGATGCAAGATCAATTTGAAATGAACATGATGGATGAATTAATTTTCTTCTTAGGATTACAAGTTAAACAACTCCCTGATGGCATATTTATAAACCAAGCTAAATATACAAGAGATATGATTAAGAAATTTGGTATGGAAAACGCATCATCTTCAAAAATTCCAATGAGTCAAACGCTTAACTTAGATAAAGATGAAAGTGGGAAGAAAATCGATATCACTAACTATAGAGGTATCATTAGATCACTTCTTTATCTTACCACTAGTAAACCCGATATTATGTTTTCGGTATGCATATGTGCACGCTTTCAAGCTGATCCTAAAGAGTCACACTTAATTGCTGCCAAGTGAATCCTTAAATACCTAAAAGGCACACAAAATATGGGCTTGTGGTATCCAAGGGACTCTCTTTTTGAACTAACTGGTCATTCAGATGCAGATTTTGCAGGATGCAAAATAGATAGAAAAAGTACTAGTGGTACATGTCAATTTCTAGGTTTCGTGGCATAGTAAGAAACATTAATCCATATCGACTTCTACCGCTGAAGCCGAGTATGTAGCCGCTGGAAGCTGTTGTGCACAAATCCTTTGGATGAGGCAACAACTTAGAGATTATGGAGTCCTTACCCAATCCATTGTGATAGCTAAAGCGCTTTAACTATGACCCAAAATACAGTCCTTCATTCTAGAACTAAACACATTGATATTCGTTACCATTTCTTGCGTGACCATGTTCGAAAGAAAGATACCCCATGCATTTCATTGGAACTGACAAACAATTGGCAGATATCTTCATCAAAGCGCTCAACGAACAATGTTTTCTCACTTTGAGAAGTGAATTAGGTATGATTGATTTAAACGCTTAATCATGAAGCATCATATTTTTTATAGGCATATAATTTAGGGGGAATCAACTCTATTATAATATCTAAAGCGATTTTAAAATTGAAATGAGTTATCAATTTTAGGAGGAACTTTAAAATTGTACTTATTCCATTTAGTAAGCGACAAAGATCAAAAATGACTTTGAAAAACTTTATGCATTGATCATATGCATTTGCCTTTATGCATGACAAATTGATAGCTAATAAAATAAAAGTATTATTTCTCAAAAGCGATTAAATGTTCTTTATTAAAATAAGACTTTAGCGTTAAGAATATTTCCACTTTAACGCTAAGTAATTTACTTTCTCTGAAAATCATGCATTGTTTTCATTGCTAAAGGTAGCGTGTGGATAAGTCCAAAAGATAAGATTTGACAACTGCCCACGCGCCCCTATCAAATCAAACCGACTGTTAATGATACCTATTTTAAAATAGGCGGTTCAGTAACTGTGCATGCTTGGGTACGTGTTAGTGTACCAACAGGCACGTGCAATTCACGGTGAATATTTTCAACAATTTCAAATGTTTTTGAAAAGTAATTGCAGATTTCAAAATTTATCTTTTACAGCAATTATCCTAATTTATCGCACCTTTTTACATCCGTCTTTATGATTAAACGGCTCAGATTCAATATTTTTCATTTTTGATTAACTGCATTCACACGTGGCATTTATCAAAGCAATTGAGGAGTTACTTTTTGCCATCTATTTAAACCCTTCAAATTTTTACAGAAATACTTTATCACTCTCAAATTTTCTTTGCTATAAAAATTCTCTAAGGCAAAAAGGTTTTCTTCTACCTCCTCAAAAAGCTCATCTTTTTCATCAATGGCGCCACCAAAGTCTTCCATATCTGATGCCGGAAACACCTCCAAACCCAAAACCGAAAGAACCATGGGTTATAATGCTGGTTTCCTAGTTAACTGGGAGTACCTTTTTGAGAATCAACACTTAATGAGACAAAGTCTTCATCTCATTAAGAATTTGGTTTAAGAACCCTTCTCACCTCTTATTCTCTGATTCATGAGGATGAAGTTAAATACTTCTTTGAGAATGTTGCCATTTCTGACGATGGCAACTCTATTTCTTGCTCTTTTCCTTCTGCTAAAACCCCATTTGTTCTCTCTTCAAAACTACTTGTTGATTTGCTAAATCTACTCACTTCTGGGTGTGAAGTTGAAGAAGTTGCCATGGGTGTTGCTATTAAAGTCTGGGAACAAGTCCGGCGAGATGACGTAGATGACGCGTACAAATCAAACTTCAAAAAAAATGACATGAAAGGCAAATATATCATTCTGGCCGACGTATATGCAAAGTTATTCAAACGTTGTAAGGGCTCGTTTGATAAGATCTCAATCATTCAGTACAAGATGATGATCGCCATATTGACCAAGCTGAAGGTCAATTGGGCCTTGTATGTTTTCAATCGCTTTATGGCAGCGATGCAGAAGTCAGTGAATCCCAAGCCGTATGGGATTTTACTTAGTTTTATTCTTAGCGCTAGTGGATGTGTCACGTCCAAAGGATCCAAAGTGCCAGCGCCTAAGTTCTACGAAAAAAAGATGATTGGTGAATTGCTCAACCCTAAGCGAGTGGATGGTGCAGCGGTTCCGTGATGCTGAGGAGCAAGCGACTTCCTCACTAGATGAACCAGAAAAAGAAGTGGTTGTCAAGCGACTAAAAAGAAAGATCATGTTGAAAGTCGCTGAGCCCTCCAAGCTAGCCAAGAAATAGAAGAAGGAGACAAAGAAAAAGAAGAAGTCTTTCTCTCCTCCTCCAAAATACCCTTCTCCTCCTCCAGCGACTGATGTATCCCCGAAGACAGAAGAAGAAGAAGAAGAAGAAGAAATGTTGCTTGCCCGTAAGCGCACACCGTGGTCTATTCCAAAGGGATCAACAAGCGCTCCAATAGAGCTAGCGCTTGAAGAACCGGCGAGTGCCCCTCTTCTTCCTCCTTCTGAACTTGTTTTAGAGCCTGAAGCTAATCCTTTTTCACAGGATTTTTCTAGCGATCAGGGTAAGTACTTGTGATAAACAATGTACATTATCCTTTCATTGTTTGTTACATTCTTTAACGCTAGGATAAATCTTTCAGCTTGAAGAGAATTTGATATTCAGTATGTTCTGAATACCTTAGAGGCTTGTAACATTCCCATTCGAGCTGATCCCCTCACTTTTTTCCTCAATCTAGATGATGATGAAGAAGTTTTGGAGCCTGAGGCAATGGAACCAAATGTTTCCAAAGATCAAGCGACTGATATAGTCGAAGTCAGTCCCCAGGGTAAGCGTTTCTGTCTTTTGTATCTCAAATCTCTACTTAGTAGAAATTTTTTTGTTCTCAAACGCTTGCATGTATCAGCTCAAAATGTGCCAGAAGCTGATGCACCTTTTCCTCCCGAGGTTGCCATAGAGTTGGATGTTGATATGTCAACAGTGGTGGAATTAAGGAAATAGAAATAGTCCTTCTGGACGCTGCGATCTCTCTAGCCAGGGAAGCGACTGTAGATGCTGAGCGGTCGATAGAAGTGGCCCCGTTAGTCCCCACTCCAACTGGTCCTCCTCCTGTGGTGAATTTCTTTCCAAGAAACTATGATGAAAGCCTAGAGTATTGCTATGCCTGGAGAGAAAAGACCCTTCAGCAGATGATTGACATGGAGCTTACCTTTCAAACCCTTCAGTAGATGATTGACATGGAGCTTACCTTTCAGACCCTTCAGCAGATGATTGACAGAAAGACCCTTCGGCAGATGATTGACATGGAGCTTACCTTTCAGACCCTTCGGCAGATGATTGACATGGAGCTTACCTTTCAGACATCTCTCCACAATCTTGCTCTTTCAGACACTCAGAAATTAAAAAATTTTGAGAAGCTAGCAACGCTAGGTCTCAAGTCCAAGAAGGAGATTATTGCTCGTCTTGAGTATCTGGAGACTCCTCTTAGTGATTTAGCAGAGTTTGAGAGCAACCGCTTTCAGGAAGTCAGCCGCAGTCTTGAACGTAATTTTCCATTCCGTCGTACTCTTGTTCAAATCCGGAATCCTCACATGGGCGATTGGGAGAAAACCCCCAATAAAGAACATTTGAATCCAATGGATTATTCTGCCCTGCCGCGAGTCGTCCATTCTACAGCTAATAAGTCTTCACCAAAACCCCTCCGCTTATGGAAAGGAAAGAGAGAAATGTTCAGAGAACAAACCAATCTGATTAATAACTGGGTTGAAGATGATGCCGAGAATACCTTGCCAAAGTCTGGGCCGATAGCTTTGATATTGAAAAGGAAAAATTTAAGAAGCTACTCGAAGCCATGAAAGGCAAAGAAATGGCTGAGTGACTCGGAAGATGCTAGATACTGGACACATCAAGATGGGCTGAGGATTTCGTACTGCATTTCTGTACGATTGAAGAGATGCTCAAGTATCCTTTTTTCTTCAATTTTGGAATTGAGTACAGACGTCATGGTTACGTTTTGTTTCTGCTTCAAAGGTGAGTATTTCTAGTGGGAGAAGTGAATGCTTTGCCTTATTTCAGACAAGGCATGGAACGCTTTATTTGACATCAGCTTTCTCAAATCAGTCAAGGAGAATGCTACGTTTATCATCCGCAACAAGGCTTTGCTCAGCGTATCCAACTAGATCTGAATGAAGATGCCTCCACCAGCAAGAGAGATGCCCTTCCAAGTCCTAGTGAAACACATATGCGTCTAACTGATGATCATGCAGAGTTTCATAGAGACAGAAGAGCGATTGTTGAGAATGATCAATCGTTGGATATCACCTTCAACCATATCTTTGGTTTTAGTGATTTTCATGGCTACAACCTTCATCCTGTCTTGATGTGTGAGAAGAACATCCGAGTGGCCCAAATCCTTTCTCTTATTCGGCCAGTGGATCAAGCGCTGATGCCTTTCCTAATGGACTTCGTGAAATCGCACACATCTGGTGTAATGATCACGGAAGATTCTGATCTCGCATTCAGTACTGAAGAGCACAAAGATGCTTTATTTTTCATCCCGAGATCATTCTACCTAAGTCCAAGGCATGTTCTGGAAGCCATTGGCCCAATCTAGGTCATCCTTGTTCAAAGACCGTTTTCTGTGGAAATCACAGAATTACAAGTGGACGAGCCTCCTACTGTTGAAGATGCTTTGATTAAAGACACTGATATCTAAATGGCAGATGCCCCCAGTGCTCCAGTAGTCGAGATTCCACTTGTTGATCAAGTTGCGCAAATAGAAGCTGCAACTCAATCTGTTGATCAAGCGATTCAGGAAGTTCAGGACGAGATTGCTGAAGACCCTGATGAACCTTTTATCAGAGACAAATCAAAAGGAAAGGTGGCAGTTTTAAGCTCATATGGACTCATTCCATCTCTTGAGCGTCTTCCTTCCTCAGAATCATATTTAGATAACGATCTAGAGGCCAAAGATTTTAGAAAAGCAGTAAGGAACTCGCTCCACAATATTGAGGGTTCCTGTTCTAAAATGATAGCCAATGATGAAATTCACATCAGGCTTGCCTCAGATACCAGAAGCTGAGATATTTCAAACGATGCGGTCATGAGTACTACATCAGTACTGGATTGCATGGTTCCCTTAATCACCGGCCTATCTGAAGAGTTTAATCGCTCACTAGCTCAGAATACTTCTACGGATACTGAAAGACACAATATTTCCAATTCAGTAGGACAGAGTATCGCTGAGCAAGTAGCCCTCCATGTTAATGAAGTCAGACTACTCCAACGAGATATGGCTAAGCTACGTTTTTCCCTTGATGAAGGCAAGAAGAGGAAAGAACAAGAAAATTCAAAAGATCCTAAAGCCAAAGCCAAGGAGCCAATGTCCAAAACAGATAATAAAAATTGGAACTCCATGTTTGAAGAGATTGTGAGTCTGAAAAAAATGCTCACAAAGAAGTGAAAACAAAGATACTTCAGAGGCAGACATAGGCTCTCCGATCTGAATGTTGATTTTCTTGAAGGTATGGGTTTTCACGCTTATGCTGAACCCTTGAGGAGACCTCTTAACTGGAAGCCTTCAAATGATCAAGTTCAAGATCTTTATCATGATCTTATCCGGACGCTTGGAATTCCTCCAGGAGAATGGGTTGAAAGGTTGTTAGAACTCAATGTAAGCGCTAAAGAAAATCGTGAGGACCACAACGAAGTTTATCATACAACTATGATTGACATTGACAAAGTTTTCCTAGATCTAGCGAATGAGATCTTCTAGGAATAGATGTCAAAGAAGAAACAGAGAAGATGATCACATATCTTGCTTTATTTTCTTTTATCTTTTGTTGCTTTATGTTTTTCAGTGTAATCATTGTATGCTTCAAATTTACTATATGAATGAATGATTGAACACTGAAACATCTTGTTGAAGCTAATCTAACATTAGCTAACTCAACTAACTTTCTAACGCTAACTTATACCTTTTGGCTTTTCTTCAAACTCTTGAACTATAAAAGAGTTAAGGTCTTGACATCATCAAAAAGGGGGAAATTGTTAGAAAATTTCATATTAGATGTTTTGATGATGACAAGAGTAGGAATTTATGTTAAACCCCAAAAGAATGTAAATTTATGATTTCATAGAATTCTTGTATAAGTGTTTGAAAGTTTATTAATTTGTTAGCCTTGTAATTTTTATCTTTATAGATTTTAGACTAAACATTAGATAACAAATCGCTGATAGAATTTTAGTGAGTCTGTCAGAGTTGAAGTTGAAGATCAGCGTTTGAAGTCAAGTGAAGATGAAGATTTGTCTTACGCGTCTGTCAAACGCCAAAAGACTTTTTCAGGGATAATGAATCAAGCGCTCAAAACACTCAAATGATCAAGGATGAGATTCACCTAAAATAAATTCTCAAGTCATGAAGGACTTAAATGCAATCATCAACGAACATTTATTTCTAACGGGAAATAAATTCAAAATGCATTAAATGCCTAATAAGTGCATTAAATGTGATAAGGCATTATGACTTGTAGACAAGCCACCTTTTGACTAGAATGTCTGAATTCAGAGTTCAAAGTCCGCTTACATCCAATCGGTAACAACAGAAATTCAGAAATGTCAGAGAAAAGCTATTTACACGCTGCATGAGAGACACGCGCCTGCATGTGTCCAACGGACAAATCCCAAGAAATCTCTTTAAATACCCTTTAGCAAATCCTAAAATACACAAGCACATATATGTACATTGATAAGAGGTGTTTTTACGTGTTTTTAAGACCGTAATTCTTATGATTTGGATTCACTTATTGCTTAAATCATGTCACATTTGCATTTAATAGGTGTGTTAAGTGAATACAGGTAATAAATGAGAATACATGAAGAAAAGGGAAGAAAAACGATGTACAAAACAAGTTCAAGCATGTTTTTCAACACCTAGGCGATTTATGCATCTCCTACCACATTCGAGCGATAATTCCGTACATTTCGAGACTGACTTAGACAAAGTTTCCTTCTGCAAAGTTTTAGATGAATGTCTTAGCTTCAAATGGGAACTTAAAACATCCAAATCGGAGGTCTATAGAGATAATTGTGAAGGAAATACGATTGCTGCGCCGAACAGAGAAGTACATGTGCCAGGATACGCCCCAACGCCCTCCTAGTCATGCCTAGGCATGGATAGTCCGAATGTTACTCCTTTTTCAGCCTAAATTCCAGCATTATATGATGAGTAAGAATCACTTTTGGCCATAATTCATCACATGTGTTGAGGGGTTGTCATAAGTGTGTTTCTTGGTAGATTTACTTTATGGGCGCCAAATCAGAAACAACCTCCATGTTGAAACGTAATTTAGGTATACTTAGAGACCGAATTGGACAAAATGTCCTTCTGAAAAGTTGTAGATCTATGTGTTAGCTTCACATGGGGACTTGAATCATCCAATTTGGAGATCTGTGGAGAAGTTTATGAGGAAATTACTAAGACTGCGCTGGAAAGCAAGAAAATGGCAGCATGCATGTGTTTTGTTGAAGTTTTCACATGGTTATACTTGGTGGAATTCTTAAGTCCGAAATTTCAGCATTTTTTAGCTGGTTGGAATCTTAAAAGCCAAACTTTAAGCATCACCTTAGGTGGAATTCTCATTGGGGAACTTTAATGGGAATTCTTAATGCATACTTTAGTGGAATTTTGGCTATAAAAGGAGGGGGAACCCATACTCTTCATCACTCACTATCAATTTCAGATTCTTGGAGGAGAGGAGGAGGAGGAATCAGTCCTCAAGCTTCATTCATCACCATTCTTCATCATTCTAAGAGGAGAAAGCTAGGAATTGAAGCTCCAATCAAGGGGCCATCATCTATCACATTAGAGGGAGTTTTTATAGCCTTTTCATTTCATTCATGTCTATGAACATGTGTATTTATTCATTATTGTTTTTCATAATATCTATCATGAACTAAATTCATAAGACTAAGGCCATGTAAGGTCAAATTGTGATATATGCTTATAATAGATGATTGTTGAGGTTATACTTATATTGTTATGTGATGTGAATTGTGTTTTTGTCTATCTTGCATATACTTGATCACTATATGTTAGAATCTTATGCCTAGGTTAATATTTCGGGAGAAAATTGACTTAGGGTGCAAGAAATTCACATCATGACCCGTAACTAATGAGGAATTGCCCTAGACATAGGTAAAGATTCCCGGGTGAAGTTGTTCGATTCAAATCGAGTGAACTCTAGTACGTTAATGCATGTTTAGTGGTTAGATTTCCGGATAGGAATATTTGGGAAATCACGATCTAAGCATAGGAGTTTATACGCGAGACATCGGTTATTCTCTACCCTCGGAGCTCTCACCATAACAATATAAGCGTAATCCTTCAACGAGAATCTTTATAAGTATAATTGATCAATTTGAACCTAGCATGTGCCTTAGTCTCCCTTTCTATTTTGTTTTAAATCATTTGTTCAACCTTGTTCTTATCTTACGCATTTCACACTCATTTTACCTTTATTGTTTTGATCTTTGTTGTTATAAAATCTTAAACTAGAATTCAAGTCCTTGTGGTTCGACAATCCGGACTTCTCGTCCACTTTTATTACTACACACGACTAGTGCACTTGCTATTATAGCACGTTAGCTTTTAGCGTGTCAAGTTTTTGGCGCCGTTGCCAGGGACTTGTTCATTTTAGTTTTTGATTTTTCGTTTAAATTTTCATAATTCTTAGTTCTTCGTTTATTTCTAACCTTTCTTTTATTTTATTATTCTAATTTTGTTTTTTGTGTTTAATTGTTAGGTGTAATTTGTGGTGCATGACCCGCTCTTCTAACGAGCCTCTATACAATTTTGAGCCGGAGATAGAGCGTGTTCTTCGATCTAGTAGACGCACTCGAGAAATGGCCGACAATCTAAATCCAAATGGGAATTTTCCCGACATAAATCTCCCGGAAAACAGGGAATGGTTGCAAAATCTATTCCAAGCTATGCAACCGGCACCTCCTCAAAGACTTCCATCGGTCCGGGAAAGTCTACCTCCAAGGGTCCACACTATACCGGGGCCCGTAGTCTTTCCAAATTTCTTTGCTCCAAATTATCACATTCCGTCACACATCTTTAGCATGGTGCAAAGCGAACCCTTCTATGGAGAGCCCCATGAATCACCTCATGAGCATTTGGAGACTTTAGACGATACTCTCATGACTACCCAATTTCATCCACGGGATCTCGATGCAATTCGTCTAAGAGTCTTCCACTTCTCATTAAAGGAAAGGGCGACCATGTGGTACAAATCTCTACCACCCCAATCCATCACAACATGGGGACAATTGGTCTATGCCTTTTTGAGCAAATTCTTTCCACCCTCCAAAATCAATGAGCTAAGGAGCAACATTAAGGAGTTTAAGCAGGGGAATCATGAGTCCTTAGCCGAGGCATGGGCTAGATATAAAAACATGCTCCGAAAATGTCCGGATCACAACCTAAGATTGAGCGAACAAGTATTACGATTCCATGATGGAGTCCGTTCGCGCATCCGAAATAGGCTCAATGCCGGCGCCGGTGGTGATCTCCTTGGGCTCGATTGCCAAAGTGTGTGGGACAAGATTGAGCAATTAGTCCGGGAAGATGAACTCTATCCCGATGATGAAGAAGTCACACCCACCAGAAAAATTGCTTGTGTTCAAGAAGAAGCTTTGGAAACAATGGTTGGCAATGTTAACTATGTTGGAAATGCCAATCGACCTCAATTGAACTTCCATGTGCCCGAAAATTTTCCAAGGAGGCCCAATCCGGCACAAAATGCCCATCCCGGCGTCTATCAAGCACCAAGGCCCCCATTCAACAATAACCAAGCTCAAAGGCAAGGTAATCCTCATGTACAAAGGCAAGTTAGGCCTCCTACAACCGATGAACGTCTTGATGAGGAAATAAAGAAATCGGATTCAGCAATCAACGAACTCCGTACTATGATGAAGGATTTAATGATGGATATGAAGGATTTGAAGACACAAATGGGTCAAATGGCAAAGACAATCAGCGAGAGAGCCCCGGGAACTTTACCAAGTGACACGGAAAAGAACCCAAAAGAGCAATGCTATGCAATTACCTTGAGAAGTGGCGAACAGGTAAAAGGTGATAATGTTCGCACTGATGCGCCCGAGCGCCCATCCATCCATGCTCAGGTGCCCTTGTCGCTGCGCCAAGGTGCCGATTGTCACGCCCAAGCGCCACATTCTGTATCCTCCACAGCTGGCCCTTCAACTCCAACGCATCATCCCATCGAGGTTCGTCTTCCATTTCCAAATGCACAAAAAACGAAAAAGAAGGATATGGATCAGATTTTCCGTAGGATTGTGGCGACTCTTTGTGAGGACCCGGGGAGGCTCACCATTCCGTGCACCATTGGCCCTCTTACTTTTGAAAAGGTTATTTGCGATACGGGAGCAAGTATCAATCTCCTCCCGTATTCTCTCTTCAAGAAGTTGGGCCTTGGAAATCCCAAACCGACATCAATGAGCCTCCAACTCGCCGATGGATCAATTAAGAGACCAAAGGGGATAATAGAAGATGTTATTGTACAAGTTGACAAATTCTTTTTCCGGGTTGACTTTGTGGTCCTTGATATGGAGGAAGATGTTGAGATGCCCTTGATTCTAGGAAGACCTTTCCTGGTCACTAGCAATGCCAAGATCGACATGGGAAAAGGTAAGTTATCATTGAGGGTAGGAGATGTAAAAGTGATATTTGATGCTTCAAATAACAGGAAACCATCTATGGATGATCTTACTTGTTCCAATATCGATGTTATTAACCCTTCTCTTGATGAGAAATGTGCAAATGGCAAGGCTAAGGGCACACTCGAGTTGGAGGATGAGATTCCCTATGATAAACACAACAAAGAGGGAAAAGAAGATTTATGCATGAAATACATTCCACCCCATCGCCGTGCTCGTAAGATTGAAAAGACTCATCCAATACAAAGGGCTTATTGCAAAATCCCGCAATATGAGTGGAAGCAAGTAGAACATGGAGCTAAAAGGAGGCATGACAAGGATTTGGTCGTGTTAAATGGACCACCTATTTGAACCTCAAAGAGCACAAAGTCGAGCTACCGACTCTTAACTAGCGCTTCTTGGGAGGCAACCCAAGTTTGTAAGTTTGTTTTTTTTTTTTTTTTTTTTTTGATTTTGTTTTTGTTTTGTTTAGTTTGTTTCTTTATGTTGTGTTCAAACATGCACTTTTGGCATGTATGTTTTCTTATGCTTGATGGTTTGAAAAGTTGAAGTGTTAGATATGATGCAAATTTGGACCATGCTCAGTTTACTCGAGAGGAGGAGAAGCTATTGGATTATGTATTGGAAGTTTAAGGATGTTTTTCAACATCCTTGGTTGTAAGTGTTCTTTTACCTTTGTGTATGCATATTGTAACAACATTGGGGACAATGTTGGATTTAAGTTTGGGGGTAGAAGAGTATCTATTTTGAATGTTGAAAATGCAATCCTAATTTTTAACTTGAATTTGGGGAAAGTTTGTTTGATATCATGTTTATATGCTTCTTTGTTGAGAAAATCAAGCATGAAAAATTTTTAGTCCTTCCAATTGATGCATTGAAATTGATTGACTTGGAAAAATAGCATGAATTCTTGAAATAATCTGAATTTAATGGAATATATATATCTTTGAAATTGCTCGTGGAGACCTTAGACTAGAATTGATTCTTTAGATGATTCACAATGCACTTAAATCAAAGGTAGAGGAGTTGAGAGGATAACCATCTTGAGACACTTAAGGAATTATTCCCAGAAATATTAACTTAGATTTCTCATAAGGTTATAAGTTGAGTAGTAATTTTATATGCTAACAATGAATTGAAAAGGTTGAATTTTGGTATGACCAAAAGTGGTCAGGCTAATACGTATCGGAGGTGAAAAGTTTCATGCCTATATAATGTACTATTATGCTAATTTGAGCTATGCTCAAGCCAAAAGAAGTGAATTGTTTAAAAGATCTAGTTTTATTTCGTGGTCTTTGATACTCAAGTGATTAAATCCTTAGGAGTGTCTCTACACTTAATGCCCTAAAACTATCTAGTTTGGGAGTCATTGGTCTAAAACTTGTTACATGGGTGTCATAGAAAGCCTAATGGAATAAAACATTGCACATGATCTAGCCTTAATGAAGTTTAATGGAAATTCCATATGAATTGAATGTTGAATATTTGAGATAATGAAATTTAAATGGCTATGAGATTTTCTATAATTCTTGTGCCTTGTGTTTGATCAAAAGTTGATAGATATGGGATTAATGTCCAAAATTTGGTAAGGATGCCTCTCGACTATAATACCCTAGATTTATTTTTCACTATACCCTAGGGAGTCATTTCAAGTATTGGTGTCACATGAGCAAAAGTAGTTGATATGTATATATATATTTGTGAACTTTAAAAGGTTGATTTTATGCCATTCATTCTTGTTGATCATATTGAGATGTGTTGATTCGGTTGGGATTGAAAATTTGCTAGATTTTGTGGGTATATCTTATGCAAACCCTCACGAGACTATAACTCGTCCTTTGAGGTAACTCAAAGGTTTAAAGGCTTGTTGCACCCGCTAAGTGCAATCGTTTACTCCACGAAAGTGAGTTAGTTAGTTGTTTTGTTTTCTCCCATTGAATGATGTTGGTCTTGCCTTATAGCTCTTATTGCTCGAGGTCGAGCAATTGATAAGTTTGGGGGTGTTGATAAGAGGTGTTTTTACGTGTTTTTAAGACCGTAATTCTTATGATTTGGATTCACTTATTGCTTAAATCATGTCACATTTGCATTTAATAGGTGTGTTAAGTGAATACAGGTAATAAATGAGAATACATGAAGAAAAGGGAAGAAAAACGATGTACAAAACAAGTTCAAGCATGTTTTTCAACACTTAGGCGATTTATGCATCTCCTACCACATTCGAGCGATAATTCCGTACATTTCGAGACTGACTTAGACAAAGTTTCCTTCTACAAAGTTTTAGATGAATGTCTTAGCTTCAAATGGGAACTTGAAACATCCAAATCGGAGGTCTATAGAGATAATTGTGAAGGAAATACGATTGCTGCGCCGAACAGAGAAGTACATGTGCCAGGATACGCCCCAACGCCCTCCTAGTCATGCCTAGGCATGGATAGTCCGAATGTTACTCCTTTTTCAGCCTAAATTCCAGCATTATATGATGAGTAAGAATCACTTTTGGCCATAATTCATCACATGTGTTGAGGGGTTGTCATAAGTGTGTTTCTTGGTAGATTTACTTTATGGGCGCCAAATCAGAAACAACCTCCATGTTGAAACGTAATTTAGGTATACTTAGAGACCGAATTGGACAAAATGTCCTTCTGAAAAGTTGTAGATCTATGTGTTAGCTTCACATGGGGACTTGAATCATCCAATTTGGAGATCTTTGGAGAAGTTTATGAGGAAAATACTAAGACTGCGCTGGAAAGTAAGAAAATGGCAGCATGCATGTGTTTTGTTGAAGTTTTCACATGGTTATGCTTGGTGGAATTCTTAAGGCCGAAATTTCAGCATTTTTTAGCTGGTTGGAATCTTAAAAGCCAAACTTTAAGCATCACCTTAGGTGGAATTCTCATTGGGGAACTTTAATGGGAATTCTTAATGCATACTTTAGTGGAATTTTGGCTATAAAAGGAGGGGGAACCCATACTCTTCATCATTCACTATCAATTTCAGATTCTTGGAGGAGAGGAGGAGGAGGAATCAGTCCTCAAGCTTCATTCATCACCATTCTTCATCATTCTAAGAGGAGAAAGCTAGGAATTGAAGCTCCAATCAAGGGGCCATCATCTATCACATTAGAGGGAGTTTTTATAGCCTTTTCATTTCATTCATGTCTATGAACATGTGTATTTATTCATTATTGTTTTTCATAATATCTATCATGAACTAAATTCATAAGACTAAGGCCATGTAAGGTCAAATTGTGATATATGCTTATAATAGATGATTGTTGAGGTTATACTTATATTGTTATGTGATGTGAATTGTGTTTTTGTCTATCTTGCATATACTTGATCACTATATGTTAGAATCTTATGCCTAGGTTAATATTTCGGGAGAAAATTGACTTAGGGTGCAAGAAATTCACATCATGACCCGTAACTAATGAGGAATTGCCCTAGACATAGGTAAAGATTCCCGGGTGAAGTTGTTCGATTCAAATCGAGTGAACTCTAGTACGTTAATGCATGTTTAGTGGTTAGATTTCCGGATAGGAATATTTGGGAAATCACGATCTAAGCATAGGAGTTTATACGCGAGACATCGGTTATTCTCTACCCTCGGAGCTCTCACCATAACAATATAAGCGTAATCCTTCAACGAGAATCTTTATAAGTATAATTGATCAATTTGAACCTAGCATGTGCCTTAGTCTCCCTTTCTATTTTGTTTTAAATCATTTGTTCAACCTTGTTCTTATCTTACGCATTTCACACTCATTTTACCTTTATTGTTTTGATCTTTGTTGTTATAAAATCTTAAACTAGAATTCAAGTCCTTGTGGTTTGACAATCCGGACTTCTCGTCCACTTTTATTACTACACACGACTAGTGCACTTGCTATTATAGCACGTTAGCTTTTAGCGTGTCATACATACACAAGAAAAAGGTCGAAACTCTGCTGAAATATTCTTAAGAAAAACTTATAAACTCCATATCCAAAATCCTTCAAGCTTTTCACATTCATTCCAAAGACAGTCACCGATATCTCAAACATCTTCATAGAAGAACCCTACACTCTTATTGAGATATCCCAAGTTGTTTGAACTTCTCAAAATCAAACAAACTTGTGACGAAAACCCTTAACCTCTTTCATCTGCGTGAGAAAGTTGTTGATCTACAAGCAGCATTTCTATGTGAGAAAAGCTTATTGAAGAAGATCTTCATTGGAGTTGAAGTCTGTATGATCAAGGAGCTCAAGATCATCTTCCTTTTCCTCTATTTTGTTGAAGCCTCTGTGTGATCCTTTGATTATCATCTTAGTGGATTTCCTTTGAGTGTAAAGGAGAAGAAGGACGTAGCTGAGAATATATCACCCAATGAACCTTTCATATCTTGTGTCATTTTACTGTTTTATTTCTTTACTTTATTATTCTCATCATTTTATTAAAAAGGCTTTAAAACAGTTTAGCAGATATTTGGCTAAAAGAAGGCTAAGTTTAAAAATCAATTCCACTGTGCTAACCCTGATTAAGCGATTTAAGCATTGCCCTACTTTGGTAACTGCCGAAATGACTAAGTCTAAGTTATCTCATCTTTAGCGCCTGATCTAGCGCTTTGCTTACCAAGCGTTCAAACTCTTAAAAGTGATACAGAAATTTTGAAGTCGAAAAAGACTTTTGGGACTATTCAACCCCCTTCTTCTAGACCCTTTCGTATGCCACTTGAGACCACCAGATATCATCTATTAGGCCAAGCTGACAAGCCCAAAGAATATTATATATCTTTCCTTAATTTATTATATTAATTCGGCCCATGTATTTATATTCCGGCCTCATCCAATTAGCACGAGTAGAGCCCAAGTCGAAGCCCTAAAAGGAAAGATATCAACAAAGCAGACAATATCCAATCAAGTATCCTATTAAGTATCAATTGATGAAGATAGGTCAAATACTTACCAGAGCAGGAGGATCGGACATGGCTAAATATGGCCCTGGATCAGACATGTTTAGGATGATTTCAGGACATCCAAAGCTTCCAGAAATAGTCCTGGTTACCATAAATAGAGCAGGAAGGAAATCAGCCGGATTCCACTTACCATATTTGTATAGAAGCCATCTAGCTTGTATAAATATCCGTTGTTGATGATCAATATACAACTCTTACATCTTTTATGCTCAACTATCTTATAGTTTTATACTCAATATCTCGCTATTAATGATATAAATTCTACATTCATCAATTAGCGCCGTCTGTGGGAAATTGAGCTTCAAGGCGTAAAGTAAATTTTTCATATTTTTTCGCAATTTTCCTTTTCTTTCAGAAGCTTGACAGAAGGTCAACATGTCGATGAAATGGACGAAACCGTGGAGGTTGTGGAAAACAAGGGGACGTTACTCCTAGCGAGTGGGGGTAACAACGCTCCTAAAACCTCAACCATCTTGCCTAGACGTTTGATTGGCGAATTCCAGGAGATCCCCATATCACATGGGGGGTGGAGTCTCGGTTGACGAAAATGGAATTTACCCGTCACCTGGAACGCAAGTTGTAGGGATGGAAAACTCCCTGCAGATTGCGCCATCTTATCACCTAACTAAGGAACAATTGCAGGAACCGATTGACGCAGCCGTCCAGGGCGCAGAGAAAATCCATGATCCACATGGTCTGGGTAGGATGGGAGGAAGTCCAGTACAGAAAGTATCTGAAAATGCTGATACTCATATTGATTTGGACTTTACTCCTGAAAATGGCTCTGGAAAACGAGCAGGGAGAATGGAACTTGCTGAACAGGTGAACATACATGGAGAGGGAGAAACCCCTTAGGAAATATCTTGCCTAGGAATGTCGCCTGATGTAGCTCACTGAATTTCATGAGGAGAGAATCTAGGCAGGCAGGATCCTGTCCAATTTAACACATCAGGAAAAGCGCCAGGGAGAAATGCTACCTCCTAGGCAGGAGGAAAAGTACGATGTAAAAAACTGGGGCCATCGCCCAGAATAGGAAGGAAAAAAGGATCTCGATGAGGAAGTTAATAGCTATGAATCAATTAGTTCTTTCAGGAGGACGCGTGAAAATAAAGAATGCTACAAACTAATGGGATCTCATGGCGAAAATGATGGAAGAAATGGAAAAAAAGATAGCTGGAGAAAAAGTACATGCGGATTGAGGAATCCCCTTTACTAATTCCATAATGCAGGAGGATTTGCCATGAGATTCTAAAATCTACTCTATGATGACCTACGATGGTACACCAGACCCCGAGGATCACTTGTACACTTTCAAGAATTACTCTTTATTGCACAGATACTCAGACACCATTAAATGTCGGGTGTTCCTAACAAAGCTGACTAAGTCAGCACAATTATGGGTCAACCAGCTACCTGAAGGATCTATTGGATTCTTCCTGGAATTGAGCACAAATTTCTTTACCAATTTTCTAGGAGCAAAAGGAATGAGTAAGCCCTGCTTAGCCTCTTTAACAAAAAGCAAAAAGGAGACAAAAATTTACGATCTTATATGAAAAGATTTAATGCTGCTACTCTGGAGGTGCCATCGACGACTGCCGATCTAAACACAAGTGTTTTCACGCAGGGCTTACATGAGGGGGATTTGTTCAAATCCTTAACTAAAAAACCATCAGGAAATTTTGATGGGTTGCTTAGACAAGCGGAAAAGTATGCTAACATGGAGGACGCTCAATTAACTAGGAGAGCGGAAATAAAAATGGAACGAAAGAAGGAGAAAAATCAGGCAAATCCTAAGCATGGTGGATTAAAGAGGTATCACTCTCAAGGACCCATGACTGGAGGGTAAGCATCATTTCGACCTCCCTTTCCAGCACCAAGGAGCTTAATGCAACAATTGATGGAGGTGGAAAACAAAGGCCTAGAACGATGGCCAGCTAGCTCAGGAAATAACTCTCAAAATGCTTCAAATAGATCCTACTGGCGATACCATTGGGAAAGGGCATACGGATGACTGTAGAGCGCTAACTTTGGAACTAGAACGTTTAGGGAAAGTAGGAGGCTTGAAGGAGTTTTTGATAAACAAGAATACAGTGGAGAACAGCAATAATAATGGATCTTCATTCAGAGGAAGAGGAACATCCTGATATCCAGATTGAGGAAGAGGAAGAGGTTTAGGAAGATCCTGGCCAGGATATCAGGGACATTTCCCCCAGACCATAGGGGCCAGCCCCCCTGGAGAAAGAAATAATGCAAAAGCTCCCACTGGCATGGATGGAAATAAGCCATTAGCAACAATTCACATGATATCTTGAGGGCCAGAGTCAGGAAGAGCTTTACGACGAAATGTACGACATGCATAGAATACCCTATATTCTTCGTAAATGTCAGCCAAGATCGTCCTCAGGAGGAAATCTGCTTTGGCGTAGAGGATACTTCAACTATCCAGACACCTCTTAACGATGCCTTGGTCATCACAACCACCATAGCTAGTTATAACATGCAAAGGGTGTTCATCAACAACGGAAGTTCAGTAGACATTCTTTTCTACCAAGGATTTCAGCAGATGACCTTGGGAAATGCTAAATTGGAGGCTGCGAATACCTCGCTATATGGTTTTGTAGGAGAATCAGTTCTACCCATAGGACAAATCACATTACCCATGTCACTAGGACAAGCACCAAACCGGGTAACTAAGCTGGTGAGATTCTTGGTGGTAGACACTCTCTCAGCCTATAATGTAGTTCTAGAAAGGCCCGCTCTAATACTATTTGGAGTTGTGATATCCATCTCTCAAATGAAAATCAAATTCCTTACACCTCAGGGAATAGGAGAAGCTTCAAGAGATCAAATGCAGTGCGAAAATGCTATTTGACATCGTTGAAAAGAGGAGATAGGACAATGGAGGATAAAAAGCGTAAACCGAAAAAAGGAGAATGAGAGGTAGGAAAAAGAATATCCGCACATGTGGAACCCATAGGAGAACTCGTGAGCATCGAAATCATACCCGAGGATGCCTCAAAAACAGTGAGGATTGGATCTCACCTAGAAGAGGACCTGAAAGAAAGGCTCACAAAATTGTTGCGACATTATGCCGAGATTTTTTTCTGGTCAGCAAGTGACTTAATAGGAATTGACCCCACTGTAATCCAGCACCATCTTAACATTTACCTCGATGCCCAGCCTGTTATTCAGAAAAGCGCCATTTCAGACTAGAGAAGGATTTGGTCATCAAAGGAAAATTAAATAAGTTAATAAAAGAAGGACACATTGAGGAGATACAATTTTTGGAATGGTTTTCCAACGTAGTGTTGGTACCTAAAGGTGGATCCAAGTGGAGGATGTGTATCGATTTCCAAGATCTCAACTTGGCTTGCCCAAAGGACCATTACCCATTGCCCAGGACTGATCAGCTAGTTGACTTGACAGCAAGATTTGAGCTACTCAGGACAATGGATTCTCAGAGTGGATATCACCAGATTTCCCTAGACACGGAGGATAGAAGAAAAGTTAGCTTCATCACTTCATTTGGCACCTACTGCTATGTAGTCATACCATTTGGGCTGAAAAATGCGGGAGCAACGTACCAGAGGCTAATGGATATGATGTTTAGGGACCAAATAGGTAAAAACATAGAAGTATACGTGGATGATATGGTCGTGAAAAGCAAGCTGACAAACTCCTATGTGGAGGATTTGTAACAAACACTCGAAATATTGAAAAAGTATAGAATGAAGCTAAATCCAACTAAGTGTACGTTTGGAATCAAAGGTGGAAGGTTTCTTGGATACATGGTCACAGAGAGGAGAATAGAAGTTAATCTAGAAAAGATCAAATTTATTCAGGAAATGGTAGAGCCTAGGGATGTCAACAAAGTACAAAGGCTAACAGGGTGAGTTATGGCACTCAGCCACTTCATCTCCAGATCCGTAGAAAGGAGTCTATCTTCAAGGTGGTAAGGAAAGCTGAAGGATTTAGGTGGACAGAAGAATTTCAGCAAGCTTTCAGGGGGCTAAAGGAGTACCTGAACCTATTGCCCTTATTAACCAAGCCGGTGAAGGGAGAACTATTAATATTGTACTTATCGGTTGCAGAAAAGGCCATTAGCTCGGTATTAGTGAGGAAAGAAGGTAAGACAGAGATGCCCATCTAATATATCAACAAGGTGCTCACCTATACTGAGTCCAGATATTCGGAGATATAAAAAGTCGCTTTAACCCTCGTCATCACGGCAAGGAGATTAAAACCTTACTTCCTATCGCATAAAATTATCGTAAATTCAATCAGCAGCTAAAAACGGTGCAAGGAAAAGCTGAAAATTCAGGACGATTGGTGAAATGGGCGGTGGAATTAGGAGAATTCGAGATAGAATACTCAGCTCAAATAATAATCAAGGCACAAGCTTTAGCCGATTTCGTTATAGAAATGACGCGGCCTGAGCCAATGGAAGAAGATAAAGAAAGGATCTAGCTTCTTCATAGACGGATCAGCAACCATTGGTGGAAGCGGAGCTCGAATCATGCTAAAAACTCCTCAAGGAGATCAGCTGAAATATGCCGTGAAATCCGAATTTAAAGCAAGTAACAACGAAGCGGGGTCTGAAGCCTTTATAATCGGGCCAAAAATGGCGCTGAAGGGAGGAGCTAAAAATTTGATAGTATATTCGGATTCTTAGCTAGTAACTAAGCAGATAGAAGGCACATATGAAGCTAAGGAGGAGAAAATGGCAAAATATCTAAAAACCATTGAAATACTATGGAAAAGCTTCACCAAGTTGGAAGTGCATCAAAATCCAAGGAGAGAAAATACCAAGGAGGATTACATGTTCAATTTTCGAAGTACAGTCACAGACTGCAAAACCAGACAGATCACAATTCAGGCTATAGCCAGGCCGATCACGGAATAGGATGTCACGAGCATTGAAGAAATCTCGGATTGGAGGAAAGATATAATAGAATACCTTACTAAAGGAGTGCTAGCAGAGGATAAGTATAACAAGCAGATGATGCCTGTCAAGGCAGCAAATTTTGTTATGATGGATGGCGTGTTATATAAGAGGAGCCTATTTCCAGCTTTATCTTAAATGCATATCCATGGAGGAAGGACAATACATTTTAAGAGAGATTCACAAAGGGTGCTGTGGAAGCCATATAGGAGTGGAGTGTCTTTGGTAGGAAAAGCTTTACGAGCGGGATACTTTTGGCCAGGCATTAAAGGAGATGCAGCTGAGCTAGTACTAAAATACGAATAATGTAAGAAACATTCTAATCTTATACATAGACCAGCTGAATATTTACACTCCTTGAGTGTCCCTTTGACCGATAAGGCATGGACGTAGTAGGGCCATTTCCGTGGCCAAGGCCCAAAAAAAGTTCCTGCTGATCGTGGTGGATTACTTCAGCAAATGGGTAGAGGCGGAAGCTTTAGCTTGAATTAAAGAATGAAAAGTAATGTGATTCTTATGGAAGAATGTTGTATGTCGATTTGGCATTACAAAGGAGATCATAGCTGATAATGGGAGACAATTTAGTGGAGTCAAGTTAAAAAACTAGTGTGAGGGGCTAGGAATCCAACAGAGATTCAGCTCGGTGGCACATCCACAAACTAATGGACAAGTGGAAGTTAGAAATAGAATTTTAGTACAAGGATTGAAAACCAGGCTGGAAAGAGCAGGAGGAAATTAGGTAGACGAATTACACTTTGTACTATGGTCCTATAGAACTACACCAAAAAGCACCACGGGAGAGAGTCCATTCCAATTAGTTTACGGCACAGGAGCTATAATACCACCTGAAATCAGGGTGCCAACCCTCCAAATTGAACACTTTAATGCAGAACAAAATGAAGCAAGAATGGGAGAAGAGTTAGATATGATCGAGGATGGAAGAAGCAAGGCGTACTTACGCATTAAACTATACAAACAACGCATCCAAAGATCCCCAGGCTAGCAAGGTTCACGAGAGGAATTTTCGGGTGGGTGACCTCGTCCTAAAAAGGATAGAGGCCACGGAGTGGTGAAAAAGTTAGAACCTAGCTGGGATGGTCCATACAAGGTAACCAAGGTGGTGAGAGGGAAAACAACTCCCTCATCCATAAAATGTGCAAAACCTGAAGAGATTTTATGTCAAGGTGTTGGGAAAAATAAAAGAAAAATGCAGCGGAAACGGTGTAATAAAACTTTTTCAGATTTTCTCAATTCAGGATCAACCCCGGCGTTTTATCATGATAGAGATATTGATACTTTACGAGTTATAGCGAAGTGGTTGGAGAATCACAACTTTTGAATTCTTCAAGTCTTTTGCGAACGGATCCGGCTGATTGATTGATAATCCGTGTAGTCCAAAAGTGTTACCTCTAAATTTTCTCGTCGGAAAACTCGAACGAAAAAACTCCTTTTCTTGGCTTGGTGAGGCCAATCGCTAGAGAGAGTAGGAGAGGGTGGGAGTTTTTTCTTGCAGCTCAAGTGTGTTGTAACTTATGTTATGACCTAGGTTTAATTAAGTGATATTTATATCACTTAAGTTACAACCTTAAGCTTTATTTAGCCCATGTTGGACGCCTCATAGGCCACCCCACACGATCAAGTTGCACCTTTTGGTGCACCAATTTGAGCTCAATCCAGTCCTTTATTTAATTAATTAATTCAGTCCAATTAATTAATCTAATCAAATAATAGATGAGATATTTAATTAATTTTATTTCTCCAAAAAATAATATATTAATTAAAGCATAGATGAATTAACTTATTTCTCTAAATAATTAATTCCTTTTAATTAATTTTTGGTATCCAATACTTAAAATATTGCTACAAGTAATACACCACAATTTCGTTCATTTTTTCCTTTTTAAGCCTGACTCTTTAGGTTCATCTATATTTGGAAATAGGAGGATTCCATTGAATATTGGTAACACCTAGCCAGTTAAGTGGCCCACATCGTATCCCAAATAAGATGAAATGACTAGATCATTGTTTACCTTTCCTATTGTAAATACCGTGTATACTCTTCATTTCCTTATCCCGATCAAGTAAGAGTCATGGTTTAGGTCAAACTCATAAACTCAACTCTATGCTATATTTATAATAAGTCCAGATCAGTGAATGTTTTGGCCAAAGACTTTAAGATATAACTTACTTATAAATGCATAGGATGATTCCTCGTTCATTTTCGAGCAAAAATCATCTCATACAAGTCTTGATGATTTCCAATGCCCAATTGGGAATCCTCAACTTGCAGATCATTTTAATATACAAGTATTGAACTTCTCTAGTGCCTTAGAGAGTTAACTCTTGTATTCATTTACTTATAGATGAGTTCAATACATAAATGTCAATATAACATTAAACAACTAAAATGCCTTTTATTAAAAGAATAATAGCAATTACGATTTCATAATGTCCTTTCTTTCTCTAATCCTCTAACGGAATTGAAGGACATAAACCTAACAATCTCCTACTTGAACCCAATGCCAATCACATGGTATCTAATACCCATCTTCTCAAGATGTCGATCCAGCACTGCCTGTGTTAAAGGTTTGGTTAATGGGTCAGCGACGTTGTCGGTTGAATTTACTCTTTGCACATCTATCTCGCCTCTTCCAATGATTTCTCTGATTATATGATATCTTCTCTCAATGTGCTTGGATTTGTTGTGAGACTTTGGTTCATTTGCTCGTGCAATAGCCACGTTATTGTCACAATAAAGTGGCAATGGAAGCTCTACACTAGGGATCACTTGAAGTTCTCCAAGAAACTTTCTAATCCAAACACCCTCTTTAGCAGCCACAGATGCTGCTATGAATTCTGCCTCAGTGGTGGAATTAGTGGTTGTGCTTTGCTTGGAACTTTTCCAAGTTACCGCTCCACCATTGAGCGTAAATGTAAACCCTGAAGTGGATTTTCGATCATCTACATCAGATTGGAAATCTGAATCAGTACTCCATCCATTTTCAAATCTCCATGTCCATATATTAGGACCATATCCTTAGTTCTCTTCAGATATAAGATATTTTTTATTAGGATTATGCCATAAGATGCGATAGAGGATAAAATGATATGCATCTTTCTTGTAATGAGCTTATTTGTTATTTATAATAAAAGGCATTGTTTAGTTTTCACTTAAATCTTATCTGCATCTATAAGTAGTGTAAAATATTTTGTCCATGTTTTTAGTGCAATCTATCTATTCCTATAGGATAGGAAGATTGACACTAGAGAGATTGATCTTGATTACTTAAACTCATTCGCAATTAAAATGAAGTCTTTAATGGACAAATAAAGACTTAGAACACTTGTACAATCTTAGCTTTGACATAGGGGTTCCAGTCGAACACCATGTGATGGTGGGAGCTTAAGACTGTAGGCACATCAGTGGAACTGATATGCTCGAACACGACTAGCATCGGTTCTGTCACATAGGTTTTCACTCTGTGACTGTCAATGACAGAACTGATTATTCGGAATAGGTATAAGTGAACCTTTAACCTCAAGTATCAAGCTGAAGATACGCTTGTGACGTCAAGTCTGTCACTAGAGTAGTTAGACCCAATTCACCCGTTGGTGGGGTCGACCTCGAAATGCGGCTAGATGGGCAAGTGGTAGTCTTAGCTGATAACTGATATGGGATTTGTTCACTCATAAGTGAATGAGAAAGTATCCTATGTGATTATAGATGATAGAGATCAAAGTCTTTGGCCAAAGCAAAAAAGACGATTGTGCGAGGACCTAAATCGAACGCAATGATATCGTATTATTATAATTAATACATATGGACAAGTCCAATGAGTTTGACATAACCATGACTCTCACTTGACTGGGACATGTGAACAAAGGGTTTATACTTATACGGTATTTACGATTGAAAGATTGTGGAATGATCCAATCATTCGATTTCGTTTGGCTACGAAGTGAGCCACGTGACTGACTAGGTGTTACCCACTTCCTTTAGATTCCTCTCATTTCCAAACGAAACGAACCTAAAGAGTCGCGCTAAAGGATTGACAAAGAAAAGTGAAGGATTTTCTATTTTATTTTGGGAGATTTAATTTATGGGATAAATTAAATAATTATTTAATTACTCATTAGATGAGATAATTAATTATAAAGATAAGATTAATTATTAATTAATTTCTCAAGGAAATAAATTAATGAATTAATTTATATAATTAATTTGGTTATTTAATTAAATGATTTATTCATTGGATATAAAAAATTATTAAATAAATAAATAATTAATTAAACAAAAAGATGAGTCGGGCCATGTGGTAGGAGTCCATTTGGATGCCTCCTAAGGCTAAGTTGGGCTTCCACTTGGATGCCCAACAAAGACTCTATTCTTTTGTCTTGGTCAATAAGCCAAGAGATATTAAAAGGACTATTTGACCTAGATGAGAAACAAGTTATCACACAACTCTCCTAGAAAGAAATGAAAAACTCCTCCCTCTCTCTTAGAACACTAGTCGTCGGTCTCCAAGAGAAATGAAGGGATTTTTTGTCAAATTAATCCACGTGATTATTTAGAGGCAACGTACGTTCGTTGTTCGGATCAAGAATTCAAGAAAGCTTCAAAGGGTTCGTGAAGATTGGATTGCACGTGTTCTTGGAGATTTGAAGCCTTCAAGTTTCGAAAGTTTTGATAGAGAAATCAGTTCTCCAACCACTTCACTTCAACGGGTAAGTCGTTATTCATTTTAGAGTTTATTTGATTCAAATATGCAAATCGAGAAATTCAGTTTGGGATTTAAATTAAAAAAATCTTTCGCTGCGCAATTGTTTGAGTAACCCAACAGTGGTATCAGTGTCAGTCTCTGATCTGCATGTTTGATCAAAATTATGTGATTTTTGATATGCATATTATGTGTTTTTTAAGCATGCGTTATTATGGTTTTTAGTCTAGAATTTGATTTTCTATGATTATTATAAATCTGGGTAATTTTATGATATGAGAAAAAAAATCAAAAAACGAGGAAAAATTGGGCTCGAAAGCCCCGAAGAATACGCACATGGCTTTGTGCGCACAGCGCCGCACGGCCACACATCCAAACACACGACCCCTTGAAACGGGTCATAGACCTAGGTCTAAAAATGGGTTGTGATTTGGGTCAAAATTAGTATTTGGGTTTTGGGTAAATTCAATTATCCAGGTGGATCAAAAGGACGATGACCTGGAATAATTCAAATTAAACCCAATTGGAAAATTACTTAATTTCGACTTATTAATTGGTTTGGGCTTAATTTAATTAATTCCAAATGGGTCAACGGATTGGTGATTTGGATTTAAATTAAAATTAGCCCAATAAAAATTAATAACACGTGCATGTTTTTCTAATTAATTAATTTTGGGCGCCCAATTAAATTAAATCCAAGTAGACCAAAAGGATGGTGACTTGAGTTTGATGAAATCGAGCTCAATAAGATTAATTGGAATAAAAATATTTAATTAGAATAATTAATTATTTTCCTTGGAGATTAATAATTAATTTATGGATTAAAAATTATTGATTTTTCCTCAACTTGGAAATTACTTAGATATTTGAATGAGGAATATAAATTATTTTTCTTGGATGATTAATAATTAATTTTTTAATCAAATAAAAGTTTTTCCAATTAATGATGGCTTTAAATCATAAAGATTTCATATTTTATGTATTCATTTTAGTTGGACTAATATTATTTTAATTAAAGGTAGATATACTTAATTTATAATTTTGTGCATCTAAGTCATCTAGTAGGACTAGATTGATTTTAATTGAAATAAAAAATATATATAAATTAGGAATTTTATAAAGGACTTTTTAGTTGGACTAAAATTTTAAATAATCAACATAAGTATTTTAATATTGCGAGCATGTCTTATGTGATGGAGACACTGATCATAGACTTAGGTTTTATTCGATTTACCTTTCTTTTTTGAGGTTGTAAAGCCAAAAATGAGGCTATTTATTGCTTTCTTAGAAATAATGTATAGGTTGTTTTAAAGTACTGTAATAGAATAGTTCAAGATTGGTGGAGACAAGAAGTCCATGAAGATTAGATAGGCTTTCGTTTTTACCTTTTTATGATAGCCCATTGGCTCGGGCCCTCTAGTAAAAGTCCATGATCGAGTGTGATGGTTTTATTTATTTAATTCCATGAATATATATATTGATGGGCATGTTTGTTAGTAGTATAAATTATGCATGTTCAATATATGATAATTGCGCTATATAAATTGATTAATGTGCAAAGTGAGACCAAACATTAGACAATTTAAATTCTCCCAAATAAATAATACCAAGTTAGTAAAGGATGCGGGACATCCTCGCCCTCCACTAAACTTATTAAAATTAAAATTACTACAAATGTGTAATGCTTTCCAGTTATGGGGGTTATGCATTTGGAAATAATTTGAAATTTTATTAAGTGCATTAGATGCCTTAGTTGAAGCATATTTCACGCCAGAAACCGGTTAGGTTGCAAGGTAAAATTCAAATGTTAGATTAAAGGAGTTAGTGGGAATGAACTCGGGTAGTTCACGAGCTTAGAAATCGGTTAGGTTGCGGCTTGGTGAACCATGGGGAACGGTATTGAAACATTTGTTGGATAAATTGATGTTAGACATCACTTCAAATAATTAATGGGCTAGAAATCGGATCGGTTAAGTTGCAACCCATCTAATTAATTAAGGACCTCAATACCCGCTGTGGAATCGATTCCAATGATGATTCCTGATTTCTACATAGGAGTGCGGATTTCGAAAAATGCAGTGGGATCCAAAATGAATTTTAAAGTCCTTAAGTTTTCTTGGTTAAGTCAATTACAAGTAATCTAATTAGTCTGGTTTATTTCTGCAGTTATTTTCTCGTTTATCTCTCTCAAATATGATAAACCTACTTTCATTTCTACTCGAAAAGAATACCCTAACTGGATCCAATTATGTGGACTGGCTTAGAAATTTGAGGATTGTCCTCAATATTAAATCTCTGGGATACGTCTTGGAGGCTGATATCCCGGCGGCTTCAGCTAGGACACGTGCTAGTGAGAAAGAAGTCCAAGCCCATGAAAAATGGGTCAAGGATGACATCGGATTGAGAGAATACATGCTGGGATCTATGAACAATGAACTTCAAAGGTCACATGATTGATTCCCACTACAAGAGCTATCCTAGCACACCTGATAGAGCTCTATGGTGAGCATAGTCGAACTGCACGATATGAGATATTGAAAGAGCTCTTCGGAGTCAAGATGAAAGAAAGTGAGAAGATTGGTGATCATGTCCTCAAAATGATATCGAGGATTGAGAAACTAGAAGCTCTTGACTTCACCATGAACGCCACCCTTCAAACTGACTTAATCTTGCAGTTTTTTCCTGATCCTTTCTCCCAATTTGTGGTTAACTTTAACTGCAATGAGATAGAGTGCAATTTAGCTGGGCTAATGAACAAGTTGATTACTGCACAATCTCGAATGAAATCAAAGGGAAAGAAACTGCCTTGGTCATCTCTTCTAGACCTAAAAAGTCTAAGTCTAAGAAGAACAAGAACAAGAAGCAGGCTGGCGAGGTAGAAGCAAAAGGAGGTGTTCAAACGGGTAAGGGAAAGGCTCAAGGGTTTTATAAGAGCAAAAGGCCTAAAAAGATGGATAGATGTGTCGAGTGCGGTGAGCTTGGCCACTGGAAGAGGAACTGTCCTAAATTACGCAAAGGCGCAAAAGGTATGGAGCTCTTCATTTTTGAAACTAATTGTTCTATGACCGTTTTTTCTACTTCATGGATTCTGGACTTAGGGGCTAGTGCTCATGTATGTTGTTTGGATCAGGATTTGGAGAAAAGTAGAAAGCTGGGCCGAGAAGAAGTGCTGATCAAAGTAGGCAGCGGGGAAAGCGGCACAGCTACTAGGATTACATCTACTTCTTTGATTTTGAATTCTGGACATTTATTATTTTTAAATAGTGTTTTGGTTTTGCCCAAAGGGCTTAAGAACATTGTTTCTATTCCTATATTCGTTAAAAGTGTCTATACATTCCGTTTTTCTAATTTGAATTGCGACATTTATTATGGAAATAAAATAGTTAGCAATGCATCTTCAGTTAATGGTTTGTATTATTTAAATGTCCATAACTCTTCTGATGTGAATGTTGTAACACATAAACGTGGTAGCCAAGAAGCTAACTTAAGACTCAAGTGGCATCTTAGACTAGGCCATGTTGGAGAGCACAAGATCCACAAAATGAAAAAACATGGGCTTTTAAGCTCACTAGGGTCGGATCCCTATCCAACATGTGAATCATGTCTCTTAGAAAACATGGCTAGATCTCCCTTCACCAAGACTTTTCAAGGAGCTACTCAAGTCTTAGGATTAGTGCATACAGACGTTTGAGGATCATTTAGAGAAATGGCTCGTGGAGGTTTCTACTACTTCATCACTTTCACAGACGATCATTCAAGATATGGTCCAGTGTATCTGATGAAGCAAAAGTCTGAATCCTTTGAAAGGTTTAAAGAGTTCAAAGCTTTAGTAGAAAATCAAACTGGGCAAAATATTAAAACTCTACATTCAGATCGTGGAGGAGAATATATGAGCGCCGAGTTTGATGAGTTCCTTAGGGAACAAGGAATAATGTTACAACTAATACCACCAGCAACTCCTCAACTAAATGGCGTAGCCGAGCGTAGGAACCGAACACTATTGGACATGGTTCGTTCCATGCTTAGTTATACTGATTTACCCATTTCATTGTGGGGACATGCGCTCCTTACTGCTGCTTATATATTGAACAGATGTCCCTCCAAATCCATTCCTAAAACTCCACATGAGATGTGGAATAATAGAAAATCAAGTCTTAACCACATCAAGATTTGGGGATGTCCTGCTTATGTCAAAAAGACTAAAGTGGAGAAATTGGAGACAAGATCCCTGATGGGAGGTTTCATTGGTTATCCTGAAGAATCCATGGGAGTCTTCTTTTACCCACATGATGATCAAAGGATCATTGTGGCCCTACAAGCCCACTTCCTTGAGGATGAGTTCATCCTGGAAGGGGACAAAGGTAGAAATATTGTTCTAGAAGAACAAAATGAAACTCCCTCTAAGACATCTGTCCAAGAACCAAGGTCTAACCAAACACTAGCACAACCACCACATAGATCTGGTAGAATACCACATGAACCAAAGGTAGAAAGATTGTTCTAGAAGAACAAAATGAAACTCCCTCTAAGACATCTGTCCAAGAACCAAGGTCAGACCAAACAGTAGCACAACCACCAAGTAGATCTGGTAGAATACCACATGAACCTAAGAGGTATGGGTATCTACTGTAGAGGGAGATAGAGCTTCACACTGTAGTACAAGAAAGTCACAAAGATGATCCTTGTACCTATTATCAAGTGATGGATGTCGACGCTTCAAGATGGCGAGATGTAATGGAAACAGAGATGGGTTCTATGCAATCGAACCAAGTCTGGACTTTGGTAGATTGTCCTGAAGGTATTAAACCTATAAGATGCAAATGGATCTACAAAAGAAAGATAGGTAGCGATGCCAAGGTTGACACCTTTAAAGCCAGGCTCATAGCAAAAGGCTATCGTCAAAGAGAAGGAATTGACTATCAAGAGACCTTTTCGTCTGTGGCCATGATAAAGTCCATCCAAATACTATTATCCATAGTTGCATACTTAGATTATGATATATGGCAGATGGATGTCAAAACTGCTTTTCTAAATGGACCCAAAAGGTTTTGTATTCGAGACCGATATCCATAAAGTATGTAAAATTGAGAGGTCCATATACGGTCTCAAGCAAGCATCTAGAAGCTGGAATCTTCGTTTTGATGAAGTAGTAAAGGGATATGGCTTCATCAAGAACGAAGATGAACAATGTGCCTACAAAAAGACTAGTGGTAGCCAGATTTCATTCTTAGTACTATATATAGATGACATTCTACTTATAGGAAATGACGTGGGAATGCTCACCACTGTCAAGAAATGTCTTTCAAGTAGCTTTCCATGAAAGACTTGGGAGAAGCAACGTACATTCTAGGAATTCATATCTATAGGGATAGAACGAATAGAATGATCGCTCTTTCCCAAGCCCTGTACTTAGAAAAGGTCCTAAAGAGATTTAGGATGGTTAACTCTAAGAAAGGATTCCTTCCCTTGAGGCATGGAGTACACTTGTCTAAATCTATGTGTCCTCAAAATGAGGAAGATAGAAAGGAGATGAGTAATGTACCCTATGATTCGGCAGTAGGTAGCCTGATGTATGCAATGTTGTGTACTAAACCTGACATTGCTTATGCTGTAAGCGTGGTGAGTCAATTTCAGGGAAAAATATCCTAAAGTATCTTAAAAGAACTATGGATATGATTCTTATCTATGGAGATGGAGATCTGTAGATGGAAGGTTAGGCTGATTCAGACTTTTAGTCTGATGTAGATGACTGAAAATCCACTTCATGGTTTGTTTTCACGCTTAATAATGGGGCGGTGTCTTGGAAAAGTTCCAAGCAAAGCACAACCGTTGATTCCACCATTGAAGCAGAATATGTGGCAGCCTCGGAGACAGCTAAAGAAGTTATTTGGATGAGAATGTTTCTAGGAGAACTTGAAGTGGTTCCTAGTGCAGAGCTCCAGTTACAACTAATAGGCGTGAGAGAAGCATCCAGTATGCATGGACCATGTCTATAACAGTACTATGCTTTTTATTAAAAGATAATCCTCTAACGGTATTTGGAACGACAATGTCAATCACGCAAGATGTCGCCAGCAGGCAACGACAAGGTCTCATACTACAATGATTTCTCTAATATGCTTGGATTTGTTATGAGACCTTAGTTCCTTGTGCAATAGTCCCGTTATTCTCACAATAAAGTGGCAATTATGGCAGCTGATAGGAGTCATTTTTATGTGTGTTTAAGCCCCTTGCGTTTATATTTTAGGTTCATATGTCACGTGTGCGGCATTAAGTGATTTCAGGAGTGGATTTAGGCCAAGATGTTTCGCACCTCCATGCCCAAGCGCATCCGTAATCACGCCAGGGCACCCAAACAAGCAAGAAATAAGCTGGAGTTAAGCAGAAGGGCGCATAGGTGCCATTTCCCCACGCCTGGGCGCCACATCTGCAACACTTACCACGTTTAAGCGCTATTTCTATATGTTTAGAGACAAAATTTGATAAAGTTTCCTTCTACAAATTGTAGATCTATCTCTTATCTTCACGTGCGAACTTAAAGCATCCAAATCGAAGGTCTTTGGAGAAAGTTATGAAGAAAACAAGATTACTACGCTAAAAACAAGAAAATGGTTAAGACTTTGGACCATGGAGCCTAGGCGCCACCTATGCCGTGCCTAGGCGCCCCGTAACTTCTTCCCTAGGCCACTTAGGCCACCTGTATAGTGCCTAGGCTCCATTTCGGTCACGCATGGGGACCGATACAGCTGTTTTGAAGGTATAAAGGCCAAAAATGAAAGGAAAAGAGGGTGTTCGGATTTTGGAGGAATTCTGGGGCTTTGGGGAGAATTCTCTTGGATTTGAGCCATCCTATCATCATCCTTGAAGAGATAAGAAGAGGGAAAAGAAGGGATTCAAGCTTCCAATCAAGATCCAATCATCAACTTAGTATAGGGAGTTTTTTTAGCCTAAACTCATTATTTGTCTATGAATATGAATTTAGTGTTGAGCTTTTCTTTTATGCATTTTATGAGCTAATTTGTTAAACTAAGGCCATGTGAAGGCATTGTTGCTAGTATTGATTATAATAAGATCATTTTCCAATTCAATTCGTATATTACTATGTCTTGTGATTTTGTGATTGAATGCCTTACATATGCTTGATCAACATGTGTTAGATATCATGCCTAGGTGAAATATTCGAGAGAAAATTGACTTAGGGTGCAAGAATTTCACAACATCACCGACCAAATAGGAGTTGCCCTAGACATAGGTAAAGACTCCAAGGTGAAGTCATTCGATTTTAATCGAGTAAGCTCTAGCTCTTTAATGTATACTTAGTGGTTAGATTTCCGGGTAGACATACCTAGGAAACCACCATTTAAGTATAGGAGTCTATCACGAGACATCGGTTATTCTTTACCTTAGGAGCTTTCACCATAGCAATGCATGTCTAATGAATTGGTAATGATCTTAGGATAGCAATACGCAACATGTGCCCGAACATGAGCCTTAGTCACCTCTCCATCTTGGAAGTTTAATCTCTCTTTATTTTCGCTTTAGATTATTCTATTTTCCTTTTTAGTTAAATCTCTAATTTACTTCCTTTTGTTATCGAAAATCTTAAACTAAAATTCAAGTCCTTGTGGTTCGAAAACCCGGATTTATTGTCCATTTCTATTACTACACACGACTAATGCACTTGCTACCAAAGCACGTTAGGTTCTAGCGTGTCAAGTTTTTGGCGCCGTTGCCGGGGACTTGTTTATTTTAGTGTTTGATTTTATTTTACGTTTTCATAATTTTTAGTTTTTCGTTTATTTCTTGCTTTTCTTTTATTTTTCTTGTTAGTCTAATTTTGTTTCTTTTGTTTTCTTTATAGGTTCGTTCTTGGTGCATGACCCGCTCCTCAAACGAATCGTTACTTAATTCTGAACCCGAGATTGAACGTGTTCTCCAAGCTAGTAGACGAGTTCGAGAGATAGCGGACAACATCTATCAACCAAATCTGAATGCACGTTTCCCAGATATAAATTTCCAGGAGAATCGGAAGTGGTTACAAGGCATTCTCCAAGCTATGCAACCACCTCATTCTCAACAACTTCCTTCGGTCTGGAGTAGTCTACCACCGAGGGTCCACACCATACAGGTGAGATATCATTTGTCTCCAACTCTAGAAGAACGAGAATGGGTTCGACAACTCATATTCGACTTACAACTCACACTAGATGATTTGGATCAGCCGAAAAATATGAAATTGGTACGCAAATCCATTGATGCTTTGTATGAAGGACCGATTAAGGAGGCTCTAATGATCATTGAGGAAATTAAAAAATGAGAGGATTTCTGTTAAGGGGTCATCGCCTCAGCGTCGCACACCTAACGTACAAGCTTCCGAGGCAGAATCTCCAAACTACGAGAAATCCACTCCTATTCCTTCTACGGCGATACCCGACTCCATTTTTCTTGAAGAATTGATATCAAAGAATCCGAAGTTGAAGGAAAGGACATTCAAGTCCTTACTAGAAACTTTCTTGGTATCCTCTCCCCTCTCCACGGGTATAGAGGTAATTAGTGTCCATGATGGTAAGTTTTCCTCTAGTGTAGGAGATGACATGGTTATTTGTGATAACTATGAGGTTTTTAAGCATCCATGTTGTTCTACATTATCTTTACGCATTGATGTTTTTGATCATTTTAGTGTTGAGCTTTTTCAGGAAAGAATAACCAATAATCTCCTCGAGTCCTACATCACAAACTCCAAGTTTATCACTTCGATGGGTGAAGGAAAAAGAGCTACTGTCCATAGCTTAGAGAATAGTCTATATCATCACCCGACACATGGGGAAGAAAGGATGATAAGGATGTTGATGGGCTTTAAACAAATTTTTGAGTGGATGATTTCTTGGTCCCTACTCAAGCTACTTCTCACAAACATCGGGCCATGTTTCATTCTTGATTGGAGAGTAAACAAAGCATTCATACGTCATCCTCCTTGAGCCGACCCGATAAAGTCAAGCTAATGACTTTAAAAGAGCGCTTCTTGGGAGGCAAACCAAGTTTGTAAGTTTTGTTTTCCTTTTGCTTTCATTTTTGTCTTGTGTAGTTTTGTTTCTTTATGTCATGTTCAAGTATACACTTTTGGCATGCTTCTCTTTGAGTCTTGATGGTTTTGTATTTTGAGTACATGACATGTAGTATCCGAGTTTTGCTTTGGAGAATTTTTCATTGCAGATTTTAGCTTGGAGCAGATTTCACTTGATTAAGGTTTGCTTTTTAGCACCCTTGTTGTAAGTAATCTTGTTTACTCTCTTTTGAGTGTGAATGATTGAGTCAACATTGAGAACAATGTTGAGTTTAAGTTTGGGTGGGGGGTTATGAGTAGTGCTTATTGATTTTATGTGTCGTGTTATCTTGTTTTTAGCTTAAGTTTGGGGGAACCGTTGCTATTGCATGTATTTTGTTCTAAATTTTTGAGAAAAATCAAGCATAACAAAATTTTGTTCTAGGATATTAGCTTGCCAATTGGTGCAATTAGACTTGAGAACTCGAGACAATGGCATGATATCTTTTATGTTTCTATTAATGGTCTAAAATGAAAAATTACACATCTTGATTATGCTCATTTCAACCTTAGTTGAGAATCAATCTTCCTTAGATGATACACGTTGCACATAAGTCAAAGGTATAAGGATTGAAAAAAGTTCCTCATCCCGAGATATGTGAGGAGCATCCTCGAATATATTAATCTAGATTTTTCATGTTGTTTTGAGATGATTAGTTGCTTATGGGTTCATAATTGTGTTAAATGAATAAATGATTGAGATGAGATTGGTATGACCTCGAAAATTCAGTCAGGCCAATGAGTATTGGAGGTCACCGAAGCACCATTGAATATATACTATACTCATTGAGCTAATTTGAGCTTTTCTCAAGCCAATCGGGAATGAGTTGAATAAAAGACCTCGTTCTATTTCATCGCCTTTGTCACTCGGGGGATTAAGTTCGTAGGAGTATCTTAACACTTAGCACCCTAAACCCGTCCGGTTTAGGAGTTGTAAACCTAAAGCCCGTAAGAAGATCTAAAGGGGTAGAACATCGCACGAGGCCTCATGTTGTTATAAGCTTAAATTGTTTCAAAGCATAAAATGTCAATGTAAAGTGAATAGAAATGAGCACAATTATGACCTTAAAGTTGTCTATGATTTGATAAGCTTTATGATCTATCGAAAGTTGGTAGATATGGGGAATGTTTCCGAGCATGGTAGGGATCCCTTTCAATCATAATGCCCTAGATCTTATCCCACTACACCCTTTGGAAATTGGTTCGATTTTAGGTGTTGATGAGCATTATCTTCATTTGTGTACATATTGTTGAGCTTTATTGTCACTTGATTCATGCCATTGCATCATGGTTCTTATTTCAAGTTGTCTCGGTTGGTTTGAGCTTATCATCATTCGATTTTGTGGGTATATCGCATACAAACTCTCACGAGACTCTAACTCGTTCTTTGAGGTAACTCAAGGGTTCAAAGGCTTGTTGCACATGCGAAGTGCAACCGTTTACTCCACGAAAGTGAGTTAGTTAGTTGTTTTTATTTCTCCCTTTGTTCGATGATGTTTCATGTATCTTTTGTCTCTTATTGCTCGAGGTCGAGCAATTAATAAGTTTGGGAGGTTGATAGGAGTCATTTTTACATATTTTTAAGCCCCTTGCGTTTATGTTTTAGGTTCATTTATCCCTTGATTCTATCACTTGTGCGTTTAATTCATGCGTTAAGTGATTTCGGGCCTCAAGTGGATACAATCGAAGAAAGGACAAAAAAATGACGTATAAAACAATTTTAGGACAAGATGTTTCGCACCAGCACGCCCAAGCCAGCCATAATCACGCCTAGGCGCCCAAACAAGCAAGAAATAAGCTGGAGTTACGCAGAAGGGGTCCTAGGTGCCATTTTCCCACGCCTGCCCGCCACATCTGCAACACTTACCACGTTTGAGGACAATTTCTATATATTTAGAGACTGAATTTGATAAAGTTTCCTTCTACAAAGTTGTATAACTATCTTTTATCTTCATATGAGAACTTGAAACATCCAAATCGGAGGTCTTTGGAGAACGTTATGAAGAAAACACGATTACTGTGCTGAAAACCAAGAAAATGGTTCAGACTTCGGACCGCGCCTAAACGCCCCGCAACTTCTTCCCCAGGCCACTTAGGCCACCTGGACCATGCCTAGGCGCTATTTTGGTCACGCTTGGGCGCTGATACAGCTGTTTTGAAGGTATAAAGGCCAAAAATGACAGGAAAAGAGGGGGTTCGGATTTTGGAGGAATTCTGGGGCTTTGGGGAGCATTCTCTTGGATTTGAGCCATCCTATCATCATCCATGAAGAGCTAAGAAGAGGGAAAAGAAGGAATTCAAGCTTTCAATCAAGATCCAATCATCAACTTAGTATAGGGAGCTTCTTAGCCTAAACTCATTATTTGTCTATGAATATGAATTAGTGTTGAGTTTTTCTTTTATGCATTTTATGAGCTAATTTGTTAAACGAAGGCCATGTGAAGGCCTTGTTGCTAGTATTGATTATAATAAGATCATTTTCCAATTCAATTCGTATATTGCTATGTGTTGTGATTTTGTGATTGAATAGGTTACATATGCGTGATCAACATGTGTTAGATATCATGCCTAGGTGAAATATTCGAGAGAAAATTGACCTAGGGTGCAAGAATTTCACAACATCACCGACCAAATAGGAGTTGCTCTAAACATATGTAAAGACTTTCAGGCGAAGTCATTCGATTTTAATCGAGTAAGCTCTAGCTCTTTAATGCATACTTAGTGGTTAGATTTCTGGGTAGACATAGTTTGGAAACAACCATTTAAGTATAGGAGTCTATCACGAGACATCGGTTATTCTTTACCTGAGGAGATTTCACCATAGCAATGCATGTCTACTGAATTGGTAATGATCTTAGAATAGCAATACGCAACATGTGCCCGAACATGAGCCATAGTCACTTCTCCATCTTGGAAGTTTAATCTCTCTTTATTTTCACTTTAGCTTATTCTACTTTTCTTTTTAGTTAAATATCTAATTTACTTCCTTTTGTTATCGAAAATCTTAAACAAGAATTCAAGTCCTTGTAGTTCGACAACTCCGACTTCTTGTCCATTTCTATTATTACACACGACTAGTGCAATTGCTACCAAAGCACATTAGGTTCTAGCGTGCCAGCAGCTCTACACTAGGGACCACTTGAAGTTCCCCAAGAAACTTCCTAATCTAAACACCCCATTTAGCAGCCTCGGATGCCGCTATGTATTATGCCTAAGTAGTGGAATCCGCGGTGGTGATTTGCTTGGAACTTTTTTAAGTTATCACTCCACCATTGAGCTTGAATATAAACCCTAAAGTGGATTTTCGATCATCTACATCAGATTGAAAATATGAGTCAGTATATCTATCCATTTTCAAATCTCCATATCCATATATTAGGACCATATCCTTAGCTCTCTTCAGATACTTTAAGATATTTTTTGTTAGGATTATGCCCTCTGATGGCATAGAGGATAGAATGATAGGGCATCTTTCTTGTAATGAACTTATTTATTATTTATAATAAAAGGCATTGTTTAGTTTTCACTTAAATCTTATTTGCATCTATAAGTAGTGCAAAATATTTTGTCCATGTTTTCAGTGCAATCTCTCTACTTCCTATGGGATAGGAAGATTGGCACTAGAGAAATTGATCATGATTATTTAAACTCGTTCATAAGTAAAATGAAGTCTTTAATGGACAAATAAAGACTTAGAACACTTGTACAATCTTAGCTTTGACATGGGAGTGCCAGTCGAACACCATGTGATGGTGGGAGCTTAAGATTGTAGGCACATCAGTGAAACTGATATGCTCGAACACTACTCGCAACGGTTCTGTCATATTGGTTTTCACTATGTGACTGTCAATGACAGAACTAATTATGCGTAATAGGCATAAGTGAACCTTTGACCTGAAGTATCGGGCTGAAGATACACTTGTGACGTTAAGTCTGTCACTAGAGTAGTTAAACCCAATTCACCTGTTGGTGGGGTCGACCTCGAAATGCGGCTTGATGGGCAAGTGGTAGTCTTAGCTGATAACTGATATGGGATTTGTTCTCTCATAAGTGAATGAGAAAATATCCTATGTGATTGTAGATAATAGAGATCAAAGTCTTTGGCCAAAGCAAAAGAAACGATTGTGCGAGGCACTAAATCGAACTCAATGATCTCGTATTATTATAATTAATACATATGATCAAGTCCAGTGAGTTTGACATAACCATGACTCTCACTTGACTGGGACATATGAACAAAGGGTTTATACTTATACGGTATTTACGATTGGAAGGTTGTGGAATGATCCAATCGTTCGATTTTGTTTGGGCTACGAAGTGGGCCACGTGACTGGCTAGGTGTTAACCACTTCCTTTGGATTTATCTCATTGCCAAACGAAACGAACCTAAAGAGTCGCGTTAAAGGATTAATAAACAAAACTGAAAGGATTTTCTATTTTATTCTGGGAGATTTAATTTATTGGATAAATTAAATAATTAATTAATTATTCATTAGATGAGATAATTAATTATAAAGATAAGATTAATTATTAATTAATTTCTCAAGGAAATAAACTAATGAATTAATCTATCTAATTAATTTGGTTGTTTAATTAAATGATTTATTTATTGGATATAATTAATTATTAATTAAATAGATAATCAATTAAACAAAAAGATGAGTCGAGCCATGTGGGGAGCGTCCATTTGGACGCCTCCTAGGGCTAAGTTGGTCGTCCACTTGGATGCCCAAGAAGGACTCTATTCTTTTGTCTTGGTCAATAAGTCAAGAGATATTAAAAGGACTCTTTGACCTAGATGAGAAACAAGTCATCACACAATTCTCCTAGAAAGAAAAGAAAAAATCCTCCCTCTCTCTTAGAACACTAGCCGTCGGTCTCCAAGAGAAAAGAAGGAGTTTTTCGTTAAAACAATCTGCTTGATTATTTAGAGGCAACGTGTGTTCGTTGTTTGGATCAAGAATTCAAGAAAGCTTCAAAGGATTCATGAAGATTGGATTGCACGTGTTTTTGGAGATTTGAAGCATTCAAGTTTTGAAAGTTTTGAAAGAGAAATTAGTTCTACAACCACTTCGCTTCAACGGGTAAGTCATTATTTGTTCTAGCGTTTATTCGATTCAAATATACAAATCGAGAAATTCACTTTGGGATTTAAATTGAAAAAACCTTCGGCTGCGCAATTTTTTGCGTTACCCAACATTTTTGACAACGGTCCAATGTTCTCTTCCTTGGTTAGCCTGATAGCGAGACGCATAGGGCACCGTACTCATTCCTTCCTATCTTCTTCACTTTAAGGAGACGTAGACTTTGAAAGGTGCACCCTATGTCTCATGGGCAAGAAACCTTTCTTAGAGTCTTCCATCCTAAATTTCTTTAGGACCTTCTCTAAGTAAAGGGATTGGGAAAGTCCTATCATTCGATTTGTTCTATCTCTATAGATACGAATTCCTAGAATATAGGTCGCTTCTCCCAAGTCTTTCATGGAGAATGTATTTGAAAGCCACGTTGTGACTGAAGTCATCATTCCTACGTCATTTCCTATGAGTACAATGTCATCTACATATAAGACTAGGAAAGTGATCTTGCTCCCACTAACCTTCTTGTAAACACATGGTTCATCTCCATTCTTGATAAAGTTAAATCCTTTTACGGCTTCATCAAAACGAAGATTCCAACTCCTAGAGGCTTGCTTAAGTCCATAAATGAATCTTTTAAGCTTACACACCTTATGAATACCAGATCCAGATGTGAAGCCTTTAGGCTGATCCATATAGATATCCTCTTTGTGGAATCCATTAAAAAAAGTCGTCTTCACATCCATCTGCCATATCTCATGATCCATGTGTGCAGCTATTGAGAGTAGAATTCGAATAGACTTAATCATTGCCACAGGTGAAATGGTTTCTTTACAGTCAATTCCTTCCTTTTAACTATAACCTTTTGCTACAAGCCTTGCCTTGTATGTGTCAATTTTTTCGTCCGGGCCTATCTTTCTTGAGTAGATCCATTTACACCCTATAGGTGTTATACCTATGAGAGAATCTACCAAAGTCCAGTCCTGGTTGGAATGCATCGAGTCTATCTCCACTTGCATAGCTTCTTGCCACTTTGCAGAGCAGATGTCCATCATTGCTTGATCATAAGTAGAAGGGTCGTCCCCATGAACTCCCACTGCTATAGTGTGGACAACTAGTTTCTCTTGTAGCAGGTACCCATAGTACCTTTCAGGTTGATAAGGTACTCTACTAGATCTTCGCAATGTTGGTTGTGTTTCAATAGGTTCAGCATGTGTTTCTTGATTAGGTGTCTCCTTAGGTGTTTCATTTTGTTCATCAAGAACAATTTTTCTACCTGCACCACCTTCTTGAATAAACTCATCTTCAACAAAGTAAGCTTGTAGTGCAACAATAATCTTTTGATCATCTTGAATGTAGAAGAGGTATCCCATTGAATCCTCAGAAAAATCGACAAAACATCCTTTAAGGGACCTTATCTTAAAGCGTTCGATTTATGAGCTCTGCTACCCCATTTAGTTGTGGAGTTGCTGGTGGTGTGAGTTGTAATATTATCCCATGTTCCTTTAAGAACTTATCAAACTCATCATTCATACATTCACCTCTACGATCCGATCGTAGTGCTTTTATATGATGTCCAATTTGATTTTCCACTAAAGCCTTAAATTCTTTGAACTTTTCAAATGATTCAGACTTATGTTTCATTAAGCACACAAGACTATACCTTGAATGGTCATCAGCGAAAGTAATGAAATAATGAAAACTTCCACGAGCCATTTCTCCAAATGGTCCGCAAACGTCGGTGTGCACAAGTCCTAATCCTTCAGTAGCCCTTTCAAAAGTCTCGGTGAAGAGAGATCTAGCCATTTTGCCTTTGAGACAAGATTCACAAGTTGGATAGGGATCCGATCCCAATGGGTCAGTCAATTAGCCCATCTTTCTCCATCTTATATATTTTTTGCTCGCCAGCATGGCCTAGCCTAAGATGTCACTTCAAGCTTAGATCAGGACCTTGCCTACCACGCTTCTTTGAGATAACATTCACAGCACATTCATTTTGCATATTTTAATAATAGAGGCCATTGACTAAAGTAGCATTGCCAACAATCTTATTGTTATATAAAATATTGCAAGTACTGTCAATGAAATTAAAAATATAATTATTCCAAACCAACATAGGAATTGAAATAATGTTTGTTGGTCCCAAGTGGTATACGAAAGGGTCTAGAAGGAGGGGGGGTTGAATAGACCCTGAAGTCTTTTTCGACTTTTAAAAGTTCGTATCACTTTGAGGTATTTGAACGCTCGGAAAACTTTAAGCGCTGGATGTGGCGCTTGAGAAACGTTAACTTAGACTCGGTGATTTCAACGCTTACCAAAGTAGGGTAGAGTTTAGTCACTAAATCAGGGTTAGCACAGCGGAAGTATTTTATAGCTTAGCGTTCAGTTTGTTAATCGAAAGTAGTCGCTTAGTTGTTTTAAAACTTTATTAGAATGTATGCAATATGAATAGTAAAGCAGTAAAACAATGAATGCTTAAAGAGGTAAATGACACAAGATAGTAAGGTTCACTGGGTGATGTAATCCCAGCTACGTCCTTCTTCTCCTTTTATCAGGGAGGTTTTCCACTATGATGATTATCGAAGAGTCACACAGAGACTTCTACAAGATAGAGGGAGATTGGATATGATCTCGGAACTCCTTGGTCACACAGATTTCAGCTCCACTAAAGACCTTCTATCCCCTTGCTTCTTTCACTCAGAAATGGTGCAAGTTACCCTTGATCTCGGAAGTCACACAGATTTCAGCTCCAATAGAGATCAACTTCAACAAGCTTCTTTTACACAAAAATATTGGTTGTAAGTCAACCAGCTTTCTCACTCAGATGAAAGGTGTTGATGGTTTTGGTCACGGGTTTGTTTGTTTTGGAAAGTTCAAACAACTTGGAGATATCTCAATGGTAGTGTAGGTTCTTCTTAAAAAGGATTTGAGATATGGGTGACTGTCAGCAAGTGTATAAGCTCTTTTTAAAACTAAGCCGTCAAGATGTCATTCCTGTTGTCCCTTTGCTGAAAAGGTTATTTATAGATGGTTATGAGATTTTGTCCGTTGGACAAGCATGGACTAGGCATGGTCTTGGACCTTATGGTTTGCCCCTTTGATCCGACTTTTGATGCAAGAATAATTCATGCATCACATTCATTTTAGGCATTTTTAGGCTTCATATAATATAGAGGCCATTGACTAAAATAGCATTGCCAACAATCTTATTGTTATATAAAATATTGCAAGTACTGTCAATGAAATTAAAAATATAATTATTCCAAACCAACATAGGAATTGAAATAATGTTCTAAAGCCCGTTAGGTAAAACTAAAATATCCTCTAAAATTAAAACATGTCCAGATAATAAACATAAAGAAGTTGATCCAATGTGAGAAGCCGCGATACTCTGCCCGCTGCCAACACTGATCAGTACATCCACATGCTCCAGCTTCCTATTTTGCTCCAGATCCTGATTCATTACACAAACGTGAGCACTAGCTCCAGAATCAAGTATCCACGAAGTGGAAAATACAGTTATAGAATAATTGGTTTCTAAAATAAAAAGTTCCATACCTGTAGTCTTGCTACGGTTAGGACATTATCTTCTCTAGTGGCCTAGCTCACCACCGAAAAGACACCTATTCATTTCCCTAAGCACTTCTTTACGCTTCTTGTTCTTTCTTTTCTTATTTCCTATTTCTTTATGAGCTTTCATAGGTGCTTCCATTTTCCCTTTTCCTTTCCCATGTTCGTAGACATCCAATGGTACATTCTCAGGAACGACAACCGTATTCCCTTTTCTTTTCATCCTCATTTGTTTTTGAGCAATTTCGAGTTTGTTTTTTAGCCCAGCTAACGAACCCTCAATATCGTTCATATCAAAGTTTATAATGAAATAGTAAAAGGAATCAGGAAGTGACTGCAGTATGAGATCAACTTGAATGTGAAGATCTATGTAAAAATCTAAAGATTTTAACTTTTCAGTCAACGTCATCATCTTTAAAACATGATCTTCCACATTCTCATGTTTCCTCATTCTTATTCTGCAGAGTTCTCTCGATATCAAATACCAAACGGTCCTACCGTTCTCTCCAAACATTGAGTCTAGATGGAGCAGTATATATCTTGCATTCTCCATCTTTTCATGAGAGCTTCGCAACTCACTGCACATTGAGCTCAACATGCATCCTCTAGCTCGATGATTGTCACAGACCCAGTCCATGTAGGAAATTCAAAATCTTTCATCCTCTAGTATTCTAGAGGATAGGAGGACGTTTAAGTTCCAGCACATACTCAATCAACTCACTACAGAGGACCATCCTCAAGTTTGTGAGCCATTTCAAGTAATTGGGTCCAGTCAACGTGAATCTTTTTATCAAATCAGATAAGGGTTTGGGAGACATTTTGAGAAATAGAGATAACTACAAAAATGTGAAAAGACTTATTAGATTTTATCATAATTGTTGTTCCAAGTTTAAATCAAGGACTTCCAAAATAAACTTGGCTCGCACTACATTTTTCAAAAATCCACACTCCCATTGTAGAATTCGGAAGTCATCATTGGAAGCCTTTGTAGTGGTCATTAGTTTCTTTAACTAATTTAATAGGTTGCAACCTTTTGCTGGTATGTGGCCTAATTAATCTATTAAAGTGATGTCCAACATCAACCCATCAAATGGATGATTCAATCCCTTTGTTCATTATTCATCAAATCTCAACCTTTTAACAGTCATATTGATTTATGAATAATTTAAGTTTAACCCACTGACTATCTTTCACCTTGCAACCTTTTGCTGGTATGTGGGGTGAAATTTGTTTCGACTAGTGGCATTTCATGCACTTAGAAAAATCTAAAATATATTTTATCATATAACCCCCATGGCTTAGAGACAATATTATATATTAATTATCATTTTAACTTTTCCTATGTTCAGTGGAGAACAGGATACCTAGTACCCTTTACCAAATTAATATTTTTCAAAGTGGGAGAATTTAATTATTTAATAGGTCTCACTTTGCACATTAATCCATTTTATACTAAACACATAAATATGAATCAATTAGTAATTAAAAGCAATCCTAGAAAGCTAACAATACATGATTCATGGACCTTAATCCTAGATTTAGCCAAGCCAATGCCTCAATCACTAATTAAAAAGAAACTATACTAAAGCTTCCAAAGCTCCTTCTTGTATCTCCTTGGCTCGACTTGAATTTCTTCTTTGGGCCTTTTCAATTTCTAACTATTACAATTTAATAGAATCGCCTTATACAAAATTCTATACAAAGAAAGTAAATATAGGCACAAAATGGCCTTTACAACCGATCAAAAAGAAATGCATAGATTAAAACGAGCCTAAGTCCATGAATCATGTCTCCCATCACATAACATGTCAAACATGATATATCACATAACACATGAAAAACATATATGTTAATTTCTAATTAAATTCCAAATTTAATTGTTGAATTCATATTGTCGAGGAAAATAAATTTATTTGATTCTATTAGTAAATCCAATTTAATAAACTCCGATTAATTTCATATTAAAATTCAGTTTAAATAAAAATTAACATCTAAGTTTATTAAAACTAATTTTATAATAGAAAGTATCCAATTTAATTTAAAGTCCAACTTTAATCAAATTTGATAACATGAAATTTAAAAAACCATTTATTAAATAAATTATATTATTTATTTTTGCATTAAAATCCAACTTTAATCAAAAAACTAAATAATTATTTATTTAATAAATGACCCGGGTCACCCACCCTAATCGGGTTGCCTCAACCCGTGTGTTCATAAACACACGGGTGGGCTCGCCGTGCAGCCCAGCTGCCGAGCAATATGCGAGCCCAATTTCACCCGATGGGCCGCATTGTGTAGCCCATCCATCTCGACTGCTGAGCTGCTGAGACGGATGTGCAAGCCCATTCCCGCACAGCGGCACTAATTGCCGGCAGCTTCACCGCCAATGTCCTGTCGCCGCCACGGCGATGGGTTAGCCGCTGAAATCGAGATTTTTAAATTTCTATCACATTAAAATTACATAAAATCCAATTCTTATTAATTTCTAACGAATAAAAAATAAATAAAATTCCTCAAGAACACAAAAACGCGAAATCTACAAATCAAATTATGCATCGCGAAAAATTGTAAATTATGCATCTAATCACATATTTACACGTAAATTACATACGCCGAACCCCGTGGCTTGGCTCTGATACCACTGTTAGGAAAAATAAACAGCGAAAACGGTGTAATAATTTTGTTTCCAGATTTTCCCAATTCAGATCAACCCCGGAGTTTTATCATGCGTATATATGATAGAGATATCGATACTTTACCACTTGTAGCGAAGTGGTTGGAGAATCACAACTTTCGAATTCTTAAAGTCTTTCGCGAACTAATCCTACTGATTGATTTATAATCCGATCAGTCCAAAAGTGTTGTCTCTAAATTGTCTCGCCCGAAGACTCGAACGAAAGTGTTGTCTCTAAATTGTTTCTAAAATTAATTCCATTTACTTAATTTTAAGTATCCAATACTTAAAATATTGCTACAAGAAATACACCACAATTTCGTTCAATTTCTCCTTTTTAAGCGTGATTCTTTAGGTTCATCTATAATTGGCAATGAGAGAATTTCGTTGAATGTGAGTAACACCTAGCAAGTCAAGTGGCCCACATTGTATCCCAAATAAGATGAAATGATTAGATCATTGTTTACATTTCCTATTGTAAATACCGTGTGAATACAAACTCTTCATTTCCTTATCCCCGGTCAAGTAAGAGTCATGGTTTAGGTCAAACTCATAAACTCAACTCTATGCTATATTTATAATAAGTCCAGATTAGTGAATGTTTTGACCAAAGACTTTAAGATCTAACTTCCTTATAAATGCATAGGATAATTTCTCGTTCACTTTTGAGGGAACGAAATCCATCTTGGATATCAGTTAAGACTACTACTTGCCCATTAGGCTGCAGTTCAAGGTTGACCCCACCAAAGGTTTAATTGGGTCTAACTACTCTAATAACAAAACTAATGTCACAATTATATCTTCAACTCGATTCCTTCTAAAGTTCAGACACACCTATTACAATCTAATCAATTCTGTCATTGACTGTCAAAGAGTGAAAACCTATATGACAGAATCGATGTGAGTCATGTCTAAGTGCCACTACCTTTATCAGTGCACCTAGCTATGATATAAGTTCTTCACTACTTCCTAGTGATTGACGGGCACTTCTCTCTTCAAAACTCATATCATACAAGTCTTGATGATTTTCAATGCCCTATTGGGAATCCTCGACTTGCAAACCATTTTAGTACACAAGAATTGAACTCCTCTAATGCCTTAGAGAGTTAACTCTTGTATCATGGACTTATAAATGATTACAATATATTAATGTCAATATAACAGTAAACAACTAAAATGCCTTTTATTAAAAGAATAATAACAATTACAATTTCATAATGTCCTTTCTTTCTTTAATCCTCTAACAGCATTTGAGGACATAAACCTAACACTAGGAAGCACAATGAGATATTTTTAAGTTAATTGTATATCCCTAGTCAGGAGTGTGGTCAGGAAGATTGTGAGCCCACTTGGTAGGGCAAGAATATACAATACGAGCTAAGTAATATTACAATTGCTTTTTATTTTTGTATTTTTCATTTATCTTCTGCAAATAGTATTAATTTATCTCGTAGAATGTATATACAAAGCATCTTTTTAATTGTATAATATTTGCACTTTTACACACATCGAAGATAAGAAGGTGTTGATGGATGAAGTAAACGGTGGTTAGGAAAATTGATAGGTAACCTGGGTCTATCCAGTCAGGGGAAGTCGGCTACGGATTTATCTGGGCCACTCCAGAAAAAGAAATAAAGATGGACAAGAAGAAATAAGGTTGGAGACTTCTCATTCTAAGACTTCTAAGTCTATTTCTCAAACTAGAAGAAATAAGGATGGTTAGAAGAAATAAGGTTGGGGGGATAGCCTCTTGGTTGATCCCCAGGATGGGGTGAGACATACAAGTCCACTCATACTCCACGGTAGCATAAGGATGCAAAATTTCAGAGAAAAAGGCAGAAATAAGGAAGAGAAATCCCTTGTAGCATACTGGCCAGGTGCGAGCCCGGGGAAGAAATTGTGGTACGGAGTACGAATTCATGGGAGTCAAAATACTAATATATCTTGAATATGTGCAAACTCTTGCCATATTCCGTTTCTACATGTAAATGTGAGTATACTTTTTTAGCATGTTACAAGTATGTTTCAAATTATTGTGCTACTCAGCTAGTTGAAATCTATCAAAATCATGTGATCAATTTATATCTAAATAATTCTCCTTACATCATGTGGTGTTCATTTTTTCATAAGCATCCATCTCAATTGGCATCAAAACATACATGCAGCACAAATAGATAAGATACGACAAAACCTAGATCATTTATAGTAATTGAAACATAAACATCTTAAAAACATCCTGTGCCTCGAAAGGAAACAAAATGAAAAACAACAAAGAAGAAATATTGTCTAAGGCTATAACATAGCCTGGACAAAATAAAATACTTGTTTATCAGATAACATAAAACCTACTCCGCATTAGCTGGATCATTTTCTGCAACATTCTTCGTTACCCCAACAGGGTGGTCAACAGGCAAGTCAGCTGGATGGTCTGCGGCCTGTCCTAGGATCAAATTAACTTCCAAAGCAGCAGGAGGAAATTCACCTGGAACATTTTCAGTTGCTGGGGTAGAAGTCTTTAGAAGAGCAATATCCATCGTAGTGTCGACATCAAGGAAAGAGATATCACTTCTAGCAGGAGGATAGCCAGCAGCAGCAAATTGATTTTTGCATCCCTCAAAGCCTTTCTCAAAATACTCCAAAGTTTTGTTGTCCACCTGGCTCTGAAAGTCGGAAGAGGCCAGGAACTTAGCTTTGTATATCTCCGGGAAAGCTTGCCCATCCGCAGAAGTGGAAAAGTCCTCAATACCCATCTGGCCACCTTTGGCCATAGTATCTTGAAGTTCCATTTCCTGGTGCTCCAAGGCACTTCTCAGCTGGTCTTCCAGGGCCCTCACTCTTCCCGACAGTGCAACAACATGGGATTCTTGTTCTTGGATGTCTAGGAGAGCTTTTTCCTTTTCTTTCTGCCAGGATTGTTCCAGTGAGGCATATGCTCTCACTTGCATTTTTTCCTTGGCCAGGTATCTTTTTAGGTCATCCACTTCGGTTGATTGGCTAATGTCTATCAAAGTTTGCCCTGCAAGAAGAAAAAATTGCACGCAAAAAAAAAGGTGATAGATAAAATACCAACATAATACAGAACGAGAAAACTTAAATAAAAAGCACACATTGTGTACCTTGGGAGACATCTCTATTAACCAATTAATGCTCTCCTAAATCTAGAGGGATTTTAGCAATTAGCTATCCAGGGAGTTGGCCATATACTTCAAGAAATTGCGTTGTATCACCACCAAATCCTTGCTTTTAAATACAGAAGTCTGAGGGAGGTCTTGAGCTCGAGAAAGAGTACAAAGGGCAGGAGATTCAAAGGTGTTAAAAGTCAAGGAGGACATGACCTCATTGAATTGGATACCAGTGTTACCACACTTTGGAGGAGGAATATCGAAGGAGCTATCAACAGCTTTTTTTCTGTCGCGATCACTTTTGCCTTAGTTGGGTCTCTACCAACTTGGGCAGGGGAATCGCGAGCAGATGTACCATGAGCAAAAGCCTACGGTGAAATAGCAGCTCTTGCCCTGAAGGATGCTAAGATCCTGGAGGAGTGACAGAAAGGTTGGCTGCAGGAGAGGCACGCAGGATTGGATGAGTGGCTCTTGGAGCCCTTTGCCTAAGGAATTTTGCTTTAGCTAGTCTAGCAGCCTCCATTATCTCAACTGCAAAGATAGAAAGAAACCCATACCATTAGTCAGACAGAAGCTCAAGGAAAAAAAACATCAATAGAAACATAAAACACTCAATTAGCAAAGCTACATATGGTTTCACCCTTCATGTCTACCTCAATGGGACTCAAGGTAAAATGATATAACAAGTGTGGGAAAATTGGGTCAACCAATTTTCCCACGTCATACTCATCCCAGTTCAAATAATTCAACAATCTCTGATCTAAAGGGAGTCGGTTAGAAAGAGGATACAAGTTGGGATTTCCTAACTTATCTAAACAGTCTTTTTCAGAAGAAAGGAAAGCAGAGAAAAAGTAAACATATTTCCTGGGGGTGAAGTAGAACACACCTGATTCATTGCCTGAGGATCAAGGTAAAAAGAAGAAATGAAAAATCTCGGAAGCAGGACGGTGGCCTAAATCACGTAACAACACATTAAAAGCAACTATAGCTCACATGGAATTTGGGAAAAGCTGGTTTAAAGAAATTTTGTATCTCTTTGCTATGGCGATGTATAAAGGGTCAATCGGGATGCATAACCGGGCTCAGAGATGGACAACATAAAGGGTAAGAAAACCAGGGGGATGGTGAGCCCTGTCAGTGGCACTGGGAACTTGAATACGATGAGATGGAAGAATGCCATAGGTGGCCCTTATAACATTTTCTTGGTGATGGGTAAAACGTGACCTATACACCATCCAAAAGCGAGCACCCAGAGCAAAAAACAACACTTTCTCCTGGGCACTCAGAGTCTCTTCAGCCGCTTCATCCAATGCGTCTCGATTACGCTGGTCGAGATATTCCAAAGGGATTTCAGGAGGAATTTCTAGAGATACCTGGGGAGGATGTCTTTCCCACTACAAAAATTATGTTTTTTTGTCACGATAGACTTTGTCACTATATATAGTAAAGTTGTCACTAAAATTAACTAGTGACAACATTAGAGGTCGTCACTGGGTTGTCACTATAAGTGCTGTGGCTAAAAGCTTTAGTCACAACTACCATAAATCGTCACTATAAACTCAGTGTTTTAGTGGCACATAAACGTCGTCACTATAACTCGGTGTTTTAGTGTCACGTAAATATTGTCAGTGAAACTCAGTTTGTAGTTGCGCATAAATGTCATCACTAGAACTCAGTGTTGTAGTTGCACATATATATCGTCACTATAGCTCAGTGTTTTAGTTACACATAAATATTGTCACTGGAACATAGTGCTTTAGTTACACATAAATATTGTCACTGGAACATAGTGCTTTAGTTACACATAAATATCGTCACTAAAATACAATATCAGTCACGAAAATAAGTCTTATCACTAAAGATCATTAGTAAATGTGACAACTTTAACTATCACTACTTAAGTTTGTGTTTGTCACTAAAATTTTAGAGTCGTCACTATAAGATTAATCTCTATTAATATTTACTAATTATAGAGTTTATAAATTAACAATTTTTTGATTATATAATGAAAACAAAAGTCTTCATTGTAGGTCATCTTTAGTGACAATGTATATATTCAATTTAGTGACAAACATTTTCCAAGCAATTATAAAAAATTGATTAATAATTAGATTTAATCATATTAAAACACAAGAAACCAAAAGAAGAATTGTATATAAGAGTGCCTTAAATAAACACACTGGTTGGTTCAAATCAACATTTGCAAATAAAACACACTGGTTGGTTCAAATCAACATTTGCAAATAAACACACTGGTTGGTTCAAATCACATTAGCCGGTGGATGAGTCTGACCAATGGTGCCCAAGTTCTGGATGATAGCAGGAAGTTGACTTTTGAGAATGGCTTGAACTTGGGCATTTACTTGAGCTTCTTGATTGTTGACTTGAGATTCCAATGACTCCAAACGTGATGCCATGTCTTTGTTTTCTTTTTTGAGTGACTCCAGAGCTTCTCTATCTTCTTCAGCTTTTTTCTTCAATTCCTCGTTCTCCTGTTCTAATTCTTTATTTATTCTCTGACCTCTTTTAGAAGGTGGCTTTAGGCCATCCCCACAACCATGTAACCGGTTTGATTTCTCTTCTCCAAACACCACTATGAATGCTTCATCTTCAGTCATGGGATTCTGACCATCCTCAATTGGTTGACTCCGCAATCTCGTCAAATCCTCCTGCAAAAATTAATTTCAATTTAAATATCCTGTATTACTAACATAATTTGATCAATTACATTATATAAATTAGATAACTTACATGAGCTTCACGCGAAGCTTCATCTACCCAACCATTTTTCTTCACACTGTGTCGAGTTCTCCTCCAAGTATCAGTTCGTGTTGGCTCTTGCTCGGTTTCAGGATCACGCTGAATAAAAATTAGGATGAGTATAAAATTAAGCAATATTGAGTGTATGAAAATTTTCTAAATATTTTACCTCTTCGTAGCAGAACTGTGCAATAGATTTTGTCCCGCATGCATGATTCATTGTCAATTTCTTTCGATTTTCCTTGTTTCTATTACTAACTTTCTGCATTTATAAAAATATAAATTCTTATTAAATAAAAATAAGTGCAATGGACAAAGAGTTTATCTTCTTAGAATACCTTAAACTTATCGCTTTCGAAGTAGTTAATCAATAACTCCCAATCTTCTGGAATTACTCCACTAGGAGGCTGGTGCAAAATATATCTTCGCCATCTTTGTTGCAAATGTAGTACTGATGTAGCTTGTGTCGACGACTTCGATATTGGCGGTTCATTTGCTGGTAAACTATGTCTTTGACTTTGAAGTCTTCTTGAAGATTAAACTTTTGCTGCAATGTTCATGTGCAAAAGGAATCATTAGTGGAAATTTCTATTCTAAAATTTAATATTAATTTCAAAAAGAGAAAAAGTATACATACTTTCATCGCCAACCACATCTTCTTCTTGTTTTCAGTGGGAATATCCTTCCAGTAGGCATATTGAAGGGGCGCATGTTGCTTAAGGACAACACAAATCTCGGTCTTGACCTCTTTAGCATTGTGACCAACAATTCGTTGTCGGTGTGGGTGAATAGTCACCTCGAGCTTCTCTCCCTTGCGCCTTTTCTTTTCAACTGAAATACCTGTTGTTATCCCTCTTTTCCTCGTGGCAGATGTTCCTGAATAAAAAGTAATTAACCATGTAGTTGTTCTCTATATACTTAAATTGCTCAAATTAATTGACTAGTATTAAACAGCAAAATTCAAACTAAAAGTTATATACAACATAAAATTTATAATATTATACAACCTTCAACATTGTTATCAATTTGTGAATCAGTGAATTCTGCTTCTTGTTCTTGAATATCCTGTCCCGCTTGAGTTTGTCTACGCCTACATTGGTTGCGAGTAGTCATGTCCAAAACTACGTCAAAAATAACATCCTCTGTCAGTAAACAAAAACTAAAAGAAAGTTCTATAGTTCACACAAAAGCACATAATTCTAAGTTCTTGTGAAGACGCACACAAACACAACGTCTCTTAACATTAAAGTCACATGGAGATTATGGACAAATGGCTTACATGCACGAGTACACTTACTCCATGAAGAACACATAATCAATATCTTCCTTTATACTAGTATATTATATATTATCTATATATATATATAAGCATATAAACAAATAAGAGTAATAAATAACAAAGCATCTATTCCCGTTGCATTGTACAACAGTTCTTGTCAATAAATAGCTAGCTTGCATTGCTATTAATTATTTATTTCATTATGCATTTGCAGTGTTTGAGCTATAGGTTAACAATATAATGTAAATCCCCAATTTCGTAACATTGACACCTCTAGTCACCAAATCTCAATTTTATTATCAATGTGTATTTTAACATTAACTTAGCTAGTAATGTACATAAATAAAATATAACAATCAAAAATCTAAAAAACTAGGCAATTCAAAATTCAGACACCTCGACTAATTCCAAACATAAACAATGAAAAACAATAAAATCAACTATTTAGACTCACTAGTAATGTATGTTTGACGACGGCGATTTGCATTGTGCGAAGGATTCGGTTTGACGGCTGCTATTCCGGTTTGACGGGAGCGATTTGTTGTAAAACTATTTTGGGGTTTTTTTGCTTTGCTGAAGTGGGCGAGGGGTTTTTGGTTTGCCTCTTCACTTGGGCAAAAAAAAATTTAGTTCCCGCTTCCAAAATAAAAGTTGACAATTTAATATTTTATTAGTATTATTACTTTATTATTTTAATAGTAAAAAAAATGATTAAGTCTTCTGCAAATTATGTTGCTTTATTACTTGATTAGTTTAATAGTTTATTATGTTAAATTGTTAAGAAATGTTAAATTAACTTAATTGGTAATCAAAGTGGCTTTACACGCCACTTTGTCTTTTTTTTTTGTATTTTCTTTTCTTTTTTATTTTATTTGTTAGTAATTAACAAATATTTGTGTTACACCGGGCCGACATTTTTTACTCAGCCGTCGTGTCCTTCAATGTCAAGAGTCGTGTGAATGTGCACACTTTAATGTTAAGAGACTTTGTTTTCTTTAATGTCAAGAGACGTCGTGTCCTTTAATGTCAAGAGTCGTGTGTTTTTTTAACTTTAAAAAGATATATCTATCATTCAATAATGTCTAATAATGTACTTATGTTTAATAATAATTCTTTGCATCCTAAAGTTGTTTCCTTATCTCGATGAAAGATCTTGGGCATATTTTGAAATTCCATATCCTCGATAAAAGTTAACCAAGGTATTTGGCCTAGACAAAGGTGGACGGATCACATGGTATAATATATATACATACATATATATATTTATGACATTAATTTAAATTTAGCACACTAATGTGTACATAGATGATAGGACCACATATATCCAAATGGAATAAGATAACATATAAATAAATCACCACATTGTCAATTGGGTCCATCATTTCATTGCATTAGTTCCCGCTTCCAAAATAAAAGTTGACAATTTAATATTTTATTAGTATTATTACTTTCTTATTTTAATGGTAAAAAAATGATTAAGTCTTCCGCAAATTATGTTGCTTTATTACTTGATTAGTTTTATAGTTTATTATGTTAAATTGTTAAGAAATGTTAAATTAACTTAATTGGTAATCAAAGTGGCTTTACACGCCACTTTGTCTTCTTTTTTTGTATTTTTTTTTATTTGTTAGTAATTAACAAATATTTGTGTTACACCGGGCCCAACAAAATCATATCACTTAAATCATCATATAGAGTATCTGTTTCAAATCATATAAAAGGAGATAGATTTAGAAAATATATCTAAACAAAGAGTTAGAGTTGATGATACTTGACCTTGTTAATAATTATTTGTACCATAAAGTTGTTTCCTTATCTCGATGAAAGATCTTGGGATTATATATATCTATATATCTATGTACCCTAAAGCATAATGTCAAGAGTCGTGTGTCTTTTTAACTTTAAAAAGATATATCTATCATTAAATAATATCTAATAATGTGCTTATGTTTAATAATAATTCTTTGTACAGTAAAAAGCTTATTATTTATATATTAATATCAAATATGTAATTGTATTGTATTATCAAAATATTATATATTATTTACGAAAGAGTTTATTCTATTTCTCTGGAGAAAAGAAAAACTGGTATATGTTAATCAAGGAAAAAGAAAGTTGAAAGCTATTATATTGAGATGAATTACCCACTTTGTTGAAAGTTAAAAAGGAAAGTTGTACGCCACTTTGTCACCATCAAATTGAAAGCTAATCAAGGAAAAAGAAAGGAAGTCGAAAAAGAAAGAAACTTATACGCCACTTTGTCTTCCATTTTTGTCATTTGTTAGTAATTAACAAAAGAAAGAAAGTTGAAAAAGCTTTTAGACATTGGTGACCTCTTCAGCATTCAACGGTTTTAATTCCAACGGCTACAATTACATTAAATAATTTTTCATGTTATGCATTAATATCAAATATGTAATTGTATTGTATTATGAAAACTAATAATACTATTATAATCAGATAATAATCCACTGTTTTGCACAGTTTCCATCGTAGTTTGATGATGAAAATGAAAATAATTCCATTTACTATATCTTTGTAATGTCAAGAGTAGTGTGTCTTTTCTTTGTACCCTAAAGTTGTTTCCTTATCTCGATGAAAGATCTTGGGCAGATCTTGTTTTCCTCTTTTATTACTATTTTTTTACCTAATAAGCTAAATACTCTTTTAAGGTTAATTAAAGTTAGTGAGCACATTCTCTTCCTCCACCAAACCCTACAAAGAATTTTCAGAGTATAAACAGGTGATATTTGTGAGGATCATCTTCCACAACCATGGAACGAGGTACAATTTTTAATAATGGATTTAGTTTCCTTTGTGAGGATATAATTTTTCATGTTATGGGAAGATTGTCAAGGGATGCATGCATTGTGGAGGCAGCCCGATTGGGTCTTTTATCAAAATATTTTCAACATTGTTGGTATTCCATCCCTACTCTTTTATTCGATATTAACCATTTCGAACAAAGGGGTTATCATGGTTTAGATTTTATTCATTTTGTTAATCGCACTATACTTGAACATAATGAAAGTGTGGTTGAAACCTTGAGCTTTGAGTTACCAATGGGGGCCGAGGAATTGCATTGGATAAGGCAAGAGTGGGTGGCGTTTGGAATAGATCATTCTGTGCGTATACTGAAATTAGTCGGCTGGTTGTCCACTTCACTCCCTAACGGCCTGTTTTGTCACAAACTCTTGTTCAGTTAAAATTATATCTACCGAATTACATTGTTAGGTGGGAAGATAGATATAATTTACGAAATTTAAAAAGACTCATATTGAAGCACATTGTGCTGTATGATAACACATTTTCTTCCCGCCTTGGAAAATGGTGTCCCGAGTTGAATGATTTGCAGTTATTCAACTGTGATTTTAAAGGACTAACAGAATTTGAGGCATATTTGCCTTCTGTAAAAATATTCAAGATGGCATTCAATCGGGCCCAAGGAAATGTGAATATAAAAGTACACTTCCCCAATGTAGATGTCCTTATTATTTTATTGAAACAAGACGAACAGGGTCCGGGGCATTTACAAGTATTGGGGCCGTTACCCCGTTCTTTACAATGGATAGTACATCGTCATCGAAATTACATCGGATCAACTTGCTCGACATACCGACTACTTCGAGAGGTTGTAAAAATGACGAAAGAATTGCTATCCAGCGAACGAGCAAGTGTCCCGGTTGATTTTGTTAGGCTATATCTATCTATCATTGTTTGAATAAGTGCAAATGCTTTTAAGAAGTTGTTTTGATTTCCTTTTTTTTTAATTGTTTGTTTAGAGATTGGCGCGTGTGGAGTCTCTACATCGCATTATGTCGAGGTACTTTTTTGTTAATATGCACAGCCTAGAGATCAGGTGTTCGAAGCTGGTTGACAATCTTGCTGTCACATTGGTGCTCATCAGTAGATGTACAGGCTTGAATGAGCTTAAAGTCGATTTGGTGGTAATATTTTAAGTTTAATGATTTGTCGTTTATTAGTTATTAAACACGTTCTTTGTTTGGGTTTCTAAATAAAATTGTAATTGACTTAACATGTGTAGGGTGCACCATGGAAAAACGCGAACATTAGTGTATCCAACTACATAAAGGACTGGAAGTTGCGAGCAATGGGATTGGAAGCATTGAATGAGGTCACAATCTTCAACTTCTCGGGTTCTGATTGCGAGCTAAGCTACATTCTGTACGTGTTGTCGCAAGCAACTGAGTTGGGTACACTAAATATCTACTGTGTTAATCAATTTTTTGATGATCCAATTGGTGTGTATAAGAGGGCATCAATTAGAGCGTATGATGCTACCATGTCAAACAATGTGCAAATTCGTTTCATAAAAGGGGCTTACCCTAGAATAAGAGAAGAATGAAACTGTTTAGAGAATCTCTCGAAAAAGAAAATACGATGGTATTCATTTTCACACAAGTCATTAGACGTAATACTCACAAGGCCACAATCAAGTAGTAGAGTAGCTACTACAATCATCCTCGATGTCATCAGCATTTTCTTCATCATCTTCTTCGTTGGCATTTTCTTCTTCATCTTCTTCGTCATATTCAGCCAATGTGCAATCTTCATCTTCGTCTTCATCTCGAATATCAACAAATATGTCAACATGCTCTTCCTCAGGTATCACTCCATTTGAATTGATGGTTATAGGTGGGATATCATTCCTATGCAAATCTATATGATCACTAGTAAAGTCCTGCATTTCAACTGTATTATGCAGATCATTTTGTTGGCATGATTCATTAGTAATTACACATTCATCTGCTTTGCTCTCAAATACAATCCATGAGCTTCGACCTTGTGCTTCAATTACAATTTTCCAGTCATTGCCTAATTTGATGTCATTAACATAGAACACTTGTTGTGCTTGAGATGCTAACACATATGGCTCATTGGTCTTCCATGGCTTTGATGTGTTAATGCTCGTGTAGCTGTACTTGTCTTTCTGGACTGACTTACCCTCAAACCAATCACACTTAAACAACACCACGTGATGGTTTCCCAAATAATCCAGTTGAATTATATCTGTCAAAACACCATAATAATCTCGAAATCCTGATTCCTCCTCAACTTTGACAACCACACCAGAATTTTGAGTTTTCTTATTCATCTCACGTTGCTTAGTGTGAAACCTTAAACCATTGACAATACAAACCTCATAATGAGTTACCCGTTTGTCGGGGCCGTATGCTAAGTGCAAGAGATCCTCAGTAACAAGTGAAGTTTCTTCACTTGACGCCACTTCAATCTATTAGTGGAATTTGAGTCAATGAATGATAAATCAAATTAAACAATGTGAAGCACTTTTTTTTGTAAAATAAGACTTACACGTCGTTCAAGCCATTTAGCGAAAAACTCCTCGTGATTCTTTTCCACATTTCTGCAACCATTTTGTTTAAGTTCTTCCTTGTGTTCACTAAACTACAAAATATATTTAATTCAAATAATTGGACAATACAAAAATCAAATATAATACTTAAAGTGCGAACAAAAACATAGTTACAATAATGCAATACCATAGTACCTCATGAATGTCAATACTTCATCACAATTCTTCAACACATATGAATGAACCTGTTTCCACGATTTTTCATCAAGATAATCATAGACACCTTTCCCTACAAGACGTGAGTTTTCAGAAAACACAGACAATCCTTCTCGCGATCTACCTCTATGCCTTTCATAATTACGTTCTGCTTTGTTGAATTGTGTCTCAATATCGTTCAAGTACATCGAGCAAAAAGTTAAACACTCTTGAGCAATATAACCCTCAGCCATTGATCCTTCTGGAAAAGCCTTATTACCAACGTATTGCTTTAGTTTGTATAAGTACCTGTAGAGTATGTTTGACTTAACTCATAAAAAGAAGGAAACATTGAAAAAATATATAGCTACATAATATCTTACTGACATTAAAATATATCTTACCTTTCAATAGGGTACATCCATCGATATTGTACAGGCCCTCCTAACATTGCCTCTCGTACCAGATGAATAGGTAAATGCATCATGATATCAAAGAATGCTGGTGGAAAAATTCTTTCTAACTTGCACAACGTCAAAGCAATTTGATCCTCAAGATGTTCCAGTTCAACTGTATTCAATGCCTTTGAACATAATTTTCTAAAGAAATGGCTAACTCCATGTAATGCCTCACACACATTATCGTTCAACAACCCACGTATTGAAAGTGGTAGCAACTGTTGTAAGATAGTATGACAATCATGGGTTTTCATTCCTATAAGCCGAAAATTCTTAGTATCAACACGCTTTGACAAACTTGCAACATAATCATCTGGATACTTCACTGAGGCTAAAAATGAGCACACCTTTCTTTTTTCAGCAGTAGATAATGTATAGCATGCAGGGGGCACTAAATAAGAATTCCCAACGAGTTTTGGGTGTAATTCATGCCTGATACCCAATAATTGCAAATCAAATCGAGCCCTGATATTATCCTTGGTTTTTCCATCAATGTCCAATAATGTGCCTAGAATATTATCACATACATTCTTCTCTATGTGCATCACATCTAGGTTATGTCTCAACTTTAGAGTCCTCCAATATGACAACCTAAAAAATATGCTACACTTTTTCCAGTTCAATTCACTATCACGTTTTCTCTTCTTCGGTTGTGTCTTTCCAAACGAAACTGGACGAACATAACTTAGTTGTTCTAACACATCATCCCCCGTTAAAGGAATTGGTTTATCTCTATTTTCTTTCTGACCATCAAAAGCACTTTTCAGACTACGCCATTTGTGATGGCGCTTCAAAAAAAAGACGATGACCCATATAGGATATCTTTTTTCCATTTTTTAACCAAAAGCTACACGTTTTCTGGTTACATACATGACATGCCAAATACCCCTTCGTACTCCATCCTGATATTATCCCATATGCTGGTAAGTCATTTATAGTCCACAAAATTGCTGCACGTAGACAAAAATTAGTACCAGTTGAGGCGTCATAAGTTTCAATACCACGATCCCATAAATCCTTTAACTCATCAATCAATGGTTCCAAAAATACATCTATGTCATTTCCAGGAGACGATGGACCTAGAATAAGCATTGACAATATGAAGAAAGGAGCTTTCAAACATTTCCATGGTGGTAGATTGTATGGCAAAAGAATCACCGGCCATGTACTGTGAGATAAGCTCATATTCAAAAATGGGTTAAAACCATCGGTTGCCAACCAAAGTCTAACATTACGAGGGTCTTGAGCAAATGATTTATGCATATGGTCAAATTCTTTCCATTCTTGAGCATCAGCAGGATGCCTTAACAATCCATCATCTTCACGTTTTTCCTTATGCCACCTCATATCTTCCGCTGTTTTCTTGGATATAAATAACCTTTGCAATCTTGGCTTCAAAGGAAAATAGCGTAAAATCTTTTGAGGAATCTTTTTACACTTCATTTTGTCGTTGGTATCAGTGTCAACCTCACTACTTTTATATCGAGATGTTGAACATTTGGGACACTTTTCTTCTTTTTCATATTCCTTCCTATATAGAACACAATCATTCACACATGCGTGGATTTTCTCATAGTGTAAACCAAGATCTTTAATCATCGTTTTAACCTCATAATATGAGGAAGGAAGTGTCTCACCATTAGGAAGTGCCTTCTTCAAAACTTGGAGCAACATGGAAAATGATTTGTTGCTCCATCTACTAAGAATCTTTATGTGCATTAGTGTTACGATAAATGACAACTTGGTGAAATTTTCACAACCTGGATATAATTTCTTATCAGCATCAGCCAGTAATCTCATAAATTTATCAGATTCCCACTTCGGCACTGCATTTTCATTTCCCATAGCCTCCTCTTCTCTCCAAGCATTTGTTGTTGATGCTGCATAACAATCTTCTAGCATACTCTGCATATCAGCATAATCATTCTGATCCCCTCGACTATCATTGTTGTTCACTTCATCGAACTCAAGTTGATCATTATCTTCCTCTTCATCAGAATCAAATCCTTCATCATTGGACTCATCAAGTTCTTCACCACGAAGCACCCACGTAACATAATTTTGAATTATTCCGTATTCAAGTAAATCAGCTTCTACATCATCTCGATTTTGGAGATAAACATTATTGCATTTCTTACAAGGACACCTAATCTTTTTACCTGGTTCAGTTGAAGAATATGCAAAATTCAGGAACTCCTGAACTCCATTTTCATACTCGGGTCGTGTTCTATCCTCAAGCATCATCCAACTTCTATCCATTTCAAGTACTATACACACAAAATTATATTCGTCATCGCAGTTTGAAACTAGAACGACTTGCAATATACTTAAACAAAATAATAGAATAAAGGAATTTAATAAGTGCAGAACGATCAATCCATATCAAACCATCTAAGTAGACTTAATACTTATTTTATGAGAATTCTCAACTTGAACTTTCTTGATAAGAAATTACGAAAATAGCAAATATTTCTTTTTTTCTCAATTCTAAGTTGACCCTATAAACATTTTGACCTCACATTAAAAAATATATTAATTAACTAACTTAATTAAATTAAAATCAAATTATGTTAATGAACACGTGAGCAACAAATTTACATAAAGGCTTGAGTGAACATAAACTCACAGAAATTGATGATCCTTCTAGGAACCATAGAATTTCCTACAACTCTTTCAACTAAACGAGAAAAGATGAAGAAGAAAAGTCCTAATTCCTAAATCATTTCTTAATTTTGACCGTTTGTCATAATTTTACCCAAAAAAAAAATTCTCATTTCTCACTCACTGTCAATTTTTCCCATTTTTCCCCCTCAATTCCAAAACTAATTAGTAAACCAATAAAAGAAAAGGGTTTAATTCCAATTCTAATTAAAACTACATTTGGTTCATTTTATAATATTCGCCACAACCCATTATTGACATTTTTAGTTTTATTTTATTTGACAGATTCATTAAAGTCAAATACTAATAAATACAAATTAACATAAAGGCTTGAGTGAAAATTAACTCAAAGAAATTGATCATTCTAGAAATCATAGAATTTCATGCCACTCTTTCAACTCCTAATTCCTAAATCATTTGTTAATTTTGACCGTTTGTCATAATTTTACCCAAAATATATATATATATATATATATTCTCATTTCTCACTCACTGTTTTGGATTTCTCATTTTTTTTCTTAATTCCAACACTAATTAGTAAATCAATAAAAGAAAAATCATATTCCTCAAACATCATCATATTAATCTAGAAAATTAATCATTAATGTAGAAATAACAAGATTAAATAGCTTAAATTATTGTTTCTTACCTCAGATTTGAAATTGGGTAATTACTAATTAGGCTAAGAAAAGAGGGCGGGCGTGAGTTTGAGAGGGCGGAATCTTCAGGCCCGGCGGCGGCAGCGACAAGGGACTGTGAAGGTGAGTTTGAGAAGATGAGAGGCATTTGCTTGTTTGATGTTTCTACGTGTAGGCTGTAGCTGTAGCTGTACTGGTGGGGTGAGTGAGTTGAGAGGTAGTGTTTTGTTTTTTGATAAAGAGAGGTAGTGTTTTTCTAAGGTAATTATAGGATAAACTTTCAGATAGATGTATGATAAATGTTATGCCCACCATAGTTGACCATTATGACCAAATTACGTAAATGAGAGGCCTTATTCATTGCTTTGTTGGATTTTCAATTAACTAGGTAGATATATGCATCCTTTCATGTTTCAAATGAGTAGAATAGAATTAAATTCTTATTCTAATTAGTGATGAGAACGCAAAATGGATATTATGACTTTAGAGAATTATAAGTACCAGATTAGTTCAAAAAACACAAATGTTTGGTTTCCAAATATTATATTAATAAATAATATAAAAAAGATATTAATATGAAAAATAATTTTTGCATATATAGCGTAATTATTTCTTAACAGCCACCACTACCCAAAAAAATATAATTGATTCGTTAAATATTTTTTGTTATTATTTTTCGTTTTCAATAGGATTAGATATTAGTAGTAGTGTGATCGTTGATTATTACTACAGTATAGGATTTATATGCACGTGTGTGTGCACATATATATATGTTATCAAATTTATTAATTTGTCCAATGCAAAATATTTTAATATTTATAAATCTCAAGCATCAATATGTAGAGATTTGAGAATTTGATGGCGGCAAATTGTTTCAAACATTTTGAGAAAATATGACTATTAACTTGGCATATACAACTTCCGTATAAAAAATTTCTAGTGACAAAGTTCATTGTCACTAATGGTATATATTTTTAGTGATAGTTTCTTATTGACACTAAATATTCTAGTGATAATGATCTTTGTCACTAATGGTATACGTTTTTAATGACATTTGTTTATTGACACTAACTATTCTAGTGACAAAAGTTTCTTATCACTATTACTATAAGTTTATAGTGATAACTTTTTACTGACACTAAATGCTTTTGTAAGAATTTTAGTGATAATTTTTAATAGTGTCACTATAATAATCAGTTTTAGTGACAGCTATTATTTCCCGCCGTCATCTCAAAATGGCGCCAAATTTATAGTGACAAAATTTAGTGATGAAATAGAATGTTGTCACTAAAAATGGTTGCTTCCAATAATTAGTGATAACAATAAATGTTGTCACTACAAATATGCCTTTAGTGACAATCGCATTATCATCACTAAGATTACCGTCACTAAAAATCATTTTTTTTGTAGTGTCCGAAATTGGTTGGGCTAAAAGGGAAGGAAAACCAGAAATATGGAGACTATTTGAAGGAGTAGAAGAGGAGAAATCTAAATTTATGGTTCTTCCATGTTGATGAGCAATATAGGATTCACCCTCGGAAAAAGGAAGCGCTGGTACATTAGCAACGTTCACAGGTGGCGTAGCCACCAGAGCATTTGAAGGACTTTCGGCAAGAGGAGGAGGATTATCCAAAATTATGTTTTCAGGATGGAGTATTTGAACATTATCATCAGAGGAGATGGGAGTAGGATTGGAGACATGTGACATTTTTGCAAATTTACAAGAAAAACAGGGGAACAATGACAGAATTTTCTACAAAAAACACAAAATACAAATAAACACATAAGCACCTCAGATTGAAAGTAAAAGACGTGGATCTGGGAGTAATAACTGACCAGAGGAAAAAAATAAGGCAACAAAATTGATTAAAAATGGAAGAATAGGGGATTTTCGAAATTTGAAAATAGCAGTTAAGGAAGATAAAATAAGTTTCCTTTTGGCGGGGTCACGTCGTGACCGTACATGTGGCGCATATCCTCAAAAATCTAGGAGCAGTTATGGCGCCAAGGGAAGCAATTGTCATGACGGTGGCGCGAGGATTTAGGACGAAATGCTGCAAAGTTATTGCCCTGGGGAAGCCCAAACGTCTTCAGCCCATCAATGACGTCATGCTTAGGGTTTTCTCAAAGGATTCTTCTAGAAACCTATAAAGGCTTTTCCAACAAAATAATTTCTTCAGCATACTAATCAGGAGGAAAACTAGGAGTCCTTTTAGCTGGCGTATTCAGCAGAATTTAGGAAGAGCTTTTAGCTATCAGCTTGGCTTCTACAATCGATTCTTCACAACTCTTTCAGTTTGACAAGTCAAACTTCAGAGTTGGGGGGACTATTGATGTGGGTAGATATCATTCATTGGGCCAAGCTGACAAGCCCAAAGAATATTATATATCTTTCCTTAATTTATTATATTAATTTGGCCCGTGTATTTATTTTTCGGCCTCATCCAATTAACAAGAGTAGAGCCCAAGTCGGAGAACTAAAAGGAAGGATATCAATCAAGCAGACAATATCCAATCAAGTATCCTATTAAGTATCAATTAATGAAGATTGGTTAAATACTTACCAAAGCAGGAGGATCGGACATGGCTAAATATGGCCCTGCATCATACGTGTTTAGGACGATTTCAGTACATCCAAAGCTTCCAAAAATAGTCCTGGTTACCATAAATAGAGCAAGAAGGAAATCAGTCGGATTCCACTTGCCATATTTGTATAGAAGCCATCTAACCTGTATAAATATTCATTGTTGATGATCAATAAACAATTCTTACATCTTTTACACATTTTATACTCAATTATCTTATAGTTTGATACTCAATTTCTCGCTATTAATCATATAAATTTATTGGTGTAAATCCCACATGAATCACTTATTATATATTTATAATAAAGAAATTGATATTAGCACTCCTATTTTTGATAATCACACTTATATATTTACTTTTGACCAAAATACCCTTTCATTTATTGAATAAAATTTAACTTAATTTATTTGGTGGACAAAAAGCCCTTCCTTGACTTTGTTGTCTTTAGCCGTGGATACCCATAAATCCCAAGTCCCTTTCATATGGTTTCTTTTGGTACTTTGTGCTTCTTTTTTTCTTCAATTTTTATTTCATTTTTTCATTTGTTTTTTGTGTATTATCTTCTCATGCTAGTTCTACATTACATATTTACTATTTATTTCCCTAGATTAGTGCTAACTTATTAGTTAAAATGGAGGACTATAGCAACACAAAAGATACATGAATTGTCATTGATGAGTTGGAGTGCTTGCAGGAGAGAGTAAAACTTGGTTAATTTGATATATGGATTTAAGTATTTGATTAAGTTTATGATGTTATAGTTAATATTTGGTTGCTCTTTCTAGAGGAAAATGGAGGAATGTGTACAAGGTCTAAACCAAAACAGATATAGTGGTGTACTCTACATGTGATGTAAATTTCTCTGTTTGGGTCTTTCTTACGCTGGTAAAAGTGAGATCAATTTCTATGTGCTCCCATTTTTTTTAATTTTTTTTTACCAACTCAGCATTTGAACATAGATAAAAAGCTCTTTTTTAGGAGCTCACTATTTGTAGCTAGATATCCTCTAAGTTAGCGGAGATTAAATTACTCTCAGCCAATATCACTCACATTGTGTATTGCAAATTATTTCAAGATTTGCAATATATATAGATGATGATGAAGGTTGGGTTGGTAGACAAAAAAATATTATTCTTGTTTTCCTTCCTTTTTTTTTTTCTAGATATTTTGGACACTAGAAAAAATAAAATATCAAAGTTGAGGATCATGGTGCATTTCATGTCAATATGGAGCAAAAAACTGAAAATTGTGATTTGTATATGGAGAGTATATTTGTCTCATAAATATATTAGGCAATGTGTATTAAAATCAAATGGATATTTTGGTCAATTACTTAATATCAAAAGAAGATGAAGTGTGATTATCAAAAATAGGAGTGCTAATATCAATCCCAATAATTGTCTTTCACTAATTGATTGCTAATATTTTAATGTAGGGAGTGGATTTTCCCTAAAAAATAAATAAAGCAACATTATTTTTTCGAAATAAAGAAGGCAATAAAGTATAAACAGTGATAGTGGTTGATGGATTGCTCATTGCTTCTCTACTGCATATATGCAAAGAATTAGAATTTGATCCCCCATTAGCGATTGAGAATTGTTTGATGAAATTGATAGTTAATGAATTGTTCTTATTCATGCAATATCTACATAGTGAGTGAATCTTAAGAGTCGCGGGACTCGAGATTCCAACTTAATTCCTAAGAAAGTATTGTAGGTAAATAATCAATGAGCAATGTTAGTATTGCTTTTTCATCTCTTCCAATTTTAGTAAACAAGTAATTGTAATTAATACTTGAATCTATTTAAAAAAATAAATACTTTCTAAAGTAGAAGGAGGTGAAAATTAATTCACGGGTCTCAAGACTTCATAATTTTGCAGCGGAAATTGTTTGCCATTGTGGGGACTAGGCTTCAACCAAACCCTACCCGTCGTCCGATTTTTATGATGATCTGTTGCACATCCTCACCCACAAAGCCCGGTGGGATAGAGATCTCAAACGTTGTATTGCTCTTTCGAAGATTACATTTGGCACGACCCTTGCATGTGTCTAACATTAGTTTTGTGTCACACCCCCTAGCGTGTTTCCACATGAGCTCAATCTAAGCACTCGTCTATTTACTATGTTCATGTTCATGGGAGGTTCTTAAGTGACACACAACTTGTGTTTTTCCTTATCAACCGCCTAGAACGCCCTTCGCATGCCCTTGCATGGCCCCCAACTATGTAGCACTTATGGTCAGTTCTCGATCTTGAGTCAAGTTTCGATGTGACAAGGCGGGGCCAGTGATGGCAGTCCCCCTCCAACACAACTTTCTAAAACAATTTTTTTTAGCCTATAACTTTTTAAAATTTAATTTGCCCCTTCCCTGAAAATTAAAAATTATTATAAAATCTTGCTCCTTATTTATGTCTTCGCTCCCCGACTAAAAATTCTAGATCCATTCCTATTTGTCGATAAGCCATTAACGGTGGACTGCATTGTGGGCTAGCACCTTCTCGATGATATATAACATTTCTCATGATATAAAACATTTCACATAATTAAACGCTAATGTTTTTGCCTTTTCAAGAAAAATATTTTGCCCATGCGGAAGTTAGGTCAATTTTTTTTCCTTTTGCTCTTTTCGGATGATTTTATGTCAGATCGGGTTCAACATAGTCACTGCACTATACACTATTGAATGCAGAGACAAAATAGTAAAACATACTTAAAGTATGTACATCCAATAATAATAGATAGACCGACTTTATTGAACCAGATCCATCTTCGAATTTTCCGCTCTTTTCCCTTTCTTACCAAAAAAAAAAAATAAACGAGTTGACGTAGAAATGTCGCTCATAGTCCTTTTATTTTTCTTGGTCAAAGCATTTATTTAAAAAAACACAAGAACAAAATTCTAAAAAAGAACAAAAAATGCAGATGAAGCAATAATTGTTTTTTTTTTTTCATTTATTTGAACTACTTTGCAACCAAACATAGACAAGAAAAAGAAAAAAGAAAATTCGATTATACAGTTGGACAGACCGTCGTCATATCTCTACCTTATTACTTTTCCTTCAAGACGAAGACCCCGAAACCCTCGGCGATGTCACCGGAAAAAGCGGCAGCAGCTCCGGCACGGCGGCGCTTGGCGTAGTCCTCGGCGACGGATGAAAGTAGAACTTCTTCTCAGCAATCGCCTTCTCCTCCTCCGCCAACGGCGACGGCGCCGCCGAGAATTTGCTCAAATTATCCTCATTAAGCGGAGTCACAGGGCTGAGCACCAGCGACGGAAAATCAAGAATGCTCGGCGACAAGATCTCCGGCTTGTTGCGCGGCGAGAACCTCGAATTCTGCGAAAATCCGGCTGGAATCAGAGTGTTGATCATCAGTCCATTCTTGAGGCTGTTTCTTCGCTCGTAGAGCTTGAATCCTTGTTTTTTCTGACAGGAGCTTTTGATCGGCGGTATGTTGGTGGTGCCGCCGCGTGCGGCGGAGGACTGTGGCGGCGGATCGGTCCTGGAGGAGCCGGTGAGCATTTGGACGACTTGTTTGAAGGTGGAGGTATCTGCTTGGACGAAAGTGGTGGGGTAAGGATTGGTTTCGTTAGATCTGGTGATGGATTTTGGGGTAAGCGCTGGTGTGGGGATCACGGCGGCGCCGCCGCCATTGCTGTGGGGAGAGGTTGTGGAAGATGGATTCTCTCTCTCTTGAGCTTTTGATGAGGTGGTTTCCATTTTTGCTGCTATTCACCTCTACCAGAGAGAGAGAGGAGAGAGAGAGAGGAATGAGCTGAAAACCAAGGATTTGGTGAGAATAGGGGATGGTTTGTTTTGCTTTTGTTTTTGTTGTGAAGTTGAACTGCACTTTCTCACGTAGTTCTATATCAAATCGAGTTTAATAGTTCGATGTTCAAATGATTTTTTTTACACATTTGTATAATATTTTTTGTTACACGCACAAATATATAACAAATGTATTTATGAGTGATTGGGACGTAGATAGGAAAATCTCAAATGTTTATCCACAATACATATTTTTTCCTATCCACATATTAGCCGCTACATAAATATTTGTCATGCATTTGTGCGTGTAATCGAAAGTATTACACAATGTGTCATAAAAAATTTGACTTGATATTATGTATTTATTTCTTTACTCTAGTTTGAATTACACATAATTAAAATAATTGAAATTAGTCTACCATAAGTTTTTTCACACGTTCTCTCACTAGACTATCTTAGATTATAGACTTGTTCTCTCTCTCTCCTCATTTTCATGTTGTTTGATTTTTGGTTGATGGTGGGGTTAGAGGAAGTGATTGCCTAACAAGAAAATGCAACCTCCAACGTTCTTCTATTTTAAGAAAGTTATAATTAATTTTATGGCCTAAAATGTAAATACCGTAAGAGCGAGGTCCAAATGCTAAAAAAGGAAAAGGATAGGATGAATTATGGCCTAAAATGTAAATAGAGTAAGAACGAGGTCCAAATGCTAAAATTGGTAATTTATACAAGAACGTATGATAATTTCTTCAAGCAACTTCATCTTTGGCCCGTTATATCCTCTATTTCAATAACGCATCATCTTATATTTTGTGTTAGATGTGTAATTTTGTGTTTAATCTTGTAATTAAAATCATAGATGTATTTTATGTTTATACAATTCACATTGATAGTATATTTAAGAAATAATTTAGCATTTAGCGTGTGCATTTATAAATTCAAGATGAAAAGACAAATTTAGAAGATAGAAAGTTCAAATTACATATTTGCTATATTTGATATCAGAAGCATGCGTGAGAATTTTAGCCGTTAAATTTTACTATGAAGAAGGAGTCTTTCTCTCGAGCATAAGTTCGTTGAGACTCACAAAAAATATCATCACAAAAGTGACGTAAGTTGAACGTTAATGGACCAGTGTTGTAATTGTACGGATCATTATTTTTCACGAAGAAGCTGTCATTTTAAACCCTCTTCCCATAACAGTATATGAACCAATCACATTTTTTGTTAAGAGGCTTCAATTTGATTAGAATTTTGTAAGTTACGTGGATCACCTTTAATCAGTAAATACGACTCAATATGAACATCCAATTACATAGAACATATTTGTAATTATATCCAAGGACAACTATTACGCTTATCGTTCCTCCTCTCACATGTCTTCTACTTACAAGAGGAGAAGTTAAACTATGATTAGGTCACGAAACGTTAAAAGGATCGTTTTATTATCCGAGACTCGAAGAACAGATAGGTGGCCGGTCCTGGAAATTTTGGGGTAGAATAGCAAGATGGAAAAGAGAAGAAGGGGCAGGGTGGAAATTTCAAGTTGATTACATTAATTAGTGCATTGACTTCAGAGCCCTGACTGATTATTGAAAGACTCTGTATGTGGTTATGATTGGGATTGAGGATAGTATATGTCAACATTTTATCCCCCATCATCCCCGCTATACGACACCGTCCGTGAGTTTTCCCATTTCTGGCGCGTGTAACATTTACCACGCTTTCACTAAAATTCCAGACGATTGTTTATTTCGTTATTGCGGAAAATTTTGCGTATATCGGGTGTCTCGAAGACTAAACTATGTAGATGAGCCAAATCAACAATAATATATACTATTATTGATATGACTTAATCTATACTATTTAGTGTACATAAAACCCAACGTATATAAGCATCTTTCCGTTATTGCCTAGCCCTGTGAATCTAAAAATTTCTTGTCCTAACCATACAAAATTCACTAGTGGGCAACAACTATGTAAGTGAGTCGATTTGAATTGACTAAAATATATTATTTGAATAATACATGAGTTTTAACTCATTTCGTGAAGATCATCTGATTGTTAATTGAAATGAGTTAGATCTAATCTTAATCGATTTTGAATATGAAAATTTGAGCTAAGTCGCAAACTTTATTGATAGAGAAAAACATGTTTAAATTTATTTGTTGTGTTAAATGGATTCAGAGACGGATCCAGAATTTTCACTCAAGGGGCAAGATCGAACTGTCAAAAATATAAATATATTTTAATACTTTCTTACACATATTTTTTCAGTGCAGATCTTTTTCTCTTAAGATAATTGATCATTGTAACACAATTAAAATGAAAAAAAATATATACCTAGTATTGACAAAACCAAAATCTATCATAATTATATAAGTGTTCTAACAAAACTACAAATATTTTGATATTTATTTTACACGCATTTTTTTCGGGCGGGTAATTGATCATTGAAAGCACAATTGAACTGCAAAAAATGTACCTAGTATTGACAAAAACCATTATCTATGATAATTAAATAAATGTTCTAATTAATAAAAAATATAAATATCTTAATATAATTACAGAGCTCATATAATTGAAAACCCTAATCATACAATTTATTAGTTTATAGCATAATTGTTACTTTTGTTAGGATTATGCCCTCCATGCCATAGAAAAATTAGATTAATAGGGCATTTACCTTTATGTTATACAAACTCTTATTCTTTAAATGAAGGCATTGTTTGTTCATATCAATCTTGATGGCATTAATATAAATATTAAACAAATAAGTCCAACGTAATCAAGAGGGAGCTTCTACTCCTCAATGGTTAGAGGAGATAGACACTAGAAATATCGGTTCCTTGTTTACTTAAACTAGAGTTCGCAAGTCGATGAGTTTTAATTGGGCAATAAGACCAGACTTGTATGACGCAAGCTTTGACAAGGAGTGTCAGTCAGTCACTTTAGATGGTGGGAGCTTGGTCATAGATATATCAGTAGAATTGATATATTGGAACACAGCTCACTGTAATTCAATCACATGGGTAATTACTCTTTGATCGTCAATAAATGAATTACTGGTCACGGTAGTGTGCATGAGACTTAGACCTGAAGATTCACGAAGATTGGACTTCTGATACTGAACGAGTTATTAGAGTAGTTAGATCTACTTCACCCTTTGGTGGGATCAACCTCAAAGTGCGGTTCAGAAGGACAAGTGACAATTGTTCGATGATTGCCAATAAGGGATTCATTGTCTCGCGTAGTAACGAGTTAACGTCTTGTGCGATCGTAGGTAAATGAAATTATAGGTCTTCAGCCAAAGCAGGAGAACTAACTTGTGTATAGTACATAAGCGTAGTTCAGTAATTTCATCTTAATATGATTCCCTGAAACACAGCAACGAGTCCTGTGAGTTTGACATAATCCATGACTTTTACTCAATCGGGATGTTACAGTGAAGGGCTTATACTCACGTGGTATCTGTGACCTAAATGTTCGTATTGATCTATTCATTTTAATTGGGTTTCCATGTGAGTCCACGTGACTGGCTTAGTGACACTCACATCCTTGGTTTCCTCCCAATGTCAATTGAAACAAACCTAGAAAGTCGCGCTTCAAAGGAATTGAGTGAAGAAAATTATTTCATTGTCAAAATATATAAATTAGGTAATTTGTTATTTGATAAGCAAATTAATTTATTTGATTAATTAGATTAATAGAAATAAATTAATAATAAATAATTAGATTTATTTATTATGACCGCATTAATTTATTTGATTAATTAGATTAATGAAAATAAATAGACTTGTTTATTATACTCATCCTTTTATTAAATAATTAGATTATTTAATTTAGATGATTATTAATTAGTATTATGTTTTAATTGGATTAAAATATGTTGGACCTAATTAATAATTGGACTAAGTTGAAAGTCAACTTAGCCCAATGAGGATGAGAGGGGCGTGTGGTAGGCATCTATTGAGGAGTTGGATGGGCTCAAGAATTAGTTGATTCCAAGCTCATCACTCTTTATATATATCTAACACTAGTTTAGTCAAAACCTAACTCTCATATTAGACTTGACAACAAAGAAAGAAGAAGAGAAAAATCTCTTTCTTCTCCCCTAGCAACCGTCGGCATTAGTGGTACATAGGGTGGTGAATCTTTCTTCAAAGTTCGTTCCGGCATGATATCTAGAGGCAGGAGTTTGGAATTGCTGCTAACCAAAAGATCAAGTTTTTAATCAAATCAAAAGGTTAGTGAAAAAGATGAAATTAGATTTCATCATGTTGTAATTTTTGAAACTATATGAAATCATTAAAATCCAAAAGTAATCCGATTGTGAATCCAAATATGTATTTACGTTTCTGCTGCGCATATCCCACAACAGTGGTATCAGAGCCAACTTTTGGCTTTAAATATTTTTTGATATGAATACGTTGGATTATATGTGTATGATGAAAAAATTGATTAGATTAATATTTTTCATGGTTAGAGTTATTTTTTAAAGTTAAATCTGAACCGAAATTTTTACTGCGTGATTTATGTTTTGAATATAAATCAAGTTTTTGTATTGGATATGAATTTATGCATAAACATGAATATGTGGTTTTGAAAAATTGATGAATTACGGCTCAGGGAGTTGAGACCGCGTAGCCTGACTGGCAGTGCGTGCTGTGTGCAACACAACGCTGCCACCATGTGGCCCTTAAGGGCCACACAGCGCCTGATGCCTGTTTAATTTTATTTAAAAGAAAATATGACTGAGTTTGACCCAGCGGGTCAAGCCACGATTTTGACCCATGGGTTTGACCCACGGGTCAACCCATGGATAGACACATAGGTCAACCCAATTTTTTAAAATTAAATAAAATATTTAGATTAAAATGGTTTTAAAATTAATTAAAGGATAAAATAATTTTTGAAATTAGTTTTATGCCTAACTTTAAATTGGATTTAAAATTAAAATCAATCCTAGTACAAAGAAAATTATTTTGAATTAAATTCTTTGTCGAATCAATTGGGAATCGATTTTTTGAAACTAAATTGGATTTATCATCAAATAGGATTAGAGTTGAATTATTTTGTAAATTGAATTTAAATTAATTCAATTATTTTCAAACCACACTTAATTTAAATTGGATTTTAATTTAATTCTTTTTGAAAGAACTCCAACTTATTAGCTATCTTCTATAATCTTTTGATGCATGATATTGTGGGATGCCTTCCATGGAATATTTTTATTTATGAGTTTTGTTTTCTGGGTTGAATCGGGTCTTTAGTACACCCCCCCCCCCATCCGTTTGTATTTAATTTTTATAGAAATATATATATATGATGCATTTTTGTCTATGTAATTAGAATAGGACCTTTTTGGAAGAAGATCTACTTGTAGCTAGAAGACCTCAAAAGTAGACATAGGTTAGATCTTATAGGTCCCCTAACCCTCTATTGAGCCATTGTGTTGACTAAATCTAGATAAGTCCATGGAAAACATGTGTGATAGAATTGCTAGGCGCTTTCTATTTTATAATTCATGTAGCGCTATAAATGAATAATGTGCAAAGTGAGACCAAATAAACTCAAATTCTCATTGGATGAAAATACAAAATTTATATTAAAAGGGAATTGGATGTCCCGACTCTCCATCAAACTTAGGAGAAATTGAAATAATGTCACAATATGCATAATTTCTTCCCAGTAAGTGGGGGTTATGCATTACGATATTTATTAAAATCTCTAAGTGCATTAGATGTCATCAATCGAAACAAATTCCACCCCATATATCGACAGAGGGTTGCAAGGTGGAATTCAATTGTTAGACTGATTGGAAGTTGATGAAGTTCAGATAGATCACAACCTATATATCGTTAAAGAGTTACGGTCATGAGATCTATGAGCCAAATTAATGATTGAATCGCATGTTAGACGATGCTGGCAAGGATTGCTACTTTAATAAAAAATTTGAGCCATATATCGTTAAAGGGTTGCAAATCACTGAATTTATTAAAGAACTCAATCACTCAATACGAAGTCTTTCAAACGATATTTTCAAATATTGCAGTGGAAGTGCAATGATTCGAAAAATGTAGTGGGAGCCAAGTGAATTTCAAAGTCCTGTCTAAATTTACTTGGTGTACAACATGACAACCTAATTGAATCTTTCTTTATTCTCTGCAATTATTTTATTTTCTCTCTCAAAATGGTTAACAACCCTCTTTTAACATTGCTTGAGAAAAACATCCTTATTGGACCAAATTATACTGACTGGCTTAGAAATTGAGGATTGTCCTAAGTTTAGAGTCCCTTAGCTATGTGCTCGAAGCTAATAAACCCGCAGCCCCAATTGAAGAAGTTGAGGACAATGAACGTGAAGCATACAACACTTTGTGTAAAGATGACATTCGCGTTAAGGGTTATATACTCGGCTCCATGAACAATGAATTGCAAAGATCTCACGAGAACATGGATGATTCGAGGTCAATCATGATGCATCTCAAGGAGCTTTATGGAGAGCACAGTGGGACTGCTCGATATGAGATATCGAGAGAGCTCTTCAGAGCCAGGATGGGAAAAGGAGAGAATGTGGGAGACCATTTACTCAAACTGATTTCAATGATTGAGAGATTGGAAGCTCTCGATTTTTTCATGGATTTCCACCTTCAAACTGATCTCATCCTGCAATCACTCCCTAGCTCTTTTTCCCAATTCATTGTGAACTTCAATATGAATGAAATCAAACGTACGTTGGTTAGGCTGATGAACAAACTGATTAGTGCCCAGGGCCAAATGAAACCAAAAGGAAAGAAGTCTGCTCTGGCCATATCAACCTATGGAGGAACTCCGAGTTTTAACAAGAGGAAGAGAGGCAAGAAGAAGAAGGGAACGTTCAAGGCTGAAGGAGACAGGGGAAAAGGAAAAGCTGCCAAGAAGTACAGAGGGCATGGTCCGAAGAAGACAGATATCTTCCTTTACTGCAAAGAGGTCGGTCACTGGAAGCTTGACTGCCCAAAGCTAAAGGCGGATACTGCCGTAGGTATAAAACTTTATGTTTTAGAAACTAATTGTTCTATGACTATATTCTCCACTTCATGGATTCTAGACTCATGAACTAGCGCTCATGTCTGTGCTTTAAAACAAGATAGGCAGCAGACTGTAGCTACTCACTAGGATCTACTTCTTTATTTTTATCTACTGGACATTTACTAGTTTTGGATGATTGCCTTGTTTTGCCCGATAAGAGGCTCGAGGAATAAGAAGTAGTGTCGGGTTGATGCCACTTTCGGGTCGGGTGGTGAGTTTAATAATTGTAATACCGCTAATCATTTATATTACAAGTATAAGAATTAACACTAAATTTTCATGTAGGCAGCAGACATAGTGTGGCGAAAAATTATGTATATGTATATTTTGATGATAAATTTAGAAAAACTACTCATTAAAAATCATGGTAAGATTTTATTTAATAACACCACTTATTTGTGTATTTTCACCAACTCAATTTTTTTTAGTTAAATGTACAAAAAGTATAATAATTCATTTCTTACTTATCTTATAACTAAAATTAAGTTGACACCCGTCAACCCGCCCGTTACTCCGACCGAGAACCACTCGGTTTGATAATTATGATGATGTCAACCCGCACATGTCGAGTCGGGTTAATTTTTTTTGCAAAACCGCCCGAACCCGACCGTGTACACCCCTACCGATAAGCTTAAAACATTTTTTCTATTCCCGTATTAGTTAGACTTGGATACGATTTCCGCTTTTTGAACAATGTTTACAATATTTATTTTAGAAATAAGTTTGTTGGCTCTGAATTTTTAGTAAATAGTTTATATTACTTGAATGTCCAAATAGATGTATTGTGATTACAATCACCAAGAAATGAGGTATGTCTGGGACAAACCAAAGACTTATCTAGCACTTAAGACTAGGTCATGCTGGAGAATACAAGATTCGCGAACATGAGAAAAATGGGCTAATAAGAATATTTGGATCGGAACCACTCCCAACTTGTGAGTCTTGTCTCAAAGGCAAAATGACTAGGTCACCCTTCACAAGGCATTTTGAACGAGCCAATAAAGTCCTTGGTTTAATACATACTGACGTTTGCGGACCTTTAGGGGAAATGGCTCGTGGAGATTTTTAACACTTTATTACATTTAGTGACGACCACTTTAGGTATGGTCTCGTATACCTAATGAAGTATAAATTTGAATCTATTGAATGGTTCAAAGAATTCAAGGCCTTGGTTGAAAACAAACCGAAAAACATATCAAAACACTACGATCTGATTGAGGTGGAGAATATATAAGTGCTGAATTTGGTGAGTTCTTAATTGAACATGAAATTGTATTACAGTTAACTCCTTCTGCAACTCCACAACTCAATGGGGGTAGCCGAGCAACGAAATAGAACGCTACTGGATATGGTTCGATCGATGCTCAGCTACATGGATCTTCCCATATCGTTGTGGGGCCATGAATTGCTCACAGATGCCCACATTTTGAACAGGTGTCCATCTAAGTATGTTCCTAAAACTCCTTATCAAATATGGAGTGGAAAGATGCCTAGTATTAAACACATTAGGATATGGGGTTGTCCAGCCTATGTGAAAAAGACAAAGATGGAGAAATCAAAAGATAGATCTTTAAAAGGTCGATTCGTTGGTTTCCCGGAAGATTCTAATGGATACCTCTTTTACCTGCACGATGATCAAAGAGTCATTGTGGCTTTACATGCCTACTTTCTTGAAGACGAGTTGGTTCGAAAAGGTGGTGCAAGAAGAAAGATTGTTCTGGAAGAACAAAACAAAATCCCTTCAGAGACCATTGTCCAAGAGACTCAAAATAAACCTAACCAAACGCAACCACCGTCACATAGATCAAGTATAGTATTTCAGCCGCCTGAGAGATATGATTATCTGCTACAGAGAGAGCATAATTTGTATGTCATAGCAGAAACAAACTATGGAGATGATCACTCTATTTTTGAGCATGCGATGGAGAATATAGATTTTGCAAAATGGCTTGAGGCAACGAAGATAGAGATGGATTCGATGTACTCGAACCAAGTCTGGAATCTAGTGGATCGCCCTATGGGTATTGCACTAACTGAATGCAAGTGGATATACAAGAGAAAGATTGGTCCGAACGGCAAGGTCGATACCTTTAAAGCTAGACTTGTGGCGAAAGGGTATAGTTAAAAAGAGGGTATTGACTATGAGGAAACCTTTTCTCCCGTTGCCCTGATCAAATCCATTAAAAATCTGCTTGCAATAGCCACGCACCTAGACTATGAAATCTGGCAGATGGACGTGAAGACCGCGTTCTTGAATGGATACCTTGAGGAGGACATCTGTATTGAACAGCCCAAAGGTTTCGTGTCCAATGAAGATTCTCAAAAGGTGTGTAAATTGAATAGATCAATTTATGGACTTAAACAAGCATCACAGAGCTGGAATCTTCATTTTGATGAAAATTTTTAGAACTATAGCTTTATCAAGAATGAAGATGAAGCATGCGTTTACAAGAAATCCAGTGGGAGTAAAATATCATTTTTGGTCCTATATTTAGACAACATTCTACTAATAGGTAATAATATAGGCTTGTTGACTTCGCTCAAAATGTGGCTCTCAAGCACGTTCTCCATGAAAGACTTAGCAGAAGCGATCTATATCCTTGGAAATCGTATCTTCAGGGATAGAGCGAATAGGAAAATGGGTCTCTCCCAAGCCCTCTATTTGGAAAAGGTTCTGAAAAGATTCGGAATGGAAGATTCTAAAAGAGGCCTCTTGCCCATAAGACATGGACTCCATCTCTCTAAATCGATGAGTCCTCAAAGTGAGGATGATCGTAAGAGAATGAGTGGAGTCCCCTATGCATCAGCCATCAGCAGTAGGAAGTCTTATGTATGCTATGTTATGCACAAAATCGGACATTGCCTACGCTGTGAGCGTGATAAGTAGGTTTCAAGATAACCCAGGGAAAAACCATTGGATTGCTGTGAAGTGTATTCTCAAGTACTTAAGAAGGATATGTGTTTGACATATGGAGATGGAGAACTAAAGGTGGAAGGTTATACTGACTCTGACTTTCAGTCTGATGTCGATGATCGCAAGTCCACCTCGGGGTTTATATTCGCTTTAAACGGTGGAGCGGAGACTTGAAAAAGTTCTAAGCAAAGCACGAGGGCTGACTCAACCACCAAAGTTGAGTATGTGGTTGCCTCAGAGGTGGCCAAAGAGGCTATTTAGATAAAGAAGTTTGTAGCTGAACTTCAAGTGGTTACTAGCATGGAGCTCCTGTTGCCATTTTTCTATGACAACAATGGATCCATCACGCAGGCTAAGGAACCTAAGTCTCACATTAAACCCAAACACATTGAGAGGAGATACCACATCATTAGAGAGATTGTTGAAAGAAGCAACATCGTCGTGCAGAGAATAGATTCAGCAAATAACGTTGCTGACCCATTGACCAAGCCACTATCACAGGCGGTGCTAGAATGACATCTTGAGAAGATGAGTATTAAATACCATAGCGATTGGCATTAAGTGCAAGTGGGAGATTGTTATGATTATGCCTTCCATACCACAGAGGAATTAGATTAATAGGGCATTTACCTTTATGTTGTACAAACTCTTATTCTTTAAATGAAGGCATTGTTTTGTTCATATCAATCTTGATAGCATTAGTATAAGTATTGAACAAATAAGTCCAAGGTAATCAAGAGGGAGATTTTACTCCTTAATGGTTAAAGGAGATGGACACTAGAAGTATCGGTTCCTTGTTTACTTAAACTAGAGTTCGCAAGTCGACGAGTCTTAATTGGGCATTAAGACCAGACTTGTATGACGCAAGCTTTGACAAGGAGTGTTAGTCGGTCACTTTGGAAAGTGGGAGCTTGGTCATAGATATATCAATGGAATTGATATATTCCAACACGGCTCGCCGTAATTCAATCACATGGGCAATTACTCTTTGATCGTCAATAATTGAATTACTAGTCACAGTAGTATGCGTGAACCTTAGGCCTGAGGATTCACGAAAATTGGACTTTTGACACTGAACGAGTTATTAGAGTAGTTAGATCCATTTCACCCTTTGGTACCGAAGTGCGGTTTAGAAAAACAAGTGGCAATTGTTTGGTGATTGCCAATAGGGGATTCACTGTCTCGGGTAATAACGAACTAACGTCTTGTGTGATCGTAGGTAAATGAAATTATAAGTCTTTGGCCAAAGCAGGAGAATAGTACATAAGGGTAGTTCAGTAATTTTATCTTACTGTGATTTCCTGAAGCACAACATCGAGTCCTGTGAGTTTGACATTCCAGGACTCTCATTCGATCGGGATGTTACAATGAATGGCTTATACTCACGTGGTGTCTGTGACCTAAAGGTTCGTATTGATCTATTCATTTCAATTGGGTTCTGATGTGAGTCCACGTGACTGGCTTAGTGACACTCACATCCTTGGTTTCCTTCCAATGCCATTTGAAACAAACCCAGAGAGTTGCGCTTCAAAAGAATTGAGCGAAGAAAATTCTTTCGTTATCAAATATATAAATTAGTTAATTTGCTATTTGATGAGCAAATTAATTATTTGATTAATTGGATTAATGGAAATAAATTAATAACAACTCATTAGATGTATTTATTATGAACACATTAATTTATTTGATTAATTAGATTATTGAAAATAAATTAATTATAATATTTAAATAGACTTATTTATTATACTCATCCTTTTATTAAATAATTAGATTATTCAATTTAGATGATTATTAATTAGTATTATATTTTAATTGAATTAAAATATGTTGAACCCAATTAATAATTGAACTAAGTTGAAAGTCAACTTAGCCCAATGAGGATGAGAGGGGCGTGTGGTGGCGTCTGTTGAGGATTTGGATGGGCTTAAGAATTAGTTGATTCCAAACCCATCATTTCTTGTATATATCTAACACTAGTTCAGTCAAACCTAACTCTCATATTAGACTTGACAGCAAAGAAAGAAGAAGAGAAAAATCTCTCTCTCCTCCCCTAGCAAGCCGTCGGCCATAGTGGTACATAGGGTGGTGGATTTTTCTTCAAAGTTGGTTCTGGCGTGATATCTAAAGGCAGGTGTTTCTAATTGCTGCTACCCGAAAGATCAAGTCTTTAATAAAATCAAAAGGTTAGTGAAAAAGATAATTAGATTTCATCATCTTATAATTTTCGAAATTATATAAAATTATTAAAACCCAAAAGTGATCCGATTATGAATCGAATATGTATTTACGTTTCCGCTGCGCATGTCCCAGGATTCACAACAACTTTATCTCTCTAGTATAAAGAAAGCTATCATCTCATTGTCAAGAAATTAAAGAGAGAGCATATTGAGAATCACCTCAATTGGAACGAAAAACAAAAAATAGAAATGGCATTTTGCAAGTCAAAAATATTATGGATTGTTCTTCCCACCCATTATATATATACAATTTTCCTTTACGCTCTGGTTGGTTTTGCTAGAAAAATGAACAGAAAATACAAGAAAATCAATTTTCATTGTTTGGTTACAAGAGAAATTGTAAAGGAAAAGAAAATAATAGAGAAAATCTAACATTAGTTTGAGACCATACGTTTTCCTCACCATTGGGTGAGGGAAAGGATGGGAAACTGAAAATGATTTTCTTTGTATTTCTCTAGTAATTTCGGTGAACCAAACATAATGTTAGACTATTAGACTTCCAAATTTTTTCTTGACCATTACATATTCTTCAATAATTTTATAAAAAATAACAATCATGTTACGCAACACCATACACCTTTCCTCATTTTTTTTTTTTTTGTTAAAACATATATAATATATTTCATTATCAAATTCTTGATTTATAGATGCCCATACTCCTAAATCAAACAAAATCTTAACTAGAGTTTAGAGTAATACATATGAGATATGTAGCAAAAATATGAACATCAAATTTCAAACATTTGTATTAAAAAACCACAATACCTTCTTGAGCTTTGAAATCAGAAAATTACCAAATTTTAAGAATAAAGTTAAAGAAAAGCACCCAATTTTAAAATGAAAAAACTACCCAAATTTGATGGTGGGCTTTGGACCAACCATGAGTATATGCAAAAATATAACTATAACATTCTAACTTGAGAACGTGGTCGAAATAAGTAGCCTATTGAACTTTAAAAGTGATTTCATTATTTTACTTTATTGGGTACTCTTGAGCTGGTATTTCATAAATTTTTTTTTTTGGGAGGGGTGGCTCCTTCATCCTTGAATGGATTGGAAACAATATATTTTTAATCAAGTATCGAGTAGCTTAATTTATTTTTCAATTTCATTTAGAAACGTTATCCCAATTCAAGTTGGCGTAACATAAACTAATTATCATGCATTTGTATATTATTTTAGAACAATGAAGTTGGGTTATACTTCTTGTTTGAGAGTATTATTATGAGCGAAACCACATAAAAAAAAAAGTGTTTCCATCGTCTTTTCCCCTTATATTGGATTTATATTACATCTCAAAATTTAGTGAGAGGTTGGAAAATTTGCCAAACCTAGTACTCCTTCTATCTATTTTTATAGGTCTAATCTGAATGGATGATTTTTATTAGAGTTGAAAAATATATTATTTTGTGATTTGTTCTTTATAATACTATCCTTAGCCTTAACCTTAACCTTAGTACTCCAAGGTAAGTGATGTTACATCATATTTTTCGAAATCAAAAAATTCACTATTAAACTCGATGAAACTTTTCCAACCCCTAAGCGGGGAGAATCCATGGTGTAATCGCCAATGATTTGGTCTAAACCGACTAGTGGTTGGATGAAGCTTAACAAATAGAGTTGCATGTTGCAAGAGAAAAAATATGGACAGTAAATATCGGCATATGGATTGTGGCTGAATACAAATTAGTTTAGTTATTGGCATAATGTAATTATTATACTTATAAATGGTTGTTCTTCTCAAAATATAAATCAATTATATAACAAAGATAAATTTATTTGTTTCATGATTAGCTTACACTCAACTAAGTTGATATATAGACTTAATTTTACAAAAAGAAAAAAACTAGTAAAGAAAAAAACTAGTGCTCACTTTTTTTTTCTTTAGCCAATTAAGTCTAGCTGGTTAGCTCTATTAACGAATCTAACGTCCTAAGATACTAGAGATCTGGGGTTCTACTCTCACCGAAAGCATGTGAGCTTTTCTCTATTTTCATATTAGTTGTTAGTTGATTGTAATTTGTCATAATTTGATATCCATGACTCATATCATATAATCGTTTCATTAAAAGAAAATAAATAAATTCTTCTTTAAAGTATTCCACTCACCCACCTCAAAATGCTTCTACTTTTTAATTTGAAATTGGTATAGAGACCTAGTATAGAGACCTAATATTACAAAAAATTAATGCTCACTTTTTTCTTCTTTCAAATATTCCTATCGCTCACTTCAAAACGCTTCTACTTTTTAATTTGTATCCGAAACGACATTCAGCCTATAGATTATGGGAAATTTTTTTAGCCTAAATTTGATTAATTTCATTAAATTTAAATGTAATTCATAAAGTTATCGATCGAATAGATAATAAACACAATCTACTAACCTTGTTAGTTATATTTGAATTAATCAAATCGGATCTGGTTAGAATTTATCGGATTAAGGCATACTATAATTTAATATATTTGAATCGCTAAAAACAACCAAAAAAAATCAGATGCTCTAGTGCGTTGAAAAAGAATCGAATTCCCATTAAATTGGAATATTGGAAAATGATGGCAATGAAAGTGGGGGAACCAAGCGCAATAAATGCCTAATAATGTTTCCACTCCAAGAGCCTTATAGCCTTATATACTCTTTGGATTCTCTCTTTTCAATTTCAATAATTATAATAAATGATGCGATTATATTGCGGAAGCCCTCAACTTAAAACCACTTAAAGTGACTCAGATTAAAAAGGGTGGCCCTACTAAAAGATACCAAAATATTTATTGACTATGAACACTTATATATATATATATATATATATATATATATAATAAATTGGTTACATAATACATATTATGAATATCAAAACGCGATAAATTACAACCAACTAAATTGTTATAACTATCTAACAACTACTATGAAAATAGATAAAAGCCCACATGCTTTCGATGTGAGTCGAGACCAAAACCTCTAATATCTTGAGGCCTCAATTTATAAATGCTTATAAAAATAGCTTAAAATACCACAATTTTGTATAATTGATGAATAAACTATAAAATACAACAGTTAGATGTTTTTAGATTATTAGTAAATGATAATTTAGTAATCAACATGATTACTAATTAAAATTTGTATATATTTAACCAAAAAAAATATGAGCTTCTTACTCTTTTCTTACGAAATTTATAAGCTTCCAATATCTTATTCTCGAACATTAAATGCTTATGTCTTGAGGTCTTTATCAAATATTCAAACATCTTACAGTTTAGTTTATAAATAATTTATAAGTTATTTTATAGAGTTTATAATACAACATTACTCTTAGGGATGGTAGCATCAGAGTACGAGAAAATAATCAAGAAACAAGAAAATCTAAACCTAAACATGAAGATGAAAAACACGAGAATTTTAACGTGATTCGGCATAACTTGCCTACATCCACAAACCAACCTACACTACAACTTTATTTCTCAATGAGTGAATCAGAGTACATCAATGATTTACAAGAAGAGTTCTCATATTTATACTAGTGAAGAAGCCTAAACCCTAACAAATTAGGAAAAACAACCCTAAAAAATTAGGGAACAATTCCTATCACAATAGGAAACAATTTCAATCAAATTAGGACTCAAAACATGCCAAACAACGGCCCAAAACACAAAAACCAGTCAAAAGCGTGTGAAGAAAAAAACTATCCACGTTGTGTAGGGGCACATCGGGTTAATTCTACTCAAATGATTGGTTCGTTACCATCGGCGGGGGCTACAAACAATCAAGTGGTGGGTCCGGGAGTGATGAGTGGTGAACAATAGACTGCATTGTTGAACCTATTGAGCTCCTGAAAATCAAATACTAATGAGAAGTTATCTGGTAAGAATGCTTTGAATTGGATAATTGACTCTGGCGCCTCACATCATATAACTGGAAAAATTTAATGTATGACTGATCTAAAAGATATATCAAAGTGTGCGGTGGGGCTGCCTGGTTGCAATCAAACAATGGTCCTAAAAGAAGGGTCGATATGTTTGGGGAAACATATGCATTTGAAAAATGTGCTCTATGTCCCAAGTTTGAATTGCAATTTAATTTTGGTATTGCAATTTAATTTCGGTATCACAATTACTTGATGACTCAAATTGTAACATCCTATTCACTAAAAACTTATGTTTTATACAGGACTCCAGTTCGAGGAAGGTGATTGGAGCGGGTAAGCCACGCGAAGGGCTTTTACCTTCTCAAGTCAACGGCAGAAATCAAAGCTTACAACACAAATCGTGTTGAATCTATGGAATTGTAGTACAAGAGAATGGGACATCCTTCTAACAGAATAGTAGGTTTGCTCCCTAATATAAGTGTTAGCAATGATTGTTTTGACAAGGGTAGTGCGTATGATATTTGTATGAGAGCCAAACGAACTCAAGAAGTCTTCTATTCTAGTGATAATAAAGCTAATGAAAGTTTTTATATGATCCATTGTGATTCGTGGGGACCCTATTGAGTTCCCGTCTCTTGTGGGGCCACATATTTTATGACTAATGTTGATGATTGCTCAAGAGTTGTGTGGATTTATTTATTGGTTGTGAAATCTGAAGTGAAGCATATGCTTCGAAATTTCTTTGCTATGATTAAACGACAACATAATAAAGATGTAAAATTGTTAGCAGTGATAATGAGACAGAATTTACTTGCTTGGGTCCTTATTTTGCTGAAAATGGGATAATCCATCAAACCTCATGTGTGGGAAAGCCTCAGCAGAATGGACAGGTTGAGAGGAAACACCGTCTTATTCTGAATATTGCTCGAGCGCTGCATTTTCAAGCTAATCTTCTTTTTAATTTTTGGGGTGAGTGTGTGTTGATGGCTGGCTATGTGATAATTTGAACTCCATCTAAACTCTTAGAAAATAAAACTCCGTATGAGTACTTGTTTGGGAAACCCCCCAGTTATACACATATTCGTGTTTTTGGATGTTTGTGCTATGCTCAAGATGGGACTCGAGCGGGGTACAAATTTGCCAGTCAAAGTCGGCGTTGTGCCTTTGTAGGATACCCCTTTGGAAAGAAGGGATGGAGATTATATGATCTTGACAATGGTGTGTATTTTGTTTCACGAGATGTAGAGTTCTTTGAGGAAGAGATTCTATATGCCTCCACTAGTACACTCACTACATATCAGGATGATTTAGGGGAGACCGATTATGATGTATTAGATCATGCCGATGATGGTGTTACTGATACTGTCAATGGACATTTGGGTGTTGGACATTTGAGTATTCTGAATGCTTCAGATAATGATCTTATCGCAAATAGAGGGCACCAAGGATGTTGAACTTGATGCAGCAGATGAGCAGGTTGGGCATGGGCAACGCCTCAAACAACCGTCTAGTCGCTTGAAAGACTATGTCACGTTTACGACCCGTTGCATAAGCCCTTCTGCGTGCTCACCTCAGCCAGTCTCTTCCTCAGGTACTCCATACCCTATAACTCACTACGTGAATTGTAATATATTTTCTATATGTCACCAATCTGTCTTAGCAGCAGTGACTGTTGGACGTGAACCGAATTCTTATAGGGAGGCGATGAAAGACCCTCAGAGGTGACATGCTATGGCTAGTGAAATTGAGGCTCTTGAAAAAAATGGCACGTGGAAGGTGGAGACCTTGCCTTCTGGAAAGAAAGCCATCAGTAGTAAATGGGTCTATAAAATCAAGTACAATTCGGATGGGACGGTCGAGCGATATAAAGCACGTTTCGTAATTCTTGGCAATAATCAAGTTAAGGGGATTGACTACAATGAGACTTTTGCTCCCGTAGTAAAAATGGTCACGGTACAAAACTTCTTAGCCGTGGCAGTGGCGAAGGGATGGGAACTCCATCAAATGGATGTGCCCAATGCTTTCTTGCATGCGGATTTGATGGAGGAAGTGTCTATGAAGATGCCTCCGGCTTTTACCACTTCTCAGCCCGATAAGGTGTGTCATTTGTGAAAACCACTCTATGGGTTGAAACAAGCTCCTCGGTGCTGGTTTGCTAAGCTTGCGGATGCTTTGAAATGGTATGGTTTCACTCAATATCTTTCGAATTATTCGTTGTTTACTCTCAGATGGGAAAATATACAATTGTATATTTTAGCTTATGTTGATGATTTGGTGATTGGGGTCAATGATACAAATGCAATTCAAAAATTCAAGGCTTATTTGAATGAGTGTTTCCACATTAAAGATTTGGGGCCTTTGAAATACTTCTTAGGCGTAGAAGTAGCTCACAATTGTGATGGCATTTTCCTTTGCCAATAGAAATATGTTTTAGATAAATTTCTGAGGCTGGGTTGTTGGGTGTCAAGCCCACTACATTTTCGATGGAAAAGAATCACCGCTTAGCGGTGACGGATGGTGTTCTATTGTCGGATCCTGAGCAATACCAGTGTCAGGTCGGCCGGTTGATTTATTTGACTCTCATTGGACCCGAGTTATGCTATAGCGTAAATGTTCTTGCTCAGTTCATGCAGGTTCCCCGGGAGGAACACTGGGAAACGGATTTACGAGTTGTGCATTATTTAAAGGGTAGTCCTGGTCAAGGACTTTTCCTTTCTTCAGCATGTGATCGACAGTTACATGAGTATTGTGACTCTGATTGGGCGAGTTGTCTTTTGACTCGTCGTTCTCTTACTGGCTATTTTGTTCTATTGGGAAACTCGCCTGTTTCATGGAAAACTAAAAAGAAACATATGGTGTCTTGATCTTCTACTGAAGACGAGTATCCGTCTATGGCTACCACCACTTGTGAGAGGTAATGGTGAAAAGGCTTATTACATTCTTTGGGAGTGACACATTCGAGACCTATGCGACTCTACTGTGATAGTCAAGCAGCCATGCATATTGCCGCGAATTCCATGTTTCATGAGCGTACAAAACATATCAAAGTTGATTGTCATTTTGTGTGCGATGAAGTTCAACGTGGGCACATTACCACTTCCTATGTGCGTAGTAGCGAGCAGTTAGCTGACATTTTCACAAAGGCACTTGGAAAATAACAGTTTAACTATCTTATGTGCAAGTTGGGCATTCGAAATCTTCATGCACCCACTTGAGGGGGGGTATTGGACGGACAGACTGGAACTTAAGATTAGGCGTGGGCACGCCTAATCTCCAGTCGCATTCAGCTTTCAAGCAATAACTTGGACAGATTACAACTTAAGATTAGGCGTGGGCACACATAATATCCAGTTGCTGAGCTGATCGAGATTTGACTTGAGAAATCTCAAATATGGTATTTGTTGAATATATGGTAGGGGAATTATTTAGCACATCTTGTGTAATCTTTTGTATATATCTTTATGATAGGTTAGAAGTATATTTTTCCTTAGCTTTGTCTCCAAGCATATGTTGTAACTATTTATTGGCCTTTTTTTGGCAGAGATAATACGAGAAATATTTCCCCAAAGGTTTTCTTTACATATATGTATAAAACTTTTGTTCACATGTCTTAGTCAAGTGAGAGTCACGGTAATCAAACTTACTGAATTTGACCATATGTATTAATTATAATAATGCAATATCATTGAATTCACTTTTGTACCTAGTACAATCGACTTCTTTGCTTTCGCCAAAGACTTTCATCTCTATTATCTATAATCACATAGGACATTTTCTCATTCACTTATGAGAGAACAAATCTCATATTAGTTTATCGACTAAGATTACCACTTGCTCATCAAGCTGCATTTTGAGGTCGACCTCATCAATGGGTGAATTGGGTCTAACCTATGATGCACGGATACGGATATGAGAATACGGGTATGGTACGATACGAATACAAAATACGCAAAACTTCAAAATTATAGAATACGATACGTTGGGAATATAAATATATATATATATATAATATTTAAAAATAAATTTGAGTCAGTATGTTCATTAACATAAATAAAAATGCAATATTGACACAGGTTCATTGTTTATAAGTTCAAAAAATTTTGAAGGTAACCATAATATTTCATCATTTGCGGCAGTGTAAGAATGTCATTTCTTACACTGATGCGAGTCATGTTTGAGCATATCAGTTCCACTGATGTGCCTACAATCTTAAGCTTCGACTGGCATTTCCATGTTAAAGCTTAGGTTTTACAAGTTTTCCAAGTCTTTATTGTCCATTAAACACTTCATATCACTTGCCAACTAATTAAGTAATCAAGATCAATCTCTCTATTGTCGATCTTCCTATCTCATACAAAGTAGAGAGATTGCACTGAAAACATGGATAAACGTTTCTTACAGATGCAAATAAGATCTCTGTGAAAACAAAACAATGCCTTTGATTATAAGAATAAGAATAAGTCATTTACAAGTAGAATGCCCTATACATTCTATCCTCTTTGGCATATGAGGGCATAATCCTAACACTGCCAGACTACACCCAACCTTATCCACACTTGTGATTCTCCTGTAATTTGGAATAAGATCAAAGTGCAGTGGGTTAAACCTATCACAACCATGACATCTCAGGTCTTAAAAGATTATCTCTATTATCTAACCCTTAGGATTCTAAGTTCGACATTGAACCAATCATGGAATCATGTGGGGTTGTTCAGTCTTTACACTACACAAAAGTAGAACCTCTGTACATACATTGGTCCTCAATCAATGCCCATGGAACAAGGCACACTCATTATAGGATGTAGTACGAGCAAGCCTTTACGAGATTATGATTTTCATTTTTCTCATTACTCTATGACTTGGAACTAGTTTAATATCATGGCCCTAGAAAATGGTCCATAGTCGCCACCTACTTGTGCGCAATCGGTCCCGTAGCCATTCTGATCCTCATAACTTTATCAACTATGCATAGATTTATAGATTAAAACAAATGTCATATAAATAAAAGGTTCGGTATATAAAATACGACTATATTCAAGTGTTATTACAAATTTGGCAGCCCCACTAAATGGCTAGCTGGGAACCTAATACTAACACAAAGAATGTCATGCGGCTTTTGAGGCACTGAAAATGTACCTCACCAGCCTCCCTCTACTGACTAAGTCGATGCAAGGAGTGCCAATGCGTTTATACTTGTTGGTCTCAGAGCACGCTGTCAGCTTCGTCCTAATAAGAGAAGATGGAAAGAGTCAGAAACCCATATATTATGTGAGCAAAACTTTGCTAGGGACAAAGTCGAGCCATAGATTTCCTCGACTCGGATTGACCGAAAAAATGTTTCGCGGAATTTTTGGGCGAAACCAAAGAGAAAAAAAATAGGTGTTCCATGATGTTTTCCGGGGATGCGGTGGTGAAGGATGTGCCCGGATGTTTTTCCAGGATGCGGACGCGCTGGGATGTTTTCCGAGGATACGGTGTGATGTGAAGAACAGGGATAAGGGACAAAAATATCATTAAAAGAATTAAATTGGTCATTTGCTCTGGCATTAGGAGAGTAGCTCTATATAAAAATGTATTGTTGTATAAAAAAATAATAAAGAACTCGCATGTCTAACTCGACTCATTAAGAAACTTGAACTAGGTTAGCTCACTATGCACCCAAAAAGAGATTATTTTTACCGTTCAAAATGTTAAAATTAGTAATTTATCAAAAAAAAAAAAAAGGTTAAAAAAAGTAAAACCTATATTCCTATAGGTTTTTATTCAACGCGACATCATTATGTGTATAAACATGCATATAATATGTTTTTGATTCATAACTTTCAAACTCTGGTAAGGATTCTTGGCATTTTCTCTGTCTAATACTTTTATGCTAAAACAAAAATTACTTGATACACTAACTTGGACGGCTTGACTTGAACTCTCAATTAATATTATTATTTTTTTGAGGTATTAATTAGGTGGGAATTATTTATCTTTATGCATTGCATAATGACAGGATTAAGTGAATCTTACTCCTCCATAGCTATTAGCTGACCTAGTGGACTCCGTCAAACTACGTTAAAAACTCAGCATCACAGCTGCTTAATTGCGACTATTAATTAACTTATGGACTATAATTAATTAATCAATAATTCTTCCAAAAATAGGCTGGCCTATATGGGTAAAACTATGTCATAAAATTCAGTATGCTGCCAAAAAACTGTATAGGTGGTTCTTGGAGAGAGTCGCATGTGAATATTGTTTATCAAACTTGGAGGGTTAATTATATTTATCGGCCTTTCAGATAGCGAAATTACATTTATCTAATTTTATCATGAAATGGTTTAGCAAGGCAAAAATGCATTTTTGGTATCCTAAAATGGTCTGCACATTTATTTTCGAATTTATAAGTGGTCTGTTTGCACTTTTGGTACACTTCGATTTTAAAAAATAAAATTAGCAGTTTGAGTAAAAATTTCGTCGGAAAATTCAAATATACTTGTAGGGTCATGTTGAAGGAAAATTTCGGTGTAATTGAATGACATAACCATGTTGAAGAATTTTTTTCCATAACCAAAGTCAAATAAAAAAAAGTATTTTTAGGGATAAGAAGTGTGGTGTTAAAAAAGTGTTTGGATGAGTTTTTTTTTTTTTTGGAAAAAACTGTAATGATTATAGTCGATGTGATATATTTTTTGTTATGAGGAATTTATTTGAACTGGTGTTTAGATATAATTTTGCGTAAACGCATCTTAGTCAAACTCATTGATTTAGACATAAAAAAAAATATGCAGAATGGATTTTATTTTGCAAGTTGCTTTATTTTGCATTAGAATATATGCTTAATTTAACTCTCGATGTTGAGAAATAAGCGGAGAAAATCATTTTAATCGATGAATGAATAAATAGTAAAAATCTACTTCTTCTCTCTTTCTTTTTTCCTTATATATATATATATATATTTTCCTTTCTTCAAAATTAGCTACAATTTTGAGATGTTTTTGAAAAAAAAATTGATAATATACAAACCACTTACGTTTGTCTGAGAAAAATCTCTAAACAATTTTTTTTTCATATTATAGGACTTCCAATTAATGCCTTAGCTTTTTCAGTTTAGGGATTTTTCATGTCCCGTGGAAAATTGACTTTGAATTTGAACCACATCTTTTGTCAATTGCTTTTAAAGGATGATCACGAGTTGGACTAACTTCTAACAGATACACTAATCCTTGTCGTTATGCAACATGACGACATAGATATAAAATAATTAAAATGATTGAAGTCTTGTGTATTCCCCGGGGAGGGGGGGTGGCGCTGCAATATATGGGTAATATCGACGGGAAAATTCAATTCTCGTATAAATATGTAGAATCTATTTAAAAAAAATTAATAATTTGTGTGGTGAATATTTTTCAAGAGCTAAAAATCTAAAAATGCGAATCCCATATAATTGTGTTTGTCATGGTACGGCTGCAGCTAAATGGTACCTCGCAAGTCGCAACATAAGAAAATTAATGAAATTTCGTGAGTCTCTCTGCATCTTCTGGCTGGATTAGGTCATATAGTCAGTAATTTCTGCTTGACTTTTGTTTCTCTGATAGGGACATAATAACCAATAAGTCGGTTCCTTTTCCACAAACTATTATTCACATATAATTAAATTTAAGGAAAATTTGACACGACCCCTTTACTTATTTTTATTGTGTAATTATTAAAATCTTTCCTCATTTATTGAAAATTATCGACACTCTCTCTCAATAAGTCTATTGAATAGTATATGAGAGTAAAATTGTAATATTTTTTAAAAACATTGAGGTGTAATGATAAACAATTCTTTAACATGGGGATGTGTTGATAATTTTCAATAAGTGAAAAGATGTTTTGATAATTACACAATAGGTGAAAGAGTCCATGTGTAGTTTTCCCTTAGATTTAATGGGTTAGATAATTTTTATTACCCAATTATTATGATTGAATTTTTCAAATATTCTTTTGTTTGGATTTTTTATTTTTTAAGAAAATCGGTCTTATATATCATTCAATCGAAAATTTACAACGTCTGGAACAATACAATTCATATCGACTCAAATGATGTAATAAGAATATCTGAAATCCCAATTATCAAGTTTTTTAAAATAACAAATCTTAAGAACTCACAAATGAATATAAGAAAATTCTTGTCTAACTCCTCTTCAAGGAGAGATAAAACTTTCATTCGAGATAGAAAGCATACTCTCATACGAGAGAGAAAATAAAATACTAACTAAATATCCAAAACGCATTATAAAAACTTAAGTATCACTCGTCTTCATCTCGTCAAATCTGTTTCTGTCTCTTTAGATCCATATTCGTTTCTCAAATTTAAAAATGTGATATATAACTTGAATAAGGGTGCTCGGTGGTGGTAATGGTGGTTCTTTTGTTTGATTTTCATAATTCAACTTCGTAGTTTGCCGAAGGTAATTGGATTGTCAAAAAATATATATGCACAGAGTATATAAATTTTCTAATCGCAGTCTAAAAATCAAGCCAATAAGTTATTATCATACCAAGGACAAATAAAGAATGTTTGTTATATTCATAATGACCTGTATTAAATTGTAGAAAAATAAACCCGACGTAAAATTTTACAAGGTCGTTCGATATCTTATCGGGTTTTCTTGTGACAGCAAATAAAAAATGAAGTTTGGAATCATGAAAGCGGGGTAATTCTATGTCAGATCGAGTTCAATAGTCCGAGTGTGCATTCTGTGTCTATATCTCTCATGTGTAAAGACTGCACACAACACGCGTTACTGTGTGAAAGATATAAACACCAGAACTATTTATCTCGATTTAGCATAAAGTTTTCCATAAAGGCTCATAAAGTGGGTGAAAGTTTGATTATAACATATGAAAACAGGATATAATTTAGTGGGCAGAAATAATAATTTGGTCAGAAGGGAGGGCAGTTCAAGTACATTACCGAAAGCATGCTATTTTATTTTCAATTTCATCAGTCTTCTCATGTCTCACTGTTAAGAATCACACTGAGTATTGATCATACAAGTTAACATTGATTTCAATGGAAAAGCGGGGAGTAGTTAATCATTTATTTAAGCTATTTATCCATGTGAAATATTCACTTGTATTTCATATATTTTGTGTACTACTGTGATTAATCATCCTAGATGACAATCTAACACTTCAAATAAAATTTATCAATGCTGGTTATACTAAGGTTTACATAGAGGAAGTAGGCCATTTAATTCACTTGCAAATTTTCAATTATAATCAAGAGATGATGTACTGCCAGATATAGCTGAAGAAAGACGAATTAAGCTACTCAATACTCAACTCGAAATCACTCGGTAAAAGCTCATTTGAACTCGATTCGTTAACATATCAAATCAATCTTGAACAACCTCTTGTGTGTTCGAAAAATGTGAAGTTTGGCTCAGGCTCAACTCAATTAGTAAAAAATAATAAAAGATATACAAAACAAGTCAAATTACTTGAGATCGACTCGTGTTCGACTCGATTAAACCTCGTTTGAGCTACACTGAATTAACAATCAAACTAATCTCAAACACAAATTCTGAAGCTCGACAATAAATAAATCAAACAAGATTGAACAACCTATTCGACTCGATTCGACTCATTTACAGAATCATAATTCAGAATGACAATAGGATTGATTCAAGAAGATACACTATATGTAAAAATTTCAACTAACTGTATCAAATGCAATACACACATATCACAATTACCATATTTTCCCTAAACAAAATCAATACAGGTATTACAACTCATTGCAATAAATTCAGGCCATGAAAGAAATTAAAATAAACCAATTCAGACATTGTAAAGATGGAGATTTCTCCATTGCATCCCCAGTGGTTTCACTAGACGTGAAAACGACGAATTTCTGATCTAAGTTTAAGATTTATCCACCTTCAAAGTTTAATATACAAGAGGTTTCTGTCAAAGTGCTCTAGCCACACTTTTGAAGTCATTCAAGCAAGAATGCAGTAGTTTCTGGCGTTTCTGAAGGGACTGCCTTTCGTTTTGAAGCACATCAATCGCTCCAGGCATGATAAACATGTCCATAAATTTCTCATCACCCACAGCAAACAAATCCAATCCCAGTGATACCATAAGCTGCTCTCGGCTGCATAAATAGAGTAAGCTAATAAATCAATTAATATTAGTCACCGGCATATCACTGGCAATAAGCTAACAAAAAATTATGCACTTAATCCAATCCTGTTTGCAGAAACTAGAAAAAGAAAAGACGCTTTTGAGCATTTTACTGAATTTAAGCTATTTTTTGTTGTTTGGTTTTCCTAATTCTGCTTCTCTAGAAAAAAAGCTGAAAAAAACCAGAAAGTAAAGCATATCTAAAGATACTTTTACCTACTTCTTCTATCTCTTCAGTTTTTAGCAAGTTCGGCAAACAAATCCAACTTCAGTTTTTTGACACTTCACAACTTACACTAAAATTCAGCACTTTAAAAGCACAAGGTTTTGCAAATAGGTTTTTAATAGTTATTTGAGTAAACCCTGTATGAAATCAGATAGGCAGCAGTAGCACATCCACATACCAAGGTGTTAAAAATCCGGAATTTAAAGTTGACGCCACCCCCCTCTCGATCAGAATTTCACGAATTCGAGCAAAATGCTGTGAAGCAGATGAACATATTTCTGTGTAAGCTGATCCTGATCTTGAAGCAGCAGCACCACTCCCCAATGAAATGCCACCACCATTTTGGTTCCTAAAATGATCCAAATTTCTGTTATTCCCTGTAATCCTCGAATGTCGTTTTCTTGCTCCTACTTCAACACAACTACCAATTTCCTTTTTGACTACATAGATTACATCACATGGCTGATCCGGTGATGGGGTCTCAGGAACAGTTATTTGGCATTCTCTAAGAGCTTCTCTAGATTCAGCCATTTTTCCCGGTGTGGTTTCATTTTTCTCAGGGGGGACGTTCTCTTGGTTGCTGAGTTCCTTGTGCAATGCGGGAACATCGGATAGCTCAAGATAAAATGACCGGTCTTGATTTGTTCGGTATATTGTGTTTACGCCTACGTCATTCTCGTAGCAGACCTGAGAATATGGACTTGTAACTGAGTCAAGATGGTGTCTAACTACTTGCTTGCACTTCTTGGCAAGATTCTTTACGAAGCAGTTGTAGGAGTGCCTCAATGCAGCATGATACCCAACGTACCCATCCATATCTTCGTGGTGCTGACCATCTTGTCAAAAATTAAAAAATTAAAAAGAATTAGTTAATGAATGATGTAAAAATCAGCTTTCTACGTCTCTTGATCTATTTTTTGTCTGACAAGCAGCAATTTTGGTATGGCATAAGTAGAATTATAATGTGAATTGGTTGTTAATGCACCGAGTAATGTTGTAGCGCCACCTCATGTGTTCCGGTGAAATAGCATGATAAAACTTCATGGGTAATGAAACCACATGCAGTGGAGTATTAATGAATTATTTATGATTTCTCACTCTTTTTATATGTCATCTTCATATAGTTTTCTCTCAATTTTTTTCTTGTAATCACATTTAATTTTATTTCCCATCTTTTTTCCTTTCTATTTTTCTTCTCTTGTCTCACCTTTTACTTAAACTTAATTAGATCAAATTCAAAGAACTTCATATCAATTTTTATTTTTCTGCACACACATCGACTGTTCCTCTACCAACTATACTAGATGGAATAGGAGGGAAGTGAGGGAAAGTGGGAAGGGGGAAAAAGGGATTTGAAAACGTTGTCATTTACTCTAGGAAACAATTCAGGAGATCTCAACTTACATGTGGAGTTAAGATGATGACTCCTTTCAATAGCAATATCAAAGAGATTGCACAAAACAAAAGCAAGCCGGTCACATGCTGTATCTAGAAGAGGAGCAAGCCACAACTTGGCTGCAGCACGTGCGATCTCTGCAGCAGCTTCTGTGAAACCTCTACTCTCGCCTCGGCCAGCATGGGCGAGCAAGATATTCGCTACCTGTCATAGGACAAAATACGAAAATTTTACACTCTCTAATTTCTACATAAAGATTGATCTACATTGATGGGAAAGTACCTTCTCCCTCGACACAACTGGGCATTCCATGGAATATGTGGCACAACGAAACTCATGTACAACTCTTTCAAATGCAGCACCCCCATAAAGACGAAGAGTTGCATTGGGAGGCTTTGTATTGCCGGTGACACCAGGCCAGCCACCTATACCACTCTCCGACTTTTCCTCTTCTGTTGTTTTGCCCCATTGCTCTGGTGCTGGATCTGCTGCTCCATCAAGAAGTGCTTCCTTTAGCAATTAACCACCAATTCAAACTTTATACCCAAATTAACTTCATGACAAAAGTAAGGCTCAAATAAAAAAGAACGTTTTTGTAAGTCCCAAATTAGTTAAATACAGGTAGGCGAGAATTCGTCATTTAATACGCATGAGTTTATTAAGGAATTTGGTTAAAAATTATTGTAAAAAAATCCGCTAAAAAAAACAGGGACGATGAACAAACGCATTAGTAGATGTACGAGTGAAATAGGAATACATATGAATTGTTCGGGAGTAAAAATACGGTCGATTTTTGTAAAAGTTTGTAAGACATATTGCTTATACTCGCTTTTAATTTATAATAGTAATGTTTACATGATTGACTAGTTGGCAATAATTAATATTTCGATAAGTTATGAATGTTCAAAGTTCTTAATTGTATAACACTCAAGTAGTACTTATAAATATCTATTTTAATTTTCAAGTTTTAAATTTTTTAAAAAAAATATGCCTTTTCAAAAATAGAGTATTATTTGTCAAGTACAATACGGAATACATAACATACGTTTACTAAACAATTCAATTCAAAAGTACTAATATTATTCATTAAGTTCAGAATGCATACAGGGACGGATTGTACATATGTACATGTACTATTTCGGTTAGTACGAGTTTTAACTAACAGAAATTAAATCTAGATAAAGAGTATATACCAGATGGTTGCAGATAGAAGCAGTATTCAACATCGCGGATCTGCGAAGATGAGAAACATCAGAAGTTGCCTGTATTTTGCTGTCTAATCTGACTAAATCAGCTGTCACTTCAGTGCAGCGCTGTTCCAGTAGGGCTAATGTGGCAGGGGCAGCTTCTTTGTACTTCTTCTGGAGTTCAGATTCTAAATATTCTCTGAGACAACCAAAACCTATGTAAGATTTGTACTTCTCTTCATCAAATCCCCCTTTAACACCATCACGCAGATAGCATAGTACGTCCGTATCTACCTGAGATATTTGCCTACGGAACTCATCATTAGAAACCGTGCTTCTCTCTTTTGGAAGGGCAACAAAAAATGGCCGAGTGTTCTCCCCAAGGTATCCACTTGCACTCAGATAGCAATCAACTTCCCGACGGTCACTGAACTCCTGCACATATTAACTTTTACAATTCAGTATTCCAGCTATTTGGCCAATACTTATCTAGAAAACTTCCAAGAGCATTATTAGCATTCGGAAGAAAAGCCATAATAACTCTTCCAGAAGTAATGTAAAATGAGTAAGTCATAAAGAAGTAGGCATGAGAGATTAATTTATAAAAACTACCAAGATGATTAATCATTCAAATTATTGACTGATACAGACAATAATTTTTATGCGCAAGCATTCCGCCAAAAAAGAATAATTGTCATACCTTCAGACGGTTATCAAATTTGGAGACAACAATGAGTGTCCGCCTGAAGGTTGGATCTATTTCACGAATAGCATCCAACCACAAAGACGAGCACCATTCAACACTACTCTGTTGAAGAAATAGAAGAATGCGATGTGGTGGACTAGCTAAGGACTTCACCATTGACAATATTTCATCAGGTGTATTCTCAGGTTCACCCTTCTTCGCCTGTCAGTTCAAATAATCAACTCAGTTCACGACAGAACTTCTAAAAGAAATAAAAAAAGCTTCCATCTTTGCATTGATCGAAATGTCCAATTTATCCTTGCATACCTTGAGAACAAAGCCCGGAGTATCAATAATAGTGAGATTAGGACAATGTGCATATTCTGCTCTCATAACAATGGGCTTAGAAGAAACTGCAGTTCTGGTCTTCCTCAAAAGTGACTCAGTCCGCATCTTTATGGTATCTGCAATTGCATTAGATGATACAATAGGACTTCCATATTCTTCAGAATCCTCATCCTGTTTAATGTGATCACATTTTCAGATTATTCTACGGTTAAACAGAGAATAGCTACTATTATATCAAGCCGAAGTTGGTTTCACAAATTCACTTTTATAGAATAGCTATATATATAGTTTAAACCCCAGCATCAAAATCTTAAACGTTATAGTAATTAACAGGTTGAGCATCTCTAAGACTGATTCTTCTATTAAATAAGTAGAAACACGAAAACCATATACGAGTCATCAAGACAAAACAAATTTTTCGTTTCCCAAATTTCACATTTTCTTGCAATGCATTTCCCCCACACATGATTCAGAGATGAACTCGGAATTGACTACTCTTGACGCCAAACAACCTCAAATCAGAAATACTTCCACTCAAATCTAATACAGTTCTCATCATCTCCAATCCAATGAGCTCAACTCTATGGACCATACTCACAAATTTCAACGAGTGCTACCAATTTCAAACACTCCAAAAAATACAAATATCAAAATACTAGAATAAATTCAAATTACCTGAAATCGACATCGAGGCTCGATAGCGGTGATGTCATGAACCATCTGAAGAATAAGCGGTCGTCGGGTGCCCATTTCCACTTCCCGCACGTTAAATCGGAACCCTAGGAGGGCTTCGAGAAGTGAACTCTTACCATCAGATTGACCGCCGATAGCGACAATCTCCGGTATCGGGAGTGTCTCCCCAAATGCAACCGCGGCAGCCTGCAGCCGGTTGTAGGCCTCGAATCGCAATTTGAATTCGGAACTGGACTTATTTACAGTGAGATCCATAGATTTGTGGTGACGCTTCCGTGAACCAGACTTTTCGGTGGACGAAGTTTTGGTCGGAGTATTTGGGAGGTCGGCGCCGGCGCCGGTGGCGGCCATTGAAGGAAGGGGTTGGTGTGGAGGTTTCAAATATTTGAATTTGAATGCGGGAGAATGAGAGCCGTTTAAATGCGCGGAGGGGCCGATTAACATGACACTATCTACCCCTTTTATTTAGTTATTTAATGTAATTATAACAAGTCTGTTTATTTTGAACATGTAACAAGTACCTCTTCTCTTATAATAAAATTTTACAATTGACTTTCAATCAAAAAACTAACGAAATTTGCTGACATTATCAAAAAATATTTTTTTTAATTTCTTATTTTGCCCTTGAGAGGGTGAATATAACTTTTCACGTTGAAAAAGATGTAATTGTAACTTGCAGTTTAGTCTTAAATAAATAATTTCGTGAAAAAACTTGTTTGCACCTTGATAATGAAGTGCATATTCGGATTTATGTCAATTCGATTATTTTTTTGAAAATGAAAACAAATACCAATTTTCAGTTTATTTTAGGAGTAATATTATAATTCAATGAGATAAATCTAAATTAATATGATGCCAAAAAAATATGAAACAAATTGCTAGATTTAAAACAAGTTGAAAAATAAATAAATATATAAGGTTATAAATAAAAGAAGAAAATTCAAAAAAAATATTATGAAAAAATATAAAAAAGAAAGAAAAAAAATTGTGGAAGTTAATCTTAGTGGGTGACGTAAAGTTTTATTAAAGAGGGGGGTGTATGTTAAATAATTTAATAAAGCGGACTACATTGTAATTACACAAAGTAAGAATGGCGTTAATGTGATTAATCATTTTCTAATTATTATTTTTTAAAACAAGGGTAAAATTGATATTTGACATTTTTTGTCACGCTTAACTAACGGTTGTGAGCCAGAAGAGGGTCAATGTAAGGTTTTATATAAAAGAGATGTTTTTGTTATGTACTCAAAATAAGTGGATTTGACTATAATTACACTAAATAAAAGGAAAGAGTTAGTGTAATTAACCCTTATTTCAATTGAATTATCTAGTTTATTTATTCTGTGTAATCCATTATTTATTCAAAGTAAAATTCAAATTTAATATTAAAAAAAATTGAAACTACATTCTAGTGAAATCATGTTTGTTTTTTATTGTATGTTAAAAGAAACTATCAATAGTTTATGAAAAAGATAAAATTAGTTGTTATTCAATAATTATCATAAGTATGTCATGATCAAAATTTGCGAAACAAACTTTAAGCTAGTATAGGAATGTTGATCATAGCCTCATAGGGCAGCTCACATGGAAATTGCTATTATACATAATTAGTTCGACCTAATTTAAGACAATGATGGAATAGTGGATTCAAACTTACTATGCGAATATTTTTTTGGTATATATCAGGGTTTTTCCCAACTGGATGCCGGAGATTACTATGCGAATATTTGCACCATGAAGAAAATAGAGCAAAACACTTGCAATGTGATTATTAAGTTTAATTGAATAAAATTTGACTAGATTCCAAACATGATAAATAGAAACAAGACTCCTCTATGTTGCTTATTAATTAGTATGGAAATGACAACCATTCTAACAACTTTTTTGAATGTGACTATAAAATTTTTATTACGTTGAGAAATGTTTGGATTGAGTCATAACTATTGTCCATTAAACGAGTACATTATCATGGCTATGACTCAATTACTATCCCAAATGATTAAATTTATTACCACAAAATGGTTTATAGAAAATAGGAGTCATATGTTGCTAAGACATCAAATTAAACATGCAATGAATTTGAGGAAAATAATGTCAAACTCAACCTTTGCTTCCACCAAATTCAAGTAGACTTGTTAATAGGCGGGTAATACCCAAGCCCGAATCTAAACTCATAAAATACCCCAAGTCTCAGTTACCCGGACTCAATATCATTTATCCATCGGGTATGGATTTTTTTTTCGGAAAAGAGGTCTGGATTAGTCCTAGAATCATTTATTGGCCTCGACTTAGTAATTTGAATACCCACCCAGTAAAAGATCATTGATGTTTCTTATATTTTCGAAAATTACACACAAATCCTCTCATTTATTGAAAACTACAAACACACCCCTCAAAGAATCTATACAATAAGTGAAAGGATCTATATATAATTTTTCCGATAATTTTATAATTTCAAAAAGGTACTATTTCCGAACAGTTGCTAAAATTCAATGATTAACACACCCTAAACTCGCATCCCTATTCCACTGCATCCACTTTAAGAAGCATAATATTGGACATATAATCATGTTGTACCTAGTACATAAAAAGGAAATATTTTTAAATCCATATCAGCTTTGGATACAAAGCAAAAACAAAGACTTCAATTGTTCTATGAAGAGAGCCAAAATCGCACATGAATTACCAACCCAAACAAAGGGAAATAAAATCATCAACTTGTTTAGCTTCTCTCGAATAAAGAGTTCACACTACAAATCCATCTTGTTCTACCAACATTATGAGTTAAAGACTCCATCCCTTTCTATCCAACACTAAAACTCAGAAGGGAGCCCAAAAAGAAATAAAATAAATAAATAAAACTTATTCTCACTAAATATAAAGCTCGTCTCTCTCGATCATCAAAAAGAGAAAATATATCATATCGCTCCCACTTTCAGAATACTTCCTCAATTAAAATAGCTATAGCCAAGTACGGCAAGTACAAGAACCACCAACGCAGCAGCGGAACCAGCCCATATCCAATAGTTTGTTCCCTTCTTGCGTTTAAGTATAGCTTTCGGAAGTGAATCCGGCCCTCTTGGGCGTGCTCTAAGCCTCACATTATTCTCTTTCTTATTCTTTTGTGGAACGGGAGTTTCAATTTTTTCCTCTATCTTTTCGGGTTCAGCAGCTTCTGAAACGGGTTCAGATTGTTCCTCAGAATCGGGTGCAGCAACTCCAGCTCCACTCTTCTTCCTTGCTCTCTTCTCACGCTCCTGAAAATTTCGAATTCAAGCAGCTTTTCAAGCTTATACCCAATAAGGGGATTCTTATTGAAAAATAAAGGTATAATAACATACACACCCCGTCACTTAACCCTCACTTAGCCTCATGAGGTTTTACAAATTACCAAACCACCCCTGTCCGACAAACTGTAATCTGACAAGGGGTGGACTTGTAATATGTTTTTACTGATTGGGGAAACTATGGTGATTTCTCAAACCTCTAAGGTATTTTTCTTAATCAGGATCTCAGACCGGGGTGTGTATGTGATTTACCCAAAATAAAAAGGAAAACGAAAATAATGATTTAATTTCCTTGAGCTTCTTTTCAGCTTCCTTCTGAGCTATGATTGCTGCTTTAGCAGCTGCTTTTTCTGCAAGCTTCTTCTTCCTTTCCTCCGCCAGCTTACGCTTAGCTAGCTCTTCTTGTCGCTTCAGCTCCTTCAACTTCTTCTCATCAACTTTTTCTTCCTTCTGGGAAAGAGAACCCTTTTGTGATTTATATATAGGCAAGGGTTCGTCCTTTTTGTTTTCCGGCTCAATTTTCTCCAAGGTTATTTCTGGTTTCTTATCTTCTTCTTTTTGGTTTTTAGCACTCTTTGCTTTCGGGGCAGTGGTAATAGTATCCTCTTTGGGGGGTTGTTTGGTGATTGTTTTGACAACCTCAGTTTCAGATGGAGCTGATTTCTCAACAAGTGGCTTCTCATCAGGATTCCTAAGCCGGCCATCCCGACTCAAGCGCCTCATGTCAAGTGATGGCAAAATTCTCCTCTCGTAGTCATCCCTGAAAGCCTTATCACTATTCCAGAGGGACATAAACTTTTCAACCTATCAGGGGAAAGAATGGAGGTTATGTGTCAGATAAATTGCGTCAAATAATCAGAATTGAGTAAAAAGTCAGGAAAGCAAATTATCCACCAAACCTCTGAATCTTGAAGCTCTTTCACGGCTTCGACATCCTTCTTTGCTGCAAGTACTTTAGCTTTCGCCAAGAGTGTGCGGTTTTGGTAGAAGGAAGAATTCTGCCAGTTAGAATAGAAAATACACATGACATCAGTGTGTAGTGTGCAGAATCGTAACTCAAGTTCATAACATGAACAAAAGAATATTTTAGGCCTTGCTTTCTCAAGATCCAACAGGAGGTTTCAGTTGGTCAAAAAATAGAAGGAAAGTTATTTAACAAGTTTGATGCAACCTTAATTGTAAAAAAAAATTGACTGACAGGAAACCGAAGCAATTACAATTTACAGACACAAACTTTTTGTTCTAAATGTTCTCGTAATACTATGAATCTTACAAATCAAAAGTAGTTTAGTTATATAGTGATGGTTAACATGAATATACAAACCACAAGAAACATCGGAGAAAATGATATAATCAATGTATAAGCAATTTTAAGCATTTAGCGTAACCATGGGGTCCATATTTGCATAAAAAACAGTAATACCACGAGGTTTACTTCTGATATCGCTGATCCTCACTTCATTTTAGATGTACATACATAAATCAAACAGAACAATGTGAAAATTGCAAAAGCTTGTACTGATCATTACTATGTAAAACAAGTAGAATAAAAAATATATTATCAAGATTGTGTCATAACTATGAACGAAAGGACCATACCCCATCCTCCCGCTTTTTCCTCATTTCTTTAACGTTATCACAAAGCTTGTCCCACTTTTGTGTAACTGCTTTCAATTCTTCCTCTAAAACACTGATCTCTTTCTCTGCAGCCAATTTTCCTTCATCTAGCTGCTTAATCTTTTCAAAGAGAACCTGTTTGTCCTTTCGAACTCCATCAAGATCAACTCCTATCAACTGAAACCACAAAGTTATAAATATATAGGCACCAATAGACTACTGGAGAAAAGGGAATACTTGGTGGCTCCCGGGAGTCCAACTCCCGGGTGATCTCCACCACACATGTACTAATACATGTGTGGGGGGTCCACCATCACATATACATGTGATGGTGCAGATCAAACCGGGAGTTGGACTCCAGGGAGCCCCCAAGTATCACCCGGAGAAAGGGCACCAAGAAGGTTGAATATCACTAGCTTCTTACTTTGACCTGGTCCTGAATGACCTGTTTTTCACCCAAGGAGTCCTGAATTTTTGCCTTCTCTGCAGCCTTTGCAATAACCAACTCCCTTGTCCCTTCAAGTTGTTTGATTTCCCTGAGAATTTGCTTCTCTTCACTGAGAGGAATGCTTTCATGCTGAATGCGGTATTGAAAACTTTTGATCTAATGAATTTCAGCAACAAAGAAATGTATTGGCTTCTATAGTTGTGTCAAAGTGATAACCAAACTGAACTAAATATATTTCTACCAAACTTACAAGGTCATTGAGTTCTTCCTCAGATGAACATACACCCGAACCCCTCTCTCTGCCACCTCTCAACTTGCCCAGGGCCTGCTGGAGAGGTTCCATTTCTTTTTTCTTTTCATCCAAGATCGTCTTAAATTGTTTGTTCTCTACACTTAAAGAATGTATTTGAGTTCTTATCTGGGCTCGGTCAGCCTGCAAAACATGCTCAGTGACATTAGTATTCTCTCCTTCTCCATTATCCAGATTGTAACGTGGCGCATATGACAGGGATAAGATAGGAAACTAAGACATCAGCATGTAAATAATATAGTACATTTGACCTCTAGTAACAAAGTGAAACTAAACCTATTGAGAGGGGCAGGCTCCGTCAAAGAAAAAGTTCACAATAAGTTCAAGTTCAAGGGCCATAGTCAAACAAACATCAATCGTAAGTCTAATTACTCAATGAAATATCCGTCCTTCGGTACTTCATGCATTCTACATTATTTAAATACAATTTGAATCAACCTATCATGAAAGAAGCCTGCAATGCAACATTGGACACGGGATCATTCATCAAAAAAAGGGGTGGGGGTGGGGGGGGGGGGGTGCGCTTGAGTAACTTACCTTTATTTTCCTCAACTTATCAAGAATCTGCAATCGGATCTGATTCTTTTTCTGTAGCTCTTTCTCGGCCACATCCAGTTTGACCTTCAGATTTGGATCTTCATATGCCCGATACTTAACAATGTGATAATAGTGTATCTGCATGTCTTCAGGCCACTCATCAGCAACATCCTTGGGAAGATTGGACTCAGAAATTTTCTTCGATTCTCCTTTAGCTGGCTCATCTGCACCATGAGAGCCAAATGTTATATTTACTTTTCCAGCTTCCCTGGACATGTTGGCTTCATTTCCAGTTTCCTCGATAACTGCTAAGTTAGATTCCACAACCTCCACACCCATGATTTACAATAAATGTTACAGCAAAAAGTGCCAGTAGAATCTCGAACCTGAAGCAAAGCGCAATAAATACGTCACTTAAAAATACAGAAAAATATTAGTTCATCAAAAACGCATCTAATTAATGAGAAAATCACCCGCTGCGCACGCTACCATAAGAAATCGACATGGATTCATCAGGTTACCGGATTTTGAATCTTTATAACTAACTACGATATCATTCGAAATCAACTTACTTTGCAAAAATTACTTGCATTAAAGCATTAACCTTTCTCCCAACCAGAATGAACAATAAATAAAATTCCAACTATCCTAATTTTCATGAACAGATCTTAAATCAAGAAAAGGATAACCACAAACCACAATTTCCACCTTAAGGTAATTGGCAACAAGCAACCTCTACATAACAAATCAACTTATCAAAGTTCAAACTCTATAGCAAACCATCGCAAATAATAATAAATTTGACAAAATCCTTTCAGAATCAAAAAACATGCACAACGCAGTTACATACACATGCAATGACTAAATGAAGAGCAGCAAATTCAATTTGAGCAATACATAATGTAAACAAACACATTCGATTGCAGAGAAGCAATTCAAAACACAAAAACAGAAATCCTTGCATCTCAATTTGAAAACCGGTGATCAAGCAGCAAAAATCAAACTCAAACCTCAATTTTTCGCAGTCGGAGCACCTAAAAAGGATCGAGAATTCGAGATTAATACAGATCAAACGAATGAATAATGCAGATAGCAGAAGACAAAATTGAGAAAAAAAGAATAGGCAGAAAATGAAGGAGAATTGGATGACAAAGGAAGGAATAGTTACCTGTATGGGGCAAGAACAGTAAGGCGGAGAAATTGATGGGACTGTTATGAGTGAGAAAATGACACCAGCTCTCTCTCTCTCTCTCTCTCTCTCTCTCTCTGCCTTTTTAGAGAGAGAAAGTAAGAGAGGCAGAGAGGATTTCTTGATTAATTACTGAATATAGGGAGAGTGACTATAAGTGGGGTAGGTAAATTAAAATTAGTAAGCAATCTTTAATTTATTTTATTTTCCCCATTTATTTTTATTAATATCTGCAATAATAATTGAATTATTGGGATATTTTCTCCTATTTTAGTTATTATTAATAAAGATTTTTCCAAATGAGATGAGAAGGAAGAAGACCACTTGTGAATCTTAGTTAGTTAAAAATCGCACGACAAATATTACGAACTTAATATGTTGGTGAAATTTTATTGAAAATTATGCTCAAAATTGGCTCATATATGCGTTAGCGGGTGATACACACAGGTATACAAGCGTACAATTAAAACACGATTACTAAATAAATGTTCAGGTTGATTTTATATTATTTTGTAAGATATCATTCTTGAACTCGTTTTTAGTATATGAAAATATTTTTTTTTGTATAAATCATTATAATATTTAACTTAAAATTATTATACAATATAAAGATAACTATTTGGCAATAGTTAGTATTTTGATAAGTTATTAATGTTTGCATTGTTTATTATATAATATCTAATTAATGCTTTAATAATTTTAATACAATATTTAGGTTTCAAATAAATTATAAATTGTTTGTCAAAAATGAAGTATTATTGATTGAGTATAAGACGAGATGCGTCTAATATGTCTTTTAAATATTTCAACTTAAAAGTCCAATCATATTTTTTTATGATATTCAAAATAAATATAAATCTTCCAAATATATGTAAATGTATATACGACATAGTATAATAATACGCATGTTAACTAATAGAAATTATCATGCTTAAAAATCAAAAGATTGACATGTGTTGTGTCTAGGAAATCATAGCAAGTAAAGCTTGCTGTCATATGCTAGGTTTTTCTGAATATATGTTTTGAACAGTTATAGTGTAGTAGAATATGTTATTTCTCTTAAAATATCAAGCTGAGTAAAACAACCACAGATACTAAGGCCTTGTTTGTTTATGTTTTTAAATTCCATTTTCAATATCCTAGATCACAAAATTCTAAAAATTCATAACACAAACCAATATTTTGAAAACCGGATTGGACAGCGAACCGGAAAAGTGACAGGGTCACGGGTCACCGGTTCAACCGTCGGGTCAACCGGGGTCGAACCAATGACGTCATAATTATGCAATAAATAATAATTAATATACTATTAAATATATAAAATATGAAAATATGAAAAAAAATATGTATTTCCTATATATATATGAAAATATGGAAAAAAAATATGTATTTCCTATACTTTTGGGGGCCAATTGCATATTTTTAGATTTTAAAGGGGTCAATTTCAGATTTTTAGAGTTTAAAAGGTTGAATTTCAAAATTTTCAAAGTTGTCCGGTTCAACCGGTTTTGACCCGTTCTGACAGGTTAAACCGCAGTTCTGACCGATTTTGACCGGTTTTGACCCCCGAACGGTTTTTTCGCATAACCGGACAGGTTTGATGATCGATTCCGGTTTTAACAGGCAGGTCCGGTCCGGTTTTCAAAACATTGACACAAACCATTCTCATCTAATTTTTTTTTTCTATTTACCTTTTCAATACCCCATAGAACTACCTATCACTTACTATATCAATCATTTCACACATTTATCCATCAACATAATTTCCTCCAATCATTACTTTTTTATTCAATCTTCCACATTTTACTATATATTAATAATAAATTTCAAATTTCAAAATATATTAATAATAAATTAACTTTATATATCTATCTTTTTCTATTATTTATTTATTTACATAATCATTACACAAATAGCTAACTCAATTATTTAACTCATCATCATACATCAACCAATTATTATTGATTTGACACATTTTACAAATTTTAACAATTTTTAAAAACATAAACAAACACAACACACATCACATCAATTCTCACACAAATCTATATAGTAAGCATTTTTTGAAAAAATTTCAGGATTTTATCTCAAAAACATAAACAAACAAAGCCTAAATAGAAGGGGTAATTCAATGACAGACCTAGTCTAATAGTTTGAGTGTGAATTTTAGTTTATTTTTTTTTACACAAGTGTGTATGAATTACAAAATGCACCTTATTAGATGAGAAATATAAATATTAGAACTATTGAATTCGATTTAGCGTAGATTAGTAGATGCCAAAAGTAAACATAAAAAGAAAATAGTATTAGTAAATAATAAATATTTGTCTGTTCAAAAAAAATAATAATAAAATATTTGTGTTAGAAAAGCGTGGTTAGGAAAGGACAATTTAGAGTTATCAAAGTTGTTTAAAAAGTGGTCCCGAATGTTGTTTTGTGTAGTTGGAGGCGTTTGGAACACGTGTTTAAGACACATCATTTCTCTTTGTTAATATATATAATATAATAAAGAGAAAATCGCATGGTTTTGTCACATATGTTTGATATTTTTTAATTTGGTCTAATTTATTATGGAATTCTTACATTGTGTCTCATAATTTTTAAAAGTTTTCACATTTGGTCTCAACTGAATTATTCATCTAAAATTTAGGGATCAATTTCGTTAGTCAATATTTTTACTAGCTTTTTTGGGAGATTTTGTGCGTGAGTGACACGTGATATTGAATAAAAATATCGTGATATTGATTATAATTCGTGTGTGAGTGCATTCACACATAAAAAAAACTCAAAACTAAAATGTTGACTAACAGAGTTAGCCGTTAAACTTTGGACGGAAAATTTGGTTGGGACCAAATGTGATCTTTTAAAAGTTATAAGACATAACGTGAGAATCCCATAACGAATGAAACCAAAATTAAAAAAGGTCAAATACATGATACCAAAAATGAAATTTTATTTATAGTAAATGTCAAGTTTGTTCAAAAGAAAAAAAAAAGTTAAATCGAATGAAATTTACTGTGGCAATCTCAATGAAAGACACATAATCTCCACCGGATATTTTTTTTCTTTTACTGAACATATAATCCAATTTGGTCACAACGTTATCCCACCAAAACATTAAGAATTAAATTCTAATATCTACTAGATCAAGTATATTATGGGTCAATTATTTTTAAAAAATAATTATATTATGGGTCGGTCATCGCAGAACCATAATGCACTCACATAAAGCGGTTAGCTCTATGTTTTCAGCTAGTCAAATTTGTGATACGCTCACAAAGTTAGAGACTTATGTAGTGTTTAAATCCACTTCTCGAGTAATAAATCCTCGTAAGATGGAATTTTGAAAATTGGCATTTCCATAAATGTCTCTAGAATTGTGAAGTGTTTGGTAAAAATGTACTTAAGTAAACTTTTCTAGAATTGTGTGATTAAAAAAATTTAAAGATCAATAAACACTTCTTGGACTTTTGAAGATCTCCTTTTTAAAGTTCTTTCGAATTTAATTACTAAATCGAAAACTCTTTAACAAATGAACTTTCATATTCATTTGAAATAGAATTCCACACACTCTCTTAACCATTAAACCACCGTGGTAGTGGCGCTTGGGACTTCATTCAATCGCGCCATTGTAAAAAAAATCTATGTCAGACCAAGTCCAGTGGTCTTAGTGTCTATCTCCCTTACAAAATAAGGTATATTGTGTATGGTCCTCACATACATTTATGTGAAAGATTAGACACAAAATACACACTCAAACTATTAAACCCGATCTGACATAAAATTACCTCTATAACTTGATACTTCCAAGGACTTATTGTTTAGTTGAAAGTAGATAAAAACCCTAGTCCATCTCCAAGATTAACTGCTTGGTCCCGATGGAGTTTTTTCCTTGTTCTCTTCCTTTGACCATTTGTATAAATATTTATTTGTAAAAACCCATACCCCTATAGGCATATTAATATACATATACGTACAGGTAACTACAAAATGCTCGTTGAAAATAAAACCATTTTTAAAAACAAGTAGTGTCGAAAATAACAACCTGCTTCCTCACTTCCTCTCTAAGAGAGAATAGTGACCTTCTAGGGTCGCTTACCCTTTTGACCGCCGACGCCGTCGCACCTGGCCCCCCATTTCCATTTCTGGTGCATGTCGCCGAAAGTTTCCCCTTCCTTTCCTTCTATTCTTTCAGCCCCTCACCAAATAAGCAAATTTGCTCTACACCACCACCAAAATCGAAACTCCTTAACCAAGATTCCCTCAATTTCAAAGTTTCACTGGATTTCTACGTTTCCACCACCACCCCGCTGCACTGCTTGTCGTTCATGACTAAAACCACCTTAACCGCCATGCTTTTTCACTGGATCTTGGACTTCGTACGCCTCAACCACCATTGGAGCTCCACCGGAACAATTCATCTCACCGATATTGGGGTTTATAGCATAAAACGCTGCGGAAAATAAAACTCCCATGTGGTTCATCTCGATTTCGCATATTCAAATTGTGTTTCAAAATATGTACCTTATTCGCGAATTTTAGTTTCTGAACCAGAAATCATGATCCCTTTTGAACAGCAAAATTGTCGCCGTCTCTAAATTGCCACGTCGGAATCAAAAGCAAAAAACCTCTTCTTTTTCCTCCTTGAATTTGGCTAGATGGAAAGAGAGAGATGGAAGATTATTTTGACTTGGAGATAAAGTTATGACTTGAGGCTTACTTTGATTATCACTAAGTATTATATTTATACTACCAATGAAAAACAAATAACCTAATAATTCTAGGCATATGAGGACTCCCACTTAGGGCTTTTCTAAGTCCTATGCTTAGTCCATTATAATTTTTTTAATTATATATTTAATTAATATTTCAATAAATAAATAAATTAAGTCATGATATACTATTTTGGAAATCCAACCTCTGTAAACCCTAGCAGCTCCGAAAAGTTAGGAAAGTCTTTAGGTGAATTAACAATCTCTTCCTACAACGGCTATGTCGGAGGCCTTCTCTGGCCAACCACCGCCGTCGGTGGCCATCGACGAGCGATCGATAAAGAAGTTTAAGAGGGGGCTTACGGACGAGGAGAGGGATTACACCCCAGCAGTTGCAGAACCCGAACAACACGACAATATGGATATGCATGAGGGAGATCCGGCGGCACGACCAAATCAGTGGCAATCGGGTCGCCTGAAGGAGAACTGGACTACCAGAACACCGCAGCGGCCGTATTACAACGGGAAAGGGGAAGCTTCAGGCGAGACTTCGAAGCCGGAACTGGAAATTCCGAATGTGGTTAAGGAAGGGAAGGAGAAGGAGTTACCTTGGCCCAACTTGAACGTACCGGCGGCTGCATGGCAGAAGTATTCGGAACCCTACATGCGTGCGCTGGTGGTGAAGGTCCTTGGGCGAACAGTGAGCTATACTACCTTAAAGCAAAGGATGAAAACCCTCTGGAAAGTCAAGTATGATATCGACCCAGTCGATTTGGAAAACGATTTCTATATGGTACGCTTCTACTCGAATGAGGAGTATGAGATCGTGCTTGCAGGAGGGCCATGGATCATCATGGGCCATTATCTCACGGTTTGAAAATGGAGACCCGAGTTCCAACCCGCAACAGTACAAATCTCATCAATAGTGGCATGGGTTCGGTTTCCTAATCTACCCATCAAATTGTTCAATCCGGAAGTTTTATATAAACGGGGATCACTCATTGGCAAGGTGGTAAAAGTGGATAAGAACACGGAGAACTCGATTAGGGGAAAATTCGCTCCCATTAGTATTGAGATCGATTTGGGTAAACCCCTTCTGCTGCATGTGTGTATCAATGGCCGTCCTCAAGCAGTTGAGTACGAGGGGCTACATTTAATCTGCTTCGGACGTGGAGCTTATGGACATAGGTAGGAGACGTGTGGTAAGGGTAAGGAGCAAAGCAATGAGTCACAAGGCAATGCAGACAAGACGGATCCTAACAAACCACAATCCTCGGAGGCTACTTATGGGCCGTGGATGATGGCACCATCTCGTCAGAAGAGACAACCGAAGGCAGTAGGGCAAGGAGAAGGTGTACGACAGCAGGAATATGGGGATCCCATGATTTTTACGACGACAAATGGAAGTGAACAAGGTAATGAAAGAAACAATCATGGAAGGCAGCCGGGGAAGATCTACAATCCCAAAGGGGGCAACCCGAATAAGCCCAAGAAGAATAACGGGGGGTCAAGGTTCACGGTGTTAATTGATGAGGAGGAAGATGGGGTCGGGGCAATCCAAATTCAGAACAAAGGAAAGGCGAAAATGGGGTCATCGAGTAGAGCTAGATACAAAACCAAAGCCAGCACACATGCTAAGAACACCGAGGGAGTCGATGTGACACATGGGAAGGAGAATATCAGTCCAAACTTGGAGGTCGATGTGACGCATCTTACACCAATAACTAAAGGTACTACTTATACTATCCTAAATAATTCTATATCCAAACATTCAATTGGTAGTAAGACTCAATCCACACTACACACACCACATGAAACCCGAACCACTTTGGATTCGGATTATCACCCCTTCCCCCAGGTTGATGTATTTCAGGAGGGGCATACACATGCTAGTTTGAGGAAAAGATCGGTCTCATCTCCAGAGGTGGATAGGGGCCCGGGAGGGTCACAACTTGAGAGTGGAGGAATGTACAACATGGAGGATAACCCACACATGAGGGCGGGTGGTCTTCGGGTACATAATAGCGATCAAGAATCCCCCTCGGAGGGGTGGGATTATGGTACTGATATCCGAGAGTGTTAGGAAATTTCATGTTAGATGTTTTGATGATGACAAGATAGGATTCAATGTTAGACTCCAAAAATACAATGTAAGTTTCCGTTTTTCATAGAATGATGTATAAGCGTTTGAAAGTTGTAATTCATTATAGGCTTGTAATTTTTGTCTTTGTAGAATTTAAACTAAGTCTTAGCGACTGAATCGCTAGTAGAATTCTAGGTGAGTCTATTAGAGAAGAAGTTGAAGACCAGCGTCTGAAGTCAACCGGAGATAAAGATTTTCTTCTTAGCGTCTGTCAAAAACTAAAAGATCTCATTTCAGGATTTATGGATCAGCGCTCGAAATCCCTCAAGCGACTTATGTTAGATTCACCTGAAATAAATCCTCAAGTCATGAAGGACTTAAATGCAATCATTCAACGGGCATTTATTTCCAACGGGAATTAAATTCAAAATGCATTAAATGCCTGATAAGAGCATTAAATGTGATAAGCCAATGTGACTTGTGGACAAGCCACCTTTTGACCAGACTGTCAGGAAAATTCAGAATTTCAGCTGCTCCCGTCCAATCGACTTCAGCGAATTTTCAGGAATGTCAGAGAAAAGGTATACTCACGTGCCCCGTGAGAGGCACACTCCTACATGTGTCCAACAGACGAATCCCAAGAAATTGCCTATAAATACCTTACCCCAGCAAACCCTAAAAACACAAGATAGGTACGAAAAAAAGAAGAGAAACTATTGCCAAAAATCTTACGCACATTTTCTGAGAAAAAGCTTAGAAACTCCATAGCCAAATCTTTCAAGCTTTTTATCTACATTCCAACAGTCAAAAATATCTCAAACATCTTCCAAAGAAGAAACTCAAATTATAACTGAGATATTCCAAGTTGTTTAATCTTTTCAAAAACAAACAAAACCCTAGTGACAAACCTCAACCTTTCATCTAAGTGAGAAAAGTTGATTGAACCCTTTCAGGCAGTATTTCTGAGTGAGAGAAGCTTGAAGAAGACGATCTTCATTGGTGCTGAAGTCTGTGTGATCAAGGAGCGCAAGATCATTTTCACCCTTTTACTATTGTGTAGAAGATTCTGTGTGACTCTTCGAAAATCATTCTAGTAAATTCCTCCAAGTGAAAAAGGAGAAGAAGGACGTAGCTGGGATTACACCACCCAGTGAACCTTATATATCTTGTGTTATTTATTTTATTTGTCTTATTATTATTTTTATTACATCATTTATCTTTGAAAGAGACAAGTTAAAATACAAAGTGATTAAGTTGACTAAAAGAACGCTAAAACTCATTTCCGCTGTGCTAACCATGATTAAGCAATCTAAGCGTTGCCCTACTTTGGTAAACTGCTAAAATCACTAAGTCTAAGTTAACTTTTCTGAAGCGTATGACCCAAGCGCTCAGTCATCCATAGCGTTCAAACCTTTAAAGTGATACAAAATTTTTGAAATCGAAAAAGACTTCAGGGTCTATTCAACCCCCCCCCCCCTTTCTAGACATTTTCGTATGCCACTTGGGACCACCAGAGAGTGTTCGGACAGCGACGCAAAAATGACCGTTGATGCGGTTTATGACAATTTGGGGGATTATGTACCCCCGGAGGTTAGATTTATTTGTCTTTCCTCAATGTGTAAATATTTCCTGATGAAGATTTTTGTGTGGAATTGCAGGGGTGCAAGTAGCCCTAGCTTCGTGAATACTCTTTTGGAGATGTTGCGCTTACATAAGCCGTCTATCTTTGTTCTTATGGAGACAAGGACACAAGGGGACAAGGCCGATGTGATTATTAATCGTAGTCAATATGATAAGGTTGAGAAGGTGGAAGCCCGAGGGTTCTCGGGTGGTATTTGGATGTTTTGGAAATTAGGGGAGGTCTCTCTCGAATTCATTGAAGCCAATGACCAGAGTGTCACAACCGTCGTTCACACAGCCGATCATCCGGATTGGATTTTCTCTACTCTATATGGTAGCCCACAACTTGATATTCGGGATAGTTTGTGGAACCATGTCGAGCAGGTGTCAAAGGGATTCAGGGGCTTTGGATACTGGTGGGGGATATGAATGTCGTGACAAACAGTACAGAGAAATCAGGGGGGGCTCCTATTGACTTCAGCAAATGCAGAAAATTCCTCCAGTGTATGGATAAAGTGGGCCTCATTGATCTTAAATTCTCGGTCTCCCCGTATACGTGGGCTAAGGGCGGTAATTCAAGACTACAGGAAGGACTGGACCGAGCCATTTGCAATAGTGATTGGAGGGTTGCGTTTTTGGAAGCCTCTGTGACTCACTTACCTCGCATTTCGTCGGATCACTCACTGCTTCCTGTGGACTTGATACCAGGGAATGACCGAGCCACATGCAACCATGTGTTTAGAATGCAAGCAGCGTGGTTCTTAGACAAGAGATTCCAAACCTTGATCCGTGATTCATGGCATACGGAGGAGGAGCTTAAAATTTGTGAACGACTCACAAGGGCCAGGAATAATGCTGATATATGGAATCGAGATGTGTTCGGCAATATCTTTCGCAGGAAACGGGAATTGGTGGCTAGGATTAGTGGCATTCAAAGGGTGCAAGCAGTCCATTTCAACAGATATCTGCAAAAGTTGGAGAAAAAACTGACTGAACAATACCTAGACACGTTAAGGTAAGAGAAAATGTATTGGAAACAAAAATCGAGGGTGCAATGGATCCAGGCAGGTGATCTGAATACACGGTTTTTCCATACAGCTACTGCCACTAAACAGAATCGATCAAGGATAAGTGGACTTTTCAGAGATAACGGGGATTGGGAGTCGGACGAACAGAAATTAAAAGATATGTCAGTTGAGTTCTACAAAACACTATACAGTGCGGATACGTCTGTCAGTGATTATAGGGCGACGACTGAGTTTCCAAAGCTTAAGGATAGTCAAATTAACCTGCTTCTGATGCCAGTTACCAAGGAGGAGGTGAAACGGGCGGTTTGGGGAATGCATCCAACAAAGGCCCCGGGTCCGGATGGTATCCAGCCTATCTTTTTTCAGAAATGCTGGGATACTATAGGGGATGATATGACACACACCGTGAGTCATGCGTTAAATTCAGGTATGATCGATCGACGTATTAATGAATCTCTTATTGCTTTAATCCCCAAAGAACGTAACCCGAATCGTTTAACTAATTTTCGTCCAATCAGCTTGAGTAATGTTATTCTTAAAATAATCACAAAAACCATGGCTAATAGGTTGAGAAGTACGATGGATAGTCTGATTCCCCAAACGCAAAGTAGTTTCATAAAAGGAAGGCAAACGGTAGATAATATCATCATTACACAAGAAATTATTCACAATTTGAGAGTAATGAACGGTAAAAAAGATTTCTTTATTGCGAAAATCGATTTTGAGAAAGCATATGACCGAATTGATTGGACTTTTTTAGAAAACGTGCTTGGTGAAATGCGATTACCCTTGTCTTGGATTCGCCTTATTTTGGAATGCAACTGTTAGGATTATGCCCTCAGATGCCATAGAGGATAGAATGTATAGGGCATATATCTTGTATTGAACTTAAACTCTTCTTAAATAAAAGGCATTATTGAGTTTTCACTTAATTCTTATCTACATCTATAAGTTGTGTAAAATGATTTGTCCATGTTTTCAGTGCAATCCCTCTACTTCTTATAGGATAGAAAGATTGGCACTAGAGAGATCGATCTTGATTACTAAAATAAGTTTGTAAGTAATATGAACTCTTTAATGGACAAATAAAGACTTCGAATGCTTGTACAATCTTAGCTCCGACATGGGAGTACCTGTCTGGTATCATGGGATGATAGGTGATTAAGATTGTAGACACGTCAGTGGAACTGATATGTTCGAACACGACTCGCACTGGTTCCGTCACATGGGTTTTCACTCTGTGACTGTCAATGACGGAACTCATTATGCGTAATAGGTATATGTGAACCTTTGACCTGAAGTATCAGGCTGAAGATGCACTTGTGACGTCAAGTCTTTCACTAGAGTAGTTAGACCTAATTCACCCTTTGGCGGGGTCAACCTCGAAAGCCGGACTTGATGGGCAAGTAGTAATCTTAGCAGATATCTAATATGGGATTTGTTCTCTCATAAGTGAATGAGTATGTACCCTATGTAATTATAGATAAATAGAGATCAAAGTCTTTGGCCAAAGCAAACGAGACGATTGTGCTTAGCACTAAATCAATCTCAATGATCTCGTATTTATTATGATTTATAAATATGGTCAAGTCCAGTGAGTTTGAAATAACCATGACTCTCACTTGACCGGGGAACATGAACAAAAGGTTTATACATATATGGTATTTACGATTGGAAGGTTTCATAATGATCCTATCATTCGTTTTCGTTTGGGTTACGAAGTGGGTCACGTGACTGGCTAGGTGTTACCCACTTCCTTTGGTTTCCTCTCATTGCCAAACAAAACAAACCTAAAGAGTCGCGCTAAAGGATTGACAAAGAAAAATGAAAAAAAAAAAGAATTTCTATTATTTCTTCTGGGAGTTTTAATTTATTGGATAAATTAAATAATTAATTATTCATTAGATGAAAAAATTAATTATAATGATAAGATTAATTAGTAATTAATTTACTTGTGAAACATATTAATGAATTAATTTATCTAATTAATTTGGTTATTTAATTTATTTATTTATTTATTGGATATAATAAATTATTAATTGAAATAAGAAATTAACTAAACAAAACAAATCTCGGGGCTAAATAAGGAGTCCAATTGGACGCCTATGAGGCCTCAAAGTGGCGTCTTTGAGAGGCCACATATTAGGGCTCTTTTGTTTTGACTTGTTCAATAAGTCATGAACTATATAAGGACTTTTTGACTTAGAACAAAAATGAAGAGAATACACAACTCTCATAACTCTCAAAAGAAAGAAAAATATTTCTCCCCTCCTCTATACCTAGTTGTCGACCATAGAGAAAGAAGAAATGAGATTTTTTGTTTGTTGATCCGTGCGTGACGATTTAGAGACGACGTATTTTCGTTGTTCGGATCAAGTTCAAGTTTGAAGAATCAAACCAAAGGATTGAAGATTTGGAAGCTTCAATATTTTGAGTTTGGAGAAAAAGAAGTTTTTCTCCATCATCATATTCATATTAACGAGTAAGTTTTATTCGTTATACGTTTTTAGATTCAATTATGCGAATTAGAGTACCAATTGGGTTTTCATTTTAATTTTTGAAATCCCTTCCGCTGCGTTTATGCTTTTTCGAACGAAAACCAATAGTGGTATCAGAGCCAATCTCTGATTTGCATATTTGATCTTGTTTACGTGATTTGAAAATTGCATATTATGTGTTTTTGAAGCGTGTTTGTATGTTTTTCTTAAATCTGCGTTTAATGGTTTTTTGCCTAGTTTTTTGATTTTTAGTTATTGTAAATCTGGGGACATTTGATGATATTGAAAATCAAAAAATACCAAGAAAAAATGGGGCTCTAAAGCCCCAAGTAAAACGCGTGCAGCAGCGCTCGCGCACTGTTTAGCGCGGCCCAGCCCTGCCCAGTCACGGCCCGTCGGGTCGTGACCATGGCCCGATGGGTCGTGGATTTGGATACCTAATTCATTGATCCGGGTCATGGATTCGGGTCGTAAAACTGGCTATGTTTGGGCCGAAATTGATTTTTGAATTTTGGATGATTTTAATTAATTGGGTGGATCAAAAGGATGATGACCCGAATAATTTAAATCAAGCCCAATTGAAAATTATCCAATTTCGATTTGTTATTTAGTTTGGACTTAATCTAATGAAATCTAAATGGGCCAATTAGATTGGTGATTTGGACTTAAATTAAATTTAGCCCAGTAAGAAATTAATAAACGTGAATGTTGTTCTAATTATTTTGAGCCCAATTAAATTGAATCCAAGTGGACCAAAAGGATGGTGACTTGGATTTGATGAAATTGAACCCAATGAGATTAATTGGAATATAATATTTAATTAGAACTAATTAATTATTTTTCTTGGAGATTAATAATTGATTTATGGATTAAATATTATTATTTTCTCCTCGACTTGGAAATTACTTCATTTTGAATAAGGAATATAAATTATTTTTCTTAGAGATTAATAATTAATTCTTTGATCAAATAACAGTATTTCCAATTTTTGATGGCTTTAAATCATAATAAAATAAAATATAGAATTCTATAGTTTATGTGTTTATATTATTTTAATTAAAGGTAGATGCACTTAATTCTTAATTTTGTACATCTAAGTCATCTAGTTGGACTAGAATGATTTTAATTAAAATAGTGAATATGTGAAATCATAAGGAATTTTATAAAGGACTTTTTAGTTGGACTAACATTTTAATAATCAACATAAGTGATTTAATATTGCGAGCATGTATTAATTGATGCGAGTATGTCTCATGTGATTAAAACACTAATCATGGACTTAGGATTATATGTTTTACCTTTAATCTTATGGGTTATCAAATTTGAAGCTATTTATTATATTATTAGAAATAATGCATGAGTTGTTTTAGGAATTGAGATAAAATAGTTCAAAGTTGATAAAGTCAAAAGGCCCATGAATGTTTAATAGGTTTAATCTATGCCTTTTGTGATGGCCCATTGGCTCGGGCCCTTTAGTAAAAGTCCATGATCAAGTGATGAATTTATTTATTCATTTATTTAAATTCTATGTTTATTTATATTGAAAGGCATGATTATTAGTAGTATTTTTATGCAAGATCAATATAGAATAAAGCGCTACATAAGTTGAATAATGTGCAAAGTGAGACCAAAATCTTTTAATGAATTAAATTTTCCCAAATAAATTATACCGAGTTAGAAAAGGACGTTTGACATCCTCACCCTCCACTAAGCTTTCTAAAATTAGAATTACTATAAATGTGTAATGCTTCCCAGTTATGGAAGTTATACATTTAGAAATAATTTGAAATTTTATAAAGTGCATGCATATGCCTGAATCGAAACATATTTCACCCCAGAAACCTATTCGGTTGCAAGGTGAAATTCAAATGCTAGATTATAGGAGTTAGTGGGATAAATTCGGGTAGTTCACGAACCTAGAAATCGAATGGGTTGCGGTTTGGTGAACTATGGGGAAACGTATTGAAACATTTATTGGATAAATTGATATTAGATATCACTTCAAATAATTAATGGGCCAGAAACCGATTAGGTTGCAACCTATTTAATTAATTGAGGACCTCAATACCTGCTGTGGAATCGATGCCAATGATGATTCCCGATTTTCTCATAGGAGTGTGGGATTCGAAAAATGCAGTGGGAGCTAAGATAAACTTTAAGTCCTTAATTTTTCTTGGTTAAGTCAAAACAAGTAATCTAATAAATCTGGTTTATTTTTGCAGTCATTTTCTCATTTATCTCTCTCAAATATGACAAACCCACTTTCAATTCTACTCGAAAAGAATATTTTGACTGGACCCAATTATGTGGATTAGCTTAGAAATTTGAGGATTGTCCTCAATATGAAATCACTGGGATACGTCTTGGAGGCTGATATCCCGGTGGCTCCTGCTAGAACATGTGCCAACGAGGAAGAGGTCCAAGCCCATGAAAAATGGGTTAAGGACGACCTCCGGGTGAGAGGATACATGGTAGGATCTATGACTAATGATCTTCAAAGGTCACATGATAGGATGCCCACTGCAAGAGCTATCCTAGCTCACCTGGTAGAGCTCTATGGAGAGCATAGTCGAACTGTACGATATGAGATATCGAAAGTGCTCTTCGAAGCCAAGATGAAAGAAAGTGAGAAGGTTGGTGATCATGTCCTCAAAATGATTTCGAGGATCGAGAAATCGGAAGCTCTCGAATTCACCATGAACGTCACCCTTCAAACTGACTTAATCTTGTAGTCTCTTCCTGATTCCTTCTCCCAATTTGTGGTTAACTTTAACTGCAATGAGATAGAGTGCAATTTAGCTGGGCTAATGAACAAGTTGGTTACTGCACAATCTCAAATGAAACCAAAAGGAAAGGAAACTGCCTTGGTCATCTCTTCTGGACCCAAAAAGTCTAAGAAGAAGAACAACAAGAAAAGGTCTAGTGAGCTTGGAGCTCAAAGGGGTACCAAGAAGGGTAAGGAAAAGGCTGAAGGGTTTTACAAGAGCAAAGGACCTAAGAAAATGGATAAATGTCTCGAGTGCGGTGAGCTTGGCCACTGGAAGAGAAACTGTCCCAAATTAGGCAAAGGCGCACAAGGTATGGAACTATTTGTTTTTGAAACTAACTGTTTTATGACCGTATTTTCTACTTCGTGGATTCTGGACTCAGGGGCTAGTGCCCATGTTTGTTGTTTGGATCAGGATCTACAGAGAAGTAGAAAGCTGGGTCGAGAAGAAGTGATGATCAAAGTAGGCAGCGGGGAAAGCGTCGCAGCTACTAGGATCGGATCTACTTCTCTTTATTTGAATTTTGGACATTTACTGCTTTTAGATAGTGTTTTGGTTTTGCCCAAGGGGCTTAAGAACATTGTATCTATTCCTATCTTAGTTAAGATTGGATATACATTCCGTTTTTCTAAATTAAATTGCGACATTTATTATGGAAATAAATTAGTTGGCAATGCATGTTTAGTTAATGGTTTGTATTATTTAAATGCCCGTAATTCATTTGGTGTTAATGTTGTAACACGTAAACGTGGTAGGCAAGAAACCAACTTAAGACTCAAGTGGCATCTTAGACTAGGCCATGCCAGAGAGCACAAGATCCACAAAATGGAAAAAGATGGGCTTTTAAGCTCACTAGGGTCGGACCCTATTCCTACATGTGAATCATGTCTCTTAGGCAAGATGGCTAGATCCCCCTTCATAGGGACTTTTGAAAGGGCTACGCAAGTCTTAGGATTAGTGCATACCGACGTCTGCGGACCATTCGGAGAAATGGCTCGTGGAGGTTTCTACTACTTCATCACTTTCACTGACGACCATTCAAGATTTGGTCTAGTGTATCTGATGAAGCAAAAGTCTGAATCCTTTGAAAGATTCAAAGAGTTCAAGGCCTTAGTAGAAAATCAAACTGGGCAAAATATAAAAACTCTACGATCGAATTGTGGAGGAGAATATATGAGTGCCGAGTTTGATGAATTCCTAAGACAACAAGGAATAATGTTACAACTAACACCACCAGCAACTCCTTAACTGAATGGAGTAGCCGAGCGAAGGAATCAAACACTGTTGGACATGGTTCATTCCATGCTTAGTTACACTGATTTACCCATTTCGTTGTGGGGATACGCGCTCCTTACCGCTTCTCATGTTTTGAACAGATGTTCCTCCAAATCCGTTCCCAAAACTCCGCATGAGATGTGGAATATTAGGAAACCGAGTTTTAATCATATTAAGATTTTGGGATGCCCTGCTTATGTCAAGAAGACTAAAGTGGAGAAATTGGAGGCAAGATCCCTAATGGAACGTTTCATTGGTTATCCTGAAGATTCCATGGGATTCTTCTTTTACCTGCATGATGATCAAAAAATCATCGTGGCCCTACAAGCTCACTTCCTTGAGAATGAGTTCATCCTGGAAGGAGGCAAAGGTAGGAAAATTGATTTAGAAGAACAGAATGAAACTCCCTCTAATACATTTGTTCAAGAACCGAGGCCTGAACCCATAGTAGCACAACCACCACGTAGATCTGGTAGAATACCGCATGAACCTGAGAGGTATGGGTATCTACTGCATGGGGAGCGAGAACTTCACACTATAGTACAAGAAGGTCATGAAGATGATCCTTGTACCTATGATCAAGCGATGGTGGATGTCGACGCTTCAAGATGGCGAGAAGCCATGGAAACAGAAATGGACTCTATGCAATCGAACCATGTCTGGACTTTAGTAGATCGTCCTGAAGGTATAAAACCTATAAGATGTAAGTGGATCTACAAAAGAAAGATAGGTAGCGATGGCAAGGTTTACACTTTTAAAGCCAGGTTCGTAGCGAAAGGGTATAGTCAAAGAGAAGGAATTGACTATCAAGAAACCTTCTCGCCCGTGGCTATGATAAAGTCCATACGAGTCTGTTATCCATAGCTGCATACTTAGATTATGAGATATGGAATGGATGTCAAAACGGCCTTTCTAAATGGATTCCTCGAGGAGAATATCTATATGGAACAGCCAAAAGGTTTTGTGTCCGAGTCCGATATCCATAAAGTATGTAAACTTGAGAGGTCCATTTACGGTCTCAAGCAAGCATCTAGAAGCTGGAATCTCTGTTTTGATGAAGAAGTTAAGGGATATGGCTTCATCAAGAACGAAGATGAACCATGTGTCTACAAGAAGACTAGTGGGAGCAAACTCTCGTTCTTAGTACTATATGTGGATGACATTCTACTTATAGGAAATGATGTAGGAATGCTCACCACTGTCAAGAAATGGCTTTCGAGTACATTTTCCATGAAAGACTTGGGAGAAGCCACATACATTCTAGGAATTCGTATCTACAGGGATAGAACGAATAGAATGATAGGCCTCTCTCAAGCCCTTTACTTAGAAAAGGTCCTAAAGAGGTTTAGGATGGACAACTCTAAGAAAGGGTTTCTTCCCATGAGGCATGGAGTACACTTATCCAAGTCTATGTGTCCTCAAAGTGAGGAAGATAGACAAGAGATGAGTAATGTACCCTATGCTTCTACAGTTGGTAGCCTGATGTATGCAATGTTGTGTACTAGACTCGACATTACCTATGCTGTGAGCGTGGTGAGTCGATTTCAGGCAAACCCGGGAAAGGAACATTGGATAGCTGTGAAAAATATCCTAAAGTATCTGAAAAGAACTAAGGATATGATTCTCATCTATGGAGGTGGAGACCTGAAGATGGAAGGTTATTCTGATTCAGACTTTCAGTCTGATGTTGATGACCGAAAATCCACTTCAGGGTTTGTTTTTACTCTCAATGGTGGAGGGGTGTCTTGGAAGAGCTCCAAGCAAAGCACAACCGCTGATTCCACCATTAAAGAAGATTATGTAGCAGCCTCAGAGGTAGTGAAAGAATCTGTTTGGATGAGAAAGTTTCTTGGAGAACTTGGAACGGTCCCTAGTGCTCAGCTCCCGTTGCCACTTTATTGTGATAACAATGGAGCGATAGTGCAAGCCAAGAAACCGAGGTTTCATAACAAGTCCAAACGTATTGAGAGAAGATTTCACGTCATTAGGGAGATCGTTGGCAGAGGAGAGATAGCAGTGCAGAAAATAGCCTCAGCCGACAATATAGCTGACCCGTTCACCAAACCACTACCTCAGGCTATTTTGGACCAACACCTGGAAAGGATGGGTATTAGACACCACAATGAGTGGCATTGAGTGAAAGTGGGAGATTGTGAGGATTATGCCCTCAGATACCATAGAGGATAGAATGTATAGGGCATATATCTTTTATTGAACTTAAACTCTTCTTAAATAAAAGGCATTATTGAGTTTTCACTTAATTCTTATCTGCATCTATAAGTTGTGTAAAACGTTTTGTCCATGTTTTCAGTGCGATCCCTCTACTTCCTATAGGATAGGAAGATTGGCACTAGAGAGATCGATCTTGATTACTAAAATAAGTTCGCAAGTAATATGAAGTCTTTAATGGACAAATAAAGTCTGGTATCATGGGATGATAGAAGATTAAGATTATAGACACGTCAGTGGAACTGATATGTTCGAACACGACTCGCATCGGTTTTGTCACATGGGTTTTCACTCTGTGACTGTCAATGACGGAACTCATTATGCGTAATAGGTATATGTGAACCTTTGACCTGAAGTATCAGGCTGAAGATGCACTTGTGACGTCAAGTCTTTCACTAGAGTAGTTAGACCCAATTCACCATTTGGTGGGGTCAACCTCAAAATGCGGACTTGATGGGCAAGTGGTAATCTTAGCAGATATATAATATGGGATTTGTTCTCTTATAGGTGAATGAGTATGTACCCTATGTAATTATAGATAAATAGAGATCAAAGTCTTTGGCCAAAGCAAACGAGACGATTGTGCTTGGCACTAAATCGATCTCAATGATCTCGTATTTATTATGATTTATACATATGGTCAAGTCCAGTGAGTTTGACATAACCATGACTCTCACTTGACCGGGGAACATGAACAAAGGGTTTATACATATACGGTATTTACGATTGGAAGGTTTCGGAATGATCCTATCATTCGTTTTTATTTGGGTTATGAAGTGGGCCACGTGACTGGCTAGGTGTTACCCACTTCCTTTGGTTTTCTCTCATTGCCAAACGAAACAAACCCAAAAAGTCGCGCTAAAGGATTGACAAAGAAAAATGAAAAAAAAAAGAATTTCTATTATTTCTTCTGGGAGTTTTAATTTATTGGATAAAATAATTAATTATTCATTAGATGAAAAAATTAATTATAATGATAAGATTAATTATTAATTAATTTCCTTGTGAAATATATTAATGAATTAATTTATCTAATTAATTTGGTTATTTAATTAATTTATTTATTTATTGGATATAATAAATTATTAATTGAAATAAGAAATTAATTAAACAAAACAAATTACGGGGCTAAATAAGGAGTCCAATTGGACGCCTATGAGGCCTCAAAGTGGCGTCTTTGAGAGGCCACATATTAGGGCTCTTTTGTTTTGACTTGTTCAATAAGTCATGAAGTATATAAGGACTCTTTGACTTAGAACAAAAAAGAAGAGAATACACAACTCTCATGACTCTCAAAAGAAAGAAAAATATTCCCCCCTCCTCTATACCTAGTCGTCGACCATAGAGAAAGAAGAAAGGGGATTTTTCGTTTGTTGATCCGTGCGTGACGATTCAGAGACGACGTATTTTCATTTTTCGGATCAAGTTCAAGTTTGAAGAATCAAACCAAAGGATTGAAGATTTGGAAGCTTCAATATTTCGAGTTTGGAGAAGAAGAAGTTTTACTCCATCATCATATTCATATTAACGAGTAAGTTTTGTTCGTTATACATTTTTAGATTCAATGATGCGAATTGGAATACCAATTGGGTTTTCGTTTTAATTTTTGAAATCCCTTCAGCTATTTTTATGCTTTTTCGAACGAAACCCAACAGCAACACCACAGCTAAACTATCCCTTTTGTGGAATGGTGTAGCGACGGATTGGTTCAATCCAAAATGAGGCTTGAGACAAGGGGACCCCCTTTCTCCTTACCTCTTTGTCTTTTGTGTAGAAAAGCTAGGTCCATTGATTACGGAAGCGGTCCGGGCGGGGCATTGGCACACGGTCCCCTCATCTAGGACTGGCCCGAGAGTGTCGCATTTAATGTTCGCTAATGATCTGTTCCTATTTGGTGAAGCCTCTGACAATCAGATAGCAGTCATTAGCCATACTCTTAACCAGTATTGTTCTATGTCAGGTCAATCGGTAAATCTACACAAGTCTAAAATCTATTTTTCAGGCAATGTACCTCGCCACCGGGCTCGTAGCATTAGTCGTCGTGCAAATCTCAGTTTAACACGGGACCTTGGGAAATACTTGGGAGCTTCTCTTCATCACTCAAGAGTGTTGATTAAAGACTATAAGTTTATTTTAGACAGAGTGAGAAAAAAAATACAAGGATGGAAACTGATTCACTTGTTGATGAAGGGGAGAACAACTTTGATAAAAGTTGTCACGGCCACCATGCCCTCATATTATATGCAGACATCGTTGATACCAATCGGAATTTGTGAAGTGATTGATCGGGTTAATAGAGCTTTTTTATGGGGTGGAAATGAAGAAGCTCAGAAAATCCATATGGTGGCTTGGGATTCGGTTTGCAAAGCTAAAGAAAAGGGTGGCCTTGGTCTCAGACGGACTCGAGATGTTAATTTATCCTTTCTGGGTAAGCTGGGGTGGTAGATTACAATTGATGAACCGAGATTATGGGTGCAAGTCCTCCGTCATAAGTACGTGTGTCGTCAACGAGCTCGAGGTCACAACTCTACTTCACACACGTGGAGGAGTATTCAAAAGGGATTTCCCTTGCTCGAAAATGGTTTGCGATGGAAGGTGGGTAATGGGACTCAGGTTCGGTTTTAGACAGACAGATGGCTCGGTGACACCACATTGGAACAATATCTGGAAAATCCAAGTCAAGTGTCGAACATACATGGTGCCGTGGCTAGTTATTGGGATCGGACGAGGGGTTGGCAATGGGATTCACTAACGATGCTGCCGGCAGACGTCCTCATGGAGCTCCTTCGGTATAATTTGGATGATCTAGAACAAGTAGAAGACACGGCAGTTTGGAGGTTCACGAAGAATGGCCGATACTCTTGCAAAAGCGCGTAGAACAACTTCTGAATCCTGGGACCACAATGGGCGATCGTCGAGCTAGAGAATCTTGGAAGCAGCTTTGGAAAGTTCGGGTGCCATATCGAAGGAAGTTTTTTCTATGGTTAACTAAGCATAATAAACTGCTTACCAGGAGATTGTTGGCTCACGGAGGTATCATTGACACGGGACAATGTCCCGTATGCAAAAATGCCGATGGATCAATTCGCATGCGTTGAGGGATTGTCCGCGAGCGGCCCGATTATGGAATTCCCTAGTCACGCCTCGCCGCCATCGCACCTTCTTTCCCTTACTAACCCGGCATGGGTGGACTGGAACTTGGCCACTTCGGCGTTCCGGTATGAATGGTCTACAGATTGGAATACATGCTTTACTGAAGCTTTGAACTTTTTATGGTAGGTTCGGAATGAAATAGCTCATGGGCAGGATGGCCGAGACCCGTAAGATGATCTTAAAACTGTTCATGCTTGAGTAGAGGAGGCCCTTTACTCTTCTCATTGTGATACTAATGTTTGTGAAGTCTCTATCCATGTTGGGTGGAAACCGCCTGTAATGGGGCAATGGAAAATGAATGTGGACGGGGTAGTCTGTCGCGGGGATGAACTCCAAGCCGATGATGCGAGTATCGGAGGAGTTATTCGTGACCACCAGGGTCACTGGGTTCGGGGATTTCGTGGTGGCATAGGCACGTCTACGCCCTTAGGTGCTGAGTTAATAGCAATCTTACATGGGTTGAATCTGGCATGGGACACTCGCCTACGAAATGTGGTTATTGAAACAGATAGTAGGGAGGCTACCATGAGCATTCGCAATGGCACCAGGGCGCACCACCACTGGCACCTAATTGATACAATTAGGCTTAAATTACAACTGGCATGGCAAGTTGAACTGACTAATAAATAGAGAGAAGCCAATCGTGCGGCAGACGAGTTGGCAAAAAAAGGTTTTGATGAGAACCTTTGTGTCATGCAATCCCCGAGCTTGGATCTGCAGAATATTTTGGAGCAAGATCGACAAGGCCTTACTTAGCTTAGAACAACGACTATAAACCCGGGTCTGTCGAGTTAAATCGTCAGGGTCTCCCCTTCTCTTTGTATTAAAAATAAATTAATCAAATAATTAATTAAATCCTCGTTAACTCTATAATTAATTTTCTCCAAGAAATTAATTAACATGTTAACATAATTAATTAATAAGATCATTCAATGATTAATTAATTAATTAATTTCGATATCCAATACCGAGAAATCTTTCAAGTTAACTTCCATGATTTTTCCTTTTACAATTCCTTTAAGCGCGACTCTTTAGGTTCGTCTCAAAAGGCAATTGGGAGTAATCCCAAGAGGATGTGAGTAACACCTAGCCAGACCTGTGGCTCACATCGTATCCTAGTTGAGAACGAATGAATAGGATCATTCCACACCTTTTACGCTGTGAATACCATATGAGTATAAACCTTTTATTCATATATCCCAGGCAAGTGAGAGTCATGGTTAAGTCAAACTCACAGGACTTGTGTTAGGAATCAATGCGCATGAACGAAATTAAAAGTAAAAGAAAGCAAGGAAAACGAGACAACGATTTTACGTGGTTCGGCAAATTGCCTACGTTCACTGACCTATGCTAGAGAGATTTTTTTATTAATCTTGTGAGAGAGAGAGAGAGATACAATTACAATGAAAAGAATTTTATCTACTTATATGTTCTACACTTGGAGACTAAGTTATAATGACCTAATCCGAGTAGGTAACTCAAAACTTGCCAAAATAACACAAAATTGCGTCAAAATAACGCTCCCAGCGTCGGACCCGCGCCCAGGTGCCGACTACTGGCCACGCTTGGGCGCCTTGTGCCGGCGCCTAGGCGCCGTTATGGCCATGCCTGGGCGCCGCCAGCAGTGGCCACGACCCCTTCTCCTGCGTGTCGCGCCTAGGCGCGCATCTAGCTGCGCCTGGGCGTCGTTCGACTCGCCCGGAATCCCCGAAACATGCTCTTTCTTACTTTGAACGATCCTTTTGGTACTTTGACTTGTCTCCACACTTTAAACCTATCAATCTCCCACTTGGAGACCAAACTCAAAGTAGAACCACAAACTCTTCATCAAACTCCACGACTCTTCATCCTCCAAATGAAAGCACTCTCTCTCTAGCATAAGTCGGCCTCCTCATCACATTAGTTCGAGGCCAATTGAGGCCATGCAAAACCTCAGTTTCTCGGTGGTAACTCCCTTAGCTAACATATCCGCCGGATTCTTCGCAACAAGCACCTTCTTCAACTCCAAAGTTCCACCATCTATCATTTATCGGATATGATGATACTTCAATTGAATATGTTTCTTCCTCAAGTGAAACACCGGATTCTTTGCCAAACAAATGGCACTTTGACTATCACTATAAAGTGCACAATCTTGTTGCTCCTTGTCAATTTTCCTCAGAAAATTCTACAACCAAACCATCTCCTTCCCAGCTTCTGAAATAGCTATGTACTTGGCTTCGGTTGTAGAAAGTGCTACACACTTTTGTAGCCTTGACATCCAACTAATTGTTGTGCCGCCTAAAGTGTAAATATAGCCCGAGGTGCTCTTCCGACCATCTTGATCACCACCTAAGTCAGCATCCACAAAGTCCTCTAAAGTGACACTACTAGTCTTAAAACTCAAACACACATCCGATGTGCCTTTCAAATACCTTAGTAGCCACTTCACTGCTTCCCAATGCTGTAAACCCGGATTAGCCATAAATCTACTCACGACTCCCACTGCATGAGCTATATCTGGCCTTGTACACACCATTGCGTACATCAAACTTCCAATGGCAGAGGTATAAGGAACCTTTGCCATCTTTTCTCGCTCTTCATCAGATTTAGATGATTACTCCTTACTTAGTTTGAATTGACTCCCCAAAGGAGTGCTTCTAGACTTTGCATCACCGCAGTGGCCACGGCCCCTTCTCCTGCGTGCCGTGCCTAGGCGCGCATCTGGCTGCGCCTGGGCGTCGTTCGACTCGCCCGGAATCCCCGAAACATGCTCTTTCTTACTTCGAACAATCCCTTTTAGTACTTTGACTTGTCTCCACACTTTAAACCTATCAACTTGACCATATGCTTAACTCATAATGAATCGAGGTCACTGGGTATCTCTTTATGCTTTAACTAAAGACTTTTGACCTCATTCATTCATGACTGCATAGGATATTTATCTCATTCACTTATGAGAGAATAAGTCCCATTTTGTCAATCCATTAAGACTGCTACTTCCCCATCAAGTCGCACTTCGAGGTCGACTCCACCAATGGGTGAACTGGATCTAACTACTCTAATGACATATTTGGTGTCACAAGTACATCTTCAACTTGATTGCTCAAGTGTAAGGTTCACGCGTACCTATCACAACTTATCGGTTTATGTGTTTGACTGTTAATAAGTAAAAACCCATGTGACAAAATCGATGCGAGTCGTGTTCGAACATATCAGTCCAATTGAGATGTCTATGATATAAGTTCCCACTACCATTCTCATAGTGATTAACTGGCACTTTCTCTGTCAAAACTTACATCATACAAGTCTCTATTCTGTATTGATGTCCAGTCAATACTTTCTTCGACTTGCGAACAAAATTTAGATAATAAGGATCAAACTCTTCTAGTGCCATTCTTCTTAACCCATAGGAAGTAGAAGGTTTTCCTTATTATCACGGACTTTACGTTGTTTATTAAAATCTTACAAACGCCTATAAGAAAACAACACAATGATGCCATTTATTACAAAAAGATATTGTTTAGTTACAAGTCAATGCCCTATAAATCTATCCTTTTTATGGCATTTGAGGGCATACACACTAACAATCTCCCACTTGCACTCAATGCCATTTGCAAAGGATGGGTATTTAATACCCATCCTTTCCAAATGTTTTTGTAGCACCGCCTGTGCCAATGGGTCAGCGACATTGTCGGCTGAGGCTATTTTTTGAATAGATATTTCTCCTCGTGCAACGATCTCTCTTATGATGTGATATCTCCTCTCGATGTGTTTGGACTTGTTGTGCGACCTAGGTTCCTTCGCTTGGGAGGGTGTTGTCACAATAAAGTGGCAACGAGAGCTTTATGCTTGGAACCACTTGAAGTTCTTCAATGAACTTCCTAAGCCAAACTGAGGCAGCTATGTATTCAGCCTCTGTCGTGGAGTCTGTGGTTGTGCTTTGCTTGGAACTTTTCCAAGTCACCGCTCCACCATTGAGGGTGAATACAAATCCTGATGTGGATTTCCGACATCGACATCTGATTAAAAATCTGAGTCAGTGTACCCATCCACTCTCAGGTTACCACTCCCATAGATGAGAATCATATCCTTAATTCTCTTCAGATACTTTAGGATATTCTTCACAGCTATCCAAGGTTCCTTGCCAAGGTTTGCCTGAAATCGACTAACAACGGTCACTGCATAAGCTATGTCAGGTCTAGTACATAGCACCACGTACATCAAGCTACCTTCAGCAGATGCATAGGGTACAATGCTCATCTATTTTCTATCTTCCTCACTTTGAGGGCACATAGGTTTCGAGAGATGTATCCCATGCCTCATTGGCAAGAACCCATTCTTAGAATCCTCCATCCTATATCTCTTTAGGACCTTTTCTAAGTAAAGGGCTTGAGAGAGACCTATCATTCTATTTGTTCGATCTCTGTAGATTCGAATTCCTAGAATATATGTTGTCTCTCCCAAGTCTTTCATGGAGAAAGTACTTGAAAGCCACTTCTTAACAGTGGTGAGCATTCCTATATCATTCCCTATAAGTAATATGTCATCTACATATAACACAAGGAATGTTATCTTGCTCTCACTAACCTTCTTGTAAACGCATGGCTCGTCTTCATTTTTGATGAAGTCAAATCCTTTGACAACCTCATCAAAACGCAGATTCCAGCTATGAGATGCTTGCTTGAGTCCATAAATTGACCTTTCAAGCTTACACATTATGAATATGGTCCTCGGATACAAAACCTATAGGTTGTTCCATATAGACATCCTCTTCTAAGAATCTATTTAGGATGACAGTTTTGACATCCATTTGTCATATTTCGTAGTCTAGTTGTGCTGCTATTGCAAGTAGCATCCTTATTGATTTGATCATTGCCACTGGCGAAAAGGTTTCTTGGTAGTCAATTCCTTCTTTTTAACTATACCCTTTTGCTACTAGCCTGGTTTTGTAGGTGTCAACCTTTCCATCAACACCAATCTTTCTCTTGTAGATCCATTTGCACCTAATTGGTTTCACCCCTTCAGGACGATCCACAAGTTTCCAGACTCGATTTGCATGCATCGAATCGATCTCATTTTGCATAGCTTCACGCCATCTAGTAGCATCCACATCTACTATCGCTTGATCATAAGGGGGGGGGGGGATCATCTTCATGACGCTCCTCTAATACAAAATGAAGATCCAACTCCCTCTGTACTAGATATCCAAACCTCTCAGGCGGTTGAGGTATCCTACTTGACTTTCGCGGTTGTGGTTGTATTACAGAAGATTCGGTTCTCACTTCCTGTGTAGATGTATCCACTGAAATTTCATTTTGTTCTTCAAGAACAATCTTTCTACCCGCTCCTCCTTCTTGAATGAACTCATCTTCAAGAAAGTGGGCTTGTAAAGCTAAAATGATCATCTGATCATCGTGCAGGTAAAAGAGGTATCCCATTGAATCCTCAGGATATCCAACGAAATGCCCTTTCAAGGATCTAGCCTCCAACTTGTCCACTTTAGTCTTCTTGACATAAGCTGGACATCCCCAAATCTTGATGTGATTAAGACTTGGTTTCCTATTTCTCAATATCTCATATGGAGTCTTAGGAACGGACTTGGATAGACATCTATTCAAAATGTGTACAGCTGTAAGCAGCGCATGACCCCACAGTGAAATGGGTAAGTTAGTGTAGTTGAGCATGGAGCGAACCATGTCCAACAAGGTTCGATTCCTTCACTCTGCTACTCCATTTAACTGTGGTGTTGCTGGAGTTGTGAGCTGTAATACTATACCATTCTCTCTGAGGTATATATCAAACTCGTCGCTCATATATTCTCCTCCTCGATCCGATCGAAGAGTTTTTATATGTTGACCAGTTTGATTTTCCACTAAAGCCTTGAATTCCTTGAACTTCTCAAATGGATTCAGACTTATGCCTCATCATGTACACTAGACCATATCTTGAATGGTCATCAGTGAAGGTGATGAAGTAAAGGAAACCTACTCGTGCCATTTCTCCAAATGGACCACAAACATCAGTGTGCACTAAGCCTAAGATTTGTGAGGCTCTTTCAAAAGTCCCTATGAAAGGGGATCTAGCCATCTTGCCTTTGAGACAAGATTCACAAGTAGGATAGGGATCTAATCCCAATGGAGCGATTAGTCCATCTTTCTTCATTTTGTGAATTTTATGTTCGCTGGCATGGCCAAGTCTAAGATGCCAGATCAATCTTTGGTTTATTCCAAGCCTACTACGTTTCCTTTGTATAGTATTCACAGAACACTCATTCTGGACATTAAGGTAATACAATCCATTTACTAAAGAAGCAAAGCCTACTAATTTATTACCATAATAAATATTGCAATGTTCATTAATAAAACGGAAAGTATGAACAAGTTTAACTAAAACGGGAATTGAAATAATGTTTTTAAGCCCATTAGGCAAAACTAAAATATTATCCAGAAATAGTAAATGACCAGAATTAAGAAATAATGAGGTAGATCCAATTCTAGTAGCTGCGACACTTTGCCCGTTGCCAACTTTTATCTTTACCTCATCAGGGCTAAGCTTCTCACTTCTTTCCAGATTCTGATTCACATGACATACATGAGTATTAGCTCCCGAATCAAGAGTCCATGAAGAGGAAAATATGGTAATAGAGCAATTAGTTTCAAAAACATAAAGTTCTTTACCTTTTGCTCGTTTAGGACAGTCTCTTCTCCAGTGGCCTAGCTCACCGTAGTATAAGCATATGTCCTGGTTTCTAGCCCTCTTATTCCTCCTCCATTTTGCTTTGTTGCAAGTCGTGCTGGATGCTCCCTATTCAAGATGGTTATTATTATTCTTTTTTCCAGCCAATGGATTAGGAAAAGTAATTGCCATCGGATTGTTCCATCTATCCACCCTCATTTGTTTTTGGGCAACTTTGAGTTTTTCTAGAAGCCCAGCTAATGAACCCTCAATGTCATTCATGTCAAAATTTATGACGAAGTAATAGAATGAATCAAGGAGTGACTGTAGAATGAGGTCAACTTGGAGATGCAGGTCCATGTAGAAGTTCAAAGATTTTAGTTTTTCTATCATGGTCATCATTTTGAAAACGTGTTCTCCAATGTCCTCTCCATCCGTCATCTTAGTTCGGAAGAGATCTCTTGATATGAAATATCTAGCGGTCCTACCACGTTCTCCAAACAACTCATCCAAGTGGAGGATAATGTCTCTTGCATTATCCATCTTATCATGAGAACTTTGCAACTCAATGCACATGGAGCTTAAGATGTACACTCTTGCTCTATGGTTGTCACAACATCAATCCCAACGAGCCAAGCGAACTTCATCACCCTCGTATTTTCCAGGAATGGGAGGACGACCAACTTCCAGTACATAGTCTATGGATTCACTGCTAAGGACCATCCTCACTTTGTGAGCCACTCTATGTAATTTGGACCGGTGAGAATCGTGTTCTCTATTAATTTTGACAGTGGTTTGGGAGACATTTTTAGATTTGAGAGAGAGAAATCAAACAACTGTAGAAAATTAAATCAGACTTAATTAGACATATGTAACTAAACTAAAATCAAGTTTAAAATCAAGGACTTCGACTTATAACTTGGCTCCCACTACATTTTTCGATATTCACACTCCCACTGTGAAAAACGGAAGTGATAGTTGTTTATAACTTCGTAGTGGGGATTGAGTTCTTCAATTAGTGTAATGGATGGCAACCCTTTAACGATATTTGGTCCATTACTTAATTAAAGTGATGTCCAACATCAATCTATCCAATAGACGGTCCAATCTTTTTTTTCCCATAACCCACCAAAACCGCAACCCTTTAACGATTTATAGGCTTTGTGGACTATCTAGTTAGTGGGAATAAACCCTTTAATGATTTATAGGCCATCATAAAAATGAAAAATAAGCCTAACTATTCTTCTTGGGCTCCAAGCTCCTTTTTCTTTTGGATTGATCTCCTCTTAAAAGGCATATTCCATTTCTATCTATTACGTGAGATTAAATTAAAAACCTCTACATAATTCTAGAAATAAAATAAACGGGCTCAAATCCAGCCCTTACAACTCATTAAAAAGAAATACAATCAAAAGAAAAACAAACTAAGCCCATGGACAATGTCATCATCATATAATACATGCTCGCGATAAATTAAAGCAATTATATTGGTGATTAAGTTAATAATTAATTAGTCTAACTAATTAATTTCCTCAATAAAATTCCAAACTTTATTGGCACTTATGATAATAAACCATCTAGTGAGAATTTATTATTTAAATACATTAATTGAAATAAAATCCTCCAAAAATAATTAATTAATTATTTCACTTAAATAATTAATATTCAATAAAAACAATTTGGGCTCGATTTCATCAAACATAAATTACCAACCATTAGCCTTTTTAATATTCAATTAATTGGGCCCAAAACTAATTTATTGGAAGTCCATAATTTTAACTAAAATAATTTGGGCTCATTTAATTAAATTCGGGTCATCATCCTTTTGACTCACCCGTATAATTAAAATAGCCCAAAACCCATTTATTTAAAAAATTGGACTTGAGAAATTTCAACCCGACACGCTAGAACTCGGGTCATATACCCGGACCCCCAATGGCCCATGTGCGCTAAGCGCACGGGTGCGCACATTGTTATCGTCGCGCACGTCGTGGGATTTTTCCGATCCGATTCTCACATAACTTTGATTGTTCAATTCACATATCATTATACTACAATATACATGAATTAAACGCAGAAAAATCATGGCTTTAATATCATAAAAACATATTCAAATAACATGCTTCAAAAATGCGAATAACACATAAATCACGTATTCTATTAAATACGGAAATCAAAGAATGACTCTGATACCACTGTTGGGGTTTATAGCATAAAACGCAGCGGAAAATAAAACTCCCACGTGGTTCATCTTGATTTTGCATATTCAAATTGTGTTTCGAAATATGTACCTTATTCACGAATTTTAGTTTCTGAACCAGAAATCACGATCCTTTTTTAACAGCAAAATTGTCTCCATCTCTAAATTGCCACGCCGGAATCAAAAGCAAAAAACCTCTTCTTTTTACTCCTTGAATTCGGCTAGATGGAGAGAGAGAGATGGAAGATTATTTTGACTTGGAGAGAAAGTTATGACTTGTGGGTTACTTTGATTTTCACTAAGTAGTATATTTATACTACTAATGAAAAACAAATAACCTAATAATCCTAGGCATATGGTCGTCCTTATGGACGCCCACTTAGGGCTTTTCTAAGCCCTAGGCTTAGTCCAATTTAATTTATTAATTATATATTTAATTAATATTATTTATCCAATAAATAAATTAATTAATTAAATTCTCGTTAGCTCAATAGTTAGTTTTCTCCAAGAAATTAACTAACATGTCAACTTAATTAATTAATAAGATCATACAATGATTAATTAATTAATTAATTTCGATATCCATTACCGAGAATTCTCTCAAGTTAACTTCCATGATTTTTCCTTTTGCACTTCCTTTAAGCGCGACTCTTTAGGTTCGTTTCAAAAGGCAATTGGGAGGAATCCAAGAGGATGTGAGTAACACCTAGCCAGTTCCGTGGCTCACATCGTATCCCAATTGAGAATGAATGAATAGGATCATTTTAAACCTTTACGCTGTGAATACCAATGTTTTTAAAACTGGACCGGTTGTCGAACCGGACATAATATTGGGTCACTGGTCTGATCGGTTGGACCAGTGCAAAAAAATCGGTTAACCCGGCGTATAGAAATTATATATATAATATATATATATATAATTAAAACTAATAAATATAAAATGAAACCCAAATATGTGGATAACAATTCTAACTTACACGTGGCACAGTGAGTGATATACTTGATTTATATGACGCTTTTTAGAAAAGATTTTATGATTTTATTATCCTATTCATTTAAATATAATATAGAAAAGGATTTTATGTCTAGTGGAGAAAACCTAAATTTATTCTATCTTCTTGTGCCGACACAGTCGTAAAAGTGAAAGGGGCTCTTCAATCTTCATTCTATTTTATCTTTTTTTTTGTTTATATTTTTATTTCTTCTAAACAAATTTTCAAGTTAAATGTTTTCCATTTTCACTTACAGCGGGCAAGAAATGCTCATATGGTTGAATGTTGAAGGTTAAGCAAAGCCTTAAGTTTATCTCCTTCATCTTTCATCTTTCTTTGGCTTGCAAAAGAGAAGACGAAGAAGGAAAAATCGGCAAAAACCAAAAAAAAACTTCCGAGAGAAGAGACCCACGGTCCGGCCGGTTCACGGAGACGCTGATTTTTTCGGTTCTGTGCCGGTTTGCCGTGGGTTTGTTGAGGCCCGTTATATGTTCCTACCCAGACCGCCCTTGTGGCCGGTTCCTGATTAAACCGGTCGGACCGGCCGGTCCAGCCCGGGTTAGAAAACCTTGGTGAATATTGTACGAGTATAAACCTTTCATTCATATATCCCAGTCAAGTCAGAGTCATGGTTTAGTCAAACTCACAGGACTTGACCACATGCTTAGCTCATAATGAATCGAGGTCATTGAGTATCTCTTCATGTCTAACATGAGTATCTCTATATACTTTGGCAAAAGACTTTTGACCTCACTCATTCATGACTGTATAGGATATTTAGCTCTTTCACTTATGAGAAAATAAGTCTCATTTTGTCAATCCGTTAAGACTGCCACTTGCCTATCAAGTCGCACTTCGAGGTCGACTCCACCAATGGGTGAATTGGATCTAACTGCTCTAATGACAGACTTGATGTCATAAGTACATCTTCAACTTGATTGCTCAGGTCTAAGGTTCACGCGCACCTATCACAACTTATCGATTTATGTCATTGACTGTCAGTGAGTGAAAACCCATGTGACAAAACCAATGTGAGTCGTGTTCGAACATATCAGTCCAACTGAGATGTCTATGATATAATTTCCCACTAACATTCCTATAGTGATTGAATGTCACTTTCTCTGTCAAAACTTACATCATACAAGTCTTTAATTTGTATTGATGTCCAGTCAATACTTTCTTCGACTTGCGAACCAAATTTAGATAATAAGGACCAAACTCTTCTAGTGTCATTCTTCCTAACCTATAGGAAGTAGAAGGTTTGCCTTGTTATCAAGGACTTCACTTTTTTATTAAAACCTTACAAACTCCTATAAGAAAACAACACAATAATGCCTTACGAAAAGATATTGTTTAGTTACAAATCAATGCCCTATAAATCTATGGCATTTGAGGGCATACACACTAACAACAGACTATCGTGCTGCCACCAGATCTTCTTTCTATGACTATGGTTTTAATCTTCCCAACACCGACTCTAAATATGTTGTTGTTAAGCTTCCCAACATAGCCGCTAGTATTGCCCATTTTGCGCCAACCGTAGTTTGTGGGTCTTCGGTGTTAGGTGTATGCCCTCAATGCCTATGAGGAATGAGATTGAGTAGGGCTTAGATAAGTTATTTGTACAAAACGTTTGATGTTTTTATTTATAGAATAAAGGTTTTGATTTTATTCATATAAATCTAATGACATTTAACTGTATTGAACAAATTAGTCCAAGAGATTTCAAGATAGACTTTCCACCTCTTATGGACAAGAAGAGGCAATGGAACAGTCCAATACTTAATCTCTGAAACTGGGAGTTCGTGAGTTAACAAATATTAATTGGGCATTAATATCAATTAATATTCAACTCATATGACACCTTCTTTGACAAGGAAGTGCCAATCGTGCACTGATTAGATAGTGGGAGCTAGTGTCATGAATATGATTAATGGAATTAATATATTTGAACTCGACTCGCATTAATCCAATTGCATAGGTATTTACTCTATGACAGTCAATGATCGGGATTAAGATTGCGATAGTATGTGTGAAATTTAGAACTGAGGAGTCATTTATAACATGCTTGTAGTATTGGATATGTTATCAAAGTAGTTAGACCCGTATCACTTGATAGGTGGGGTCGACCTCAAAGTACGATCCAATGGTGCATTCGATGTTATAAGATAACTTGCCAAAACTGGATTCACCGTCTCGGCAGTAAATGAGTATGTGACCTGCACGATCATAAGTAATTGAAATTATAAGTCTTTGGCCAAAGCATATAAATTATCTCGTGATTGTCACTGAGGGTAGTTTGGTAATTTCACATTATTATGATTCTAAGTATAGTATCAAGTTCTATGAGTTTGACTAAACCATGGTTCTTACTTGATCGGGTCACGTCGGTGAAGAGTTTATACACATATGGTATTCGCAATCAAGGTTCGTGATGACATGATCATCTCGTTTTTAATTGGGTTACGATTTGGTTCCACGGTATTGGCTAGGTGACAACCTTATCCTTTGGAATCCTCCCATTGCCAATTGAATCGAGCCTAGAGAGTCGCGCTATGCAAAGAAAAGGAATATTTCCTTAAGCTAAGGGTATTTTGGTAAAATCACATTTGATGTGAATTAACTGACAAAATAGATGGCATGATTTAATTAAAGATATTTTATTGGATTAAATAAATTAATTAAATTATATTAATTCATAAGTTAAATTAATTAGAAATTAATTTATAAGTTGAATTATATTAATTGGATTAATGTAATTAATTAATTACCAATTGGATTGAATTTGGATTTAATTAATTACACATGGGCTAAGTCAAAACAAAGCCCGAAACCCATTCATTAAGGCCAATTTGGCCGCCCCTCACAGTAAACCTAAGGGGAGTCTTTTACTTGGTATAAGTAATCAGTCAGCGTCAGAACTCCACACACACGTCATTGTTTTAAAATCTGACACTGAATCAAAATAAACCTAGAGCATGAGGAAAGAAAAACCCCTCCCTCTCCATCCACTCTAGCGGCCTGCAATAGTTGCCGAGGAGGAGATCGAGCTTTTCTTGGAGAATTTTTCTTCCGCGTGATTATCTAGAGGCAGGAGTCCGGGGCTGCTGCTAATAATTCGAGATTCAATAAACGAAAAAGGTAATTCGATTACTCTTGTCAATTTTCGTCAATTGATCTATATGTCCTCGGATTGGATTCTCGAGTGCCATTCGGATTAAAATTTTCGTCCGCTAGACCGAATCACAACATTCGGACCCTGACCTCCCATTTAAATTTTTTTGCTGTTTAGTCAAAAGTTCTACAACTCTTGAATTGTTACAACAAGACTATTTTATTTGTACTATGTTGGCCTGTTGTGTGGTGGATTTGTTGTTTTATTAATGCATTTTTTTGTGTCTTTTGTTTGTCGGTATACCTCCTTATGATGTTGTGGACTTGGTCTTGTTGGCCCACAATATTGAGGCCAGTTTGTTCCATATAAATTGAGGAGGAAAATAGGATAACCTTTTTGGGTCTCAATCATTGTTATCCGACTGACATTTGGTTTTTCATTTGGTTTTTCAGAAGATTCGAGATAAGTTGCTTTGAAATGAAATGGAGGACTGAGTGTTGGTTGTTTGATTGGAGTCAGCTCCTCTTTCTAGAAGAATTTACTTTTGTTGCATTGCAGTTATCGGATCACTTGATGGCAAGGGAACCCGAAGTCTTGGAGCATGTTGCATCTCGAGGATATGAGATTTCACCTTGTGTTACTTGTATTACTATTTTTGGTTCTCCAATGTATCAATCTTATTTGTTGATGCCTCACTCTACTGGCGACATAGTTAGTAGTTCCTTAGAATTTTTGTTGGATATTTTGTATTACGTGTCTTTACCCAATTTTATAATTAATAAAAATTAAATTTGCTCTCACAAAAAAAATATATACATAAAATGCTCGTCGTTTAGTTATATTGAAGTTTAAGTATTTAGTAGATATGCATATTTATTTGCACTCTCTTTTTCATAAATTATTTGTAATTTTATGTAAAACATTGAATTATATATTAAAAAAAAGTATTAACTTAATAGTACAGAACATAATAATTTGTAAAAGTACTAATTATTTGGGATAATGGCACCCCCCCCCCCCTCACTTATGGGGTGATGTGCACTTTGCCCCCTCACTTATCATAAAATGTGCACTTCATCCCCTCTGGCAGCTCGGGTAGGGGCAAATTGCTACAAAACACATAAGTGAGGGGGCAAAATGCTACAAAAACACATAAGTCTGGGGGCAAAGTGCTACAAAGACACCTAAGTCAGGGGGCAAAAGTCCAATTTTTATGATAAGTGTAGTGCCCGAATCTGCCCGAGGGGGTGAAGTGCACATTTTATGATAAGTGAGGGGGCAAAGTGCACATTTCAATAAGTTAGGAGGCAAAGTGCACATCACCCCATAACTGAGGGGGGTGTCTACTATTATCCCTAATTATTTTGAAATAGTTATCTGATATTTTATCTTTAATTTAAATGATCTTGTGACATGTACTTTACATAAATTAAAAGTGAGTACGAAAATGATGCACATAAAATTAATGTAAAGTTAAGCCGTATTTTACTCCAAAATAATTCTTACACGAGTGTCTACAAATCTATATATTAACTTTCTTTTTGTATTTTTAGCAACATAACTTTTACTGAGAATTTCTAATATACTCACACATATTAAACACGGAACCTTTTGAACCTCAATTTATCAACATACAAATCAAATGAAGATATTGTGGAGACTATTGCCATGTAGTCTTCATTTTGCTATAGAAGGAACCCAAGGGCTCACTCTAATGCGTATTAGGGTATAATTCTTTAAGTCATAAAATTCGTAATTAAGGTATTATTTGGGACAACTTGCGAAAAATCTCATTATATATCAAAATTCACCGCAAGAATTTGTGATAAACCAGAAATATCTCAATAAATAAAAAAGAAACACTTATGTTTTTATGAATATGATGCATTTATGTGTAAACAGGCAGTAAAAAGTTATTATCTAGTAAACTAATATGATGCATTTATGTATTTTGCTAGCGTATAACCTTACAAGTATTTATTAAAAGTTTTAGAATAAGATTATACGCTAGCAAAATAAAATATGCTATAAGTTTCGCAAAATACTTTCTCAATGATACGGCAAAATACACAAATACTTTGATTGCCAAGTTTATTCGCGTATCGTACACCGTAACAGAAAGTTTTTCTCAAAGTTTCGACAATTGAAACGCAAAATCAAGCTTACAATTTACAATCCATTGCTGACAACCGATCACCGATACCTTCTGTAACACTCATATTGGAATGCTGTTAGGAGATGATTATTGAAACTTGGTACTTTTCATGGGTGAGGTAGCAGGAAAAAACAAGAGGAAATAGAAGAGTAAGAAACAGAAAAAACAAAAGGAAATAGAAGAGAAAGAAATAGTGACGTGTCGAGAGGGAAAATCTAAAATAAAAGAAAATGAAAAAGGAAGTTTTTTTTTTTTTTTTTTTTTTTTGTGAACACACAAACATACAAAAATGAAGTTCTTTAAAAGTACACTGGCGTTGTTTAAGTTTTGAATTCAATACTAAAATTTGGCTAAAAGTTTGCTTTGTCTCCCACTGTTTAAGTTTTGAATTCAATACTAAAATTGGCTAAAAGTTTGCTTTGTCTCCCACTGTTTATGTCGTAGAGAATTAGTAAAATTCGTACATGCGAGTTGAAGATTTAATTTGCCATGTTTTAAGTATATATTATTTGATAAATTTGGAATTTGCCCTTTTTTTCGCGTCCGTATTTTTTATTATTGAACATATAATACCTGTATAATATTATGGTATGTATTTTTTAGCTACTTTTTTTGCCGATTTTTTAAACATATTTTGGGGAAAATTGGTATAATACTTGTACGTATACAGAACGTTTAAAACAAGTCCCTTTTTTACTAACTATAATTACAACATTGTCATTATTAACAACTTTAAGCTTTATAATATTATTTTGCAAACACATCAAGAATTTATCTTTTAAATAAGATCCAATTTCTTTTAAGCTCCAAAAATATTTTATAAGATGTTTAAATTAAGCTTAGTCAAACATTCTTTTACGGTGATGTGTTCATCTTCAATTATTTTAATTTTTAACTTTATTGAAATTAGAGTTCAATTCTTGAAAAAAAAGCTTTATTAATGGAAAATTTGGGAGAATGTTTTCCACATAGCAATTTATGAAAAATATATATATGGATTTTGAGAATTGATTAGTGATTGCTATGCGATGGATGAATGGGCCGGATTGGGCCAAGTGAAGGATAAATAATGCGCGTTTCTCCATATCCATTATTAAGGCTATAAATATGAAGGTCCAGTCCCAATATAAAAAAACCTGGCCCAACTGAAAAGACCGATGTTTAAATCAAGTTAACTTTGACGCGAATACTCGAATTAAAGAGTCGTGGGCTTCAATCCGGGGCGTCTACCCGATCAAAATAAAACTCACTTTAATTAGTGATGTGTAAATTTGAGAGGCTCGCTATGGCTTCGTTATTAACACTAGTCGTTGTAGCACACTCTATGCCTATGCAAAAAATAAAAAAAGCTTAAAAAAAGATCTTGAGTAAAATAATTAATACACAATAAAATAAATTTGACATTTAAATTTTGAATAAGCATCAAATAAATAAAATATAAAAAAGATAAATAAAGTGAAAAAATAAGGGGGAAAAGAAGAGAACGTGTGAGATGAGATAGAATGTGAGATAGATAAGGAAATATTAGGATAGAGAGGGAGAATATGAGAGAAGAAATAGGTTATAAAATATATATATAAACAAAAATTGGGACACTTGTCAAATTTTTAGAAAAGAAATGATTTCACCAAAAACTTGATAGCCCAAGGTAATTTCTCAAGACCCCTCCCATTTTATATAATAGTATAGATAATATAAGGTGCTTTTACATTATATGGATAGTTCAAAATGGGCCGGTTGTAAATTAAATGTAGCCATGTTTAGTTTGGCCCAATAATAGTATCCCTATTATCTTAGGGGGCCAAAACTTGGATCTCCAAGGGGATGGTCAAAGGTATAGTGATTAAACACAAACTTGTTGATCTAATAGTATTCATCTCCCAATTTATGCGAGAGGTCCTGGGATTCGAATCTAAGCTGCTACAGGTTGTGGTTTTTCCCTATTTTATGGAATTAAATAGAATCTTTATGGTTCAGGGGCAGGCCAGTTTCCCTCATAAAGAAATGCACTATCTACCCGGGTTTATCGGGCTAGATATTTAAGTTATCCCCCTTCGTCTTGAAAAAAAAAGGTATAGTAATTAATGCAATATAACTGCTTAGAGAGCAATTATAAGTTGGGTTGAAACACAAACCAAACAATATGATATTGGATCGATATTGATAGTTATGAGTTTGTTTGAACTCGATTCTGTAACATAGTAAATCAAATTTGAACATTTTTTATTGTTCAATAAGTTATAAAGTTCAGCTCAAGTTTTACTCGATAAATTAAAAAAATAACAAAATATGTACAAGAAAATCAAGCTACTTGAACTCAACAGACGAAAGTTCGTCCGAACTCTGCTCGATGAACAATCAACTTAAGTTCAAACACAAATTTTTAAACTCAATAATTGTTGGGAATCTTTCGAATAAAAACACACCGGATAAAAATAATTCCCAAACCATGAATCAATTGGATTCATTGTTGATTTCTTTACAGTAAAAAGGAGATAAACGATTTACCTCTTGAAGCGTGAATCAATTAGTATCGATTTGATGAGAGTAGCAATCCCTGGGAATCCTACCTCTAGATATCACCCGGAAAAGACCTTCGAAAACTCCTAGCTCCTCTCTGACAATTGAAGGTGGCAGCTAGGTCAAAGAGAGGGGAGGGGATTTTATGTCTTATCTAATTACTATGTAAGGGCTGATTCCAAATCACATGTTATCAATTAGTAGTTTAGGTGTTGGAGTTCTTTAAATAAATTCCAACTTCCTACAACTAGGTGGGCCGGCCGACCGAGCCTATTGGATGGGCTTACTGTGCTAAGTTCGTCTCAGTCCAAATGTAATTAATTAATTTCCAGTCCAATCCAATTAGATATTATTTAATTACTTAATCTAATTAATTGATGCAACTAATAAATTAATTCTCCATTAACTTAACTTATGAATTGATAACTTAATTAAATATTATTTAATCCAATTAAATAACTTAATAAAGTTAGTCCATCCTTTCAATCTTAGTGAAATTATCATAATACCCTTTACTATGTAAATAACAAGACATCCCGTCTTTTCCATATAGCGCGACTCTCCAGGCTCGATTCGTTTGGCAATGGGAGGATACCAAAAGATATGATTGTCACCTAGCCAGACCCGTGGAACCAAGTTGTAGCCCAATCGAATACGAGATGACATCATCATCATTACGAACCTTTTGATTACGATTACCATATACATATAGACTCTTCACCAACGCAACCCCGATCAAGTAAGAGTCATGGTACGTCAAACTCATAGAACTTGACACTGTACTTTGGAATCATAATAATGTGAAATTACTAAACTACCCTCAGTGACTATCACGAGCTAGTTTATATGCTTTGGCCAAAGACTTATAATTTCAATTACTTATGATTGTACACGTCACATACTCATTTACTATCAAGACAGTAAGAGGGTGTTTGGCTAAGCTTATCCAAAACATCTTATAAGCTCCTACATCTTATAAGATGTTTTAGGAGCTTATAAGATGTAACATCTTATAAGATGTTTAAAAAAAGGTGGGGTTGAGTTACTTTTTTAAAAACAGCTTATAAGACCCAAACATCTTATTTTTTAGTCTTATAAGCTGTTTTTTTAAAAAACTTACCAAACAAATTTATAGAGTTTATAAACTCTAAAACATCTTATAAGATGTTTAGAGGAGCTTATAAGCTTAGCCAAACACCCTCTAAATCCCATACTGGCAGTTATCTTACAATGTCGAATGCAGTAGTTGAATCGTATGTCGAGGTCGACCCCACCTATCAGGTGATACGGGTCTATGACTACTCTCAAAACACTTTTAGTCTAGTAGAACATTTTTTGACACTTTTAGTCCCATAGGAGTGAAAAAGTGACACTTTTGGTCCCAAATCTCACTTTTGATCCCATAGGAGTGGCGAGTGGATCTCACTCACCATTAAAAAAATAAATTTAAAATATTAATAAAATAATAATTAAAAAAAAAAGATGAACAACTGTTCATCTATTTCTTCCCCCCCACCCCAAAACACACCTTCCATCTCCGCTGTCGCCGCCACCGACGACGATGGAGGTGGCGATGGGGCAGCGGGGCGGGGGAGGGGTGATGGTGGGTCTTCTCCCCCCCCCCCCCCCACCCCAGACATGACCCCCCCAACACTTCTAAAAAACCCCGTCTGCAAATTGGGGGGGGGGGGGGCAGCGTGGCGGCGAGAGCGAGGGGATGGTGTGGGGTGGTGTTGGGAAGAAGATGAACAGTCGAAACACTGTTCATCTTCTTCCTTTTTCCTTTTTTTTTTGTTTTTATTTTTTTATTTATTTAATTAATATTTGAATTGTTTTTTATTTTCTTTTTTTTCTGAAATTGTTTATTCCAAAATCATGCGCCCGAGCATGTGTGTTACCCGCGGCACTCCTGTGGGAGCAAAAGTGAGATTTGGGACCAAAAGTGCCACCTTTTCAATCTTATGGGACTAAAAGTGTCAAAAAAAGTCCTATGAGACTAAAAGTGTTTTGAGGGTAGTCCTTTGGGATCAAAAGTAAATTTTTCTCTACTCTGATAACATATGCAACACTACAATCACACTGTAAATAACTCCCCAGGTCTAAAATCCACACATACTATCGCAATCTTAATCCCAATTATTGACTATTAAAGAATCAATACTCATGTGATTGGATTAATGCGAGTTGAGTTCAAATATGTTAATTCCATTAACTATATTAATAACACCGGCTCCCACTATCTAATCAATGTTCGATTGACACTTGCTTGTCAAAGCAGATGTCATACGAATTGAATTATTTTTAATGCTCATTTAAAATTCCTTAGCTCGTGAACTATCGTTTAAGAGATTAAGTAATTGACTCTTCCAATGCCTACTCTTATCCATAAGAGGTGGAAAGTTTATTTTCAAATTTCAAGGACTTATTTGTTCAATACACTTAAATGCCAAATAGATTTACATGAACAAAACCAATTGTCTTATTCTATAAATAGAACATAACGGTTTGTACAATATAATTAATGCCCTTCTCAATCTGATTTCTCCATTGACATTGAGCGTATATACCTAACAATAATAATATAAATAAGCTTGATCAATATCTTATTTGACTAGACTTGAGTGGTTTACAAGCCTAATTATAAGGGACTTCATGGCCACACGCATCCTTCGACTTATGCCCTTAGGCCAATTTTTATACACATCCGTTCATGTAATCTTATTTTTGGAACTTTTTAGCTTGTTCTGACTTGGCCGGTCGAACCCAAATGTGTTTCCCATTCTTTTCTTGCTTTCCCTTTTCTATTTTGAGTTTCGTTTCATAATTAAATTATCACAAAGACGATTAGAGATTACCACACAAGTTTATTTCTTTGATGTTTGAAGGACAAATGCAAATATTAAGTTTTTTACGACAAAGATTAGATCCATTTTAATTTTAAAATATTAGGAATGTAACTTACGTGTGTGTGCAGGAATATGAAGGAAGTACTCAATACTCATCCCATCTATCGCCGTAAGTGGTGATTAGGTAAGGTACCCACACCAATTATTTGTTGATTATCGAGTAATTATTTACACTACTACAGAAATGATCTATAACAGCGGTTTTTTTGGGCCTATTACAGCGGTTTTGAACCGCTGTCATAGGTACCGCTGGCATAGGTCAAAACCATATGACAGCGGTTCCGGAACCGCTGTCATAGGTCACCCTATGACAGTGGTTCTATAGAAACCGCTGCAGTAGGGTGACCCTATGACAGCGGTTTCGGCGGAACCGCTGTCATAGGGTCATTTATTCAAAAAAAAAATTAAATTGGACCCTATGACAGCGGTTCCGGCTGAACCGCTGTCATAGGGTGGTTTATTTATTTTTTTTTAATTTTATTTTATCGTTTATAATGTTGTCATGTCGGAATGACACGAAATTCGCACGGTCATAGAGAAACGACATTCTGAACAAAACGCACTACGCCTTGCGCTCTCGTGATTTTAGCCATCCGAGATCGTTTAAGGCCTCAAATACGCGTTTTATTACAAAAATACGTTTTATTACAAAGATACGTATTTTTGTAATAAAACGCGTATTTGAGGCCTTAAATGATCTCGGATGGCTAAAATCACGAGAGCACAAGACAAAGTCTTGCGTTTTTTTCAGAATGCCGTTTCTCTATGACCTTGTGAATTTCGTGTCATTCCAACACCGCAAAATTTCAACCGAGAAATATTTTCATAAATACACAAATATACGTACACCCACACATACACAAATATACGTACACCCATCAACATATACACAAATATACATACACCCATCAACATATACATAAATATACATACACCCATCCACATATATACATACACAAATATACACACACCCACACATACACAAATACACCCATTAACATATACACATATATGCATACACCCATGAACATATACACAAATATACATACACCCATCCACATATATACATACACAAATATTCATACACAAATATACATACACACACATACACAAATACACATACACCCACACATACACAAATATAAATACACCCACACATACACAAATATACATACACCCACACATATATGCATACACCCACATATACATACATCTATATATACTCTATGTGTGTGTGTGTGTGTATATATATATATATATTTATATTTATCTAAAAAAAAATACCAAAACTAAATGGAAGAAGGCGGCGGCGGCGGAGGTGGGCGGCGTCGGCGGCGGCAGAGGCGGAGGTGGGCGTCGGCGGAGGCGGAGGTGGGCGGCGTCGGCGGCGGCGGAGGTGGGCGGCGTCGGCGGCGGCAGAGGCGGAGGTGGGCGTCGGCGGCGGCGGAGGTGGGCAGCGTCGGCGGCGGCAGAGGCGGAGGTGGGCGTCGGCGGCGGCGGCGGTGGTGGTGAGAGAGTTGAGAGAGAGAGAGAGAGTGAGTGAGTGAGAGTGAGAGTGAGAGAGAGGGGGGGCCGGTTTGAAATAAACCCGCCCAAAATTTGAACTTTTGGCAGCGGTTCCGGCGAACCGCTGCCACAAAGTGAACTTTTGGCAGCGGTTCTGCCCGAACCGCTGCCAAAAGTTCACTTATGGCAGCGGTTTGGCCGAACCGCTGCCAAAAGTTCAATTTTTTTTATTTTTATTTTTGACACCTATGACAGCGGTTCGGCTTGAACCGCTGTCATAGGTCCGAACCGAGTGCCCCCTATTACAGCAGTTTTCAAAACCGCTGTCATAGGTGCGCTGTAATAGGACTTTTTTGTGGTAGTGTTATATATATAAATGCTAGTTAGATATTATATTTACATATATAAATGCTAGTTAGATATTATAGTCATGCAAAGATCACAAGTTATTACCCTATCATAAAAAAATTGAAAGTTGGATAAGAATGTCCTAGACGCAATAAATTGTTAATGACAATACGTATAGTGCTTGTATTAGTTTATGTTGTTACTATCGTTTGATTAATGATTGACAAAAACCAATGGGAAAATAAAGAAAAGAGACATTAACTCAACCCAATGACATTAACAACAAACAATTTTGATCTTCGCTCCAAAGTACTACATTTTATGGGGATATTAAAATGTCATGTGGATTCTTAAGTCTATGCTGATTTTTATATATACTTCCTCAGAAAAATTCACTTTTGGTCCCATAGGACTACACTCACAACACTTTTAGTCTCAAGAGACTTTTTTTACACTTTTAATCCCACAAGATTGAAAAAGTGACACTTTTGGTCTCATAGGAGTGGCGCGTGTAACACACACACGCCCGAGCGCATAATTTTGGAATAAACGATTTCAGAAAAAAAAAAAATCAAAAAACAATTCAAATATTAAGTAAATAAATTAAAAAAATGAAAAAAAAATGAAAAAGAAAAAGGAAGAAGATGAACAGTGTTTCGACTGTTCATCTTCTTCCCAACATCACCCCATACCATCCTCCCGCCCGCGCCCCTGCCGCCACGCTGCCCCCACCACCTCCGCCAACTCCCCCATAGCCTGCGAGTTTTCTATAAGTGATGGGGGTCATGTTTTTTTTTTTTGGAGGGGGAAAGAAGACCCACCATCACCATCACCACCACCACTCCCTGCCCCCGCTGCCACCGCCATCGGTCGCGGCGGCAGTGGAAATGGGGGACTGGAGGGGGGGGGGGAAGAAGAACTTTTCATCTTCTTTTTCCTTTTTTTGGCTTTTTGTTTTTTTATTATTTTATTAATATTTTGAATTTCTTTTTTTTTAATGGTGAGTGAGGTCTACTCGCCACTCCTATGGTATCGAAAGCGGATTTGGGACCAAAAGTGTCACTTTTTTACTCCTATGAGATTAAAAGTGTAAAAAAAAGTTCTACGAGACTAAAAGTATTTGAGGGTAGTCTTATGGGACCAAAAGTGAATTTTTCTCTATATTTACTTTTTGTCATGTTATTTTCAAGAGTTTCAGAAAAATTTGAAATTCTGATACAATTACAATTTACAATTATTCACTAATTAAATACAAATGGTTGTCATAATGCCAAGAAATCGAGACTTGCTCCTAATAACGCACTTTGGCATATATATTAGAAGAAAAAATTTCGACGTTTTTGTTTTTATAAGCGGCGCTTAAGAGTCAGCTTCGTCTACTATTACTTAATTAATTGAGATGATATTTTTTTTAAAGAAATTACACACACACACACACACACATATATATATATATATAAACTATTGCTAGAGCAAAGACAGAAAATTTCATGCTACCAAATTGGGTAATACTTAAGTGTATTTGTCAACTACTGGATATACACTAATGATGACATAAAGTGAAATAATCGTCTCATTATGTATGATCCAGCGATTTAAAACTCACTTAGGCACATACCCACTTGGGTAGCATCTCATTTACCAGCAAAGACGAAAGAAAAGGACAAAAGATTAAATGACACAATAATTTACATGGTTCGGCAATTGCCTACATTCACATGAGAGGAGGAAAGAATTTCAGTATTAATAAAAGAGGTACTCAATACAAAAAAACGTTGAAAGTACCAATTTAAACGGGTTATTTGCATCCACCTCCCCTGAGGTATTGTGCTTTTGCAAAGACCTCCCCTCATTTATTAGAATTTGACATTCACCTGTAATTTTTTTTAAAGTACCTTTATTATCCTTCATTTATATATTTTTCTTTTTTTTTTCATTTCATTCCCTTTTTCTAGTCTTATTAAATAGAGAAAAGAAAGAAATAAAAATATCCCATGAAAACTTTTTACTAAAATAATTCTAACTAATAGTTACTTTTATTTAAAAATAGGTACAATAAATAATATATTAAACAATTATTTCATTTTAATGGTTCTAGAATTATATTATTTTAATGTTTCAAACAACATTCGATGAATTAGTAGTGCTTTATATTTTTTTATAAACAATTAAAAGTCTTATCTTTATGAATTTACATTATTGTTTATTATAATAAACAAAATATGAAAATCGATAAAGTAGTTTTGTTTTAACTTCAAACTCACAGTTTGTATGCTCGTCTTTTTTTTTTTAAATCGTTTTATTCTCTTTTTCTTTTGTTCTAACAAGAGAGAGGACGGATAAAAAATAAAATAAATATATAAAACATTTAAACATTCTAGGAAAAATATATAATGATTTAAAATATCTAATATGATAGTGAAAATGAAAAATGAGATGCCTAAATTATAGTCATATATAACACTTTAAGCAAGGAGATTAAAACGAAAAAACTCTTTCAATATTTAGATTTTTATTTATTGTGTTTTCTCCAATGAAAAGATTGTAAAATACTTGAGATGAAAAAAATAAATATTGTTGTGAATTTTTTGAATATAAAAATCTAATGAGGGGGGGGGGGGAGTTAGTAATTCTTTCTTTAATATATTATTTATGTAATTATTTATAATTTAAAATAAATATTCATTAGAATTATTTTTAATTAAGAATCTTCGTGAGTTTAACTTATATTTCTTTCTTCTACTTATTAGGAAAAGGAAAGGAAAGGAATGCAAAATAAAAAGCAAGAAAAAAATACAAAGGGTCAAAAAGGTGGTCTATATTTTTTTTTTACACATGGGGTGATGAATGTCAAATTTTAATATAATGATGAAACGTCATGTCAAAACGCAATACCTCAAGGGAGATGAATGCAAATACCTCAAGGTCTTTGACTGTACTAGTCAAACACTTTATAATGTTGAGGATGTAATGTAAATGGAGTTTGTATACGTCTTCTTAAATAGCACCAACCTAAGAGATGGAATTAATTTTTTATACTACTACGACCAAGCATATTTATTAAATTTGTTATATACAATCTTTCTAATTACTATTTATATGTTCTACAGTTCATTATCTAATGTTTTTGTTAGTAATAAGGTATGGTATATATTTATGTTTTCACATACTCGATTATAACCTAAGTTACTCACAATAACTATTTAAATTATAATTATAGTAATAATTAAATTAGCACACACAAAAATAATAATATTTATTTAGATGTAACATGCTAGAGACATAACCAATAGGTAATAACCTTATTCTGTTATTAATGATCACTATATTTATCCAATTAGTTTAGTAAGGGTGAGTTTGACCCAATTGTTGCATAATTGATTATAGAGGAATTGATTATGGTATAATTGATTTTGAGATAATTAATTTTACAAAATTGATTGTGCGTATGGATTCCACTTTTCATAATTAGTTGTGAATTTTTACTTAATAATGAAATTGTCAAAACTGTCCTCATTAATCCGCAAAGAACCATCAATAATATTATAGTGAAAATGGGTATAATGGGTAATTAAGGGATGAGTAATTGTGTTTGGCCAAAAGCTTCAATTTGGAGCTTTTACGAAACCGTAGATTTCCACTGTGAAAAGGCCAAAATTGATGATTATCAGGAAATGGGCCAAACACATGTCAGAATTGCTTTTGCCTCCCAAACGTGATTATTGATGGGTGAAACGCTGGGCCAAACGGTGCCTAAATCTATCTTTATATTTATATTTAAATATAGAGACCGTTCTGAGAACACAACTTCAACTAATAAAGATTATAATATCAAGTAATCATTCTTCATGTTGAAAATTTTCTTAATTTTAATAAGAGATAATTGCATAAAACCTCCTTGTGTTATTTTGAAAATGCTGAAAACCTCCCTATGTTAACGAAATAGGCTAATCACCCCCCTGTATTCCTAAAAAGTGTGCAAAAAAATCAAATTTTGTTAAAATGATAAAAGAAAATATATATTTGTTGGGTGAAATAACACTATCAACCTTTTATAAAGTATGAAGAGTATATAAATGACAAATGAGCATGTCAACAAAGTTGAAAAACATGAAAAATGTGCTCATTTTTTAATAGAATTTGGCTTTTTTGCATACTTTTTAAGAACACAGGGGGTGGTTAGCCTAGTTCGTTAACACGGAATTTTTTTTAGCATTTTCAAAACAACACAGGGGTTTTTTATACAATTACCCCTTTTAATAATCATAATTTCATGTGATATTTATAGCATTCAACATGCGCATTACATAATATTATTTAAATATCTTATACTAATTATTAAAAAATAAATAATAAACGGTAGATTCTTTTATATTTGTAATATCACTTTACGAATTAACATTAGTTTAATTACTTACTTAAGTACCGCTATTTAGTGATTATTAATTAGTTAAAAAAATTTATAGTATCAATATGAAACATTAAATATTTTTCTGAAATGATCATTTATATAGATAAATGAATATAACTTAAACTAACTATTTATTGATAAACATACTAAAAAGTTCTTAAATTAATCAACTAACTAAAAATATATTTTTAAATGGTTAAGTCTTAATCGTGATTGAAAACTTTAACAACATCATATTAAAGAAGGATATTATAGTCTTTAAAAAGTTGGTCAATGGAGTTATTAACAGAAAAAGAGGACAAAGACTTTGTTTGATATATTTTATAATTTAGGGATCTTTTTGGTATATTTTATAGTTGAGGATCCTAAATACAATAAAGTAAATAATTCAGTGTTATAAAATATATTTTGCCAAAAAAAACAAGCGATATATATATTGGTTAAAAATATACTATTGCCAACAAGAAAAGGCGCAAGTCATTAAATATTATTGGCCTACCTCCCTAACCTAAACGTGAGTACAATTAATTGCAGCTGGCCCACTTCCTTAATTCAACGTTTCCCAGCCCTATCATTAATTCTAGTGTTTCTTGTCACTTCTCTCTTTGTTTATAACTTCACTTAATATTTCTAGATATTTTTAAAATATAGTTATTTTTAATTTTGATCAAGATTAGGTCATTATAAAAACGTAAAATTTACTCTGTCTGTCAAGATTTGTGCTATTGTTTTATCTATGATAATCCACCAGTCTTGGCTTAGTGATAAGAAATGATGAAGGCTAGGGATGGGTGACCAACGAGCAGTCGGTTCAAAAAAATCTCGACTCGTGCTCGAAAAAACTTGAACGTGAATCGAACTTTTCTGACAAGCTGAGTTCAAGCCCAAGAATATATGTTCGAAAGCTCGCGAGCCTAAATAAATATATATGTATATAAAATATAATATTATATATTAATATATACATACATAAATATAATATCTTATAATATTATATACGTATAAATAATAATATATATTTAATATTTATTATGGTTACTTTTATTTTAAATATATATTAATGCAAAATTAATAATAATAGATATTCATTAATTTTTTTATGAGCTCGAGCTTGAGCTCGTTCTCCGCTAGACTTCACCTAGACTCGAGCTCAAGCTCGAATCGAAAAATTTAATCAGGCTCGACTCGAACTTGGCTCGTGGGCACCCCTAACTTTGGCTATTCGTGTTGCGCTACACTGAAAACATATCCAATGAATTCATATGTGCAAAGTGAATAGTCAATTAAAATTATTTTTGACACTATATTTTTAGTAATTTAGAAGTGTTTTAATTTCGACAAAATAACAATTAAAATATGTATGGACAAGTGGTCATAAATGTTAGTTTTTCGAAACTAAAACCCTTCTAAATTACTTAAAATATAGTGTCAAAATAATTTTAATTCACTATTCACTTAGCATATATGAATTTATTGGATATGTTTTTAAATGTAAAGAGAATGGGGGACCCTAACGACCTAGCCTGACAGTTCCGAGGTAATAGTCGTTCGTCTTAGCCAAGTAAGGCCATTCTAGTCTTGTTCCAAAATATCATTCAGATCCGAACTCGGGGATTGTGAAACAGAATAGGTATGTTTAATACCTTTTTTGGCGAGACAATTCGCCACTTGATTGGCTTCTTTCCACGTATTCACGATGGTAGCTCGCCAAGGCAATGTCAACTTATGCCTTATTTGCTCAATTAGAGCGAAATGTTGATGTGAAGCGGTGCCTTCTTGGATACTCGTAGTAGCCTCTTTACTATCTGATTTAAGGCTTACATCCCACAGGTGTAGATCTCAGGCCAGATTAAGGCCGTGTAGAATTGTTGTCAGCTCAGCTTCTAGGGGAGTGGCTGTTGGGAAAATAAAAAGAAAGCGAAGCGGAAACGGTGTAATTAAATTTTTTCAGATTTTCCCAATTCAGGATCAACCCAAGGGTTTTATTATGCGTATACACGATAGAGACATTAATACTTTAAGTGGTTGGAGAATCACAAATTCTTGAATTCTTCAACCTTTTCACAAACTGATCCGATTGATTGATGGATGATCCGAGCAGTACAAAGGTGCTGCCTCTAAATAATCTCACTGGAAAACTTGAATGAAAAATCTCCTCTCATCGGCTAGGGAGCCCGACGGCTAGAGAGAAGAGAGAGGGAGAGTTTTTTCTTTTCTTGTAGCTCAAGTGTGTTGTAACTTATGTTATGACCGAAGTTTAATTAAGTGATATATTTATATCACTTAAGTTACAACCTTGGGCTTAATTTAGACCATGTTGGACGCATATAGGCCGCCCATACACGGTCAAGGTGCAAAACTTTGAGCTCAGTCCAATCATTTATTTAATTAATTAATCCAAATTAAATAATAGATGTGATAATTAATTATTATTTATTTCTTTAAGAAATAATATATTGACTAATATAAATGAATTAACTTATTTCTTCAAATAATTAATTCCATTTAATTAATTTTAAGTATTCAATACTTAAAATATTGCCATAAGAAATACACCACAATTTCGTTCGATTTTTTCATTTTAAGCGTGACTCTTTATGTTCATCTAGATTTGGTAATGTGAGGATTCCATTGAATGTGGGTAACACCTAGCCAGTCAAGTGGCCCATATCGTATCCCAAATAAGATGAAATAATTAGACCAATGTTTACCTTCCCTATTGTAAATCCCGTGTGAATACAAACTTTTTTTTGCTTATCCCGGTCAAGTAAGAGTCATGGTTTACGTCAAACTCATAAACTTGACTCTATGCTATATTTATAACAAGTCTAGATCAGTGAATGCTTTGGTCAAAGACTTTAAGATCTGACTTACTTATAAATGCATAGGATAATTCCTCCTTCACTTTCGAGGGAACGAATCACATCTTGGATATCAATTAAAATTACTACTTGCCATTAGGTTGCAGTTCAAGGATGACTTCACCAAAGAGTGAATTGGGTCTAACTACACTAATGACAAACCCAATGTCACAAGTATATCTTCAACTTAATTCCTCAGGTCTCAAGTTCAGACACACCTATTACAATTTAATCAATTTTGTGATTGACTGTCAAAGAGTGAAAACCCATGTGACAGAATCGATGCGAGTCATGTCTAAGTGCCACGACCTTTATCAATGCACCTATTATATAAGTTCTTCACTACTTCCTAGTGATTAACGGGCACTTCTCTTGCCAAAATTCATATCATACAAGTCTTGATGATTTCCAATGCCCAATTGGGAATCCTCGACTTGCAGACCATTTTACTATACAAGTATTAAACTCCCTAATGCCTTAGAGCGTTACCTCTTGTATTCATGAACTTATAGATGATTACAATATATAAATGCCAATAATATAGTAAACAACTAAAATGCCTTTTATTACAATTTCATAATGTCCTTTTCTTTCTCTAATCCCTTAACGATATTTGAGGGCATAAACCTAACAATCTCCCACTTGCACTCAATGCCAATCACTATGGTATCTAGTAACCATCTTCTCAAGATGTCAATCCAGCACTACCTGTGTGAAAGGCTTGCTCAATGGGTCAGCCACATTTTCAGCTGAATTTACTCTCTTTGCAGCTATCTTGCCTCTTCCAACGATTTTTCTTGTTATATGATATCTCCTCTCTATGTGCTTGGATTTGTTGTGAGATCTTGATTCCTTTTCTTGTGCAATAGCCCTGTTATTATCACAATAATGTGGCAATGACAGCTCTACACTAGGGACCACTTGAAGTACTCCAAGAAACTTCCTAATCCAAGCACCCTCTTGAGCAACCTCGGATGCCGCTATGTACTCTGCCTCAGTGGTGAAATCAGCGGTTGTGCTTTGCTTGGAAATTTTCCAAGTTATCGCTCCACCATTGAGTGTGAATATAACCCTGAAGTGGATTTTCGATCATCTACTTCAGACTGGAAATCTGAGTCAGTATGTTCATCAACTTTCAAATCTCCATGACCATATGTTAGGACCATATCCTTAGTTTTCTTTAGATACTTTAGGATATTTTTTACAGCGGTCCAATGTTCTCTTTCCGGTTTAGCCTGAAATCGACTTACCACGCTAACTGTGTACGCTCTATCGCATCGTGTGCATAACATGACATACATCAGACTACCCACTACAGACGCATAGATTACTGTACTCATTTCCTTACTATCTTCCTCACTTTGAGGAGACATACACTTTGAAAGGTGTACCATATGTCTCAAGAACAAGAAACCTTTCTTAGAGTCTTCCATCCTAAATCTCTTTAGGACTTTCACTAAGTAAAGGACTTGAGAAATTCCTATCATTCTATTTGTTCTATCTCTGTAGATACGAATTCCTAGAATATAGGTCACTTCTCCCAAGTCTTTCATGGAGAATGTATTTGAAAGCCACGTTTTGACTGAAGTCAACATTCCTATGTCATTTCCTATGAGTAGAATTTCATCCACATATAAGACTAGGAAAGTGATCTTGCTCCCACTAACCTTCTTGTAAACACATAGTTTATCTTCATTCTTAATAAAGTCAAATCCTTTGACAGTTATCAAAACGAAGATTCCAACTCCTAGAGGCTTGCTTAAGTCCATAAATGGATCTCTTAAGCTTACATACCTTATGAATATCAAACCCAGATATGAAGCCTTTAGGCTACTCCATATAGATATCCTCTTCGAGAAATCCATTCAAAAAGGTCGTCTTCTTATCTATCTGTCATAGCTCATAGTCCATGTGTGCAGCTATTGCAAGCAGTATACGAATAGACTTGATCATTACCACTGGTGAAAATGTTTCTTGGTAGTCAATTCCTTCCTTTTGACTATAACCTTTTACTACAAGCCTTGCCTTGTATGTGTCAAATTTTTCGTCCGGGCCCATTTTCCACTTGTAGATCCATTTACACACCCTATAGGTGCTATACCATCGAGTCCAGACTGAATGCATCGAGTCTATCTCCGCTTACATAGCTTCTTTCTACTTTGTAGAGTCTATGTCCATCATTGCTTGATTATAAGTAGAAGGATCGTCCCCATGAACTCCCACTGCTATAGTGTGGACACCTAGTTCCTCTTGTAGCAGGTACAAATAGTACCTTTCAGGTTGATGCGGTACTCTACTAGATCTTCGTAATGTTGGTTGTGTTTCAATAGGTTTAGTACGTGTTTCTTGATCAGTTGTCTTCCTAAGTGTTTCATTTTGTTCATCAAGAACAATCTTTTTACTTGCACCACCTTCTTGAATAAACTCATCTTCAAGAAAGTTCGCTTGCAGTGCAAAAATGACCACCTTTGATCATCTTGCATGTAGAAGAGGTATCCCATGGAGTCCTCAGAAAAACCAACGAAACGTCCTTTAAGGGACCTCGCTTCCAATTTATTTGTCTTCGTCTTCTTGATGTAGGCAGGGCATCCCCAAACCTAATTTATTTGAGGTTTGGTTTTCTATTTCTCCATATCTCATATGGAGTCTTAGGAACAAATTTGGAAGGACATCTATTTAAGATGTGAACAGCAGTAAGGAGTGTATGTCCGCACAAGAAAATGGGTAAATCAGTGTAGCTGAGAATAGTTCGAACCATGTCTAAAAGCGTTCGATTTCTATGCTCTGCTACCCCATTTAGTTGTGGAGTTATTGGTGATGTGAGTTGTAATGTTATCCCATGTTCCTTTAAGACCGTATCAAACTCATCACTCATATATTCACCTTGACGATTCGATTGGTGTGTTTTTATATGATTTCCAGTTTGATTTTTCACTAAAGCATTAAATTCTTTGAACTTTTCAAATGACTCAGACTTATGTTTCATTAAGTACACCAGATCATACATTGAATAGTCATCAGTGAAAGTAATGAAATAGTGAAAACCTCCATGAGCCATTTCTCCAAATGGTCCGCAAATATCGGTGTGCACAAGTCCTAATACTTGAGTGGCTCTTCAAAAGTCTTAGTGAAGGGAATTCTAACCATTTTACCTTTGAGACAAGATTCACAAGTTGGATAGGGATCCGATTCCAATGAGTCTGTTAACCCATCTTTCTCCATCTAAAGAATCTTTTGCTCGCCAGCATGACATAGTCTAAGATGCCACTTCAAGCTTAGGTTAGGACTTTTCCTACCACACTTCTTTGAGATAATATTCACAACACATTCTTTTTGCATATTTAAATAATAGAGGCCATTGACTAAAGTAACAGTGCCAACAATCTTATTATTATATAAAATGTTGCAGGTATTGTCAATGAAATTAAAAACATAATTGTTCCTAACCAATATAGGAATTGATATAATATTCTTAAGCCTGTTGGGCAAAACTAAAATAGCCTCTAAAATTAAAACATGTCCAGATAATAAACATAAAGAAGTTGATCCAATGTGAGAAGCCGCGATACTCTGTCCGCTGCTAACACTGATCAGAACCTCTCCAGGCTCCAACTTCCTATTTCGCTCCAGAGCCTGACTCATTACACAAACGTGCGCACTAGCTCCCGAATCAAGTATCCACGAAGTGGAAAATACAGTTATAGAACAATTGATTTCTAAAAAAAATATTTCATACCTGCAGTCTTGCTATGGTTAGGACATTCTCTTCTCCAGTGGCCTAGCTTACCACAGAAGAGACACCTACTTGTCTCCTTGAGCACTTCTTTATGTTTGTTATTCTTTCTTTTCTTATTTCCTATTTCTTACGAGCTTTCAAAGGTGCTTCCATTTTCCCTTTTTCTTTCCCATATTTGTAGACATCCAATGGTAAATTCTCAGGGATGGAAATTGTATTCCCTTTTCTTTTCATTCTCATTTATTTTTGAGCAATTTCGAGTTTGTTTGTTAGCCCAGCTAACGAACCCTTGATATCATTCATATCAAAGTTCATAATGAAATAGTAAAAGGAATCAGGAAGCGACTGTAGTATGAGGTCAACTTGAATGTGAAGATCCATGTAAAAATCTAAAGATTTTAACTTTTCAATCAAAATCATCATCTATAGAACATGATCTCCCACATTTTCATGTTCCCTCATTCTTGTTCGGAAGAGTTCTCTCAATATCAAATATTGAACAGTTCTACTGTTCTCTCCAAACATTGAGTCTAGATGGAGCAGTATGTCCTTTACATTCTCCATCTTTTCATGAGAGCTTTGCAACTCACTGCACATTGAGCTCAACATGTGTCCTCTAGCTCGATGATTATCACAGACCCAGTCATCCTCTGAAATACTTGGGACAGGAGGACGTTTGAGTTCTAGCACATACTCAATTGACTTGCTACTTAGGACCGTCCTCAAGTTTGTGAACCATTCCAAGACATTTTGAGAATAGAGATAACTACAGAAAAAGTAAAAAGACTTATTAGATTTAATCATAATTGTTGTTCCAAGTTTAAATTAAGGACTTTCAAAATAAACTCGGATCCCACTACATTTTTCAAAAATCGACACTCCCACTGTAGAGTACGGAAGTCATCGTTGGAAGACTTCATAGTGGTGGTTGATTTCTTTAACTAGTTTAATAGGTTGCAACCTTTTGCTGGTATGTGGCCCAATTAATCTATTAAAGTGATGTCCAATATCAACCCATCAAATGGATGATTCAATCTCTTTGTTCATTACTCATCAAATCTCAACCTTTTAATGGTCATATTGATTTATGAATAATTTAAGTTTAACCCACTGATTATCTATTAGTCTAAAAATTGAATTTCACCTCGCAACCTTTTGCTGGTATGTGGGGTGAAATTTGTTTCGAATAATGGCATTTTATGCACTTAGAAAAATCTAAAATATATTTCAATGCATATGCTTAGGGACTATATTAAATATTAAATATCATTTTTAATTTTTTCTAAGTTCAGTGGAGAACAGGTTACCTAGTACCCTTTACCAACTTAATATTTTTCAATGTGGAAGAATTTAATTATTTAATAGGTCTCACTTTGCACATTAATCCATTGTATACTAAACATATAAACATGGATCAATTAATAATTGAAAGCAATCCTAGAAAGCTAACAACACATGATTCGTGGACCTTAATCCTAGATTAAGCCAAGCCAATGCCTCAATCACTAATTAAAAAGAAACTATACTAAAGCTTCCAAAGCTCCTTCTTGTATCTCCCTGGATCGATTTGAGTTTCTTCTTTGGGCCTATTCTATTTTTAACTTTTACAAATTTAATATAAGCAACCTATACAAAATTCTATAGAAAGAAAATAAACATAGGCTCAAAATGGCCTTTACAACCTATCAAAAAAGAAATACATAGATAAAAATGAGCCTAAGTCCATGAATCATGTCTCCCATCACATAACATGTCAACATGATATATCACATAACACACGAAAAACATAAATGCTAATTTCTAATTAAATTCCAAATTTAATTATTAAATTCATATTCTCGAGGAAAATAAAGTTATTTGATTTTATTAGAAAATCCAATTTAATAAGCTCCAATTAATTTTATATTAAAATTCAATTTTAATAAAAATTAATAGCTATATTTATTAAAACTAGTTTTATAATAGAACAATTTAATTTAAAGTCCAACTTTAATAAAATTAGATAACTAGGAATTTTAAAATCCTATTTTAATAAATAATATTATTTATTTTTGCATTAAAATCTAATTTTAATCAAAAACTAAATATATTTATTTATTAAAAATATACCCGGGTTACCCACGGGTCAACCAGGGTCGGATTGACAGGCCAGTGTGTTAAAACCACACGGGCGAGCTCGCTAACGGCGTAGGCTGTCGCTACACGATCGATTCGCACACGACAGCCCAACTGTCGTGTGGAATGGGCTTGCATAGCTAGCCCATTGCTGGACATGTACGCAACAGACCCAGTCCGCTCGTGTGCTGGCCCAGTAGTCGCTGGTTGTTTCACGACGGCGGGTTTTGCTACCAGAGATGGGAATTCTGATCCCCATCTTTTCTTGATTATTTTATCACATCAAAATTACATAAAATCAAATTTTATTAATTTTCAAGTAATAAAATAAATTAATAATTCCTCAAGAATACAAAAACATGAAATCTACATATCTAATCATGCATCACGAAAAACTGTAAATCATGCAGCTAATCACATATTTACACATAAATTACATACGCCAAACCCCGTGGTTTGGCTCTGATTCCACTGTTGGGAAAATAAAACGAAAACGCAGCAGAAACGATGTAATTAAGTTTTTTCAGATTTTCCCAATTCAAGATCAACCTCGGCGTTTTATCATGCGTATATACGATAGAGATATTGGTACTTTACCAATTGCAAAGAAGTGGTTGGAGAATCACAACTTCTTGAATTCTTCAAGCTTTTCGCGAACTGATTCGGCTGACTGATGGATGATCCGAGCAGTACAAGGTTGTTGCCTCTAAATAATCTCACCGGAAAACTTGAATGAAAAATCTCCTCTTCCTGGCTAGGGAAGTCGACATCTAGAGAGAAGGCACAGAGAGGATTTTTTTCTTTTTTTGTAGCTAAATTGTGTTGTAACTTATGTTATGACCTAGGTTTAATTAAGTGATATATTTATATCACTTAAGTTACAATCTTGGGCTTAATTTAGCCCATGTATAGGCCACCCTTACACGGTCAAGGTACACCTCTTGGTGCACCAATTTGAGCTCAGTCCAATCCTTTATTTAATTAATTAATTCAATCTAATTAAATAATAGATGGGACAAACACTTAATTTTATTTCTCTAAGAAGTAATATATTAATTAATATAAATGAATTAACTTATTTCTCCAAATATTTAATTCATTTAATTAATTTTAAGTATACACCACAATTTCGTTCGATTTTTTCTTTTTAAGCGTGGCTCTTTAAGTTCATCTATATTTGGTAATGGGAGGATTCCATTGGATGTGGGTAACACTTAGCCAATCAAGTGGCCCACATCGTATCCGAAATAAGATGAAATGATTAGATAAATGTTTACCTTGCCTATTGTAAATCTCATGTGAATACGAACTCTTCGTTTCCTTATCCCGGTCAAGTAAGAGTCATGGTTTAGGTCAAACTCATAAACTTGACTCAATGTTATATTTATAACATGTCCAGATCAGTGAATGCTTTGGCCAAAGACTTTAAGATCTAACTTACTCATAAATGCATAGGATAATTCATCGTTCACTTTTGAAGGAACGAATCTCATCTTGAATATCAGTAAAAACTACTACTTGCCCATTAGGTTATAGTTCGAGGTCGACCCCACTAAAGGGTGAATTGGGTTTAACTACTCTAATGACAAACCTAATGTCACAAGTATATCTTCAACTCGATTCCTCACGTGTAAAGTTCAGACACACCTATTACAATTTAATCAATTCTGTCATTGACTGTCAAAGAATGAAAACCCATGTGACAGAATCGATGCGAGTCATGTCTGAGTGCCACGACCTTCATCAGTGCGCCTTTGATACGAGTTCTTCACTACTTTCTAGTGATTGATGGGCTTTTTTCGTCTCAAAACTCATATCATACAAGTCTTGATGATTTCCAATACCTAATTAGAAATCCTCGCCTTGCAGACCATTTTAGTATACAAGTATTAAACTCTTCTAGTGCCTTATAGAGTTAACTCTTGTATCCATGGACTTATAGATGATCACAATATATAAATGTCAATAATAAAGTAAACAACTTAAATGCCTTTTACTAAAAGAATAATAAAAATTACAATTTCATATTGTCCTTTTCTTTCTCTAATCCTCTAACGGCATTTGAGAACATAAACCTAACAGTGGCCATGCCCAGACAACGGCTAAATCCTCAGCACCAGTGACCAATGTAGATCTCAAGCCTGATTACGGCTGTGTAGAATCGCTGTCAGCTCGGCTTCTAGGGGCGTGGCCATGCCTAAACAACCACTAAATCCTGGGCACCAGTGACCAAAGTTTCACAGATAACACCTCCGACACTCGCCAAGTGAGCCTGGAGTTTAGTCCCCCGTCGGACTGCATCGTCTCATTTAGTTCAGGTGGTATCCATCCTACCCGAATGGTTTCATTTCTGTAAATTTCTTTATGTTGTATCCGGATGGCTTCCTCCGTGCGGCGATGAACCACATCAAGATCCAGCTCATCAGTGTTCCCATCTTTTCCATGTGTAATGTCATTTAGGACCTGCCACAAAAAATTAAGACTTTCAGTAAAGATGATATCCCAATATTTACTCCATTCATACCTGTGTGTAGACGCCATAAGGTTCCAATTGAGCTAAGCTGGATTAGCCATAGAAAAAAAAATCGAGCCAAAGATTGGCTACCCGCGGGCAGTCACACAGAGCATGGAGAACAGTCTCTTCAGATTGATCACATGTTAGACACTTACCGCTTGAGGCGATTACCCGCATTACCAACGAGTGGTTGTTGAGGAGCTTATTGTGTCAAAATAGCCAGAGGAAAAATTTCCTTTGATATGCAACTTTCACTTTCCATAAATGTTTCCAAGAATTGGTGTCCATATTCATGTCTGGATTGAATCTCTAATAAGCTGCTCATAAGCACTCTTACACGTATATTGGCCATTGGAAGAAAATTTTCAAACTATTGTGTCCTCCATATGTGCCGTAGCGTTTAAGTTCCATGCTTCTAGTTCGGTTTATCTCTTAGGGTAAGTCATCCAACTCCATCCAATGCCACCCGACATTCGGCGTCCAGAAGCTGGCCACGGTGCAAGCAGCTTCGTCCACCAGTGGAGCCAATCCAACATGGTGAGCTAACGGCCCTTGCCCCATCCAATGGTCATGCCAGGACCTAATCTTAGTGCCCATCCCTAACCGCCATATTGTGCCAGATTCCAATACCGGTATTCCTGCCTGTATACTTTTCCATGTGTGTGAAGTGGCACTTCTAACTTTCGCCCTTTTACGGTACAAATATTTGTTTCGCAGCACTTGAACCTAAAGTCTGTCATCATCTGTAAGAATTTGCCACACTAATTTGCCCAAAAGCGAGATCAACTGCCCGCGTGCGCCGAAGACCAAGTCCTCCATGCTGTTTAGATCGACACACCTTGTTCCAAGCGACAAGGTGCATTTTCCCAACCTCCTCTGAGCCACCCCACATAAATTGTTTTTTCTCTTTGTCAATCATCAGGCAGATACCCAGTGGAATTAAGGATGTGTCTGCATAAAATACGATGGCATAGTAGACGTGACTGCGCTCATCAAAGACGTCGTCCTCCCTGCTATCCACTACTACAAAAAATGCCTATTACAGCGGTTTTTTTGGACCTATTACAGCGGTTCGAACCGCTGTAATAGGCAGTGCTGTAATAGGGTTTCGACCTATTACAGCGGTTTTGAACCGCTGTAATAGGGTGCCCTATTACAGCAGTTCTAAAAAAACCGCTGTAATAGGGTACCCTATTACAGTGGTTTTTTTAGAACCGCTGTAATAGGGTATTTTTTATTTTTTTTTATTAATTTCACTTTTTCGTTTATAATTTTACCGTGTCGAAATGACACGAAATTCGCAAATACACAAAAATATATACATAAACTCACACATACACAAATATACATATACCCACATATACTTACATAAACCCACATATACACAAATATATATACATACATAAACCCACATATACATACACCCACATATACACAAATATACATACACCCACACATACACAAATATACATACACACCCACATATTCGTGTATGAAACCCCACATATACACAAATATACATACACTCACATATACATACATAAACCCACATATACACAAATATACGTACACCCACATATACATACATAAACCCACAAATATACATACACCCACATATACATACATAAACCCACATATACACAAATATACATACACCCACATATACATACATAAACCCACATATACACAAATATACATACACCCATATATACATACATAAACCCAAATATACATAAACCCATATATACATACATAAACCCAAATATACATAAACCCACACATACACAAATATACATAAACCCACACATACACAAATATAAATACACCCACACATACGGTGGTGGTGGAGGCGGCGGTGGTGCTATATGGTGGTGGCGGCGGCGGCGGCGGTGGTGCTTCAAGAGAGAGAGAGAGAAAGAGAGTGTAGAGAGAGAGAGTAGAGAGAAAAAGACTAAGAGAGATAGAGAGAAGCGGGAAGATCTAAATTTAAGGGATTTAAATTTTTTGGTTTTGACCTATTACAGCGGTTCCCAACGAACCGCTGTAATAGGGTATCTTGGTCTTAACCTATTACAGCGGTTCCGAGGGAACCGCTGTAATAGGTTAAGACCAAGATACACCTATTACAGCGGTTCCTAACGAACCGCTGTAATAGGTCCCTCGACCACCTATTACAGCGGTTCCCTCGGAACCGCTGTAATAGGACCTCGACCACCTATTACAGCGGTTTTCTCGGAACCGCTGTAATAGGTTAAGACCAAGATACCCTATTACAGCAGTTTTACTAAAACCGCTGTAATAGGTGCGCTGTAATTGGGTATTTTTGTAGTAGTGATCGACAATACGATGGCATGGAATTCATTTGGATATGTTTTCAATGTAGTGCAGCACAGATAGCCAAAGTGGTAGTTTATTTGATTTGGCTATTAATTTTAGCAAAACTTTATTGACAGAGAATTTTCTTAAGTGTATTACTTTTGTTTTCTAAAGAAGAGACTACTCTAGGGATTCTAGTCTGATAAACACGGACCAATAGCCATATTTTCGGCCATCTTTTGCCAAGTGTGTGCACTTTTGACATGCTTTTTTGTATGTGGTTATGGAATGAATATAAGCAAGAACAATAAATTTTTTGACAGATCTAGAGCGAATTTAGCCCACTATTTCATAATGAATTATGAAAGAATTGATTTTCATAAAACTTATTACAACTGAAATTCATTTTGTTAGCTTTGCTAATGATCTCCCAATGAAAACAGAAACTAGAATTATACAAAAAGTGACCAGACACCTATCTAAATCATATTTACAGTTCAAACTTCAAATAACACTTTTAACTTCTCTAACTGCGGAATTGAACAAGCCTTACACTTAGCTCAAAATTTTCACAAATTGAACTAATCAATTCGTACATTTTTGGATTATCAAAAAAAAAAAAATTGTACATTTTTTTAGAAAAACACAATGAGTAAAAGAACTTGTTATATCTAATTAAATACCATCAAGAAATAAATGATAAATTTCTGAAATGTATTAAATTTGTTTGTAGAAGTTAGTAAACGTTGTTGGAGTCACATAATGATAGGGCCATTGCTTACATCACCACCTGGACACCCTCATAGAATCTTTCGATCTGCCTACCCTAATAAAAGAATGTTCATTATTAAATAAATTTTAAAAAAAATTATGAATCATTATATCATGATTAATGAGTCATATATATATATATATATTATAAATTAATATCCTCTTAATTTAATTATAGGGCAAAATAAACTTTGTACCCTTGAACTATTCACTTTGTATTATTTAAGTCCCTGAACTATCAAATACAACAAAATAATCCCTGAACTATCAAACGTAACAGATAGTCCCTCGACATAAGGATGTGTTTGGCTAATTTTTTAAATTGATAAATAGTATAATAGGAAGGTTATTTTTGAATAGTAAGTACTTTAAATACTTTTATATAATTTATTTTGTCTTTAATATGGTAATTATTTCAAAAATATACTTTTTAAGTTTTTAAGAAAATTTTAAAAAACTTAAAATGTACATTTAAAATAATAATTAGTATCAATTATCGACATAAATTTTTTACATAAATAACTTTTTAGTTAACACTACAATTTATTCCTTTTTGCTATAGAAGACTAAGGACAATTATGTCCATAAATTTATTAACCCTAAATGTTGGATTTTTTGAAAAGAAAAGTTGGTAAAATCAGTTTTTAAGATTAAAAAATATTATAAAAGATTTTTTTGGGTATAAAGTTTATTTTAAGGAGGTTTTAGTAAAATTTCCTAAGAAATTAGTAGAAATCCAGTGTATTATTTTCTGCACAAAAGTGCGTAGAAAATGGTAACCAAATGGTTGAAAAATAGCAAAACTATAAACACAAAAAACGCATTTTATTGAAAGCAAGTAAGGGCGAAATAGGCAAACTTTTTCAATGGCCACATTGCAATAATCAAACTCAGTGCCACGCCAACAACAAGTCATGACAGGCCAAACGTGTCCATCAAATTGAGGGCTATTTTGTTACGTTTGATAGTTTATGGACCATTTTGTTACATTTGATAATTTAGGGATTTAAATGAGATAACATGAATAATTTAGGAATACAAAGTGTATTTTGCCCTTATACAAGCTGCCGGGCTTCACGGTCGTGTAATTTTGGAAGACTGAATATAGAAAGAATCTCTTTTCCATAATTATAATTGACTTGATAAAATTCCACTAGAAAGACGAAGTAAGTAAGTCGTCTTTCAGAAAAAAACAATTATGTTTAAATTCTATTTGACTTGCCGGAGATATCCAAGTCAGTTTTAGAACTAACATGAATTAGATTCTTTTCTCAATTACTTTTCTTTGTCTTTCAAGGTTTCTCAAATAATAATAATAATAATTATTATTATTATAATGAGATTGATAACACATTTGGCAAAAGCCAATTGAACAATATTGAATTAATATCTTTTCCCAAAATAGGAGAGTGTCATAAAAAACATTGACAATTAAATATTTATGCATTAAAATGAGCGGAAGCCCTAAAATAAGTAGATCAAAAGTTCCTTCGAGAAAGGAAACAAGCTTTACAACCACAACTCCACAAATGACTTCTTGTGTTAGCGAATGAGTTGAGTTCAAAGATATTGCTCAAAGTTTGTTTAGATTTTTATTGAACTTCAAAAACTGTGTTTGAGTTGATTTGTTGGCTATTTGAATCGAGCTCGAGTGAGATTTAATCAAGCCGAACTCGAATATGTTGATATTTTTACGCCTACATTAATATTTTTCTACTAATCGAACTTGAGTTGAGTTTCGACCTCATTAATTGAAAAAATGTATTCAAATTTGTTTGTTATGTTAAATAGATCAAGTTTACACGAATTTTTACCAAACGATCTAGAATCAAGTATTGCCGTATTGGGTACTAGAATCAAGTATTGGCGTACTAGGTACTTAAACTTAATTTTCCATCTCTATTGACTATGAACCTTTATTTCATTAGGACCAAAAAGACTAAAAGAAAAGGCCAAAAAGAAAAACAGGTCCACAGTTACGCTTTCTCAAATCTAAGGTGGATGTTTAACTTTCGTGGTTTTCTTTCGTCAATTTCGCATTAGAATCCACATTGACATTGGTTAATCAAGTTACAACCTATTATGTAATTAACTAATTAATTACTTTTATAATAGACAAATACTTATAAATAAGTATAATTCGAACTAATAATCTCTTATTTTAGGGATCTTAATCTTACCACTTGACCAATGTTCTATTGACCAAGAAAATAGAGTTCCAAATACATTTTTCCATCTTTGAATCATAAATTGAATCTTTAAACAAAATCCCGAATGTAAAGTCTATAAGGTTGCGATTGGATGGATAGACTTGGATCCGAGAAGAAAATTAGATGAAAAATTTCAAATGACTCTCAAATTAGATGGATTTGAAATCCATCATAAAATTAGAAAAATAATTCAAAACGAATACCAATGGATTTGAAATCCACTACCATCTTAAAAAAAAAACTCAAAAAACATGTACAAAAGATTTATAATCTGTAACTTCCAAAATTTTCATCTAAAACCAACCTAAGAATTGGTGAAATTTTGAAATTAATGAAACAACTTTTTCCTAGCTTTAATCTTTCCCCACTAATGAATCCATTTGTTCCTCAAAAAGTGGTTCAAAAGCTAAAGGTACTCACCTCTTAAACGCTTTATCTTTGACTACAAACTTTTTTATTGCAAGAAAATAAAATAAAAATATTCCAAACCCATATTTACTCAACTACTAATTTATTTATCAAGGCAGCCAAAAGATAAAAGATTACGTACTATATTTATGCTAACAAGAGAAATAACTGCTCATTCATTGATTCATGCATAGGAGCTTTCAGCAATTTTCATCTTCCAAGTAATTAGATGGTGTAGGATCTAATATTATTCACATATAATTATATATTGTGAGATCCCTATGACCCTACCCTCATCGAACTATTACAAGAATTATTAATAATTAACTTTTGTTCAAGAGCTTAATTTTAGGTTGCAATGGGTGAATTTACCCGCTAGCCCCGAGCATGGCATGGCAATGGTATTAGAGACAAGTCATCAAATATCGAGAGCAAAGTGATATACAAACCAAAATTTTGAGAACCACCTCATGATCCGTGAAAAACAATATATGGTGACAGATCATGAGTTGTGTCACTTCGTGACGAGAACCTTGGTGGTGGCACCTGCCCCCTCAACTTTGAAAAAATTAATTTTTTATTCAGCAATGTTTTCAAATTAAAAAATTTCGCACATCAAAATCTACCCTCTTTATTTTGTATTCGTCACACAGTCTATATTCTCGCCTCCATTTTGCCTTGTGTCGCATCGCATGATGATGGTAAAATTGACATGTTTATAAAATGGCTCAAATAAACTCGAGTGTAATAACTAAATTTTTCTTTTCACTTCTGAATTACTTCTTGTTAAACAACATGATTTCTAATTTGCATTTAGTGAATCCGAAGACATCTCGCATGCAATAAGTCTGCATGCCCGAGATATAACAATTGTGGTTATATTTCGCGACTCATGATCATATGATCTCAATATTTCTACATATATAGCAAAAATGCAAAAGATAATGGAAGTTTTATTTCTAAAATCGTCGCCATTCATGTAGCCTAATAGTTAGACGGTAATGCTCATGTAGCCTAACTGTTTACATTTTCCCTTTGGTTCAAAAAAAAAAAAAAAAAATTGGGGCAAAATCTAGATTTCTATCCTAAGATTAGAACAGTTGGCCGACTTCAGGTTATATTCACTTTCCCTCCTTTCGTTCATGTGGCCTACTTCACTTGTCGTAAACTCATAGATTTCTTTCTATAAAGCCATAAAAATAAAACGAAATGCTCTAAATGTGTTTATATAGTTTGAAAAACCACCTTGAATTCGATCCACCTTCTATTCCCCACACATCCATTTTGTCCGGATTCTCAGTTTCAAATGGTACGTAATTCATTTTACAACTCATTTTTAATATTATAGTATGTGTATATATATATATATATATATATTTTGGATTACAAATTAATTGAATTTATACATGCAGTTTTTTTTTTATATGAGATGAAATATTATCTTGGAACAGAGGATCCGAATTGTACGCAATCATTTGAATATATGAATGTGTAATGATGGCGTCATTAGGTAAAATATAATATTATGTTATTATGTGTAATCAAGCCATTCATAAAACTTATTTGACTAATATCGTGATATCTCTTGTCTAGGTGATAATTGATATAGCCTTATGTAAGAATTCCTTACTCTCTTTTCTTTTAAAAAATAAATAAAATTAGACATTCAATTTAGTCAATTTCATTTTTAACTATTGGATATTCATATTGCCATTCCCTTACTAGATTAAACAATTTCTAATTTAGATAGTTCCTCTCATGCTCTTTGAGTCACCTATGATTAAAGTCTTTGGTTAATATTGGTGATTGTATTGTCAGTTAATAAAATTTCCTATGGCTTGCCTTGAAAAACGGTGGAGGTGGGTTTTATATCCATTGAGCTTGTCGGGTTTATGAATTTGTGTAAATTATATTTTATGTTTTTGAAACAGGGTTAAGATTCACATTTTATATTTTTCGTCACGCTTGACTAATGATATCAGTCAGATGGAGGTTCAATTTAAGGTTTTATTATAAAAAATTGTGTTTATATGGGTAAAAAATAAGTGGACTATACTGTGATTATACTAAATAAGAGGGATAATAAATGTAATTAACTCTTTGTATAATTAGTGAATAAATGATTAAAGCAAGTTGAATAACATATTATTTCAGCATGTTTGAGTTTTTATCGAGTTTGAAAAATTATATTCGAATTTGGTGTTGAACCAAATTTGAACAAATTTTTGAAGTAATCAGACACGAGTTAAGTTCAAATAGTTTGGTATTTCAACATTTATTTATCCTTTTTTAACTAGTCCAGTCGAAATTTGAGTTGAACTTCAAATTCTACGAAACAAAAAAAGGTACATGTTCGAGTTGGTCATGTTATGTTAACGATAGAACTCAAACGAGTGTAGAGTAATACATCTCAAGGCGCTGCCTAATTGTCTTGTAATTTCACTTCCAAGAAATCTTTCTTTTTCTCCTATTTTCACCTCACAATATTCACTTATTGTGAATGTAGAAAAATATAGTCACGGGGGAATGAGAAAGAGAAAAAGAATAGAACAAAATTTAATAAATTAAAGAAGAAAAAATAGCGAAGCGAAAGACAAAAAAATAAAATAAAAAACGTAAAAAGAAATCGTGAAGTGATTAATGCATCGCCTAACCCATAATTTAGCTATAATTAAAATTAATTAGTAAAATAATAGGAGTATTAAATTTAATAATAATGATAATAATATTGATAATGATAGGCTAAATAGGAGAGGGGGCGTCTGGGTCAACCCAGAAACCATCATGCTTAAATGCTTTCCTATATCTAATCAAACTAATATATATATATATATATATATATATATATATATATATTTCTCTCTCTAACCTTTCTCTCTCTTAATTTTCATTTCATTTTCATTCTCCCAACAAAACAGCAACACAGAAGTACACGACACACTCTCAGAAATTCTGTGATTACACTAATAATCTTGAAAGCCAAAACTATTACTATTAAGTATATACCCACCATTATTTTATATATATATATGTATGTAGTAGCATATATATAATATTTTCCACTCAAACAGCTCCCATTACTCTCTCTCTCTCTCTCTACTTTGTATGTACATATATATAAGTGTTATTGTCTCTCTCTTCCACAACGTTTGCCGAGGCTGACACTCTCTCCTCCATCCTAATATAATTAACTGGTTCGTCTTTTTTTATTACTCTTTCGATGCATACATACATAAAATTGTTGGATGCGCATGTTGTTGCCTATTTGTGTGTGTGCGTGTGTGTGAGAGAGAGAGAGAGAGAGCGAGAGAGAGAGATGGTTGCACTAGCTCTGATTTGAATTATAATGTGTATATTTGTGTATTTATTGCCTTAATTTTTGGGATTATAATTTGACTCGTTAATTCAGTGATCTAAAGCTCCATTTGTTTATTTTTACTTTTTGTTGGGGTTATTGAAATTAAATTACTGCTTGTTTTTATGCGGTTCATTGTTTGATTCCGAATTTATTTACTACTTATGGGTTAATTCCTGATTGATTTTGGAGATTTGTCTTTTAGCTTTGATTTGAAATTTGGGGTTTTACTATGCAATCCTATTAAAATCTACATCTATTTAAGCTCATTGTTACTCAGAATTTGACCCTAAATCTTTTGCTGTTTGGGTTCTGTTGATTTATCATTCTTTGCCTTTTCTGCTCTGTTCACATTTACACACAGAACAATGATATATATCATAAAAATTCTTTATATATATATATATATATATATCTTACTGGAATAGGGGTGCTTAATATTGTATATTATATTTGCCTTTTGTTTGCGTTGCGTTAGCGTACGGAGTTTTTGTTACTTATTAGGAGGTAGAAGTATTAAATTAATCATCGTTATTATTAATATTATTTTGCGCTAATCGGTTTTATTTTAATTCAACAGCTATGTTCTTCCTGGTTGAGCGCTTTTTTGGAATTCGATCAAAACACATTATTGATCCTTGTTTGAACATTTAGTAGGGAGTAACATCGACAGCCCGCCTATTATTTAACCCTTGTTGTTGATCAGAAAATAGACCATTTTGACGACAATTTGTTAGTTGAATCATGAAAGCTCTTGCAATGGGACGCCTGAACACGGAGAAGAAGTGGGTGTTCCCTCTCGTTATGGGCTCATTAGTTTGCATTTTCCTTTTTGCGACCTCCTTCAATATGGGGCTCGTTTCCTCAGTGCACACAATCAATTCTATACTTTCGAAATTCCCTTCTCGTGTTAGAACCAATCAGACGAGCCATTATTTTGCTGAGGTAAAGATTGATGACGTTCCACCACCTCCTCCTCTTCCTTCCATTCCAAAATTTGCTTATCTCATTTCTGGATCAAGAGGTGACATTGAGAAACTTTGGAGGACTCTTCATGCTTTGTATCATCCATGGAACTATTATGTTGTTCATTTGGACCTCGAGTCACCGCCAGAGGAGAGATTGGAACTCGAATCTCGGGTAGAAAAGCATCCTATTTTTGCAAAGATTGGGAATGTTTACGTGAATAAAAAATCGAATATGGTTACTTATAGAGGGCCCACGATGGTTGCTAATACTCTTCACGCATGCGCTATTGTTCTAAAGAAATATAATGACTGGGACTGGTTTATTAATCTTAGTGCTTCGGATTATCCTTTGGTGACTCAAGATGGTGAGCTTTATAGTCTTTACCCCATTGATGTTGCAACAGATTTATGATATATATTTTTCTCATTAGTATTTTTCCTGCAGATCTTCTTTACACGTTTACTGATTTGAAACGAGAACTTAATTTCATAGAACACACTAGCCGCTTAGGATGGAAAACGTAAGTTCTGCTATGCATCTATTAGGACTTATTCGAGTATTATTATTTGCAAGAGAAGGCCATAAATGTGTGATTATGTAAAATTTGATTTTGTTGCAGGGGTCAGAGGGCTATGCCGTTATTTGTAGATCCTGGACTCTACCAGACAACCAAGTCCGACATATTTCGGGTCGCACCCAACAGAAATTTACCAACTGCGTTTAGATTGTTTACAGGTTAGTTCAATCATTTTGATCTTTATTTATTTATTTATTTTATCACAGTTGGAACTATCAAACACATCGTTTCCCAACTCAGGAATTAAACTTTATTGGATATATTTGATTTTTTCTTGTAGGGCATTTTAATTATGTCAAAATTTTAAGACGATTTAAACTTGACTGATGGTTTTAAGATGATTGGGACTGATATCTTTATTTGATTCTTGTTATGACATATAAAATCATTCAGAAGCATTTCGATTTAAATTTGACTTTGGACGAGAAAGAATTAGGAGTTTGCTTGTGCATACATGGATTTCCTCTTCCATTGGAGAATAAGTAATGGGAGTTCGAAATACAATAATCATCATAAAATTACTGTCAGTCAGTATGCTCCAATTTGAACAGTTCCTATTAATACATTAGCAGTCCTTGTTGCTCATAGTTATGCATAACCATCAGTTAACCGATTTCTGGTTTGACATCTCTCTTTTAGAAGCTGTTGGGATTTTAATTGCGTAAGCCAATCATATATGTGGTGCCTAGTATCTTGTCAAATCTGCTAGTTTGCATCACTGTTAGGGATCACGGGACTCCAGATCTCTTATAGGTTGTGATTGACTCGATCAAAATGCATAATTGAGGGATTTTTAGGGAATCAGGACCTCAGTTCCCGTAGGGTAGATCCCACATGGATTCTGCTAAGTAATAGCGGAGTTCAGCGACCTTCTAAGATTAATCCACAATTGATTGTATCCTGTAATCAAGAGATCATGTTTCCAAAGCATAAAGAAAATTAACCATCATCAATTTGGCAAATGATGATATAATTAGTAGGGTAAATTACATAAGTACCCTCGAGACCCTAATTACGGAAACACCTCGAGGTTTGATAAACTACTATAACTGTTCATGTTAATAAAAATATATTACAATTTCACCCTTGTCATTAGAAAGTAATCTACAGTTTCACCGACTGTTTTTACCGATCAAAATATCTTGGTAATTTGCAAAACCGCAGAGGGCTCGTGGTAATTATCCGATAAGCGAGGGGGTGTGCATACGTCTTTGTCCTTCTATGGCTTCTAACTTATAACATCACTGACGCTTCTTCTTGTTTGCAGGTTCTGCTTGGATGATCTTATCACGTGCATTCGTGGAGTACCTCGTATGGGGTTGGGACAATCTCCCAAGAACCCTACTCATGTATTACTCAAATTTTCTTTCCTCGCCCGAAGGCTATTTCCACACCGTTATCTGCAACGCCCCGGAATTTGTCCCAACAGTTGTCAATCACGACATGCACTATATTTCTTGGGATACCCCTCCAAAACAGCATCCTCATACGCTCACCATTAACGACACTGCAAAAATGATTGCAAGTGGTGCTCCCTTTGCACGTAAATTCAATAAAGATACTCCTATCTTGGACAAAATTGACAGAGAATTGCTGAGGAGGAGAAATGGGAGTTTCACACCCGGCGGGTGGTGCAAAGGGAAACCTCGTTGCTCCAAAGTTGGAAATACAAGTAAGCTAAAACCGGGTCGCGGTGCTGAAAGGCTTCGGAGCCTTATAGGCAAAGTAGTTTTGTCACCCGAATTTAGTAAACGTCAGTGTATCTAGATTATATATTGTATCATTCTTGCTCGAGGGAAGGAAATAACGCATTAGAAATACTGCATTAGAAACAAACATTGATCTATTGGCCCTATTTTTGTAGATTCTTTTTTCATATTTAATTACTTGTTATACATGTTAGTTATATATCTTCTGTGGTGTTTCTTGCAGCACTTGTTTTTCTTTTAGGTAATTTTTCTTTTGGTGAACAAAAGTGTGGGTAGGATCGACTCGGTCACCTATCACGGATCAGGCATGCCTCTGCATACCAATTTGACTGGATTTTAAAAGTTTTACAAAATAAAACACAAATTACCTTACTAGTTTGATCCCACTAAATCTTAATGATGCAAGTTTCTTGGTGCTATGGTGCTTATAATTCCCTCCACCGTGCCTCCAAGCCCCAATATATTTTATTTTTTATCAGCAAAAGGCTGGCCGGGTGAAGTCCATAATGGCTACGATTAGGGCTCGGGGTCATCCTGGAAGGAGAAAGGAGTGAAATAATAGGGGTATAGGCGAAACATTGGAAGAGAGAAAACCAACAAAATAGATATAACAATAACCGGCTAAGCGCTTTGAGTTTACGTTAATAGACATCAAATCACCCTAAGGAAATATGCTGATCCTGAACGCAGAGCCAATCAACGAGATGGGAGTCAGATTCAACATAGATGATCGGATTGTGGCAAAGAGCAAATGAAGAAAGCCAGAGTCATATATGTGAAGAGCTGACATAACAGGATCCTAAAAAAGGGAACCTAATTGTCACAAAATGTTTATTTCACTAAAGGTCATTAAGACATATAGTTCAACTTTGTCAACCTAGTCCCATGGTCACTTATGAAGAAGCATCTGCAAAAGAGCCTCCGTTTTGGGGGGATTTTGTATCCCCATCTCAATGACAATTGTGATTGCCAAGGACCCAAACTCCTAAATTTGGTACCCACTTAATTCATTACCCGAGTGTAGTCGGACCGATTAGACAAGATGTCAGCATATTCACATATGAGTGAAACTATCATATATTCATGCTGGCATTTTACTCAAAACAGTACCCAAGTGTGTAGCATGAATTACCGCGTCCCCCCAAGAAATAAACCCATCTCCCAAAGAAATAAAAAGAGAACTATTTAATATGCCCCCAAGTACAAGACATCTAGACTACGAATCTAGGACAAGCAGACTGAACCAAATTATGGTTAGCAAAGCTGATAGAAAAACAGACATGAATATGGAGACTCAAATATTTGATTAAGAACCATGAGAATTACAGAATATACAACGAAAAATCAATGTATAACCACCCTCCCTTTCACCCCTATCCCTCAAACTTCACCTAATGTTTATATCTACAATACACTTGGTCAAAAGATGAATCTCTCTCTTCAATTTATAATCTATATCAATTACAAACTAAGCCAAAAATTTGTTTTATCCATACCAATTTTCTACTTTCAACTATAATCAGACAAAAGACACGCCTCGGCTACCAACTCCATGACCGTGAGCGCAAACTTCAGCTGCTTTCTTCATATATCAACACTGATGCTGTTCCACTAGGGTTCCATTTGTTGTTCTCTCAACATGTTTTGCCGGATTTAAGCCATCTCCAAGAGCTTAATATTTCCCATGGAATTTGCAGCAACCAAGGTGGAAGAATTACCACGCCAACACACAGATGAGATAAATTGTGCAGCGTCGTCCACATCATCTCCAGAAAGTGGATCCGAGTTATTAAATTTAAACGATAATACGGGCATGGGGAAAGCTTTGTGGTAAACAACCACCTGAAAATGACTCAGCAACAACCAAAGAGCAATTAAAAATTGTACGTTTAGTATGTAATAACTTTCACAGGAAAAAGGAAGGTGGGAAGGGGTAATTTGAATTTCAAGGTTAAATTGTCACATATGGTCTAACAATACAGTGGTAAATTTATGCTGTACCGGATGAAAATGGCATTGATAATCTCAAAAGTGAAATTTCTGTTGGCATACTGCGGATAGTAAGAAAATATTGCAATATGTCGACAAAGATGGATTATTAAGCCATAAAAGCCAACACCCCGGACTTTTACATTATGAGGTTTTAAGTGTAAGTCCTACTAGAAGGGTATTAATAGGATTTCATATTAGTTTAATCAGTTAGGTTTACCACAAATGATTAGACGTTATATATTCAAATAGTCACCGATAATCATCAACATTCTGATGTACCCAAATATATTTCTATAGAATCAATGCATTTCATGTTTTCAACAGACAACCGATGTTAGAATCAGCATATTATCCAACCTCATAAGATCATTTCTATCTATTCACCTAAAATCAATCTATATCTATATCTATATTAGAGTGGACCTTGGATGTGTTTCTTCCAATTGTAAAATGACCTGATGGTCCTTAACAAATAATCGAAATATTAAATTAATTAAACCTAGACTTTTGAAGCCTAACTGCCTAATTTCAAAAGACCCATTTAACAGTAGAATTCCAAAAGACCACTTCCAGCTTTATGCAAAATTTGGGGGGACACAGTTCCCCAGTCAAATGTTTCCATTGCCATTTGCAATATGCACTTTACAGCCGATTCATTCAAATTGTTAATACCATATATTATTCAGAATATAAGATAGTTGTTTTTACATCAAATGATGTGAATCATGATAAGTCAGCAACGAGATCGATATTTGCATTAACGTGGCATGATCATCATCCTTTGGTGCGGAACACCCAAATTTACGCAAGAGGTTCTTCTTCTTTTTTCTTTTTTTGTTTTTGGGTGGGGGTGGGTGGTAATTCAATAAGTTCGTTATTATTAATAGAACTTCAAAGACCTACTCTGAAATTAAATTATTATTGATATCAAAATGGAGAGTTATTCACCCATCAAATAAACTCCATCGATTATTTGTATTATACGAGGGCTTAAATGTCCTCAAAATCATAGTTATGATGAGAAAGTTTATGAGCCTATTGTAGACTAAATAACCAACCAAATAACAGATGATCTCATTATCCTTTCACAATAAGAAGAAAAACGTTGGAGGACGAAACAAGATTTCTAAAGTAGTCATTTCAACTTGATGGAATTATAATTATTAGAGAAAGATAATCATCTAAAAAGATAGTGACAAACCTTTTAAAACAGTAGTTTTTCAAATAAAATAATTAACATACGAAACAAGTCAAGAAAATTATCAGAAAAACATAATTATTAGAGAAAGATAACCATCTAAAAAGATAGTGATAAACCTTTTAAAAGAATAGTGTTTTCAAATAAAATAATTGAAATACGAAACAAGTCAAAAAATTATCAGAAAAATATATATGATAGTACATACTGGACAATTCATATTGTATCAAACAATATAGGGTAAATTACATGAACATCCCCTGCAGACCCTAAGTACAAAAAACAACACAAGGTTTGAGAAATTATTATAACTTCCCCTGTCAGTGAAAACTTATTACAATTCCACCCCTATCAGTGAAAACATATTACAGTTTCAAAGAGAATTACATGAAGATTATTCTTAGTTAAATCGAAAGCCAGAAGAAGAATCAAAAGTTATTATCTCCTCAGATAACAATATTGAAATATGAATCAAGAGGTAATAAGTACTAATTATATTATAATTTGAATAATATTTTAGAAAACAATTTAAAAACGCTTACTTACCATGCTTGATGATGTATGAACTAATTAGAATATGAAACATGTTCTTCTATGCTAATTTGCTTGTCAAACATTAAATATTATGGCATATTATAGTACAATACCTAATAGTCATGTGTTAAACCGCAAATTTTCAAGTATGGTCTATTCGAGAGTAGCTTATTTCCGTTGAACGTGTTCAGGCATCACCCACCAGGACCATTCTGGGAACTGAATCACATCTATATTTTCAGTAATTTCAACACTCTCCTAGAAAAGTAGCTCCAGGCTGTCAAAGACACTTTGGTATTATGCACACACAACGCAAGTAAAGTACCACATGCACAATACAATTAATTGACTTCCACTAGCTCTCTACGTTACTTTATCCAACTACCTTAGCATTGAAGTTCAATTAGCTGGGAATGGACCGTCCCAACATGCATTTCTCACCTTCATGCATGAATGTCAAACCTCAACTACACATGCGCACACGAATTTATGCAAGATATGACATTATGGCTGGTTCTTTTCTCTTTTTGTTGGGTGTTTTTTCTTTTTGTTTTTCCTTTTTTCATTTCCATTGATTTTGGTTCAAACATATGGGGAGATGGAAAGGGAGCAAGGAGAGGTCAATTCCACACAAGAATAGTTCATCAGACATCCTTAACAAAACCAACTGGCTTCAGTTGACAACAAAGTACGAAACACAAAAGTACATACTGGTATAGATGTAATAAGTAAAAACAAATAGCAACACGCACAAGCAGTAGCATTATGAAGTGAAAACGTGAGATACCTCATTTGTTTCTGAGCCTGTTGCAATATAACCTTCAGATACAGACAAACCGACGAAATTCTGAAATAAAGTGATGTCCATTGTCAGATATCAAACATGACAACACTATAGTCAACTGATGGGAAACCATAAAAAAGAGGCCACAGATAAGGTCAGATAACAAACTAGACACATTTTATTTTCGTAGGTTTTATACATTCTGAAGTAAATGAATAATCATCCAAAGGAAAACTATCATCATGCTGAGGATTTAGTTTCGCTAGCAAGAAAACGTAAGTGGGGTATGATAAAAAAATAGGAAGAATAAGGAATTCCATTCTTTACAGGTTTGGAGTTAATCAAAATCTGGATGAAGTTTTGGACTGCTTTAGAACAAAATATGACCATTAGAATCCGAGGGAGAAGACCAGATGCGTAAACTCTAAACTAAGAAAATAGAATAATACCACTTGATGTTGGAATGATATTTTTTGGTCAATGTGCAAGCGAATATGTTGAGAAATGGCACGATACATACTGAAATATATAGGATTTTTTAAGAGAATCGAATGGTACAAAGTACCTTTACATTCAGATGGCCTGTGAATGACTGCAACGGACAATCAAGAACTCTAGATGTGCACATTGACAAATCCCAGAGCTTTAGCGTGTTATCCGTGGACGCAGACACAAGAGTTGTTGAATCAATGAACTTCACGTAGCTCACTGTTTTATTATGCCCAACTAGGGTACAAAGAGGCATTTTTAAGTTACGAAGATCATAGTAATATATTCTGTGATCTGCTGAACCAAACGCCAGAGAACGACTAGAGTCTGTGGGAAATTGCACACAGCAGACATTCGCCTTTGTCTTGATGGTACCGACACTTGCTCCCTGCAGTAGCAACCCATGTAAGAAAAACAACTTATTACACATCCCAGAATTTAATCCACACAGCAATGATAACTAGATGCTGTAGTACGTTTAGTTTCAAAGCTGACATCCACCAAGTGCAAAAATATAATTGCCTGATTGATATTCCAGAGCTTGACGGAACCATCATCACTCCCACTGGCCAGCGTCGTTGGCTCTGCCACTGAAAAATCAATGGACCACACGCGCCGTTCATGTTCCTTCATTTCCATGAAAATCTGACTCCTAGTGACATCCCACACCTGGACAATTTATCAAGAAAAAAAATTATTTGTGATCAAGGTAAAGAGCAAGGGTAAAGAATATCCATTGTCCCAAATCCAACTTACCTGCACCACACCTTCAAAGTTACTCGAAGCAATCTGGCTTTTGATGTAGCCATTCCAACATATGCTACTAAGCTTTGATCTACTTGTCATTTCCATCACAGGATAATGAATATCGCGATCTTCATTTAAGATTGAGTTATATTCAAATACTTTGATCTTCTTGTTTACACCGGCAGTCGCAAAAAACTCCCCATCACGGTCGAAACTAAGGGAGCACACCAGGTTTGATGAATTCAAGAGATCCCCTTGCTTTAAGTCTGCCTTAACTTTCAGCTTACTGAAGGATAAATATTTGCATAAACCTTCTAGGAATGTATTTACCCATCCACTTTGCCTGTGTTCATTATATGGATCTTTTGATGATGGATTACTGATGGAACTTCTTTCGGTTCCTCCAAGAGATCCTCTACCATCACTAGACATTTGAGAATGTCTGGCCAATGGACGGCCAGTTGGATTTACAGCCCTTCGTCTCGACAAGAAATAAGCTGATTCCAATTTTCTGAAATTCTTCACAAGGCGTGAGCTTTTGGAGAAAACGCTTTCTTGATGTCCAGCTGGCATCTCTAATTCTTGATTTTCATCAGCATGGTCATCAGATTCATCTTGGTTGGTGGTAAAAAGGCCCTGCCTGATTCGCTTTCTCGACCCTGAGCTACCAGAATCATCATCATCTGTCATGTTCATCGAATGGGAACCTGATGCAGATTTCTTGCCAGATTCCAAACTTGAGCCTCTTTTTATCCTGAGAGCTGTCTTCAGCTTTGTGACTTCTTCTATGTCAGAAGATATAAATGATATTATCTCATTCAAGTTATCTGCAGTATCCTGTTTTCTTTGTTGCAGCAGCAGAAGAAATTCCAGTAACAGCTCCTGCTCCTCTATCTTCTCACGTAGCTGTATAGCAGCTTCTCGTTCTTCTATGTCATTTCTAGGTTCATTTAGAAACTCACTTTGCAACAGCTCACTGTTGGGCATACCGCGAGAATGTATAAGAATGGGTAAGAAAAATCACTAATAAAAACATGCAAAACCCACAGCACATACTCGAGATGAATCATCCCAGAAGAACACAAGAAAAGAGTTTGGCGTCAACAAGAAATAATTGAAAATTCAATAAACGTATGTATCATCTATGAAACTCAACAAAAATGATAGGTGTGATATAGGCAGAAGCAACCGTATAGAAGAAATCAACAAGCAGCAAGAAATACAATAGATTGGTAAAACTCAAGAAAACATTGTAGATTCATCATAATCCAATAATCAGTCTATTATCTGTAATTTCTTCCCATTTTACATGTGAACATTTCGACAATCTCAGCAGGTAATGAATAAAATTTTGATGAAGTGACAACCGACATGAGGCACGGTTAATGTCCCAAAGTTTAAATTATGGACTCACAAATCCCACTCATTAGTATAAAGAAGTTAATAAATACAATATAAATCTCAAATTTCATTGTGCGAACAACTCTTTTATCCCCTTAAAAAATTAAATTACAAAACCCGTGTTGATGACATTACTCCAAAGGCAGGTAATTGGTTTCAGTACCAAGTAAGGTCTTCAGAACATAATCATAAACTCGCAAAACGAACAATGGTGCATGATCAAAGGAGTACATAAACTAGCTGATGAAATAGAAAAAAGGAAGGCAAGTAATGGTGCAAAAAAGCTAAGTTAATTGAAGCTTCAATCTCAACGGACATGTTATGACAGAAACTCGCCTCATTTTAGGTCGGCTACTTGGCTCTGGATGCAGCAACCATAAGCAAAATGAAGCTTCTTTAGGCCACTTAAGAAGCAACTGGGGAGGGAGTACACGGTGTCTAAGGCTTGCCATGGTTGTGCTTTTCTCTTCCACGGAACCAAAAGTGCAAAATAGCTGCTCATAAGCAAAAAACACATATTAATCAAATTTATGCACCAATTCGAAGTACTAATCTATACCAAAATCTCTAATAATAATACCTCAAAGAGTAAGACACCAAGTTGATAAATATCAGAAGCACAAACACTCGAACCACCGGAAACCTCTTCCGGGCTGGTGTACCAATTAGATTCCATCAGCAATATTTGTTTCATTGGAAAAGAATGCTTCTTATCTCCTATCCGATCAATAGCCTGATTTCCTGAACAAGATTGCAAGCAACTTGTTCCGGAATTCAGTTTTGAACCCGAACCCTTAAACTCAGCCGCTTGGCTCTTCGACCCATACTCTGGAGAATCCGACCCCGAGCCCGTACCCGAGTCCGAGCAAGAAGCAGATTCAATGAACGAGACGCGATTATAAGACGACATAACGAAGCACGAAGGCCGAACATTATGAACCACAATTCCCTGAGAATGAGCCAGGTCTACAATATGCACAATTTGAGAAAATATGTGACAACACTCAAACGCATCCACTCTCCTCTCCGGATTATCCAACCACTGCCTCAAACTAACATCGTTGGATTCCACGGGCCGTGTCAAGGTTCCCCCCTCGACCGCGGCATCCTCAGCTCCGGCGACCGGAGTTCTGTGGCTGTCGATATCAGGCCATAGAGTTCCGTCTCTTCCTTTTCTCTCTCTCCCCCGGAGAATCCTAGGGTTTCTATCCGAAAACGACGAAGAATTCAACCCCCTGGAACTATCAGACCTCTGCCAACCAGACTCTGATGAGCCGTCCATAACTATAGTATACTTACATGAATCGAAGGATACACATAGACACATATGGATTTGCACAATGATTTGATGATCCACAAACTTATCTCAATTTCTTTCACTAACACCACTCCAATCATTCTCAATTAAGACGCCATAAATCTACTCATTTAAGCCCGCACTATATATAAACAGTTACCAAACGCTTCTTGATTGTTACCAGATGAGCATACAATACATACACCACAAATCTTTCAATATCAACAATTCAAAGTTCAATCTCCCGTAATTAGCAAAGAACTAGAAAAAGATTGTAATACACACAGCAATACATAGCTTTAGAGAGAGAAAGAGAGAGAGATGAGAGAGAAAACAAACAAGAACCACACAAACTGATACTGTTTTAACTTTTTCGTCACATCCCAACAGATAAAGAAACAGTATCAGTACACCTTTTTCCGTAAGCTAAGCAAAGCACCGCAGCCTCATAAATTGCCCCCACACACACCCCCACAAGATTTTTTGCCAATTAACACAGGCCTTTACTGCACTATTATTACAACAACAATGCAATTTTTCAGAATGGTAAAAGCTTCGTCAAATTACTTCACTTTTTTTTTTGTTAGAAACCCTAAAAGGATCTTTCTGTTGTATGTATGTATGTATTGTTGTATGTATCGGTAACCACACATTCGCAATCCTATTCCAATATCATGTATGAAGCGACGTGGCGCATCCTCGTCCTCAATAATCTCTCAGCTTTCTCTTGAAATTAGAAAAAATGGAAACGAAAAATCAATTCTTAATTCGATATATACATATACATATATTTATATATATTAGAATAGAAGAACAAAATTTACTTCATGTGTGGCCCATAAGGATCTTCAATTTCCGATGGTACAGTACAGTCCCCAGAACTCGTAAGGCGTCAAATTTATATATATATATATATTATTATTATAAAAATGTATAAAAATTAATGGCCTTTCAACAGCAAAATGGTAGTATAATATTATTGTTGAATTTTTTAATCAGAGCAGGCACAATTGATTAACCTAATCTAATGTGAACTGCATAGAACTCAGTAAACTAATGGTGGATAATGATTTGTTCTTAAAAGCGAGAGATTTGGTCAGCCAATTAATATAGTGAATTGGTACTGTGTTCACAGACCGGACAACGAATCGAAAAAGTGATCGAGTCACAAATTACCAGTTCAACCATCGAGTCAATCGCGATCGAATCGATGACGTCATAATTATACAATAAATAATAATTAATATACTATTAAATCCATAAAATATGAAAATATGAAGAAAAAAAATATGTATTTCCTATATATATATATATGAAAATATGATAAAAAAAATATGTATTTCTTATATTTAGGGGGGCAATATCAGATTTTTAGATTTTAAAAAGTTTATTTTCAAAATCGCCCGATTTTACGGGTTGAACCACGGTTTTGACCAGTTTTGATTGGTTTTGTGCCCTGAACGAGTTTTTCAAATAATCGGACAGTCATTGAGTAAAAACCCATGTGATCGGATTACTACGAGCCGTGTTCGAATACACTAATCCCATTAATGTATATATGACACACACTCCCACTATCCCATAGTGTTCGACTGACACTCCTTTGTCAGGGCATGTGTTATACAAGTTCATACCAATCTCAATGCCTAATTGAGATTCTCCAACTTGCGAACCATTTAAGTGATCACTTATCAAACCCTTCTAGTGCCCATTTCCTTCTGATTAATGGTCGATTCCGATTTTAGCCGCTCCAACCGTCTAGTCTGATCCGATTTTCACAACATTGATTTGGTATTGAACTCCCTAATTAGGGAATATAAAACTCAATTATATACTCTTGCGTGGATGCATTGTTGATTGATTTGTTCGACTTATCGTATTTGATTTAATTAGGATTATGGCTTATTTTTTGACATGGTATTGGTCTGCGATGACAAAGTTAACTAACATGGATACATTATGGGCCCGATTGAATGGACATCTATTTCCCATTTCTCCTTTTTCATATATAAAGTAAGATAAATTATTTTTTTAAAAGTAGATATATGATAGAGGAAGTGTGTTTAGATGATTTTTTTATAGAAAAAACTATAATGATTACGTGTGATGTGATATATATTTTTTTTGTGGGGAAATGGTATGGATGAGTTTTGTTTTTGTAAGAAAATTTAGACATATTTAAGTTAAACTCATCGATTAAGGCATCCTAAAATATGCAAAGTGGATCTTATTTTGTAGCTTATATCATTTCAAATAATGATATGTGATTATTTTGATGATTATATTAAGATATTGGCTGATAAAGTACTTTTAGTTATTGGGTAAACAGTTTAATCATGAATAGTAAAAATTTAGAGAATCTGGAAAAAAAAAAATTAAAATGCCACCTAAACCCATTTTTCAAATAAATTTGAGATTTTTTTAGGAAAATCGTGTGTAGCATTTCTTTGAGATATTTTTAGGAGATACCAAATAAATGCATTTTTGATGAAAAAAATATCTGAGAAATCGAGAAATGGGAAACAGCGTACCATCCAATCGAGGCTTATGGGTTTATTTATGTTGGGTTAGTGGAGTTAGATCAAACAAGAGAAGTAGAGAGCTGAAGAAACGGGTAAAAGAAACAAAAATTAGGCAAAAGAAAAGCGGTAGCCGCGACTTATAGAAAGTTTAGCCGCTGCTACGAAGTTCAAACCTACTGCACAAGCAAACCAGAATGGTAGCCCCGGCTTTGGCCAATTTTGCCACGGTACGACGACGACGACCTTTTCGCAGCGGGGAAAGTAATTTTAGTCGTGGTGAAAGTTCGGGCAGGCAGATCATTAAGCAGTTTTTGATTTCTTTTGTTTCGTAAGTGCTTTAGACTATTCACTTATATTAAGATTGTGTTTCCTAGTTTGATAGGGTTTTATATTATTCTACTATTATAAGTAGTAGAATTCAACTTATAATTATTGAATTAACTCAAGAGAAATAAAGATGTAGTCAAGGTTAGCTCGTGGATATAGGCAATTTGCAGAACCACGTTAAATCCTTATGTTCATTCTTTTAGACTTAGATTTTATATTTTTTTGATTATTTCTTCGTGCTCTGATGCTACCATTCCTAAAAACTAATATCAGAGCCATAGGTTGTGGATTTAGAAGACGTCCTAGATCTAGATCTATGGGGAAGCGCTATGGTTAGTGCGGATTTTATTGTGGGAATGATTGTAGGAGAAGAAGGAATAATCAAGCTCGACAGTTTCGTTGCAGGTAACACGAATTGAGATCGTGGTTAAGCTAGAGAAGATGACAGAGAAAGATGGGATCAGTTAGATCGCCAGCCATAAAAGAGTAATCTAATTTAACGTTAACGAGAAAAAGTAAAAAAATCGTGGTGCCAGCAGATAGGCAAATCCTCAGCAGCAGAGGCAGATTTGTGTTACCAGGTGGGTAGACACAAAGCCAGTAGGAACAGTTGTAGTGCTGATGGCTGATCCGTAGAGCCAGAGGTCAGAGGGTCGTTCCATATTTTCGAGAGGGTTAAACGAGTTGCCAGAGACCAGAGAGGCAGAGTTACGATGCCAGAAAGCAAATTCACTGAGCCAGAGGTCATAGTGACAGTATCGGTAGCCAAGAGAGCAGAACTATGTAGTCGAGAGATCGGGGGGTAGGGTTGTGGAGGCAGATCCACGTAGAAAGAAACCATGAGGCAGAGGCACAACGTCGGGAGGCCAGCCGTGGAACTAGAAATCATGGAGGCAGGATGCTTTTTAGCAGAAGGGTGTGACATAGCTCGTGTAGTGGGAGCATCAAGCAGATATGTGGGTGCCCCGAGTTGGCTATTGAAAAACTGAGATTTGTTTGTAGAGGGGTATGACATGACTCATGCAGTAGGAGCATCGAGCAGTTACGTGGATGACTCGAGTTAGCCATTGACAAATCGAGAGTGTTGGCAGTAGGATCAGACATAACTCATATATAGGGTAGGAAGTACTTATGTGAGAGATCCAGGTTTGCCATTGGAAAAGTCCTTGGTTTAAGTGATAATGTTAGGTGCCAGGTGAGCCATCTATGGACTTGGTCATAAGACCAAAAACACTATGACATTCTTGTCTTTGATATCATATTAAATTAGTCATTGGCAACCCCGTCTTTATCGCCTAGTTAGATAAAGATCCCATGGATTACTTATGACTAGGGGATGGTCGTAACATGGGAGTGGCGACTGTGGAACACTCTTGAGAGCCAGAATCCTAAAACCCTGTTCCAAGTCATAGAGACTGCGAAATGTGGGATATCGCAGTCTCGCGAAGAATTGTTTGTGAGTGTCATTCTCATGGGAGAGTGCCATGTTCCATGAATAATGACCTTGGGTTCAATGCACACACAAAGATCCATACTTTGGTAAGTATGAGATTGAAAGACCCCGCAAGGACTCCTCGTTGGTTTTATGTCAAAATTGGAGTCCTTTAGTTTCATAGTGTGAGATTAGTCCTTTAACCTGAGATGTTATAGCTGAAAAGTATATTGTCCACTATACTTTGATATACATGTGAATTCCAGGAGGATCCTACTGCGGCGTATGTTGGGTGTAGTCTGGTGGTGTCACTGGACAGATGACATCAGACATGGGATCCATCCACGGCTTAAAACCCTGTATTTTCTATGTTGTTGCTTAAGCTAACTGATTGTTAAAAGACTTCGGCCAAGGCCTTGTATTATAAGAGGGAGTGGTGTCCCTACTTAGAAGACGATATCATTAGTATTCCAAATATAATCATAGTTTCTGGGTTATTGGGGTTTCGACTGATACCAAACCTTACACTGCAGACGGGAAAAGGATGGAAGAATTCGACTCACATAAAAATCGTAACCTGGAGAGGTTTTTTGTTTATCATTAATATCTAGGAGGTCATGGTGTTGTTGCTAGACGCCGAACTATGGCCAATAGGTGCCTTTAATTAATATGGTGTAATTAACTCAAGGCTTAATTAATTATTTAACTAACTGATTGGTTAAGCCAATTTGGAGATTGTTTAGCCTTTGTAGTCATGATCTATTGCTAACTTGTTAATGAGCCTAAGGGGTCACCAACTAACTTAGTGTAGTACCTATTGGCTAAATTAGTTCTTAGTGAATTAATGGAGAGACTAATTAATGGAAAATAATTAATCAGGAAAAGAAATAAATTAATTAAGCTGTCTTAATTAAAAATAGTCCTGATTTAATATTGGTATATTAAATTTGGAAGAGAATAATTAATTAATTAGTGGTCTAATTAATTAGTATGCAAGAGAGAAATAATATATATATATATATAGTTACACGTATGTCATGTATATGTGTGTGTGGTGGAGAGATTTTATCTTGTTCACTAAGTTAACACACACACACACACATATCTATATATATATATATATATATTATATTGAATGAATCTTGAAATATATGGTAAGATCTATTTAATTGATTAATTGACTAATTAGTTATTTAGAAAGATCATATAAATATATTTTTGGATAGATCACAAATATATAGAAAGATCTAATTAGTTAATTAGTGATCTAATTAACTAAGGAATATAGCTAAAAGAAAAAAAATTATATATATATATAGATAAATAGATAAACACCTATATATAAATATCGGAAAATGAGGCATGTGCCTCATTGTGCTATATATATATATTATGTGATTTAATTACGTGATGAATCACAAGTTTGAAGATTAGGGTTCAATCTTCATCCCTTTCTCTTCTCTCTTCTCTCTATGCATTAGAGTTTTAAATACTTTATTCCTTCCCTTTTCTCCAAAAGTCAAACATTCGGTCTCTTTAGGCTAGCACTGAAAAGGAGGATCGAGGGGTACGAGCTAAGGTGTGGATACGCTTAGAGGTGTTTTCTCTGTCAAGACACTAGAGCAAAGTAATCCAAGATCAAGGATCAAAGTGAAGCAGAGATTTTTTTGAAGAATCAAATTGGTGGAAGATTTTCAAGACTCAAGTTGAGGTCAAGAACTCAATCGATAGAAAATATTCAAGAGGTAAACATGAGAAAACCCTCTTTTGAATCTGATGGTACATTGTCAACCTAATCTCCTGTTTAAGGATTGTGGTTTGTAAAATTTTAAATATCTGTTTCCACTGCGTACCCACAATCCCGGGGATTAGACACCATAGGGGTACTCGATCCCAATAGTGGTATCAGAGCTAAGATTTGACTGTTAAAGTATATGCCCTCGAATGCCATAAAGAGGATAGATTTATAGGGCATAAACATTACAACTAAACTATGGTTTTTCTATTAATATAAGGCAGTTGATTGTTGTTTTCTTACAGGCATTTATAAGGTGTGAATAAACAACGTAAAGTCCTTGATGACAAGGCGAACCTTCTACCTCCTATGGGATAGGAGGAAAGGCACTAGAATGGTTTGACCCTTGACATCTAAAAAGGTTCGCAAGTCTAAGAAATATTGATTGGGCATCAATAGTGAATAAAAACTTGTATGATGTAAGTTTCGACAGAGAAAGTGTCAGTTGTATACTATAAAAATGGTAGTGGGAACTTATATCATAGACGTGTCAGTTGGACTGATATGTTCGAACACGGCTCGCATCAGTTCATCACATGGGTATTCACTCATTGACAGTCAGTGATGAAACTGATAAGTAGTGATAGGTACGTGTGAACCTCTGACCTGAGAAATCAAGTTGAAGATGTACTTGTGACATCAAGTTTGTCATTAGAGTAGTTAGATTCAAATCACCTGTTGGTGGAATCGACCTCGAAGTGCGACTTGATGGGCAAGTAGCATTGTTAACTGATTTGCAATATGGAATTTATTCTCTCATAAGTGAATGAATAAAATATTCTATGTGATCATGAATAAGTGAGGATGAAAGTCTTTGGCCAAAGCATTTAAATACCTCGACTTATTATGAGATTAGGCATATGGTCAAGTTATATGAGTTTGACTTTAAACCATGACTCTTATTTGACTGGGATATAAGAATAAAAGGTTTATACACGTACGGTATTCACGGCGTAAAGGTTTGGAATGATCCCATTCATTCGTTCTCAATTGGGTTACGGTGTGAGCCACGAGACTAGATAGGTGTCACTCACACCCCTTTGGATTCCTCCCAATTGCCTTTTGAGACGAACCTAAAGAGTCACGCTTAAAGGAAGTGCAAAAGGAAAAAAACATGGGAAAAAGACTTGAGAGAGATTCACGGCATTGGATGCCGTAATTAATTAATTAATTATTGGATAATTTAATTAATTAATTAAATTAATGAGTTAATTAATTTTTTGGAGAAATTGAATTATAAATTAATTAGGAATTGAATTAATTGGATTATCAATTTATTTATTGGATAAATAAATTATCCGATTAATTAATTAGCAAGCAAGACGAAAGCCCGAAGGCTTCCGAGCCCACTAAGGGGTGGCCAAATAGACGCCCAAATAGAGCTCTTGCATGCTAGTGTTATTGTTTCATAATGATATAAATATATCACAAGGTGAAAAATAACACAAGGCAACTTACATAACTTTCTCTCCAAGAAAAAGTTTTCCACCTCTCTCTCTCTCTAGCTGTCTTTGACAAGGAAAAAAGGAGGAGTTTTTCGTTTTTGATTCCGGCGTGACGAATTAGAGACGTTGGCAAATTCGGGCTTAGAGAAAAGGATCACGTTCAGAAATCAACATTCGCGAGAAAGGTAATTTTTCTATACACAATTAAACACGAGGATTAGAGATGATTCGGGCTTTAGGAATTAAATTTACTTTCTGCTGCATTTTATTCATATAATTCCCAACATTGGTATCAGAGCCAATCTCTGAATTCTGTGTTTAATTGCTTATGTGATTGACTGTTTTTTTTCGCGTTTTTGAGGCCTTCTTTGAACGTGTTTTTCATATGAAAATATTCTGAATCTCGTTGCATTTTCTTCATGAAAGTTATAGTTTAATGAGTTTCGAATCTGGGCACATAAATTTTATGAGAATCGGAGAAGTATAACCCCGAGATGAGCGCGACGCAAAAAGCGTGCACAGTCTGCGCGCTGGGCGTGCAGACAGCGCACGCTGTGCGCGCAATAGGAGGCCTTTTCGGCCTCCCGTTGCGCACACGGCGTGCGCACTGCACACCCTGGGTGGGACCCCAATGCCATGCCGTTTCACGGCGCCCCAGCGTCCGGCCAAGCATGATTAAACCGTGCGCTGGGCGCACGACATACACCGTGCCATGCGCCCAGCGCACGGACCTGTTTCGGGGCCCGGGTTTTCGTGACTCGGGCCCTAATGGGTCGGGTTATATTTTCCTAAGGCCCAAATTTTAATTGAATAGGTGTTTGGGCTATTTTAGTTATCCGGGTGGATCAAAAGGATGATGACCCAGATTTAATTAAAAAGGGGCCCAAATTGTTTTGATTAAAATTGTGGATAATTCAATAAATTAGTTATTGGGCCTAATTAATTAATTTTGAATATGCCAATGGTTGGTAATTTAATTTTGATAAAATTAAGCTCAATATAGTTTTTATTGATCTTTATTTGAATGAAATAATTAATTAATAAACTCTTGGAGAATTTTATTTATTAAGTTATTTATTTAAATAAAGAATTCTCATAAATAGGATTATTTTCATATGAATCAATAAAATTTGGAATTTTATTGTGGAAATTAATCAAATTGGACTAATTAATTTTTATTAATCACCAACATAAGTGTTTTATTTATCGCGAGAATGTATTATGTGATGGTGACATATGTCTATGGGCTTAAGTTGCTTCTTTTGATTATGTATTTCTTTTGATGTGTTGTGAGGGCCTGTTTGAGCCCATTTTATTTTATTTCTAGATTTATGTATAGGTTTTAAATTACCTCTGGTAATAAATAGAAATAGAATAGACCTTTCAAGATGGAGATCATGCAAAAGAAGAAGAGCTTGGAGCCCACGAAGATTAGCTAGGCTTTTCTTTTCAAATTTATGATGGCCCATTGGCTTGGGCCCTTTAGATAAAAGCCCATAGACTTGTGTGTTGTATTATTGCTTTCGATGTATGTTCATTAGTTGTATAAAGCATATGTGTTATCAATATGCGCTATATAAATTGGTAAATGTGCAAAGTGAGACAAAATAAATGTTTTGAACATGAATTCTCCCAAACAAAAATATTACTAAGTTAGTTAGGGGTGCTAGGCATCCTTTCCCTCCACTAAACTTAATAAGATCAAGGATTAAATCCATGTGTGGCATCTTCCCAGTAAGTGGGGATCATATATTAAGATTTAATTCTAGAATTTTATTAAGTGCATTGGATGCCTTAATCGAGACATATTTCACTCCAAATATCGTTAAAGGGTTGTAAGGTGAAATTCAAATGTTAGATTATGAGGAGTTAGTGGGAATGAACTTAGATAGTCCACTTTACCAATAAATCGTTAAAGGGTTGCGGTATTTGTGGATTATGGGATAAATATGATTGAACCGTCTATTTGATAGATTGATGTTTAACATGACTTTAATTAAGTAATGGACCAAATATTGTTAAATGGTTGCCATCCATTATATTGATTAAAGAACTCAATCCCCACCACAAAGTTTTCATCAACGATCGCTTCCGTCATTTCACAGTGGGAGTGTGAAATATCGAAAAATGTAGTGGGAGCCAAGTTATAAGTCGAAGTCCTTGATTTTAAAATTGGTTTAGTTTAGTTCAATAATCTAATTAAGTCTAACTTATTTTCTGCAGTCATTTTGTTTTATCTCTCTCAATCAAAAACCATGTCTCCCAAACCACTGTCGAAGTTAATGGAAAATACGATTCTCACCGGTTCAAATTACATAGAATGGCTCACTATGCTTAGGATGGTCCTTAGCAGTGAATCCATTGACTATGTATTGGAAATTGGTCGTCCTCTCATTCCTAGACCAGACGAGGGTGATGAAGTTCACCTAGCTCGTTGGGATTGGTGCTGTGACAACCATAGAGCAAGAGTGTACATATTGAGCTCAATGTGCATAGAGCTGCAAAGGTCTCATGATAAGATGGATAATGCAAGAGAAATTATCCTTCATCTGGATGAATTGTTTGGAGAACGCGGTAGGACCGCCAGATACTTTATTTCAAGGGATCTATTCCGAACTAAAATGACTGAAGGAGAAGATGTTGGAGAACACGTTTTCAAAATGATGACCATGATAGAAAAACTAAAATCTTTAAACTTCTACATGGACCTGCATCTCCAAGTCGATCTTATTCTACAGTCACTCCCAGATTCGTTCTATTATTTCGTCATAAATTTTGATATGAATGACATTGAGGGATCTTTAGCTGGACTATTGGAAAAACTCAAGGTTGCTCAGAAACAAATAAAGATGGACAAATGGAACAATCCGATGGCTATTACATTTCCTAAAACATTTGATGGAAAAAGGAATAATGCCCATTTAGAGGAGGGAGCATCCAGTACGACTTGCTACAAGGCACAGCGAAGGAGAAATAAGAGGGCTAGAAAACAGGACACATGTTTATGCTGCGGTGAGCTGGGCCACTGGAGAAAAGACTGTCCTAATATACAAGCAAAAGGTGAATAACTTTATAGTTTGAAACTAATTGCTTTATAATATTCCCTCTTCATCGATTATGACTCAGAAGTTAATACCTTTTGTATAATTGTGTGAATCAGAATCTGGGAAGAAGAAGGGAGCTGAGCCCTAATGAGGAGAAGATCAAAGTAGGTAGCGGGCAAGGCGTCGCGGCTACTAAAACAAGATCTGCCTCATTATTTTTTATTCTAGACATATACTATTTCTGGATATTGTTAAACATTGGTTCAATTTCCGTTTTAGTTAAATAAGGTTACACTTTCGTTTTATTAATGAACAATGCAAGATTTATTATGGTAATAAATTAGTAGGCTTTGTTTCTTTGATAAATGCATTGTGTTACCTTAATGTCAAGAATAAGTGTGTTGTGAATACAATACAAAGGAAACGTAGTAGGCTTGAAATAAACCAAAGATTAATATGGCACCTTCGACTAGGCCATGCTGGCGAACAAAAGATTCGCAAAATGGAAAAAGATGGGCTAATTGGCCCACTGGGATTGGATCCCTATCCTACTTGTGAATCTTGTCTCAAAGGCAAGATGGCTTGATCGCCCTTCACAGGGAATTTTGAAAGGGCCTCACAAATCTTAGGCTTAGTGCATACTGACGTTTGTGGTCCATTTGGAGAAATGGCCAGAGGAGGTTTCCTTTACTTTATCACCTTCACTGATGACCATTCTCGATATGGTCTAGTGTACCTGATGAAGCATAAGTCTGAATCCATTGACAAGTTCAAGGAATTCAAGGCTTTAGTGGAAAATCAAACAAGTCAACGTATAAAAACTCTTCGATCTGATCGAGGAGGAGAATATATGAGCGACGAGTTTGACTTATACCTCAGAGAGAATGGTATAGTATTGCAACTCACACCTCTAGCGACTCCACAGCTGAATGGAGTAGCATAGCGAAGGAATCGAACCTTGTTGGACATGGTTCGCTCCATGCTTAGCTACACTGATTTACCCATTTCACTATGGGGTCACGCGCTGCTTACAGCTGCACACATTTTAAATAGATGTCCGTCCAAGTCCGTTCCTCTGACTCCTTATGAAATGTGGAGAAATATGAAACCAAGTCTTAACCACATAAAGATTTGGGGATGTCCGGCTTATGTCAAAAAGACTAAAGTGGACAAGTTGGAGGCTAGGTCCTTAAAGGGACGTTTCATTGGATATCCTGAAGATTCTATGGGATACCTCTTTTACCTGCACAATGATCAAAGGATCATTGTAGCCTTACAAGCCCACTTTCTTGAAGATGAGTTCATTCAAGAAGGAGGAGCGGGTAGAAAGATTGTTCTAGAAAAACAAAATGAAACCCCACTGGATACATCTACACAGGGAGTGAGAACCGAACCTTCTGTAACACAACCACAACCACGATGATCGAATAGAGTATCTCAACCTCCTGAGAGGTACGGATATCTAATGCAGAGGGAGTTGGATCTTCATTCTGTGTTAGAGGAGGATCATGGAGATGATCCCTCCACTTTTGATCAAGCGATGGTGGATGTGGATGCTGCTAGATGGCGTGAAGCTATGCAAACTGAGATCGATTCGATGCATGCAAACCAAGTCTGGAAACTTGTAGACCAACCTGAAGGGGTAAAACCAATCGGGTGTAAATGGATCTACAAGAGAAAGATTGGTGTTGATGGCAAAGTAGACACCTACAAAGCCAGGCTAGTGGCGAAAGGGTATAGTCAAAAGGAAGGAATTGACTACCAATAAACCTTCTCGCCAGTGGCTATGATCAAATCAATAAGGATTCTACTTGCAATAGCAGCACACCTAGATTATGAAATATGGCAAATGGATGTCAAAACTGCTTTCCTAAATGGATTCCTAGAAGAGGATATCTATATGGAACAGCCTAAAGGTTTTGAATCCGAGGAGCATATTCATAAGGTGTGTAAACTTGAGAGATCCATTTATGGACTCAAACAAGCGTTTCATAGCTGGAATCTACGTTTTGATGAGGTTGTCAAAGGATTTGACTTCATCAAAAACGAAGACGAGCCCTGTGTTTACAAGAAGGTTAGTGGGAGCAAGTTGACATTCCTAGTGTTATATGTAGATGACATATTACTAATTGGGAATGACATAGAAATGCTCACCACAACCAAGAAGTGGCTTTCGAGTACATTCTCTATGAAAGACTTGGGAGAAGCGACCTATATTCTAGGGATTCGGATCTATAGAGATCGAACCAAAAGAATGATAGGATTTTCTCAAGCCCTTTACTTAGAAAAGGTCCTAAAAAGGTATAGGATGGAAGATTCTAAGAAAGGTTTCCTACCAATGAGACATGAGATACATCTTTCAAAATCTATGTGTCCTCAAAGTAAGGAAGATAGAAAAGAAATGAACATTATACCCTATGCGTCCGCTGTGGGCAGCTTGATGTACGCGATGCTCTGTACTATACCCGACATTGCTTATGTTGTGAGCGTTGTTAGTCGATTTCAAGCAAACCCTGGTAAGGAACATTGGATAGCTGTGAAGAATATCCTAAAGTATCTGAAAAGAACTAAGGATATGATTCTTACCTACGGAAGTGGTGACCTGAGGGTGGACAGGTACACTGATTCGGATTTCCAATCTGATGTTGATGATCGGAAATCCACCTCGGGATTTGTATTTACTCTAAATGGTGGAGCGGTGACTTGGAAAAGTCCCAAGCAAAGCACAACCGCAGACTCCACCACAGAAGCTGAATACATAGCTGCCTCGGAGGCATCTAAAGAAGCTGTTGGATTAGGAAGTTCCTTGAGGAACTTCAAGTGGTTCCTAGCATAAAGCTCTCGTTGCCACTTTATTGTGACAACACCGGAGCTATAGCGCAAGAGAAGGAACCTAGGTCTCACAATAAATCCAAACACATAGAGAGGAGATATCACATCATAAGAGAGATCGTTGCACAAGGTGAAATAGCTGTTCAGAAAATAGCCTCAGCCGACAATGTCGCTGATCCATTGACCAAGCCATTGGGACAGGCGGTGCTGGAAAAACATCTCGAAAAGATGGGTATTAAATACCACAGCAAATGGCATTGAGTGCAAGTGGGAGATTGTTAGAGTATATGCCCTCGAATGCCATAAAGATGATAGATTTATAGGGCATAAACATTGTAACTAAACTATGGTTTTTCTATTAATATAAGGCAGTTGATTGTTGTTTTCTTATAGACATTTATAAGGTGTGAATAAACAACGTAAAGTACTTGATGACAATGCGAACCTTTTACCTCCTATGGGATAGGAGGAAAGGCACTAGAATGGTTTTACCCTTGACATCTAAAAGGTTTCGCAAGTCTAAGAAATATTGATTGGGCATCAATATTTAATAAAGACTTGTATGATGTAAGTTTCGACAGAGAAAGTGTCACTCGTACACTATGGAAATGGTAGTGGGAACTTATATCATAGACGTGTCAGTTAGACTAATATGTTCGAACATGGCTCACATCAGTTCATCACATGGGTATTCACTCATTGACAGTCAATGATGAAACTGATAAGTAGTGATAGGTACGTGTGAACCTCTGACCTGAGAAATCGAGTTGAAGATGTACTTGTGACATCAAGTCTGTCGTTAGAATAGTTAGATTCAAATCACCTGTTGGTGGAATCGACCTCGAAGTGCGACTTGATAGGCAAGTAGCATTGTTAACTGATTTGCAATATGGAATTTATTCTCTCATAAGTGAATGAGTAAAATATCCTATGCGATCATGAATAAGTGAGGATGAAAGTCTTTGGCCAAAGCATTTAAATACCTTGACTTATTATGAGCTTAGGCATATGGTCAAGTTATATGAGTTTGACTTTAAACCATGACTCTTACTTGACTGGGATATAAGAATAAAAGGTTTATACACGTACGGTATTCACGGCGTAAAGGTTTGGAATGATCCCATTCATTCGTTCTCAATTAGGTTACGGTGTGAGCCACGAGACTGGCTAGGTGTCACTCACACCCCTTTGGATTTCTCCCAGTTGCCTTTTGAGACGAACCTAAAGAGTCGCACTTAAAGGAAGTGCAAAAAGAAAAAAACATGGGAAAAAGACTTGAGAGAAATTCACGGCATTGGATGTCGTAATTAATTAATTAATTATTGGATAATTTAATTAATTAATTAAATTAATGACTTAATTAATTTCTTGGAGAAATTGAATTATAAATTAATTAGGAATTGAATTAATTGGATTATCAATTTATTTATTGGATAAATAAATTATCCGATTAATTAATTAGCAAGCAAGACGAAAGCCCGAAGGCCTCCGAGCCCACTAAGGGGCGGCCAAATAGACCCCTAAATAGGGCTCTTGCATGCTAGTGTTATTGTTTCATAATGATATAAATATATCACAAGGTGAAAAATAACACAAGGCAACTTACATAATTTTCTCTCCAAGAAAAAGTCTCCCACCTCCCTCTCTCTCTCTAGCCGTCTTTGACAAGGAAGAAAGGAAGAGTTTTTCGTTTTTGATTCCGGCGTGACGAATTAGAGACGTTGGCAAATTCGGCATTAGAGAAAAGGATCACGTTCAGAAATCAACATACGCGAGAACGGTAATTTTTCTATACACAATTAAACATAAGGATTATAGATGATTCGGGCTTTGGGAATTAAATTTACTTTCTGCTGAGTTTTATTCGTATAATTCCCAACATTGACATGGCTCGAATTTTTATGTGTTTACATGTATATGCATTAAATTTATGGTTTATTGCGTATAATATGGTTGGATTTTATGATTTAATTTTTGGGTCGATTTAAGTTTTTAAATCTAAAAAATCGTGGTTGGTTTTAAATCTAAAAATTGCCTTTTTGATAAATCTGATGAAACTAGAAATTGGATTCAGATTAGAGGTTGCGCGAATAGCAGCTATTTAGAAATGGCAGAGACGCCACCGAACAACCGCCGTTCGCGCAATGGCACGTGGGGGAGACTGCGTGATGGAAAAAATGCGCAAACATACGTTTGATGCACGAGCAGAGTATGCGCGTGGCAGCGATTGCACTGCACTCAATGTATTAAATCTCGGTATCGATGTCTTTATCGGGGTGGTAAATTTACTGAAATTTCGTAGATATTCAAAATTTCGGTTTCAATTTTAAAGAAATCATGAAAATATTTGAAAATTTACAATGAAACTTTGTGTAACTTTAAATATCATAATTATGTATTTTTCACATTATTAATATTCCATGTATAATATATGCTTAATGAATCTTGTTGAATAGAATGACTAAAACCTGTTGTGAAAAATATGAAATAATGGTACTTAAATAATAATCAAATATCATAAGAATTTCATTAAAATAAAGTGTATCACAATTTTAGTAAAAATCACTATTCAAAACCACATCAAGCTTCTAAAAGGATTTTTATGAGATCTTATTTAAATATTTTTTGTGTTCAGACCCGAATTTTTATTAACTTATTGCCTAGTATTGTTTTCAGATTCATTTTTAAATTTATTGCTTATTGCTTAACATAATTGGTCATTTATTATTTTTTCTTTTAATATGAATGATCAATTGCCCCTAATTTTTAACTATAAAATATTTTAAAAAATAATAATAAAAAATATTATTTTGAATTTCGGGAAATTTCCGGTTTCGATGAAAATTTTGGGTTTCGACAAAAATTTCAAATTTTTTTGAAAGATATTCTATAAAATTGGATCAAAAATTCGATTTTGCTTCGAGACCCGCAGAAACCTGAAATTTCGATCCAAATTTTGATGTTTTGCGTGAAATTGAAGACCTTGGCTGCATTTGTGGTTGCCGGCGACGGCGACTGCACGATGCGCAGTCGCTATTGGTTTGTTCATATAAATCTACATGGCATCTATAATGTAGTGAATGATCACATAGTCCCAGTGTACTAAAGTAAGTCTTCCACTTCTTATGGGATAAGGAGAGGGGCACTGGAAGGACCTAGTACTTAGACACTAAACACGAGTTCGCAAGTTGAAAGATCTTGATTGGGCATCAAGATCTATATAGACTTGTATAACACAAATTCTGTCAAGGAGTGCCATTCGAATGCCATGGGATGGTGGGAGTTTGTGCTATGGATATATTGATGGAATCGATATATTTGAACATGACTCGCAATAATCTGATCACGTGGGTTTTACTTATTGACTGTCAATGATTGTATTATTGGTTGTATTGGTATACGTGGACCTCGGACCTAAGGGGTCATTGGCACAATGTGCTTGTAATGTTTAGTCTGTTACCAGAGTAGTAGGGTCCAATTCACCCTTTGGTGGGCCCCACCTTGAAGTGCGATTTTAATAAGCATGTAGCAGTTGTCAAGTGATTACCAGGATGAGATTCGATGTCTCGGTAGTAAATGATCAAATATCCTATGCGATCATAGGTGACTGAAATGAAATTCTTTGTCCAAAGCACATAAACTAACTCGTCTGGGACATAGAGGGTAGTTTTGTCATTTCGAGTCACTGATTCATAGCATAGTATTGAGTAATGTTAGTTTGACAAATACCATGACTTTCACTCGATCGAGATACTTCAGTGAAGAGTTTATACGTATATAGAGATTATAACCGAGAGGTTCGTATGCAGTATTCATTTTGTACTTCATCGGGCGATGAAATGGGGCCATGGGGCTGGTTAGGTGTCACCCACATCCTTTGGTATCCTCCAATTGCCAATCGAGATGTACCTAGAGAGTCACGCTATAAGAAGAAACAAGAAAATCACTTCATGTATGGAGTTGTGTTATTTGATGGACAAAGGACCTCACGTTCGAAGGTTACTTAGAGGCACGTTCGAACGTGGGACATTCGAACGTTGCACTTGGGCACGTTTGAGCATGTTTGTTTGGCAGAATCAGATTTTTTTTCAATTAAGTGGGATAAATTTGCTAGGCTAGCTTAACCCACTCGAGCCAGCCTTTGAGGTATGGTGGGCTAATTAACCTAGGGCTTTTGGAGGATTATTTAAATCCTCGAAACTCTTAAACCTGGGTAATTAAAACATTACGTAAAAACTCAGAGACAAGGGATCTGCCCTTTTTTTTTATATACAAAAGAAAGAAGAATTCCTCCCCACCACCACCTAGCCATCGCCTATTGGAGGAGGAGAATGAGATTTCCAGCTATTTTGAGTGTCAATCTAGGGGTTAGGGATCGAGGATTCGTCGCTACACACGAAATAAAATCCGACTTTTGTTTCGTCAAAAGGTACATTGATTCTTCGAGTAAATTTATTAATTAACTAGATTAATGTTTTTGTTAAAACGTCAAGAACACCAAAATGATAAATAACATGGAGTTTAGAATTTATGTTTTTCGCTGTGCTTGCTCACCCGTTTCTCAATAGTGGTATCAGAGCTAGTTCATGTTTTTGTGTTCATTTTAGTTGCATTTGTTTTCATGTTGACACAATTTTTTTTGAATAAATCTTCATTTTATGTAATGGCATTGCATGTATGAATGTTTTTTGGTATTGAGATGGCTGAAACGGGGCTTGGGGAGTCACTGGAATAGGTGGAAAGCGATTTTGAATCGCATAGCAGTATGTACGGAGACGTGAAAGTTCGATGTGCAGTGAACTGTAAAGCTTTCATGAAAGAATGGAAAGTGTCAAGTCTATATTACTCCATCTAGAGGAACTCTTTGAAGAGCACGGTAGTACAGTTCGATTATTTATATTGAGAGAGATCTTCAGCATGAGGATGAGTAAAAAAGAAGATGTGGCTGACCATGTTGTCAAGATGATATCCATGTTCGAGAGCTTTAGATCTCTGAACTTTTACATGAATTTTCACATGCAAGTTTATCTCATCTTTGAGTCACTCCCTAAGTCTTTCTCTCAATTCCTCCTAAACTTTGATATTAATGATATTGAGGGTTCATTAGCGGGGCTGATGGACAGACTTGTCAATGAGCAAAGTCAAGTGAAGATGAAAAGAAAGAGTGATGCTTTTATGGTTCAATGAATGGGTCATCAATTGCCTATAAGAAACAGGAATGCAAGGAACCAATGGGAGAGCGCAAAAGAGCCAGAAAGGAAATATAAAAATGGGTTCAATGAACCAAGGGCAAGGGTCGAAAAGCCATGGACAAAGCCTTCAATTCGGTGAGACCGGCTATTGGAAGTGTGAGCGTCCTCAGTTGAAAATCGACCGTACTACAGGTATAGCACTTAATGTTTTAGAAACTAACTGTTCTATTACTGTCTTTTAAACTTCATGGATTCTAGACTCTGGAGCTAGTGCTCATGTTTGTGTTATGAATCAGAACCTGGAAAGAAGTAGAACGCTCGGAAAAAAGGAAATGTTGATCAATGTAGGAAGCGGACATAGTGTTGCAGCTACTCACATTGGATCTACTAGCATTTATTTACCTTCTGGAGATGTTTTATTGTTAAACGATTGTCTTGTTTTGCCCAATGGGCTAAAGAATATTATTTCTATTCGTACGTTTGTCAGAAAAGGATTTTTTTTTCGTTTATGAATGGCATGCAATATTTATTTTAGAAATAAATGTGTTGGCAATGCGTCTTTAATAAATGAATTATATTACTTGAATGCCCAAAATAAATGCAAACACTATCACTAGAAAATGTGATATGGAAAACCCAAACCCTAGAGTTATATGGCAACTAAGATTAGGTCATGTTAGGGAGCAAAGATTGCATGAGTTGGAGAAAAATGGGATAATAGGCCCATTGGGATCGGATCCCTATCCGACATGTGAATCTTTTCTTGAGGGCAAGATGACCAAGTCTCCCACCACAAGGTAATTTGAAAGGGCCACTAAAGTCTTAAGTTTGATCCGTACAGACGTCTGTGGACCATTTGGAGAAATGGTACGTGGGGGTTACCAGTATTTCATAACCTTTACTGACGATCATTCTAGGTTCGATTTTGTGTATTTGATGAAGTACAAGTCTGAAACCCTTGAAAGGTTCATGGAATTCAAAGCTTTAGTGGAAAATCAAATTGGGCATCGTATCAAGACACTCCGATCGGATCGTGGTTGCGAGTATATGAGCGCCGATTTTGACCAATTCTTGAGAGAACATGGTATAGTGTTACAACTCACTCCTCTAGCCACTCCACAGTTGAATGGGGTAGCAAAGCAACAAAATAAAACATTGTTAGACATGGTTCCTTCCATGCTCAGCTACACAGACTTACCTATTTCACTGTGGGGGCAGGCATTGCTTATAGCTTCACACATCTTAAAGAGATGCCCCTCCAAGTTGGTTCCTAAGACACCATATGAGATATGTCATGGAAGGAAGCCTATTATGAATTACATTAAAGTGTGGGGTTGCCTTGCATATGCAAAGAAGATTAAGGTAGAAAAGCTGGAGGCTAGGTCCCTAATAGGATGTTTTGTTGGTTATCCCAAGGGTTCTATGGGTAATCTCTTTTTCCTACATGATGATCATAGGTTCATTGTGGCCTTACGGGCAACCTTCCTTAAAGATGAATTCATTCGAGGAGGAGCAGGCAGAAAGATTGTTCTAGAAGAACAAGATGACGTGTCTGGGGAGACAACTGTTTAAGAGGCCCACCCAAACCCAGAATAACACAGCCTTCTATGCGTCGATCTGGTAGAGTTTCTCAGCCACCTGAGAGATATGGTTACCTATTGCAAGAGCAACATAATCTGGATGTTGTAGCATAGGAAAACCATGGAGATGATCCCTTTACCTACGATCAAGCAAATGAAGGACATAGATTCTACGAAATGGCAAGAGGCTATAAAAGCATAAATGGATTTGATGTATCAAACCAAGTCTAAACTCTGATAGATAAATCCAAGGGCATAGTACCCATCGGGTGCAATTAGATCTATAAAAGAAAGATTGGTCCGGATGGCAAGGTTAACACCTATATGGCCAGTCTAGTGGAGAAAGGGTATAGTCAAAAAGAGGGCATGGACTATGAGAAAACCTTTTTGCTTGTAGCTATGATCAAATCCATTTGAATTCTGTTTGTGATAGCGGCACATATGGACTATGAAATCTGGCATATAGATGTAAAGACTGCGTTCTTGAATGGATTTCTAGTGGAGGATATCTAGATGGAATAACCCAATTTCACATCCAATAAGGATTGTCACAAGGTGTGCAAACTGAATAGGTCCATATATGGACTTAAACATGCCTCTCGTAGTTGGAATCTTAGATTTGATGAAAAATCTAGAATCTATAGCTTCATCAAAAACGAAGATGAGCCATGTGTCTATAAAAAGGACAGTGGAAGCAAGATATCGCTCCTAGTCCTATATGTAGACGACTATCTATTGATAGAGAACGATATAAGCTTATTGACTATGGTCAAGATGTGGATTTCGAGCACATTCTCCATGAAAGACTTGGGAGAAGCTATGTATATCCTAGGAACTCGAATCTATAGGGATAGATCGAATTGGACTATAGGGCTCTCTCAAGCCCTCTACTTAGAGAAGGTCTTGAAGAGATTTGGGATGAAAAACTCTAAGAAGGGGGTTTTCTGAATGAGACATGGCATTCATCTGTGCAAGAATATAAGTCCTCAAAGTGACAAAGATCTAAAGAAAAGGAGCGCCAAACCATACGCCTTAGCAGTGGGTAGTCTTATGTACGTAATGTTGTGTACAAGGCCCGATCTTGCATACGCTGTGAGCATAGTGGTAGGTTTCAAGCAAACCCTAGCAAAGAACACTGGGTAGCCGTGAAGAGTATCCTGAAGTACTTGAGAAGGACTAAGGATATGATACTCATGTATGTAAATGAAGAATTTAGAGTGGATGGTTTTATAGACTCAGACTTCTAGTCTTACATAGACGACTGCAAATACACTTCTGGGTTTGAGTTCATCCTTAATGGTAGAGCTGCAACTTGGAAAAGTTCCAAGCAAAGCACCGCAACTGATTCCACCACAGAAGCTGAGTATGTGGCTGCCTCAGAGGCTACCAAGGAAGCTGTGGATAAAGAAGTTCGTGGGTGAACTTCAAGTGGTACTAGCATGAATCTCCCATTACCACTGTATTGTGACGACAGCAACAGAGTGATTGCACAAGTTAATGAACCAAGGTCTCACAACAAATCCAAACACCTTGAAAGACGCTATCATATTATCTAGAGATCAATGGGAGAGAAAATATAAGGTTGCAGAGAGTAGCCTCAGCAGACAACATGGCTGACCCTCTCACAAAGCCATTACCACAGGCGGTGCTGGAACAACATCTTCAGAAGATGGGTATTAGATACCACATCGATTGGCATTGAGTGCAAGTGAGAGATTGATAGGATTATGCCCACGATGCCAATGAGGATATAGACTGTAATAGGGCTATACGTTGTATTATGCACATTCTAATACTAATAAAGGCATTTGGTTTGTTCATGTAAATCTACATGGCAGCTATAATGTATTGAATGAACACATAGTCCTAGTGTACGAAAGTAAGTCTTCTACTTCTTATGGGATAAGAAAAGGGGCACCAGAATGACCTAATGCTTAGACACTAAACACGAGTTCACAAGTCTAAAAATCTTGATTGGGCATCAAGATCTATATAGACTTGTATAACACAAACTCTGACAAGGAGTGTTAGTCGAACATTAAGGGATGGTGAGAGTCTGTGTTATGAATATATTAATGGAATCAATATATTTGAACATGACTCGTAATAATCCGATCACGTGGGTTTTACTCATTGACTGTCAATGATTGGACTAATATTGGTTATATTGGTATACGTGGACCTTTGACCTGAGGGGTCACTGGCACAATGTGCTTGTGACGTTGAGTTTGTTACCATAGTAGTGAGGTCCAATTTACCCTTTGGTGGGGCCCACCTCGAAGTGCGACTTTAATGGGCAAGTAGCAGTTGTTAAGTGACTGCCAAAATGAGATTCACTGTCTCGATAGTAAATGAGCTAATATCCTATGCGGTCATAGGTGACTGAAATGAAAGTCTTTGGTCAAAGCATATAAACTAACTCGTGTGGGACACGGAGAGTAGTTTCATCATTTCGAGTCATTGTGATTCATAGCATAGTATCGAGTAATGTTAGTTTGACAAATACCATGACTATCACTCGACCGGGATACTTCAGTAAAGGGTCTATACGTATATAGAGAGTATAACCGAGAGGTTCATATGATTTATTCATTCTTACTTGATTGGGATACAATGTGGGGCCATGCGCATGGCTAGGTATCACCCACATTCTTTGGTATCTTCTCATTGCCATGCTATTAAAAGCAACAAGGAAATTACTTCATGTATGGAGCTTTAACATTTGATGGACAAAGAACCTCATGTTCAAACATTACTCAGAGGCATGTTCAAATGCGGGACGTTCAAACGTTGCACTTGGGCACGTTAGAACGTGCGTGTGGGGCAGAATCAAATTTTTTCTTAATTAAGTGGGATAAATTGGCTAGGCTAACTTAACCTACTCGAGCCATCCTTTGAGGTATGGTAGGCTAATTAACCTAGGGCATTCAAAGGATTATTTAAATTATCCAGACTTCTAAACTTAGGTAATTAGAACATTACGTAAAAACTCAGAGAAAAAGATACTGCCTTTTCTTTTCACATAGAAAGAGAAGAAGAATTCCTCTCCGTCACCACCTAGCTGCCACCTATTGGAGGAAGAGGAGGAGGTTTCCAGCGGTTTTGCGTGTCGATCTAGAGGCGAGAGATCAAGGATTCGTCGCTACACACGAAGATAAAATTCAACTTTTGTTTTGTCAAAAGGTATATTAATTTCTTCGAGTAAATTCATTAATTAGATTAATATTTTTATTAAAACGTCAAGAACACCAACATGATAACTAACATGGCCTTCGGAATTTATGTTTTTCGCTGTGCATGATCACCTGTTCGGCAACGATATGATCACCTATATCTAAGGACATTGGATGTTTTGCTTATGATAAGCATTAAGTGGGAGCTAAGAAGATAAATGATCATCTCGTTTGTGGCATATCCTAAGAGGTCTTAGGAACATATATCTATTATGCCTTGAAGCGGATCAAGACATTCATTTCAAGGAATGTAACCTTTGGGATAAGGAAATTCTTTTACGAAAGAACTGAAATGGTAGTAGAACTTGAGGAAACTCAATAAACGCAAACACCACTGATAGTTAAGAAATGCACAACCAATCATGAACCACAACGTGTAGACGTATGTTCCACATCTTTCAATTTTTGAGGAACTATGGATATAGATTGGAAATCCTTTCATTTAGTGGGAGTTAACACAAGGTGCACAATCCCCAATGACTGACTTACGGATTGAAACATAATTTCCAAGAACTGGAACCTACAACTTGATGAAACCATAAAGGGATATGGATACATCAAAAGGCGACCATAAGTCACGTATACAAAGAGGTTAGTGGGAGGGTAATTAACTTATTAAAAGATTTGTGGTGATAATGTTATAGGAATAATGTGGAAATTTTAATAAATCAACAAAGAGACAATTATCGATATGATTCTCCATTCTTGACATGGAAAAGGCATCCTAAAATACACAATGTGATAGTACATCGAGCATGAATATTGTGTTGTTGAGACTTTTCCAGTCCACACACGTAGAAGGATACGTGAACAACATTTGAGAGAGGGAATCTATGGGAAGATTCCAAACCGAAAGGCATGACCTATCCCTTTCTTGATCTATGCCACAGATGATGTCAAAAAGAAAGAGAAAAGAGGGTCATGCATATATGTATGTTGTTCTACGTATGAGACTGGATATGGCCAAGACATTTGATATTCCATAACAAAATCTAGTCACAAGCAAAACGAACTGCTGAAATTCCATGAAAAGTAGCTTCTCGGTGTGTGGCATAGGAGAATCGAAACTAGAAAGTTAAGACACTCTAGTTTTAAGTCTTGAGACTTAGAATCAATAATGGGATCTGATTTGTTTTAGAGTACTCTAATGATAGAGCAATAAGCTCAAAAAGGTCGCTATGAAAGGAGGCTACAACTGACCCCATAATAGAGGATGAGTACTTTGTCGATAGGAAAGACGGCAAGAAAGGATGTTTGGACGAATGAACCTGTCGTGTCAAGGCACAAGTTCCAACTGTCGTAAGTATAGTACAATTATACTATGACGATCGATAGTACTTTTTCTCTTAGAAGAGCAAAGGTCTCCCATGTAATCCAAACACATCTTTTGGCGAATTTATTTGATCTGAAAGGTCATTATCAGAGGCGCGTTTGAGTGGAACGAACCAACTCAACAGAAAATGTGGCAGACCCACGTCACCAAAGCCTAGGGAGAAGCTATGTCCAAAAGGACATCTAGCAGGGTGGACCTTCAGATCATGAATAGTTGGCTCCAGGGCAAGTGGGATATTGATAGTGTTGGGTGCCCGACGAGCCATCTATTGGCTTGATCATAAGACTAAAAACACTATAACATTCATCTCTTTGATATCATATTAAATTAGTCATTGGCAACCCCGTCTTTATTGCATGGTCAAATAAAGATTCCATGGATTACTTATGGCTAAGGGAATGTTCGTCACTTGGGAGTGGCGACTATAGAACACTCTCGAGGGCCATAATCCTAAAACCTTATTCCAAGTCGTAGAGATTGCGAGATGTAGGATATTGCAATCTCACGAAGACTTGTTTGTGTGTGTTATTCTCATGGGAAAGTGTCTTATTCCATCGGCAATGACCTTGGGGTCAGTGCACGCACAAAGATCCATACTTTGGTAAGTATGACATTGAACAACCCCACAAGGACTCCTCATTGGTTCTATGTCAAACTTGGAGTCCTTCAATTTTGTAGTGTGAGATTAGTCCTTTTACCTGAGATGTCATAGCTAAAAGGTATACTACCTATTGCACTTTGATATACACGTGAATTCCAGGAGAATCATATTGCGGTGTATGTTGGGTGTAGTCTGGTGGTGTCACTGGACAGATGACATCAGAAATGGGATCCATCCACGGCTTGAATCCTGGTATTTCCTATGCTATTATGTAAGCTGAATTATCGTTAAAAGACTCTGGTAGGTATATTGTATTATAAGAGGAAGTGGTGTCCCTACTTAGAAGATGAGATCATCAGGTATCCAAATACAGTCATAGTTTCTATAAGAGTTAGTTAATATAAACTCATAACTAAATTAAGTACCCTACGTTTTTGTACAACTAAACAAAAATATGATGATAAATAAGAGTTGTACTTAAGTCTTCAGTCGAAAGAATCGAGACATAGATAAGCCACTCATAAAATTTCAAAGGTGAAAACACACAGGGAACCAAAAAATTTGAAAAGATGGACAATAAATTACAATGGATGTTTAACCATTTGCAAGTCATTTTTATTGAGGAGCTCGGTATTTATTCAATAGTAATATGTACTAACATGATTAATTGTTTTTATTTTTTTCATTCTTATAAGGATCATGCGAATATAGGTTGAGAAACCAAAATAGAAAAGATCATTATAATATCAAGATCTCGGTAAAATAGGACCAACACTACCATCACATAAAAGAAACCCGAGAGACAACAACTCTTCTACTTCCTTTTTTCTTTTCTTCAAAATTAACTGAAGTCTTATTGCACCAATATCGAATCGTTTGGTACAATTGGACAGTGAGAATCAGGAAGATCATCACAATCTCCCTCTAAAGATAAAGCAAGCCGTGCCAATGAGGGGGCAGCGGCATTACCTTGATGTATAACTACCTTGATGTATAACTAACTTGAAGATAATATGTACAAAAGAGTGCTGCAAATTAAAATGATTGTGCCTATGTGTGAATGGTCTTGTTCCATGTTCTGTAAGCTTTGAACCAAAGTCAAGCAATCTACTTCTACTTCCACTCTGTTCCATCCCTTTGCAATTGCCCATTGAACAGCCATTTGAGAGCAACTTCAGCATGGACTGTCTCCCTCTTCTTCTTCTTCCCCCACTTTTTTTATGACAAACATGTCGACAGGGAAAGTTTGTTCTTGCAGTCTAATATAACAAGAAAAACATTTGATAAGTTTTGCAAGGAAAAGTTAGTACAAAAAATCATAAGTTGAAGACAAAGTAATATACCATGCATGTTTCATTTTAATTAATTATATGAGTTCTTCAATGAAGTAGTGAAAAGATTTGGAAAAGAAATTTACACAGGCAGATGCATAATTTGAAGTGGCTGACAAGAATTTTAATTCACAAGAATTTGCCTAACAAACCATACCAAAAGCCTATGGGAATCAAATTGATACATTGAACTTACTTTAAATTATTCAATTCAAGTCCATGCACCTTTATTTAATTAATAATTATTTTTCATTATCAAAGGGGAATTAATATGGGGTTATTTTAATCTTAACAAAAAAGTTAAGAAATGTCAATTATTTCATAAGATTCACACTTTTAGAATAGTTATAGTTAAGATAAGATTAAGATAAGATTTCTCCCACATGATTACTACAAACCAGTCTACATAAGGATTTCTGATTAATTTTTTAATCTGACATTCGATTCGCTTCTACGAAATTATTTCTGCATTTTCTTGTTTAGATCCCAATTCTTCTCAGGCGAGTTGGGGTGTGATTTAGAATACTACTAGTTACTGTGATAAAGACCAAAATAGAACTCATTACTTATTTAGGTTGTAATTCTTTTATTATATTCTCCTAAACGACGCAATATGAAAATACGATAGTACATCTGGAAACGGTCCTTATTTCCAAATGGTCTTTACCAAATAACCTCAAGCACAAGTTGTTTTAATTCCAAACATTCACATCCTACTTTGTGCAACTTATCAAAAATATTTGCAAAATCTCTCAACTTTAATACTAGCCAATAGCCATTTTTATCTGAATCTCTAAAATTAAACACTTTACAAAAGTAGAGGCATCTGCAACTCACCTCTACAATCCCACGGTTGTAATTCAGACTCCAACAAAAGTAAAAAAAATTAACTATAGTTTGGTTATATTTTCTTTTCACATAATATTATATGTTATTGTTGTAACTAGTCTTTAACTTTCAACGTACTAAGATGGACTTACATCTTAAAAGAGAGTCCTAAATTACAAAAGGGAAAAATTGAGAAAATGAAAAAGAAGTCGTTCCATATTTGAAAATTAAAAGTCTTTGGTTTTAAACAAAAGAAGAACAATTTTATCTTTCTAAAATGAGTATGAGATTGGGTATCCATTTTTCAACCTTTCCAATTTAACATTTGTTGATGAAAATGAAGCAAAAAAATCCAATATCCAATAAAGTGACCTTCTCTCGTGAGATCAAATGTAATCAGACAAGTCAATAGGAATTTGCAACCACATTAATGGATTTCAGACAATTTGATCAAAGCCATTTAAGGCTTATTATCTATCGGAAATTCTAAGAGAGACCAGGTTCATTGGAGCCAGTCTATTTAACACCATTAGATGTAGGTGATGTAGATGTTTTTTACCATCTTGTCCCTGCATCTAATGGTTTTAGACAGACCAGCTCTAATGGACCCGGTCTGTCTTAAAATCACCCATTATCTACTCATATTCTTAGTACTTGATGAGTAGAACCATAAATAGAAAGGTCCAAATTGGATGAAATGCTATTTTCCCATTTATGATTTTCCTAATAAAAAGTAAGAGAATTTATTTATAAGTGAGTAGAGATTTGATGGAAGAAATGTATTTGGATGAGTTCTTTTATAGAAAAAAGTGTAATGACTAGATGTGATGTGATATGTCTTTTTTGTAAGAAAAGTTTTTTTGTGGGAGATTAAGATGGATGAGTTTTTATTTTCTAAAAAAACTTAGACATATACTCTTCGATTAAAGGATAAAAATAATTCAAAGTGGTTCTTCTTTTCGAATCAACAAACGTGAATATTTTGATGGCTATGCTAAGATATTAACAGATAATTGTCTTTTAGTTGCTGCGTGAACTTTCTAATTATGGATAATAAACAAAAATGACTGTTCTGAGTAAATTTGAGAAAAATGCCACTTAAATCCAACTTTTTAAGAAAATCTCAGATTTTTGGGGGAAAGTTGAGTGTATCATTTCTTTGAGATATTTTTAAAAGATGTCAAACATATGCATTTTTAATGAAATAAAAATTCTAAAATGGCGTACCATCTAATTGGGGTCAAACATTTCAAATTTTACAATGATTTTCGAAATATAACAACTTCTATGAAATAAAATATAGCAATATCCTTAAACTAATTAATAAGTTCTGTAACACAGCCAGAAAATTGGAGATACCTACTATAATGTTACTTGTTAATGCATTATGTTGTTTGCTAGAAATCTAATTTTGATCTTTTCCAGAGCCGCCACAATTTGTATCATGTTGATTCTCTCATCAGGTGAAAAGGCTAAACAATCCATTGCCAGCCCAAAAACAGATGAAACACATTGCTCTTTTGCAAAAAAATGTCGATCTTCTCTTGTTAGCAAACCAGGGGCCACGACTTCAATTATTGCATTTTCTTGTAATAATGCTTCACTCACCCAAGCTTTTAAGCTCATTTCTTCACTAAACATATCGTCTGTCGGCTTTTTTCTTGTAAACATTTCCAACAACAATATGCCATAACTGTAAACATCTCCATTCGTCGACACTTTCCCTTCCGATCCATACTCTATTGATGATCAGTGCAAATTCAATGTCTGAGATTTAAGATTTTCAATTTATAACGTAAAGAAGATAAAATATATAGAAAGTAACTGAAATTAAGATTTTAATTTCTAAGTAAACATCACCTGGTGCCGTATAACCAATTGTCGCCAAGGTATTAGTTTGAATCACAACCTCCCCTTCATCAAAGAGTTTGGAAAGTCCAAAATCAGCAACATGAGCAGTCATATCTTCATCGAGCAAGATATTGCTAGGCTTTATATCACAATGAACAACAGGGAATGTATGACCATGATGAAGATATTCCAAGGCTAATGCGACATCTATTGCTATTTTCAGTCTTTGTAGAATATCCAAACAATGGCTCTCGGAATGTAACCATTTCTCCAGGCTCCCATTTGGCATGTAGGCAAGAATCAGGGCTTTGAATTCTGCGTTACAGCAACAACCAATTATTCTTACTAAGTTCCTATGTCGAACGGTGCTAAGTATTTCACTTTCAGCATCAAAACTCTTGGAAGCTCCTTCCAATTGCAAGTTGAAGACTTTTATTGCAACATTTAACCCATCAGAAAGTGTTCCTCTGAATACCGAACCAAATCCTCCCCTTCCAAGTAGGTTGGTTTCACTAAAGGCACTTGTTCCACGTACAAGTTCTTGATACGAAACTCTTCTCCAAGCAATATTTAACAATATATCAGCTGGCGAGGGTACTTTGTTAAGTTTTCTTCTTCTTATGAGCACAATTATGCCGATTACCAGAATGATAGCCGAGATGATGGGTGGCAAGATATACTTCACAAAGAAAACAGAAACATTCTTTGGTCTTGATCTCTTATGAGTTTGGACACAAAGTTGAACATGAAATCGAGTTTCAGCAGCACAAAGAGCAGAGTTTTGAACAAATGATTGAGCTGTGAAGTTAACAAAAGGTCCCCCTGTGGGAATCTCTCCTTCTAATTTGTTGTAAGACACATTAAAGTATTGAAGATAACGAAGACCCTCTAAAGACTTTGGGATTACTCCGGAGAGATTATTATTGGATAGATCCAATGATCTCAAATTTATGATGCTTCCCATTGAATTGGGAATAGAACCGCCAAATTTGTTATATGCTAAAGATAAAAACTCTATTGATTTGGAGTTGCTTATTAAGCTCGGAATATCACCTGAAAATTGATTCCAAGACAAGTCCACTTCATTTATTACCTTCAAACTTCCAATCTCAGATGAAATTTGGCCACTCAAATAGTTTGAGGACAAGTTTAAAGCCAAGAGGTCTACAAGGTTCCAAAAGTTGGAAGGTATGGTGGAATTTAGCTTGTTTGAGCCTAAGTAGACTATCCGTAGGGTCGTAAGTTCACCCAAACATTCAGGTATTGCACCTGTGAGCATATTGGCATGAAGGTACAAGTTCACCAAATTACTCATCTGGCAAAGATCGTGAGGGATATGTCCCTGCAACATATTCTGACGGAGATATAGTCCTTCAAGCTGCTTTAATTTTCCAAGTCTTGTTGGGATGAATCCTGTCAACTGATTTGAAGATAATGATAACATGAACAAACTGCTCAAGTTTCCGATTTCGGAAGGAATTGCACCTGTAATGTTGCATTCGGATGCTCGAAATTGTTTAAGAGAGGTCGACAAATTCCCCATTGAAGTTGGGAGCATGCCATGCAGTGAATTTGTTGATATTTGCAATACCTTCAGATATTGACAATTAGTTAATGAAGAGAGGAATCTTAAATCTCCTATCAAATTATTTTCCGAAATTCGAAGATCTCTTAACAGTCTTAAATTGTCAAAGTTGGGTACAGGGCCACTGAATGAGTTCATTTGCAATTCCAAGAAAAGAAGCTTAGAAGCATTGGTGATATAGTTTGGAATTGCCCCACTGAGCCTATTGTTCCAAAGATAAGTTGTTCAAGATTGATAAGTGGAAGCCCTGTATCGATGGTTGAAAGAAGACTACCAGAAAAGTTATTCGAATGAAGATTCACAGCCTTCAATGTTGATATGTTGAACATGGAATATGGAATGGAGCCAGATAAGGAATTGTTCCGTGCTGAGAAGTTCTCGAGGTAAGCAAGATTAGAAAGCTCTTGTGGTAATTCACCTGCCATAGTAATCAATCAAATTTTGTATTTTTAAGAAACATTCCATTGTTGTGAGAACACTTTGATTAGATTTTATTTGTACTCCTCCCGTCCCAAAAAGAATGTTCCACTTGACTTTTGTTAGAAATTAACAAAAAACTATTGTTTCCCAAAAATACCTTTTACATAAAATAAAAGACAACAAATAACATTACCTTCTAATACATGCCATAATTTTAGTTTAATAAATAACTATGGTATATTATCCATGCATGAAGCTTTGTTTCCTCAAATATAAGGGAAAATTACACATAGACCCCCTCACGTATTGTGTAATTACCATAACCCCCCCCCCCCCCAATTTATTTGAAATTACCAACACATCCCCCTCATTTTACAAATTTCTTACAATTACATCCCCTGTATGATTAAAAAATTTTACAATATTTTTACCCCCAGTAAATCTTACAAATAGACCCCTTGAGGGGGGGAGGGTAATTTCTAATAAATGAGGGAAGGTTTTGGTAATTACAAAATAAGTTAGGGGTCTGTGTGTAATTTTTTCTAAATATAGTTGCAGTTTTATAGTAATTAGCTAGGATTATTTGCATCCACCTCCCCTGAGGTATTACGCTTTGGCAAGGACCTCCCCTCATGTTTTAAAATTTGGCATCTACCACCCCTATATATAAAAAATTATATAAACTACCTTTTATGCGCTTAGTTTATATTTTGATTACCTATTTTCTATTTTTCATTTTATTCCTTTCTTTTTTTATTAAATAAAAAGAAATGAATATAAGTTAAGCTTATGAAAATTCTTAATTAGAAATAATTTTAATGAAAATTAATTTTTAATTAGAAAGAGTTATAACAAATATCTTAAAGTAAAAATTACTAAACCCCCAACACCACCAAATAGAGTTTTTATATCCACAAAATATATACCAGAAATTTTTTCCATCTCAAATACTCATTTTACAATCTTTTCATGCGAAATAACATAATAAACAAAAATCTAAAAATTGAAATAGTAGTTTCGGTTTAATCTTCTTGCTTAAGTACTTGTAGATGATTATGAAGTGGAAACTGAAAAGGTCGTACAAATTATTTGATAAATTATGACTCTCATTGTTTATTTTCACTATCATATTAAATACATTTCAAATGATAATATTTTATTTCCAAGTGAATGTTTAATTTTTTTTTATATTTATTTTACTTCTAGTCCTATTTCTACTTGGTACAAAAAAGAAGAAAAATACGAATTGAAAAGAAGAAGACAAGAATGCATAATGGGACATTAAAGTTGAAACAAAATTACTCAAGGAGTTTTCAGATTTTTGTCTATTACAATAAGCAATAATGTAAATCTATATATAAACTTTTTATTTTTTATAAAAGAAATAAAGTATTACTGAGTTATTAAAAGTTGTTTGAAACATTAAAAATATAATTCAATAAAAACACAAAGGGAATTGGAAAAATGCATACCAGGTTTATTTAAAATAAGTTTGATATACATATTTTTAGATTAGAGTAACTATTCATTAGAATTAATGAAAAACTATCATGAGGGTAATTTTTATTTCTTTCTTTTTTTCTATTTAATAAGAAAAGTAAAGGAATGAAATAAAAAAGAAAAATATATAAATTAAGGGCAAAAAAGGTATTTTATAAAAAAATTTACACATAGGGGTGATGGATGCCAAATTCTAATAGATGAGGGGAGGTCCTTGCCAAAGTTCAATATCTTAGGGGAGGTGGATGCAAATAACCCTAATTAGCTATATATTCCTCAATTACAATGGAGTGTAATATAGTTAGATTAGATAGTAAATACCCACTTTTATAGTAAGGGACAAACATTTTAGGACAAACAAAAGTGGAATAGTGGATATACTTTTTGGTACATTAATTAGGGAATTAAACAAGAGCTTTATACTCCAATCTTTGTAGATTTTTTATGAATGAATCTTAAATGAGATTTGTCTTAAAGAAATGATAATGTTGAAGTTCCTGAACGTACCTATTAATTTGTTGTCATCAAGGTATAGAGAATTCAGGGAGGTGAGGTTTCCAAATTGTTTAGGTATGCCACCTGAAATGTAAGTTTGTTATCACATAGAGTATTACAAAAATAAGAATTTCAGATTTCTGAAAATTAACAAATCGACCAATGATGAGATTATACCTCCAAAACTATTAATTCCTAGATATAATATCTTAAGATTGACCAAACTTCCAATTTCGCTTGGTATGTTTCCATTGAAATTGTTGAAGGATAAGCGCAAGTCCTCAAGGTCTCTACACTTGTATATGTTTGGAGGAATTTCCCCGTAAAGTTGATTCTCGGAGAGATAGAGTGCTTTGAGCTTTGGAGTATTATTGCACATATCACTTGGGAGCCTACCTGAGAGGCTATTACCCCTGAGACTAACTGTTCTTATAGAAGACAATTTGAAGATAGTATTTCGCATGGAGCCCGCTGTGAGATGGTTATACCGCAACATTATGGTTTCCAAGTAAGAAAAGTTGCCAATCTCCTCTGGAATATTCCCACCAAGAAAATTGTACTCCATATCTAAAGTCCGTAGCTTTGAAGTACTATTGAATAACGATCGAGGGATTTTGCCCGTGTAGTAGTTGTTATTCAGATGTATGTGCTGAAGTTCAGGTAAAGTTCCAAACCAAGAAGGGATTTCTCCGGTGAAAGAGTTAAATCCTGCGTTTATTTCCTTTAAACGACGCAAATTTGACAGCTCGTCAGGTATGGTGCTTGTGAAATTGTTGAAGCTAATGTCCAAAGATCTAAGAAATGTTAAGTTCCCAAGATGTGGAGCGACAGTTCCACGAAGATGGAAACCAGAAAAGTTGAGCTTTGTAACCCTTTGATGTTTGATGCCGCAAGAGACACCAATCCAGTAACAAAAGGATGTATTGGTTGACCAGTTGTTGGCCAAGATGCCATAAGTGTCTGGAGTGATGCTGTTTTTGAAGGCAAGTAATGCATCTTGATCTGTTGTAGAATTGAAAATTGTTGTGCCAAGGCAGAATGTAGCGTTATTCAATACCACTACCAGTAATGCAAAAGCAATCAAGAAGCAAGAATTATTGTCCATTCACCTGGAATTGGAATGTTCTTGACACATGAAGTTTGTGCAAAATTCTAAGGCAGAAAGATAGTGGTCTTCTATACATACATCTATATATATTAAACATTTGCATATATAAAAGTTAGGTTCGAAAAGTGTCTCATTAAAATAGAAAACAATACACAAATCATTATCTCCACCTGTAGGTTAGGTTGGAAAAACATCTCACTAACCCCACAATTTCAAGATTAGCAAAATAACTAATCAATCCCAATATATACTATTCTACCTTGACAAAATAAGCATCCCAAGTTTGATAATTTCCAAGCTTGACCGGAAAGACTTGAAAACCATAAATAAGTAATATCCTTATAGAAAATAAGTGAAAGAAACAATGATTTTTTATTATTAAGGGTGTGTTTTGCACCATGGTTTGAATTCCAAACACTATTTTGATGAATTTTTGGCACCTAGTCTCGTGTAGATTTTTTTCATGTTTTGAAAAAATTAAAAATCTTAACTTTTGCTATAATTAATTCTGCAAAAATCAATTATCTTTGGAGAGAACATAATAAGGGTTGTTCTATTGAAATCTTCATCAACTTGTGTGCACTCGTGGTGGGACAGGACTGCTGAATCCTGGGGTAGATCGTCAGTGACCTAATGCACCGAGTCATTGACTCCGGGGGCTGAAATCTACCTTTAAGGACAGTGCGTTGCACGCCTCAGTCCAAATTCAATAAGTTTTCTTAATCTCTCTATTTATCTTAATGTGCTGCTTTAATTATCGATATTTAATTTTGTTGATATATTTGTTAATTTTTTCCAATATTTCCTACACAAATAACTATCAGTATGTTTTCAAGAATGAACCGAAACACTTCTGGATTGTGCGTGTGTGTGTGTATATATATATATGTATATATATAGGGTATGAATCTAATACATACCTTTACATTAGTTAAGATCTAAGACCCAATCTAGTCCATTAATCCTATTTGATCCTAAGGTCCGTATTTAACTACATTTTACAGCATGTATAATTATTTTTAATGATGGCAGGGGCGGTTTAGTCAATGAAACTTAACAAAATCATGCAAATATCATGCAGTATCAAAATCAAATCCCACTTATTCAGCATAACAAATTCTTATTTCCAATTCAAGTTTTCTTTCCAATTTCAAGTCGATCAGCTCTCAGAAACCTAACCTTTTGATTCCCAGAACGTAAATTGTAAACATTATTCATCATCAAAATGATTTAATTACCAAGATCGATTCATCATCATCGTCAATACAACAACCTCGTCAATTCTGCGTTTTCTCCTCCATTTATCAATAGGTTTTGATTTCGTTTTAATGGCTGAGATGGATGAAGGTATGCATAATCATGTTTTCATATCGATTTTTGTTATTACTTTCAAAATCGAGTGAGTTTCTGAAATACGCATGTAGTAAATTTCATAATCATGTTATATAGCAAATTATACATCAATATACAATACATAGAATTGTGATATACATCAGTTTATACATCATTATACAGTAACTATAATGTTGATATATAGTGTGGTATTTTCTTGATTTACAAGTTTGATTTGAATACAGTATACAATTGATTATATTACATTATACGTCACATATAACTGGAATATACAGTGTGGATTAAGGCATCATACATGATATTACATTATACAGTAAGTTGAATATATTATACAGTAGAGTATACATCAATATACTGTACATATAACAATGATATATAGTGTGTTATACAATAAGATGTATCATTAATCATTGCATGTTTTATGTTAACACACTGTGTCATTTAATTACTCATACTATATAATAAGGTTGTATGTAGTGTATAGAGTTATAGAATGTGATCCTTAACATGTTTCATTAATGTTTCAACATGATTTCAATATTTAATGTATGTTATATATTAAGTTACTGTATAACAATGTTATATTTACTGTATAATTATATATAAGTTACCGAATGTTGTTTGTTTGTATAATGTAGAATAGTATTACACACAATGTATGGTTTGTTGTCTGATAATGTATGTTCTTAACAGGATCAGTAGTGGTTAGCAATAATGATGTCGAGATCCTAGGTGTTGGATCTTCTTTGTCATCTAATTCGATCTCATCACCGGGTGGTTCCAAATATTGGGTTCCAGTGTGTGCTACTGAGTTTGAACCTTGCATTGGTATGGCATTTGGAAGCTTGAAGATTGCATTTGAGTTTTACAAAAAATATGCACGTTTATGTGGTTTTGATGTTCGTAATTGTTCCCAAAAAAAACTCATAAGGATGCTACGGTCATATCGAAACACTATGTATGCAGTCGTTCCGGTATTTACAAAAATTGCGATGATGTCAGTAGGAAGAAGAAGTTTATGATTGGTCGATGTGATTGTAATGCTAAGATTGTTTTGAGGTTTAGTGCTTTAGAGGGATATGTTATAAAGAATTTTGTTGAGCGGCACAATCACGAGTTGGCAACCGACGAGGGGAAACAGTTTCTGAAAGTGAATCGAAATATTGATCCGTCCCAAATTATGTTTTGCCTAAACGCATCAAAGGTGAATGTTGGTGCTATTAGATCACATTCATTTCTAAAGGAAATTGCAGGTGGTTTCAATAATGTTGGGTCGACGTCTACAGACTTTAAAAATGTAAAAAGGGATGTGAAGCAATACGTTAGTGAGAATGACGGGGAGATGATTGTTAGGAAATTTATGAATATGAAAAAAGCGTGTGAAGGTTTTTTATTTGATTATGACACAGATGCCGACGGGTGTATGAGTAGGTTGTTTTGGGCTTATCCTATTGCAGTACGGAATTTTGAACTTTTTGGTGATGTTTGCTCGGTCGATGCAACATTTCGATCCAACAAGTAAGCACATTTACTTCATAATAAGATATGATAATGTACATTCTTTTCAATAGTTAATGAATATGCATTGCATAACTCATTATAAGTTGCTGTATAATGTAGATACATTGTCTGTATAATGATAAGGTACATTTTTTATTATAGGCAGTGTATATGTAATGTATAATGTATATACAGGTATTGTATAATACCTTATTAATTACTGTATAATGTACATACAGTTATTGTATAATACCTTATTAGTTACTGTTTTTTTGTATTTTTCTTACATATTGTTTTATTCTACATTTCCAGGTATCAAATGAAGTTTGTTCCTTTTACCGGTATAGATAACCACAAGAAAATAGTCACATTTGGTGCCTCTCTAATCGCAAAAGAAGACATTGAGTCGTACACGTGGGTGTTCAAAGCTTTTACCCGTGCGATGGGACAGGAACCAAACTATATTGTATCTGATCAATGTTCGGCCATGAAGCAGGCTATTCCTAGTGTGTTTAAATCTGCTAGACATCGTCTGTGCGCGTGGCATATTATGAAGAAGTTCCCTACCAAGGCTTGTGTCATACCGTACAATTAAGTTGTAGACAGTGTATTATGTTTTCATCAATTGTATGATGATATATGTATATAGTGTAGAATTCTAGTTAAAGTAATATATAACATGTTATTAATTTGAGTTTTACGTTTACAGATTTCACCACATACAGGTAAATATGCTGAAGAGGTGAGAAAGGTTAATAATTTTGTGTATAACGACGACATCACTCCGATTGAGTTTGAAGAGGGATGGAATGATCTCATTTCAAAGTATGGACTAAGCCATATTGATTAGCTTTCTGAAATTTACGAGAACAGACATTCATGGGTATCTGCATACTATCGAGATGTTTCGATGGGTGGGATGTTGAGGACTACTTCGATTTCAGAGTCTGTTAACTCATTCTTTAACCAGTTTTATGTGAAGGGTGATACAATCATTGAGTTTTATAGTAGATTTGAAAGTGTCATGGACAGACAAAGGAATAATAATGCTAGATTAAACCGCAAGTCTTTGGTCCCTAAGCCATCAACCGACACCCCCATATGTATAGAGGAGGATGCTTCAGAGGTATACACCCGCACTGTTTTCTACGATGTTCTAGCGGAGATCAAAGATTCCACGTATCAAGTGGTACTTCAAAGTCTAAACATTGTTCATGGTGTGAAATTGTTTGTCGTATGCGACTCCGACGACGAATCAAAGATATACGAGGTATCTTCTTCTTTCCATACTATGGCAATGTTATACATTCTGTATATGCCCATTATAGAGACTGTATGATACTGTTTTTGTTTACTATTTTTTTATGTTTTGTAGGTGAAACATGTTGTTTCGAACAATCATGTTGATTGTTCTTGCAGATTGTTTTTGAGAAGGGGTATTTTGTGTAGACACATTTTCTTTGCATTCAACCATGGCCGAATACATAAACTGCCCGCCGAGTATGTTCTAAAAAGGTGAAAGAAAAACGCAGAAATTATGGCATCTGATACAATCAACAACCACGTTACACAATATCGCTCGATGATTCAGAAGACATCAAATGATGTGAGTCAAATTTGGATCGACTTTCAAGCTTGTTCAAATGTTGCGGGTTTTAACAAAAAAAAACTCGAATACATAAAAAATCAATTGGTGGATATAAAGTCTTATTTGAGTGCTTGTGTGGACGACAACAATAAAAACAACAAGAATTCTGTTATCGAGACACTAGTGGGACCCCAAATCGAGAACGTGATTGGGATCAGAAATCCTCAAATGAGCCGAACTAAAGGGTATGGTAAAAGAATTAAGAGCAGTGCAGAGATATCCAAGCATGTTCCTAAGAGGAGAAAATGTGCTGCATGCGGAAAAGTTGTTGGGCACAATGCACGAACTTGTCCATCAAAGGGAAAATAGAAGTATGTTCTTTACATTAGTTACTGTAGAATGAAGTTTGATTCACTGTGTAATATAGTCTTATACATTGTATACTGAAGTGTTATTCAATATATAATGAATACAGTTTTTCAATATATACTGAATCATTATTGACTGTTCAATGAAATGTTATTCAATGTATGAAAAAATGTCACAATGTCCATTGTATAATTGAGTATTTTTTGTATTATTCAGTTTAATTCTATACTACAATTGAGTATTTTTTTTATAATGTATAATGAATATGGTTTTTTATACTGCATACATGTATACTGTATAATGTAATTTTATTAACTGTATAATGAACCTTTAATTACTGCATAACATGCATACTGTGGACTGTATATGTTATGAACACTTCAATGACACTACATGAACAGAACAATAATAGGTTGTGTGTAGTGAACAAACTTTATAGATTTAAACAACCCAAATAAAAGTTGTATTGCAGCAAAAACTAATAAATAATAAAAAAACTGTACAATGAAATGTAAAAAAACCAGTCTATTAACACCAAATATACTTGTTCTATCAAATACACGTTGATTACATCTACCCCTTCTTCCCCTTTTTGTGTTGGGCCTGTCCCTGTTCCAACTCCTTTGAATGTGCGAGGATTTTGTCTTTGAGTGTGTTCAGCTCGGAAGTGAGGATCCTTTCCAGATAAAGCCCCCTCAATCTATTGAGTTTCGTAATTTGTGATTTCTGCATTGTATAAATATTAAAGTTATATAGGTAGGAAATAAAGATTTTCACAAAATTTCATACATACAAATAAAAAAAGTGTAAAACATTACAGTTTCTGGACCCAATTCCGGATCCCAATACTTCAGTCCTCCGCCGAGGTAAGTCTCCATGTGACGCATTACAAAAATACCACAATCCGTTTTGTTTCTGTGTGTACGCCACGACATTGGAAGCCTTACAATTTCTTCCGCTGACAACGCACTTCCAGCTGGATGGTTGATATCCATCAGGAACTTCACAAACATGTCTCTCTGTTTGAAACAACAAACTAAAAATGTAAGATTCAGTGTATAAATATATTAATATACAGTATATTAATATATCATTATACAGTAGAGTATTATTTCCATTATACAGTATGTAATAAATGATTATGCAATGCAATATTGTACCATTATACAGTATACTAATATATCCGTACACAGTCAATGACTACATCATTATACAGTGTTTTTACAATACAATTATATGGTGCATCACTGTATACTTTAAAGTTAATTGAGTCTATACATTGTGTTATAATGTAGATTTAACAATGATATTTCGACATCAAAAAAATGTTTAGTGTTGGAAGGATAGGTACCAAAGTGAATGGCACATGTTGATATTTGTTTTCGATCGACACATCCGTCGCGCTGTTGTCAAGGATTTCAATAGTTGGTTGCTTCAAATTAAAGCATATCACATAGTAGTGTCCCGCATGAAAAATTGGAAAGACGGCCTATATATTGATGGATGAAAGTGGTGTTAATAAAGTTACATAAAATACAATAATCATAAAAAATGAACAGTATTAACTTACCAACGTAACATCGGTTATGTTGACTCTTGGAAACATGCGCATACAATGATTAACGTTATCCTTGAATTTTTGCAGCAGCGCATAAGTACTTTTGTCTCCTTTTTTTGACGCGAAAAACATCTGTTATCCATTTTTAAAAAAAAAACTAGTTAGCATGCATATCATTATAACTGTATTAACAATATATAAGAAATATATTTTACCGTGTCTGCAAGGTGAAAAAAAAATCTGAGTGGCGATGTTGGTGATCTCGTCGCCTCGGCGTTGTTCAACAGGAATGACCAAGTACCAATCACACCAGATAAAAGCTCAGTGTGTTGATCCAAGGACTTTATATCCCAAATAGTGCACATCATATCACCACAATGGAAAACAATAGTCCTGAAAAACCAACATACAGTTTGTAATGAGTTAGTATATGATAGGAGTCGTTTTTACGTGTTTTTAAGCCCCTTTCCGTTTATGTTTTAGGTTCATTTATCGCTTGATTCTTTCCACATGTGCATTTAATTCGTGCATTAAGTGATTTCAGACCTTAAATGGATACAATCGAAGAACGGGCTGAAAAACGACGTATAAAACAAGTTTAGGCCAAGATGCTTTACACCTCCACGACCAAACAAGCAAGAAATAAGTTGGAGTTAGCCAAGATCATGTTTTAGTACCATTTCCGCACACCTGGGCGCCAAATCAGAAACAATCTCCACGTTGGAACGCCATTTGGATAAATTTAGAGACCGAATTTGATGAAGTGTCCTTCTAAACGTTTTTAGAGCTATGTCTTATCTTTACATGGGGACTTGAATCATCCAATTCGGAGGTCTGTGGAGGAGTTTATGAATAAAACACTATCCCTGCGCTGGAAAATACGAAAGTGGCAGCTCTCATTCTTAGTAGGTGGAAAACAAGAGAATGGTAGTTCACATTCTTGGTAGGAGGAAAGTAAGAGAATGGTAGGTGGAAAACAAGAGAATGGTAGTTCACATTCTTGGTAGATGGAAAGCAAGAGAATGGTAGGTGGAAAGAAAAGAGAATGGAAGCACATGTTCTTGGTTGGTGAATTTTTTTTGCTATAAAAGGAGGATTGGATGCCATCCTACAAACACACTTGAAAACACATTCCCCATTGGGGGAGCCTAAACAAATCCTATCATCATCTTCATCATCCTTAGATTAGTTATGAAGATTATCAAGAACCTTTGAAGGTGAAGAAATCAAGAAGCATGGAAGAGATGAAGATCGAAGTTCAACCATCAAAAATACAAGGGAGTTTCTTAGATTTAGATTTGTTTTTGTCTATGAATATGAATCTTAATTTAAGTTCCTATCTTTTATCTTTTATGATGAAATAGATTCTTCGAACTAAGGCCATGTTGAGGCTTAATTATGATAATTGAGATATAAATTGTGTTTTTCATATTAATTCTATTGTTGCTTTGTGTCTTGATCTTGTTTGAATGCATCATATGCTTAGCTACCATATGCATGATTTATTGCTTAAATTATTCGTTCGAGAGAAGGTAATTTAAGGTGCAAAGAGGATCATCACATAATCCGTAAAAAATAGGGAATTGCCCCTAGAGATAGGTAGAGATTCCCGGGTGCAGTTAGCCGGATTAATCCGGGGAAATTCTAGAACTTGAATGCATGATTGTTGGTTAGATTCTCGGATAGACATATCTAGAGAACCATCAATTAATCATAGGATTATTACAGCCGAGAAATCGGGTAGTAATTATTTAAGGTTTTTTCCACCAAAGCAACATTAGTCTAATAATATGAGAACATGTTTATAGTGAAAATTGATTAATTTATGCCAACACATGTGTCTTAGTTGCTCTCTTCCATAGCTATCTTGATTTCGACATCTTGTTTCTTATATCTTACTTTCATAATATTTTAGTTAATTCTTGTTTTAGTTTAAGTTTTTCAATTGCTTTAAAATCATAAACTAAAATACAAGTCCTTGAGATTCGACAACCCAGACTTTATTGTCCACTTTATTACTACACACGACCAGTCCACTTGCTGTTTAATACACGTAAGGATTTTTCGTGTCAGTATAAAAAAAGGTTAATATGCATTATACAGTTTGTAATAGACAGAACATATTATACAGTGTGTAATGATATATTATACAGCAAGCAGCGTTACATTATACAGTATACATTGAGTTGCTATACAATATACATATAGTATTAACTAGAACTCAATAAAACAAATTTATTTAAAAATGATATGTACTCACATGTTCTCCTCATCAACATGCTTCATCCATTCCCATAGTCTTTTTTCAGTTGCGCCTTGCTTTGAGCTTATATGCACGACCCGTTGAACGTACGGAGAACGCGTGTCTGGCGCTGGTTTTAACTGTCTCTTTTGTTCACTAATGAATTCTACGGCAACCGATTTAACGGTCACATTTGAAGACGATGGAGGCTCTTGTTCTGTGACATTGGAGGCATCATCAGTGTATTGCCTAGAAATTGTCACCGCCTCAGCCACTACTCTATCACCCGATTCAGCCTGCTGCATTTTATCCGGCGGTGGTTGCTGTGTCAATAAGTCAAAACATGGCATTGAGAGGATGATTGGTTCCCGTGTTTTAACTTCATCCGATTGTTGTTCTTTCGGTAGCGTATTTTGTGACAATAAGTCAAAAGTTGGCCGTGACTGCATTGGCGTACTCATCGTTGTTTCGGGTGCGACTTCTTCGGGGTCGATAGGCTGATCAGCACCGGATACACGTTGTTCAGGAAATGGTGGTTTTTCTTGTTGCTCGGTAGGCTTGCGAGGAACAACCAGTGTTTCATCTTCCGCCCCCGGCTGTATTTTGTACAGTCTCCCGACAGTAGTGAACACAATTCGTTGAATTTCTTTCAATCGTGGATTTAGCTAGAGTACGGAATCACAAGACTGCATGTATCCGTTGTACCTGATAATGTTGTCCATCAGGTTCAATGCAGCTTGTTCCAAATTGGCTAGCATCCCTTTTGAATATTTTTAAAAACAATTAATGCACAATATTTTATTGATTACTGTATGGGTTATTTATAGCCACTGTATAACATATTAGTAGTTAGTGTATATTGTTTATCATGACTGTATACTAAATTATTAGCCACTGTTTACTGTTATTATAGGTTACTGTATAATGGTTGTGTAGTTAATGTAAACCTCACAAAGGTCATATATTAGTTAATGTATAATTATTTAATAAATACTATATAATAAAATATTAGGTACTGTATGTTAATGATTTCAAAACAATAAACAATGGCTTAAAAAATATTATTCAGTATATAAAATTGAAATATACATTATGTGGCTACACATCATACAGTTAAAATAGAGCAATTGATTAAATAGTATACAGTTTATACTTTCACAGAGATATGTATACCTCTTCAAGCGTATTCCATTCCGTGATTGTCTGCACTTGTTGTAACGGAGGTTCCAGCGAGGAAGGGGGTTGTTTTGGATCGTCAACGTGTTGAACAACATGTTTACCCTTGTCACTCTTCAACATTCATTGTGCCTTTGATATTATCCCCGTTCCAAAAAGACCTGGTTGAAGTTCTACGATACTCTTTTCCCGTAGGGCGGAGTCGGTCCAAGTAAGCCATGTTGGGATTGATCGTGGGACTGTCACATAGCCTTAGTAATTCACTCTGTCAGCATACAATATCTGCATTAATAGGAAACAAAAAAAGTTAAAAAATATTAGTATACAGTAGGTTACAACACATTAGACAGTAACTTATTAATTATTATACAGTGTATTCTAAAACATTATACAGTATATTCTATGGCATTACACAATAGATTATATACAATAAAATACAGTATACAGTGTGGGTGCACACATCACACAGTTAAAAAATAGTATCAAATTAAAAAATATACATCACCTGTTACCAATTAGGCATACTTAATCATCAAAACCACATTTTTTGAACACGAATAAAATTACAATAGTTAATGTACACTTACAATCAGAAAAAGAAGAGGACCCGTATACATACGAGACGTCGGATCCTCTTCCCATGATTTTTTGTGTCGGCCAAACTGTCCATAACAAGTCTGGGCCAGTTGTAACTTGTCAACTCAGCAAGATCACCTTTGAAACTCAGCATCTTCTTGTTGACAAATGTTGTAGTAGTCGACTCTATCAAGCAATTGTAGAGAATCATCATGAAATTTAGCTTGAATTGCTCCGTTGCTTCATGCTCAGACCTCAGTTCAGTCAATATCATCTGAGCCATAACTTTAAATTTTTTGGACTTAGGAAGCCCAAATTGATTTGTCCACAGGTCCACCCTCTCTTGATTCTTGACCGTTAGGTCTATACGATGCTCACCGTGTAAAAAACCTAGAACCTCCGCCACATCTTCTTCTTTAATATTAATCTTGCCTCCAGGCAAAGATAATCTAAAGTTTCCTGGATTTAACGCCTTTACATTTTAAAACCGAGCTTGTGAGGCAGCTCCTTGATTTTGAATTCTAAAAACTTTCCAAAACCAGCCAGTTTAACCCAATTTCGTTGCGGTTCTGTCAGGGTTGAAATGGCATCGACCAACACCTTCATAGAAACTCGTATTTGTGTATAATCAACCGACTTTTTCTTTCCCTTAGGTTGATGTTTCTGTACAGTATCTGTTTTTGTTCTTTTTGAATGTGTTCTCGCAGTAGGTTGTTTCGCACGCATCTTCCTAGCTGTGCGTTGCGGTTCTGATTCTGTTTCTTTGTCTGATTCTACGTATTCGTCATCCGAACCACTTTCAATGACATTTAGAGGCTCCATAACATCTATAGGCACTGCATCTACAGGCACAATCTGGTACCTATCTTCCGAAGCAGAGTTGGATGGCTCTTCTCCAGAACCTGTATTATACAAATGTTAGTATTGATTTACACATTATACAGAAACAATCAAGATATTATACACCAAAAAATAAACTTACTATTCATTAATTCATGTATTATACAGTATGTGTTAATGTATCATATATTATTCACAAAAGAACATTTCATTATACAGTATATTATAACATATTATACAGTATCATATAACTCAATATTCAGTATGTGTTTACACATCATACAATTACAATATAAAAATCCATTATACAGTATATTTTAAACAATTACACAATAACATATAAGGCAATATACAGTGTGTGTTTATACATCAGACAGTTACAATATAAAAGCCACTATACAGTATATTTAAATCATTATACAGTAACATGTAAGGCAATATACAGTGTGTGCACACTCATAATACAGTAGCATTACACCCACTAATTTCAAAATAACCAGCATGTGTTTATACAAATATGCATTCAAAATCAATAAAAACACATTACTTGTCCCCAATAAACAGCGTATAGTTACAGCAAATTAAACAAAAATGAAGTTTTTAACAACAAAATCAACTAAATACTTGAATTTATCCTCCATATGCTCAAACAACAACTGAAAAAGGAATGTTCAATGGGTACCTGTGCCGGGGGAAGGATTTTTCGACCTCATTTTCTGCTGAAAAAAACTGGGATTTGGAAATTTTTTAGGGTTCTTTGATGTGCGAAATAAGAATATGCAGTTAGATTTGGAAAGATACGCCTTTAATACGATTCAAATCGTGATTTTCAGTTGATTAGGAGTGGGTTTAAATGCAAGAGAATTCAAGGAGATCGTGGATGTAATTAGGGGGGGTGCAAGCTGTATAATGGGGTATATTTTACTATTATACCCCCCAGCTAATTAAATTGGGGTTTCCCGCTTGTTTCTATGTGTTATTCTGGACTGTTGGATTTAATGGATCCAATGGTGTATATTGGATCTTATATCTTATCTAATATAAGGTATGTATTAAATTTTGACCCTATATATATATATATAGGTTAATGAGCCGTATATGTTTATCAGAGGACGACGAGAAGCATGGTTTTGCATCATATACTGATGCACGTACTAAATTGACATAATAATGAACCGTATATTAACCAAAAATAGAAGAATGATGGCCCATATAGACAAACAAGATGTGAGCCAATTATCTATCTATATCTATATCTATATCTATCTATATCTATATATATATATATATACTATACTAAAAATTAGGAGTGTACACGGTCGGGTTCAGGCGATTTTACAAAAAAAATTAACCCGACCCGACATGTGCGGGTTGACAAAATATCAAACCGAAAATGCATAATTATCTTTTCAAACCGAGCGGTTCGGGTCGGTCGGATTTAATGTTTTAACGGGCAGGTTGGCGGGTTATCAAATTATAGTTATAATTTTTACAACTTAATTTTAGTTATAAGTAGTAAGTAAGAAATTAATTATTATACTTTTTGTACATTTAACTAAAAAAAATTGAGTTGGTAAAAAATACAAAAATAAGTGGTGTTATCAAATAAAATTCATATTACCATGATTTTAATGAGTGAAAAACTCTAAAATATTAATAAAATTAATGTTTTTTGTAAATTTATCATCAAAATATACATATACATATAAATTTTTCGTTCAAATCAAATGAAAACAAGTGTTCAAATGAGTCAATTTGTTTGCTCAAATAAAAAATAAAATATGTTACATGAATATGAATAAACCACTCTTGTTAGAGAGTATATATGCATATATAGTTTTCAAAGTTTAGTGTTAATCTTTAACTATATATACTTATACTTGCAATATAAATGATTAGCGGTCGGGTTGCGGGTTAGGCGAGTTACAATTATTAAACCCACTACCCGACCCGAAAGTGGCGGGTTACAATATTTTCAACCCGCCACTATTATTTAATCATTCTAAACCGGCGGTTTTTGGGCGGATCGGCTTGGGTTGGGCGGGTTTATGTACACCCCTACTAAAAGTGTGGATCCGAAAGTGTTTCTTCCAATTGTAAATTACATTTTTACCCTTATTAATTATTGAGAATAAATTAAATAATATCTACTATATATAAAATTCTCGACTTTACTACAAAATTATCTATATATATATATATATACTATACTAAAAGTGTGGATCCGAAAATGTTTCTTCCAATTGTAAATTTACGTTTTTACCCTTACTAATTATTGAGAATAAATTAAATAGTATCTACTATATACAAAATTCTCCACTTTCCTACAAAATTAATGAATAATATTGAAGTCATGTCACCCCACTTCCATGCAAGTTAATGCAAAATGAATGCCATTAACCCAAATGTTGCACCTTACAACTTCCAAATGTACTCATAATATGCAATTAATATACAAATCCTACTAAATACCCCACTACACAGCTTCCTCATCCAAAATAGTCATTTCATCTCCACCACTACAATTAATATATAATTCATAGTTGTGACATGAGTTATGTGACAAAGGCCAACTCTAGCACTTCCTCATCCATAGCATAAATATGTGTTTCCTTCCACTTCCCTTCTCATTCTTCCCACACGTAAGTTTCATGCAAGATGAAGAACTGAATCTTCAACTTTGTGAACATTGGATGAAGTATTATCTTAGAAATAAATCCGTGGTCATTGGATTAGAAATTTAGAACCCGATATTTAGAATTAATGGATGACAGTTATATTTTTGTTTGCTCCTAGTTAAAGAATTTTATGCAGTATATTTTTGCTTGTTGCATTGCTGGTTTGGTTGCAGGTTTTCTTTTGGGATCTTATATGTTTGGCCTACTTAATGGTTTTTGAAGAGTTATAATTTCATAAGGATATCATTGAAAAGTATGAAATTTGCTTACGCCACTAACGCCTTTCGGCATATTCCATCGAGTAAAAGTAAATAATTATATAGATGAGAACTAAACTGATAGATTAGATTAAATTATAGTTTATTTATACTAATTAAAATTTATTTTTTATTTCTAATTATGTAATTATTATTACTTCAATAATCAAATATTACAACTTTTTTCTCTAGATTTCTCAACATAAACAAATAATTCATTATTTATGTAAATTAAATTGATACAATAGATTTAATTAAAACTTGCTTATACTAAATATAATTATTATGTTTTATTTTGCAAGGAAAAATGCAATTTGGTCCCATAACTTAGCACATGTGCGCTTTTGGTCCCAATATTTTTTACTTTAGCATTATACGTCCCATAACTTGGTCCCAAGATACGATTACGTCATGTATTTGTATGGAATTGGCATGTGAGCTATCTTTACCTCTTCATAATTCATATATCCTGAAATAAGAACTTAATGCTATTCCAACAAAAAATTGTTGAAAGTTGGCTAAATATGAGTGGGTGTTATTGTGGGAAAAATATAGCAAGATTTGTTAAGGGTTAGAAATGGTCAAGAAACAAAACCAAGTCTTTTACGCAACTTAAAAATTAATTCTAGAATAGAATATTTTAATAAAATTGAGTTTTAAAAGGATAGCTTAATTACCAAAGGTAACTTTAATAGGGAAAATTGTAGCTCAAAACCGGTTTGGCCGCACACAAGTGTATTTCATGAGGAAAGTGTATTATACTTGCCATATAATTGGTAAGCTAACCTAGAAAATACACATGAATTTGGTCGAGTCGGAAGCGGGCTAGAATTTCCCCTTTAATAATTCCAGTAATGTATCATGGTTATAGATGTTGACATATATATCTAGATTTCTAAAAGAAATTACTGGTTAATAGAGTAAGCAAAAATTGATTTACCTCAAACTAATTTTTGAAAAAAATACTTAGCATCTTTACAAATTACAATTACTTGATTGAAGTATTATTATTTTGCATGCAATACTATAACTGAATATATTTGAATATATTCTACATTAAAAGTTTCATATGAATAAATACAAGCTTGCATTAGATTTTTTTAAATATTTCCAATTATAGTACTTTTATATAGAAATTCTTTAGTATATAAATATATGTGTTTTATATGCAACGCACGTATACTCTACTAGTTACCACAAATTTGCACATCAGTTAATCGGGTTTGACAATAAGAAATAAATAAAAGGGTAATAAATGGCAATTTCGACCATGATTTATGTCATTGAGAGCACTATAGTCCTCAACCTATTATATTTTACACCCCACTACCCAATCTGATAAGAGGTGTTTTTACGTGTTTTTAAGCCCCTTTGCGTTTATGTTTTAGGTTCATTTATTGCTTGATTATTGCCACATGTGCGTTTAATCCATGCATTAAGTGATTTCAGGCCTTAAGTGGATACATTCGAAGAATGGGCTGAAAAATGACGTATAAAACAAGTTTAGGCCAAGTTGCTTCACACCTACGCGCCCAAGCGCCCCTCCAACCACGCGCAGGTGCAGCTGACATCCAGTTCCGAGGATTTGCTTCGCACTCCCGCGCCTAGGCGCCATCATAGCTATGCCTGGGCGCTGATTTCGCAACACTTACCACAGTTTAAGGCTATTTCTGTATATTTAGAGACCTAATTGGACAAAGTTTCCTTCTACAAAGTTGTAGATATATGTCTTATCTTCACGTGGGAACTTGAATCATCCAAATCGGAGGTCTGTGGAGAGATTTATGAAGGATATACGATTGTTGCGCAAGAAAGCAAGAAAGCTGTCCAGACTTCGCACATCCGCGCCTAGACGCCAAAACACCCACGCCGGGGCGCCGATACCTCCGACATTTGATTCCTTTTAGCCAAAAGTTCAGCATTTTAGGTGGAAGGGAATCATTTAAAGCCAAGAGGTCAGCACATGTGTTGAGGGGGTGCCTTAGTTGTATTTCTTGATTGGCATGCTTTATAGGAATTGTTTATTACATGCTTGATGGGTTTTTGGAGTTTAAAAAGGGGAAGAGAGTCTAAAAGGAGGGAACACAAGGGGGAGGGCAGCCGGCCATCATCCTTCCCCCATCAATCATTCATCATTTTCAATTCTTCACCAATCATCATTCTTTGAAGTTTGCTAGGAAGAGGAAGAAGGAAAAGAGCTAGAGATTTGAAGCCACAATCAAGGATCCATCTTCAATCACACTTGAGGGAGTTTTTAATTATTTTTCATTACATTTTATGCTCATGATTATGTATATGACAACATTAGATTCTTTTAAGCCATTGATGATGAGCTAATTTTGTAGAACTAGGGCCATGTAAGGCCAAATTGTGATTTATACTTATAATAGAGGATTGTTGTGATTACTCTTATATTGTTATGTGATGTGAATTTGTGTTTTTTTGCCTATCTTGCATATACTTGATCACTACATGTTAGAATCTTATGCCTAGGTTAATATTTCGGGAGAAAATTGACTTAGGGTGCAAGAAATTCACATCATGACCCGCAACTAATGAGGAATTGCCCTAGACATAGGTAAAGATTCCCGGGTGAAGTTATTCGATTCTAATCGAGTGAACTCTAGTACGTTAATGCATGTTTAGTGGTTAGATTTCCGGATAGGAATATTTGGGAAATCACGATCTAAGCATAGGAGTTTATACGCGAGACATCGGTTATTCTCTACCTTAGGAGTTTTCACCATAATAATATAAGAGTAATTCTCCAACAAGAACCTTTATAAGTATATTTGATCAATTTGGACCCAGCATGTGCCTTAGTCTCTCTTTATAGTTTGTGTAAAATCAATTGTGTAATCTTGTTCTTATTGTATGCATTTTACCTCTAATTTACTTTAATTATATTTGTTCTTTATCATTACAAATCATAAACTAAAATTCAAGTCTCCGTGGTTCGACAACCCGGACTTTTCGTCCACACTTATTACTACACACGACTAGTGCACTTTCTATCATAGCACGTTAGTTATTAGCGTGTCACAATCTTTGTCAACTGTGAACTTCAATCCATTTGACTGTCGTCGGTGGTATCTTTTGGAATATTCCTTCCGAATTTATCAAAAATTGTGCATTTTGCACTCTATTGTATGATATCTGTGCACCTCGCTTCTCATTTATTACATAATATGTGCATTTTGCATTCTTGCTCAGGCGGAATATTCCAAAAGATTCTGCCGCTTTGGTCAAATGGACTGAAGTGTTACAATTGACAAAAGTTGGACAGTCGAGTGTCAAATTTAATAAATTGAAGACTAAAGTACTCTCATCGACATAAGTTGGGCTCAAATAATTTTTACACTAAATAAAATAAATAACATCTATTTAAGTTTATGTCTGGCAACTTTCCATCTCCACTGAGTTATACGGATAGGTATGCTTTTTAAGCTCCTAATGAAATGCTATTATATAATTTGCTCGCACAATTTTCAGTTTTGGAATAAAATAATGGAATAGTTTTACCTCTGCTGAATGGGGGAGGCTCTGCGTGCGCGCCACTGTTATGTTTTGCCCCCAAAAAAAGTGAATACACTATAACAGATGACTAAATGGGGAGGCTCTGTGTGCACTTTTATGTTTTTAACCCCAAAAAAAGGATAAATACAGATGACCAAATGAATTCATGCCACTGTTATGTTTTGCTCTGAAGAAGTGAATACACTGTAACAGATGACTAAATGGGGGAGGCTCTGCGTGCACTTTTATGTTTTTGCCCCCAAAAAGTAATAAATACTGATGACCAAATGAATTTATGCCGCTGTTGTTGATACGATCTTTTTTGATAATCGAAAGGATAACGTAATTCCCTAAGAATCGAATAGATCCTAAAAGGAATTATAGAAATTATCTGAGATTTGGGGGAGGGGGGGGGGAAGAGCCAAATCTGAAGAGTAATTTCTTCTAGCTCAAACAAGAGAAGTTTAGAGAGAGAAATAACCAATTTTACCAACAACACAAAACATACTTTATTTCCTTTGCCTCCGCTCATTTATACAAGTGGAACAAAAACTAATTGTAACTAACTATTTGATTAGTTGCTAACAAGTTGTAAAATGACTAATAGAATTGAAATAACACTTTTGAATAGAAGCGTGCCAAGCTTTTGCCTAATATTTATCTTCGTAATTACGCTTTTGTCCTTTCTTTCATTTTGGCACGTACCAAATACCCTCCTCTTCAAACAGTCCTTGTCCTCAAGGACTGATGTAGAAATCGATACTATTAATTGTTGTGGCGGTAATGGTGTTTGTTGTTGTCTCTTAATCTTAATGTACATAAGAAGCCTCTCATCATAAAGATGATCAATATAAGTCTTCTTAAATGTTTCACCCAACTCCAAGAACTTGAAATATGTAATATCAACTATGACCAGTTTTTGTTGCTTGGTAAATTCAGAATCCAATAAGAGGAAATCTGGACAATCATAGATCAAACAACTTTCATAACTTTTCTTAACCAAATTCCTAATGTGCATATCATCAAACATATTTGATTCGTTGAACACCTCAACATGCTCAAAAGGTTGCAATTCATTGACTTTCTCCACCATATTTGTCTTACCAGCACTGATTTTCAAACATTCAGTAGGAAACTCATTGAGAGCCTCTGCCACATCATTACCCTCCAAGCATTTAGTGGAAAATTCAGGTTTGGTTTCCTGTGACATGAGAGGATGACTAAGATAATCATCACATTCCAAGAATAATTTGTTTGAATCACTATAGGCACAACACCTTTCAATACATTCATCATCCAAAGGTCTCTCAGGCCTTTCATCAAATTCCCAAAATTCTCTTATCGATTCTCGATAGGCATATCGTACCTCTTTCATACTGTTTTGCAACGAAATGCCTGAAAATCTGACACTGGTCAGTGGTGTGCATAGTATTCATGTGCCATCTGCACATGCCCTCCAAACCTTCATCTTTTACCTTCGGGAATGTCAACACTCCCTCATCTATCAGCCTGTTGAACAATCGATTCGCCAACTTGGCTTTCTTTCGCACCTGCAAGTCAGCATACTCAGAATTGTTAACATCCACAGTATTTATTTCGAATTTAAAACAGGAAATGGATCTTCGTCAATATTCATTTTTTGAGTGTCTGGAAAAATAATATCTTTCGAGTCTAATTTTTCTTGTATTAAATTCCTAAACATAATGCACTCGTTCGTTTCATGTGAAAAAGCATTATGCCATTTACAGTATGGTTTTTCCTTAGTTTCTGCCTTTGATGGTATTCGATGTTTTCCTTTTAATTTAAGTTTTTATTTGCCAGGAGCCAATCGAATATTCGCTCTGTTTTTGTTATATCGAAATTATACTCTTTTTCCTTTTTTGTTTGTAAAGAACCTACAGCTACACAGTCCTTTCTTTCGAGGGCCCCACACTGAAATGGGGGTCCTTTGATAAATTCTGCCAAATCTATTTCATAGGCATCTTCGAATGCCCATGGAATACCCACTTCAAAGGTATTGAATCCTTGATGTTTTCTCAGGCTTTCCTCTTTTAGCATATTTTCATATCTAATTGCACTTTCTGCTAGGCTTCGGAAGTCAAAAAACATCATTCCGTCAAATTTCACCCTATATTCGAAGGCCATGTTTTGTTGGGCCAACTGTACAAATTCGGACTCGGGGAGCTTCAAATGACATTTGATTCTAGCTTTCTTAAATCGGGCTAAGAATTCCTCTATTGACTCTCCAGTACTTTGCCTAATTTGGGCTAAGTCACTCATAGTCATGCTCGGTTCGGTTCGAGCAAAATGATTCTGAAACTGGAACTGCATTTCATCCCAAGTATGTATCGAATTAGGAGATAAATTCGTATACCAGTTGAAGGCAGATCCGGTTAAAGAACTGGGGAACAATCTTAGTTTAAGGTATTCCTGGTCAGCAGCTTCTCGACATTGGCATGTAAATCGAGATAGGTGTTCTAAGGTTGACACATGGTCGTCCCTAGAAAACAGGGTAAAGTTAGGGATTTTATAGGTTCTTGGGAAAGGAAAATCCCTATCTACCCAATCAGGGTAAGATTTTCCCGGAATCAGCCGGTGGTTTCTTCAAAAACTAGGCCCATATATTCTTTCGATAGCCATCTCTACTTGATTCTGCAGAGGATCAAGTACTTGTGGCCCTAAATTTCCGTCCATATAATTGTTAGGCATATAATGCCCCCCAGTATATAGGTGTTTGAAATTATTAGCCATATAAGGGAAATTATGGTTTGCCTGATAATTAGGCAAGCCTTGATTTCCCATATTCAAAGATCCATGTGGCCCTTGAGACATATTTTGAACCCCACTATAGTACCCTTGGGTATAACCGATATTTGGCTCAGGATTCCCAAGATTAACATTCGGTGGATAACCAGCAGGCATTTGTTCCGAACCATTCGGTGGTACGGAGACATTTGGCCTTGCTGGCTGAGGAATAAATTGACTACTATGGGCATTCACTTGACTCACACGTGGATGCCCCCCAGCATTTTGTGGATTCGAGAAACGCTGCTCCTCAAATGGAACCTGATTCGAGGGAAGCGGAACTTGATTCGAAGATTGTCCAATCTCGAATATTTTTTCTCGAGTTCGAGCATCTCTGAGATATCCAAGGGGAACTTCATTTGGATTGACTGTCCTGGTTCGAATCCTAGGTTCAATTGATATTAATTGAGATACTTTTTCTACTAGAGTGTTATGCCTGCTAATTAAGGGTTCGAGTGCTAAGGCTACCTGAGTATTTATCATATTCGAGAAAACATCACATGTTTGATTAAAGATCTCTCCTAATTCAGTGATTACTCGAGTCACCTCTCGAGCCAGTCCATCTCGAGCGTTCACTGCAATGTCTTGCACAATTGCAGTAAAATATTCGGGCCGACTCTTGTGCTATTGCTCGGTACTGATCATCGAATTCTCTTCTATGATCTTCGCGAGCACCCGCTAAGGTCTATTTCATAACCCGGCCAAATTGTTCGTACATTTTGTCCGCTCTAACCTTTTGTCTCGCAATTGGCTGAGTATCACAATCGTCAGCCAAATCATCTCTGAGTGAATCCTCAGACATTATACGAAAATCTTGTTTTTAAAAGATTTTACAACGTCAGTTATCAAAACCGACTCCCACTGTGATCGCCAAAAACTTGTTTTGTTTAAAAAACAAACTAGACTAGGGTGGATCCAATATCGTGTTCCGAGCCCCGCGATAATCTATATCTTGTGATTATCTTTCAACCCCCGCGTTCGACACGCTATTTCGGTGGTTCAAGTCTTAATTTTAGAGGATATTTATTGTCTTCGAATGCAATAATAAGATAAAAGATAAGATTCAAGTCCAGATAAAAATTATCTCTCAGATACTTAAATCTGACTAAAAGATAATCTTATACCTACGTGAGAATCTTTTCTTTTGAATACGATAATGATGAACAGAAAACTTAAGTCAAGATACGAATCTCCTATCAAATACTGAAATCTGAAAATAGATAATTCATACCTCCATGAAAGTCTTCAATTCGAGGAAATTACAATTGATTGAATGTCAGTACAACCTTGAAGGCCGGATCGAGCGATTCTCGGTGAACTATTACTACTTTACGACTACTGCTAATCTATGCTACGGACTACTTCTAATTACGCCTACTCCTAAGAAAAGAGTAAATAAGTTGTTTATGATTTTGATGATGCCCTCTTTCTCTTTCCTCTTTCGTTTTTATCTCCACTTCGTGATCCTACGTTATCAACCATCGGGAACTGCCTCCAACTTCTTTTTCAAAATTCTCTCGTCTTGGCAGGTTACTTTTCTTATTGAATTCCCAACTCTTTGACCCTGCCTTGGACTTGACATATTTGGACCCGCCTTGTTATCCTGCTAAATTTAGATTCGCATTGGGCCCATTCCATTTTAGATCACTCCGTATATTGTTGTTGTCATAATGGGCTTAATTTTTTATTTCTGGGCCCATTAGTCAATGTTGGGCCATTTGGGTTTTTTAGTTCGTAAAATCCATTTTTATTTTTAGTGTAAACAAAAGGATAACGTAATTCCCTGAGAATCGAATAGAACCTAGAGGGAATTATAGAAATTATCTGAATTTTTTTTTTGGGGAGGGAGGGGAAGAGCCAAATCTGGAGAGTAATTTTTTCTAGCTCAAGCAAGAGAAGTTTAGAGAAAGAAATAACCAATTTTACCACCAACACAAAACATACTTTATTTCCTTTGCCTCCGCTCATTTATACAAGTGGAACAAAAACTAATTGTAACTAACTATTTGATTAGTTGCTAACAAGCTGTAAAATGACTAATAGAATCAAAATAACACTTTTGAATAGAAGCGTGCCAAGCTTTTGCCTAATATTTATCTTCGTAATTACGCTTTTGTCCTTTCTTTCATTTTGGCACGTATCAGTTGTGTTTTGTTACCCCTCCCCAAAAAAAGGTTACAGATGACTAAATAGGGGAGGCTCTGCGCGCCTTACACTATTATGTTTTTGTCCCCAAAAAGTGAAAATGAATTAATTGTAATTTATGCACGCAAGGTTGGGTTTATAGCAATAAAACGCAGCAGAAAAAATAAAACCCCAAGTGGTTCATCTCAATTTCGCATATTCAAATTGAGTTTAGAATTCATGTACCTTTCTTCACGCATGTTGAATTCTGAACCAGCTTTTGCGATCCTTTCTTGAACAGTAAATTTGTCGCTGTCTCTAAATCACCACGCCAGAATCAAAGCGAAAAATCCCCTCCTTGTTCTTTCTCGGAGATGGCTAGAGAGAGAGAGAGTGGAGAGTTTGACTTGAAGAAAAAGTAATATTGGAGGCTTATTTTAATTTTTCACTACGTAGTATATTTATACTACTTTAGAAAAGCAAATAACCTAATAAACTAAGGCCTATGAGGATGCCCACTTTGGGCTTTTCTAAGCCCTAGGCTTAGTTAATTTTTAATTGTTTAATTATTTATATAATTAATAATATTTATCCAATAAATAAATTAATTAAATTCACATTAACTCTATAATTAATTTTCTCCAAGAAATTAATTAACATGTTAACTTAATTAATTAATAAGATCATCCAATGATTAATTAATTAATTAGTTTCGATATCCAATACCGAAAATTCTCTCAAGTCAATTCCATGATTTTTCCTTCTGCCATTCCTTAAAGCACGACTCTTTAGGTTCATCTCAAAAGGCAATTGGGAGGAAACTAAAAGGATGTGAATAACACCTAGTCAGTCACGTGGCTCACATCGTATCCCAATTGAGAACAAATAAATAGGATCATTCCAAACCTTTTCCGCTGTGAATACCGTACGAATATAAATCTTTTATTCATATATCACAATCAAGTGAGAGTCATGCTTTAATCAAACTCACAGGACTTGACCATATGCTTAGCTCATAATGAATCGAGGTCAATGAGTATACCTTCAAGTCTAACATGAGTATCTCTTTATGCTTTAGCCAAAGTCTTTTGACCTCACTCGTTCATGACTGCATAGGATATTTAGCTCATCCATTTATGAGAGAATAAATCTCATTTTCCTAATCAGTTAAGACTGCTACTTTCCCATCAAGCCGCACTTTGAGGTCGATCTCACCAATGGGTGAATTGGATCTAACTACTATAATGACAGACTTGATGTCACAAGTACATCTTTAACTTGATTCCTCAGGTCTTAGGTTCACGCGTACCTATCACAACTCATCAGTTTCATCACTGACTGTCAGTGAGTGAAAACCCATGTGACGAAACTGATGCGAGTCGTGTTCGAACATATCAGTCTAACTGAGATGTCTATGATATAAGTTCCATTACCATTCCCATAGTGATTGACTAGCACTTTCTCTGTCAAAACTTATATCATACAAGTCTATATCCAGTATTGATGTCCAGTCAATACTCCCTTCGACTTGCGAACCAGTTTTAGATAATATGGATCAAACTCGTCTAGTGCCATTCTTTCTAACTCATAGGAAGTAGAAGGTTTGTCTTATTATGGAAAAATTGCATTTTTGGTACAGTAATGTGGCCTGCACGTTTTTTTGGTACATTAATATGGGGGGTAGCAATTTCGGTACACTATTGGGCAAAAAATTGGCAATTTCAGTACATATCGCCGAAAATTGCTGACGTGGCGCCGGAATTCCCATGTGACATGCACGTGACTTGCAATTTCGCCGGAAAAATTTCAATTTGGGGATTTTTCCTGCTGACATCATAAATAAACTTAAAAAAAATCAAAAAAATTCAATGATCCAGATTTGAATAATTCAAGGGTTAGAATTTTTTATTTAAATAATAACTAAAAAACAAATCATTAAAAAAAAAAGAAAATAAGAATGGCTGCCATGTTTGTGTGTGTGTGTATATATATATATATTACTGTTCATCGTCTTCCCAAGAAGACGATGAAAAGTACTTTTTAAAAAAAATCTTATTTATATCTATATATATGTATAGTTACTGTTCATCATCTTCCATAGGAAGGCGATGAACAGTACCTGTGTATATGTGTGTGTCTGCGTGTGTGTATATGTGTGTGCGTGTGTTTATATATCTATATATATATGTATAGTTACTGTTCATCGTCTTTCACATGAAGACGATGAACAGTACCTATGTATGTGTGCGTGTGTATATATGTGTGTGTGCGTGTGTTTTTATATCTATATATATATGTATAGTTACTGTTCAGTACCCGTGTATATGTGTGTGCGTGTGCCTGCGTGTGTGTATATGTGCGTGTGTGTGTGTGTCTGTGTGTATATATATATATATATGTATATATATATATATGTGTGTGTGTGAATGAGTGTGTGTTTTGGTGAAAAAGATGAAGTAGAGAGAGAGAATAGGGTGGATGCGAAATGACGAAAATGCCCTCAATATTTGTGTTAAATTGCATTTTAATCCACAAAAGTGACACATGGTCGGCCATGTCATTAATTCATTGCCCACTTAGCGGCCACATCAGCAATTTCCAGTGCCACGTCATCAATTTTCCCTCCATTTTGAAAAATCCCCAATTTTGACATTTTCCGGCGGTCACGTCAGCAATTTTCGGCGATATGTACTGAAATTATCAATTTTTTGTCCAATAGTGTACCGAATTTGCTACCCCCGGTATTAATGTACCAAAAACACATGCAGGCCATATTTCTTTACCAAAAATACAATTTTTTCGCCTTATTATTGAGGACTTTACGTTGTTTATTAAAACCTTACAAATGCCTATAAAAAAACAACAAAATAATACCTTATATTACGAAAAGATATTGTTTAGTTACAAATCAATGCCCTATAAATCTATCATTTTTATGGCATTTGTGGACATACACACTAACACGCAGACCCTCATTATTTGCCATCCACAAAAATTACCACTAAAAATCAACCTCTCAAACTCCAACACACTATGTATTAGATGTTTTCGCATTAGATTAAGTTCGGAATTTTTATTTAGACTAAGAGAAAAAACTTAACGCTGAGACAGGGGTGGCTTTCCGGCTCTTCTCACTTCGTCTACGCCTTCTTCCCTCTCTCTTCCCCCCCCCCCCCCCCCCCCCCCCCCCCCCCCAAAAAAAAAAAGAGGTAGAAACCTAGACTCCTCACCCATTGAAGAACGGTTTTCCATTTTTAACCGTTGCACATGAAAGACGATCAGGGCCCCCCATCTAGCAGGCTTAAGCCGCGAAAAACTTGGGGCTAGCAAGATGGGTATGTTTTTTAAGTTCCTAGTGAAATACTATTATATAATGTGCTCGCATAATTTTCAGTTTTGGAATAAAATAATAGAATAAGTTTACCTCTACTGAATGGGGGAGGCTCTGTGTGCACGCCACTGTTAGTGTTATGTTTTGCCCCCCAAAAAGTGAATACACTGTAACAGATGACTAAATGGGGGAGGCATTACGTGCACTTTTATGTTTTTGCCCCCAAAAAGTGATAAATACACATGTCCAAATGAATTCATGCGGATGTTATGTTTTTCCCCTAAAGATACACTGTAACAGATGACTAAATGGGGGAGGCTCTGCATGCATGCCACTATTATGTTTTTGCCCCCAAAAAGTGATAAATATAGATGACTAAATGAACCAACTGTAATCTTATGAATATGAGATTTACATGTTTTCCATTCCGATCTTTGTATGATTTATATTGATTTATTGCATGATTTATATCACATATGATTGTAATTTGTGTGTTTATTGAGTAAAGATTGGAATCATTGCAATCAAGGAAAAACGAACGTAAAAGAAGTATTTCAGTATGTTAGAGACCGAAGTTGATGAAATTTTTTTCTATAAAGTTGTGGAGCTATGTCTTAGGGTCAGGTGGCAACTTGAATCACCCAAATCCAACGTCTGTGGAGCAAGTTATGAAGGAAATAAAATTGCTACATGGACAAAAAAGGTACAAATCCATTGGAGCAAATAAGTGTACACACACATCTAGCAGTGAGACTAGGCTAAATATTTAATAATGGTATACAAATATCGTTTCACATTGATCTTTTATTCATTTATATTTTTCAATGATTAACTTATGTCCATAGATCGTTAATTAGACATTCATTAACTTTTTCATAATCTTTTAATTTAATTGCACATGTGCATAAGTACTTATATTATATCATTTATATAATTTTATCATGTTATAGATTGTTCGAAAATTTGAACTTCAAAGTTAACATTTTGTTAATTGTTAGTACACTTTCAATCTGATATATATATATATATATGTATATATATGCTATCATGTTACATATATATGTATGTGTGTGTGTTTGTGTGTGTATATATATATATATAGGGAAAATTACACTGGGTACCCTTGAGGTATTGCCTAATTACGGTTTACACCCCCTAGTTTAAAATATTACATCTAACATCCTGTAGTTTTATATATTGATGTAAGGTTGTACGGATTAGTATAATTATGGGTGTTATTTGTTATGCATGGCAAACAGTATGAGTGTATATGTTAGGATTAGTATAATTATGGTGTTATTTGTTAGGTTTAGAACTTCTTGAACTTACTGAATTTCTTGTATTTGTGTTTCTATTTGGTGTAATATGAGCATTTATGGTGTAATATGAGGATTAACTGAGAAACCTTATTAATTCATGAACATTAGAGGATTTTGCCCAACCTTACATCAATATATTAAACTACAGGATGTTAAATGTAATATTTTGAACTAGGGGGTGTAAACCGTAATTAGGCAATACCTCAAGGGTACCCAGTGTAATTTTCCATATATATATATATATATATATATATATATATATATGCTATCATGTTACAAATTATTTAAAAATTCGAACTTCAAAATTTATATGTTTTTAATTGTTAGTACAGTTTCATTACGGGATAAATGTACTTAATTATTGACTTGATAATTTTGACAAAAAATTATACCAATACAAGTAGTTTATCTCGATTATTTTTTAATAGAATGAATGTTATTATGGCGTCTATCAGTTAAGATCCTTTTAAATTTAAATCTAATATAATAATTTAGTCACTTTTTTAAGAATATTTGTTTTATTATGCAAAATATATTGAGAAATAATAATTTTGATAGTTCACAATTTCAAAAGTTAAATATTAAATATAGATAGATAGTGAAACGTTGAATTTCATTTAATAACAATTGTATAAGTTAAAAAAAGTAGTGAACATCTAAGGAGTATTATTCTTTTTCAATTTGATCTACATGAAAAAAACAAAAAAAATCAATTCAATGTCAAATATAATTTCACAGATATAAATTAATAACACTTGATGCCTTTATATATATTTGATAGTCTTATTAAAAAATGATCTAAACCAAGTAAGCCTTCTATTAGATATATGCACTCACTTTAAATTTGATACTTGGGATTATAAAATTATAACTAGAATCATCATTATATAGATAATTTATGAGTAGTTAGCATATATAATCAAAAGAAAAACAATATGTTTACTTTGCATGCCTTTTAACCAAGAAAATCATTTTTTATGATTTTTTTTCTTTAGTAAATGATATTGGCACTCCAAAAATGTTATTGGCACTCCACTATTCAATACAAATTTCTTTCTAAAAATAATAAAAAGTGGAGCTCCAGTAGTAATTTTTGGAGTGCCAATATCAACTCCCTTTTCTTTTCGTTGAAAAAAAACATAAATTTATTGAGCATATAAATAAATTTTAAAATCATTATTTTCTAAAATACACATTACTTAACAAAATGAATTCCTCAGTAATTATGTTGAATTTTGTACAAATATTTGACACTATAATTTACATCAAGTATCATAGCAATCCATGAACTTTACATTGATATCAATATAATCATCTCAAATTCAGTAGTACATATTAATCTCTTTTGATTAAGAAAATTAAACAAATCCCGAAGATTTATAACGATTAATTTTTCACAGCTATCGTTTCTCAAGATATTTCTATATCGAGTTCAGTAAGAAAGTGGTTTTTTTTTTTTTGTTATTTTATCTTTTAGCCCTTGTGGATGCAAAAACATCTATGGGAGAGGTCCCCACAATTGTGTCCGACAGTACCTCAAAGGATTAGTCTTGAGCCTCCGGGTTTGAGGACACCTTGGGAAACCTAAAAAAAAAAAGTATTTTTTTTGGTATTTTATCTTCTAGCTTCATAAATCTTTAGTAATGATTAGTACTGTCAATAAGCTCAAGCCGGTTCGAAACTCGTAAATTCGGCTTGATAATTTTCAAGTCGAGCTTTATATGAGCCCAGCCCAAGCCCACTATTAAGGCTTGAATTTGAATTCAAGCCGAGCGTGAACGGGAGTAGACTTGGCTTGAATTGGGCTCAGACTCGTAATATATATATATATATATGTGTGTGTGTGTGTGTGTTATTATCATATACAAATATTTAATGTTATTTAAATATTTCTAAATTGCATTCAAAATAGCAACATTTTAAATTAGGGCAACGAATTCTTAAAATCATCATTTAACTCTAAATTTAACTAATATAAAATACAATCCCAACAAATTAAATAAATAAGAAAAATCAAGTAACAGAACTCATCTAATACAAACATATGACAAGTCACATAAATTGACATTAGAGGGCTGCTAGCTTTTGTCTTCAAGAATTTGCGTTTCATTTATTTCTCCTCACAATTTACGACACAAGTAGTTTTTTGTAAGTAAGTATATCATAAATTTAATTATAATATTTTTAAATCTTAAATAATATGTGCAACATATATTCCACGATATATTTCAATTTATTTTGTGTGAAGATTGATAAGTTAAATGAGAATTTTCAAGATATATGATAGTTATGATTTGTCATTAGAGCATGGATGATGATAATTTTTTGATGTTTTTGAGATTTTTTTTAACTTATATATTAGAACTTTATTACTTATAGTTTTTAAAAAGAGAATAAATTCGGGCGAGCTTGGTCTAGGCTCGAATCTCCTATTAATTTTCAAGTCGAACCAGAGCTTTGGAAAAAAAAAGCCCATACAAATTCAAACCTTGGTGATGAAAGCTCACATAATATCAAACTGAGCATGAGCCTAACCAGGCTCGGCTCACTCGACTTGATTGACAGGCCTTGTTTGTTTAATATCCTCCTTCCTTCATTAGTACTGGGACGTATATATCAAAAACTCAGTGTGAAATTTGAATGAGATAGAATTTTTTTTCAAATTCAAAATTAGTAATTGAGAGAAAATTGGAGCCAGAAAAGGAAATCGTTTAATCTGTAAAAGTTATTATGAATGATTTATATATAATTTTTAGAAATAACTTTAAGTTTAAACAATAGAAGAAATAATTTTAGCAAATTTATTCTTCAATTGATGACTTTCATTCTAACATCTTATCAGTTAAAAGGAGGAAGAAAACAACATTAACAATCAAATATTGAATTAAGGGATAAATAATTTGAAGTAATGAAATGGGGAAAATCCTATGAAGCAAAATAAAAAAACAATATCACTAACCATCAAGGTCGCCCAACAAAATTTATACAACCACAATTTTAAAATAATTATAGCTTATTTAATATGAATTTACATATTTAAATTAGTGTTTAGGTTTTAAGTGTTCAAATATATTTTTTTAATATTTTATTCAAGAATTTGAGTAAATAAATGTTTCTTATTTTAATACCTTCAAATATTTTTAATGTTCATTCATCCAATTATAATTATGCAATAATTCCAAAAAACTTATGTATATTTTATCAAATATATTTATGAAACTAAACAATCGGTATTAGTAGAATAATATTTATTTGACAAACTTGGTTTCTTAGAGCTTTTTGTATACCTAAAATATCGTATGTGATTCTATATTTTAATGACAAAAGAGTAAAAAATAAAAATATCTACGATAATAAGATGTATAATCATATTAGAATTCTACAATAAGGTCATATATTTATAGACATTAATCAGATTTTAGACGTATATAAGAAAACTACAATTTATTTATTAAAAAAAAATAAGAAGATAAAAGTTTTAAAAATTACTAATAAAATCTAAATCTCATTAAATTACATCAAGTAGCACCTACGTGCTCTCACTATCAGTAGTTCAGTACTCACTACTCAACAATGGATCATGAGTCATCACAAATTTCAAATTTGGTACTGATAGGTAAGTTGGGAAATTTCCCAGCTAAAACTTTTTATGGGAAAATAATATGCAAAAAATGCCAAATTGGCCCCATAACTTACATCTAGTCTCATTTTGGTCTCATTCATATTAAATTGGTCAATTTAGTCCCATATCTTTTAATTGATTTCAATTTAATCACATTGTCAATTTCGAGGATAATCTCACCGAAGATTCAAGAATCTTCAAATTAAAACTCTAACAGAATCTAAATAATTAAAAAATATATACTATTTAATAAAAACAACTTAATTAAAATCGTCTCTTTCTACATGACAAAAACTATCTCGCCATCATGGTTTCAATTCTCTTTCTCTGCCAATTTTAACTTAGGCCATCTCCAATGTATGCACCATTTTGGTGCAGCTACTGTGATAGCACTCTAATGTATAGCATTATTTTTTGCACCAAATCAATATTCTGTGTATATTCATTTTTACACCTCATTTATACTATCTATATTTCACAAATACACCCGACTTTAAATTTTGTTATTACATATTCATCCAAGTAAATATTTTTGTTATTTATAAATAAATAATAGTAATAATAAAGTAAAATTTAATTTAATTATGCAGATGAAACAACAAGTAGAGATGCGTCAAAAAAATAAAGGATTCGCACGGGATGATAAAATTTTGGTGCGTGACTTGGGTTCTATTAGTGATGAGATAGTTCGTGCTCATATTTAAATTTTAAACTCAACAAGCACATATTATACAAAAAAGAGCACAACAAAATCAACAATTCTAGGATGCACAAACATGGATACGGGAATACGAATACGGTACGATACTGACACGTCGACATGGATTTATAAAATTTTTAAGATACGACACGGCAGGGGATACGCGATTGTAATATATATATATATATATATATATATATGTAATATATATATATATATATATATTTATATTTATTCTTGTGCAATAATAATAATTTAAAAAAGAAAAATTAAGAGGACACATATGCGATGCTAAGGAATTTGCCCAACTTAAGTAATAATAATAAAATAAAGAAAGAAATAAAAATGGCACATATGATGAAGTAAATTAGCCCAATTTAAGCAATTTACTCAAGCCCATGCCTTTTTTAAATTTGCAATTGAAGCCCACCCTTAGCCTAATAAGGAAAAGGAAAAGGCTAGATAAGAAAAGGAATTAAAGTACTCAAGATCTGTTGGTCCAGTGGTATCTCCCTCCCACTTTATATGAGAGGTCCTGGGTTCGAATCCAGACTGCCACAAGTTATGGCTCTCCCCTCCTTTATGGAGCTAGATAGAGTCTTTATGGCTCAGGATTATAACTATCAACCCGAGTTTATCGGGCTAGATATATAGGATATCCCCTCCCTCTTGAATTAAAAAAAAAAAAAAAGGAATTAAAGTAAAGGAAGAAAACCTAAACCATTTCATTCATCATCCTCATCCCAGCGCCGCAAGGTAAGAAAGCTCCATTTTTGTTCCTTCTCACTTTTTCTTTCATTTATTTCCTTCTTTCTTTCTTTTCTTTTTGTTGTATGCTTAGCTTTACCAGTTACAACCATTATCACCTCCATCCTCGATAATCTTCAAAGCTTTCAACTTTCGTCACCACCACCACCAGATGTCATCCACCGCCGTCATCATGTTCGTTGTCACCACCGTGTCGCGACCCGTTAAGTTGATGTGGGAGGCGTGTCCGTGGCGGCGGATACCGTATCCGATCTTTATTTTTTAATTTTGAATTTTTTATATTGTTAGAAACGCCTCAGATACGTATCCCACGCATATAGGACGCGTATCCATATTCGACGCGTATTGGATACTGCACGGTGATGAAATCTGGCATATCCGTGCATTCCAACATCAACAGACACCAACTGCATCAAATTATTGTTGTGACTATTTTCCTACTTTTGGTGGAGATGGAACCTGATGCGTGTTCGATACATACCAAAATTATTTATATTATAGTATGTGGGATAATTGAGCAAATAATATAAAAGATGTATAATTTGAGAGAGTAATATTATGAAAGCATGTAAAAGATTATAATAGAGACGATAATTTAACGTGGTTCGATCAATGAGACCTACGTCCACGGGGAGTAAAGTTGTGTCCTTTTATTTATCTTGAATGAGAGTATTAATACAAATATTGAAGGCTTAGGTTAATCATGGCAGTTAAAATGAAGCTTGTTGCTTTCCTTATCTAATTATGGCAAGTAGGTGATCCAGGTAGCTGGTTCGGGTAGCTCAAGGAAAGTTAGCATCCTTCCATTTCTTCTATTTGGTAGCTTCATAAATGTCTGACCTTCCTTCCTTAGTGGTAAATAGTAATTGCTACTAAATAAAGTAGCTTTGACTAAAGTTGGCTTCCTTCCCTCGCTTCATATGGCAGCTCCTAGATCAGGTCGGATCCAGCTAGGATCATGCCCAAATTAGCTTGATATGCTCCTCTTCTTATGGCAAGTCTTTAAAGAATTGGACCATGATTGAATATTAATTGGCTCTTGTCTTCAATCTCCTCCTTATAACTTTGGTCTTCCTTGAATACATATGATAGTTAGTATTAACTATGATCTCATTAATTAAGATCAGATCTTGACTTTCTTCTATTAGATGGATCTGGCTAAAGACCTTCCATACATCCAGCTTGGATCCAGCAAGGCGAACTACATGGGCCTCAACCCAAAAATATACTTTCGTCCCATAATTCTTGCCTTCTACTAGCTTGGCTCAATCCATGTAAATTCCACTCACATCAGAACCATTACCACTCTATTAAATTGTTATTGTCTATCTAATTTTTTTATCTTTGTATTTAGTTAGTTCTTCTTTATAATTGTGGGATTTTTGTATTTTATGTAATATTAATCTATGTTAAAATAAATTTTTAAATGTTTTAAATTTATATGGAATATGCATTTTGTACTAGTTTTAATAAATATATTTTATTTATAATTAAATTAAAATCATGTATAATTAAGTGGGGAAAAAATATAATATAGGACCTAATTATAATTTTTCAAAGTTTAGGGACCTAATTACATAAGACTTATTGCAACTATTGTAAACATAAGGACTAAATTAAAATCAACAAAAAGAATTTTAAAAAAATAAATAAATAAACCGACGCTAAAATAGCGTCGGTTTTAGAGCTCAATTGGAGCTCCTGACCTTTAAGCTGCAACACTACCAACTTTTAAAGCACAAAATGTGGATGAAAAGAATTTTTGGAACTATCCTTCTTGGTTTCCTGTGTAATTAAGAACATGTAAGCATGTCTAGTAATTGAGTCGTGCGGCTTACTTCTCGAGAATTATTTCTTCTTTATTTATTTATTTCATTTTTATTTTATTTTTTTTCTTTATTTCTTCTTTATTTTTACGTGGGCTAATGCATTTTTCGTCTCGCAAGTGTACTCAAATAAATCTTTTGTCCCGCGATTTACAAGAATCTCACATTGCATCACATAAGTCATAAAAAATCTCACATTTGGTCTCACGGCCAATTTCCATCAAAAAACTAAATGTTCCATTAGTTAGAGGCAAAAACGAAAAAGAAAAATTCACATTTACTAAAACATTTAGATATAAAAAAATTTACATTTATCACACTTTATGAAAACTTTCAAAAATACTCATTTATTTTTTAAGCTTTTCTAATTTTTTTTATTTTCTTTTTTGCCTCTGATTAACGTAACCATTAGTTTTTTGATGGATATTGATCACGGGACCAAAGTGAGATTTTTACGTCTTCTTATGGGATGCAATATGAAATTTTTATGAAGTACGGGACCAAACGTGTACTTGAGTACACTTATGATATGAAAAACGTGGTTAACCCTTGTTATGCTTTGATTTGGATTCTTATGTTGCCCTAGAATTACGTTCCAACATGTTCCGGACTAACACTTAATGTCGATAGCTGGTAGCAAGAAATATTTGATGCTGTCACTGGTTGTGCCAATAGAAGGTTGCGGGTTGAATTAGGATGATTTGTAAATTATGTTATTTAAACATCAATAATGGCATATTCTCATTAAGTTGTTTTTATTAAATAGTTCTTCTTATTGTTTCTTTTTTATTATTTAGATTATGTTAATTTGGAGGAGAATCTCCAATGAGATTCTTGCCAGAAATTGACAATGGGACTGAATTAGAATCGATTAAAAAGCTATCGGACTAAATTGACCAATTTAATATGAATGAGACCAAAACGGGACAGACATAAGTTACAGCGCGAATTCCAGATTATTTTTTTTTACACTGTTTCGATAGAGGAATGTTTATATTATTATATATCATATAGATGAATAATAAGCTGTGCATGGAATGGCTCTGAGTTGCAAATAGCTGAACCTGAACTACAATAAAATACACAGATTGCAGCAAAACTGCCCAACAAAGGAGAAATTTACTATTCAACTCTACCACCTAATGCAATTCAGCGTCCATACAATAATTATCCTGACTCACATATATCTTTCACCACAAATAACAAAGAAAAAAAAAGGGAGCTAATTATTAAAGAATCACAAATGATTTCACACCAATGACCTATATCTTCCCGTCATCGACCCGAAACAAATAATGAACTTGTTGATAACTGGTTTCCCTCACCATGCACTTTTCGCAATCTTTCCTTGTCCAGCCGAGCTCTTCGAACGGCTTCTTGGATTTGACGGTCATGATCCTTCAACATCTGGTCCACTTTGCCTGATGGAACTAGCAGCGGTCCAGAGTAGTGGATTTTGTTGCCCTTCGATCCTTTACCAATCTGGAGACAAAAAGAGCAAAGAAGCCATCAGTATATTTCGAATGCTTTAATGTAGTTTATCATGTTCCAACTTCCTCTACAAAATTATAAGACGAAAATTTCATGTTATCCACTTGGGTAGTACCAGTAGATTACATTATGTCAGCATTTCAATTATGACATCATCATGATATATGTTGATGTCCACATTTCGTTTTAGGGATAATTACATGCACATCCCCTGAGATTTTGCAGATTACCAAGTAAACCCCTGTCAAATCCTCACAACTGAAAAACAGGGTAAAACTGTAATATGCTTTGCTTTTATTGACAGAGGGGTGAAATTGTAATACGCTTTCAGTGACAAGGGAGGGTATGGTAATTTCTCGAACCTCGAGATGTTTTTCAGTAATTAGGGTTTAACGGGGGGATGCCTATATAACACTTTGTTTTATGACATTGTCAAATATTCACACCAAAGAGCTCACAACCCCACTTGCCATTGCGGGGTAGAGTCTCACAAGCCAAGACGTAGATTATTAGGATTTACGTGTAACTTATAGATGATAGTATGCGGCAAGTCCTTCACGATTACTTACAAGAACGGGATTGTTGCTTGTTCTTTCATCTTCACGTTGTCCATTATTCTTTTGTTCTCGCCTCATTGTGGAATTCGATGCCTCCTTGAATGATCCAGGAAACCTGGCTATAAGCTTTGGAACATCCTGCTGAGAATAATAAGATTTGTCCCTATGTTCATCAGACAACATGCTCCTCCTTGCAGCAACTAAACCAGACATGGCTGATAAGTCGGCCACAGCAAGACCCTTTGAAGCCTCTTCCGTGTTCTTTCCGGGCTTTGTCCAGGCGGCCCGATTAACCAAAGGCCCGGAATGGGAAGCTCGCTTGTGGATATTTCCTTGGGGATCATTATTCGGTTCTTCCACATATTGGGATGGTCTACGTGGATCAATGGGAAAACCGGAAGCCACTTCTTCAGGATGAGAGTTGAATATCTCACTCCTACTCTTGGAGTTGGACTGACCTTGTCTCTTCTGTGTCCAAACAAATGCAAGGAGTTAGAAGTTGACAGGCAGCAAACATAATGTACTCTAAGCGGTTTTCGCATGGATAAAAATCAAGAAGTAGATTATGAAGTGATTCTTAAGGAGTTCCCGATTCCCAAGTCCTTCAATAATTAGAATGTGTGGTGGACCCCACATGATATCCGGGGACTTGGAGTCATGGGACCACTCAAGAATCAATCCGTATCTTCATACAAAAAAAACTTACATTATCATAGAAACAAAATTTCAAGGGAGTGAGATAATACAAAACATAATATAAACACAAGTGGAGCACTAGTTATGATACTCAGCCAACTTTTTAGAGAAAAATGAATACGACCACTAAACAGGAAAAAAAACATATATATATATATATATATATATATATATATAAAACAAAAATAAGAAACAAATATTTGCCAAGAATTAGGAACTGCTGCAATTGAGACTTAGTGACACTTTACTCCGATGTATTCAAATTCCAAATGATTTTTCTCTGGCTGTTGTTCAAATCAACTCAAGAAAATCTTGTACTTCACTGGGGTGAGAGTTACATCTATCAAGGACTATCTCCGTAGTTAAATCACAAAACTCGAATATATTACCTCATCCAACTTAGTTTTTGGCTTCTCTTCACTTGCTTAAGTGAACAGTTTATATAGAGAAGCACCTCAAAAACTTTGGTATAATTTTGCCATGTTTAAGTGATTACGGTCAGTCGTTTTAGCAATTAATTAGAGAAATACTAGCAAAACATTCTAAAATTCGAGATTGACCTCAAATTTTTTGTTCCATTTCAGTTTTATTTTCCCCTCTATTAACCATATTTACTTGAGGTCAAAACATGATTTTCCACCCTTCAGAGAGTTGCACTTCATCAGCAATCAGAATAAGAGCATCGTATGTAACAGGTTAGGAAATAAATTTGTCACCTGCATTGATGAGATAAGTTCAGCATTTGCATTGGGCGCTGGAACTGCACGAGATTCTCGCGATCCTCTCTTTTCAAAGTCATACCTTTGACCTTTGCTTCCAGCTGCCACTTGTCTACAAATTTCACTCTGTCAGGTAATATTCGATAACCAACACTAAAACTCACAAGTATATTGGCTTAACCATATCTAGTTCAGCATCTAAGCTTAAAATTGCACTACTACACATTTATAATTAATCACTCACCTTCTTGCTTCTTCATCTCGTACTTTTGCATCAAACTCTTTGCTGGGAGGATACTTTGGCAAACTTGAAGGATCACAAGGATGCGGCTTTGTTGTAAAGAACTGTTAAAAGAGAAAACAATATAAGTTTGCTCATTTCTCGTAAATTCTTCCAAAAACTGTTGAAAAACAGAAAGCAAATGATGCATGAATATCCTTTAATACCCTCTGAAGATTGACATTGTAATGCATGCTGATCAAGCAATTTAGGGGGTGCGAGATATTTGACTATACGTCAATTAAATGTCTTTCTGTCCCTCTTTTTCTGAAGGCTAATTTTTGGAGTGTGGATTTCAGTGAAGAAAACACACAGGAACATAATATCCTCACTTCAAATAATTTAACCTTGTGCTTTATTTCTTAGACCTTTTCCTTTTCCTTCTATTTACCTCACTGAAAATCCTTATCCAAACATACGAGGAAACAACAATCTTCTGTGGATATAGACCAAAACTTGATACAAAAAGTTACAGGGCTAGGTACTTATACGAAGGGGAAGATGAAGAATATTCTTTATAATTCCTAAAAGTCTAAAACTAAAAAAAAACTCTTAAAAGGGCACTGAAGTGCTCTGGTTGCTCCAAGGAAAAAGGGTATGGAAGAGAGAAACAAGTAACAATCACAAGCTTCTTACAAGATTTGCATTATTCACTTCTTATCAAGCAGTTAGCGTGGCTGTGGGTGCAAGCATTGAAAGCTCAGGTCGAGCTTAAAAAAGATTATCGAGCTTGGGTTCGGGCATTTACAGTCGAGTCCTTTCAATCTCGAGCTCACTTTTTTTTAATTATTATCAACAATATTAGTGCAATTCTTATGATCGTCCTTGATTATGGTATTATCATATTAAATCAAATTGTAGTTCTAGATTATTATAGCTAAATTAATCTTAAACCTATTATAATATAACTAGTAATACATAAAAAATATTATTATTAATAATAGGGATAATTACATCTAGACCCCCTCCAGATAGGCCTAATTACAAATATACAGCCCCCCCCCCCCCCAATCTTTTTTTTATTATTCGCAACCCCTGTAGTTTACAAACATTTACATACGTCAACTTCCGTTAGGGTTACACTAGGGTTCCGTTAAAATTTTTGTTGTCCGACTAGAATGCCCTTATAATCAATGTTATTGAATTTTTATTAATCAGAAATTAAAGTTTTGAAAAAAGAAAAGAAACGAAATACAAAAATATAAAATAAATATTTAAAATATTAGATTCTATTATATAAATATTAAAAGAATATCTGAAAAAAATATTATATAAAAATTCAGAAAAGTATAAAAAATATTTAGTAAATATTTGAAATCATTATGAAAGTATTAGTAAATATCAGAAAATATTAGAAATTATTATAAAAATATTTAAAAAGTTCAAAAAAATTTAAGTAAATATTAGAGTTATCCGAAAATATTTATTATAAACATATTAAAAAATATCTGAAAAATTTAAAGAATATTAGATTTAATTTTCCCAAAATAAAATTTCTGAGTTTTCAAAATTGTAAAAAAAAAATTCTTAATTTTCAAAATTGAAATAAAAAAAAAAATTGAACAGCCGTTTCCATGTGTGAATCCGAGCATCTCCACAGCCGCCGGCCATCTCTCCGCCACCGAACCGGCCACCCCACCACCTTTTCACCTTGCCGCCAATGATGAATCGACTCGATTTCAATTGAATCTATTTGAAGAAGAAGAAGACCGTGAAGAAGACGTCCAGGTGGTGAGAAGCGACGGTGATCTGAGGTGGCAGTTGTGGGAAACGACGACGGGTGTGCGTGAAGAAGGCGATGGACCAGCGAAGAAGACGATCTATTTCCATTTTCCTTTTCTTTCTAATTTTCCTTTTTTATTTTCCTTTTTCTATTTTTCTTTTTCTTTATTTTCTGATTTTTTTATTTTCTTTTTCCTTTTATTTTTAAGGGTTTAATCAAGGGTATTTTCGACTTTTTGACAATTCTGTTATGGTGAATTCTGCCGTGTAAGGTTTTCTGAACTACAGAGGGGTGTGAGTAATAAAAAAAAGATGGGGGATAAAATTTGTAATTAGGCCTATCTGGAGGGGGTCTAGATGTAATTATCCCTTAATAATATTGTTGCTAACAATAAGTATTAGTTGTGGTGACACGCTCGATGCTTGTGCAAATTTATAATAAATTTTTTGAATAAAAATTAAACTAAGTAAAAGATGAGAGAAGTGTGTGGGGTGGGGTGGGGGGGGGGGGGGGGGGGAGAAAGAAGAGAAGAGTTAAAATAAAGCTGAAAAATTGATTAAAAAAGAAGAAATAGAGAGTGAAATAAGGAGAAGAAAGTGTAAAAGATAAAACAGAACGAGAAAAAATTAAGATGAAATACCTATGTTGTCACAGATAATGTTTTCCCTACATTTGAACCATATAACTGTCACTATGTCACATCATCAAAATACATGTAATGAAACTATAACCACCCCGAGTGTAAGAACACCCGTTTTATGTAAGAATTTTGCTTTTTCCATACCAAACTGGTTACTATAAGCCCATAGTGCTTTATAAATAGTATAGATAATATTTTTATTATTAATGTTTTTCAAAATTATTAACAACATATTTAGCATATTAAAAATAAAAAATACATATGAAAGTAAGCACGAGCTCACAAGCTTCTGCCCACCTATACTTGAGCTCGTCTAACTAAGAACTCAATCTCAAATCCAGCGTCATTCGAGCAGGCTCGACTTATTTTGAACCCCTAATCTCGGCAGAAAATTCACTAACCAATTAGCATATTCTTTTATGTTCACGTGTAGCAACATTTTGTATTTTTATCATTCCAAAAAGATTTGTATTATTCACGTTTCCTAAAGACAGCTGTCATGCCAGATAGTAGTTCACCAATAAGACCAGTAATATGAATGAACACGCAGCAATAACACACATTTTTACCACTCCCAGAACCATCTGTAGGCAGTGTAGTGTAATATATACATAAACCTTCCGCGATACACAATGGATAAAATCGCAAACCACATGCAGAGAGAGATCTAAGAATTGATAAACATGGAAAAGTCTTATCTTGAAAAGAATTATACCTCATTCTTCAAAGCAGAGGCTGCAGATCCACGATCTGCAGGATCTATGGACAGTAAGATTTCCATGAGTGCTAATGCAGGAGCAGGGAAATCTTTAAATGTTTCAGCAACACGGCGTTTGTAAGGCTGCTGGGGCTTGAAAATTGTTGCATGAGGCAACTTGGATTTTCTCCAATACTCCTCCGAGGGTGATCCGCAAAGTTTGAAAATTTTATGTAACTGCTCAACCTACAAAACCAAGTTTGCAAGTTTAATTAGTGTCATATTGAAATGCTTGAAGCACTATAATAGGGAAAGTGAATTTTGATCTTCAATTTCCCAGTTTGAATTAGTGAATCAAAAAGGAAAAATAATATTAAACATATATGAAACATAAATTATTAAAACTAATCTTAGATAAAATTTAATCAAATTGTTTCCGCATGCGTGATTGTTGCATGCCTCTCATGATAAATAACTGAAAAATACCTAATAGCACTATGGCATAGAAAATTTGAAATTAGTAAATTGCCACTAACATGCAAGAAAAAATCTCATAATTCATGCTGCTTTCCAATTTGTGTAGATACAAGCATACTAGTAATCCCCCTTCCGCCAACATATGGTAGTAGTAAAATTCTCGACCACCACTGATATAAAACATTTCCATCAAGAAGAATAATAAAGCCAAACTGGAAGTCTGGAAGAATGCGGAATATTCACCTTTCATTACCTTTTCCACTAGAAGAAGATTTTTTCTCAAAGCCACGATCATTTATAATCACAAAACACAAGGCGCTAAACTAGAAATGATACAAACTAAAGATCATGTAAATTAGAGTCGACTACAAGGCTATGAAGTAATAAGGATAATTAATATAATCTTCAATAGAAAATCCATCTCAATTGTGGCAATTTTTTTATTTTTTTGGGGGGGGGAGGGGGGGGGGCACTAGCAATAAGTTACCTCTGTTCTTCCAGGCATAATAGGCTTTCCAGCATATAATTCAGCAAGTATGCAACCTGAACTCCATAAATCCACAGCAATACTATAATATGTTGCACCAAGAAGAAGCTCAGGTGGCCGGTACCACAGGGTCACAACACGGCTGGTCAGCGGTTGACTCTGATGAGGATCATAGAAACTAGCCAGACCAAAGTCTGCAATCTTCAAGATGCCATTATTGTCAATTAGAAGGTTGGAACCTTTTATGTCACGGTGAAGGACACCACAACTATGACAATGATCAAGTCCACGTAAAAGTTGTTGCATGTAACACTTAACCTGAAAAAAGTAACAAAATGGTTATATTATCTTGAATATGAGCTCAAGTGATAAAAAAAAAAAAAAAAAAAGGCATTGCAAATAACTATCAACTGGTGCAACTTCTCTAGAAACGTACATATAAGCTAAAATGGGTTATTGACATAAAAGAAGTATATTTTTGGAGCAAGAAAGAGATAAAGTCTATTTAGTGCAACAATTCAACTTCGGTGTTAGGTGATCAAAGAAGTTATGTGGGTACCTGAGCTTCAGTAAACTTGAGGCCTGGATGGGATGCAAGTCCTGCCAAATCATGCTCCATATACTCCAAAACAAGGTACAAGCTGCAAGACATACGTGATGTAACCAGACCTTCCAATTTAATTACATTTGGATGGTTGAGCCTACGCAAAATGTGAATTTCCCTAGCCATGAAACGAACACTCTCAGGCTCCAGGTTATCAAACCTTACTTTCTTCAAAGCAACAATCTTCCCTTCATCAAGATCACGAGCACGATAAACATTACTGTAAGTACCCTGACCAATCTGAAGAAAAAGAAACCATAAAAGAAAAAAATTAGCAATCTTAATGGGAAAATAATGAATTAGAAAAATAGAAGTTGCTTCGGGTAAAAAACATGTGCAGACATTTTTTCTTGCATTAGTCACTGACACAGAATAAAAAGCATTGTGAAACTGTACTCATAAAGGTAACAGAATCTGGAAATTGAATGTAATTAAATATACATACGTAACTAGAGAGCTCCGATAAGCAGCAGAGTGCAGCTTTACAAGGATATTCTATTCCAAGTACATAATAGTCTGAGTCTTAATCATATTATAAAGTAGACAGTGAACTTGTATTGATTCTTTTAAGAATATGATTTAAAGCATGCAATTATACACGGGACACTGGTAACTATAAAATGCAAAACTTGATAAGATCAAGCTAGGGCAATAAACTTTTAAGCAAGAGGTTTTTACGAATCTGTGCCTGCACAAAAGAGTCACTGGAACAGTGTCTTCATTTCTTTTTTTGAGCAACAGTGTCTCTTCATTTCAGTTACTTAATAGATGGTAAAAAAAAGGTTATTTATCGATTGGTTCCCCAAAGAAGACAAATTAAGGTAGGAACAGTATGGGATAAAACAAAGAAAATCTAGCAACATATTATAGTAGAGAAGGGAAAGAGTGAAATAGCAACTTGGATATAAGCATTTTGCTTGATGGCATAATCGAACACCCACCACCCAGGCAAAAGGAAATAACGGTACGATGAACTAAAGAGATGGGATCAAAGATCCAATTTGAGAAACAAAGACACAAATTGGGATATTTCTTCTCAGATGAAGACTCAAAATAACAATATTATCTTCAATAAGCATGAGTATCGCAATCATTAAACAATGAACTATTAGCATCTCAAAAGGAGCAGGAGCAGTTGTCGAAGAAAGTCACATGCCAGTTTGACACTCCATAACTGGAACATTGAATAAAATTGGGGCTTCTCATTCCATCATTTAGAAGTATGAGACAAAATAATATAAAGACTAATCACTTATAGCTTATAGGTTTATCTGACATTTGATCCATATCATATTTGCATTATGGCACAGATTCTATGACAACTGAAGGTCATAGGAACACTTTTATATGTTTCTTTGTTTCTTATTTTGGAAGATTAGGAGGAAACAAACATGAAATGTTGAATTTTTGAGAAAACTCCAAAAATGACGAAATACAGGATGCCTCTTTCAAGGGCTTTACAAAAACCAAAATACAGGTTAAAATCAATTGACGTCAGCTCCCTCATTAAGAAGAAGATGCAACTCTCACTGAAATTATCTGCAATCACCTCCGTGATTCACAGTTGATTGCACACCATCATAACAAAGCAACTCTTGCTTAGAAAATCTAAATCAATTTATACATATTCAGTTGTCCTCTAAATAACCCGAATCATCTATGATGCATACGGAAAACACAACATAACAACCATACAAACAAATCATCAATGCCTTTGCATTTTAAAACCAAACAATAGTTCCTTCTTAGTATAATACAACAGTATACAATGTCAATAACGAAGACAACAAAAAGAAGTACCTTATCCAACTTTTCGAAAGAATCCGCCCGCCTGGGCAGCCATCCTTTAATAGCTTCACCAGCCACTGCAGCCAACCAAGGCGGCCATCCAGCCGCAACCTGTTCCCCTTCAGCTGCTCTTGGGACCATACCAACCCCGGGATGGTGCACAGCAGAAATATACTCCGCCTTCTCCCTTTTCCTCTCGAAATTCTCTCCACGTAATCTACCCGAGACATTTACTTGCTTATCTATCAATATCACCCTCCCCTCATTGCTACTATTATCGGGCCGATCCTTCACTCTATAATTATCCTCCCTCCTGGAGGACACAGCCCTCGGGGCCCGCAAATCGGGTAATGCTTTATTCGACAACCTCTCCTGTGGACTCTCCTTACTATCATCAATGGCGTGGGGCTTACCACAAACACAACCCATTATACCCCAAAAACAACACAATTCCACAAAAACCCACCTCCAGAATCAGATTTTTTTTCACACCAACCTATCAAGAATTATTCTTTATCACGTCGCTTTTCGCACAATTAAGCATTGGCCCGGAAATTCCAACTCAAGCACCATAAGATATGTATGACTATTTCTATTCGTCACCAAAGCATTGAAGTACACCCCCAATAGGTTAAATTCTTTAATTAAGAACACCTCATAAAAACAAAATTGTTACTCTAAAAAGGCCAAATTCACTTGAAAAAGTGAAATTTCATAGCGAAATACAAAAAGGGTTGGGCAAATAGTACCTGAAAACACGAACGGTGCCTGAGTGAAAGCTCGAGAGTGTGAGTTTTATGGTTTGACATGGGTGGATCTAGGGCATGGATAGACTGTGAAGAGAGAGAGAGAGAAAAGGGGTTAATCTTTTTCCTTGATATTTTAATAATTCTGGTGAAGGTGAGAGAAAGTGTATATAGAGTTCAGCTATGGTGTATGTATTTATATATTTCTGACGGCGAAGCAGCTTTTTTATTCAGTTACAGAGGAGAGAGAAAGAGAGAGAGAGAGAGAGGCGTGAAGTGAATCAGTGTAACTGTGTGAAACCCAATGTGGTGTTCCGTTGGGGACATTCTTCATTACCAGTTTTGCTTCACAACCACGCGCTACGCGCGTGTCACATCTCAAAAGTTTCCTTTCTATTAACCACATGCCTATTTTTTAAAAATTATATATATCTAGTATTTTTAAATTTTTGCCCCATAATATTGGATAAACTATTGTTACGTGATTTAAGACCATGACGATTCTTCTAATATTAGTTGCTTAGAAAAGGTTGAATTTTTTTTTTTATTCAAGAGAAAGGGGATACCCTACATATCTAACCTAATAAATTTGAGTTGATAGTTATAATTTTGAGTCATAAAAACTCTATCTAACTCTATAAAGGAGGAGAGAACCACAACCTGTGACAGCTTGAATTCAAACTCAGAACCTCTCACATAAAGTGGGAGGTGTATACCACTAGACTAACAGGTTTTGGATAAAGGTTGTATTATTTAAATCTTTTTATTTGGATTACAATGAAAGAAAAAGTGGATACTTTTATTATTTCAATTTGATTTTACGAAGAAAAAAAGTGTTCAAACTTTAGTTGCTTTGTTTAACGAACGAACTTCTAGCGATCAGAATTAAGTATTCAATATTTTGTTTTATTTTTCAACCCTGATTAAGAGTGATATACAATTTAGGAAATTTTAGCATAATATTTGACTGGATTTAAGTTAATCACAGAGCAAAATGATATATGACCATGAGTGAGTGACGAATTCAAGAATAATATTACATGACATTAGTTGTGATTTATGGGTGTGACAAAACCCAATCCGAACAATATTTTCCTAAATCATACGTGTGGTCACTCAGTATAATGATTAACAATTTGAGACCATTCACAAATAGATTGCTTAAAACGAATATTAATTGCCTTCCATTAATTTGTGTGTAGCTATTCATTAGTAATAGTAAACAAATAATTTTAGATAAATAACGACATATATATGAATTAATAAATATATATTGTATTAGGGGTAGGCATCGAGTTGAGTCGGCTCGAGCTTGAGTTTTTTTCGAGTTTGACAGAGCTCGAGTCAAAAAATACTTGTTCAGAGGCTCACGAGTCTGAATAAAAATATGTTATTTCTTAATATATATATATATATATATAATATTATACTTGTATTAATGATTATATATTAAATAATAACATATATTAATACAAAATTAATAATATATATAGATAATATAATAGTAGTATAAATGATTATATATTTAATATTTATCATAATTATATTTAACAATAATATATATTAATATAAAATTAATAATATATATACTAATAAACAAAATTAACTTTTATTTTTTTCTGATCTCGAGCTCTTTTTCTCGGGCTCATCGAGCTTGAGCTTAAAGTCGAGCTCAATCCGAGTAATTTGGTCAAACTCAATTCGAGTTTGACTCGTGGGCGCAACTATACACTGCATTGACAAGTTGTGAGCCTTTTTTTAACAAACTAATATTACAAAATGGTATCGTGTAATAGTACCCAGCAAATTTATATACAGGGGTTCCTTGCAATTGTTTAGCATTTAGCAAATTTGTGACATTGGGCTCCACATGGACAAAACCACGTGTTAAACTTTGAGAAAATCATTTTTTAACTCCATAATTTTTTAATTTTTTTTGGGTATTGAAATTAAATAATTATATATTTAATATTTATCATAATTATATTTAGTTTGTTCATCATAATGGAGACTTATATATATATATATATATATATATTGAGTTTGTTCATCTAATTAACCAATAATCACTATTATACCATTTGTATTGTGATTAGTCAATTTTTAAAACATACATCGATCAGACAATTAATTAATTAACAAATATTATTCATTATTATGTAATTCACTTGGGAGTTAGAATCGAATAAGAAATAATTAAATTGGAATGTATTATTAGATGGAAAAACAGCATTACTAACTAATAATCCACTTAATTAAACTCCAAAATCCTAAAAGAACCTTTTTTGTTTTCAAAGTTTTATCTCAGAAGTTTCCCATGGCTAAATGAGGAATGTGGTTCCCATCTCAGAATCTCTTTGAATTGGTTCTATTTTTATCTCCAAATTTTCTCCAATATTTCAATGATTGGGTGGCGACGAAAATGAGTTTTCTTCGATCTCCCTCATTAACCTTTTTTTTTTTCCAAGGACACGATTCCTCAGTATAGATATGAAGCTGACAATGGTCTGCTTCAAATTTTTTAGTTTTTAATTAGTATTTAGTATTTTATTTCCTTCTCGTGTAAGAGTACTAATCTCTCTCGTGTGATGTTTTCGGTACTGAAAATTCAATTGATGTCCATGTGTGTGATGTAGTTGTTTAATTTCTGGCATATGTGGGGATACTAACGGAGAGGGTGTGAGCCAGGTATTGCACGATTCAAGATTCACTTCGTTAAGCATTTTAATACTCGGACTCACCCCAGACCCAATCATTACCCCTCAGGCTCTGGCGGGTATCTAACGAGTTCGGGTCCTGCCGAGCTAACTTTTATTATTGGACATTTTTTTGTCTATTATGTTCCCACAAACACATTCAAAACAAATAAAATAATATCGGATCAATGATTTAATGTAAAAACTTTAAAAAATACAAGTTATCCGAACTAAAATATAAATACCTTCAAAAACAAGTACAAATTTCAAAAAATAAAGTTATCTCCATAATTAAATTTATATCAAACTACTTCACTTATAAATCCAATTAACAACAAAATAAAATAAGTTGCTATTTGAAATAGCACCTTTTGTGTTTACAATTTATTAATACTTATAAATATTAAATAATAATTAAATATATAAAATATTAATAACTGAGGCGAGTTTGGGTCCGAGTCCGAGACGGGTATCAGCTGGACTCGTTACCCTGTCGCGCCCCCCGTTGCATCTTGAATTTTGATATCTGGACTCGGTCTCGATCCCATTTATTTGGATTCATACCCATCCTAAAAGGGACGGGCTTGGGGCGGATACTCACTCTATCCGGATTCTTTGCCATCCCTTGGCATACCCTCATAATTTCTTAATTATTGTGGTAGACAATATTGCCATATTTTATCATTATCAAAAAAAAATGAAAAAATAGTATTTTAGTACCATCTTTATTATGTACTTTTAAGTTTGATTTAATGAAATTACCAAATTTGACGGTAAAATCTTTTACACCGGCTACCTACATTCTACATCGTTTGAGGCGCGTGAACATGGAATTTCACTTGTTTTAATTTTTTTAAAATTTTTTTTGCATAAAAGTACAGTTACTTTACCCAACCATGGTCGTTGAGTTTAAAAGTACTTTCATAAATATGGTTAGGTGAGATCCTTACTACCATTATAGCAATTGTCTCAAACACCTTTCCATAATCACAATTCACAATATTAGGGTCCCCCGGTTAATCTAAATTAATTAAAAAAAAAGTGGTTAACAAAAGTTTGGGGAAAATCAATGATCACCTACCATGATTGAGGGCATGTGTTCTATTTAGGCCTTAAATTATCAAATGTAACAATATGGTCCCTGAACTATCAAACGTAACAAAATAGTCCCTCAACTTAAGGACATGTTTGGCTAATTTTTAAATTGATAAATAGTATAATACAAATATTATTTTTGAATATTAAATATTTTAAATATTTTTATATAATTTATTTTATTTTCAATATGGTATTTATTTAAAGGATATTTTCAAAGTTTTAAGAAGACTAAAAAATTAAAAAATATTATTTTAAAATTATAATTAGTATCAATTATCGATATAAAATTTCTGCGTAAATAATTTTTTTGATGAAACTAAAATTGATTCTTTTTTGCTCTAGAAGGCTAAGGACAATTAAATCCATTAATTTATTAATCTAAATCTTGGATTTTTGGAAAGAAAAGTTGGTGAAATGAGTTTTTTTAATTGAAAAATATTATAAAACATTTTTTGGAGTATAAGTTTTATTTTAATGAGGTTTTAGTAAATTTCCCTTAAGCAATTAGTAGAAAATCGGTGTATTATTTTCTATACAAAAGTGCATAAAAATGATAACCAAATGGCTAAAAAATAGCAAAACTATAAGTACACAAAAAACACATTTTATTGAAAGCAAGACAAAAAATTTCAATGACCACATTGCAATGGTCATACTCAGTGCCACACCAGCAACAGGTCATGACAAGCCAAACACGTCCATCAAATCGAGGGACTATTGTGTTACATTTGGTAGTCCAGGGATAATTTTTTTATATTTGATAGTTCATGGACCTAAATTAAACAAAGTAAGTAGTTCAGGGGTACAAAGTATAATTTGCCCAACATGGTTTTTTATTGGTAAGTAATAATAAACATGGTTCATGACTTCATATATTATTTATGTAGGCTTTGTTTTATGGGAGTATTTTATAGTTGGGATATTACTTATATTTTAATTGGAAACTAAGTATACCACAAAAGATATTTATTTTGTCAACTAATATCATTGTCACAAAAAATATCGATGAGGCTGGTATGAGTGGAACAACTCTGATCGCTTAAATACTATAAATAAATTATTCGATCTTTAAGTAATATTCATCATATCAAGATCTTAAAGTCCAATAGTTCCAAATCACATAATGTTTAAACAAATAGGATAAATTCTTATATAAATAAATAAATATTCACACATAGTTAAGACTCGAACTCAAAAATTTTAAATTTCTCGATACTTCAATCTTACGATGAGGTTAAGAACTCTAAAATTCTCATTTTCTGCAACTAGCTCAATGCAGTTTGTGACTATTTCTCTCTAAGTTTCTAACTGAATGTGAAAAGGATTGAAAGATAAGCACAAGACTTAGTTTTGTTTTGTTTTTTGGATCAATGAAACACAAAGCTTAATTACTACAATGTTAAATTAGCACATAATTTTGTGAAAATTTCTGCTACCACTCAATAAATGCTATTCAAAGCTGACCCCACATCCCATTAATAATGAACAGTTTATCCTTATAATTATGCATGCACGAAATTTATGGGTGTATCCTATCTACAACTCTAGCCAACTCTAGCCAAGGAAAACAAGTGTGTAGGACCCCTTAACTCAGGTTTAGTAGTGTTCATGTTTGGCCCCATTCCACCTGATCAAAATGGCTGGTTTATCCACGATTGAATACAAAATCTCTCGCATATCAATAATGTGTCGATGTTGTTTAGGTTATGGTTATTGACAAATGTTAGCTACTTTAAATTGAAAACTTCTAGCATGAAATCTCGTTAAATTAACGCTACTATATTTATAATGTGATTAACTTCATGAACTGGGTCAAATCGATCCAAATTAGAAGTTTTGCACTTTTAAAATTTCAAGTGAGAATATCAGACAACGTTATACTTGATTATGTCAACATTTAGATAATATTACAAAATAAAGTTGTGAATCTCCCGGGACTCGCCACTCCCTGTGACTCTCAAACGTGACTCCTTTTGTAGTGAAGATACTAATGCATGATAATGAAGTGATAGACCCTCAAATTTGCTTAGTTTTACTATAAAATCTAATTTAATGGTCAATGTCACTTAAAGGAGAGACAAGGCTCTAACTATGTTAGTTTTCTAGTTGCAACTATTTGCTAGATCTGCATTCGTAGTGGCCCATATCCAAAATAACAAATGTTCATAAAGTATCATGTGATATACTTTTGACAATGTCTTTTCACTTGACGAAATTCAAGTAACACATTTACAGTGAGTCGACGATGACCAAAGTTTTAATTTCTCTTTGACTCACTATTTGGATCATTATAATTAGGGATAATTCCACTCACTCCCCAATTTATTGTGTCATTACCAAAAAAAACTTATTTTTGATAAATTACCAACACACCCCTGCCAGGTAGTGAAATTGTAATATATTTATGCCGACAGGGGTGGGATTATAATCTTCTTTCACTAATAGGGAAGATTATGATAATTTACCAAAATTAAAGGGAGTGTTGGTAATTACGCAATAAGTGAGGGGTTGTGAGTGTAATTATCCTTTATACATAGATAGTGAAAGGAACTACAAAAGCATATTTCGAGAGTACCACTCTCTGTTGGAAGGAGTTTTGGGTTTGATTTCAATTTCCGCCCCTCCTCTAACTATGCGAAGAGGAGTTTCGACTACTAAGACTAATTTACCCTCTGTGATGTTTAATTACTTGTTTCTCAATGGCTATTGTTTTTGTTGATGAAGTGAATTTCTTAAAAGAATTATGTCTATATCGGCCACATTGATATATGTAATACTTCCTAATATAACATTTGAATGTTATCACGTGGGAGAGAAGGGGGAAAAATCTATGCTAGACCAAATTCAATGACCCTAGTGCCTATCTCTTACACACGGTAATGTGATTATGTGCAGTCCACACACACACTTGTATGAAAGAGATAAATACAGAAAACATACTCAGATCATTGAACTGGGTCTAACAGAAAATTACCCCAAACACGGGTGCTAAAGATTGAAATTAAAAGTAACTCTGAAATTGACATTAAGTTGATCAAATATGCATATGAAACAACCCATCCACTTGGGAATTATTGCTGACTGCAGAGGATTTTGGGGGATCTCATAAGTTTTTTTCTTTCTATGGGCCACCCTTACACAATAAGAGTGTGTTTGGATTGAAAGATTTGAAATTCATGAAAATTCATCAACAAATTTATTGAGCTTGTTGGATGACTTTAAATTAAATCCATTGGAACTCATTTTTAGCTATTTTGTCAATCGTCATCGTAAATTTCAAATAACACCAAAGTTGAAGTAATTTGAAATCATTCATCTGTTGGTTAAAATGAATAATTTGATTGTGATAAAATGGATATGCAAATTCTGAATCGAGGCGAGAGTTGAACTCTCTATCCTTAACACAATATTGCCCCGCTATAGCCCTGCTATTGGTGGTACGGGTTCCTGCAATTTGTGTCCCAAGATACAACGATTTTTCTCGGGATTGAACCACTTCAAAACCGAGACCCACGAACGAAATCCTGTTTCGAACTCTCAATAATAACATAATTCAACTCTTGATTTCATTATTCCAGGAATAACAAAACTCAAAGAATGAATATGAATGAAGAGGAATTGTTATTCGCTCTTAAGAAAATGAATACCCAAGGGGGGTTTATATAGGGATAAAGAGGGGCATAAGAGTCATTAAACTCACTTTAATGACTCACATGTGATGTGATCAATGACTCACATGTGATGTCATTAATGACTCATATAAAATCATTAATGACTCACATGTAAAGACCAAACAGATTTTGACTGTCATAAAAACGACCAATCACATGTGTGTTAAAATACAGCTCGTACGATCGTGGCCATCGATCGTAATGAGTAGTATCTTTAATTCCTCCTCGTTTTACACGGTTGGATTAGAAGAAATTCACGGTAAACCCACAGATTTCAAACCACAACTTCAACATTTAATTTCTCATTCGTCCAAACTCGGATTAGAGAAATTCGAAATGCACACGTGTTATTCGAATTTGTTACCGTAAGTACGTCACTCGTACTTTATTTGCATCTGATTTCCAACAATCCCCCACACGAATGAAATTAACATATGCAGACACATTGAGAGTTCGGGTGAAAAACTATAGCATCAGAAGAGGTAGCTTTTGGCTTTGAACCTTTCTTAGTGAAATATAATCGGATTTACTAGGCTGCCCAATGAACGCGATGTCTTGAATTGTTCAGCCGTTCGTGTAAACCAAGACAATGATATTCACACTGTAGTCTCTCGAACAGATTCCGTTCTCACTGTTGGGTCCATTTTGGCCGTGACACCCCTTCTTGGATTCATAAGTGTTTACATTTTACCCAATGTTGAGGCGGCCGACACCTCACACTTACATAGGTGACTTCCTATTTAAGAGTATCCTACTATACTCCACTTCATTTACATGACAGTATAGGAATCATTAAAAGCCCGGCTTAACCTTTTGCTACAACTTGCAGGTTGCACTTCTTTATCCTAGGCAATGGGTTTGGAGATAAACTCCTAAGCGCCATACTGAATTTTCACAACTTAGTTTTCCCATTGAACCATGATCTTGGGATCTCCAGTCAACATGGTTAGGTTACCGCTGTGTCCATTCTTAATTTGTAGTCTTTAACCCCATTCCTCTTGATAGGCAGTCTATTTGATCTCTATGGAAGTCCTTTCGTCAAAGGATCTACTTTATCCTCCATGATCAGTGGAGATAATGCCATTATAGATCAACTGCTTAATGGTATTGTGCCTACGACAAGCCTGTCTAGACTTACCATTACTTATGCCACTGTATGCCTTTGTTATTGTAGACTAACAGTCGCAATTGTATGCACGTGTTATTGCTGACTTATTGTCTCAATATATCAAACTGGGCATATGTGCATATTGCAATATGGGTTCACCATGGTTCTCAACCAAGTCTTTAGTCACTTTCTTACAAGAGCACTGTTATGGAAACTAAATTTTCCAAGTACAGTCTCAGTGAGACAAGTCTTTGGACCGTACCCATATCATTTATGTCGAAATCCTTTTTCAACATCCTTTCAGTAGTCATGATTACTTACATAATCAACATATCAAACTTTCACAACAGAAAAGGTAGCTTTTGGCTTTGAACCTTAGTGAAATTTCATACTATGAGCTATGTGTTTTGTTGAAAAACCACATGTATCACGCTAGTTGATTATGAAGTTGTTTGATAAAATAATATTTTGTCAAACCTTTCATGCCACTACTTAGGAGCTATGTTCGAGTCCGTATACCGACTCAACATACCCCTCGGTTAGTTCCATGTGAACTTCCTCATCTAATCTTTTGTTTAAGGAACGCAATCTTAATATCCATTTCAAATATCTCATGGTTATGCAAATTAGCAACAACAATGAATATTTTATGGATTTCATTCCCATTCCCGAAAACATGAAAAGACGAAATCAAGGTCTACCATTTGAAGGTTCCCTTTGGCTAACAAGTACGCCTTGTAACCTTGTTAAGGTTTGGGTGCTTTTACCTTAACCCAAAGCCCCCACATTTGTACGTAACTGTAGGAAATCTTGCCATCTTTCAGGCAGATTCTTACTCTTACTACTACGTGGGACCTTCGTTCAGAATGTAGTTATCTAGGACCACGTCCCCCACAATTCTGAATTTATCCAATGCATCATTATCTTTTTTAGAGTATGATTTTGGCGTTCGGAAATATCATTAGACCATGGTGAATACTACCACACTTGCATCAAATTCTTTGAACGACGCACCATCGGATGTTTGATCGACTTTCTCGATTGAACTCCAATGGTCAAATCCTTCGTATTTTTGACCAAGTTGTGTACTTCGTACACCACGTCGTCTAGACGTTTCTCTCTTCAGAGAATATGTGCCACAAACATTAGGACCGATCTCACTCAACAACTGTATAGTTTAAAGTGACGACGTCCAAGTTTATGCACAACACCACTTTACCTATTCCAACCACAAGTGACGTGATCAAGTTTTCCATAAACATCATCCGCTCATCAGCCGGAGTGTAAGATGTGCACTTGGTTTGGAACTTGGTTAAAACCTGGTTTTTACTCTTATACGTCCAAGATTCCAACCTGGGTTCTCTTCTAAATATTGTGTAGTCACTCAGCTTTTCCATCAACTTTATCTAAAGCTATGAATTCTGACATGATCTATACAAGTTCATTTAGATGATTTCAATGACACTGCTCCTCCACCGATGGTAAACCAGAACCACTCGTGGACTTAGAGTCGTTTGTGTCAGATATCCAGTATCCTCGAGAAAAGACAACGATTCTATATTCCATGATTTTGCCGTCATGAATATCAGAATTTCTTGACTTTATGTACGAGATACGCTATGAAGTGCATATCCAATATGCAGTCAATGGTCCTTGACCATTTGGATTTTCGGTATTCCAAAACCTCCACATTTTCAAAGTCAAATATCCAGGGAAAACTTTTCTGATGTGGAAGATCAGATTAAACTGCAACCACAGAGCATACTCAGAATACCCGAGCTCTAACCACTTGTTGTGGAACTCAGAGTCATATTCCACCAATTATAGAAATAGAGAGTGAATATTGTACTAGAAAACCACACTAGATTTAATTCCCAGGAAAGATTGGAGGCGTCACAACGGTCGCGCTTAAAACCCAATCTCCTCGACAGAATTAACTAGACGAATTTAATAGCGCAATATAACACTACAACTATAACTAACAATGACTATTTGAATAATAAAGAACACCAAGATATAACAAAGTTCCTCATTTCATACGGAGTCTCACTCCTACTTTCGAAAATGTAGTTCGCTGAGAGGATTGCCTCTTTCCCCCACAATTCTGCGATACACCAGAATTGATTAAATCCCCTTATCTCCTCGAGATTTTTTTTTTTGGGATAAATAATACCAACAACTTCTGGCGATGCGATTTGGGACATCTAACGTTGCTATCCGCGATGAGCAACAGCGCTCCAAGCGCATCATTTTGGTCATATTAACATAAATCTATTTTATTTAATAGACAAACTCAAAATGATTACAACAAAATTAAATCCAATTTAATTTTGATAGGATGATTAAATCCAATTTAATCAATTACCAAATTAAATCCCATTTAATTTAGTCAATTGGGTCCAACCCAATTTAATTCAATTGAAATTCAGTGGCCCAAGCCCACTCTCATTTTAAACTTAAATATGTTGGGTCCAACCCAATTTAATTTAAAATAGGTGTTGGGTCCAACCCAAACTAATTTCAATTAAGATCCCTTGGCCCAAGCCCACTCTCATTTTAAACTTAAATATGTTGGGTCCAACCCAATTTAATTTAAAATAGGTGTCATTGGACCAAACCCAATCCCAAAATGATTACATTCATGTTGGGCCGAGCCCACACATGATTTAATAAATGTAAAACAAGCAAAAGCAAAAAGCAAAAAGCAAAAAGCAAAAAGCAAAAGGAAAAGGAAAAGTAGCAAAAGGCAAAACTTTTCTGTAATGAAAGGCTATTTAGCAATTCTTTTTCATGCTTTTTCATGATTACTACTTTAACTCTTTAATTTTATATTAATTCTTTTTGCCTCTTTACTTTTACCTTTTGACTTTTGCCTAGTTAAAGCAACGGTCTTCTTTTTTGACTACTTTAATGCCTTTTACTTTAACATTTTTAATATATTAATAAATAAAAACAAAATAAAAGACAAAGCAAAAAGCCTCTCTTTTTCCCATCCGAGCTTTTGTGACTTTTATTCTTACATCATCCACTAATATATTATTTAAAAAGTGTTGGCCCACAAGAAAAACAAAAGGCCAAAAGGCACCTCTTTTACCGTAATGGCGGCCACTTTTAAGACTTTTGCATTCTTTTCCATGATGGCTACTTTAGCTTTTAGTATTAATATAATAAAAAGCTATCATCACCATTGATATCACTCCACCAGATTCTCCGATCCAGGAGGATTTTTCAGCGAGATTCGTCGATCCTCGCGTTGCCAGAAATTCGCCATTTTCGGCGGCAACCCATCTTCGGCATCTAAGCGACCCATCATTAACGGGATTCGAGGGCCACAAGAAATTCGCTCCGAGCAATTTCTTTTTCGTGAGATTCGAAAATCGCACCTACCATTTTCATGGCTTCGCCGGCGAACAGAGGCAGCAACATCACCCAAGTACCGTCTGCGATGGGTTACGGCGGTGAGTTCACCGACACCTAACCCCACCACACGGCAGATTTGCTGTCTCAAACCCAGCGACAATTAGTTGTGTTGCACGGCGGCAATTCAACCAAACCGGGTCCAACCCGATTCAAATCTCGATTTTTAGATTTCCAGAATTTTGATCCAATCGAAAAATTCCAAGAACATCAAAATCAGATTTTAGTTCAAATTATTGTGATTCCAAATCACAAAATTTCAGATTTTTCCAAATCTTTGTTCCAAACAAATCGGATCTTTCTCTCTCGATTTTCCAGCCCCAAACCTGATTCCAAATTATCAAAATCCAGATTTTTGGCATCAAATCGAGTTATTCAGATTTGATCCATTTTACTCACATCAAATTTGAATAATATTGTGTTAAGTTTGTTGGTTAAAATGAATAATTTGATTGTGATAAAATGGATATGCAAAATCTGAATCGAGGCGAGAGTTGAACTCTCTATCCTTAACACAATATTGCCCCGCTATAGTCCTGCTATTGGTGGTACGGGTTCCTGCAATTTGTGTCCCAAGATACAACGATTTTTCTCGGGATTGAACCACTTCAAAACCGAGACCCACGAACGAAATCCTGTTTCGAACTCTCAATAATAACATAATTCAACTCTTGATTTCATTATTCCCGGAATAACAAAACTCAAAGAATGAATATGAATGAAGAGGAATTGTTATTCGCTCTTAAGAAAATGAATACCCAAGGGGGGTTTATATAGGGATAAAGAGGGGCATAAGAGTCATTAAACTCACTTTAATGACTCACATGTGATGTGATCAATGACTCACATGTGATGTCATTAATGACTCATATAAAATCATTAATGACTCACATGTAAAGACCAAACAGATTTTGACTGTCATAAAAACGACCAATCACATGTGTGTTAAAATACAGCTCGTACGATCGTGGTAATCGATCGTAATGGGTAGTATCTTTAATTCCTCCTCGTTTTACACGGTTGGATCAGAAGAAATTCACGGTAAACCCACAGATTTCAAACCACAACTTCAACATTTAATTTCTCATTCGTCCAAACTCGGATTAGAGAAATTCGAAATGCACACGTGTTATTCGAATTTGTTACCGTAAGTACGTCACTCGTACTTTATTTGCATCTGATTTCCAACATCCTCTTAATCTATGATGCATGAATATATTAGTGTTAGTGCCCGGCAAGCCAATAGGTTGCCAAATAATGTGACATCATAAGACAGTCTTGTTTTTCTTTTATCATTAATAAAATGGCATTCTTTATTATGTATTTTTTTTGTTTATTAAATATGTAATAAAGTCCCTTAGATCACATAGAGCTATAGAGCATGGTTACGCATCGGGAATGGTGATCAAGGAGTATGCTCAAACAATTGTGATCCAAAATCTCGTCCAAGTCATAGAATCATCGAGAAAGAGATATCAATTATTCGTCAAGACTTGCTTGTATGTAGCATTCCATTTGTGGAGTATCTCATTTCATGGATACTGGTCGGGGACCTATGCACATATGAGGGTCCACATTGCGGATGACTGGACTGAACTGCCCACTGGGAATTCATATTGGTATCTGTGTCGAATATGAATCCCAAGGTCACATAGGCATGTTAGGGATGATAGCATCAGAGTACAAAAAAATAATCAAGAAAAATTATAAACTAGAAGCATAAAAGAATAACAACATGAGAATTTAACGTGGTTCGGTATAACTTGCCTACATCCACAGGCCAACTCTAGACTACATCTTTATTTCTGAGTCAAACAAGAGAATTCACCAAATACAATGGTTACAAACCCCTATTTATAAGTGAATAATCTTGATACACAAGAAAATTTTAAACCTAATCTAAATAGGAAATACAATCCTATTCTAAGGTAATTAGGAAAACATTCCTAATACAAGTCAATTACCAAATTCAAGCCAAAACCACTTAGGAAATAACAATCCCTTGCTTCAAGCCACTATTCCCGCGGTCAAACTTGTGTTGACCACACTGTTGACTTGGTGAAACCCTTGTTGACCAGCTCCAATAACCTTTTTTGGCTTCTTTCTCGACTTTATTGACTTTTCACAACTCTTTGAATCAATCAGTCTCCATAAACCCATCAAGGCATATGATGATCCTCACTGCTTGAGGAATCATGGCTGCTCAAGCATATAACCCACTACACTTTGATTTAGTTCATGATTAAAGGATAATCACAAAATGAACTATTTTGGGTGTAGTCTGGTTATATGGATTGACAGGTGATTTCGAGAAATGATCTGTCGCTGATCTAAGGATCAGCGAATCTCCTATGCTTTCTTAAGAATCTCTGGTCAAAGTCGGTCAATGAGAAGGAGGGTGGTACTTGCTCAGTTGACAAAAGTCATCATTTACCAAAGAAATAGTCATATGATTAAATTAATGGAATTTTGATTGATAATCAAGTCCTAGATTTAATCGGTAGATTTGACAGAAGGATGAGACATATGCTACAATCGTGATCTGAAAAGCTCTACTTTAAACCATTCGAGTCTAGAGGTTGAATCGACGTTGCTAGATATCGAACTCAATCTGTAGGAGTTATGAATTAAGTGGTGATTAATTCAAAAATCCAATTAATTATTTGGAATAATAATTAATTGAGGTAATTGATAGATTATTGAGCCATTTGGGATATGGTCCTACTACTAGCTCTTGAATGTATTTAAGGGGTCACACATTTACTTGGATAAGTTTCCCAATTGTGTGTTTTAATTAGCCTTTGTAGAAGACTAAGGAGGAATTAATTAATTGAGTAAATTAATTAATTGTGAAATATTTTAATTAAGTATGGTACTTAATTTATTAGAGACTTTTTAATTTATCATGAGATTAATCAATTAATGGGTTAAGCTCAATGGATTTATTAATTAAAAGCCCAATTAATAAATCTTGAGAGTTATAATTTAATTAGTCATTTGGATTAATTAAATTAAATAAAGAATTGAAATAAAATTATTGGAAGACAATTAGAATAAGGAAATAAGGATTTTTGGTTTGGTGGGAGATTTTATATAAAGGAATTATGATTTCTATTTCTTAGGAAATTAGAATACTAGAGTTTTAATCCTCATGAGATAAAGAATTAAAAACTCCAAATCTTCCTCCAACTAGTAGAGGTGGTCGAAATTCCTCCCTGTATATAGGAAAAGAATGCGACAAATACAACACACATAATAATTTCAAGAGAGAAATTGAAAATTCCAAACTTCATTCTTGCTTACAATTTTTGAAAATCCCCACCAAAAATCCTTATATTTTTTTTTCTCTTAGTTCTCGTGTTCATTAATACACAAGTAGACACTCTCACATATTCCACCACCCGAAACACATAAGTCTCAACCGTTGTAGTTAGTTGCTAGCACAATAACAACAATCGAGGAAAACGTTCAATGTGTGGATACACGCTTAGAGGCATGACACTTGGAGTGCTAAGGAGACCAACCCGGATCAAGAAGAATTCAAACCGGGCATGTGCTAGGAAGAATCGAGTCGACGAGTTCAACTGAAAATTCAAGGTGGAATTTTTATATGGATTAAATTATGATTTTCAATCCGGTGGTATGTTTATATGGTTTAAATTCAATTATGCATAAAATTCTAGGCTTATCAGGTAATTTTTTTTATAAAATTTAAAAAATCTATTTCCACTGCGGGATGTCACCCGAGGATCAAGCTGATCCTAACAGGATACTCCTAGAAATGACCTTGTGCAATATCATATATGTATCATGTCCGTATTCCATATGGATATTCCCGAAATATCGTGTCCAAAATATTTTTAAAATGTCCAAAAAAAAAGGTAAAACTTTGGATGTCGTATCTGATACAAAATTTGAAGTATCTGACACGCTTCAGATACCAGACAAGCATTTTTTCATATTATACAATATTTTTTGGGCTAAAATATAAAAACAGATAGTATTTTTGGTCTTTTGTTAAAAATTAACACTTAGAAGTTAAACAAATAACAAAGAAATTTAAAAAATTAGACAAAATTTTACTTATGTCAATGAAGCTGTTGAATCACATTTATTTTTAAATATTATACGTACACACACACACACATATATATATATATATATATACACATATTATCAAGGTATCGTATCCTAAAATTTTGAAATTTGTCATATTTCATATTTGTGCCATTTCATATTCGTATTCTCATATCATATCTATGTATCATAGCTCCTAATCCATTCCTCAAATCCATATACAAAGCGAAGGGAAAACAAATGTGCATATATCATCTCGCGGGAACGGTATTGAAAGATTTTCATCTTGTGGAAAGATCCACTCATTGATGTGGTGGATCAAATTCTAAAAGATAACTTTTTTTCTTTCTTTCCTTTGTAACAATAAAGAAATTGAGACTCCGTTTGCTTGCCATAGGAATCTGATTTCCTGACATCAGATTATCGTATTCGGTAAGACTGTCTAAATCATGGGAAATGAATCAAATTCCTCAAAATAAGGAATCATGCACCCAAAATAAGGAATTTAAATTCTTATTTTTTTGAGGATTTCTTATTCAATTTTTCAGGGAATTTGAAATTAAAATTTGTAAGACATTTTCACTCTCTATTTTTTGTCTTTATTCTATATACATATTGACATGGTCATAAATCTCATATTTGCTATTTGGGCTTTGAGTTTATACAAATTGAGCCGTAGTGACATACAACTAATTGGGTCGGAAGGGTAATTTACTATCCCCTAAAAGTGGGGTATGATCTCCATATTCCCCCACCCCCCACCCCACTACACAAAAATCGGCCAACTACCTTCAAGGGAAGAGGAAAATTGGCCCTTATGCCATATAAATAGGAAGATAGTCATTTTGTGTTTCTTTACATTCACTCTAAAAAAAATCACTAAAGTGCTTTGTAACTATTCTCTCAAGAAAGTTAATAAAAGAGTTCTACTTTTTCATCTTGTGAATTCGAGTGTTCTTCACACATTTTTCGTAAATTATTCGTAGTAATTAGTGTATAAGTCGTGTTTGGTTCATACGTTTTCTTGGTGTAAAGATTGAATCGCATCACATATATAACTATTATATTTCATCATATAAGGAAATATATCATATAAATCAAATGTATGTGTATTCTTATACAATTCACATATGTAAAGTTTATATGTAAATATATTATTTACATGTATATACATACATATATTTTTATTTTATTTATATATATACATATACATATATCTATACATATATAAGTATAATATTTATATATAGTCATATATTTCAATTTAATTTTTATTTTTATATAATATGAATGTATATATATATTTAAATATTGGTTTTGATAGTTAATATTTAAATATTAATCATGAGTACAATATTATACTTAGTATAAAAAAATATTAGCTTCTTTAATATAAAGATTTCACAAATTTGGGTGACACAACGTGTACAAATAAATTAATTAAAAATAAAATTGATTTAATGAAAATTTTCAAATGTGAATGTTATTCCTACGAAATGTGCATGAACTAAATATTAAAAGAACTCTTATTCAATTTTTAGATACAACCAAACATTATAATGGAATCAGATTACTAGGGATAAGATTACCAGATATCTGATTCCCAATTTGAATTTCATTCCCTGGCAAACAAATGGGGCGGAATATTATGATTCCCAATTAATTGAAAATAAAGGTAGATTAAATGAAAATTAGTTCGATCCCACCAGAAATGTATTTTATTTCTCTACTTATATAGTAGTTCTTTGTTTCTAGTTTTTAGTTCATTGTACTAATTTGTAATAGGAAATTGATGATTACGATTGTTGATTCGATATCTGATGTAATGATGTAAAAAAGACGTTATGTTTTGGAAATGCGTTGTGGTGAGATTATTTGGTGAGTTACTGTATGATTTTGGTTTTACAGAAAACTAAAGTTATTGTAAAAATCATGTAAGTTTTTGTCTGTTAACAATTATTTAATGATTGTAGCTTATAATATAATATTGAGTTTGTAATAATTCTTATATATGTGTGTGTTTATATATATATAATAGTTGATATATATGTGTGTGTGTGTGTGCGCGCGCTTTATTCTTTTATTAATATATAAAAATAAATATGTATATATATACACACGTTAAAAATGTATTAATTTAAGTAAATATATATCATATATAAATATACAGTACTATATATACATTAATCTATAAATGTTCAGTTTATATCACATATATATTTATAAATATGTGTGTATATATATATATATATAATAAGCAATAAAATAAATTAAAATATCGGCCATTTAAAGTGAAAGAAGCTTGGAGAACGTCTATTGCTCAATAATGCGAAAGACAATATGATCAAGTCCACCTAAATTGAATTGGCTCAAATCTAAAAGCCAATTAAACTTTTCCTTGGAATTTGGCGTGAGAAAGATTTTTAAAGTCTAATCAAAAAGATAGACTCATCATATCTCCCAACTTTTTTCATTTTATATCATGATGATTAATAATCGATCAATATGTGATAGTGTATAATGTTTATTGGAAAAGAATGAAGGACATTAATGAACGGAAAAAATAGTAAGTTGCACCAGATTAATGGTATATGACATATACGTAAATATACATTACATAATTAATATTAGCACTCCCAATAATAATAAATACACTCTTCTTTAACTTTTATCCTAAGCATCTGACAATATTGCCCTTGGATTAATGAAAAACTATTATTGTATTATCTTATAATGAATAATGTTGAGTAAATATTTATTTGTACAATTTATCTTATAAATGCTAAATTGTTGATAAATTAGCACAATAATGTTTTGTTCTGTCTTTGTGTTTTATGATAAATTAGCACAATAATGTTTTGTTTTGTCTTTGTGTTTTATGTTTTTTCGTAAAATCTTAAATTTTAATAGGAAAATGATACTGAAGCTCCACAAATTATTATAGGAGCTCCACTTTTCTTTCTCTCTCTATGAAAATGAAATTAGTGCCCATTTGCTAAAAAAAGAAATCAATTATAAAAATCCACAAGATAAATATGCCCTTTAATAATCAATTCAATATTTTTGTATTTCTTAATTTTTTCAAATAATTGCTTTATGAATGTGTAATTGGACGATACATATACATGTATGCAAGCAACAAACTATCAATTTAAGAACATAAAAGCAATGCATAAAGAATAATTCTTTCATTACTATTATTTTAGGCATTCAATTATAAAATATATTTATATTTATCACCTACTTCTAACATCATCACCATCACTATTATTATTATTATTATTATTATTATTATTATTATTATTATTATTATTATTATTATTATTATTATTATTATTATCATCATCATGATCTAACTTTTTGAAGGGATTAACCTTACTTAAACATTAATTTATGCTAAATCATGATTAACAATTATAATAAATTACATAAAATTGATGGATTGATGCTAATATACACCATCAAATTGAGGTGATTTTCATTTGAAGTTCGATATTTTGTTATTTGTAGTTGGCTATCCATGTATGTTATATTGTGGATCATGCTCTAAATTTTTCATTGACGGACTTATGTTTTATGATTCCATATAAATGTGATAAACTGTTCAATTTTCAAATCTATGTACTTATTATTTGATGTGTAATAAAATAGTGACAATATAATAGCTTGTTTTGATTGCATAAAAATAGTTTTGGAATTTAATTTTGAAGTTTATATATAGTATTTTTATACTCTATGGGTATTTTGTCATATTTTATTATAAAAATTAAAGTTGGAGCTCCTATAGTAACTTATGGAGTGCAAATATTATTCCCCATTTTAATATGAAGCTTATATTTGCAAAACATAGAGGAGAAAATCATCACTTCCGTTGATATTAGACGGGTTGTGTATCAGATATATCCTAAAATTTGTTCAGTACTTTTATGTCACTGATTCAAGTATCTCATACAAATTGAAAGCAACTCCCCAATTTCTCTTTTACTCCATTATTACGATTTAATATTTCGTAAAATGTACGGTGAAGTAGTTGAAAATTTGTACAATTTAATAGTAAAGTACAACTTAGAGTATAAACTATTATTTACAATATTAGGGAATAAAAAAGTAGTAAAGGACCCTTACAATAAAATGATAAATATTTTTTATTCTAATTTTACCATAATTTAAGTGTTCGCCATGATAAGAAGTAAATTTATCATAAAAAGTACAACATAAACCTTTCGTAAACTCATGGGCAATATTGTCAATTGATTAAGAAAAAAAGTAAAAATGGAGTGCCAATAGCATTTTCTGGAGTGCTAATATCAACTCCCTATATATATATATATATATTAATGTATATATAGTATGTGAATTAATTTCTATAAGTATATCATACATATTATAAAGGATGGATCTCACTTTACCCCCTCAACAATGTGGTTGGTCTTAAGTACTTCGCCTCCTCAAACTATTAAAATATGCACTTTGCTCCCTTCAGATAAAACATCATAAGTTGTTTTCCTATTTTACCCAAATTTTCTATTTAATTGTGAAACTATTGTAGTTATAATATATAACCTTTAAAATATGTCTGCAATTAGTAATATAAGAAGTTCATTTAACTAGTCCATTCAAAAAAGGTAAAGTTCTCTTAATCAAAGATCTCGGGTTCGAGTCCTGGATATGGAAATAATTCTAATTGAGAGAGCTAGTCATATGCTCTCTGTGAATGTTCCCATTTCGAGCAGCTAGGGTCATGACAGTTGTGGGACACAAAAAAAGGGTAAAGTTCAATTTTGTATTTGACCATATGGAGAAACAATTGTTTTTAGGGTTCATTCATTTTGACCACCTCTAGTATATAATTATTTTCACTTTGCCCCTCCAATTACGAAAACGTAGATGGTTCCAATCTTACCCCCTTTAAAGTTTTGAAGTTAGAATACTGAGACTTTGAACTTAATATTGAAAATTCGAAATACCTTGAAGTTGAAGTGTTGAAACATCAAAGTTACTATAAAACAACTAATGTAAATTAGACCAACTATAACTTACATATTAATAAAATGAAGGGCACGTCACCAGCTTCCTCGACCGTCTAGTATTAGAAAATCGTTAGTCACCACACATGGTCTTGCAACGCTGCGAAAAATTGTGTTTTTACTTTTTAGTAAAATGTCATTCTGGTTTGATCACTTCGACATCCTTGAGGAGACACATTTTTTTCCCTAAAGTTATTGAACTATTTTGAATTCTTAATAAGAGCTATCCTGCCTCATAGGTACTCTCAATCTAAGACAATTTCAATTTCTAGTAATGATACCATTTGTTTAAAAATTATCATAGTTTTTTATTGGAAAACTGTTGATTATTTAGCATTCTTTTTATGATAATGGAAAATAATATCAATTTTTTAATGGTTTTTTTAATATGGTAAAACAAGTATTAAATTCAACTACGTCATTTCAAATTAGGTTAATTAAATGAACCGCTTAATTATATTAATAAGTACAAACACATTTCAAAGGTTTAATATCACAACTTCAATATTTTTCCAAATAAATAGAAAAGAGGGGTAAAATGGGAAAACAACTTATGATCTCTTACATAGAGGGGGGCCGAGTGCATATTTATATAGTTTGATGGGGCAAAGTGAGACCAACAGCATAGTTGAGGGGCAAAATGAAATTCACCCTAGTATATATACTCATATATCTATGCATATATATATACATAGGTATAATTACACTGGACATACCTGAGTTATTACGAAATTACAAAAAACATCCCCTAATTCAATAAATTACATCTAACATTCCAAGTTTTCATGTATTGATGTAAAAATTGATGAAAAGTGTAAAAAGACTAAAATGCCATTACGGAATATTTTACAAAAAAGAAAGAAAAATATTAAAAAAATTTAAAAAGCTGAAATACCATATTACCCCATTACATTTCTAGATTTACTTCTAATACCAATTTTAAAATAAAAAATTAAACATAAAAAAAAATTCTTATATATATATATGTATATGTATATGTATATATGTATGTAATATCTTACAAATTGCTTGTGTGTAAAATAATGTGTGTGTGTGTCCGCGACTGTGTGTGTGCGCTACTCTGTGTGTGTGTGTGTTTGTGTGTGTGTGTGACTGTGTGTGCGTGCGTGTGTGTAATGGTGTGTGTGTGTGTATTGTTGTGTGTACTTTGTTGTGTGTACGTGAGGGTGGGGAAGACAACACTGTTCCCCAATCCCCCTTTTTTTTTCTTTTTCCTTTCCTTTTTTTTTATTTATAAAATAATATATTAATAAGTAATTATTTTAGAAATTAAATTTATTAAAATACAATTTTTAAATTTATTATAAATTTCATAAATTAATTTAAAATATAAATTTTTAAATTACATAATCTAAACTATTATATACTAATTTAATTAAAAGATTAAAATGATATTTTACACATAATTTTTTTATTTTATAATTTTAATAATTTAGAATTTTTTTATTTTTTTATTTTATAATTTTAATAATTTAGATTTTTTATTTTGTTGATAATAATTTTTAATTATAAATAATTATTTATATACTTTACATACACAACATTACATATAACACCTATACATTTATAAAATATTACAAATAACACCAAAAGGGTATATTTGTCTGAGAAAAGTTTGGTCTTTTAGTCCAGAAAAAGTCAGGGGTATTTTTGAAAGTTCACCTAAAAATTTAACGGAACCCTAACGGAAGGTGCTCAATGTTAGACGGCAGAAACCGAATGAATGTTAAATGTAATTTATTGAACTAGGGAATATTAAAATATCTCAGGTATGTCCATTGTAATTATCCCTATATACATATGTATATATATTCATATGAAGAGAGTGAGAGAGAGAGAGATTGGTATACTTTTGTCATAAACTCTTTAAGACTTCAACAAATATTTTTGGACTATATTCTCACTCATTATTATAAATTTTAATTCAACTAATATTTCAAATATTTGAAACCTCATCTCAAAAATTATTTTTCTCATATTCAGATCATTCAATTTAAATCCAAAGAAAGTGAGTTGAGGAAAAAGAAAAATCATTTTAAAAAAGTAAAATGTCCAAAAAAGAAAAAAGAAACAATATGTCTATGACAAATATAATGTATACTACTCGCTAATGCTCTTTATTCTATATCTTTTTATCATCCATTGAGTTGGGTTGGGCGGGGGGAGGGCATTCATTTAGTAAGGCGTTCCATAATCAAGTCTCACTACGTACAAATTCCCTTGAGCGAGCGGAATGCTCAATATTCCAATGCAAATGAGGACACATTTGGAGATAAAAATAAAATAAGCCAAGCAATTGATCAAAGTGAAAATAGTCCTTTATACAATTTATTCATGCTCCACGACTTTATAATATTCGCGTGAGATATGTATAATTTCACAATTATCAAATAGGAAACATAATATGCTTCATTTATTAGGAGTGTAATATTTTTCTAAAATTGAATGATCTATCCGTTCTAGTTTTTTAAACTTTTGATGACATAATGAGTTATTCACTTCATTATGCAACTCGTCAAAAATTTCCCATGTTCTATAAGTTATATGTTATGTTTCAAGTTTTTAACTCATCATCTTTTCATTAATTAATCATTTTTAATTTAAAAAAATTAGTGCAATAAACATTAGTTAATTGAATATACATAATTTACAATCATCATAATAAATTAATAACTTATCATATCAAAAATCGATAACAAATCAGCACACACCATTAATTCAATAACATATAACATGAATAGTTTGACATTGGACATAAAAGAGGAATAATGTATAGGTCCAACACATCATTTTAGTTGTTGCATTTCATAAATGACCATACAATACATCTCCAAATTCCCACTTGAATGGTTGTCTAATCAATCTATATTATTATTATTATTATTATAATAGAGGATATTTCTCGAGTATTGCACATTACAAAATGGTGTGCATGTTTGGTAACACAATTTTTCCAAATATAATTATTATTATAATAATAATAATCAAAATAAATTAAAACCCAATAGACGCAATGCCACTGTTACAAGCAGCCCACGAACAACCAACAGAGAGGAAAAACACTATTTCAAATCTTACTCGGAGGAAAACCAATTTCATCTTTGATACATATATATACACATATATATAATAATAAATACATCGAAAGGTATGCAACTGAACCCAATCCTATAGATTATCTCTATTTCTGGCCCTATTAATTTTCTGTAATTTACGTTTGTGGGTCCAGATTTAAGTTCCCAGTGACGATCCAAGTCTGGGATTTCTGTTTTGATTAGAATTGTAATTTGTAACTAACTGCACAAGTATTTATCTTTGATTTCTGGTAATTTTTGTATGTAAATGGGCATTGCGAAAGTAATTTAGAGGTGGGTTTATTTTTATTTTTGTGTCAATTGTTCTTGTGTTTATTGAGGGAAAATGTGTATTACCTGATTATTTGTAGTGTGGAGTAGGGCTTTTACTTTATTTATTGTATGTATTGACGGTTATAGATTTGGTGAATTTGAAGCTTGATTGCATTTTTGGGTATTGATTCTGTGCTGGGATTTAAAATTATGTGATAATGTGAGCATTTTCTCATTACCCTTTTTAGGAATTAATCTAATTAATAAACACTCATCTTAGTTTCTAATTGTTGCATTAATGGCAGATTTAATTGAGTTTGAAATACTGATTTTGTTTTTTTAAATTAATTTGTTGGGTAAATGAACCAATTGTTGATTATCTGGTACTTTATTTGTGATTTTGGGTGCAGTATAGGCTAATTTCTTTGGATGAAGGATAAATTAGGGAGAAAGAAGACATGAAAGTTTCTTTTGAGGGGTTGGAGGTACAATGACTGGAGGGTCATTGCTATTAAGAACGTTAAGTCTTGGATCGTTGCAGCAACAACCGCAGAATGGTGGGTTGCAGCCTCAGAATCCATACATATTTCGTAAGCCTTCGAAGACGTCCCTTAATGGCTCTAGGGAGAAGGAAAGATTTTTCTCTTTTACTTTCAGATATTTAAGCAGAAGGAAAGTTGGAATGCTGATTTTGGCTGTGTTTGCGCTCTTGGCCTTCTTGACAGGGTTCTTTACAGTCAACAAAGGTTAGATGCTAATGCATTTTCTGAATACTACACAATTAACTATTCGTAACTTGTTGAAGACAAATGTTCGAAAAGTTGTTCTTTACACCACAATCCCCTAAATTGATGATTGTTGAACTTAATTGTCCTTATATTTGATGCATCTACATAGCTGTATTATTGACAACAGCTTAGTAGAAGTGAGATTTGCTTCGGTTTATATGTCTACCCTTGACATCTCATTATGTAAGTAATCAGACGATGTTTTTGTATATGGGTCTGTATATATTAGTGATGGGATTGTTGTTTTCAGAGGATGATTCGGCAAGCCCGTTTGATGTGAGATATATGAACAAGTCGTATATAGCACCTTTGGTGTTGTCAGGAAACGATAATACTAATTCTAAGATCAACCGAGTTTTAGTATGTGATGAGAGTACCGGCTGGGGCCCTATCTTAGATGCTTCAGCTGTTGGCGGTTCTTCAAGTAATGCAACTATATTGACCGACAACCCATGTAAAGATTTTGCATTTCCACCCCCTCCTCCTGGTGATGTGAGGCGAATTGGTCCACGTCGTAAGTTGTGTTACTTTTTATTGTCTTCACATATTTCTTTCTTAGATCAATTGCTGCACGGCCAAGAAGAAGGTAATTTCTAAGTTGTTTGAAAGCGCATAAGCTCTTACAAAATGTTTGATAAATCTTTTGGTAAAACAGCTTAAAAGGTGTCAAAATAAGTTGTCGGGAGCTTATAAGCTTCTATGAAATCCCAACTTATGTTTTAAGAGCTTAAAAGATGTTTTTGGAGCTTATAAGCTCTCCATCTTATAAGCTCTTAAAAAATAAGTTGGGGATTCTGGACTTATTTTTAAGGAGCTTTAGCTTATAAGCTCCCAACGACTTATTTTGACAGCTTATAAGATGTTTTACCAAAAGAATACCAAACACTTTGTAAGAGCTTATATGCTTTCAAACAACTTATAAATTATTCTTTAACATAAGCTTAGCTGAACACCGTCTTAATGACAAATTACTGTATTAAATGGAATTTTTTGGGTTCCTGCTTTTGTTGTGTATTTGTTTATGTGTATGTATATCTTCATCTTCACATGTTTTTTTTTTTTTTTGAGATTCAGTGAACTTAGTTTTTCTCATTGTCCTCAGCATGTCCTGTATGCTATGTTCCTGTGGAGCAGGCCATAGCTCGTAAGCCCAAATTCCCATCACCATCTCCAGTCCTTCGTCATTTAACTTATTTCTCTGAGGAAAATCCTTTGAAAATTAAACCAAATGGAGGCTCTGATTTTGGTGGTTATCCTTCTCTGAAACAGAGGAATGATTCTTTTAATATTAAAGAGTCAATGACTGTGCATTGTGGGTATGTTATATTCATTCTAATTCATTTTCTCAGCATTAAATTGTTGTTTCAAGATTATTGCAGCTCAAGTCTAAAGATTTATTTAATACGTATCCTTTTCTTCAGATTTGTCAAAGGATGCAAACCTGGTTATCAAACTGGATTTGACATTGATTTGGATGATCTCAGGATGTTGGAACAGTCCCATGAGGTCATTGTTGCCTCTGCTATATTTGGTACAGCCAAGCATAAGCTATATCTGAAATTTGAGAATTTTCTATCTAAGGCTCTGTTTTGAGGAAAAAGGAAAAGAAAAATGAGAACGATTGAAAAATAAAGCACAAAGTACTATAAATTGGAGCACGCATAATATTTTCCTTTTCTTTTTCCTCATTAAAATCTAAGAACTACAAATAGCCTTAGAGATTTCAGCAATGCATATGAGTAATATGACCTTGTCTGATGTTGTAATATTCTATTTTCTTTCAAGCTTATTTTTTGTTTCGTTTTATATCTTTCTGTACAGGAAATTATGATGTAATTCAGCAGCCTAGGAATATTGGTGAAACCGCGAGAAAAATTGTTCCTTTCTTTATGTTTGTTGATGAAGAAACTGAAACATATATGAAGAATTCCAGTCTCTTGGGCAGTGATAAACAGGTTGGATTGTGGAGGATTATAGTTGTGCGCAATGTTCCTTACAGTGACCCAAGAAGAAATGGAAAGGTTTGTTTGCTTTGTTTGAAGTTTCTTCTTTTCCTTTTTTCTTCTTCTCCACAGTTAGCAAAAAGTGTTGTTTTTAACAACTTGTATGTTTATATGTTTGTCACCAGAGTGTAACTCTGGACAGAAGACTGAACTGGGCATTTTAACAGCACCTACTTTTTCTTTTTGTTCAGTCACATGTAGCGTTAATGTGTTATGCACTTATCTTAATTAGTTTACTCATTTTTGGAGTTTTATCTTTCATGCTGTATCCACTGGAAGGTTTCTACAGTGGAGAAAGTTATTCTAGTGCAGTTGATATGAAAAAAGCTAGGCCTTGTTTGTTTGTGTTTTTGAGTTAGCTCAGGAAATGCGTACTACGGAGTTCGTGAGAAAATGATGTGATGTATGTTGTGTTTGTTTATGTTTCTAAAAATGGTTGGAAATTTGTAAAATGTGTCAAATCAGAAATGATTGGTTGATGTATGATAGATAATTAAATATAAACTAAAAATTGTAAAATATGAAAGAGAAAGAGAAAAATATTAGTCGGAGTAAATGACTATTGATTGATGATTATGTGAAATGATGGATGTAGTGATTCATAGGTAGTTATATAGGGAAAAGGGACAGTGAAGTTGAGAAATGTTGAATTTGGATGAAAATAGTTTGTAGTGTGATTTCTTAGGATTTTGTGATTAAGGATATTGAAAATGGAATTCAAAAATATAAACAAGCAAGGCCTTAACCTTTTGGACTGGTAATTGACAGAGATCTTGTTGAGCTAGTGCAGTGAATAATGAGAAATTGATTGGCAGAGTTCACTGTTTAACTATTATGGTTAAATAATGAATAATGAATTCAGTTTATAGTTCCTTGTTTTTCTAGTTATTTTTCGGTTTTGAATGCACTTGTATCAGGACCCTTTTGGCATATGAAACTAAGAACATATGTTTTAAATAGGTGCCAAAGCTCTTGCTGCATAGGCTCTTTCCAAATACCCGATACTCTATCTGGATTGATGGAAAGCTTCAGCTCGTTAGGGACCCATATCAGATTCTTGAGAGGTACGCTTGATCCTGTCTACATCAGCTTTGCTTTATCTTACTTGCATTCAATTATAAGTAAATAATAATTATTAAAATAATATTTGTCCAAAAAAAAATTTAAAGTCATTCATGGATTAATTGCTTGTTGCTACCTCGCAATCACTTCATTTTTCAGGTTCTTGTGGCGCCATAATGCTACTTATGCTATATCAAAGCATTATACACGCTTTGACGTATTTGAAGAAGCTGAGGCTAATAAAGCTGGAGGGAAATACGATAATGTTTCAATTGATAACCAAATTGAATTTTATAGAAAGGAGGGTTTAACACCATACACGACGGCTAAGCTCCCTATAACTAGTGGTTCGTCTATTAAATGGCTTATATCTGCAGCTTTTTTACTCAATTCTTGTTCTAGAAGTTGATAAGAATTGGATTTATGCAGATGTTCCTGAAGGGTGTGTGATAGTAAGAGAACACATTCCCATCACTAATCTTTTCAGCTGTCTATGGTTCAATGAAGTTGATCGGTTTACTTCTAGGGATCAGCTGAGCTTCTCTACTGTGAGGGATAAAGTGGTTGCCCAAGTTAACTGGAGCATTAATATGTTTCTAGACTGCGAAAGGCGCAATTTTGTAATACAGGTAGCTTTTATTTCTGCCATAAGGACATGTTGACTTGACGTTTTCCCGTTGATTTTCTTTTGGTGGGGTTTCTGCAGTTTTTGTATGCTGGGGGCGGAAGAGCCAGAGTACCAATTATTGCAATGATTATTAGGTCGCTAGTTATTTGAAATTGTAGCCAACTCTGGATTAGTTTTAGAAATTGTTTAGTTAAAGAAATAGATGAATAGGTGCATGTGTGTTTGACATTCTCCCTTGCAAGGTTCAGGAAGAAAGATTAAAAAAAAGGAATTGAAATTAAATATTGATAGATTATCATTTAATTTATGTGTTGTCAGAGTGTGCATATTCTGGATCTTCTGATTCATAAATGATCGATTAGTAAGGCTTTGGAAGCATTTTGACAAAAATGAATTTGATGGTTTTCTGAGGTTCAGTGTTGAGTTTTCTAGCTTTCTACTGGAATGTCACGAGTTCGAACTCACCGAGGACGTTGATCTTGCCACTTCATGTGGGTGAATTATGTGCTGGCGATGGCTTATAATGCTTGATCCAGTGTGGACTAAGACTATTTCCAAGCGTTTTAGTGGGACCGCCGGTGGTCAAGTTAGGTTAAATGTTTCAGCGAACTTTGGTGAAAGGAACGTCTCGTGGTGGTTAGGTTCCCTAGCGTAGAGTAGCCACTATGGGTTCCACACGACGTAGTCTTTTGAATTATCAGTAAATGTCTTCTGAAACTTTATTTTTTCAAACATCTTTTGGACATTGCATCGTTCTCCATCTCAGCTGATTTAGGTATCCTATGCCATACTATTTCCCATTGGCCTCCTCGTATGCTAAAATAACTTGTCAAAGCAAATGAATCTTGAGAGTGATCTAGGAGTTGCTTGGTGCATTAAAACCGCCATCTATTTCTTGTTGCTTGTAAAATAGCCGTAAAGTCTTCAAAATTCTGGTTTAATTCTCTTTTCTGCCTTTTGACTTTTTCCTTTTCGATAATTGTTGGTGTGTTTGGAGGTCGAGGGTGTTCAAGATGTGGCCTAGCTAATTTGTTTTGTTCAATATTTGCACATTCTTGTGTTTGAATAAGCATTTCGTTTCTTAAAGTGCATAGAATACCCTGTGTTCATAAAACTGTGCATATGGTAATTCTACTGTGGATCATCGTTGTTTATCCTTTCGTGGCATCATTAATCTGAGGATCCAGTTCATTACAGGCATATCACAGAGATTTGTTGGAACAAAGAGCTCAACTGGCTAGAGCTCGAGCAGCTATTGCAAGAGATCGTCCTCGTCCGCGTCCACGTCCTCCACCAGCTGTAGTTCATGAGAAATATCTCCCTAAAAAAAGTCCTGCCCGACGTGGAAAAGACAAGAGACCTGGTTCGAGGAGGCGCCGAAGAGTTATTCCCAGAAACAGGGAAAATTCCTTTATTTGATTTTTCTCTTATATATTTTTTTTCATAGAGGAACTGTATAGTGTTTTCAATCTGTTATTTGACCGGGATAGGAGGACCTTTTTTTTTTTGGATATTTCTGATGGATACTTTTAGCACAGAGAATAGAGAAAATTTTTGCTTGAATGTTGTGGAAATTGTCAAAATATAAAATCATTTATGTTGTAAGTACGATACTGCAAATAATTCTGATGAGGGGTTTATTTATTCTGAAGCTTCATATATTCATATCATTTCATGTTTTGATGTGTTTGTAGTATGATTGTTTTGGTAAGTTTATTTTATTATTCTCATATTTAGGATCACTACATAAATCTTTAGAAATATTCTGAAAAAAGAGATGTATAAACCTGTCTTTTCTTTTTATAGATTCTTTATTCTTGTTTCATCTATTTTGGATTTATGCACCTTATCGAAGGTGCTATTCGGATTGGCTCGTGAAAATTGCACTTTTGATTCCATGTTGAGTTTTAAAGTGGTTCGTAGCCTTAACTCTCAAGAGCTCGATAAAAATAGTCCCACAATAAACAAAAATACACAGAATTGGTTTCAAACGTTAATATTTTTGATGGAATTTATTTGGTTCCAAACGTTAATTTTTTGACGGAATAATCCACCTTAGAATATTCGGGAAAATGAATTTTCCTGTTATACTTTTCTGAAATTTTTCCTAAACTTAAAAAATCAGTACTGATAAAAAAATTCAGAAAAGTATAACAGGAAAAATCAGAAAAAAATCAGTACTAATCAAAAACTTAAAAAATATTAGGAACTAAATTAGAAAAAATCTAAAGAAACTAGGAAAAAATTTAAAAAATAGGTAAAAGTTAAGAAAAAACCTAGAAAATCAAAAAAATGTAGAAAATTCAGAAAAATCAAAACCAGTTAGAAAAATAATCAGAAATATTAACGCTATGTATGGTTGTGAATTTTAAAAATATTTTCATTTTTTGGATCACCAAAAAATGAAAATACACAGTTCAAGCCAAATTCAACAGAAAATGGTCAAATTTTAAATACACTACACATTCCCCTATATAACAACCAATCATTTCAATTTTTTCACAATATTTTATCATTAATTACACTATCCCACTATCCAACTAATTATCTTTCTTACTTTTTCATATTTTATATAATAAAAATTCCTATTAAAATTTTCAAATATTCCAATTATTATTATTAAATAATATTTAATAATATATAATTTGAAAAAAAACAATATTGTGTGATTTAATATTTCATATATATTTAATAATATGTGTACTTGAATTGAGACTTAATTGACCATGCTTTTTCCAAAAGTATATACAATATTGTGTGATTTATAATTTCATTTTAATAATTTCGTTTGTTGTTTATTGGATTTTAAATTATACTTTTTTAGCTTCTCAATATTCAAATAAATACCGACTGAATCTCGATTATTTCATTTTGGTACTAACGTGGTATTTAATAGGGTTGTCCACGAGCAGAGCTCGAGCCGAGTCTCACCAAATTTCTTGACTCGAGCTCGAGCAAAGATTTTTTGTAACATCATAGTATCTCATTATAAGAAGATGGAAATAAATTTGCCTCAATCAAATTGGAAATAAAATATTATATGTAAATGGAAAAAATAAATATAAAACTACTTATGCTCCAATCATATTTACACATTTCATAAAATATTACATATATGGACCACATCCTATTTTTATATTTGTCCAATGCGAACCGTATAATTACACTAACTATTATAAATATAGACGAACAAGATTCAATTTTCTTGAACTTTTAAAATATAAAATTGAAAAGAAAATACGAAATGGAAAAGGGATAAAAATCTTAAAGCTAAAAAGAAATGAACAGGTGACAAAAAAAAAAACTAAAAATGAAGGGTCCCCCACCCCCACCCCAACCCATGAACGCCCCCCACTGTCTGGCTGCCTCTTTTTTTTTGTTTTTTTCATTCTATTTGTATAATATATATTAATGCTATTAACGCTAATCATCCCCCATATCATGCAAAAGTGTCACTTTAGTCCCTCTTGTGAAAACATTATCACTTTCATCCCTCATGTCCATAATTTGTACCCAAATGGTCCTTTTTTCGAAATTCTGACCAGATTTTCCGGCTATCCACGCATATATCATGCGCGTCTTCACGAGAAAATTCATAACTCATTGTAGAAAACTCGGATTCATGAACCGTTTTCTTCCGATGAAACTAGACACATAGGGCTATCCACTCATATATTTCACATAATCAGGGGACGTCTAGAACAAAGCAATTTTGTATTAAAAAATTATCTAAAAATCTGTCAGAAATGATGCTTAGCTAATTTTTTAATACAAAACTGCTTTGTTATAGACGTCTCCTGATTATGTGTGATATATGCGTGGATAGACCTATGTGTCTGGTTCATGTGAAGAAAACGTTTCATGAATCCGAACTTTCTACAATGAGTTATGAATTTTCTTGTGAAAACGCACACAGCTGTCTGCACAGCTGACAGATTTTTAGCTAATTTTTTAATACAAAACTTCTTTGTTATAGACGTCTCCTGATTATGTGTGATATATGCGTGGATAGTCCTATGTGTCTAGTTTCATGGGAAGAAAACGGTTCATGAATCCGAGCTTTCTACTTTGAGTTATGAATTTTCTCGTGAAGACGCGCACAACTGTCTGCACAGCCGACAGATTTTTAGCTAATTTTTTAATACAAAACTGCTTTGTTTTAGACGTCTCCTGATTATGTGCGATATATGCGTGGATAGCCCTATGTGTCTAGTTTCATGAGAAGAAAATGGTTCATGAATCCGAGTTTTCTACAATGAGTTATGAATTTTCTCGTGAAGACGTGCATGATATATGCGTGGATAGCCCTATTTTCGCGTGGGAAGCCGGAAAATCTGGTCGGAATGTCGAAAAAAGGACCATCTCGGTACAAATTATGGACATGAGGGATGAAAGTGATAATTTTTTCACAAGAGGGAGTAAAGTGACACTTTTGAGTGACATGGGGGATGATTAGCGTTAATAGCTTTATATATTATATTATGTGTGTGTATATATATATATACACACAAATATATACATATTCCTTTATTACCAACTCATAACATTATTAAAAAAAATATTATTTTAATATCTTTTCCCCATCATCATCACATTCATAACCAACTCAATCATTTCATATATCAAATCCTAATAAAAATCAACTTTATGTCACATCTACACTACTTTCAATCAAATTCCAAAAATACATCCAAATAAACAAATTAAGTCAACATTTTCACACAAATTTCTGTAATACACCTTCCCAAAAAAAAAAACTCAGAATTCATTTTCGAAAACATAACCATACGGTGCCTAAAAATCTAAAAGTTTCTTAGGGAAATCAGCATAAACCAAAAATTGAGCGAGACGGACATCGGCAAGGAATGCGGATGTAAAATTGGGGATAGAGGGAAGGGAGATGGCAGACGTAAAATTATGATTTAGGATTTAACGGGGAAAAGACCTAGGCCCACTAATATAAAGATAACGAACAAAATTCTAGTCACCCCGTTATTATGATTAAATTTTACCCAAGCAATATGTCAAAATAAGATTATTTATCAAAAGAAAACTAAATGATAAATTATTTTACAGTGGACTGAATGATAATCAATTTATTTTCCACTATTTTTATCATAGTAGGTTGTGCGGTTTCCATTATTCAACCTCCAATCACATTAATTGTTATATTATAATCAATTTTGCTGCACTTGATTCAACATAAATTATTTTTAACAACAATAAAATTCATCATTTGCAATCATGGCTCCTTCCTCAAAATTGGGTTCTATAATATCATATTGGATCACTTTGGATCTTAACTTTAAGTTTAATATATCGTTTCGTATTTTACTAGCAAAATGTATGATGAGATACATTTTGGAACTTGGAATTCATAAATCATGCATCGGAATGTGAAAAAATTACGCTAGATTAAATTCAATTGCCTTGGTATTATTTCTTTCATTGTGTATGCTCCATTCCTATTTGTGTGAAAGAGATAGAGACAAAATATACACTCAAACCGAGTTCCATACATACTTGCATGAAAAAAATAAACATAAAATACATACTCAGACCATTAAACTCAATCTAACATAAAATTATCCCATCCCATAACAATAGGCCAACTCACTTTTGATTGAAGCTATATATTTTCTTTAAATAATAAAACTTATAATTCATATAGATATAGACAATAATGATGATGATTTGTTACACCACTTATTTACAACATGTCATTAACAACCATATCCAAAACAGTGTTCAAAAACATTATAAAGAATCAAAGATCATGTACACCCATGACTCCATGCCCCACACATATGGACCCAAATTGGATGCAGTAGCTATTATTTTGAATAAATATCTCAAGATCTGCATCCACATTCCAAATAAAAGTACTACAAGACCCGGGGCCACTAATAAATTATAAATTTGGTGTCTTGGGCGTTTCTCTTTTATGTTTTAAATTCCAATTTTGTCTCTTTATTTATTTAAAGTTAAAACTATAAAAAATTAGTTTCCTCAACTTATTCTCAACTAGAGCACCAATTGTTTTAATTTTTCAAACCTAATATATTTATTTGAAATAGGGTAATTGGGGCTAAAAGAATTGTGTCGAGTTGAATAATGTATTATTCAAAGGTTTTTGAATTATTATTGAATTTTAAAGTTTGTAATTGAACATAATTTCATTATTAACAAAATCGAGCTTAAACAAATTGTGCCAAACACAAGCCAAGTTAAGTAACCTCATGTTTTACTGATTGAGCTGAGCTCGAGTTGTGTTTCGAAGCTCACCCAACAAAAAAGTATGAAAGCTTGTTTTTATTTTAATTAATAAATAGCTTTTAGATATTGATCTTGAAAGTATTGAATAAATTAGTTTATATTTTACCACTATGTATAATTAATGTTTAAAATCATAGTTTACTAGTACTAAAATTGAGAAAGCACACGGACTAATTTCTTCAACCTACTCAGGCAGTCGGCAGATGATCAAAGGGCGCCGAAAATATAAAGTTGTGTGGCCCGCTAATTAACATCGTGAAATACTCCTATTATTTTCAATTCTAAAAAAGTCAAATCCTATCAATTAAAAAGAAAATTATACACAGACCGCGTTATTTATTGTATAATTACTAAAATTTCGCCTAATTTATTGAAAACTATAAACATTTTCTCAATGAATTTATTTGTAAAGTTTATAGTAGGTAAAATTGTAAAGAATCTTAATATAAGGATTATGTTAGTAATTTTCAATAAACGAGAGAAGGTTTTGGCAATTACAAATAATGTCGGTGCGTAATTTTTTTTCTTAATTAAAACATATTTGCGTCTTTACACAAATATTGACAAAAAGATAAAACTATAATGAAATTGATGAGAATTAAAAGCAAACTCAAATGCTTTAATTGGATGGATACTCCATCTCCAAAAAAATATTTTTCAAACATTTTTTCTCCCAAAAATACGTTTGGTTGGCATATCATGAGAATTTTTTTTGAATAAAAATTTCAAAGTTTCTATGAAAAATTCTTGGAAAAAAAGAAAAAAAATAAATTTTTACTATTCATGATTTGACAGTTTATTCACCAATTAAAAGGGTTTGGTCCGGCTATTGTTCAACACCGAAAATCAAATTAATTATATATTCTAATGTAAAATAACGTAACGAGCAAAATAAGATCCATTTTGCCTATTTTTTGATGACTAAATCGATAAATTTGATTAAGATATGTTATGAAAAATTATATTTAAATATTAATATAAACAAACTTTCACAATAAAAAACATATCACATCAACCATAATCATTACATATTTTTCTCTTAAAAAAACTCATCCAACCACATTTCTAACACAACATTTCTTATCCCTAAAATTTTTTTTTCTCACTTTTGTTATGAAAAAAAATTCTCCCAGATGGATATACCATCCAATTAGGCCTTTTGGTGTTCCAAAATTGTGAAGTTCAATTTAACTATGTCGACAACTCGACATAATTTCGCCGACGTAATCATGGGGCCCGTATTAGATTTAATAATAAATTATTCGTTCAAATACTAGATGATTTTTTATTTTTTTTGATCAAAATTATATATGATTGATGATTGATTCGACATAAGGTATAGGATCCAATATATCATTCATATGCTTATCAAAAGAAAATATATCACTCATATAGTATTAAAATATTATTATTTTTGCTGACGATGCCTAGCCGACAATGCTAAGGCTTAAAGATATTAGAGGTCTTGGGTTCTATTCTTACAGAGAATGTGTGGATCTTTCTCTACTTTATTGATAGTTGTTAGTTATTGTAATTTAGTATTAATGTTATATGTTATAATTTAGTATTAGTGTTATATGCTGATTGATGATTTATATTCATTATATAATTGATACATATAACTGATTATTTAAAAAAAAAAGAAAAAAATTACTGCTTTTGCAATCAAAATCGCCATATAAGTCACGAGTTGATTTATAACAAGCGAAAAATTATAATAATTAACTAATAAGAAAAATTCAATACTTCTAATGTATTATGATTTTTGATTCATTAGTAAAGTTATGATTCATCTGGAAAAATTACTAAAGTCAACCCAAGTACATTTCCATTTTTACGTAAAGGTCAAAACTAATTTGAAAACTCTAATCAAATCAATGAAAACTAAGAGCAAAAATACAAAATAAAACCAAACACCCTTTGCCTGTGGGTGTTTAAAAAACTTTTAACAATCTGTACTACCCGAACAATCAATTTTGTCTCATTTATGTCTGGAAAGTAAAATAAATTATGCTACCCTCCCGAAGTTATATTTTAGTCTCATTTTGGTCCTTATCCGTGATTTTTGGCCGAAAAATCAGAGCGTGAATCACATACGCAATTTTCAGTGAGACAGAAAATCTAAAAAAGAAAAGAGGACCAAAGGAAGACATGAAAACCTCATCTTACCATTTTACCCCTGAAAATCACGTGTCTGATACACGTTATGAATTTTCGGCCAAAAATCACCGAAACAGACCGAAGTGAGACGAAAATGTAACTTCAGGAACGTAAACGAGACAAATTTGATACTTCAGGACTACAAATGAGATTAACTCATAAATATATTATCCATCTTCCTTTTTTGAAACCCAAGTTAATTAATTTTTAATGGTGAAAACTGAATAGTAGCTAATTAGGTGTTAAATCTGCTTTCCACCAACGCATTAACAGCAAAATCACCACCCCACACTTTCCTTGTGTGCTTATTTAACCCTTCCCTTTTATGTGAATATCTTTCCATATTTTATCAATTCTCCAGCTATTTCCACCCCATACCATACCGTACTCCTCCACTCAATATCCTTTTCTTGGATCTATCTTTTTCCTCTGAAATCATCACCCCTTTTCACAATAGCCTAAGCCCGATCCAGAAACTAGCCGTTGCATAGGTACTACTTAAATTGGTGTTGAATTTTGATGGGGTTTGGTTCAATTATGTTGAGTGAAATCACAATTTTTCATGTAAAATAATAATGGGTTTCCTCTGTTTTCCTCTGATTAATGGTTGGATAAACATGATAGTGGGTGGGAATTGGAATTGAATTTGTGTTGATTAAAAATTTCATCTGGGTTTTGCCAATTGTGTTAGGGTTTATGTCTTTTAAGGCCTAAAAATTGAATCTTGATTGAATTATATTAACAATCAGTATAAGTTTGATCAATCAATGGTTTCGCCAGGGTTTTTTCTTATATGTATGCTCCATTCATTGGTGGCCTTAACTTGTGGTGCTTTTATGATGCTGTATAGTGATCAGTTCTTTGTGTTTAGCCATGGTAAGGATCATGCTAGTAAGCTTTTAGGCTCAACACCTCATGATCAGCTCTTAATCCGTACGTCGGATTCGTTTTCGGGTTTGCTTTTGTTTGGCATTGGGTTTCTCTTGTTCATGGTTGCATTTGTGAAGGATAGGGAGTTTCATAGCTTCTTCGCGAGAGGCTGTGTGGTTCTCCACGTCGCGATGGCGATTTGGAGAATTTACTTTGAGAGGAAGGTTGAAGAGCTTGGCCACGATTGGCTGAGGCTCGTTGTAGGGGACATCGTTTTGGCGCTTTCGTGGGTTTTCTTTCTCGTGTATTCGTGGAGGGAGAAGTATGATTGATTTTTCGATGTGAGGCCATATGGTGTTTGATGGGATCACTAGATTTGCTGAGCACTTCTGTATGGTGTTGGGAATTGCAAGGGCATGGAAATTGGCATAGATATTAAGTTTTTCGAGGGAATTCTATGCTATACTGAAGATTTATGTTACTTTTTTGTCGGAGTCAATAAAGGTTGCGAAACATGAACGAAAATCAGGGATTTGTGAGGGATTGAATGTGTTTCAGCAAGAAAAATATGGCATGTTAGATCTACAATACACTTGAATTTGATAGGTTGTAGAAAGTTTTCGATTCCTTTTCCGTTTTTTGGTTTTCGATTCCTTTTCCGGTGGTGTCATTATTATGCAATGTTTTCTGTAAATATTGTCCAAAGATCAATCCTTTGTGCAATCTCTGTTTTAATCTTTGACATTTGGATAACATTGAGGAATACTTTGTGCAAATCTGTTTTATACAGTGTTTGTTGTACATTATATTCTTTAATATGGTTGCTTGAAGCAGTGTTGGAGAAAAATTCACTTTGATTGATAAGATGTTGCCAAATTTAGGGAAAAATCTATGCTAGACAGAAACCAATGGTCCCAGTGTCTATATCTCTTACACAGTAAGGTGTATTGTGTGCGGTCTCTATACGCACTTGTGTGAGAGAGATAGACACAGAATCCACACTCGGACCATTGGACTCGGTCTGGCATAGAATTGTCCCAAATTTAGTATGTTTAAGCAAAAATTTGTAGGAGAAGCTTCTTTCATGGATCTTGAGTTGTGGAAAAGATATAATATAATATCTTATGTTTCTGAAATTGAAGATAATCCAACATTTGTAAATGGAGAAGTTTTGATAGCACGTACATGGATGGTTGACCATTGAGGAGATCTCATATTGTAGTATAATCACATCATTTCTATATCGATATATGTTGAGCAATCAGTGGTGGTGTTAGTGAATCGCGTCGAACAAGGTATTCTTATCGAGCTTCAAAGATTATTTTTGAGATAGGTTTGATTTCTAATTTAATCAATCTTGCTTTAGCCAAGGCGAACACAAGCTGAGCAACTTGATGTTTTAACATGTATTTTGTATTTTTTAACTAATCAAGTCGAGTTCAAGTTGGGCGTTCAATTTTCTCAAACGTAAAAATTCGTTCCAACATTGTTTGACATGGGTTTTGTAAAACACAGAAATTTGATTCAACTTTGGAGAGTTTTAAGAAACTTCTAGGAGCTTCATTACATCATGAGCAGAATGGAATAAATGGAAAAGTCGATATGCAAAGCAAACTCAGGGACCCCAGAATTTATTCTTTACAGAATTTTGATGCTTACATATTGGGTTTGGCTTTTGTGTTTCATTAGTAAACAACTTTCGCAATCCTTCCATTATTCTCCTTTTCCTCCTTTTTCATTCGGAGGAATGGGGTGGTAAGGGTAGGGGTAGGGGTAGGGGTAGGGGTAGGGTTGTTATGAAAGGTAATTTTGGTGAATAATTGCAATCATCCTTTTTTGATGGGATAATTATCCTAAAAAAAGAAAATTAATTGAAAAGTTCCAAGTAATATAAATAGTAATAGATTTTAATAAGAGAAAATTACATATTCATCCTCTCACTTAGTGCAAAATTATCGAAATTTTTTTGATCTTTTTAAAATTATATAAAATTTCCTGATATTAAGATATTCTAATAATTATACCGCTTATGTATTTCAAAATTCTTAAAATTTCACCCCAAAAATCTTAAAAAAGACCCCTTCAAGGGGAAAATTCTATGTTGGATCCGTTTCAATGGTCTTGGTGTGTTAAATATTACATGAGTTGGGATGAGTGTTTTTTATCACTCATTATTTATGTTTTTACCATTCACCCCAACACAAAAATATGGTGTTTAAGGCAACAGGACCAATAGGGTGGGACTAACATAGAATTATCCTTTAACGGGTCTCGTTGTAATTTATGAAGAATTAAGAATTAAGGGAGATTTTTATAATTAACACTAACTTTAGTGAGGGGCTTTTAATAATACACGCTTTTGGGTTTAGGTTCACACAGGTTTCGCCAGAAACTCTAAAACCCTCTTCCTATTAGCCTCCGTCTCTGATTATCAACAAAATTTTGCAGTTTCATTTTTGTTTCAATTCGATAAGGAATTAAGGTACGATTATTTTCTCGTTAATTTCTTCGCAGATGCAAAATTTCTTCTTTATATTTGTGGCATATTTATTTTGCAGTGCGAAGTAATATTATGCATTTTTAGCCGTTTTGATTCGCGTTTTTTTCTTCTTCTCTCTTTTCGTGAAAATTTTGATATTTGATCGTGTTTGAAGCCTCTGTAATTAGCAGTTGATTAGAAATATAATGAAAATGTTGAGTTAGAATATAGAATAAGATTTAAAGCTTTCGATTTGGATTTGGATTAATTGACTGTGCCGGAGGACTCTCTTAATCTAAGCTTTACTCTATCGAAATCCACGGAAGTCTATATAGAGTTTTTCACCAGCATAGAATTGCAAAATGAACATTTTTCGTTGCAGAAGAAAAGGCGAAGAACTTAGTAAAATGATGTGTCTCTGCGGTGTGATGATGATATAAAACTTTACGTCTTTAGTTGACGAAAAGATTTTGGAGGATCACGAATCGTAATGAAATTCAGACTTTTATGAAATATGTTATTCAGGCATTTTTATTGAGCTATAGTTGCTTGGGACTATTTTCATGATCTTCTAGATTATAGTAGTATAAATAGTCGTAGCATATCAGAAGTTCTTTAATTTCCTCAGAAAATCTCTAATGCCAATAATTAGCACCTTTGTCATTGACTAGTTTTATAGAGCCAGAATAGCGTTCAACTAGCTTTTGCAGAATAGGATTTTCAAGTTTAATGCATCTCTAATGATCAATTTTCAGTGGATCTTTAGTTCAGTACAAATTTCCCCGGAAACGATCTAGTTTGAATATAAGTGTATGAGGATATACTCTTTATTCGTCGAATATGATGCTGAGAGGAAGAAAACCAGATAATATTATCTTATCATTAAATTGAACTCCTATTTCCAAGTTTCAGAAGGAAATGATGTTTGTAAGAATGTTCTATTTGCATCCTTGTAGCATGCAATGATTGTGGATATGATCCCTATTTGTTTTATTCAACCTTTACCCTTTGCATGTCTTTGGATCTTACTGAGTAAAGAACAAAAAATGTTTTCAGATGGTATTTTTTGTTTTATTGTTGGATCATTTTTCTTTTTCTTTTCCTTTCTCTCACCAAAATCCCAGGTCTGAATTTGATAATTTTTATGATTAATTAATAATTTGTTTACTTCACTTAAATGATGAAACTTCTGGAGCCTGAGTCTCTACCTAACAGGACTAAGTAGAACTTGCCTCATGCCTTTGTTCTTTAAGATACAATCTTTCGTCTTGATGTCTTGTAACTTCACGATAAGATACTCAGTACTCCATTGTTAAACAAATGGATGGGGAATCAATCAGCCATCTTATATTGTTCTGTAATTGGATTCCCGTTATTCATAACATTACAAAAAAAATTCCAAAAGGAGCTGGTCTTTTTGTCATATTTTATCGGGAAAATTACACTCAGACCCCCTCACTTATGGGGTAATTACATAAACTCCCTCACTTTTTAAAATTTACAACGACCTCCCCTCGACATGTTTTGGATTACACGGGCACCCCCTATTAGTTTTTTCGGGCAGAATTTTGATGACATCATCAAAAAACTTTTTGACTTTTCCCATTTTACCCCTGGTCCAACCTGGACCAAAAGTCTTGACTTTTTGACTCTGCCCAATATAACCCCAGGGGTATTTGTTATTACTGATTTTGTCTAGTGGGTGTAAATGTAATATAATTACATTTGAGGTATTATTCTTCTTCATTTTCAATTATTTACTTAATTTTGATTTTTGTTTATATTTTTTTTAAATATACTTTATTTTAATTATTACCAATAGTTAATTCTAAACTAAAGAACAAAAAACATTTAAGTGTATTCTACTCCTTAAATAAAAAAATAATTACTTAACTATTTAATTAATAATTAATAATAATGAGTAGTTACTTTTGAAACTACATAATATGTTTGTATGTGTGTGTGTGTGTGTGTGTATATATATATATATTTCACTTAACAATTATTTAAGTTTTTAATTAATTAAGCTAATTAATAATACAAACTATTTTTACAAATAATTAAACATTAGTCGTACCAATAGTCACTCAACTAAAAAAATTGGTAATTATAGTATCCAAATTATAAAAATTAAAATAATAAACAAGGAGATCAAAATTTTCTAATTTATTAATAAATAATATATATTATTCAGATTCTCCAATCTTATTAAAAATAAATAAAATCTTTCTCCTTTTTCTTTCTCCATCTTTCTTCTTCTTCACCCAAACCGAAGCCCTAACAACCACCACCACCCCTTCCCCACGTCCCGTCTCCACCGAACCTTCCTCCACCGGAAAAAGCTGCCACCTCCGTTGCCCATCCCATCTTGCCAAAGAACTCTTCCACAGAACCCATACAACTGGCCCAAATTTCCCTCCACCACCATCACCACCCGCCTCCGCCTCCCCCAAACCCGCAGATCCAGACCCCCTACCTCAAGTCGAAGTTCGCCGCCGGTCTTTATTTCATGAAGCTTTTTTGGATGGGATGGCGGCGCTGCTAGGCGAGATTCGCCGGCGGGAAGACATGGTGGTGCGTACGTGTGAGATTCAACCATTGTTGGTGCTTTGGGAAAGCTCCAACAGCCATTGTTGGTGGTGCTGTGTGAATATGTTATGTGTGAGTGTGATATTCTGTGTGTGTACTGTTATGTGTGTGTATACTGTTATGCGCGTTGTATATATATATATATATATATATATATATATATATATCTATACTCTTTTATAAAGCACCAACACCCTAGAATAACTACTTTTGGTGTGTTTTGGAGTGTCATGACTAAATTACCCTCCATTTAAAACGTATTTTTTAGATAATTTTTTTCCAATATTCTCTCTCTTATATCACGTATCCTCAACTTCTCCTACATTTTCTCTCTCACCCACTCTCTCTCCTATGTCATATTTTTTTTCACCCAATATTTTTAATAGTTTGTTCAACTTATTTCTATTTATTTACAAAAACTCACATAAAATGCTGACATATTAATGAATTTTTTATTAAATTTTTTATTTACTCAGCACACGCATCGAGTGTGCCCACACGAGTAGTATATAATTAAGTATAAGGAAGGAGAAGAAAAAGAAAAAGAATAATACCTTTTACAATTTTAAGTTGAAGGGTATTTTAGACCTTACAAAAAGTTCTAGTTTCATGGTTTTTTATTTTTTTTCTGAAAAAGTAGGGGTAGCCAAGTCATTTAACCATTTCGGCCAGACAAATTGACGGGCAGCGGGGTACAGGGGAGATCTTTGTAATTATCAAAAAGTGAGGGGGAGTTTGTGTAATTACTCCATAAGTGAGGAGGCCTGAGTGTAATTTTCCCTATTTTATTTCAGTGCTAATAGATTCTGAAGCTAGAAGCTGCTAATGAGTCTCACCCGTTCTTCTTTATTCCGATTTTCGTGATATTGAGTCTGTGTAACAAGTATCATCTGGTCACTGAACAATCTCTTAATACTAAACTTTTCACGTTATTATCTATTGCTAGCTTCTCCCGTGACCTCTGGCAATGGGTGCATCTCAGAGTCAGATAACTTCTGGGCCTGATTCAAAGCCGAAGAAAAAGATCTGTTGTGCTTGCCCCGAGACTAAAAAGCTGAGGGATGAATGCATCGTGGAGAACGGTGAGTCAGCTTGTGAAAAATGGATCGAGGCTCATAAGAAATGCCTTCGTGCGGAAGGCTTCAATGTCTGAGATAGTTTATCAATGAACTTGAGATAATTAAAAACATTTTGTTGATGTTGCAATTCTTTTTTCCTGCTCAATACGATACCGAAGGTAGCGATATTGAAAATAAGAAATAAAGAGGATGTCTTTGTTTTGCATTGTTGTCTGCAGAATTCTATAGTGTCCGTTATCATTTTTGTTCTAGTTAAGAAAATCTAGGTAAATCACTTCTATTCAGCTTGTATAACAATATTATATATATTTATATATGTATGTATGTATGTATATTCCAATAGTAGTATTCTCCTTAGGCCATTGTGACGTTCCCTTTGATAGTTCATGATGCTACGTACCAAGGTAAGATGTTAAGCTATACGTAAAATATGGGAAATTCTGCCAATGATACCTAACCTAATTGGTTAAGGTTGAGGCCCCATGACCAAGAGGTTGTGAGTTCGACTCTCACTGATGTATGTGGTTGTTCTCTTTACTTAGATGGTAGTTAGTTTGTAATAGTTTATAGTCTATAATTGTATTTGCTAATGATGTTTATTTGTAATAGATTCTCTTGTAATTGATACAATATGCTGTTGTAATCGCTTCTATCAAAAAAAAAAAAAAAAAAGAAAAGGGGAAATTCTAATTTGCTCCATTCAAATGTATTTTATCTTTTTAGATACTTTAACTTTCTCACCGAAAAGCCGGTGTTGTTTAAATATATAAAAACGCTTTGATATAATAATAATAATTAATAAGTAGGATGTTGACTTGTTGGATTTAATAAAAGATATTCACATAAAGATAAATCATTACTGCGTGATTAAACTAAGAACTTCAATCCAACAACAGCCTAGGGTGGTTTAATTATTTCAATTTATTTTGCCCATTTCTTTTAACTATCAAGTTACTTTTTCTTTAGGTACTTCGCTTGCAAAAGACATGATATGTTGAAAATATAAATTTAACTATCTAGCATTTATTGCGGCTTGGTCTATTTAATATAAAAAATTTCATTTTTCTTTACCAATATTTTGAAATGTGTAAAACTTTTAGTTTAGTTTTGACTCATTTTCTTGTTATTGGTTTTTATTTTATAAAATGGCAATTTGAGGTGGCTACAATTTGGTTTCAAAGTAGTTAAAAAAATTGAAATCGCACCATGAACAACTTCAATGACTTGTCTAGTTCAATTGGAATATAGTGTAAAGTGGTTTTTCTTTTTGTATTTCAATTTAGTTTTTTTTTTGTGACAATATTTCAACGTTATACATATGAAATATATAAAATTAATATTCTCTCAAATACAAAATTAACATCTACTGATCACGTGTGAATCAAAATACAGGAATAATTTAATTAGGTGATCCCAATTAAATTGTATTAATTTGAGCCAAAATAAGAAAATATCATAACAAAAGTAGGAAGAGACTAATATTAGTTCATCATCATTAAATAATGCAAAGTACTACATTACGAAGCACACAAAACAGGATTACAAACTTATTCACCAATCACCATGATCGTATATATATTACATTATATATCGTAGGTATACATACATATATATATATATATATCATTCATTGCTCAGTGGCCACAAGTGCAGTTGGTGCAAGCGCAGCTAGTACCGCACTTGCAATTCCCGTCGTGCTCAGCCGCCATCCCATCCATCGCCAGGGTCTCGCTGTAGTAGCTGCATATTATATATAGATAACAACAAAATTAATCCTGTCATCATTCAAACTAACTAGCTAGCTACACCATTTCTCTTATAAGTATGAATTTTTAATTTTGCTTCTATACATATACATATACATATTAATATTCATATAGATGAGATAGGTGTGAAGTATTATTGCATGTTGGAGCAGAAAAGGGTACGTACCTCTCCTTAGTCTCGATGATCTCGACGACGTATCCCTTCTTCCTGCAATTAAGTCCGCCACCATATGTTCATTAATTCAGTTATCACTTATCACATTTACATTTACATATATATATATATATATATATATATATATATATAGCCCAGAGAAGAAGATGAAACAAGATATATAGTAATAAGAAGAAGCACTTACACGCACTGGCTCTGGTCAGCACAGTCGCAGTTGCCGCACTTGTCCGACATGGTTGATCAATATGAATATATATAATTTATATATGATTTGGTGCTGTGTATGTATATATTTTGAAGGTCTGTGGAGGAGGTGGTATTTATAGGTGGTGGAGCAATGGTGCCAGTCTATATCGAATCCTGGGTGGGCCAGAATTGAACGACGGAGACGAAAAGCTTCAAGGCATCTTCATAATGGGACTGGGGATAAGATAAGCTTTCATTTTTCTAATATCAAAATTGGACGCTATTACATGCATACTATTTTCTCTTTTTGTTGTTTTTTCTTGCATGGGTTGTTATGATGTATGTAAATAAAATGAGTATAATCCAATAACCTACAATGTCAAATCGTACATGAACAATTGTTATTGGGTTGGATACGAGGATAACTCGTGATTTGTGCGAAACTTGCAAAACAGAGTGCGTGTCGTCTCCAGGCCAGGGAAGACACTCAGACACTTAAGTTAGTACCTCGAATGTGGTGAATTTGAAAGTGAGAGACTGAGAAAAGATCCTTCTATTAAAAGCGGATGTCTGCTAATTATATGACGTTAATTAAACCTCGGTATCATATTTGGATTCAGGAAAGAACTCCTTCGGAGGTTGGGGTCTTTAGTGAAATTATTGTCAAACTAAAAGACTTTGGTCAAATTAGATTACCAAAGTCTTTAATCACTTGACTTGATACCCCGTGTTGAATTTTAGCGATACCATGTGTCTCTTTATATTATAACGAAATTATTCCCCATCATATTGATATTGCTATTTTTCAATATTATAATCGGGGAGGTTTACATGGGCTCCTATGAGATTTGGTATAAATATATTTACACTTCTTAAGTTTTGCATAATTAGATTTAGTACCCTTATCATAATTATAGTCATCGAACATATAACCTCATTCGCCAGGGTTTTCGGTCCAATTATGCCCTCACACTGATTCAGGACGATGCTAGTTTTTCTAATCAAGTTACACTTTCGCGTGTGTTAATTGTTACAAAGCGAAACTAAAAGGAGTTAATTGTTACAAAAATTTGATGAATCGCTAATAACACCTTTATATTATCCAAGTTTAGTAATACTCAGTTTATTGACAATTACAATCTTTCAAATATGATGGACGTACCATTATATTCAAAATTGTGATCTCTCATGTCCCGAATCTCGAGACTTCCTAGAAAAACCCTAAGATATGTGCAAAACAGGTTATTTAGAGGTGGTTATCATCTATTTGCATTTAGTATATTTATCTAGAGACTAGTTATCTAATTTGTCTTTATGAACAATTTTTTAGCGTGTCCTTTCACTTTAGAAGGTATTAGTTTTCATACAAATTCATTAATGTCAGAAATGTTTCGTAAACGTCTATTCATTCTCTTATCAAACTCCTATATATTATGCCTAATTTTCGTCCTCATTTAGGAAAACCCATAATGCCTTGTATTGCTTTTATATATACATATATATATATATATATTCCACTTTGGAGTGCACCAACAAGGGCGTTGATCATATGCTAGTGAACTTCTAAGAGGAACATATTCCTTATGAATTTAAGCCAACCAAGTGTTTTCAAAATTTAGATATAGCCGAAGAATAAGAAAAAGATTTTGGGTTCGAGATATAAGACACAAAAGCAACAATTCTTGAAATGGCTATTAATATAAGTATCATATGCACAAAGAAATATTGGAATAAAATATAAAGAAGAAGACATACACATCGATGATAGAATTAAACATCTACAATATTGCGAAAAAATCAATACGATGATATTGAAAAATTAACATGTAAGAAGAGATAAAGTCGATTTAGATAACGTAACACTATTCTATACTAATTTGAAGATTTCTTTTTAATTTTTTCTGTAATAACTCCTAAATAAATATTAGAAAATGCCCATCGTGTTCGAAATGTGTTAGGCACGTGACAAGCCGTGCCAATGTTGTGTCGATGAGCGTGGTAACTTTTTCTTTTGGCTAAAAATTTGGACACTTTATTTGATGTGTCGAACAAGTATTAGATTTGATAGTAATATCATGTCCATCATCCAACACTACACAAGTTGTTTTCTCGTGCGCACATTATACACAACTCCCTTTGCATCATTTGGACTCTCTCGCTCGCTCTCTCTCTCAATTGGACAACTTACTAAAGAAGTACTGAAATTTCTAAATTGGCAAATGCAAGATTATATCTTTGTTATTGCTTTCTGTTTGGGATCAAAATAATAAAGGTGATTTAGAAATTAGAAGATGCTCATGGCCCACATGCCCAGCAATTGCTTGTAGGCCTCAGAATAAAAACAAAATGTTTGATATTCGATTTCAAATTGATAATAAAATAATTTAAGCTCACTTTTAAAATATAGAGCATAGATACAACTTTTCATTCGATAAGTATCAAAACTCCGCTTGACTAATTAAAAATTAATAAATTATTGTGTAAAGAATCAAACTGAATGAGTTCCACTCATAATCAGATGATTTATAACCTATAAAGTACGGACACTCCAAAAAATCATCATGAACGGTGCCGGGCGTATTCAGACACGGACACGGTTCCGATACATGTCAGACACGACTATCCCATTTCCCTAATAAAAAAACAAAATTGAACACGACTAGAACACGGCCAGGGGAGTTTCCGACACGGTTAGAACACGCATGATTACTTTTTATAAGATACTAAAATTTTGGGGGGTCAAATTATAAATAAAAACTTACCAATTTTCTAAATCTAATAAAAACTTACCAACTTTTTATAAGACACAGATTTGAACAATGACGTATTTATTTTTGTTTTATCATGCTTTGGATTGAAAACATCTTTATTGTTATATTTAGTTATGTTTATATTTTTATTTTGCATTTGTTATTGATAAGTAATTGAATTATTTGCAATATATATAGATTTACAAAAAAACAAGTAAAATACAAATTTATATATATATATATATGTATATAATTGGACAGCCATGTCGAAACCGTGTCGTGTCCTATATTTTTTTGAAATGCCATTCCCCGTGTCCGTGTTGTGCTGTGTACGTGTCAGTGCATCATAGGTTATTGATAAGTAGTTGAATTATTTGCAATATACATAGCTTTACGAAAAAACAAGTAAAACACAAATTTATATAATATATATAAAAAAAATAAAAATTGGACAACCGTGTCGAAACCATGTCGTGTCCTATATTTTTTTAAAATGACGTTCCTCGTGTCCGTGTCCTTATCATGTCGTGTCTGTGTCGCCGTGTCAGTGCATCATAGTTTATAACTTATTCAGCTCGAGCATGTCTAATAATAATTCAAATTGCATTTGAGCAATCAGTTCCAATCAATTCATTCCAGCCTAATGATGGTAACTGAAAATCTGTGGAATTTCTTCGCGCATCTCAGAAATAAAAAATCGGAATAACTTTCACTATCGACGTAAGAATTAAGAAGATGTCGCCAAGAAAACATTATCAAGTATCAACTTATATCACGAATTTTTAAAATTTACAAAAACAGAGAGCCAAGTAAGATCAGTGTCCAACTGACCTTGGTGTTGAATCAACAAATACAAAACTGAACCTTTAATAGTTTTAACTGCATAACTAAACCCACAATTCGGTGTCTTTCAATGCTCTCTAACGATCACATGAAAAATACATGCATATATAGAAGCCAAAAAAGAATAATAAAGTAATATGACACTGAACAGGAAAAGGAAAAAGAACCTCCAGTATAACGGTGTAAATCATAGCCTTGGTGACGAGGACAGAGTTTCACTAATACCGCACAGGACGAGGACAGTGTTTCACTAATACCGCACTATGTCCTGAAGGCAATCGTAGAAGTGTGAAATGTTAATCTTTTGTTTACCGGAATAAATGGCTTCAGCACCTCCACCATGTTCACCCTGAGCAGCCATTTCAACAACCATGTACAGCTTCTTGAGGGGCATCTGCAATACAACCACAATCAAAATAAACAATAAAGTTATAGGTTTCTGCTAATCTTATTTGCGTTATTTACTAGTAAAGCAAAGGTGAAAGCTAGAATATGGAGGAATTGATGTGGCATCATTCCTGTTTCCCTGCTTTTGTAGCAATTAATTGAAGATATAGACAATAGATAAAGTACTTCAATGTAAACTTACATCATTCAAGGCCTCTGCAGCAGAATCAATATCATCACTCGAGAAAACATTAAGTTTTTCCAGTACCTGCAAAGGAAAGGAAAGATCAATAGATGGAAAACCAAAACAAAATCTATGAACACAGAAATTAAGGAGCTGCTATATTTTCAACAAATTTACATAGATGTCGATTTTCCAACTATATTTTCAACCAAATTAACATAACAAACAAGCTTGAACACACTTCTACGTTTGATAAGGTATGAAGCCCTACATGCACTTGAGCTCGAATAGTTAAAAATGATAAATGTGTGTAAAAATATCAAGCCACTCGAGCTCGACTCATGTTTAGCTCGATTATTCGAGCTGGCTTGACTAGGAACGAAATCCTAAGACAATTGAAGCTCAATAAAAATTCAAACCAGCTAGAGCAATACTATTTTCGGCTCAACTTGATTCACTTAAAACTCCCTACTTGACGCAACAAGAAACAAAGTGTGGTTGTTAGAAGCAGTGCAGATCCCGAATTTAGATCAGTAGTACATATACTATGGACTAAGAGACTACTGGATGAATTGAAGGTTTCAAGTGCTTTTCCGATGAAGGTCTATTGTGACAACGCAGCAATTTCAATTGTGCATAATCCATTTCTTCATGGTAGAAGCACGTGAAAGAAGATAAACACTTCATCAAAAAGAAAATGAGAGTGGATTAATCTGTATGCCATATGTTCTGCGGAGCAGGTTGCAGATATCCTTACTAAAGGATTACGAAGGAAACAGTTTAAGCTAATCGGCAAGCTGGCAATAGAAGATATCCAAGTCAGCTTGAGGGGGAGTGTTAAGAACGTCATAGGTTTGATTTAGTTTCTGTAAATATAGATTTGAACTGTTGTTAGGTGTCTGTTTCCTATTTTTGAGAGGCGTTGTAATATTATTGTTTGAGACATACAGAAAAGGTTTTCTATCTTTCGAACACGGTATAAGATGTCCCCTGGAAAATCATGTTTTTCCAAACTCTTCGAACGGAAGTACAGACAATTTTTCTTAAGAACTATGAAAAAGAGAGGAAACCGTTGATGGTACCTTTTTGGCATCTTCTGTTTTTAGTGTTGGGACATGATAGGTGACTGAGAATGCATCTCGAATGCCAACTGATTCCAGGAAATTGACTTCACTGGTGGTCCCAATAACAAGAACCTTTTTACCCTGAGAAAATAAATTGAAAAGATCATATTAACAAGTTCGCATTCGAGCTAGTATTATTGAAATGATATCCCACATTTGCTTTTTTGACAAAATGGAGATAGTATTATTGATATTCAAAATTCATGCTGTGATTCATCATGTCAAAAAAAACTTCGTGTCTCCATGGAAAACACAACATAAATCAACAACATAAACAACCCATGGGGACATTTTTTGTTAAGTTGCTAACAGTCCTGTAAAAAGATTGGATCGCTTTGATGAATGTTGGCGAATGCAATTCCAGCGACTTTGATTGGAAACTTGCAACATCTTGATTTATGTTCAGTAGTGCATTTTCAGACACTTGGTCAGATTTTTCCACATATTATTACGATTTGGTCATATTGGCTAAAGGCATGCCACTTGAGCTTCAGATCATTTTATCTAGAACTACAAATATACTGAAACAGGAATCCCAACAAAAATCATTGTGTAACTTTCTACGTTTATGAGGTAACTCGATCCTATCTTCACGCAGAACAATTTTGACATCTATTCCTATTTGCTTTCACAATGTCATCCAGTAAAGAACACTTCTTGTTCAAAGCATTAGAAACTCCAAAAACCTTATGGAAATATAAATCAGGTTGTAAATAATCAAAGTGTTAATCATCTAGGATAGATGATCAAGAACACCGTTAAACTGCAACAGTCAAAGTAAATGTTCGTTTCATCAATAACACATCCAAATCAGCTAAACCTAAACTAACGTTGTGGCAATAATCAAGAAAAAATACCTTGGGAGGTAGCCGTTTCAGGAGTACCATCAATGTCTGCGAAATTAAATTTGAAAAACGAGGCCCAATTGCAACATACTCCAATAGCCTGCAAAAGCAAATAAAGATTTGGCGGATCCATGAGGAGTGCTAGATGATAAAAAACCATTCATCTGCATCAAGATGTTACCTTTCAATATCATCAAGGACAATTATGCTCAGCGGCGACTTGTAAGCATCTTCAAATACCTATCAGGGAAAACATACCAGAAGCAGCTTCTCAATCTTATGCATACAATTAAGTCACCCCTAATGCCAATATATGGATATTGTTTTTCAAAGATAAGCAAGCAAAACATATTTTTGCTGACTTCATAATGTATTAGCATTATAGAAGTTGGTGTCTAGGAGTAGGTCATTGAATAGAACCTTAACGATCTGAGCACATTTTGTGGGTTCACTCAGTCCAATCATTGTTTCAGCAGATATCTAACAATTTACCAGACACAGAAATAGAAACAAAGTGTCAAATAAGTAAGTAAGATGAGGGTCAGAGAAATAACTGATCACCAAAATAGATATTGCCAGAAGAAAAGTATAGCTTACTATCTTGACATAGGGGAAATCACTTTCAATACCAATTGTTGCTGCCATCGCAGTCTTACCACTGTCCAAGAAATAGATATTTGATAAAGTCATAATTTACACATGAAATCAAGTAAAACCCCATAATCACCATTTACCTGCCACTAGGGCCTTCCAAAAGGCAGGTAACAAGTGGACTTCCTTCACTAACTTTGACTTGTTCCGCCAACAGCACAGTTCTCCGGTAAATGTGATCATGTCGTTCACCACATTCCATGATGCCATTAAGTCTGCAAGAAGAATTAGTTGATCAATTTTATGCCAGAGAAACTTTTGCAATTACCCATGATAGTAAGATGCATTTAATAAAGACAAAAGCAACTAAAAGGGGATCACAAACTGAGAGCATGAGAAACAGATGCTGGCCACAAACACGTAGATATATGAGCACAAATGTATCATATACCAGATATTATTCAAGAGTCAAAATTAGTATTAGTCTCTGCTCCTCTACAGCACGTCACCCATGACCAACTGAACAGAAAAGAAAACAAAGAAACTGAATTTTTCCTAAGATAATTACCCACTCCATGCGTTATTATTCTAACAGTATCCTAAGATAGGTCTCCACTCATACCTGCAGCGTTCAAGGTCATCTGTGGAAGCTCCAAATGCTGGAATTACTTCATGAAGGGCGTTCAGAAAATCATTCATAGTGACTTTAATATTCTCTTCATCCACTTGTTTGGTAAGATCTTCCATATTTAGTTGCCTATTCAGCGCATAGGATACCGCGCTTTTCACAACACCTTCAAGCTCTGCGCCGCTAAAATTTTTTGTTCGAGCAGCTGCATCCAAAACCACGAGATAATGATTTAAAGGCTCAATAGATAATTTAGCATAATCATGCCAACTACCATTAAAAATATATTTGAGTCATGCACTCCTCGAAATGCAATACTCCCAGCATATTATTTTTGAATAACTGAATGGAAGTTCCAAACTCAACATTAGTGCTCTGTTGAACATGTTAACCCTTATATTACCCAATCCAGAACTGAATGTACAAAATGGATATAGATGTATGATCAAGCTCACTACCAATGTCAAAGAAAACCACTCGTTTATATGCATAAGAAGCAATGTACAAAATAGTGCAATAAAGATTCAGGTAACATCAATATACAGCACATCTGCACGTGACAGAAAAAGGTTTTCCTTCGTAGTCAACCCAGCTTTGAAACTACAAAGACTCCGTTACATATAAATTACAAGTACCTCATAAGAAATAAATTAAAAAAAGAAAAAGGAAAAATAGTCAAATCCCAGATAAATACATGGGAACATAAACTGGCTCTAAAACTGTGGTGCAATATAGATTCTTCAGGTGTTTAACCACTAGATGGATCAAAGACACTTTTAAATAATCCTAACGACCTCGAAATGAGGAAAATGTTAAATTCTTTCATTTGAACCCTCTTAATGAAACAAATCACATATTTCACATTACAGAACAAAGACTTCTTTCTCCTTGCAGTTCTCAAAAAGTAGTTCTGGTAGCCTACAATTTCTCACAGAAACGGAAAGTAAGCAATTCATTCGCTACGGACAAGTCTGTATACAGCCTTCTTTACCAGTATTGTGTCCTCAAGATGAAGTGAAATGTAATTTCCCAATTGCAAAAAGTTCCACACATATACTTTTACAGAGAGTAAGTATGACTCTTACCATGAAAATTTACTTTCACCTACCAAAGCCTATTGCATATCCATTGTGGAGCAAATAGCAACTTGCAACATATGGTGTATATACATCCTCTCAATTTGACAAAATTAAATGGAACATGTTGATGTCTAGTGTCAAAGAAAGTAAGGAAAGAAAGTAAGGACAAAAGAAACCACATGACGAAATGGGGTATCAGCTGATCACATACCAAGTTCTTCCAAGTTCACATCTGGAGCAAGAAAAGAACTTTCTTTCATCTTGTTTGTATGAATCTGAAGAATTTGTAGACGACCATTTTCATCAGGAAGGCTGATCTCCACTTGGACTTCCAGACGTCCAGGCCTGAAATCCAGAAAAATAAATTGATTAGTTAGTATAGCAGTCACCTTTTTAGACTACAAAAATATTATTACTTTGTATCGGGATAATTTTTCAAGGACTTCAATTTTTGTAACAAAGGATACAGACTATTAACAACTGTAATAGAAGAAAATGAATCAATACACGAGAACATATTCACCTCAAAAGAGCTTCATCAAGCAAGTCTTTCCTGTTTGTCATTCCAATCAGCAAGACATTGTTCAGAGATTCCACACCATCTATCTAAAAAGCAGGTAAACAAAAGGTCAGTCAATTGCATATACGTCTATGAATAGCACTTAAATGTAGTGAAATTCTCCAAGGAAATTCAACTGGAAATTCAACTAAAACCGAAATACCTTTGTGAGGAGTTGGTTTACAATACTATCATGGACTCCAGTTCCGTCTCTAGTTGAACCTCTAGACTGAGAATTTAAAACCAAACAAGTTAAAACCAAAATGATATTAAGTTTTTAACCAATATAATAATCAATTAGCAGCTCTTATTTGATTTAATAAGTATTAATATAGGGCAGTATGAACAATGTCAAAGGCCTGACACAAACAGGCGGGCCAACTTATAACCAAATAATGGGAAACATAATTAAAATTTTCTGGTGAACTTCAAGGTTATTTTCAAAAGAAAAAATAGTTATAGACAGCTTGCTTCCGGAACAAAGCCAGTGATCAGGAAAATCTAGACTTCATCAAGATGAGAATGCAATTTGAACGGAAGAAAAGTCCAGGAAACTGCAAGGTGAAATATACTTTCTCCCTCACCATGAGGCATGTAACACTTACTCCCCCAACTACCAGATGTGACAATAACTCTCTCAAAACTGACAGTTTACGTGTAATACTTGTAATGACGTTAATGACCATTTGATGTAACATGAGTAAATGCCCTTAAGCATAAGACCCACACCCTGCCCACTCTCTCTTTTCCAAAGCAGTTTTACACCACTCAACTACCATCACACCGCTGACGTTGCTGCTCCTTCAGCCACTTCCACACCCCATTCCTCTCTCTCCCAATACACATGCTCACACATACTCCTCAAGGAGCAGACAGGCACTGCAATTATGGACGTGACCATCGAGGCCGGCCCGGCCCCACCTGTAGATCAGGCTCCAATGATTCTCTTCCAAATTCATTATAAGTTCTTCCAACGTCATTTAGCTTCATTCAAAATTGAATTCTATAATAATAAAAGATACTGTCCATCCAATTAAACTTCCGTTTGATCCAATCTAGAAACCAGACTATATTCAACACCCACAAGCAGAGACATTGTCAGAATGGTGAAGCATCTCTGTCGTGCTCATCACCTCCATCAGAACCCAAATAAAGATCCCACAGTTCGGGTTAACAACCTACGCCAACCCCACATGCGTTTCAAGACTCAAATCTGTTCAGAGTATTAATTTCATAGAAACTGAAATCTGAAACAAAAAACAATCTACACTTGCACAACAGTGTGAGGCCTGCCGAGCACCACCTCTACAGCTTCACCACCACCTTATCCCAATTCAACTTAGATATACATACATCCGTCAACTTCCTCACTCATTTTATGATTAGTTGAAATCAACGGTAAAAGTTATTAATCTCAGTTCACGCGTGCTTCTGTTGTGAGAGCTTTAAAGTTTACTGGTTCTCAAGGTGGAGGTCTCATCACCATGGTAATTGGTGGAAAGAGCGGTCCATCTCTGTTTTCTTTCATTTATCTTTCTTCGTTTTCTTCTTTTATGTTTTTGTGAGGACAGGTATGAAGGTCAGGCCATGCTATTTTGTTTTCACTTTTATTTTTAAAAGTTTTGGTTTTACAGAGTATATTTGATTTTATCATATAACACATTGCTCTTCAACTTGTAACAGAATTTTTAGACAGAAAACGTGGCAATGGCAGGGTTCTACGAGTATGCTTTGAAGTTTAAGGGACCAAATTTTACAAGGCATAATTGTACAGGGGGTAAAGTGCATTTTACCTAAATCGAAATTTTGTAACTAAATTACCTTACAAATTGCATCAATTTCATCAAAAATGATGATATGCAGTTCGCTTTGATCACCTGAAAACATGAAAAAGGAGAATTAGCTTAGAACGCACAAGAGTATGGACTATTGCCCTTAAAAGTTGCTTACCTTTGGTTCTTTGATCTTGTTCAGCATCAGCAAATAGATCCCGCACATTCTTCTCCGTTTCTCCAACGAATTTGCTCAACACTTCAGGTCCATTCACAATCTAAAATTACAGGGTCAGTATCCATATTCAACAGTAAATAGAAAGAACAGCTAGTGGAGAATAGAGCACGGCACTACTATCCAGAGTTCTAATTGTACTCTACTTCAAGGATGTCTAACCAGCTTCAGTCAGGGAAAAAAAAAATAGACGACGCAAGCCGGACAGGCTGAGAATCATAATCATAACCTGCCAGGCAGCAATGATTCTTTACATTGAAAAAAAATCCTCAAGATGGATATTACAATTACATAATAACAGAATCAAAGATCACCAAGAAACAATTAATTTCACCAGTAAACATTTTTAAGTAAAACATGATGAGCCACAGTAGATGCGCTACACATGTACACACCTTAAAATATGTCGAGAATACTAGAAGAAAAAACCAAGCAAAAGATAGAATCAATCACGATTTCTTGTTCAATTTCATAGGCAACTAGAAATTGCGCTTCTTAAATGCACGTGGGAGCTAGCATTAACTACGTTACATGGACTTGAATACAGAATAAAGACACTGATGCATGTTCAAAAGTTCATGAAAAAACATCATCCACAATGTGATTACATGAAAGTTCCATTTGAGATATAAATACTAGAGCCTTGAGCAATTGAAATAGGTCTGTTGGCCTTTCCTAGTTCATATAAATAGCTTCCACATCTAACAAAAAATTTAGATGAACCAAGCTAAAGTTTAGCAACCAATTATTGGGAACTATGTCAATGGCCAAGGCCAAGCTTTTCGTTTATTTTGGTCCTTTACATGTCATTATAATTCCTGTGCTATTTGATACAGAAACAGGTATAACTTAAATCCATAAAAGAACAAGCCGAAGCGCCTTAGTTTCAATTCTCCTCCAACTGAAGTCCGATTAAAGAAAATAAAAGATCCTTTTATTTGCAAGAAAAAAATTAGTAACAGTCAACAACTGGGACAACATATTGAGAAACTCTTTCATGTTATACCTTTGGTTCCTTCCCGTTCAACATTTTTCCAATCTGGCGGGCCATTAAAGTCTTCCCGGTACCAGGAGGTCCATAAAGCAGCATTCCCTTAACATGCTTGATGCCAAGTCTAAAACGAAGAGGTTATTAAAATTGGAGATCCAAATAAGAAAGTAAAATAACAAGAAGTTGGCAAACTTTTCGAGTCACTCAAGGTTAAACTCCACGTAAAATAAACAAAAGAGAATAAAGACACAAATTAAAAGAATGTACAATATGAGCATTACTTAGAGGTAACATGCGGAGGGAAAACCCTTGACGCAAAAGCTCTTCGGAATATATCAGCAAACTCTGCACTCAAACCACCTATACCGAAAGATTGAAGATTGAATTCTTTGTGTCTAAAGATGTTGCTGCTGGCAGCTTCACGTTGGTTGAGAATCTGCATAACAAAACAAAATGAATAACTCTTTGAACTTGATATTATGATTGAGACAATAGCGCACACCATAGTGGGTAACATATCACAAAAGGACATAAAGAAACCTTTATTCCACTTGAATTTGGTGCTTCAAAGATAATGTATGTGTCAGCTGATATCATCCCTCTCTCAATACCATTAGATTTCTCTTGCCCCTCTACAGTAGCTTGATTGACGGTGAAGATGTATCCATTGCCATGATAATCCAATGTTACTCTTTGGCCAGTTGTCATGACCTACATATACAAGATAACAGTTCTCGCCATCATAATGTACTTATTATGGCATGCTAATGGAGAAATATAACCAGTATTAACACCAGATATGCACAGTTCTGCCAGAATCAAAACATAAAATTGTTAACTCTCCCTTTCCCCCTACCAAAATTAAGATATTGACTTCATCTTATCGTTTTTATGTATGCTTGAACACATCTAAGCAAGTGAGAGCAAGAGAGATGCCAGAAAATAGGAAGATATTCTACGGTAAAAACTAAATCTTACAAATTCTTCATAATATACCCATGAGATTCCTATAATCTAAGGTGTCAAATGATGACTTCTGAAACTGGTTTGACAAAATAAAACTTGAAAGCAAAGCTTCTATATACTTTTTCTATTAAATTCATGGTTTGATAAACGGAAGCAAAATGTTGAAGAAGAAAAAAAGTCTTCTTTGGAATACAATGAGAACCAAACAACACATTTCTGATAACATACTTTAATGGAAATGATGATAATTACATTAAACACGCATTCTGCGTAGCAACTAAGCAATTTCAACCTAATATACTTTATGTTTGAGGGACGGAAACTGACAATTAGGAATTATAGAAAAACAGATGATATATAACATGAGATTGGAAGCCAAAGAAGTCTGTTGTTTCAGTGAGGGAACGTGGCAGAAAACTTCCATTTGAAAGTACAAAATGGAACAAAGTAAAATATGATAGAAGATTCAAACTACATAACTGCAACAAAAAGTAAGGATGCTGATTTTTCTTAAGCAATTCAAACTCCAAAGGTGTAAAAATAACCATGAAAAATCATCAAACAGTATGAGATAGACACCCTTCAAAGTACAAAAGGACTACAAGTAGCAGCGTATATACAGAAACGAGTCTAAGGCAAGAAATGTAGCTCTTACCTGGTTGATGAATCTCTTTCTAATATGCTGGGACAAAGAAACAGCATCCACCTGCGCAATAACACAGTTTTTTGTCAACTTGATACACCAAAAACATAAGAGTCAGTGAGCCACAGCAAAGCCTTCATATAAGCAAAAGCCAATATGTCAAAAATAATGCAAGGTAATAGCATAACAAAACAATTTCATGGCAGTAACCTAGAGAGCAGTATAAACAATTATTTATTTATTTCGGGGGGGGGGGGGAATGGGGCGGGGCGGGGCGGGGGGGGGGGAGGGAACAAAAAGTGACTTCAAAGAGGAAATATACATGTTCTTCCTTAGCCCCTTTCTTAACAAACTCCAATTCGACGGTCAGCAACGCCAGGTTGAAATCTTCAGGAGGAACAAATCTGATTTTTTGTAAATATATTGTCAAAAGAAAGAATGCTTATAGGTTGAAAAATAAGATGTTTCAGCACTGAAAAAGCTATACCAAAAATACCTGTTCACGGATATTGTGTCCCCAGTGGAGACTTTAGCATGGCGACGCTGAATGGCATTAAGAGCAATTTGGCCACCGGGAATTGTCTCGTTTGAAGTAAATAGCAGTTAAGGTCACATATTCAAATTCCAAAAGAATCCAACATCCCCTAATAACTAATAAACACATGATTGTGTGATAGAAACATACTAAGTACACTAAACTAGTAGTAATAATAACACTATGGAAGCAGCAACAGCAAGAGTAGTACAACTAGCAATAGAAGCCGAAACAACGGAAATATGGACTAACACAACAGAAACATTTACCACTGCATCGAAAGCGTATCACATTTCCACAGTTGAAAATATAAATATATATCCGTTGAGCAACAATACAAAATTGTATGATATTTATCAGTGTACTTCTGCAAATATTTTAAAGGGGCACATATCTGACTCAAAACCAAGCAACAAGATTTTAGTCTGCATACAGTATTACATTCACTTGTAATGTTGACAAGTAACTGGAAAACTCAAAACAGTAGCAACAAATAAGACAACAAAGACGAAGTATGAGCATCAACACACATCCAGTCAACCAAAGTGTATCTTACCATAACCCAAATTTACTTCAAAATCAGACTCAGATTAACAGAAGATGCTTAAGAGAAATAAAATTGGTAACACAAAGCATTCATATTGAATCAAGAGCAATTAGCTGATCATAAAACCGTTAGCTGTCCATCCAAACTACTTGATCCAAATATAAACCCTAAAACAACCAAGTTTTCAACAAGTAGCATAAAATTGAGCCCTGAAACACTAATAGAACAGCAAAATCAGTTTGATCGCTGAATTTCTACTCAAAACCTCCAAAACTAAAACCTAAATTACCAAATTCCTACACAAATTCATAAACAATATATATATATATAAAGAAATGATCATTTGAAAACTCTGACACTAAAATGTAACAATATCGAAAACACGCACACACGGCTCATGCTAAAAATAAAGTGCGAGGTCGAGATAAAGGATATCCAATACAAAGAACGAAGACGTCGCCGATCAGAGCGTAGGCGTGTCTGGATCCAGGTACAAGGAAGTTGCGGAGATCGGCGGGGGAGCAGTATGCGAAATTGGTGTAAGCGAGATCTTTCGCCGGAGTGTTGGTCACGAGCATCGCCTGCGGCCTGCCTGCCATCGTTCGGCTCCTCTTAACGGAGATTATCGAATTTTATGCTATGGATTAGCGATGTTCCTTCTTCAAATGAAGTATACTAAGGACTAAATCTGGAGAAATCAAAAGTTTTTTGTGTCTTCTGTTCGAAGAAATGTCGAATGAGTGGGAGATGGGAAGAGCTTTTTGAAGGACGAGAAATCGGGGTATCGGTTTCTCCAAATTGAGTTGAAAACGCTGATTAGAGTACAAAATTCCCTTTTTTTTTCTTTTTTTCTTTTTGAGAGGCGGTCGAGCACAATTTCAAATACTTATTTTTTTATTTTTATTTTTTTTTTGTATATAACAAAGGTTTTCCCATGCGGATGCCGAGACTAATCCCTTCTAGAGATCACCAAAATGAATTTTATCTCTCCCAACAAAGTCTTTTTCTTCTAAATACTTATAAAGCCAATTTCAAATACTTATAATTAAATTTGGGTGTTCCTTTTTTTTCTAAATTATGTATTTTAAGTAGCATCCCTTGTTTGACATATTTGATTTCGGTCGATTTTGTAGGTCGACTTTTTTCAGTAATATTTGGATCGATATCGACCCAAAAGCTCTTAAATAGGATCTACTTGATACCAGTGAAACCTTCGTTAAAGCCCAGTTGAGATTTTTTCAACATGAACCCTCCGATGGCCAAGTCAGTAATCAAGGTTTAGGTTGAATTTGGTAGAGAGAGAATTATAGCATTAACAACATACATGAAACCAAAGAATCCCACTTGCTGTTAACACATTTTTACAAATCTTAAAGGCACTATGAACTTGGTCTCTGGTACCCAACATCTATTAATTTTGATTTCATTGATTATTCTGATCTGATTATGTTGGTTAGGGTGGATTAAGAGTACCAACCAAGGACGTATCTAGGGGGCCCGATCCCCCCCCCCCCCGACCCCTCCTCCCCCGACTTCAAATTTTATTTTATGGTACGTATTTGTTCTATGATAGTTTTTACATTATACTACTTAAAAAAAATATCATTATGCTCTTGTCGAAAATTTGCAACTGTTTTTCTCGATAAACTTTATTAAAAATAGTTTATATATTTTGAAACTACTAAAAGTTTATTGAAAATTACTTTTGTGCACGTGATAAATGTCATTTTTACTTTTCTATTAAAAATAAATTTAAATATTTACATACAAAAATTGTCATTTTTTTTGCTTTAAAGTAATTCAGCACCCACAACAAGTTATTCCTATATCCACCCCTGGTACCAATGGTACTTCTCAAATTCTAGGGACAAGTCTAATGACTTAGTATAGAAAGAAGAAAAAAAGTGTGGTTGCGAATATATGACTCTTGGACATTGTTACACTTAGTTACTCTAGATAAAATAAACTTTGCATGATTATGCTTTGTATTTTGATTGTATCCCCATTTTATGTGACAATATTAGTGTCATCAACATCAGTAAAGATCCAGTGCATCATTCTTGTACCAAACACATTTAAATTAAGCATCATTTCATTCGCGATCATGTTATAAAAAGTGATGCAATATTAATTTTGTTAGCACTGATCTGCAATGAGCTTGTATTTTAATTAAATCCCTTAGCATTTATAGATTATTAGACTTAAGATCTAAGCTTGGTATTATAGACTTTCCTAAGAGCATCTTCAACCCATAGACATAAAAATAGTGCAACTTTTGCACTATTTTAATGTTATATAGTAAATTTACTCCAACCCATAACTCTAATTTTAACACCAAAAAGAATATTCTCTAGAATATTTCTTTTTACATCTTATATTATGCTATTGTCTCTATTTCCCAAATAACACCTAAACTTCAAGTTTTTACATATTCACCCAATTTTTTCTTTGTTATTTTGTGGTATTAAGTAATAAAATTCACAATTAAAACACATTTTATTATTTAATAATAATAAATAATTAAAATTGAATTTAAATCTATTTGGTATTTCATAAAAGTATTTAAACAACCATTTATGTTATCTAGTAACAGTCGAAATGATTAAAAAATAATTAAAGTATGTTTTGTTAATTTAATAATTAATATGCAATTGTAAATTTACACAATACATTAAGATCGAGTGTACTATTTGATATAAAAAAAGACATAACAAACAAACATTACATTGAATAACTAATAATACTAGAATAAAATAAAAAAAAAGACGCAACAACATTATTCACTATCCCCAACGTTAGAATATTGCTCCCATAAATGCTCTATTAATGCATTACTGAGTTCAATATGAGCATTTTTGTCTTTGATTTGTCTATGTCAAGCAAGGAATTGTTGTTATTTCTCTAATTTGTCAAGGTCTTATTATATTAGTTATTTTGGTATTAGAATAGTGTAATTTTTAATATTAATCTATGTTTATATAATATTTGAATTTTTGTAATTTATGAAATATGCATTTTGTACAAGTTTTTAATATATGTTTTTATTTATAGTTAAATTTAAAGTGAAATCATATATAATTGAATAAAAGTAACATTTATAGGACATAATTATAACTTCATAAAGTTTTAAGGGCTAAACTGCAAAAAAAAATAATACAAAAACTAAAATACAACTAAATAAAGAAAAGGAGGACTTGCACCAAATTTGGTGCAAATTTGAAGTTTTACGCCAAATATAGCGTGCAACATCACAATTGCACCAAATTTGGTGTTAAAAATGGTGTCGGTTGGAGTATTAACCCACACCATGTATACAATTTCCAACCCAAATTTAGAGTGGGTTGGAGATGGAGATGGTCTAAGTCTAAGCATGGATAATCTCTTTACTTTTCTCGCATTCCACTGTTTTTGATGATGAAGGGGGAGAGAGACATCGTATTGTCTTTTTATTTATGCTTTGTGGTCTATGTTATTACGTTTCTTGGAACTTATTATTTAGACATGAGGATTAAGCACAAACCAAATTACAGTTGAAAAATAAATCCAAATATTTAATACTAGATTCAAGAGTGAATTGTTGAAATATTATTTGTTGAAGATATTGGTCCTATTTCGCCTTCGGCCATTGGCTTTGCTTACTCCCAGCCCATCAAATTATCCAGTGGGCCGTTAGATACATCAGCCCGCTTGGGTTCAATATGTAGTTAATCAACTCTTGAGACTTGATGGACTTGTTTGTAAATTTTGATGTATATCTCCTAAGTCAGAAGGTCAAAGTGTATCTCTCTCTACCCAAGATATGTTGATTTAGTGGTATTTACCTTCCACTTTATGTGAGAGATCCTGAGTTCGAATCCAGACTGCCACAAGTTGTGGCTCTCCCCTCCTTTATAGAGCTAGATAGAGTCTTTAGGCTCACGATTATAACTATCAACCCGGGTTTGTCAGACTAGATATATAGGGTATCCCCTCCCTCTTGAATTAAAAAAAAAAAAAAAAAACTTTAGAATCAGATCTTTTTTTTTTGATAGAATAAGAACTTTCCTCTCTCTAAAGCATTGTTCTTAGTTTTCATTCACATAAAGATTTTCCCCTTTCTTCTACAAGCAGAAAGCTTATCTGCTTATTTTTCTTCTTTTTTAAGTCTTCGTAGTTTTCTTCTATTCTATACATATTCTTGTGATTAGAAGAGTTGTAATAGGTTCTTTCTTTCAAGATTGTATGCATTATTATTCCAGGTTTTCAATAAAATGTTCGTTTTAGTATTTGAACAGTATTTAAACTCAACTCATTAAACATAAAAAGTCAAAATCATGTTTGGCATTTTTCTAGATTATGGCTTTGATTCTCAATTTTTTTCACAACATTTTTTCCCTTAAAAACGTGTATGGCCGCAAACATAAACAATGTTATTTCCAAAGGGAATTTCAAATTTTCATTGAAATGTGTGTGTTTGGCATTCTTTTCAGTTTTTTTTTTTTTGAAAAATCAATTTTTTTACTATTCATGAAGACAGTTTATTAGATATGTCAATCAAGTCGAGCGAGCCAAGTTTGGTCAGGCTCACGCTCGATTTGATATTATACGAGCTTTTGTCGTCAAGACTTAAATTTGTACGAGCATTTGTTTTCAAGGCTCGAGCTCAGCTTGAATTTTTTTAGGAACTTCGAGTCGGGTCCAAACCGGCTCCGAATTCATTCGTTTGTTAAAAGATACAAGTAATAAAAATAAATCTAATATATAAATTTAAAAAATAGCAATCTCAAGACATCAGAAAATTAACAACATTCATGCTCTAATGAACAAATCATAATACTTAAGTTGACAAATATATAAACTAGAAAAACATTTAATAGAAAATATCATTTAATTTACTAATCATTACACAAATAAATTGAAATATATCTCAAAATATATGTTTGTATTAGATACATCTATTAGGGTTAAAGTGAGTTTTCTTTTTCTTTTTTAGTTATTTATTTTGTTGAGTATAGTGTTATGTATAAGGAAAGCTTAGAATTAAATGATGATTGATTTCAAGGGTTCTTTTCATAATTTAAAGCTTGATATTTTCCATTTCATTTGGAATTATTTATATAACAATATTTTATTTTATTTTTATATATGATATATATAACATATACATAAATATATATATATTTATGAACCCGAGTTCAATTCAAGTCGAGCCTACTCTTGCTCACGCTCAACTTGAATTCGAATTTAAGCCTTAACTTTCGGCTTGGGCTCGGCTCATATAAAGCTCGATTGAAAATTATCAAGCTGAGCTTACGAATTTCGAGCCGGCTTGAGCTTAATGACAGTCCTACCATTTACTCAACAACTAAAAGATCTTTATCAGCTAATATTTCAAGATGAGTGTTAAAATAATTAAAAATCTTGATTCAAAATGACGTAAGGTGTAAATAAGATCCACTTTGCCTATTCTTGATTATCTCGAAATATGTCTAGATTTTGTTATAAAACCTCCATACCAATATTTCACGAAAAATAACTTTCTTACCATGAAAAGAAAGAAAGAAACAATCACATTACAATTAATCATTATGCTTTTCCTTAAGAAGAACCATTCAAACACTATTTTCACATCATTTCCCAACTTCTCTTAAAAACAAAATTCTACTTTTTATCTGAAATATGAAAAAAAATGAACTAACATCACATACTTAAAGAAAAGATAATATACATATAGACGTAACTCCTTGCCAAGGAACATGTTATTGGATATGTCAAGAAAATTAAAAAAGATATATTTAGCATTACGTAATTCATTTCTTCATAATCTAAAAAAATTGATCCAGCTTTAATGATATTTTCTCTATATGTCATTAAAATATGTTTATTTCATTTAAAAAATAGTAATACACTATTGGTAAGTTTTAAAAAAAATTATTCAAAATAAAATGAGAGGTAACTATCATTATTAATAAAAAAAATTGACTCAATTTTAGTGATTATCATTGGAAATTTTCACCAAATAGGGAAAAAAATGGAAGATGATCTAGATAATTTGGAGTTAAATAATTATAATGAAGTGACATTTATAATTTTTATATTTAACAATAATAAAAATCCTCAACTGCTACGTTGAAAAAATTCAAAATATATTGTCATAAATTGATATGCATGGGTGAAAAGTGGGTAATACAAACACATGCATATGTACTTATCATTTAAAATTGGAAAAAGAAAAACTTGTAAAAGGGAATAATAAATGGAGGATGTTACTAATTAACGATTATATAATTTATTTATTTTTGTTGCAGAATACTTGACATTTCAAAAGTTTATAGAATTGCTAGTTAGTCCAAAGAAATACTTCAATAATTAATTTTACTCATAAATACGAATATTAAACAATAGCAAATATTCAATAAAAAATAACTCTGAACATTTGAATTAGACAAGATATAATAAGAAAAATATTCTAGAAGTAATCTAGCACTCTCATTTCTTCAAAAATGCCACCGCTACAAGATGTTCAACACTTTCCACATTTAACTTTTATTCCCCAACACATAATTCATAAAATTTTCTACTACATCTACAAATACGAAGAAATAAATATACATTAGTAAATTGCATTAATAATAATGGAAATTATATGAAAAGAAAGATAGATAAATAAATCATTCTCTTTCGACAAACTAATTTTATTTTTTCGATACCTTATACTGTTCGACCTTGACAAATGTAATTATATAAATACTTTGGTATATTTTTTGGGCCCTCTTCCACATGAAAAGTTCCAAAGTTATATAAATACTTCAGTATATTTTTCAGGCCCTCTTCCACATGAAAAATTACAAGTGACGACATCACTTGACTGTGTCTAGTTCCATTGTTGATAAAATTTCGTTTCAAAACACAATGCATCATATCATAAACATGATTTGTCTTGTTAGATTCCTACAAAAAGTATATCCAAAAGTTTGACAAATTATAAGATTAAAATGAAAAAATATGAAAAGTTAACTTTGTAAATATAGTTAAATATTTACCTCATTGTACTCAATTCACAAACTTCTATTATGTGATCACCGTGAATCATTTAAGCCTCTTAATTAGCTTTTGATGGGTTGAGGTGAGTTGGGTTCTCCATAATTTGTATTTTTGAAAAGTGATAATGAAATGTTGAAATAAAATGAATTCTTTTCATGGGGAAATTGCAAAATTTAGTCCAGTAACTTTAGGGGGTGGCAAAAATGGTCTCGTATCTTGTGCAACTGACAAAATTGATCATGTAACTTTCAAAAAGTCGCGATTTAAGAACGTTTTTCAATTAGAACCTAATTTTACCACTTGACCAATTAAAATTTGGGATTTTTTCAATTGCTGGCCAGATTTGTACGCGTGGAGTATGACAATATATATATATTTTTTTTTACACATACACGCCAAATCAGATTTTTTTTAGGAAAAGAAAACAAATAATAAAATCTAGCCGGCAATTAAAAACCCCTTATGTGTCAAAAAAAAAAAAGCCATGTCATACTCCACGCGTGCAAATCTGGTTGGCAATTGAAAAAACCCCAATTTTAATTGGCCACATGCAACATTTCCGGCAAAATTAGGGTTTCCAATTGAAAAGTGTCCTTAAATCGCGACTTATTAAAAGTTATGAGACCAATTTTGCCACCCCTAAAGTTACAGGACTAAATTTGTAATTTTCCCTTCTTTTCATATATAAATAGTGCATGGATATTATCTTTAAAATAATCTTGAATTGAGTTCTAAAATAGTCAAAATTTTATATTGTGGCTTATTTTTTAAAACAAAAAATTGGATCATATTTAACCGATTCTTAGATAAGCACTACCTAGATTTCATGAATTTCAAATTTGAATTTGAATATGTTTTAGTATTTTGTTTACATATAAGATTTTTTTTTTAAAATTTCAATTTGTGGCTATATTAGATGACAAAAGAACAGATTACACTCATAAGTAATTCTGTTGAATGGGTGGGAGGCCGTGTTTTACTTTAATTTTGTTATTTGTCCAAGCCCATTGTAAATGAGTTTGAAATTTAATTTTAGACTAAGAACACATGTTTAAAAAAGAAAACATAAATTAGTTATTCTAAAAAGAAAATATAAATTAGTTATTCTAACTTTATCCAAATAAGATATGGAGTTTTTGATATATTTAGATAAAGATTGATAATTATATGTATTCAAATATAACATATACATCCATATATATATATTAATTTAATTACTTACGTGTCATAATTGAGTTCAATTAAGTCATGCGTATATGCGCTTACTTAAATGACCTCAAATGTTGTGTTTATTATATATTGATATTCGATAGAAGAATATACAATAATTACTTATAATTACATAGAGTAAACTAATCAAATGTATACATTTATCCTTAGGTAATTATTGTTTATGGTATTCAAACTAATTTTTTTTTTGATTCAAGTCAGATAATTATCATCGAAAAAGTTCTTTATAAGAGTATTAAATCAAATTAATTTAGTTAAAAAAAATAATATTTCATGTTTGATACGATTACATCTCGTTTAAATTTGATTTTATTGATAACCAGTCAAACTCAAATCTAATTTCTTAAATATAATAAAATCCAATTAGACAAATTTGATTTCGATACTAATTAGCCAATCTGAAATCTAATACATTAAATTTAATAAAATCCAACTAGATTTAAAACATGCTATCTATGGACTCTACCAATTTATAACCCAAAACCTGTTGATACAGTGGTATCAAATTTTCACTTTATTTGAGAGATTCTCGGTTCGAATCAAGACTTCTCTCTTTTATGAAACTAAATAAATAGAGTCTAATTATGATTATCAACCCAATTTAGATATATCGGGCTAGATATTTAGGATATCCCATTAAAAAATTTTTTTTACACACCCACACCGGACCCACTCTCCACGCTCCATAATCCAGCCCCGTGTACAGGTAATGCGCTTTTTCATGTCATCTAAAAATGACAGAGTCGTAAATATGGCGAAATTGAAGGGCTTATTACTAAACCCAGCGCGCGTTGCAGCCTACGAACAAGGATCCCAAGTAGTATACTAACTGGGCGCGAAGCCAACCACTCTCACTCTCTCTCACACAATTTTTGTTTCTCTCTCTAAAATCTTCTTAAATTAAAGAAAACTTTTCATTTCACAGCAGAAGCCTGTTGTATACTTTTGTATTATTATATCATTTGTATCTATCTATATCTACAGAATTCGCGAAGCAAACGGAAGCCTCAATTGGAGAATTCATCAATTAATCGATCATTTTTCGCGAAAGAGGGGAAAAATGAGCCGTCGCTGAGAAGAGAAAGAAAAATCAATCAATTCGACTATTCGAGCCCTAATTTCGATTTCTGAAATTCAATTTTTTATTTCTCTCGAGCTGATCTCATGGAGACGCCCGCACCGGTTTCTCTATATATCCAGCAGAACTCCAAGTAATATATGTGTGTGTGTGTGTGTATATATATATATATATATATTTTTTTTTGATTTCTGGTTTTTCTCGTGTTTGAAGTTGTACATGCATGTTTGATTGTTGATTTATTTTGGGCGATTGCGCAGGAAAAGGGTGTTTCCTGGTGGAAGTTCATCGTCGGGGTGTAAAGATGTGGAGGTGTTGGAAATTCCGCCGCCGCCAATTAATCTTACTTCTAAACCCAAATCCTCCAAACAAAAAGAGGTGAAAGACTTTATTTTTTATTTATTTTATTTCATCATGTTTTTATACGTTTCATTTTGCTATCATTTTCTGCATTTGGTTTTATTGAGTTCGTGAAAAATGAAAATGCTAATTTTGTGTGTTTTAATCTATTTTTGGTCTTACAGGTCCCTTGACGATTGATTCACATTAATAATTTCTTTTCCACTGTTCAGGGTATCCTAATTGAAGTGGAAAAATATTAGCAAATTAGAGATGCCTTACAATTAAAATGGACTGATAGAATTCGATTTTACCTGGGTTTAAGTTTTAGTTTTATGCTATGTATCGGAATAGAGTGAGCGTAACTTTGATGATCTGCTTTAATACATGATGAGTTTTGCAGGATTATGGTGACCTTGTCTTAGCAAAAGAGATTTTATGATAGTGGAATGGTTCTTTTGCATGTTTCTTCTAGGATGTCATTTCATATTTATTCATTGATCTCAATCATCAGAATAGCATCTAAAACATGGAGCTGGTGCCTCTGTTTTTCTGTATTGGTAAATGGATGAGTGAGCTTTTGAGTGGATTAGGAAACTTCATTTCTAAGTTATGCTGTAGGAAATATAAAGTCTTGTAGTTGCATGTGTACATTTAGTAGAAATAAATCACTGTAGTTTGACTATATTGGATGGTTATACTCTGTGCTGCTATTGGATTGGAGATGACATGTTCCTGTTATAGATGGGTGATTTGCTTTTAAGTGGAGATGAAATTTTATAAGTGGATTTCAACTATGTTTGGCAGATGATGATTTAGGAAATGGTGAAAAGATTTTGTTAAATGTTTTTTGGTAACTTGTTAAGGTTGTGACATAGGGTGCCAGTTGTTCGCGAGTAGCCATTAAGCTTCAGTGTGAATGAATGGTTTATTGGTGTTCATCGTTTATTAGTTTGTCTTGCTTTTACGCTATCACCTGATTCTTGTGGACTACGTAATCTGTAGTACCCTATTCTTATTTGCTCTCAACTTTTATGTGTGTGTATATGCATACATGTGTGTGCGACTCGTTACCTAGACCTGAATATATGTCGTGCATAAATACGAAGTATGAGATACTATTGTGATACTTGTAATTTTTAATTAAAAAATTTACTCGTTTTTCTTTTTTTGTTTCATTATCTTGTTGTTTTCATCTGCTACTTAATTTTCTGGGTTAACCCTGTGATGCATCTTAACCTTCAACATTCCAAATTTCGTGAAGGCTACTTTTCATGAAATAATAGACGTCGACATGGAAGAAGACTGTAGTGATGTTCTATTAACTGATGGGGAAGTTGAAACAGGTGCCAAAGGCAAGGTAATTCAGAATTCTCACAAACATATACGGCTACTTGTTCAGAACTTTTACATTTGGGTTGTTGACCCTTGATATGTGTTTAATTTCTTGTTTTCTGGCCCCATAGTTGATCTGCTGTAAAATAATTACTTTTCTGTCTTCCGACCTGTAGGAAGCTTTGCTCTATCCTTCAGTTGGCCATAGTAGTTTAGGAAATCATGAATCTAACAACGGTGCTGCCAGATTACATGATTCAACTAATACAGATGATTTCAGCACTGATCTATTCTATGGAGAGGATGAGTGGATAGATACGTATTATGATGATATACTATATGACGAGTATGCAGTTTTGGAATCACATTTCGATCACATGGATATTCCACCTGGAGTTGAGGCGCCTTTCCCCTGGTTGCCAGCTTCTCCATCAAATGATGTGAAGTTGCCAGCAACTAGCACTTCAACTAATCCAACTTCACTACTTCAGCCGGATGCCGTCAATCTCTCTCCTGGCTTGAACTCATCTCTTTCTTCATGTTCATTGACTCATGACCAAACGGAGGATCTATCGACTACATGGAATTCAATGACAGGTTTCCAGATGAATTCAGGTAGTCAAAATAGGAAGGGGAAATTATTACCTTCTAAATGGATGGAACCTGGTCTATGTCAGATGAAATCAGCCACTTCAAGCTCACAACCCTCTAAGGGTCCATTGGCTCGCAAATATGGAAAGGAACCTTTGCACTCTTTTGGAAAGAGTAAAAGGAAGTCTCGTACATCCCATGCTATCTATTCCAATCAATATAGTGAACTTCCTTCTGCTGCAGCATATTCAAGCAGTAGTATTTATGTAGCTTCGGGCACACCGGCATATAAACCTGGAGTGGGAATGTATACTCCCTTGTGGCAGGAGATGCCCATAAATGTGTTGGAACCGTCTTTAGGTCCTTCTGGAGTTATGAATGAAAGTACATTTTCCAGCTGGGCTGAAGAGCAACCTGCCTGTAATCAAAATGCTCCATCTACCATAGAGACTTCACTGCCCACCAGGTTAGAGCAAAGAAACGTGGATGAAATTCTGCAGAGCTTTGACCTTTTTAAGAAATTCGACACTGTTGAAGACTATTCAGATCATTACTACTCCAAAAATGGTTCTTCGGCAAAACAGGTGAACGCAAATTAGAAAATGTGTTTTATTCTTGTTATATTTTGTCCTCTTATTTCTGTTCTTTATCAAATCTGTGGTGCAGCCACCAAAAAATTGGGCCAAGAAAATACAAGAAGAATGGAAGATTCTGGAAAAAGATTTGCCTGGTAAGTTTCAAAAAGTTCCCTTCATTATTAATTTTTTAAATATAATTTGAGTTGGTAACAATGGGGAGTTATATTATGTTTATAAGAATCATACTGAATATCCATCTGTGTTCTCTTCGGGATTTGGTAAAGCTAACGGTTCACTGTATATTCTTCTGCTGTTACTCCTACAGATACAATATTTGTGAGGGTCTATGAATCAAGGATGGATCTTTTGAGAGCTGTTATAGTAGGGGCAGAAGGAACACCATACCATGATGGTCTCTTTTTCTTTGATGTCTTCTTTCCCAGCAGTTATCCTAATGTTCCACCTGTATGTTTTTTTATTTCTTTTCGTAATTGCAAATATGCTCCTCAATTATATCGTCACTTTGAAGCTTTGTATCTGCTTTACATTGTTGGCAGCATGTCCATTACCATTCAGGCGGTCTTCGAATCAATCCTAACTTGTATAATTGTGGGAAAGTATGCCTTAGCCTTCTTAATACGTGGAGTGGTAGCCAAAAAGAGAAGTGGATCCCTGGCGTTTCAACCATGTTACAAGTTTTGGTCTCTATACAAGGGCTGATTTTAAATGCCAAGCCCTACTTTAACGAGCCTGGATATGCGAATCTTAGTGGCTCTGTAAGTGGAGAAAAGAGAGCTTTGGAATATAATGAGAGAACTTTTATGCATTCCCTGCAAACAATGGTGTACAACATGAGAAGGCCTCCAAAGGTAATCAATTTATGACTCTTTCTATGTAAGGTTAATTATGGCTACAGTTGATTGCTCCACATTCGAGGGATAAATTATTAGCGATAGTAATTACACATTCACCCCTCCACTATAGTGAAAATACAGAACATGGGGTGTTAGTGTAATTATAAAACAATAGAAGTAGGAGTAGTTTCTGTCTTTTCACTAGATAGATACGCTGTCTAGGGATAATTACATGCACACCCTCTCACTTATTAGGTAATTAGCATGACTCTTAAGAGGTTTTGCAAAATTATCAAATCACCACCGTGAAATCCTAACTCCTCTGACAACTCTTTTCAGAGGGTGAAATTGTAATCGGACAGAGGGTTTCTGTCAAATTATAATATGCTTTTACTGATATGGTATGTTATTGTAATTTCTCAAATATCGAGGTGTTCTTCATAATTGATGTTGCACGGGATGTGTATACAATTTACTCATTTAGTTATCTCTAATTATTTTTACCTCAAAATGCAATTCTTTCCCCACTCCCCTCTCGTATTGACTATATGTTTACATTGATTTTCCTTGTAGTATTTTGAGGATTTTGTGGTAGGGCATTTCTGCAAGCACGCTCGTGATATTCTGGTGTCATGTAAAGCCTACTTGGAAGGAGCTCAAGTGGGCTGTCTTGTTAAAGGGGGCGTTCAGGACGTTGATGAGGGCGACAAAAGCTGCTCGTTGCATTTCAAGCACAATTTGGCCGGGTTCATTACTGTTCTGGTAAATACATTTTCACAAATTGGAGCCAAAGATTGTCAAGAGTTCCTTTCTTTAGCTGAAAAGGGAACTGGAGCAGCACCTGCTGCTCCTCATAGGGCTCTAAACTTCTTCAATTAAGTTATTGAAAAAGCAAATTTTGCGAGCTCAACTTGGATATCACTTGTACCGACTTCAAATTATTGAGCTCAGTATTTATGTTGACCTCAGAATGCCTAAATGATATTTGACAATGAAATGTGTATACATATGGAAATAATGTGAGCTGCATTAACTCTTAATGGATCGAACTCTTGATTGTACTGGTGATCTATGGTGCTTTTTCTTTTGTTGATTAGTTTTCTCGTTTCAAATAATTTTACTTACTGTTGTTTCCTCTTAAATTCTTGATCAAAGCATAGCAGTGATCGCTAACATCGTAAACTAGTGATTTTTGGAATTTATGCTTCAACCAGTTGTAGTTTATATTTTTAACTCCCCCCCCCCCACAAAAGTGTTTCTTCTAAAATCTTCTTTTTTACTATTACTTGGTAAGAGTAATAGTACAAACGGAGATTATAACAAAGGGGCCAAACTGTCATCAAATAAGGCTTGGACTCCAAACACAAATTTTAGCTCACGGATTAGATTTTAACTTTTCAACTGCACTCTAATTTTGGATAATTTTTAACTGACAATATGTCACTTGTTAACCGTCCGTAACAACACGAAATCGAACAAATAATATAGTGAAAGTAAGATCGTCTCCACAGGGAAGGTTATCAAGTACCAAACAAAGTTTATCTTATTATTTAGATTATCGATTATCAAAAATTTGAGATTTTAATTAATTAAAAGCAGAAATTTATAAAAGTAGAATTAATTATAAATAATTAACACAAATATAATTAAAACGAATAATCAATCAACGAAAGGCCTAGGGATTAAGATTTCATCAAGGTATTTTTATGGATTATTGACTTTCAATGGATTATCATTCTTGTTTAAATTAAATACCCAATTTCCTTAAATACATGAATACTCTCCCGAGATCTTCATGAGTACCCACCTAAATTAATTAACGTCACTCCCATGATCAAAAACTAATTTAGATGAATTCATTAAGTTCTATGAATATTGTTTAACTAGTCTCATGCAAAATTACCAATATCCCTATTAAGCAATTTACACATGTCTATTAAATCTGAACCAATAAACTAATTCACCTCCCGGTACTTCTTAATTTATCTTAAATCATGCAATTGGTGATCAATCAACTACAAGCATTAAACACTCATTAATAGATAAACCAAACAAGAAATCTCATTCATCAATCATCAATAATCCAAATCAATACACAAGACTACATCTTAAACCCTAGAAAATAATTTAGCTATGCATAATCAAAGAAAAACAAGAAATAAATTGCATAAACATAAAGTTACTCATGTTCAACAATGGAGGATTGGAAGAATACAACTTGAGAAGATGAAGCTTTTCTCCAAGAACTCTTCTCCAAGAACTCTTCAAGATCTCCTTTCTCTCTCTAGAAGTCTTCTTTTTTTCTCCAAGATCTACTTTTTTTTTTGCAAGAATGAATTATTCTCCCACTTCACTCTAGCCTATAAAATGTTTTTGCCACTTTCTTTTACTAAAAAGGAGTCTTAGATACATAAATTATGCCCATCCAAGTCATAAAATCGGCCCACAAAAATATAAAAATCCGCAGCTGCACAGTTGTGCAGTTGCCTGTGAAGAAATTTTTCTCTTCATTTTTCTTCAACGAAACATTCTCGTTTGACCTTTCAAATGCATTTCTTCACTTCCTCTTGGTTAGCCTTCGTTATTCACGTAAAAATACTCCTTTAACTCATCAAAACAATCATTTATATATGCCTACAAAAACATTGAAACGACTTAGAAATCAAAATACGTAAATTAGGCTAAAACTAAAGGAAAAGACTAACAACAAGGCATAAAATAAAGATATATGTGAGGTAAATCATGATGAAAATATGTAAAATATGAGACCTAACAAACACCCCACACTTAACCTTTACTCGTCCTCGAGTAAATCCAAACAAAACAAAAACAAAAACAAAACTAAAGATAACACCACTTTCGTAGGGAACACGATTGCACTTAGCATGTGCAACAAGCCGTTAAACCCCTAGGTTACCCCTAGTGGACGAGTTTTGTCTCGTGAGGGTTTGCAGAGAATATACCCACAAAATTCATGACCTTCGTCTATCTGCCTCGTCGTTCATCAAATCAGCAACTAGTCACAACATTTATGACTCCCCACAATCATCACACATAAACCAATAAACACGTAGAATCATTATTTTTCCACATATGAACATCTTTACTCTCAAGTCATCACACTAATCCCAAACAAGTTCAATTTTATATACATCCATTCGTGCTTGATTTATGAATTCTAGCAAGGGAACATTTCGGATATTTCAAGCAAAAACACAACATCTATCATATTTCATCTTTATTCCCTCTCCTTCATTCACAATTGATCAACCCGTGCAATGTCTCGCTATTCAAGCTTTCTATGTCACCCTTGTAACGAGCTTTGGACCAATGACTCTCAAACCAGTTGGTTTTAAGGCACTAGGTGTCAAGACACCCCAACGGACTTAATCACTCGAGTGACAAAGGCTAGAAACGAAACTGGGTGATTTTAGCATTCAATAGCCACTGAATCAACCTTTTCTTTCCTTATTTTTTTTCTTTTTCTATTTTCTCGATTTTTTTTTTCATAAACTTTCCTCCAATATCAATGAAATATGTAATTGCTTTTATCTCCCCGATCAATTCCCTTTACTAGAACTCGTGTGTAGTGTGTAAAGATGCATAAAAATTTTACAAATTTCAGACTCAGTGATCAAACTTAATAAAAAGAGTATCCATGTACAGAAATCAAATTCATATGTTTATATAGTTAAGAGCTCAAATATGGGAACACAAATATTATGAACAAGTCAACCAATTTTCAGCAACAACTCAGCAAAAATTGACGTATGCCCAATTCTTTCACCACTTAACAACAAACACCCCACACTTGAGCAATTCAATATACGCAATCACAACCTTACAACATGCAATCAATCAAACACCCCACACTTAAAATCACTCATTGTCCTCAATGTACTTAATTGAAACCGATATGCATGGACAAAAGCATAATGAAATTATAAGAATAGTGAAAGAAATACTCCCCTATGAATGTGAGTTATGGCCCGGGAGTTGGTAGTTGCCTTAGTGATCATTTGTAGTGGCCCAAATATATATATATATATTTTTTTTTGTCCAAAGCAGCAGTCACATCCCGGTCAGAGTGAAAAGACGGCGGCGACGTTTGTTTGTGCGGCGAGTCGGCGATGGCGGCTGAGTATCTGAGAATTCGCGACGGTGGTCGAACGGCGGTGTTGACGGCGGAACTCTACGTGAAGGAGGCGGATCTGTATGGGTAGCGACCGGTGGCGTGGTTTGGCGACGATGGTGGATCTTGTTTGTGGATCCGAGACGGCGCTGTGAAGAGATGTCGCCCGAAGGTGGCGACTTCATTGAAACGCGACGGCGGCAGCGTGGATCTGTGATTTGCTCCGGCTGTTGGAGGGGGTGAAACGGTGAAGACGATGAGTGGTGCGGCTTGCGGCGGCTGACCGTGTGTTGAAGAAGACGGAAGTGAGACGGCGCCGGTGAAGAGAAACGGCGGCATGGTGGTTGGCTGGAGAAGACAACGGCGAACAGCGGCGTTAGATTTGTGGTTGTGACGAGCGCTTGGTCGCGCGGGGCTGGACGAGATGCGGCGGCGACATGGCTCCGGTTGAAGGTAGGCGACGGCGGGAGGAGTTGATTGCGTGGTGGAGAAACGAGAGAAAGAGAGAGAGAGAAATGTTTGGCTGAAATGTGAGGGGGTGGAATGATTTTTGGGATTTTGACCCCACTTTTCAATTTTTTTGTATTTTTTTTTTCCAAAAAAAAAAAAAAAAATTTTGTATTTTTTTTTTAGGGTGCAAAAGTGCGAAAATTTTGCACAACTGTGCTGAAAAATTGCACAACTGTGCACCTAAAAATTCTTCTAAGTGCGAAAATTGGCACAATTGTGCATCTGATTTACATTGTATAATGCCTCATGCACCTCATTTTTCATGTTATTGACCTGCAATAAGAATACATTTCATTAATAAAGCATTTGAGCATCGAAAAATAAAAATGAAATAAAATAAAATAAAACCTTCAAACATAAAATATTGAAAACAAAATAAGAAGAAAACGACAATGACAAAAATAACGAAAACTCTTGGGTTGCCTCCCAAGAAGCGCTTGTTTAAAGTCATTAGCTCGACTTAGACAAAATTATTGTTGAGTTTTGGCGAGGGAAATTGCTATCCCTCGAGGAATATCATCGCCTGAAAAATACAAAGCACGATTAATTCTTTTCATATCAGATATATTCCAACCTATTCCATCTTTCTTCCATTCCAAATCACTTAACCATCGGTCCAGTTCAGGTGTACATAGAGTAGAATGTACGATAACAGATAAAAATCCATTATTGCCAAGAAGAGCGTACCTGAGATATGGAGGAAGAGATTTAATTTTTACCTTAGGTCCAGAAGATATTTCGCGATACGACTCTAATGGATCTCTTTTACCTTGAGCAATTTCTTCTTTGATGGCCTCTTCAATCACATCCACTGAATAACATTTTTCTTCAAAAGGCGGAGATTTCATCACTTTATTTAAGTCGAACTCCACCTTCTCCTCTCCAATGTTCAACGCTAGCTTGCCAGCACGCACATCAATGACGGTTCCCGCAGTTGCGAGAAACGGTCTTCCAAGGATGATTGGTGTTTTCAAATTTTCATCCATCTCAAGCACCACGAAGTCACATGGGATGTAGAACTTGTCGACTTTCACGAAAACGTCTTCTAATATTCCCATAGGGCGTTTTATGCTCCCATCCGCCAATTGAAGTGACATCTTTGTGTTTTTAAGCTTTTGAAAGCCTAATTTCCTGCAAATTGAATAAGGCATTAGACTAACACTAGCTCCTAAATCACAAAGTGCTTTATCAAAGTGAAATTTTTCAATAGTGCAAGGAATTGAAAAACTCCCTGGATCCTTTAGCTTTGGAGGAATGTTTCGTTGGATTATGGCACTGCGTTCTTCATTCAAGGAGATTGTTTCCACGTCTTCTAATTTCTTTCTATTGCTCAACAGCTCTTTGAGAAACTTCTCACAAACAGGCATCTGAGCCCGAGCATCTGTATATGGAATGTTGCGGTTCAACAGTCTAAGTGTTTGAAGAAATTTCTCTTGCTGCTTGTCCAACCTCTTGTGTTGCAACCTTTGGGGAAATGGAATTGGAGGAACATATGGTTTCACATATGGCTTCGGGATAACCTTTTCTGGCTCAACCTTGCCTGAAGGTTCAAAGATTGAATTATCTTTCGTCACAAATTCATCTCGTTGTACAGCATGTGGCTCAAATTCTTCAATTATATTTTCGTTTATCAAAGTCACTGCATTACACTGTCCTCTAGGATTCTCCTCTGTTTGGCTAGGCAGTGTACCCTTTGACCTCGAATTCATAGAACTTGCCAATTGTCCAATTTGTAATTCCAGATTCTTCGTTGCTCCCACTACCAGATCAATTTTTGCTTCCAGATTCTCAAACCGTTTTGCTGTTCCATTAGCGAGCTTTTCAATGGCTAATTCCCAAGCTTGTGGTTCTCGAGGTGGTGGTCCCTGCTGATTTGGTTGTTGAAAATTTTGAGGACCATATTGTTGGAAACCTGGAGGAAACTGTTGTCTAGGAGGATTTGCTTGAGCTCCTTGGTTCCCTTGACCTCCCCAAGAAAAGTTAGGGTGATTTCGCCAACCCGAATTGTAGGTGTTTGAAAATGGATTTTCTTGCTGCTTATTTTGATTGGATAAATAGTTAGCTTGCTCGACAAGTGGGCAATCAGTAGCCATGTGAGGTGCTCCACAAATATCACAAGCTAAAGTAGGTTGAGATACTGCACTAACATTTCCCTTGAGTCCCTCCATGTGCTTGACAAGTGCTTCAATGTTAGCATTGAGCAATGTAATGCTATCTACATTGTGGATGCCTGGTGTTTTCTTTGTAGCCCGACTATCACTTGCCCACTGATAACTGTTGGATGCCATTTCGTCCATAAGAGCCAATGCATCATCCGGATTCTTTGCCATAAAACTCCCTCCTGCAGCTGCATCGATATTCATCCGGATACTATGTGACAAACCATTGTAGAAAGTCTGCACAAGCATCCAACTAGGAATACCGTGATGTGGGCATTTTCTGAGTAATTCTTTGTACCTTTCCCATGCGTGGTAGAGGGTTTCACTATCAATTTGCATGAATCCTGTGATTGCATTCCTTAACTGGGCAGTCTTGGCTGGGGGAAAATACTTCGTCAGAAACGCAGTCGACAAATCAGCCCAAGTGGTGAACTTATTTGCCGGCTGGTTTTTCAGCCACTCCTTAGCTCTTTTAGACAGGGAGAACGGGAATAGTCGTAGTCTTATGGCATCTTTAGTAACGCCATTCATCTTGAAAGTGCTGCAGATTTCCAGAAAATTCCCCAGATGGGAATGAGGATCCTCCCTCTCAATATCTCCCTCAAATGCAGTGTGTTGGAGCATTTGAATAATAGCCGGCTTCAACTCAAAGGTATTGGCCTGAACACTTGGTACCGCTATGCTGGAGGTTAAATTCTGATATGTTGGTGTAGCATAATCTCGGAGAGTTCTCTGCTCCTCAGCCATTCTGAAACAACAATATCAAGTATCAAAGTTCAAACAAATAAAAATCCAAAACAAAAATAAATAAATAAAGAAAAATGTCTAAACTAATAAGAATCAACTTTTTATTGATATTGACTATTTGTTGCCTTCCCCGGCAACGGCGCCAATTTGTTAACCGTCCGTAACAACACGGAATCGAACAAATAATATAGTGAAAGTAAGATCGTCTCCACAGGGAAGGTTATCAAGTACCAAACAAAGTTTATCTTATTATTTAGACTATCGATTATCAAAGATTTGAGATTTTAACTAATTAAAAGCAGAAATTTATAAAAGTAGAATTAATTATAAATAATTAACACAAATATAATTACAACGAATAATCAATCAACGAAAGGCCTAGGGATTAAGATTTCATCAAGGTATTTCTATGGATTATTGACTTTCAATGGATTATCATTCTTGTTTAAATTAAAGACCCAATTTCCTTAAATACATGAATACTCTCCCGAGATCTTCATGAGTACCCACCTAAATTAATTAACGTCACTCCCATGATCAAAAACTAATTTAGATGAATTCATTAAGTTCTATGAATATTGTTTAACTAGTCTCATGCAAAATTACCAATATCCCTATTAAGCAATTTACACATGTCTATTAAATCTGAACCAATAAACTAATTCACCTCCCGGTACTTCTTAATTTATCTTAAATCATGCAATTGGTGATCAATCAACTACAAGCATTAAACACTCATTAATAGATAAACCAAACAAGAAATCTCATCCATCAATCATCAATAATCCAAATCAATACACAAGACTACATCTTAAACCCTAGAAAATAATTTAGCTATGCATAATCAAAGAAAAACAAGAAATAAATTGCATAAACATAAAGTTACTCATGTTCAACAATGGAGGATTGGAAGAATACAACTTGAGAAGATGAAGCTTTTCTCCAAGAACTCTTCTCCAAGAACTCTTCAAGATCTCCTTTCTCTCTCTAGAAGTCTTCTTTTTTTCTCCAAGATCTACTTTTTTTTTTTGCAAGAATGAATTATTCTCCCACCTCACTCTAGCCTATAAAATATTTTTGCCACTTTCTTTTACTAAAAAGGAGTCTTAGATACATAAATTATGTCCATCCAAGTCATAAAATCGGCCCACAAAAATATAAAAATCCGCAGCTGCACAGCTGTGCAGAATATCTGCACAGTTGTGCAGTTGCCTGTGCAGAAATTTCTCTCTTCATTTTTCTTCAACGAAACATTCTCGTTTGGCCTTTCAAATGCATTTCTTCACTTTCTCTTGGTTAGCCTTCGTTATTCACGTAAAAATACTCCTTTAACTCATCAAAACAATCATTTATATATGCCTACAAAAACATTGAAACGACTTAGAAATCAAAATACGTAAATTAGGCTAAAACTAAAGGAAAAGACTAACAACAAGGCATAAAATAAAGATATATGTGAGGTAAATCATGATGAAAATATGTAAAATATGAGACCAGTGATTTTTGGAATTTATGCTTCAACCAGTTGTAGTTTATATTTTTAACTCCCCCCCCCCCCCACAAAAGTGTTTCTTCTAAAATCTTCTTTTTTACTATTACTTGGCAAGAGTAATAGTACAAACGGAGATTATAACAAAGGGGCCAAACTGTCATCAAATAAGGCTTGGACTCCAAACACAAATTTTAGCTCACGGATTAGATTTTAACTTTTCAACTGCACTCTAATTTTGGATAATTTTTAACTGACAATATGTCACTCCTGGCCCACGAGGTGGGCTCCTACAAGCGAGATGCGGTATAATGGGTTCTGCTAACAATTTCTTCGCATTCACCCTCGTTTTGCGAAAATAATTAATCGAAGTTGTTAGAGGAGTCCATTTTAATTAATCGAAGTCGTTAGAGGAGTCCATTTTACCAACTTATAAATATTTTCACATTTCCTCCGACAATCGATGTGGGATTTCACCACTAGCATCTAAAGTCATATTTTATTTTTTCAAAAAATTATGCAGAATGAACCACCTGATATGAAAATAATCCCAAAATATTATAAAGTTGAGAGACAATAAAACGAGAGAATGAGAGAATTCTTTTATTGATATTTTTGTGTGTTCTATAATACAATGTCATAGCCTATTTATAGGCACAAAACAAGAATTTCAAAGGTTTATTACCTAAAGATAGGAGTAAATTATATTTACTCATATTAATGAAGAAAAGTGAGAAGACATGGAGATGAAGAGGTTTTGGGAGTTGTATGGACATCCACAAAATAATTATTCATAACACTCCTCCTTGGATGTCCATCACTAAAGAATATGCCTCGTTAAAACCTTACTAGGAAAAACTCAAGGACAAAAACCTAGTGAAGGAAAAAGAATACATATCAATATGCAATCAGATGCTGCCTTATTAAAAACCTTACCAGAAAAACTCAGTGGAAAAAACCTTGGTTAAGGGAAAAAGAGTGCAGCGCGTATTATCTCCCCCTCATGACAGTATTAGTGAAGATCTTTAAGTCTACGCACGCCAATATTGTAGACTAGTTATTCAAATGCTGCTGTGGGAAGTGCCTTGGTGAACAAATCAGCAAGATTATCACTGGAACAGATTTGTTGAACATTGATATCACCATTCTTCTGAAGATCATGAGTGAAAAAGAACTTTGGTGAAATATGCTTTGTTCTATCTTCTTTAACGTACCCTTTTTTCAATTGTGCGATACATGCAGAATTATCTTCATATAAGATCGTCGGGATCATTTTTCCAGAAGATAAACCACAATACCCTCGAATGTTTTGAATCATGGATCTTAACCAAACACATTCTCGACTGGCCTTGTGAATAGCCAAGATTTCTGCATGATTAGATGATGTGACCGATATAGTTTGGTTCATAGATCGCCATGAAATGGTTGTGCCACCACTTGTAAATAAATAGCCCGTTTGTGAACGACCATTATGAGGATCAGACATATATCCAGCATCTGCATATCCAATCAATTCAGACTTGGGTACATTTGAATAAAACAAACCCATACCGATTGTTCCTCTAAGGTAGTGAATTACATGCTTAACCCCATTTCCAATGCCTTCGTGTAGGAGAAGAACTATATTTTGCTAATAGATTAACAGTGAATGCTATATCAGGTCGAGTATGACAAGTAAGATACATCAGTGCACCGATTGCACTTAGATATGTTACTTCAGGACCAAGTAGTTCTTCATCACTTTCTCAAGGTCGAAAAGGATCTTTGTTCGCATCTAGTGACCTTACGACCATCGGGGTGCTCAATGGATGTGATTTATCCATGTAGAATCGCTTTAGCACCTTTGATACATAAGCCTCTTGATATACAAAACTTCCGTTCTTTAAATATTCAATTCGCAACCCAAGGCAAACTTTTGTTCTTCCAAGATCTTTCATCTCAAATTCTTTCTTTAAGCAATTAACAGTTTTTTGAATCTCTTCAGGAGTTCCAACGATATTTAAATCGTCAACATAAACTGTAATTATAATAAACTCATTTCCAGATCTTTTCATGAAAATACAAGGACAAATTGGATCATTCGTATATCCTTCCTTCAACAAATATTCACTGAGACGATTATACCACATTCGTCCAGATTGTTTCAGTCCATACAAGGACTTATTTAATTTAATTGAATAATGTTCTCGAAAACTTGAATTATATGCTTCAGACATATTAAATCCTTCAGGGATTTTCATATATATATATATATATATATATCATTATCAAGCGAGCCATACAAATAGGTTGTAACAACATCTATTAGACGCAAATCCAGTTTTTCATTCATTGCCACACTTATTATATAACAAAAAGTAGTTGGATCCACCACAAGAGAATAAGTCTCCTCATAATCTATACCATGTCGTTGCGAAAACCCTTGGGCAACAAGACGTGCCTTATATCTTACAATTTCACTTTTCTCATTTCGTTTTTGCACAAATACCCATTTGCATCCTACTGGCTTTACATCTTCAGGTGTATGGACTACAGGTCCAAAAACTTTTGTTTTGCAAGCGAGTTTAACTCTGCCCCAATTGCGTCTTTCCATTTTAGCCAATCATTTCTTTGTCGACATTCATTAACAGACTTTGGTTCTTGATCCTCATTGTCATTCATCATATTTAGCGCTACATTATATGCAAATTTATTATCAACGTTGACTTCATTTCGATTCCATCGTATTCCGTTCATAACATAATCGATTGAGATCTCATTATTTTCACAATTTTCAGGTACCTGGGGTTCTTCTGGAATCGAAATATTAGTTATGACTGGGGACTCTTCTGGAGTTATTTTATCCTCAATTAGACCATCTTGATTCTTAGCTCCTTTTCTTTTTCGAGGATTACTATCTTTGAAACCGATAGGTATACCACGCTTCAGGCGTGCAGTAGACTCATTACTTTGACCTTCAGGGACAACAATTCTTACTGGAGCATTAACAACTGGTACATGTGACTTAGTCACTTTGTTTAGGTCAGTAAATGCGTCTGGCAATTGGTTAGCTAAACCTTACAAGTGAATTATCTTTTGAACTTCCAGTTCACTTTGTTTTGTTCGAGGATCAAGATGAGATAAAGATAATTCATTCCAACTAAAGATAAAGATAAAGATTTCCAGTTGGTTAGCAAATCGAGCCGTAAATAAATCTCCAGTCAATGGCTCTAGATACTTTATTATCGATGGAGACTCGAATCTAACATATATTCCCAATTTTCTTTGAGGACCTAACTTAGTGCTTTGTGGTGGAGCAATTGGAACATATACCGCACATCCAAAAATTCTTAGATGGGAAATATTTGGTTCCTGACCAAAAACCAAGTGCAATGGGGAGAACTTATGATAACTTGTTGGCCTTATGCGAATAAGTGCTGTTGCATGCAAAATAGCATGTCCCCAACAAGAAATAGGAAGTTTTGATCGCATAATTAAAGGTCTTACAATTAATTGCAAACACTTAATAAACGATTCCGCTAAACCGTTTTGCGTATGAACATGTGCTACAGGATGTTCAACATCAATTCCAATAAACATACAATAGTCATTGAACATTTTGGAAGTAAATTCACCCGCATTATCAAGGCATATCTTCTTAATTGGATAATTAGGAAAATGTGCTCGTAGTTTAATCAATTGAGCAAGCATTCTCGCAAACGCCAGGTTGCGAGTTGGTAACAAAGATACATGTGACCATCTTGTTGATGCATCAATTAAAACCATAAAATATCTAAATGGTCCACACGACAGGTGTATTGGTCCACAAATATCACCTTGAATACGTTCCAAAAACGTAAGAGATTCACTTCCTACTTTTGTTGTTGATGGTCGAATAATCAACTTTCCTTGTGAACAAGCAACACATGAGAAATCATTCGATTGAAGAATCTGCTGGCTCTTCAATGAATGACCACATGAATTCTCAATTATCTTTCGCATCATAATTGATCCGGGATGGCCCAACCGGTCATGCCAAACAACAAACTTATTTTGATTTGTAAACTTCTGGTTTACGATAACATGTGTTTCAATAGTAGATTTATGCATGTAGTACAAACCGGAGGAAAATGTAGGCAATTTTTCCAATATACATTTGTTACCAGATATTGTATTAATGATGTAAAGATACTCAATATTGCCATCACTTGTTGTCTCAATATGATATCCATTTCGGCGGATATCTTTGAAGCTTAGTAAATTTCTTTGAGACTTGGTAGAATATAATGCTTCATCAATATAAAATTGCATTCCTCCGGGTAACAATATATTAGCTCTGCCGGAGCCTTCAATTAATTTTGCACTACCCGATATAGTACTAACATTGACTTCTTGCATTACTAAATAAGAGAATAATTCCTTATCCTTGAGGATGGTGTGAGTTGTGGCACTATCAGTGAGACACATATCTTCATTATTGATGTTGTTGCTGATCGAGTAAATACTCATTCTTTATTGAAACATAAAAATAAATAAATCAATACCAAACAATATTATTTAATATAAGAAACGACAATCTTATGAATAAATTCATCTATTGATCTTAAAAAGAAAACAACGTGTTTAAATATTTATTTATAAATTACTAGAATTTAAATTTAACAAATTTATTTTTGAACACTTCCATCTCCAATCAAGTGATCAATTGTTCCATCAGGATCAACAAGGAAATCAACAACATCTAAATGAGTGTCATCAAAATGGCCATGATCAGAATCGCTTTCTTCAAAAGCAAAATTTGTTTCTATCTTCTTTCCTTTACCTTTCAGCGATTCTTGGTAAAGGTCAACAAGATGCTTTGGTGTATGACAGGTACGAGACCAATGACCTTTACCACCACAACGATAGCATAAATTTGTTAGAGTATATGCCCTCGAATGCCATAAAGAGGATAGATTTATTGGGCATAAACATTGTAGCTAAACTATGATTTTTCTATTAATATAAGGCAGTTGATTGTTGTTTTCTTATAGACATTTATAAGATGTGAATAAACAATGTAAAGTCCTTGATGACAAGGCGAACCTTCTACCTCTTATGAGATAGGAGGAAAGGCACTAGAATGGTTTCACCCTTGACATCTAAAAGGGTTCGCAAGTCTAAGAAATATTGATTGGGCATCAATAGTGAATAAAGACTTGTATGATGTAAGTTTCGACAGAGAAAGTGTCAGTCGTACACTATGGAAATGGTAGTGGGAACTTATATCATAGACATGTCAGTTGGACTGATATGTTCGAACACGGCTCGCATCAGTTCATCGCATGGGTATTCACTCATTGACCGTTAATGATGAAACTGATAAGTAGTGATAGGTACGTGTGAACCACTGAACTGAGAAATCAAGTTGAAGATGTACTTGTGACATCAAGTCTGTCATCAGAGTAGTTAGATTCAAATCACCTGTTGGTGGAATTGACCTCGAAGTGCGACTTGATGGGCAAGTAGCATTGTTAACTGATTTGCAATATGGAATTTATTCTCTCACAAGTGAATGAGTAAAATATCCTATGCGATCATGAATAAGTGAGGATGAAAGTCTTTGGCCAAAGCATTTAAATACCTCGACTTATTATGAGCTTAGGCATATGGTCAAGTTATATGAGTTTGACTTTAAACCATGACTCTTACTTGACTGGGATATAAGAATAAAAGGTTTATACACGTACGGTATTCACGGCGTAAAGGTTTGGATTGATCCTATTCATTCATTCTCAATTAGGTTACGGTGTGAGCCACGAGACTGGCTAGGTGTCACTCACACCCCTTTGGATTCCTCCCAATTGCCTTTTGAGACGAACCAAAGAGTCGCGCATAAAGGAAGTGCAAAGGAAAAAACATGGGAAAAAGACTTGAGAGAAATTCACGGCATTGGATGCCGTAATTAATTAATTAATTATTGAATACTTTAATTAATTAATTAAATTAATAAGTTAATTAATCTCTTGGAGAGATTGAATTATAAATTAATTAGGAATTAAATTAATTGGATTATCAATTTATTTATTGGATAAATAAATTATCCAATTAATTAATTAATAAGCAAGACGAAAGCCCGAAGGCTTCCGAGCCCACTAAGGGGCGGCCAAATGGATGCCCAAATAGGGCTCTTGCATGCTAGTTTTATTGTTTCATAATGATATAAATATATCACAAGGTGAAAAATAACACAAGGCAACTTACATAACTTTCTCTCCAAGAAAAAGTCTCCCACCTCTCTCTCTCTCTCTAGCCGTCTTTGACAAGGAAGAAAGGAGGATTTTTTGTTTTTGATTCCGGCGTGATGAATTAGAGAGGTTGGCAAATTCGGCGTTAGAGAAAAGGATCACGTTCAGAAATCAACATACGCGAGAACAGTAGTTTTTCTATACACAATTAAACACGAGGATTAGAGATGATTCAGGCTTTGGGAATTAAATTTACTTTCCGCTTCGTTTTATTCGTATAATTCCCAACAGCCAATCTCTGAATTCTGTGTTTAATTGCTTATGTGATTGACTGTTATTCCGCATTTTTGAGGCATGCTTTGAACGTATTTTTCATATGAAAATATTCTGAATGTCGCTACAGTTTCTTCATGAAAGTTGTATTTTAATGAGTTGCAAATCTGGGCATATGAATTTTATGAGAATTGAATAAGTATAACCTTGAGACGAGCGCAATGCAAAAAGCGTGCGCAGTCTGCGCGCTGGGCTCACAGACAGCGCGCGCTGTGCGCGCAATAGGAGGCCTTTTCGGCCTCTCGTTGCACACACAGCGTGCACATTGTGCACACTGGGTGGGCCCCCAACACCGTGTCATTTCACGGCACCGGTTGGAGGGACTGGCCTGACGCTGGGCGTCCGGCCAAGCACGATTAAACCGTGCGCAAGGCGCACGTCATATACCGTGCCATGCGCCCAGCGCACGGACCTGTTTCGTGGCCCGGGTTTTCATGACTCAGGCCTTAATGGGTCGGGTTATATTTTCCTAAGGTCCAAATTTTAATTGAATAGGTGTTTGGGCTATTTTAGTTCTCCGGGTGGGTCAAAAGGATGATGACCCGGATTTAATTAAAAAGGGGCCCAAATTATTTTGATTAAAATTGTGGATAATTCAATAAATTAGTTATTGGGCCTAATTAATTAATTTTGAATATGCCAATGGTAATTTAATTTTGATAAAATTAAGCCCAATATAATTTTTATTGATCTTTATTTGAATGAAATAATTAATTAATAAACTCTTGGAGAATTTTATTTATTAAGTTATTTATTTAAATAAAGAATTCTCATAAATAGGATTATTTTCATATGAATCAATAAAATTTGGAATTTTATTGTGGAAATTAATTAAGTTGGACTAATTAATTTTTATTAATCACCAACATAAGTGCTTTATTTACCGCGAGCATGTATTATGTGATGGTGACATATGTCTATGGGCTTAGGTTGCTTTTTTTGATTATATATTTCTTTTGATGGGTTGTAAGGGCCGGTTTGAGCCCATTTTATTTTATTTCTAGATTTATGTATAGGTTTTAAATTACCTCATGTAATAAATAGAAATAGAATAGGCCTTTCAAGATGGAGATCATGCAAAAGAAGAGGAGCTTGGAGCCCACGAAGATTAGCTAGGCTTTTCTTTTCAATTTTATGATGGCCCATTGGATTGAGCCCTCTAGATAAAAGCCCATAGACTTGTGTGTTGTATTATTGTTTTCGATGCATGTTCATTAGTTGTATGAAGCATGTGTGTTATCAATATGTGCTATATAAATTGGTAAATGTGCAAAGTGAGACGAAATAAATATTTTGAACATGAATTCTCCCAAACAAAAATAATTCTAAGTTAGTAAGGGGTGCTAGGCATCCTTTCCCTCCATTAAACTTAATAAGATCAAGGATTAAATCCATATGTGGCATCTTCCCAGTAAGTGGGGGTCATATATTAAGATTTAATTCTAAAATTTTATTAAGTGCTTTGGATGCCTTAATCGAGACATATTTCACCCCAAATATTGTTAAAGAGTTGCAATGTGAAATTCAAATATTAGATTATGAGGAGTTAGTGGGAATGAACTTAGACAGTCCACTTTACCAATAAATCGTTAAAGGGTTGCGGTATTTGTGGATTATGGGATAAATATGGTTGAACTGTCTATTTGATAAATTGATGTTTGACATCACTTTAATTAAGTAATGGACCAAATATCGTTAAAGGGTTGTCATCCATTATATTAATTAAAGAACTCAATCCCCACTACGAAGTTTTCATCAACGATCGCTTCCGTCATTTCACAGTGGGAGTGTGAAATTTCGAAAAATGTAGTGGGAGCCAAGTTATAAGTCGAAGTCCTTGATTTTAAACTTGGTCTTAGTTTAGTCCAACATTCTAATTAAGTCTGGTTTATTTTCTGCAGTTATTTGTTTTATCTCTCTCGTTTTTCAAAAATGACAATCAACCCACTTCCGTATTACTCGAAAAGAATATCCTTACCGGACCCATCTACGTGGATTGGCTAAGGAATTTGAGAATAGTTCTCAATATGGAGTCTCTAGGATACGTGTTGGACACTGATATCCCTGCTCCACCTGCCAGAACACGTGCCAATGAAGAAGAAGTCCAAGCTCATGAAAAATGGGTAAAGGACGACGTCCGAGTGCGTGGGTACATTCTTGGCTCTATGACGAATGAGCTACAGAGGTCCCACGACAAGATGACCACAGCGAGGGCTATCTTGGCGCACTTGGTCGAGCTCTATGGTGAGCACAGTAGGACTGCTAGATATGAAATATCTAAAGAGCTCTTCGGAGCCAAAATGAAAGAAGGGGAGAAGGTTGGGGATCATGTCCTCAAAAATGATATCGAGGATCGAGAGATTGGAAGCTCTCGATTTTACAATGAACCTGAAACTTCAGACCGATCTTATCTTGCAGTCCCTTCCTGACTCTTTTTCCCAATTCGTCATGAACTTCAATTGCAATGAAATTGAATGCAACTTAGCTGGGCTAATGAACAAATTAAACACTGCACAATCTCAATTGAAGCCCAAGGGAAAAGAGACTGCTTTGGTTATCACTTCTGGGCCCAAACGAGCGAAGAATAAGAAGAGAAAAACCAAGAAGCAGGCTGGCGAGCTTGGAGCTCAGGGTGGTGTCGATAATGGAAAAGAGAAAGCTCCTGTGATTCGCAAGCGAAAGGGGCCACAAAAGACAGACAGATGCCTACACTGCGGTGAGCTGGGCCACTGGAGAAGGAACTGTTCGAATATGGGGCCTGGCGCACAAGGTATGGAACTTTATGTTCATGAAACTTATTGTTCTATGGCCGTCTTCTCTACATCTTGGATTCTTGACTCTGGAGCTAGTGCTCACATATGTTGTATTAATCAGGATCTGATGCGAGGAAGGAAGCTGGACAACGATGAGGTGAAGATCAGAGTAGGCAGCGGGCAAAGCGTCGCGACTACTGCAATAGGATCTACCTCGTTGTTTTTAAATTCTGGATATGTACTATTACTGGATAATGTTTTGGTTTTGCCTAATGGGCTTAAAAACATTGTTTCTATTCCCGTTTTAGTTAAGAATGGTTACACTTTCCGTTTTATTGATGAACGATCAACATTTATTATGGTAATAAATTTGTAGGCTTTGCTTCTTTGATAAATGGATTGTATTACCTTAGTGTCCAGAATGAGTATGCAGTGAATACTATACAAAGGAAACGTAGTAGGCTTGAAATAAACCAACGATTGATATGGCACCTTCGACTAGGCCACGCTGGCGAACAAAAGATTCGTAAAATGGAGAAGGATGGGCTAATTGGCCCACTGGGATTGGATCCCTATCCTACTTGTGAATCTTGTCTCAAAGGCAAGATGGCTAGATCGCCCTTCACAGGGAGCTTTGAAAGGGCCTCACAAATCTTAGATTTAGTGCATACAAACGTTTGTGGTCCATTTGGATAAATGGCCAGAGGAGGTTTCCTTTACTTTATCACCTTTACTGACGACCATTCTCGATATGGTCTAGTGTACCTGATGAAGCATAAGTCTGAATCCATTGACAAGTTCAAGGAATTCAAGGCTTTAGTGGAAAATCAAACAAGTCAACGTATAAAAACTCTTCGATCTGATCGAGGAGGAGAATATATGAGCGACGAGTTTGACTTATACCTCAGAGAGAATGGTATAGTATTGCAACTCACACCTCCAGCGACTCCACAGTTGAATGGAGTAGCAGAGTGAAGGAATCGAACCTTGTTGGACATGGTTTGATCCATGCTTAGCTACACTGATTTACCCATTTCACTGTGGGGTCATGCGCTTCTTACAGCTGCACACATTTTAAATAGATGTCCATCCAAGTCCGTTCCTCTGATGCCCTATGAAATGTGGAGAAATAGGAAACCAAATCTTAACCACATAAAGATTTGGAGATGTCCGACTTATGTCAAAAAGACTAAAGTGGACAAGTTGGAGGCTAGGTTCTTAAAGGGACATTTCATTGGATATCCTGAAGATTCTCTTTTACCTGCACAATGATCAAAGGATCATTGTAGCCTTACAAGCCCACTTTCTTGAAGATGAGTTCATTCAAGAAGGAGGAGCGGGTAGAAGGATTATTCTAGAAGAACAAAATAAAACCCCACTGGATACATCTATACAGGGAGTGAGAACCAAACCTTCTGTAACACAACCACAACCACGATGATCGAATAGAGTATCTCAACCGTCTAAGAGGTATGGATATCTAATGCAGAGGGAGTTGGATCTCCATTATGTGTTAGAGGAGGATCATGGAGATGATCCCTCCACTTTTGATCAAGTAATGGTGGATGTGGATGCTGCTAGATGGCGTAAAGCTATGCAAACTGAGATCGATTCGATGCATGCAAACCAAGTCTGGAAACTTGTAGACCAACCTGAAGGGGTAAAACCAATCGGGTGTAAATGGATCTACAAGAGAAAGATTGGTGTTGATGGCAAAATAGACACCTACAAAGCCAGGCTAGTGGCGAAAGGGTATAGTCAAAAGGAAGGAATTGACTACGAAGAAACCTTCTCGCCAGTGGCTATGATCAAATTAATAAGGATTCTACTTGCAATAACAGCACACCTAGATTATGAAATATGGCAAATGGATGTCAAAACTGCTTTCCTAAATGGATCCCTAGAAGAGGATATCTATATGGAACAACCTAAAGGTTTTGAATCTGAGGAGCATATTCATAAGGTGTGTAAACTTGAGAGATCCATTTATGGACTCAAACAAGCGTCTCGTAGCTGGAATCTATGTTTTGATGAGGTTGTCAAAGGATTTGACTTCATCAAAAACGAAGACGAGCCCTGTGTTTACAAGAAGGTCAGTGGGAGCAAGTTGACATTCCTAGTGTTATATGTAGATGACATATTACTCATTGAGAATGACATAGGAATGCTCACCACAACCAAGAAGTGGCTTTCGAGTACATTCTCCATGAAAGACTTGGGAGAAGCGACCTATATTCTAGGGATTCGGATCTATAGAGATCGAACCAAAAGAATGATAGGACTTTCTCAAGCCCTTTACTTAGAAAAGGTCCTAAAACGGTATAGGATGGAAGATTCTTAGAAAGGGTTCCTACCAATGAGACATGGGATACATCTTTCAAAATCTATGTGTCCTCAAAGTGAGGAAGATAGAAAAGAAATGAACATTATACCCTATGCGTCTGCTGTGGGCAGCTTGATGTATGCGATGCTCTGTACTAGACTCGACATTGCTTATGCTGTGAGCGTTGTTAGTCGATTTCAAGCAAACCCTGGTAAGGAACATTGGATAGCTGTGAAGAATATCCTAAAGTATCTGAAAAGAACTAAGGATATGATTCTCACCTATGGAAGTGGTGACCTGAGGGTGGATGGGTACACTGATTCGGATTTCCAATCTGATGTTTATGACCGGAAATCCACCTCGAGATTTGTATTTACTCTAAATGGTGGAGCGGTGACTTGGAAAAGTTCCAAGCAAAGCACAACCGCAGACTCCACCACAGAGGCTGAATACATAGCTGTCTCGGAGGCAGTTAAAGAAGCTGTTTGGATTAGGAAGTTCGTTGAGGAACTTCAAGTGGTTCCTAGCATAAAGCTCTTGTTGCCACTTTATTGTGACAACACCGGAGCTATAGCGCAAGCGAAGGAACCTAGGTCTCACAATAAATCCAAACACATAAAGAGCAGATATCACATCATAAGAGAGATCGTTGCACGAGGTGAAATAGCTGTTTAGAAAATAGCCTCAGCCGACAATGCCGCTGATCCATTGACTAAGCCATTGGCACAGACGGTGCTGGAAAAACTTCTCGAAAGGATGGGTATTAAATACCACAACAAATGGCATTGAGTGCAAGTGGGAGATTGTTAGAGTATATGCTCTCAAATGCCATAAAGAGGATAGATTTATTGGGCATAAACATTGTAACTAAACTGTGGTTTTTCTATTAATATAAGGCAGTTGATTGTTGTTTTCTTATAGGCATTTGTAAGGTGTGAATAAATAACGTAAAATCCTTGATGACAAGGCGAACCTTCTACCTCCTATGGGATAGGAGGAAAGACACTAGAATTGTTTGACCCTTGACATCTAAAAGGGTTCGCAAGTCTAAGAAATATTGATTGGGCATCAATAGTGAATAAAGACTTGTATGATGTAAGTTTCGACAGAGAAAGTGTCAGTCGTACACTATGGAAATGGTAGTGGGAATCATAGACGTGCCAGTTGGATTGATATGTTCGAACACGACTCACATCAGTTCATCACATGGGTATTCACTCATTGACCGTCAATGATGAAACTGATAAGTAGTGATAGGTACGTGTGAATAGGGGTGGGCGTCGGGTGGGTAATTTGGGTTCGGGTAGTTCAGGTTCGGGTTTCGGGTAGCAAAATTGCTACCCAATCGAAACCCGAAATTTTCGGGTACCCTAAAAAACCGGGTACCCGAAATGTCGGGTTTCGGGTACCCGGTTTTTTGCAATCTGCTTTCAAAAGCAGATTGCAAGGTTGACTTTGCATTTTGCAAGCCTTTGCTTGCATTTTTTTTGTTTATTATTTTTAATATTATTAATATTCATTAGAATATAAAATTAAGAAATAAGTTAAGATTTAACAATTAATTCATTTACAATTAACGACTAATCAATAATTAACAAGAACTAAGAATAAACAATAAATAGCTCATTCGATTAAATTAAGTCAAACACAAATTAAACATCAAATTCAACATACCCCGGTCAAATTACAAATTAAGCACCAAATGTAAATTGTCTATTACATTGCATAACTAATTCAAATAGAATTACAACTCAACATAAAATATTGAAATCAACTAATTACTACTTAAAATTGAAAAACCTCCAACATATCTCAAATAAACATTTTATCAAACACTTTGTGGGCAATGAAGAAAAGAGATAACTATTGAAAACTTTGTGAACAAATACAAACTTTTACCTTCAATAATCTTCAATGAGATGTAGGAGAACAATGCCGGTGATGATTTGAAGTGGGGATGAATGATTAGAGGAAATTGAAATTAAAGTAAGAGGTGAAGGGTTTGGCTTCAAAGTTTTCTTTTCTTTTCCTCTATTTCTGCTTTGCTTTCTGCTGCCTGCCCCTCCGTTTAAATTACTTATATGTATATAAATTATATTTTTTTTTTGGCTTTCACAGGGTCGGGTACCCGATCGGGTAATCGGGTAGGTAGTTCCTACCCGATACCCGATTTTTTCCTAAAATCTGTAACCCGAATTACCCGAACCCGATCTGGTCCGGTGGGTACCCGAAAACCCGACCTGAACGCCCAGCCCTACGTGTGAACCTCTGACCTAAGAAATCGAGTTGAAGATGTACTTGTGACATCAAGTCTGTCATCAGAGTAGTTAGATTCAAATCACCTGTTGGTGGAATCAACCTCGAAGTGCGACTTGAGGGCAAGTAGCATTGTTAACTGATTTGCAATGTGGAATTTATTCTCTCATAAGTGAATGAGTAAAATGTCCTATGCGATCATGAATAAGTGAGGATGAAAGTCTTTGGCCAAAGCATTTAAATACCTCGACTTATTATGAGCTTAGGCATATGGTCAAGTTATATGAGTTTGACTTTAAACCATGACTCTTACTTGACTGGGATATAAGAATAAAAGGTTTATACACGTACGGTATTCACGGCGTAAAGGTTTGGAATGATCCTATTCATTCGTTCTCAATTGGGTTACAGTGTGAGCCACGAGACTGGCTAGGTGCCACTCACACCCCTTTGGATTCCTCCCAATTGCCTTTTGAGACGAACCTAAAGAGTCGCGTTTAAAGGAAGTGCAAAAGGAAAAACATGGGAAAAAGACTTGAGAGAAATTCACGGTATTGGGTGCCGTAATTAATTAATTAATTATTGAATAATTTATTTAATTAATTAAATTAATGAGTTAATTAATTTCTTGGAGAGATTGAATTATAAATTAATTAGGAATTAAATTAATTGGATTATCAATTTATTTATTGGATAAATAAACTATCCAATTAATTAATTAGCAAGCAAGACGAAAGCCCGGGCTTCCGAGCCCACTAAGGGGTGGCCAAATAGGGCTCTTGCATGCTAGTGTTATTGTTTCATAATGGTATAAATATATCACAAGGTGAAAAATAACACAAGGCAACTTACATAACTCTCTCTCCAAGAAAAAGTCTCTCACCTCTCTCTCCCTCTCTAGCCGTCTTTGACAAGGAAGAAAGGAGGAGCTTTTCGTTTTTGATTCCAGCGTGACGAATTAGAGACGTTGGCAAATTCGGCGTTAGAGAAAATGATCACGTTCAGAAATCAACATACGCGAGAACGGTAATTTTTCTATACACAATTAAACACGAGGATTAGAGATGATTCGGGCTTTGGGAATTAAATTTACTTTCCGCTGCGTTTTATTCATATAATTCCCAACAAAATTTTCCACAGATTTGCTATTTTGGCCACCTTCATTATTTTTCCACTTGTGGTGGAAAGATGTGTTCTTTGAATAACCACCACGATTTTCATAACCACGTCCACGTCCACGTCCATATCCAATACCACGACCTCTACCACGGCCACGGCCACAGCCACGACCACGACCACGATTTGGTTCATTATTAAAATGGTTATGGGTTGTTACATTTACTTCAGGGAATGGAGCAGAACCAGTTGGACGGGACTCATGATTTTTCATCAAAAGCTCATTATTTTGTTCAGCCACAAGTAGGCAAGAAATTAGTTCAGAATATTTCTGAAAACCCTTTTCACGATATTGTTGCTGCAGGAGCACATTGGATGCATGAAAAGTGGAGAATGTTTTTCCTAACATATCCTCATCACTGATTTTTTCTCCACACAATTTCAATTGAGAACTGATTCTAAACATTGCAGAGTTATACTCACTTACGGTTTTGAAATCTTGCAATCGTAAATGCATCCAATCATAACGAGCTTTTGGAAGAATAACAGTTTTCTGGTGGTTATACCTTTCTTTCAAATTATTCCAAAGAATAAGTGGATCTTTTATAGTAAGATACTCACTTTTTAAGCTTTCATGAAGGTGGTGACGAAGAAAAATCATAGCTTTGGCCTTTTCTTGATTAGATGCTTTGTTTCCTTCTTTGATTGTGTCTCCAAGACTATTTGCATCTAAATGAATTTCCGCATCTAATACCCAAGATAAATAATTCTTCCCCGTAAGGTCAAGAGCCACAAAGTCAAGTTTTGCAAGATTCGTCATTATAATACTATCATCAAAGTATAAGAAAAGTTAGATAACAATCATCAATTACATAAATGCAACATATCTTGTAGTAAATAATTTTAGGCACCCACGAGTCATACTTGTGCATGCATATTTTCATATCGAATTAAAACATCATTAATTTACCATAACAGTGGACTAAAGATATTGACATGGATTATTTTTCAAATAGAATAATAAAAAAAATAAGAACCATATATGAATCAATTGAATTCCTGCCAGGGCTTATGAAAGACATATCATCAAATATATAAATCATTATCAAAAATACAAACATATAATATAGCAATCAAAGCATATATCAAGAACTACTTTTAAAGTGAATTTGTGTTGAATTAAAAAGGCACTTGTACCAATGATTCAATAGCCCTTATTCAAGCAATTTTTTTTTAAACTAACATCTGAGACGGATCGTGCTGATAACGTGTTATGAAAATAACCCCAAAATATTATAAAATTGAGAGACAATAAAATGAGAGAATGAGAGAATTCTTTTATTGATATTTTTGTGTGTTTCTACAATACAATGTCATAGCCTATTTATAGGCACAAAACAAGAATCTCAAAAGTTTATTACCTAAAAATAGGAGTAAATATATTTACTCATATTAATGAAGAAAAGTGAGAAGACATGGAGATGAAGATGTTTTGGAAGTTGTATAGACATCCACAAAATAATTATTCATAACACCACCAACGTTTATAATGGGAATTTTATGGTGAATCAAAATCAATATATATCGTTAAACCTGTCAAAAATTGAGTCTTAAGTGCCGAGCTTAGAGTAGCTCAAACTCAAAATCATTGGGTTTGAGTTTTATAAGTTCAAACTCAGCTCATCAACTATTTTCTTTGGCCTACCTCAAACGTGGTTCACATTTTTTATGATTTTCAGGCTTATTTCGGGTCGGCTCACGTTATCTTTTTTTTTTTTTTTTTAAAAAAAAAGGTCCAATGAAATACATAATAAGAGAATAATTATGAATAATACACTAAATAACAGTTTACGATAATGATTATGTATAATTCCAAATTTTATTAAAGAATCAAGAAGTCTACGACAATGATTTTAGTCCTTCCCAATATATATATGGGATCACATGAAAAAGTTGAAACTTCTTATAGAATTTTTTAAACAAAATTTTACACTTACTAATACATATTTATTTATCCACTTAGATCCTATATACGTTAGCTTAACAATAGAACAAAACACTAAATTAGAGGTTAAAGTTATGATTACGAGTTATTCGGGCTAAGCTGAATGAAACGCAAGCTCGGCTCAAAAATTAATCGGGTTCAATTTGTTTATTCAAACTCGGCCTTGTTCACATTCAATTAGACTTTGCTCAACTATAAACGGACCAATTAATCGCGCTTCAAGTGGGTCTGATTCAATTGACAGTCTCGTATATCGAAGTATGCAGAGACATAATGGTCAAAACATCTCAAACACCACGATGTATGATAGAGTTGGGACTGTGACCATTACCAAGACACCATCCCCACCATAAATTTTTCCTGGTCAAGAGTGGAAATAATTCCAAGTCTTCGTAGAAATGAACGAACTTTATAGTAAACGTCAATGGAATGGGACCCCTCCTTACCAAGTCTTTCCCTCGGAGTCTTTTTGGTCTCGGTGGAATAATTTTTGAATGAATGCATCGAATTTTTACTGGACTAAATTCATCCAATAAAGTGATTGTAAAAAGTAAAAACCATCTCACTCACTTTTTAAGTCAACGGTATACGATGGAACGATAAGATAGGTCCAGAAACCGATTGGTCTATGTTGAGCTATGTAGATTAAATTATTAGTAGTCCATTTGGTTTCATATCAAAACGAATATCATCACTTATTATTTTTATATATCATCAATTCATCATTGTCTCATTTACCTTCTCGCAATTTCCAGGAAACAGACTTCATGGAAAAATGGGGCATGCAGATTGACCAATGAATTAACAAACAGCAAAATAATAAACAATACCATATAAGTGGAAGTCGAAAAAATTTATGGAAGACCCGATCTGTTGGTTCTAGTGCTTTTATCACCACATATTTATGTTGGAGTGACTTTTGATTGCACAACACCTATGTAAAAACCATCCACCCCAATACAAATATGTGGTGATGAGATCACTAAGACCAACAGACCGAGTCTACCATAAAATTTCCCAAGACTTTCAACAAATACAATCAAGTTCTCGAGTTCAAATTTGTATGCATAAAATCAAACTCTTGTATATCCCCCAAATCTTCATTGGAAATATCGCGCAACACTTGACAGTTGCTCGGATATCACACCTTAGGCACGAATGGATGACACGCCATTTCTTATTTGTCAATTTTTCAAATATTTTTCTTGTTTATTGTTGACATCTAAAAATATCTTAAAAAATGTTACAAATACTTTCCCCCGTCTGAAAAAATTCAAATTTACTTGATAAATAGATTTAAGTGGCATTTCTCTCAAATTTTCTTTAAAAAAGTCAATTTTTTACTATTCATGATTAAATAATAGACTCAATAACTAAGTGACCTTTATACACTAATATCTGAATATAGTCATCAAAATTATCACATATCGTGATTCAAAATGATGCAAAATACAGAATAAGTTCCACTTTGAATATTTTGGACGCCCTTAATCGATGAGTTTAACTTAACTATGTCTCAATTTTTTTAAGAAAATAAAAATCCAATCATACCAATTTTCTAAAAATAAAAAAGAATAAAAAAAGATTGCAATTTTTCTTACAAAGAAAAACATATCACTATGGCTCCTGCTTATTATACTTTTTTCGATAAAGAAAAACTCATTAAACCAAAATCTCGGCTCCCTTAAAAATAAATTATCTTATATTTTCTAAGGAAATAAGAAATGAGAAATAGCGTATCGCATGTATCGTATAAATGACATGTGTATAAAATATTTTTTGACTTTATATGTTTTATACATTTATCGGATATATATAATATGCAATACAAGATACAACACCATTTTATAATAGAGAATCTGCGTGTTTATAATAATTTATAAGGGGCTTTAATCCTTATAGATTCCACAAGACGTCATACCTCACGTCATAAGAACTAAACAAATAATGATAGGGAAACAAGACTTCCACAAAGCAAATGGATTAATAAAACCTTCATCTCCTCCTCATTTTTGTTACCTCTCTAAGTTTATCATTTCTTAGATCACTTACTACAACAACAAAAATGCTTCCTCCAATGTTCTGCACTATCGTCTTCTTTCTTCTCACTATACATCCCATTTTCACTTCTTCTTCTTCTCCATCTCTCTCATACACTGATCACTGTTCTTCCACACTCCCTGCAACCACCCCCACCATTCATATCCACACCCCCCCACTTCCTTACTTCCGCACTTCTCGCTTCTCCGGCGGAAACAAACTTTTCGCCGAAAAACAATCCAACCAAACATACTACTACGTCGGAAAAGCTCTTACATTCCGACCCGGCCGTAGTTTCTACGAAACTAACACCAATGGCGTCTACAAAATTGAAGCTGTTTTATACTTCCGGTCACCTTACCGGTACTATCACGAAGCTCGAACCGATAACAGCTATGGCGGATCGTATCGCCATCGGAGCACGCCACGTGGCCCCGGGACTATTCGATTCTCGTTGAACGGGTTCTGGTCAGATGTTTCCAGGAAGCTTTGTATGGTGGGATCAGCTTCATGGCAAGTTGAAGATGGCAGAACGGTTAATCTTGATGCTGTTCTTAAGCTTAACTATGGTAGTGATCATCATCATAATCATAATAATCACACTATATATAATAGTGTTATTAGTGGATCTTTGGAGAGTGTAAGCTCTGTTAATGATGAAACTTACTTCGACCCGATTTTGATCTTCAGTTTTCCTGATGTTTCAAACTATAATTACTCGTTGGTTTCACATGTCGACGGGTTTTATGGAGGTTCAAAAGACGGGTTTCTCGGTTTGGAACCACATAGTTTTTGCAGGTTGCTGTATGGGAGAGCAACTTTTTTGGAGATGGAGTACGCAATTGATGGATTGTTGCCTCGTTTTGTGTACTTGTACCCGATTCAGTGTTCGGAGGACGAAAAGAAGCTAAGGTATGTTGTAAAGTTTCAGAATATGAGTTATGGTTATGATGATTTTAGTATTGATTCGACTTTCGTTGGAGAGGCGTCGTGGGATGATGATCATAATCAGCTCAATGTCGTAGCTTGTCGGATTTTGAATCCGATTAATCGTTTAGGGGATGCAGTGGGGGCTTGTACAATGAGGCTTAGCTTGAGGTACACTGCAATCTGGACTATTAGAGATGATGCAAAGATTGTTGGACAAATCTGGAACATTGATGATTTGAAAAAGATTAATCTCACAAGTTATGATGGGGGTAGTGAGATTGATTTTCCAGGGCTGAGATATGAGTACACTGAATTGGATAAAGCTAAAAGATCTTGCCTTGTGAAGAAGAATGTGAAGAAGGGTGAAATATATCCAGATGGGCATTCATACGATATGAAATTCGATATGTCTGTTAAGAATTCGAAGGGCGAGCAATTCGCTTGGGGCTATGCAAGTCCCCTTTTCGTAGGAAACGAGTTATACGAAATGAACAATCGGCTTATTGAAGCAGACTCTGTGGGAACCGTGTCCGACACTGGATTTGCTGTAATTTCCGAGCCTGAGAGAAATGCCGTTCCATTGAATATCAGCTACAAAATAAGCATAAACCCTTTTCCTCATGCCAAATTTGGTAATTCGTTGTCGACCCTTAACTTGTCGAGGAATATTCAAGGTCAAATCGAGATCAATGCTGAAGGAGTGTATCGTAGTGAAACAGGACACCTCTGCATGGTGGGGTGCAGAAAGCTTCACAATTCTACAGATTGTGAGATTCTTGTGAATTTTGATTTTTCTCCTTTGAATGAAAAACGAGGGAGTTTTAGTCTTACATAGGGAACTATCCGAAGCACACGAACGAAAAAAGATCCTCTTTTTTTCGATAATTTGAGTTTATCATCTGCTGCATTTAGTACTTATGTGGCTAAACAATCCATATGGAGGATGGATTTAGAGATCGCCATGGTTTTAATATCCAACACGCTCTCATGTGTATTTATAGCATTACAAATTTTCCACGTGAAGAGAAATCCCGAGACCCTCTCGTGCATTTCGCTTGTCATGCTTGTAATACTCTCACTAGGCCACATGATTCCACTTGTTCTAAACTTTGAAGCCCTTTTCTTGAGAAACCGGGGTAAGCAAGCGTTAATGCTTAACACGGGAGGATGGATTGAAGCTAATGAAGTAACTATTAGGATTGTAACTATGGTGGCATTCTTGTTGCAAATTCGTTTACTCCAATTAGTTTGGACTTCAAAAACGAGCGAAGGGATTGAAAACGGCTCGTGGGTTGGAGAGAAAAAAGCCGCCTTTGTTTCGTTCCTGTTGTACATTTTGGGTGGATTGGGTGCTTTACTATTGAACTGGATCAGAAAGTATTCTCTGTGGGGGGGTTTATGGTCTTACGGTGGTCTAGTTCTCGACGGTTTTCTTGTCCCGCAAATCTTACTCAATATTTTTCGGGGTTCAGCAGAGAAAGCTCTGTCTCACACGTTTTACATTGGCACGAGCGCGATTCGGGTGGTGCCACATGCTTATGATCAGTATAGAGCTCACAATTATCCAACGTTCCATGTTAACGGGACATATTATTATGCGGATCATAATGCAGATTTTTACTCAACAGCTTGGGATGTTGTGATTCCATTAGGGGTTATCGCGTTGGCTGTGATCGTTTTTCTACAGCAGAGGCGTGGTGGCCGTTGGATCGTTCCTCAAAGATTCAGGGAATTGCAACTGTATGAAAAGGTGCCTACAATTAACAATGAGTGAATGTTTTTTTTTTTTCTGTAATAAACAATGAGTGAAGTTTAGATAGAGTCTTGGCAATGTATCTGTATTTATATGTTTTCAGTTCAATGAATCAGCAGAAGTTTAACTATCCCTTTTTGTAGCTTTAACCATTTATCAGTATCTTGTCGCTTGGTTTGCTGGATAAGGCTTGATTGACTATTTATCAAATGAAATCCAGTGTTTGAATTTCGATACTTAGGCAGTTAGGCTTGATCGTCGGCCCAATACTCGATCCACCATCCAATTAACAATTTATGAATGAGCGCAAGTTGCAATTTTAGACAGAACCTGATATAGATTAGGGTTTCAAGGTGTCAACCGGTTGGCCCGGTATCTTGGTCCGGGCCACTAACAAGCCCAGGCCAAAAGCCTTTTAAACCAGGCCCGGACCCGCTAGAGGCCGGACCTATAACCTGAACATCTTTAAACATTAGGCTGCAAAACAAATAAATACAAATGATAGCTCTAGTGGTCAAGGAGGAACGGAACCGGGTTCGAAACCGCTATCGACTATTGGCCTTATTTCGATATTTATTTGTTTTGTAATTAAAAAAAAAAATTAAAGGTCTTGAAATTTGAAACATTGCATCAGTTCATCAGTCAAGATCTCAAAACCCTTGAAAAGTTCAAAAAAAAACAAAAAAAAAACAAGAAGGTAGATTTCTTAGGACCATAAAGAAATCAAGCAAAATAAAAATAAAAAGTGGCTCGAACAGGCCCGAATCAATAGCCCATACCTGGATTGGGCTAATAGTAGTCGGGTCAGTCTAAGCCCAACCCGGATGGTCCCACTGTAAATATTTAATGGGCCGGTTCAAGATGGGCTTGGACCAACCAGTTGACTCTTTCAGGAGGGTTAGAAATAAATCAGTCTAGCGGAGTAATATATTATTCAAACTTGTTAGACTAATTATCGAGTTTGAAAATTTGTGATTGAATTAGGAGTAATATATTATTTAGACTTGTTAGACTAATTATCGAGTTTGAAAATTTGTGATTGAATTAGAACCGCTTTTTACACACTTTATGCATTCTTATACTTGTTGAATAATAATCTCTTTTGGTTTATTTAAACTTTGAAAATTATTTTAGAATGATGATTAATTGAATATTGGACAATTTAAAAACACAGACATTACTTATTTATCAAAAGCTAATTATTTTCAATGAATAACTCATATAAAATACCTTTTCATGTTAAAAGCAAGGGTTAGCAATATGCCTTAAAAACTAAATAAAAAATAAATTGTATTTTTACTCTCGAATAATTTCTTCGTATTTGTATTTCATACGTGCACCTGTGAATTAATTTTTTTTCCCGTTCTCGTACTTTTTAGTTAATTTTTCATGATAACGTTTAAACAAAAAATCATAATATATTCGTATGTATTAAAGATCAACGTTTAAACAAAAAATCGTAATACATTCGTATGTATTAAATATCAAATTTTTCGCGTCCCTCATTTACTAAATTACAACTCAATCTTCATTAACAAGAAAATAAGAACTGCTGAAACAGTGAAACTATAGCTTGAACTCAGAAGAGTTCCAAAAACAGGATTGAAAAAACATTAAACATTAAACAAGATCAAGTGATCTTAATCCTCAATCCTCTTATTACTTCTCATTCTTTACATGCAGTGCCGTGGCTTTGCACAAGGGGCAGCAGTTCTTCCGAATTAACCACTTCTTGATGCAATCCGCGTGATACTCATGTCCACAATCAAGCGTTCCGATAAACTCGTGTTCTCGATAAAGATCATCTAAGCAAACACAACATGCTTCGACACCTTTATCATCATCAGTGTCATCTGGAGATGGTAATCTCGTTTTCAATTCCCTCGCGATAATTTCTTCATTCAAATCATCGTTATTTGTATCGTTATAAACCAGATCTTCATTACTGTGTAGCTCCGGCGGCATGAAACTTCTAAACCTCGCGAGAGCGGAGTCGTTGTAGAGAAGATGTTGACTATCGTCATATACTCGACCGAAGTTTATGATGATGTGATGTAGCTGAATAAGTGTTGCATTGTCAATTGTTGATAATTGCGGAGGAAGAGGAAGAGCAAGTCGTCGATCATCGGCCATGGTATAATATTATGCAAGATTTTCAGCAAACCCTAGAATTTTGGGAGAATTATGAAAGAAAAAAGGCCTAAAATTGATTATATATATATATATATATATAGGGTCAAGATCTAATACATACCCTCTCTTAGATAAGATCTGAGACTCAATATACACCATTGGATACATTAAGTCCAACAGTCCAAAAAATAAGAAAGAAACAGGCAGAAAAAAATGGAAAATAGGAATTAGGGGTATAATGAACAATTGGACGAATTTATCACCAGTCAAACAAAAAACCGATGATATATAATTCGTTTGCTTTGTAGAAAGTGTCAGCCGATGAATTTGATTGCATATCCTTGCTTGGTAATAATTGAAAGAGTGAAACCTTATTTCTTTCGTAAAAAAGGTACAAGAGGCGAACTGGGAGCTGTACAAGAAACAAAAAGCGGCGGAAGCATACTTATATGAGAAGGAGAAAGATGCGCAGGCACAAAAAGTTGCAGCAGACGCTGCATACTATGGGCGCAAATAATGGATGGAGATTTGTATGCAAAGAAGAAGAAAGCAGAAGGGATGATAGCGCTGGCTGAAGCTCAGGGGACATACCTGCCCACACTTGTAGATGCATTGGGAGGAAACTATGGAGCAGTTAGGGATTACTTGATGATAAGTGGTGGAATGTATCATAAAAAAGTATAACGTGTTAAAATGCACCGTATATCGCTATTTGTATTCACGGGATACCTGCTTACATTCGACTATGTAATTATTAAACTAATTTTCTGTATTGCATTTAATACCATACTGTATAATCACGTTATATGGACTATATAATGAAATATAATAAACTGTATATTGATGATTAATGTACGGTATAATATATACACAAAAACTAGTTGCATGATCACTTGCATCAACTGTAACTACGCATATGTGCTGTTGTATATCACACTTATATCTACTGTATATCGCTATTTGTATTCACTGGATACCTGCTTACATTCGACTGTATAATTATTAAACTGACTTTCTGTATTGCATTTAATACCATACTATATAATCACGTTATATGGACTGTATAATGAAATATAATAAACTGTATATTGATAATTAATGTACTGTATAATATAATGCAGAATTCGCAATTATGATTCTAAAAAAAAAATGAATTTGGAAGCAGAATTGATGAATGATGAAGAGATTTCAAATTCTAATAATTAAATTGATAATTTCTGTAAATAGATCGAATTATAATTAGAAATAAAAATAAATTGGGAAGCAGAATCTGTTATGGGAGCAATATCAGGAATCTGTTATGGAAAGTATGAGTTTGTTATGTTTTTGCTGACTAAAATGCCCCTACCAGCATTAAAATAATTTATATAATCCGAAAAATGAGATAAACCCACACCTTGGGATCAAATTGAATCAGAGGCCTAGATTGGGTCTTAGATCTTACCTAATGACAAGGTATGTATTTGATCCATACCCTATATATATATATATATCTCCACAAGACGTATAAGTATTTTTCTACTTAAAATGACTCTTACCCCATCTTCGAAAAGAAAATTCACAATTTTTGGAATTCAATTTATTATACATTTTTTAATTTCTTTTTGCTTTTGGTTTTCCAAAATAGATGTTTTGTAGAATACAAATTCTACTTTATTTAACGTTGAATATTTTCATATTTCTATATGATTTTCTTGAATTTAACATGTTAATTATCTTAAAATATATCTATTTTGAAAGGATTTCAAAAAATTAGAAATTTACAACTAAAATGGTTAATTAATAAAAAATAGGATATCGGTTTGAAATTTTTAAATAAAGAATTTATATTAGAAAATACAATTAATATAACATAAGGAAGACGTCTGATGATTTTTTTGGGTTCAAAATTGTTTGGATGGTCTTAGATTGAAAAATATTATGTGAGTTTATTTGGGCATAGAAGTTTATTCCCAAGGATTTTCGAGTAATTTTTCCTAATTTTTTTATTGTAAACCAAAAGAATGAAAAGATTGGTTCTACAAAAAGGTAAGAGATTAATAATAATATTATTAATATGTTTTTAGAATCGAGAATAGGAAACCTAAAGCAACACAATCTAATGAGTTTTAGTTTATCTAATGATTAAATATTGAATTTTTAAAGGGTTAATGTTAGCTATAGTTCCAAAAATATCAAGTTTGTTTCATTTATGTCTTTAAAGTAAAATTTGTTATGCTACCATCCCCGGAGTTATATTTTCATCTTATATTAGTCCTTTTTGATGATTTTTGACCAAAATAGCCGGTTTTCAGTTGCGCTTTGGTCCTCGAAGTATCAAATTTATATATATCACTTTGGTCTTTAGTCCTAAAAAAATTGAATAGCAATTTTTTTGAATAAAAAATAAATACAAATTACTTTCTGTGACAGCATGTGAATAGAACTTGTGACTGGCGTCTTATTACCAAAAGGTTGTTAGTGAAAACTACACTAATTAAAGAATACTTGTTAGTCTAGTGGAATCAGCTTTCACTTTCATGTAGAAGGTCCTAGGTTTAATTTCAAATTGTCATAAGTTGTGACTTTTCTCTCCTTATTTAGAGTCTTATAAGGTCTACGTGGCCCTGATTAAAAACTATCTGCTTAGGTTGGTCGGGTCAGGATATCCCCTTTCGTCTAAAACTTCAAAAAAAAAAAAAAAAAAACTAGTACATAATAAGCCATAAACTGACAAATTCGAATTTATTCAATTAATGTAAATAAGAAAATACAAATATTTTCCTTACCTCCAACTGATACAAATAACAAAATATGTAATATACTTAATTGAGCAGTAGACCCCAAATCCATGGAAAAATCTATGCTACACCCGGTATGTTGGTCCTAGTGCCTTCATCACCACACATTTGTGTTGGGATAGGTGGTTTTTATCACCCACCACCTATGTAAAAACCACCCACCCCAATACAAATGTGTGATGATGAGGACACCAACTCCAATAGACCGGGTGTAGCATAGAATTACCCCAATTCCATGATCACTATCATCATTTGTGTATTCAACTATACGTGGACCCCACATTATAAATGATTCTGTTTTCTTGACATTTTAAGTTTAATTAGCTCGTAGATTTAAAGCGCAATTGATGAGGGATCAAAGTTCTGTCACATGAGGAGCACATGGAGATGCGATCTGATCCGGCTCATGACAGACTAAAACATAGGTTATTTAAATATGGACTGCACTTGCTCGAGTCAAGATGCCTAAGTACCTACTTCGATTGGATCAAGTCGTTTCGTACTTCTATATGATAATAGGTATCAATAGTGGAAGGCTTCAGCACCCTCTCAATTTGATAGTGTTTTAATGTTGTCTTCTCTCCTCTTTAGAGTCAAGAGCAAATAATGATTATTTATCATTAGTCTCGGATATTTATAGTGCTGACGATGGGCTATGGGCCAAAGTTCCTCTAACTAGCCCACTTAACAATAATTATAATATATATAATACTATAATTAAGGCATTTCACCCCAGCAAGCCCATTGGGTCTATTCGATAATGGGCCCTCAGTCCGCAAGCCCAATCTCTGAACTTGGACTATATCGATCTAGTCCTAATTTCATGAAGCTAAAATAATGAAAATACCCCATGAACTGTAGGTCACATTATAATGCCCCCTGCTCCAGAGTATTTTCTTGAGAGTAGCCGGGAGTAGGAAGTTGTCCTGATTTAGAAAGCCTTTGAGATGACTTTTCAATTTATTGCCGGTATGATAAATTTGAATTTGATGTTTTTTCATGGCTGCTTTGTGATTACTATGTAGATGGCGACATAAAATAGGGATGTATTTGTACATCTCGAGCGCCCCTCGAAATGGTCCTTAGTGGGCGAAACAACGGCTTGCCTCGAGGCGGTATGATACGAGTATAACTCGAGCGAACCTTCGTTTATGAGGTTTTGATAGAGTTATGTGCCCGACAAGTCATTTATTGGCCACTAGAACTTAAGTACTATGACAATTTTGTCTTTCGTACCATATCAAACCTATTGGAGAGATTCTTTATCTCATAGATAGATTTAATTAGTCTAGATAAAGATCCCATGGATTACATAAGGCTAGGGGAGTAGTCGCAGACTATGGAACGCTCTCGAGGGCTGTGATCCTAAATCCTAGTTCCAAGTCATAGAGACTGTGAGATTAGGAATATCACGGTCTCGCTAAGACTTGTCTGTATGTATCATTCTTAAAAGGGAGAGTGTCTTGTTCCTTAGAGAATGACGAGTCGGGTTAATGCATGCGCAGAGATCCATACTTAGGTGAGTATGAGATTAAATGACCCCGCAAGGACATCTCGTTGGTTCTAGTCGAACTAGAAGTCCTTCGGTTTTGTATTGAGAGATTAGCCCTCTGACTTGAGATATTATAGCTGGGAAGTGTGCTGCCCACTATACTTTGATATACATGTGCACCCCAGGATAGTCATATGGTGATGTATGTTCTGTATAGTCTGGCAGTATGACGGAACGGTGACATCATATTCTGTTGTGTAACTCTGAATGTGATAAAAGCCTCCGGCCGAAGCGAAGTCTCATATGAGGGGTTGTTGATCCCTGCTTAGAAGACCGGATCATTAGTGTTTCCAACACAGTCATAGTTTCTAAGGTTATTGGGGTTTCAACCGTCGCCAAACCCTAGACCTTGGACAGGAAAATGATGGAAGAGTTCGACTCACATGAAGATCGTAACTTGGATAGGTGTGCTTTTCATTGTTAACATCGAAGAAGTCATAACGACGTTACTAGACATCGATCCATGACCAATAGGTACCTTAGATTTGGTGAAATTAATTCAAAGTCTAATTAATTGTTTAGATAGTTAATTTAGCCATTGGGATAGAACCTATTGCTAGCTTGTTAATGAGTCTAAGGGGTTACACACTTAACTTAATATAGTACCTATTGGCAAAGTTAATTCTTTGTGAACTAATGGATAGATTAATTAATTTGAATATATTTACTAATAGGGAAAAAGGAATAAGTTTGTCTTATCCATAAGTCAACACATTTTTATATATATATATATATATTATGTATCTAAATATATATGGTAAAATCTATTTAATTAATTAGCTAATTAATTAGTTATATGGAAAGATCTTATCCACACCAACTCTTTGGATTCACACAATTCTCAGTAATCAGCGAGTGCTAGGGAGGAGCCTAGAACTTGCGAAGTTCGACCTTCACATGAATTCGAAAAAGTTACTAGGCGGGCAATGGAGCCTCGACCGAGACTATTCAAGCCCAGGGGGTTTATTTTTTATTGCCACCTTTGTTTGTGATGCATGCTTCGCCCCAAAGAGACGTGGTATGCACTTTTCCCTAAGGGAACTTATCGTCTTAAAGAGGACTTGGGATTTTTAGGCTTCATGTTGTCCCAAGGTGGCATGCACTGCTTTGACTCAAGGCATCGTGGGTCTTGCCTAAGATGACATGTGCCTTGCCTTGAGACAGGGTCAAGAGACTTTGCCTCGAGGCAATGGAGCAAGGGCTTTTGCCTCAAGGCGAGGGGGCAAGGACTTTTTCCTCGAGGTGTGGGGGCAAGGTCCCTTGCCTAAAGTTGAGAGGGCGAGGTGTTAGGAATCCTTTTGAGCAAAAAACACAACGGAAGAATTGAGGATTCCTAGAGTCGAATCACTTTAACGTGGATTTGATGATTTTCAAGGTTTTAACAAAAATAAACGAAATTGAGTACCTTTTCGATTTCGTTTTCTTGAATTCGCGTAACAACAACTCTCTCAGAATTCATTTCTCCAAAGATTCACACGAAACGAGCCTTCCAAAGATCCCTAAAAATCTCTCCTTGTGGTGGTGGTGGACGGCTAGAGAGAGAGAGAGTAGGAGTTTCCTTCTTTTTGTGTTATGCAATTAGGGTTAGGTTACTTGTTACATAGTTGGAGATCTATTTAACTCTACTGACTTATGCAAGAAGTAAGAGACCCTTTTGGGACTCCTAGTGGCCGCCCCTTAGGGCTCCATGGATGGTCAAGGTGGGCTTTAGTTTGCCCGGTCAACTTAGTCCACCTCTTAATATATATTTAATTTAAATCCTATTTAAATTCAATATATATATTATTAATTAATTCCATTTAATTAATTCTTTATTTAAATAATTTAATTTAATCTAATTAAATTAAATATTTAATTTATTGATTTACTATTAAATCAATCAGTCTAATTAATTTTATCTTTCTAAAAGATTAACACAAAAAGACATCATGTTCGTTTCTTATAACGCAACTCTTTAGGTTCATCTCAATTGGCAATGAGAGGAATTACCATAGGATGTGAGTGCCACCTAGCCAGTCCCGTTGACTCACATCGTAACCCAATTGAGTACGAAATGAACGAATCATTCACGAACCTCTAGACCATAAATACCGTATGTGTATAAGTCCTTCACTGACGTATCCCGATCAAGTGAGAGTCAAGGTATATGTCAAACTCACTAAACTTGATAATGTGCATTAAATCATAGCATAATGAAGTTACCAAACTACCTTCAATGTCTTACATGAGTTAGTTTCATTGCTTTGGCCAAAGACTTATAATTTCATTTGCCTATGATCGCACAGGATACTTTCTCGTTTACTATCAAGACAGTGAATCCCATCCTGGCTATCACTTTACAAGTGCTACTTGACTCATTAAGATCGCACTTCGAGGTCAGCCCCACTTAAGGGTGATTTGGGCCTAACTACTCTAGCAATAGATTCAACAATACAAGTACATTGATGATGACCCTTCAGGTATAAGGCTCACGCATACTATTATGATCAGTAATCCAATCATTGACAGTCACTGAGTAAATGCCCATGTGATCGGATTACTACGAGCCGTGTTCGAATAAAACACTTCCATTGGTATATCTATAACACGTGTTCTCACTATCCCATAGTGTTTGATAAGCATTCTTTGTCAGAGCAAGTGTCATACAAGTCGAATCTTAATGCCCAATTAAGATTCCTTGACTTGTGAACCCTCTTAAGTGATCAGGTGTCAGACTCTTCCCGTGCCACTTCTTTATTCCATAAAGGGCGAAGAGTCAACCTAGATACACATGGACTATTTGTTCAATATTTATTAATGTTATGAAGTTTTATATGAACACAAGAATAAATGTCTTTATTAAAGATAAGTTCGTACAACATAATTAGATACCCTATACAATCTATTTGTTCTCATTGGCATCTAGGGCATATACCTAACAATCTCCTAATTGCACTTAATGCCAGTTGCTATGGTATGTAAAACCCATCTTCTCAAGATGTCACTGTGGCACCGCCTGCGCCAATAGCTTAGTGAGTGGGTCAACCATGTTGTCCGTTGAGGCTATTTTCTGCACGAAAATATCGCCTCTTTCAACGATTTCTCGAATTATGTGATATCTCCTCTCTATGTGTTTGAATTTTGTTGTGAGACCTTGGTTTCCTAGCTTGTGCGATGGCTCTATTGTTGTTACACCAAAGTGGAAATGACAGCTCCACACTACGAACAACTTGAAGTTCTGTTATGAACTTCTTAATCCAAACAACTTCTAGGCTGCCACATATTCAGCTTCAGTAGTGGAATCAATAGTTGTGCTTTGCTTGTAACTTTTCCAAGACACTGCTCCACCGTTTAGAGTGAATATGAACCCAGAAGTGGACTTTCGATCATCAATATCAGATTAAAAATCAGAATCGGTGTAACCATCCACTTTCGTTTCTCCACTGCCATATACGAGAATCATATCTTTGGTTCTTCTCAAGTACTTCAAGATAGATTTCAGGGCAATCCAATGTTCTTTGCCCGGGTTAGCTTGAAACCTAATCACCACGCTCACAACATAGGCAAGATCTGGTCTCGTGCATAACATTGCGTACATGAGACTTCCCACCGCTGAGGCATAGAGAATTGTGCTAATCTCTTTTCGATCTTTCTCACTTTGAGGACTCATCTTTGTAGAGAGATGCATTCTATGTCTCATGGGCAAAAGATCTCTTTTAGAGTTCTCCATCCCAAAACACTTTAGGACCTTCTCTAAGTAGAGGGCTTGGGAAAGTCCTATCATCTTATTCGATCTATCCCTGTAGATGCGAATTCCTAAGATATAGGTGGCTTTTCCCAAGTCTTTCATGGAGAATGTGCTTGAAAGTCATGTCTTAACTGAAGTTAGCAGACCTACGTCATTCTCTATAAGTAGAATATCATCTACATATAGCACCAAGAATGAGATTTTGCTCCCACTGACCTTTTTAAAAACACATAATTCATCCTCGTTTTTGATAAAGCCATAGCTTCGTACCTCTTCATCAAAACGAAGGTTCCAACTTTGAGAGGCCTGCTTGACTCCATAAATGGACCTATTCAATTTGTAGACCTTATGAGAATCTGCACTTGATATGAAACCCTTGGGCTGTTCCATATAGATTTCCTCCTCGAGGAATCCATTTAAGAATGCGGTCTTCACATCCATTTACCAGATTTTATAATCTAGGTATGCAGCTATGGCAAGTAGAATTCTAATGGATTTGATCATAGCTACAGGCGAAAAGGTTTTCTCATAGTCAATACCCTTCTTTTGACTATACCCTTTCGCCACTAGCCTGGCCTTATAGGTGTCTACCTTGCCATCCAGACCATTTTTTCTCATATAGATCCATTTGCATCCAATGGATATAATACCTTTGGGTTGATCTGTCAGAGTCCGGACTTGGTTCGAATACATCGAATCCATTTCTACTTTCATAGCTTCATGCCACTTTGCATAATCCATGTCCATCATTGTTTGGTCATAGCTAGAGGGATCGTCTCCATGGTTTCCTTCCACTACTGCATACAAATTATGCTCTCCTTGTAGTAGATAACCATATCTCTCAGTCAGTTGAGATACTCAAGCAGACCTTCACGTTGACGGCTGTGTCGTTTTCTGGTTCGGGTTGGGTCTCTTAAACTGTGTCTTCCAAAGGAGATTCATTTTGTTCTTCTAGAACAATTCTCCTACTAGCTCCACCTTCTCGAATGAATTCTTCTTCGAGAAAGATTGCTTGTAAGGCTACAATAGTCCTTTGATCATCATGAAGGTAGAATAGGTATCCCATTGAATCCTCAGGATAACCAATGAATCGTCCTTTCAAGGACCTAGCCTCCAATTTCCCTGTCTTGGTCTTTTTCACATAAGCTGGGCAATCCCATATCTTTATGTGTTATAGATTAGGCTTTTTTCCACGTCATATCTGATACGATGTTTTAGGAACCAATTTGGAAGGATATTTGTTCAAAATGTGAGCAGCGCATGTCCCCACTACGAAATGGGCAAATCGGTGTAGCTGAGCATGGATCAAACCATGTCCAACAGTGTTCGGTTCCTTCGTTCTGCTACGCCATTTAATTGTGGAGTGGCTGAAGGAGTAAGTTGTGGCAATATGCCATGTTCTCGTTAGAACTGGTCAAATTCGGTACTCATATATTCGCCATCGCAGTTAGACCGAAATGCCTTGATATGATGCCCGGTTTGGTTTTCGATCTCAAGTGATTCAGACTTGTACTTCATCAAATACACATAGTCATAGCTAGAATGGTCATCGGTAAATGTTATGAAGTACTGAAAACCACCGCGGGCTACATTTCCAAAAGGACCACACACGTCAGTATGAAACAATCTTAAGTCCTCAGAGGCTCTTTCAAAATTCCTTGTGAAGGGGGATTTGGTCATCTTGCCTTGAATACAAGACTCACAAGTGGGATATGGATCCGATCCCAATGAGTCTATGACTCCATCCTTTTCTAACTCATGTAGTCTATGTTCCCAAACATGACCTAATCTTAAGTGCCACAATTGTCTTAAGTTTGTATCATGCAGATTGCGCTTTCTTGTTACAGGATTAATATTGCAATTATTTTGGACATTAATATAGTATAAACCATTTATCAAAGATGCAAAGATGCACTGTCAATGCATTCATTTCTAAAATAAATGTCACAAGAATTGTTTGTAAAGGAAAGTAAATAACCTTTCCTGACTAAAACAGGAATAGAAACAATGCTCTTAAGCCCATTGGGCAAAACAAGACAATCATCTAACAATAATAAATGTCCAGATAATAATCTAACAGAAATGGTTCCAATGTGTGTGGCTGCTACACTATGACTGCTGCCAACATTGATCATCACTTCTCCATGCTCTAGCTTCTTACTCTTTCCAGCTCTGATTCAAAATGGATATGTGAGCACTAGCCCTAGAGTCTAAAATCCAGGAAGTAGAAAAAATAGTAATAGAACAATTTGTTTCTAAAACATTAAGTTCTATATCTGAAGTAATGTCTGCTTTTAGCTTGGGACAGTCAAGTTTCCAATGTCCCATCTCATGGCAGTGAAGACACATGTCTGTCTTCTTTGGACCCTTGGTCTTAAACTTCTGAGTTTTTGTAACTCTGGGTTCTCTGATTTCACCAGCCAGTTCAGTATTATTCGAAACAATAGGAAACTTGAATGCACTCCACTTTTCTTTCATTCGTTGTTGTGAAATCATTAGCTTGCTCATAAGTGTTGAGAGTGATCCTTCAATGTCAGTTATGTCAAAATTGATGACGAAATCTAAGAATAATCTAGGGAGTGATTGGAGAATGAGGTCCACCTGAAGGTGAAAATCCATGTAGAACTCCATAGACCGCAGCCTCTCTAACATGGAGATCATCTTCAAACATGATCGTTAACGTCCTCATGCTTACTCATCTTTGTGTTGAATAGCTCTTTAGACACATAGTATCTAACGGACTTTCCATGTTCCTCGAACAGCTCCTCCAAGTGTAGCATGATTGATTTAGGACTATCCATATTCTCATACGTACGCTGCAACTTGCCACACATGGAGCTCAACATATAATCCCTGACCTTATGAGCATCAGAAACCCCTGAGTATGCCATTTTGACCGAATCATCCTCGTTGACCCCAGGCCTCGATGGTCGATCTAATTCCAGCATATACTCGAGATTCTCATCATTGAGGACAGTCCTCAGTCTTCTGCTCCAATCAGAGAAGTTTTGTCCGTTCAAGACATTCTTTTCAAGCAAAACTTTGAGTGGGTTGTTAATCATTTTTGAGAGAGATATATATGACTGCAGAAAATAAACCAAGATTTTATTAGATGAGTATGTTGTACCCAAGTAAAATTAGGACTTTAATTTGACTTAGCTCCCACTACATTTTTCGAACCATTGTAGTCCCTCTGTAATGAACGGGTGGACATATTTCGTAGTGAGTGATTGAGTTCTTCAAAATTTTCAATGAGTTGTAATTTGTAACGATATATGGCTCATTGAAATTTTTAACATGGCGTTTCACGCCAATCAGTCCAACTGATGGTTCAATCTTAGTTTAGCCTCATGGATCTCTTAACCTCAGCCTGCAATGAAATATTGGTGGTGACCCATCTAAGTACTTTCCCATCAACTCCTATCGATCTAACAGTTGAATTTCATCTTGCAACCTGTAACGGTGTATGGGATGAGATTTGCTTCGACCAATGGCATCAAATGCACTTAGAGAGATTTGAATTATGAATTAGTGCATAACCCCCATTAGTCGGGACGATGCCATGCACAACTCATAGTTCTATTTCTCAAAGTTTGATGGAGAGCTAGGATATCCAATATTCTTTTCTTACTTAGTATCTTTAATTCGGGAGAATTCGTTAATTTTATAAGGCCTCACTTTGCACATTAATTTATTACGCTCATATGTGGAATAAATCAAATTGAGCCATGCAATAATAGAAAAACCTAATTATTCTATCATCATGCATTCCATGGACATTCTAGATTGATCTAAGCGAATAGACCAATCAGGGGGATAGGGGCCTATATCAAATTTAATCTTGATAAGCTCCAGGCTCCAAGCTCTAGAAATGTCCTACTTCTAATTACATATTTTAGAAGCACCCCATACATTATTCTAACAAAAATAAAATACAAACTGGGGGGCATTAATCGGCCCATTACAACCCAAATAATACAAAGCGGTAAAAACCCTAAGTCCATAGGATGCATCCACCACAACATACATCAAAGCATGTAAATAAACTATTTAAAATTATGTTGGCATTATTTTAAAAATGAAAAAGAATTCATAATTAATTAAATCTAATTTAATTGCGAAAGGATGACTTTAATTCCAATTTTAAAAAGAATAAATCCAATTTATTATTTAAGAAATAAGTCTAACTTATTCTTAATTATTTTGAAAAAACCAAACTCAACTCAAAATAAATCAAATTTATTTAATCGTCTTGAATCATAAACTAATTTCCAATTAATTTATGACATAATTAAATCTAATTTAATTCAAATCCAATTTAACTTATTAAATCTAATTTAATTCAAATCCAATTTAACTTATTAAATCTAATTTAATTTTAGAAAAACAAAATTAATTTTATCAGGAAAAAGGGGGAATTGACATATCCAGGTCAAATCTGTCTATTGGGTCAAACCCAATAATTATTGATATATATATATATATAAATAAATATATTATATTTATATATAATTAATCTCTGGGCTGGCCCAAGCTGCTGTTTGCGTGTGCTGGGCCTAGCCCAACACGCAACTGCTGGGCTTGGCCTAACACCAAAATTGGGGCGGCATGCACTGTTCAGTGTCGCCACCCCTTTTTTCCTTTTTTTTTCTTCAAATTACCGTACAGTAGTGGCGCTGCTGCACATTCAAAACGTGTAGCGTAGCTGCCGCTGTTGACGTCGCCGCTCACCCGACGGCGCTGCGGCGGCGCTACGGCGTATTTTGGGCGACGATTTTGAGGCGATAAAGATTTTCAAAAATTCAGATTTAATATCAAATATTAAACATGCAAAAAATCAAAATTTTAAATTCCAAATTAGCCAACATAATTTCAAACGCAAAAAATCATCACACGAGTTAAAGTCGGCTCTGATACCACTGGTAGGAATCCTTTTGACCGAAAAACAAAGTGGAAGAATTGAGGATTCCTCGAGTCGAATCACTTTAAAGCGGGTTTGATGATTTTCAAGGTTTTAACAAAAATAAACGAAATTGAGTACCTCTTCGATTTCGTTACTTGGAATTCGCGTAATATCAACTCTCTCAAAATTCTTGTCTCCAAAGATTCACTGCGAATCGATCCTTCCAAAGATCCCTGAAAATCTCTCCTTGTGGTGGTGGTAGAGAGAGAGAGAGAGAGAGAGAGAGTAGGATTGGAGTTTCCTTTTTTTTTTTGTGTTATGCAATTAGGGTTAAGTTATTTGTTACACAGTTGGAGATCTATTTTACTCTACTGACTTATGTAACAAGTAGGAGACCCTTTTGGGACTCCTAGTGGCCGCCCCTTAGGGCTCCATGGACGGTCAAGGTGGACCTTAGTTGGCCCGGTCAACGTAGTCCACCTTTTAATATATATTTAATTTAATCTTATTTAAATCAAAAATATATATTATTAATTAATTCCATTTAATTAATTCTTTACTTAAATAATTTAATTTAATCTAATTAAATTAAATATTTAATTTATTGATTTACCATTAAATCAATTCGTCCATTTAATTTTATCTTTCTAAAAGATTAACACAAAAAGACATCCGGTTCGTTTCTAAATAATAGTACAAGTACATTGATCATGACCCCTTAGGTATAAGGCTCACACATACTATTATGATCAGTAATCCAATCTTTGACAGTTACTGAGTAAATACCCATGTGATCGAATTGCTGCGAGCCGTGTTCGAATAAACCAATTCCATTGGTATATCTATGACACGTGTTCTCACTATCCCATAGTGTTCGAATGCCACTCTTTTTCAGAGCAAGTGTCATACAAGTCGAATCTTAATGTCCAATTAAGATTCCTTGACTTGCGAACCCTCTTAAGTTATCAGGTGTCAAACTCTTCCCGTGCCACTTCTTTATTCCATAAAAGGCGAAGAGTCAACCTAGATACACATGGACTTTTTATTCCAATGTTTTGAAAATCGGACCGGACCGGCCGGTTAAAATCGGAACCGGTCATCAAACCGGTCCGGTTATGCATCAAAACCGGTCAGAACCGCTGTCCAACTGGTTAGAACCGATTGAACCGGACAACTTTGAAAATTTTGAAATTCAACCTTTTAAACTCTAAAAATCTGAAATTGACCCCTTTAAAATCTAAAAATATGCAATTGGCCCCCAAAAGTATAGGAAATACATATTTTTTTTTCATATTTTCATATATATATATATAGGAAATACATATTTTTTTTCATATTTTCATATTTTATATATTTAATAGTATATTAATTATTATTTATTGCATAATTATGACGTCACTGCTTCGACCCCGGTTGACCCGACGGTTGAACCGGTGACCCGTGACCCGGTCACTTTTTCGATTCGCTGTCCGGTCCGGTTTTCAGAACATTGATTTATTCAATACGTATTAATGCCATGAAGTTTTATATGATCACAAGAATAAATGCCTTCATTAAAGATAAGTTCGTACAACCTAATTGAATACCCTATACAATCTATTTGTCCTCATTGGCATCTAGGGCATATACCTAACACAAGGGCCATTGCTTAGTGGCGAGGGGGCAAGGTCCTTTGCCTGGAGGTGAGGGGGCAAGATTTTTGCTTGGAGGTGTGGGGGCAAGTTCCCTTACCTTGAGGTGAGGAGGCAAGGGACATTACTTCTTGGAGAGGGGGAAAGGTCTTTTGCCTCGAGATTAGGGGCCCTGGCAAGGGCTTTGCCTCAAGGCGAGGGGGCAAGGTCCTTTGCCTCAAGGTGAGGGGGCAATGACTTTTGCCTCAAGATATGGGGTCAAGGTCCTTTGCATTGAGGTGAGGGGACAAGGGCCATTGCTTCGTGGCAAAGGGGCAAGTTCTTTTGCCTCGAGGTGAGGGGGCAAGGGCCTTTGCCTCGAGGGGAGGCGACAAGGTCCTTTGCCTCGAGGTGGGGGGCAAAGGCCTTTACCTCACTAGGGTACTTAGAAATGCAAGTCCTCTATCCCGGAACCCAACATTCCGGAGAGGACTTAAATTTTTTTGGCCTAAACTCGAAAATTTGTCATCCCGTAGGTGAGTTAGAATTTTGAGACCTCAATCTGCTAACTAGTCGTTCCAGAGGGTTCTTAGGAATGTAAGTCTTATTTCCATGACATATGAAAAGGAACCCCAATTACTTAAGATAGGAGTTCACTAGTTATTGGGCAAAACATTTTTATTTTCACCAATAATTGCTTCACTTGAACCGTTTTTCTGTTATTTGGGAATTCTTACTTTGAGAATCCGACTTTCAGATGACATCTCCATTGGAATGTACTCATAAACTTGAACCAGGGTTAGAATTTGGTACTCCGAATATCTAATTTGGTGTTAGGTGCCTTAACGGCACAGTGCCTTCAAGACATAGTGTATTGGGGCTACCTCAAGGCATGGTGCCTTGAGGCATTGTGCCCCGTGGTACGGCGCCTCAAGGCGTTGTGCCTCAAGGCACGACCTCGAGATATTGTGCCTCGTGGTGCTTTGTGGTGTTGTGCCTCATGGCACTACCTCTATGCCTCGGGCTTGGTGTTGTTGCCCTGAGTCATCTTGAGTTGAACGAACTTCGCTTGCAGGGAGGGCCCAACACGAATGTTGTTCGAACATTGTTCTTCGTGCAAACCTTCAGTTGCAAAGTAGTTTGGTAATTATAAGTACACTTGTTGCAAGAACTCGTACCACCAAGGCGGGGCAATTTAGTGTTAAGGATAGAGAGTTCTCTCTCGCCTCGATATAATCTTTCTTTGTTAGCAATTTGATACGTTTGTGAAGTTTTGAAACAACAAACTTAACACTAAATTTTCTTGTTGTTGTTCAAAAGTTATCACTTGTTCAAATGGAAAATATGGGAAATGTTGATGGTGCTACTCTTGATTTCGGTCTTGGACCAGGTGCTATTCATGGTCTCGGTATTATCAATGGCTCCGGTGGAGGTTCTGGTTTTAGTTCCGGTTCAGGGCTGGATCCTGGTTCCGGTTTTGGCATTGGCTCTGGTGGGGGTGTCGGGCTAGGTTCTGGTTCAGGGCTGGGCCCTGGTTCCGATTCTGGCTCTGCTCCGGTCCCTCCATTTGTTTCAATGGCTAATCCTGTTATACCGGTTCAAGCTGAAAAACCGGAGAAGTTCAGCGGGGCTGACTTCAAGAGGTGGTAACAAAAGATGTTGTTTTACCTCACGACTTTGAACCAAGCAAGGTACTTAAGGGGAAAAGCTCCTTATGTCCCGGTTGAGTCAACTGATAGTGATCTGAGGAAGGCATATGATTCCTGGATACATGGTGATTTCCTTTGCAGAAATTACCTACTCAATGGATTGAATGATTCGCTTTACAGCGTATATTCTGAAGTAAAAACTGCCAAAGACCTCTGGGAGTCACTGGACAAGAAGTATAGAACTGAGGACGCTGGACTAAAGAAGTTCGTGGTCGCAAAGTTCTTTGACTTCAAAATGGTAGACTCTAAGTCTGTGACAAGCCAAGTTCAAGAGTTTCAAATTATATTACATGAAATTCATGCTGAGAACATGGCTCTGAGTGAGTCTTTCCAAGTAGCTTCTATCATAGAGAAGTTACCGCCTTCTTGGAAGGATTTCAAGAATTACTTGAAGCACAAACGAAAGGAGATGAGTCTAGAAGACTTGGTTGTCCGACTCAGAATTGAGGAAGACAATCAGGGATCAGACAAGAAGCTCCTTGTGCAGGCAATGGCAAACATTGCAGAAGTTCCGGAGAGTTCTGACCGGAAGAGAAAATTCCAAGGAAAATTCCAAGGAAATTCCCAGAAAAAGAAGGCTGCCGGGAAAGGAAAGTCAAGGGCGGGAGACCGCTGTCACAACTGTGACAAACCTGGTCATTGGGCCAGAGATTGTAGAGAGCCCAAGAAAAACAAGTTTCATGGGCAAGGTTCTGGCCATAACCAGAACAAAGGCAAGAACCGGGTGCAAAATGAAGTGCACCTAGTTGTTGATGATGTCCAGGGTATCAACAAGATGATCGATGACCTGTCAGACAAACAGGTGCCGATCGATCTAACAGATCTTGATCTCACTGCCGTCGTGTTCGAAGCCAACTTGGTGGACAACCCGAGGGAGTGGTTTGTTGACACTGGAGCTACTCGCCATATCTGTTCAGATAGGGCTGCCTTCTCGTCCTATACCCCAACTGAAGGACGAAGACTGTTTATGGGCAACTCAGCCACATCTCCAGTGGTTGGAATGGGGAAAGTTGTGCTGAAGATGACTGAAGTTCTGCATGTTCCGGAGATTCGCAAGAATTTGGTATCCGGTTCAGCTTTGGTCAAGAATGGGTTCAAGATAGTCTTCGAGGCTAATAGATTTTCTTTAACAAAGAGAGGATTTTATGTTGGAAAAGGTTACCTTGAGCAGGGCCTTTTCAAGATGAATGTAATGAATGTAATCCGCTCTATTGTAATTGAAAATGAAAGCAATAAAAGTATTGAGAATTCTGTTTATTTGCTTGAGTATTCTAATTTGTGGCATGTTAGACTAGGACATGTAAATTATAATATTATTCGAAGATTGGTAAACTTGAACTTATTACCAACTTTTAAAGTTGAAAATGAACATAAATGTGGAATTTGTGTTGAGGCAAAACTAGTCAAACAACCGTTTCCTTCAGTGGAAAGAAACACTGCACCTCTAGAACTTATTCACAGTGACATCTGGGATTTGAAGTTTGTGCAAACTAGAGGTGGGAAAAAGTATTTCATTACATTCATAGATGATTGCACAAAGTATTGTTATGTGTATTTACTAAGAAGTAAAGATGAAGCGCTAGGAGCGTTTATACATTACAAAATGGAAGTTGAAAAACAACTTGGAAAAAGGATAAAGGCTATCCGTAGTGATAGAGGTGGCGAATACGGAGCACCATTGATGAATTTTGTGCAAATTCAGGCATTATACATCAAACAACGGCCCCGTATTCACCACAGTCAAACAGAATAGCGGAGCGCAAGAATCGTACTCTTAAGGAGATGATGAATGTGTTGCTGATTAATTCTGGGTTACCTAAGAATTTGTGGGGGGAGGCGATCCTCTCCGCCAATTATATCCTTAACAAGATTCCCCACAAAAGTAGGAGTGAGACTCCGTACGAACTTTGGAAAGGTGAAAAGCCTTCTTACAAGTACCTCAAAGTGTGGGGGTGTTTGGCTAAGGTAGAAATACCCAAACCCAAACAAGTTAAGATAGGGCCTAAAACTATTGATTGCATATTTATAGGTTATGCACTTAATAATAGCGCCTATCGATTTTTGGTACATAAATAAGAAATATCTAAGATTCATGAAGGTACTATCATGGAATCTAGAAATGCTTCATTTTTCGAGGATATCTTTCCAAGTAAGGAAAGAAATGAACAAGTTCCTCTCAAAAGAACATTTGATGAGTCTACGAGTAGTTCTAATCCCTGGGATGAAGAACCACGTCGTAGCAAAAGGGCAAGAGTTCCAAAATTATTTGGTCCCGATTATGTATCTTATACATTAGAAGGGGAGCCAAGGACGATTAAGGAAGCTATGTCCAGTCCAGATGCTCAACTCTGGAAAGAGGCTATCAATAGTGAAATCGAGTTTATTTTGCACAACCATACCTGGGAGTTGGTTGATCTTCCAAAGGGAAGTAAGCCTTTAGGCTGTAAATGGATTCTGAAAAAAAAGTATAAGGTTGATGGAACTATTGATAAGTATAAGGCCCGTTTGGTAGTCAAAGGATACCGACAAACAGAAGGTCTTGATTTCTTCGATACTTATTCTCCGGTAACGAGAATAACATCCATAAGATTATTCATCGCTATTGCTGCGCTGCATAACCTTGAGATACATCAAATGGATGTTAAGATTGCGTTTCTGAACGGAGAATTAGAAGAAGAAATATACATGGAACAACCCGAGGGGTATGTTGCTCCTGGAAAGGAGAAGAAAGTGTGTAAACTTGTAAAGTCGCTATACGGACTTAAACAAGCGCCAAAGTAGTGGCATGAAAAATTTGATAGCACAATGTTATCAAATGGTTTCAAAATCAACGAGTGTGATAAATGCGTGTATGTTAGACAAACACAAAACGCATACGTCATAGTGTGTCTATATGTAGATGACATGTTGATAATGGGTAGTAATCATGAAATTATCATGAATACTAAAGGAATGTTAAAGAAGAACTTTGACATGAAGGATATGGGACTTGCAGACGTCATCTTAGGGATTAAAATCCTGAGGACTTCTAAAGGACTAGTCTTATCACAATCTCATTACGTTGAGACGGTTTTGGAAAAGTTCCTTCCAAGTGATAGTGCACCAGTTAAGACGCCAGTGGACTTAAGCGTTCATTTACGCAAGAACCATGGCGAACCTGTATCACAGTTAGAATATGCTAGGGTCATTGGGAGTCTGATGTATATCATGAACTGTACTCGCCCTGATCTAGCTTATTCTATGAGCAAGTTGAGTAGGTTCACGAGTAATCCAAGTGAAGAGCATTGGAATGCTTTAACTAGAGTTCTTAAGTATTTAAAGTATACTAAAGAATATGGATTACACTACTCAAGATATCCAGCTGTAATAGAGGGATGCAACGATGCTAATTGGATATCAGACACGAATGACTCTAAGTCCACAAGTGGGTATGTATTTACCATTGGTGGAGGAGCAGTGTTGTGGAAATTTTCTAAGCAAACTTGCATAGCCTGTTCCACGATGGAATCAGAATTCATAGCTTTAGATAAAGCTGGTGAAGAAGCTGAGTGGCTAAGAAATTTCTTAGAAGATGTTCCCTGTTGGGAAAAACCTGTGCCTCCGATTTTGATTCATTGCGACTGTATGTCGGCAATTGGGAGGGCTCAGAGTAGTATGTATAATGGTAAGTCTAGACATATTCGTCGTAGGCATAATACCATTAAGCAGTTGATCTCTAACAGGATTATTTCCATTGATTATGTGAAATCAAAGGAGAATATTGCAGATCCTTTGACGAAAAGATTGCCTAGAGATCAAATATACTGCCTATCAAGAGGAATGAGATTAAAGTCTACAATTTAAGAATAGACACAACGGAAACCCAACCATGTTGACTGGAGATCCCAAGATCATGGTTCAATGGGAAAACTAAGTTGTGAACATTCATTGAGGCACTTAAGAGTTAATTAATAAACTCTAAACCCATTGCCTAGGATAAAGAAGTGCAACCTGCAAGTTGTAGCAAAAGGTTAAGCCGGGATTTTAATGATTCCTATACTGTCTAAATGAAGTGGAGTATAGCAGGATACTTTTAATTAGGAAGTCACCTATGTAAGTGTGAGGTGTAGGCCGCCTGAACATTGAGTAAAATGTAAACACTTCTGAAACCAAGAGAGGGTGCCACGGCCAAAATGGACCCAACCGTGAGAACTGAAAAACTGTTGAAAGTTTATTATGTGAATATTGTTGTCTAGATTTACACGAACGACTGACCAATTCAAGACATCACGTTCATTGGGGAGCCTAGTAAATCCGATGGCGATGATATTTCACTAGGAAAGGTTCAAAGCCAAAAGCTACCTCTTTTGATGTGATAAACTTTCGATCGAAATCTCAAGAGCATGCATTGCATTAATTTCATTCGTGTGGGGAATTGTTGGATAAAATTGTTCAAATTGTGGTTGAGTATGAAATTCGAACGCCGTTAGTATCCGGGATACTTAAGATTATTGGATAATCTTAATCTACGTTCCGAGTAGATGAGATTAGCATTTCGAATTTCTCTAATCGGAACGAATGAGAAATTAAGTGCTAAATTGAAGGGTTTGAATTTGTGTATCCCATATTTTGATATAATTTTATTTAATATGTCATGCATATATCATGAATGACACAACACATTTTAATGGAAAATATGTCATGAATACATCATGAATGACATATGAGCACATCAAGGTGGTGGAGCATCTTGGATGGCTAAAATTTGATCTTAGAAATGGATGGTGTGGATTGATTCTTATGGCAATGGTTTTTGCCTATAAATAGCAACCATTCCAACCATTTTGAAATACACCAACTAAAAACACAACATATTCTCTCTAAGTGTTCTTGAGTTCTATAAAATCATCTTCATCTTTTTCTTGAGATTTCAACAGTAAATTAAGTTCGTAGTTTCTGAAATTGAAGTGGTTCAATCTTCAGAAAAGTATATCGTTGTATCTTGGGACACTTGTTGCAAGAACTCGTACCACCAAGGCGGGGCAATTTAGTGTTAAGGATAGAGAGTTCTCTCTCGCCTCGATATAATCTTTCTTTGTTAGCAATTTGATACGTTTGTGAAGTTTTGAAACAACAGATCTTATCGCCATAGGAGCATGCCACGTGGGCCCGGGAATATCAGATTCTCGTTGAATGGGTTTTGGTCAGATATTTCGAGGAAGCTTTGTATGGTTGATCAGTTAAGCTTCATGGCAAGTTGAAGATGGCAGAACAGTAAATCTTGATGCTGTTCTTAAGCTTAGCTATGGTAGTGATCATAGTAATAATAATAATAATCACACTATATATAATAGTGTTGTTAGTGGATCTTTGGAGAGTATAAGCTCTGTTAATGATCTAACTTACTTTGACCTGATTCTGATCTTCAGTTTTCCTTATTTTTCAAACTACACTTACTCGCTGGTTTCGAATGACTGGTTTTATGGAGGTTTTAAAGACGGGTTTCTCGGTTTGGAACGACCTAGTTTTTGCAGGTTGCTATCTGGGAGGTCAACTTTCTTGGAGATGGAATCTGCAGCAATGGATCTTTGCCTCGTTTTGTTGTACTTGAACCCGATTCAATGTTCGGATGAGTAAAAGAAGCTAAGGTACATTGAAAAATGTCAAAATACAAGTTATGGTTATGAAGATTTTAGTATTGCATCGACTTTTGTTGGAGAGACTTCGTGGGATGATAATCATAATCAGCTTAATGTTGTAGCTTGTCGAATTTTGAGTCCGGTTAGTGGTTCGGGTAATGCAGTGGGGGATTGTACATTGAGGCTTAGCTTGAGGTATACTGCAATTTGGACTATTAGGAATGATGCAAAGAGTGTTGGAGAAATCGGGACCATTGATGATTTGAAAAAGATTAATCTCACAAGTTACGACGATGGGAGTAGTGTAATTGATTTTCCAGGGCTGAGATATGAGTACACTGAATTGGATAGAGCTAAAAGGTCTTGCAATCCTGTGAAAGAAGATTGCGAAGAAGGGTGAAATATATCCAAATGGGCATGAAATCTGATATGTCTGTTAAGAATTCGAAAGGCAAGCAATTTGCTTGGGTCTATGCAATTCCCATTTTTATAGGAAATGAGTTATACGAAATGAACAATGGAACCACGAGGTGTGACGTAGTTGGTAGCTCACTTTGTCCCTTAACCATGGGGTCAGGAGTTCGATTCCTGCCCATGGGAATGGAGAGCATTTCGTGGCCAGCCGTTTACCTCCAATTGGAGAGCTCCCGCTGCTACGGGAATAGTCACTGCTACCGGCGGTGGATACCCGGGTCTAGACCAAAAACAAGAACTGAACAATGGGACTATTACAGTCGACTCTGCAGGACCCGTGTATGGCACTGCATTGACTGTAGCTTCCGAACCTGAGACAAGTGTTGTTCCATTGAATATCAGCTACAGAATAAGCATACCCTTTTTCCTCAAACAAAGTTTAGGCTCTGTATGGTTAGGTATTATGAGTTGTATTTTCATTTTTTGGATTACCAGAAAATGAGAATACACACTCCAAGGTAAATTCTACAGAAAATACTTGGATTTTAAATTACTACACATTCCCCTATATAACTATTCATCTTTTCATCATTTCAATCACTCATTCTCTCCCTTCATTTATTACATAATTCAAACTATTCAATACATTTTTTTTCTTGCTTTATCATAAATAAAATATTATTTTAATTTTTTCTCCTATCATCATTACATATATAACTAATTCAATCAACTTTATATCACATCTACACAATTTCCAAACATTTCTCAAAAACACATCCAAACAAATAAAAAAAAAATTAATATTTTCACGTGAATTTCTATAATACACATTCTCCAATAAAAATTCAAAATTCATTTTCGAAAACACAATCATACATAGCCTTAGTAATTCGTTTTCGACCCTTAGCTTGTCGAGGAATCTTCACGGTCAAATCGAGATCAATGCTGAAGGAGTGTATAGTAGTGAAACAGGACACCTCTGCATGGTGGGGTGCAGAAATCTTCACAATTCAACAGATTGTGAGATTCTTGTGAATTTTGATTTTTCTCCTTTGAATGAAAAAAGAGGGAGTTTAGTCTTACAAAGGGAACCATCCGAAGCACACGAACCAAAAAAAATCCTCGATAATTTTAGTTTATTGCATTTAGTACTAATGTGGCTAAACAATCCATATGGAGAACGGATTTGGAAATAGCCATGGTTTTGATATCCAATACGCGATCATGTGTATTTATAGCATTACAAATTTTCCACGCGAAGAGAAATCCCAAGACCCTCTCGTGTATTTCGCTTGTCATGCTTGTAATTCTCTCTCTGGGCCACATGATTCCCCTTGTTCTAAACTTTGAAGCCCTTTTCTTGAAAAACCGGGATAAGCGAATGTTAATGCTTAACACGGGAGGATGGATTGAAGCTAAAGAAGTAACTATTAGGGTTGTTACTATGTTGGCGCTTTTATTGCAAATCCGTTTACTACAATTGGTTTGGACTTCAAAAACGAGGGACGGGAACGAAAACGGATCGTGGGTCGGAGAGAAAAAGGCTGTTTTCGTTTCGTTGTCGATGTACATTTGGGTGGATTGGTTGCTTTACTATTGAATTGGATGAGAAAACATTCTTTGTGGGTGGGTTTAAGGTCCTACAGTGGTCTAGTTCTCGATGGTTTTCTTGTCCCGCAAATCTTAATCAATATTTTTAGGAGTTCAGCAAAGAAAGCTCTGTATGGGTGGTCCCACACGCTTATGATCACTATTGAGCTCATAATTATCCAACGTTCCATGTTAACGGGACGTATTATTGTGCGGATCACACAACAGATTTTTACTCAACAGCTTGGGGTGTTGTGATTCCATTAGGGGTTAGGTTATCGCGATGGCTATGGTCGTTTTTCTGCAGCAGAGGCGCGGTCAGGGACGGAGCCAGGATTTTCAATGAGGGGGGGGCGAGAACTAGGTTCAATTACAATAAATTTGAATAATATAGAGGATAATTATGTCATTAAGGGGGGGGTGAAAATAGATATTTTAAAATTTTTATGTGTAGTAATTAAAAAAAAAATTGAGGGGAGGCGAAAATAGATATTTTAAAATTTTTATGTGTAGTAATGAAAAAAAAAATTGAGGGGGGCAAAAATGGATATTTTGAAAATTTTAGGGGTAGTAATAATAAAAAAATAAAATTGAGGGGGGGGGGCGGTGGCACCCTCCAGCCCCCAGCACCCCCCCCCCTCCCCCCGCCCCCCGGGTCCGTCATTGGGCGCGGTGGCCGTTGGATCGTTCCTCAAAAATTCAGGCAATTGGAACGGTATGAAAAGGTGGCTACAATTAGCAACGAGTGAAGTTAAGATAATGAGTCTTAGGCTCTTGGTAATGTATCTGTATTTATATATGTTTTCAGTTCAATGAATCAGCAAAAGTTTAACTGATTTATCAGTTGCTTCTATAAAGTATACACATACTATCCCTTTTGGTAGCTTTAAGTTAACCATTTATCAGTATTTTGTTGCTTGGTTTGCTGGATAATTCAGTCTACTTGCCCGAAGCAACTGCCGAAGGAGAGGAAGGAGTCAGAACCGTTGCTTGATTGTCTATTTATCAAATGAAATCCAGTGTTTGAATTTCGATCCTTAGGCAGATAGGCTTAATCCTTGGCCCAATACTTGATCCACCATCCAATTAACAATTTATGAATGAGCGCAAGTTGCAATTTTAGACACGAACCTGATATAGATTAAGGGTTTATGCTGTCAATTGGTCGGCCCGATATCCTGGTCTGGGCCTGGACCCGCTAGAGGCCGGACCTAGGACCTGAACATCTTTGAACGTTAGGCTGCAAAATAAATGAATACAAATGATAGCTCAAGTGACCAAGGTGGACCAGAACCAGGATCGGAGCCTGCTATCAACTATTGGCCTTATTTCGATATTTATTTGTTTTGCAATTAAAAAAAATTAAAGGTCTTGAAATTTGAAATATTGGATCAGTTCAACAGTCCAGATCCCTTTTTTTTTTTTTTTTTATGAAATGGGGTACCCTAGCTATTTAACGGTGCAGATCTCTAAACCCTTGAAAAATTCAAAAAAAAAAAAAGGTAGATTGGATCTAAGGACTGTTAAATAAATAATAAAATGACTCGGACATGCCCAAATCAATAGCATAAACCAGGATCGGGCTAACAGTATTCAGGCCAGCCTAGGCCCAACCAGAACAGTTCACTGTAAAGATTTAGTGGGCCAGTTTGAGATGGGCCTGGGGGCCAACCCGATTGACTCTTTAAGGAGGGTAGTAAATAAATTGAGTCTTGCGGTGCAATATATTATTCAAACGTGTATGATTAATTATTAAGCTTGAAAATTTGTGATTGAGATGAGTAGAACCGTTTGTTACACATACTGTATGTATTTTTATACTTGTTGAATAATAATCTATTTTGGCTTATTTAAAATTTGGAAATTATTTTAGAATTGTGATTAATTTACAATTTAAAAACATAGACATTACTTATTTATTAAAATGCTAATTATTTTCAACTAATGACTAGTATAAAATGCATTTTTCATGCTAAAAGTGAGTGTTAGCAATATGCGTTAAAAATAAAAAAAAAGAATTTGTACTTTTACTCTCGAACAATTTTTTCGTATTCGTATTTCATATATATGTCTATGAATTGGTTTGTTTCCTATTCTCGTACTAATTTTACTAATTTTCAATAAGAGCTAATTATTTTTTACCTCCCTATGTTAGTTCGAAATCGTTAAAATCCTTCTTGTATTAAAAAAAAAAAGCGAATCACACCATGTGTTTTGTTTTAGTTTGCTCACTTTCCATTTTCGTCTGTCAGTATAACAATGTTAATACTTTTTATCCTTTGCCCGTTATACCCTTTTATTTATTAGGTATTAATTATTAAAATAAAATCTGGATCAATGGATCATATAACAAGATTTCAACCGTAGATCTATTCAATTTCCTAGGTTAATTTAAATAAATTGGAAAATGATATTAGCACTCCATAAATTACTATAGGAGCTCCCTTTTTAGTCTTTAATAAAAAATATGACAAGAATGCCCATAGATCTTAAAATATATTAATTATAACATACAAAAGTTAAATCAAAGTAAAAACATTATCTAATTATAGATGTTGTCTTTACTATTTTATACCAAAGTTAGTTTAGTTAAAATATTGAACATCATCCACAAAACACAATGACATGTTAAATTTGAAAAGGACAATTATAATATAAACTAACAAAAAAATCATATTAAATTCAATTCACTTTGACTGGATATTTGCACCAAGTAATCAACTTCAAATATTTATTCCTTTAATAAAATACATCAACAACAATTACCCGTAAAAATGCTCAAATCAATCTTGTCTCTATTAAATTAAAAAAAATTAACAATGGTAGAAGTATTTTATACTTTTAAAAAATGCATATATAGAGAAACAAAGTACACGAGTATTTCATATGTGAATAAATAAAAAGTTAAAAAATATATTTTCTTTTATGGTAAATAATGTTCATATTGTATACTTTTATGCTTGAATAAAAACATATATTTTATACCATTGTGCAATTTATAAATATATTCTTTACAAAATTAAATAGAGAAGTCCAAGTACTCCATAAAAAAAAAATTAGGGTGGGAAATAAAATTTTACGACGTAAAAATGTACATGTTGGAAAATAAAAATATATTAGATACAAAGATTTAACCGAATATTAAAACTTATTCGTTTATAAATTTTTAGGTTTTTATTTGTATGGGTGGTGTTGTCATTTTGTTAGAGAGAGAAATAAAAATGGAGGTCCAATATCAATTCTCAATAAAAAAAAATTCTTTTTCTTTTTCTTTTTCTTTTTGAAATTTCCAATAAAATGTCACGGCCCAACATTCTAGTGTTTTTCTTGCCACAGTCCGAAGTTACCAAGTAGAAAATTGGAAGGGCGGTGAGAAACCCACCAGCGGCGACAGTCAATGCTGCCGGAGATGACCAACTCAAGGGAAGGGATATGGCGGAGCATGACGCAAATGTTCTACGCCTTGTCGCGAGGAATTGGGGTAGTGGCAACTGAGATTGCTATGGCTTCAAAACGCGAAAATTTGAAGAGAATTGTTTGTTGTATCCATGGTTCACCGGAACGGCGTTATAACGGCCGGAACGGCCGTTCCGGAACGGGAACGGCCCTTGGCGTGCCAAAGTTTCAGGTCAACTCGTTTTTGTATTCGGAACGCGTTGGAACAGCCAAAAAACGGCGAGACAGACGAGATGAGGTTGTGACGCGGCCGTTCCGGCGATTTAACGGCGCCGGAACGGCTGGAACGGCCGGAACCGCTGAATTATTTGTTATAATTTTGCTCAATTTTTGTGGGGAATTGGGATTTTTTTTTCAACTCAGTTAAGAAATTTGAAGTTAGGGTTATTGAATTTTTCAACTCCAATTCATCAAATTTGAAGTGTAAGTATAGGTTTTTCATGACCTGGATATCTTCAGTTGAATCTTTTGGAGATAGAGAGATGTTTTGTATGTATAATTTATTTAAAGCCCATCCAAAAGGGTGCTTAATTATTGTCTCAAATTCATTGGATTCAATAAATGGAGTACAAATTTTGAGACCCTTTTGGGAAAAAGGTTTTAAAGTGACTTTAATTGCTTCTGATTTCAATTATTTGTTCAAGGGCATCCCTGCTGAAGGATGGTACAACCAGTTAAGTTAAGAAAGATAGACATTCAATACAATATTTACTAATTATAAAGTTTTTTAGGAATTTTTTTATAATTTTTGAGCAATTTTAACCAAAAAATTGTGGAACGTCCGCGACCGTTCCGCGACGGTGCAATGGAACTGGAATGGTGGCCTCCGCGACGAACTCCGCGACCGTTACGGCGAACCATGGTTGTATCATGTATGATTTGAAAAATGTTGGTGGACCGAAGACTACGATTTCTAGGAGTTCGAAGCTTTGTTATTCAGCCATGGAGTCCATGGACTGTGTGAAATTTAGTTGTAATTCTTTCAACAGTTTACGACGTTAAGAATGTGACTTCAGACAGAGAAGTGGGCGATGGCAGAAATCTTGGTGCATGGGGAGGTGGAGAGCTTAAACCAAATGAAATTTTCTATTACAACATTCGTGTTACACGCATAGAATGTTGACTAGTGTATACACGGACGGTTAAGATGTGGAAAGAGAAAATTATATAATATAGATAAAAATCTGAGATTTCTCTTTCCACATCCCAACCGTCCATATATACACTTGTCACGCATATATACGTGTAACAGGAAATATAACACAAACGTGTCACAGAAGATCCGGGTTGAGCTTAAAGAAGATGGAGAAGGATATGGAAATTGAAAAGAAAAATAGGAAGTAAAAGAATTATTAAAAAAAAAAAGGGAAGTAAAGAAATCTGATTTTCAAATTTGAAAAATAATTAATAAAAAATATTTGATAATGAGTAATGATTTTCATTTTTCGTATGCATGAAAATAATTAGAGGAAAGAGATTATCGAATTTTTTTCAGATACTTTGTAATTTTTAATAACATGAAAATAAATATTTTGTTTTATGAACTTATTTATGCTATTTATTTAATATTTGGATATTCATCTGTATTCTTTAGTATTTGAATATTTATTATTATTGAATAATATATTTTTTTAATACTTTTGACATTTTAGCAAAATATTTCATAAATTTAGAAAATAATAAAAGCAAATGTAAATGATGATTTTTCAATAATATGATAAGTCACTCGAAAAGAAGAGCATAAGAGTCTATACATATGAATTTTAGTGTAAAAACGGCCAAAAACCACCATAATTCGTATAACTAGCACGTGTAGAACAAAAATTCGTTAGTTTCTAACGGAAGAGGGATTTCACTCAGGGTCTAATAAAACAGGGGTATGATTCGCTTATTTTTTAAGGCGGTTGCAGCGATTTCAGACTAACACAAGAGTTGAAATGTAATATACCCATTCCACAATAATTTTTAAACAAAAGTTGGAAGTAATATATTCGTGTTGTGATATATCTTAAAGTCCTAGGTCCAAAATTATGCAATAGGACAAAATTGTGGTACGGTACACATTTATTATGGGGGAAAATAAGGGGCTAAGTTTAGTTCCATAATTTTGACATCCATTGAAATTTGTACTTCTTTCGTCAATAGTGAAAATACTCTCTCCTCTCCCGTACACATAGGCAATTTTTGAACCACGTAAATTCTTATGTCTTTAATCTTTATGTTCTTATTTCGTAAATTGTTGTACAATTTGGTATCTAGAGCCTGATTAAATAATCGATTTTCCGCAATTTTTGATTATTTCCTAGGATGACTTCAATCAAACACGAAATCGAGAAGCTTGATCGCAAAATCCGTTTTCCGTTATGGAATGCGAGGATGATGGAAATTTTAACATAGATGGATTTAGAGGAAGCTCTATTGGGAAAAGATAAGATGTCTGCAGATCTGAAAGATGAATAGAAAAAAGATGAATAGGAAACTATCTCGCAAATTCAGTTACATCAACGATGATGAGACTGCCTATCTATGACATCGACTGGTGGAGATCTGTACGAAGAAGAATCTCACCAACAAACTGCGTTTGAAGCAGTAGTTATTCGACTGCAAGTTGAATAAAGGGACATCGATACAGGCTCATATCTATATGTTTAAGACAATCGTCGCAGATCTAAAAAACCTTGAGGTGAAGTATGAAAATGGGGATATGGCTCTGTTGCTGCTATGTTCGTTGCCCTCCGTTTACCTATTTTCGGTATAAAATTTTGTATGGTAGAGATACTATGAAGTTGAAGGATGTTCAAGAAGCCTTGTTGAGCAAGTACTCCACTGATGGTGAAATCACATCAACCGTATCCAAAAATTAGGGTGAGGGGCTCTTCGTTAGGGGTAGACCGAAGGATAAGACTACCTAAGACAACAATCAAAGGTTTCAATCAAAATTGAAAGGAAGTCTTTACTGTCGTTACTGTAAGAAGACCAATCATGTGAAAGCTAATTGCACGAAAATTAAAAAGAAACTAGAAAACCAGCAGAAAAATAATCCCGGAGAAGCTAATGCAAGTACTGTTGAGGATGAAAGCGATGGAGGTCGTTTGTTACTTAGACTTTAATCCAAGGTGGAGAATTTTTGTGATATATCTTAAAGTCTTAGGCCCAAAATTATGCAGAAGGCCCAACAGTTGACCTAAGCATGTCTCGGGCATCCCGCAGACGAGCTGCATTCAGTTGTTGTCTGAACGCAGGGGACTCTTGGAATTCCCAACGACCAACAGTTTTCCCGAGGGCGTGCCGACGACGCTTCTCGGCCATATCAAACTCCAACATCAATTCCTTCACTTTCTTCAGATACCTTATCGTCGTTTTCTTCCTCACTTCATACGAGCCAGTGACCTGTCTTGCTACCAGTTGTGAATCGATGTAGACCATCAACATTTTTACTTTCAAGCTTTTTTCCATTTTTAATCCCACAATGAGAGCCTCGTATTCCGCTTCATTATTAGTGACATTGAAGTTTAATTTGATTACAAACTCCATGTCTAACTTATCTGGGGTTTGTAAATAAATTCCGATTCCTCCTCGTTTAGTCATCGATGATCCATTGACATGCAACAACCACGACTTCGCTGGTTCCATTAAGGCTACATCAATGGGTGACTCCATCGTCATCTCGACGACAAAGTCTGCCATTATTTGGGCTTTGACTGTCGTACGACTTCTATATTCAATATTGAACTCTCCCAATTCAATAGCCCATTTTATGAGTGTTCCCGTCACCTTAGGTTTTGCCAATACTTACTTCAATGATTGATTGTCAATACGACAATATGATGAGATTGAAAGTATGGTCTTAACTTACGAGCCGAAGTTACTAAAGCGAGTGCCCATTTCTCAATCTCCAAATAGTTCAATTCGGCCCCTTGTATCAATTTGCTGACATAATATACTGGTTTGTGTTCGTTTTCAATTTCTCTAACCAACACTGCACTAATGGCTACTAACGACACTGCCAGATATAAGAATAAAGGTTCCCCAAAAACAGGTTTCGTTAATAATGGGGGGAGGGGGGGATACCAAGTATTCTTTCAGCTCTTGAAATGCTTTTTCACATTCCTCTGTCCATACAAAGTGTTTCACCTTTCGCAGGATTTTGAAAAAATGGAGCCCCTTATCCGCAGATATAAATCTATTTAAGCTCACCATTCTTACATTCTTCACATTCACAGGGGATTTCATGTTTAAAGTAGCCTCAATTTTTTCTGGGTTTGCCTCGATCCCTCTTTCGGTGACCATGTATCCCAAAAAATTTCCCCCACAAACTCCGAACGTACATTTATGAGGGTTCAATTTCATTCCATATCTTTTCATTATTTCAAAAGATTTTCTTAAATGATTCAAGTGATCTAATTCGTCCACCGATTTGACGAGCATATCGTCCACATATACTTCCATTGTTTTCCCGATTTCATCCTCGAACATCATGTTCATTAGACGTTGATACGTAGCCCCAGAGTTTTGAAGTCCAAACTGCATCATGTTATAACAATAAACACCTCGTGCAGTTACGAAGGCAGTTTTTCCCTATCTTTTTCCGCCATCATAATTTGATTAAAGCCTTGATAGGCATCCATCATACTTAAAAGAGAACAACCTGCAGTTGAGTCTACTAATAAATCAATACGAGGCAGAGGATAGGGGTCCTAAGGGCAAACTTTGTTTAAATCAGTAAAGTCAGTACACATGCGCCATTTGTTTCCGGCTTTAGGTACAAGAACTACATTAGCTAACCATTCAGTAAACTGAATTTCATCTATGTAGCCTACTTCTAGGAGCTTCCTCACTTCTTCTTCAATGATTGCATCTTTGTCGGGGCCAAAGTTCTTGTGCTTCTGACAAACTGGTTTTGCTTCGTGATCAACATTCAGACACTATTATCGATGGGTCAATACCTTGAAAATCAGTAGTTTGCCAAGCAAAAATTTTATCAGCTTCGACTCCATCGTGGGGCTCAACTGCCCCCAATCCTCGTAGTCTTCTCCGCATCACTCTCAAAAAGCTGGATTATCTTGTGCTCCACGAGCTGAACTCTCGTATCCTTCCTCTTTTGCTTTTTATCAATCTGCTTCATCAGCATTTCGGTGTCTTGATCAACGATATTCACCCTTGTAACTTCCCTCTTCCTCTTCTTGCTTGAGTTCGTCGTTAACGAAGTGGTATAGCAGTCACGAGTCTCTAATTGATTTCCCCTCACTTTGCCAATACCATCCCTGGTTTTAAATTTCATTTTTAAATGAGGAGTTGATAAAATATCACCGAACATATTTAGCATAGGCCTGCAACAATCATGTTGTACACAAAAGGAGTGTCGAAAACAAGAAAAGTCACTCGCAATGTCTTCCTCTTCGGAGCTGATCCCAACGATGCATCGAGTTTAATAGATCCTTTCGGCATGATCTATGAACCGATAAATCCCATAAGGAGGTATTCACCGCTCGTAGATTCATTTTTCCCAAGTCCATCTTCTGCAGTGCATCCCAAAAAATAATATCTACTGAACTTCCTGTGTCAACCAAAACCTTGTGTACTGCAAAGTTTGCCATATCCATTGTTATCACCATTGGGTTGTTATGGGGAACGATAATACCTTCGTAATCCCTATCATCAAAAGCTATTGGTTGGTCAGTGTTCTGTACTGAAAAGACCCTCATAGGCTCCTGACGATAGTGATTACCACGCATCTCCCTTTTATTTCTTTTTCTTGCATTGGATGAGTCTCCTCCAATTGGTCCACCTGCAATGGTATGTATCTCTGCCCTTGCCACATTGACAGGTTCTTTCTGTCGATCTTCACGATGGTGATTATCATTCTCTCTTTTGTCATCGTTTCGTCGATAGTTATCATTCTGACGATACTCATCATTTCGAGGCTTATCATAATGACGATTACCATGACTTCGATTCCATGATCGATCATCATGCCCTCGATATCTAGATCGATTTGGCGATCTACTTCATGATCGTTTTACCTCTCTTGTGCGGTTGGCCTCTAGGGCTCTTACTTCCACTAGAGTACGATCAATGAAATCATTTAGAACACCATCCTTTATCAACCGTTCAATCTCATCTTTCAATTGATAGCAATCTTCAGTATCATGACCTTTATCTTTATGGAATTGACAATATTTGTTTGGGTTTTTCCTTGGCCCCGCTTTCAGCGGTTTTGGCCATTGGATAGCATTCAAGTGTTGCACTGCCATTAATACACTTCCTCTGGAAATATTCAAAGGCGTGTATTGCTCGTATTTTGCATATCGACGGGGTTGGTCATGGTTCCTTCCGGACCTCGACCCCTCTTACCAATCATAGTTTTCTTTTCGATCTTTTCAATTGTTTGTGGGCTTGACAACCTCATAATCTTTTGAGAGATTTATCTCTTCCTCATTGATGCATTGCTCTTCCAGCTGCATCAGTTCCTCTTGATCCTTCGGCGTGCGTCGAGCTAGAGCAGACGCTAATGTACCTTTTTTCAATGCCAAAAAAAGAAATGTGACTACAAGATCATGCGTTAATTTAGGTATCTCTAAAACTTCCCGATTAAATCGATGTACAAACTCACTTAAGCTTTCAGTGACCTTGCTTGAATCCTAGCATAGAAGATACGGATTTCTTGGATTTCTTATTCGCCACAAAGTGATTCTCAAATCTCTTAATTAGATGCTTGTAGGACACTATCGAACCAGGTGGTTGGCTAGTGAACCATTCTTGAGCTCGCCCCACCAATGTTGTCACAAAGACTCTAGCATTTATCGCGTTCGATTGGTGATACGGTGACATCAATAGCTCAAATGTCGTCAAATGTGGCCCGAGAGCTCTTGTTCCATCGTAAGTAGGCAAAAGAGGAGCTTTGAACGAATTCGGGGGTTTTTTAGACACTATACTTTCACAAAATGGTGAATTCCTGGCAATCAAAGCTGAAACGGGCCTGAACCTTGGTCGAGGAAATTTTGGTCTACGACTTACCATGTCTAACTTCTCATACGTATCATCAATCCCCGCCCTCAACAACGCCGGCTTTTCTCTTTCTTTGTGAATAGGCTGTTTCCCTCGACGAATCTCTGAACATACATCTGCCCTACTATCCACTTCTTCATCAGACTGTATACCGACAACACCCTCACCCTTCTTCTTAAGCTCTGGATTCCTTCCTTCTAGTCCTTGAAAAAGCCTCTTAGGCGCCAGAGGTGTTATAGGCACCCTTTGAGCACTCGGAGTTATCAGTCCTGTCGCTATGAAGGGGTTTAACACCTCATCCACTCGCTCCTATATCAGCTTATCTAACTCTTCTCTTGTTAGCACTATCTTTCCTTCACTGGGATCTCCTACTTCTTTCCCCAGCGTAGCAAACATCGAGTCCTCAATATGAACATGCTTCTCCTTCTTATTATCTCCTTCCATCTCTATTGTTAATTTCAGCGACCCTCGAGTACTTTTCAACAGACGGCGCCAACTAATCTAGGTCAGTTTCTATCCTACACTATTCCAGTCAAGATGACCTTGTACACGGACTCTCGAACGTATTGTTAAAATTATAGACTGCACTTGGACACTACCAAGCTGCCTTCGTACCTCTCAGGGATCAAGTCTAAACGTAGTTCAAATAAGGTTGTTACTAGATCTATTATTCATAGTACGAAGGTATCTAATATTTGCATTATTGGATTATACTCTCAAGTCTTTGGATTATCGTGAACTATACGAAGTATGTCTCGTAGTATTTATTGCTCAGATTCTCCATGGGTGAAACTCAATAAATGGGGATATTTATAGAGTTTCCACTCTATACTGTAGACTGAATGACAGATGAGACATCTCTAAGTGGATGTCTAACACGTGTACTTAATAGACGGTCTTGATTGCATATCGTAGGGTCAAGTCATGGGTCGACCCTACTCGGATTAATAAAAACATGCGGATCTTATAGTGTAATGAAAATATCATTGCATTAGGGACCTATTTATTAACTTGCCTCGTCTTCTCGTACTCGAGGCACTCTAAAGGCCTTATGATTATGCATATACGTTCGATAAACGAAGTAACGAAGGATGTTTAGCTAATTTGGCATGTCAGTGTTGCATTGTCAATTGTTGATAATTGCAGAGCGAGAGGGAGAGAAAGAGGAAGAGGAAGAGGAAGAGCAAGTCATCGATCATCGGCCATGGTATAATATTATGCAAGATTTTTAGTAAACCCAAGACTTTTGGGAGGACTAGTTGTTGGGAATGTGCCCTTGATGCCAACGATGAGTTAGAATATGAGGCACGAGTTTATATTATACAACCTTTAATTAATATAAAGGCAATATTATGTTGTTCGTATAATTCTTGATGGCATCTATAATTCTTAAATGAACAACTAGTCCATGTGTGTCAAGGCAAACCTTCGCACTCCTTGAGGAGATGGGCACTGGAAGAGTTTGATACTTGATCACTTAAATCTTTCGCAAATCGGAGAATCTCAATTGGGCATTGAGATTCGTATAAGACTTGTATGACACATACTCTGACAAAGGAGTATCAGTCGAACTCTATGGGATAGTGGGAGTTTGTGTCATAGATACATTGATGGAATTAGTGTATTCGAACACGACTCGTAGTAATCCGATCACATGGGTTTTTACTCAATGACTGTCAATGATTTGATTACTGATTATGAAGGTATGCGTGAGCCTTAGACCTGAGGAGTTACGGTCACAGTGTGCTTGTGACGTTGGATTCTGTCACTAGAGTAGTTAGGCCAAATTCACCCGTTGGGGGGGGGGGCTGACCTCGAAATGCGTTCCAATGGGCAAATAGCATGTAAGGTGATTACCAAGATGGAATTCACTGTCTCGAAAGTAAACGAGAAATATCCTATGCGGTCATAGGTAAATGAGATTGAAAGTCTCTGGCCAGAGCTGATGAACTAACTCGTGTTTAGTGATCTCATATTACTATGATTCTTAAGCATAGCATCGAATCCTATGAGTTTAACATATTCCATGACTCTCACTCGATCGGGATATGTCAGTGAAGGGCTTATACTCATACGGTATCATAATCTAGAGGTTCGTAATGATATAATTATTTCGTACTCGGTTGGGCTACGATGTGGGACCACGGTGCTGGCTAGGTGTCAACCACATCCTTTGGTATCCTCCCATTGTCAATTGAGACGAACCTAGAGAGTCGCGCTATAAAGGAATAGATGGGGAAATCAAGTCTTGTATTTGGAGGGTGTTCTGGTAATTTGTCCTTGGGAAGGATGAATTAATTAATTGAACAAATTAATTTAATTAGTTGTTTAATTGGATTAAACAATGGTAAATTAAATTAATTCGTTTGAATATTTAATTGACTAGGTTAATTAATTATTTAGACTAGAATGATAATTAATTATTTATTTAATTAATTAATATTGATTTAGTCAATATATATTTAATTGGATTATATATTAGTTGATTAAATTAATTGGACTAAGTTGACTGGTTAACATAGCCCAATTGATTGTCCATATGGGCGTGTGTGTGATCCGGTGGGCTTAAGTAAATCCTCCAACACAAGCCAGATTACACAATTGTAACAATTCACATAATTGAAATCCTCCACCAGAAATACAAAGCAGAGTAGAAAATGTTTTCTTCTTCTCTCTTCACAGTCCACTCGATCTCGATCTCAATCTCGCCTAGCCGCCATGGAGATGGAGATTTCCCGGAGTCTGTTCCTGCGTGATGATCTAGAGACGGTACAATTGAACTGTTGGAGAAGATTGAAAATTCGCGAAGATCAAAGTTGAATACGCGAAAAGGTAAGTTTTTCATATTCATCTTTTTCTCGTTTAAAATCGACGAAAGCCACGAATTGATCTTGGTTTGGGAATCCGGATCTGTTTTACTTTTCCGCTGCACATGCCCTAACAGGATTCCCAACAGTGGTATCAGAACCAAATTTATTGGCTTCGTTGATTTTTATACGCGTGTTCATCATGTTTATTTGATATTGTGTTGAATGCGTTATTTATTGATTTTGAATCAATATGAATTGTGATCGAAAAATCTGTTGTGGTGTTGTTTTTGTTTTCGGTTTTTAATTTGATTGAAAATCTGGAAATTCAAAAATCCAAAATCGAATTCGGATATTTCTGAAATTGGGGCTGTTTTACAATTTTTCTGAAAATCTGAAAATCTGGGCTCAACTTCTGGAAGTTGCTGGGCATTAATCTGGAATTCAGGCCGGTATCATGAAGAAGACGGAGGCAACCTTCAACCGATGAAGTGCGTGCAGATTCGACGAAACCTTTCTAAAATCTGCTCGGAGTAGATCTTTCTGAACGGTGTCGGACGGAGCTGTTGTTTTTCGGCGTCTTCATGTCCGATTTCACATCTGGGCAGCGAAGATGATAGTGGCGATCGGAGCGCTGCTACACGTCGATAAAGGCGGCATTGGACGTCGCCAAGATCGTCGTCCGAAGCTTCAGTGCACGTCGCTGCAATCACTGATGTGAATCGCCCGAGAAGAAGTTTCTTGCTCTGGGATTTTTGGCCGGAATTTTTTGACTAAAATTCGTGTTGCTGCCGCCGGGCTTGTGTCGATCGTCGGAGGTGGTAATCGCCGTCAAGGCCGCGGCGCTGGGCGTCGCAGCCATGGCCGGGGAGACCACCACTGCGACGGCCAGCGCCGTCAGTGAGGGAAGAAGGAGACGAGATGTTGGGCTTTGGGCTTTTAGAGTATTTTGTTATGTTGGGCTGAGCCCAACACATATTAAATTATGTGTTGGGCTCGATCCAATGCTCATTTAATTAATGATGAGTTGGGCTTGGCCCACTCTAATTAATTAAACAAAAGCCCAAGCTGATTTTATTAAACTAAAAGGAGTTGGGCTTGGCCCTTCGAATTAATTAAATAAATAGCCCAACCTATTTTTAATTAAAAAAGTGTTGGGCTTGCCCATCACGAATTAATTAATTATTGGACCAATACGAATTAATTCAATTGGGTATTGGGTTTGACCCAACACCAATTAATTCAATGAGATAGAATTAAATATTGGGCTTGGACCCAATTGCAATTGAATTATTAATTGGGTAAGACTCAAACTCAATTTTAACTAATTGGGTCAATCTTCTTCAAGCCTTCTTTGTAAATTAAATTAAATTTAATTGTTGTTAAATTGGATTTAATATAAATTAAATTATATTTCAATTACATAAATTAAATTAAGATTTAATTTATTAAATGAAATTAAATTGGATTTAGTTTTGTTGATTTTTTGAATCTATTTAATTTACCCAACAAAATTAAATAAGATTTAATTTTGTAATTGATTAAGTGAGATTTAGTCAATGATTCGCAAGCCTATAGAAATTAAGTAGGACTTAATTTCACATTGATTGAAATTGATTTAATCTTTCATGAAATTGAGTAGGACTTGATTACATTTAGATTAAAATTAATTTAATCATTCCCATTGAAATTAAGTGTGACTTGATGTCACACTGATTGAAATTAGTTTATTTTTTTCATAGAAATTGAGTGAGGCTTAATTTCAATAAGATCAAAAATGATTTAATCATTTTCATGGAAATTAAGTGAGACTCGTTTTCACAATAATTGAAATCGGTTTAATCTTTTTCATGGAAATTAAGTAGGACTTAATTCCACTTAGATTAAAGTTGATTTAATCCTCCCATTCAAATTAAGTAAGAATTAATTTCAAATAGATTTAATATTGCTTTGATTAAATTAGTATTAATCTTCTAATGGAAATTGAATTGGATTTAATTCCATGAAGAATAAATTGAATTTAATCATAATATCAAAATTAAATTAAATTTAGTTTTGTTGTGAACAAAACTAGACTTAATTGATTATAATATAGATTTTTCGATCACATAAAATTAAATTGGATTTAATTTCACTTCAATTAAATAGGATTTAGTCTTAGTGACAAAATTAAATGAGATTTAATTTTGTAATAATCAAATTGGATCTGATTAACAAAATAAATTAAATTTATTTTTATGCTCTTATCGCATGTGTGCTTTTATGGTTAAATGCTTGTTATATGTGATGAGATGCACATTTCATGGACTTGAATTTATGTTTTATTATGCATGCTTAAAATATATATGTTGATTAGTCCATTGGCTTGGGCCGATCTAGTTAGTCCATGAAATTGTGTAATAGTAGAATTGCTAGGTTTTTCTACGCTTTATATGCATGTTAGCATGATATGAGTTAATCTGCTTTGTGAGACCTTGATTAAAATATTTAAAATTCTCCCAAAATTAAATGATACCGAGTTAGTAAAGGATGTGAGTCATCATCTTCCTCCACTAAGCTTTCTAAAATTAAAATTACTATAGATGTGTAATGCTTCCCAGTTATGGTGGTTATGCATTTAGAAATAATTTAAAATTTTATTAAGTGCATGAAATGCCTTGATCGAAGCATATTTTACCCCGGAAACCTGTTCGGTTGTAAGGTGAAATTCAAATGTTAGATTATAGGAGTTAGTGGGAATGAACTCGGGTAGTTCACGAGCTTAGAAACCTGTTCGGTTGCGGTTTGGTGAACTATGGGAAAATGTATTGAATCATTTATTGGATAAATTGGTGTATGACACCACTTTGAATAATCAGTGGGCCAGAAATCGGTTAGGTTGCAACCCACTGAGTTATTTGAATAACTCAATACTCACTACGAAATCTATCCAACGAGATTTCCGAAAATTGTAGTGGGAGTGCAATGTTTCGAAAAATGTAGTGGGAGCCAAGTAAAATTAAAGTCCTAGTTTTACTTGTATTTGGAGGGTGTTCTGGTAATTTGTCCTTGAGAACGATGAATTAATTAATTGGCCAAATTAATTTAATTAGTTGTTTAATTGGATTAAACAATGGTAGATTAAATTAATTAGTTTGAATATTTAATTGACTAGGTTAATTAATTATTTAGACTAGAATAATAATTAATTATTTGATTAATTAATTAATACTGATTTAATCGATATATGTTTAATTGTATTATATATTAATTGATTAAATTAATTGGACTAAGTTGATTGGGTCAACGTAGCCCAATTGATTGTCCAATGGCCCATATGGGCGTGTGTGTGATCCAGTGGGCTTAAGTTGGAGGATTTATTTAATCCTCCAACACAAGCCAGATTACACAGTTCTAACAATTCACATAACTAAAATTCTCCATCAGAAATACAAAGCAAAGGAGAACGTTTTCTTCTTCTCTCTTCACAGTCCACTCTATCTCGCCTAGCCGCCATGGAGATTGGAGATGAAGATTTCCCGGAGTCTGTTCTTGCGTGATGATCTAGAGACGGTACAATTGAACCGTTGAAGAAGATTGAAAATTCGAGAGGATCAAAGTTGAATACGCGAAAAGGTAAGTTTTTCGTATTCATCTTTTTCTCGTTTAAAATCGACGAAAGCCACGAATTGATCTTGGTTTGGGAATCCGAATCTGTTTTTCGTTTCCGCTGCGCATGCCCTACAGGATTCCCAACACTAGTAAGGTGTACACGCGTTGTGCGTGGATAATGTGCTTTTTTGAGCTAAAAAAGTACTTACATTAAATGTTAAGACTAACATTCACAAATACACACATCAAATATTTTGACCATAATGGATGAATAAACATTTGTAAGACTTCAAAAACTATATTCCATATGAAGTGTCTTTTGTAAAATAAAGTATTTACTGACAGACATAACATATGTACCTTAATAATGCGCAATACAAAAGAATATAATAAGAGATTTGGTTTATTTCTCAACTCTTGAATCTTGTTATAATCGTATTTTAATTTTCAGTATTTTAAGTTTTTGCTATATTCAAATTAAATATTCCTCCAATACTACTCATGATACTTTCATGAATAAATTTGGTAAAACATACACTCTCTCGAAAATATTACAAAATTATATTTAATAAAGACTTCGAATATTAGAATACGATCTTATATGAAAAAAGTTATCATCGCAAATGATAGAATAAAATAATGGGATAAAAGTAAAGAAACCTACCCCGTCCTTCAAACATATGGGGGTTGTGCACTTTGCTCCAACCTATCAAAATGTGCAACGAACACCTCGTCGTTGGTGAATGTTGCATGTAACGCACTGTGACGGGATTCAGTGGAATCTTCTATAATATTCCGGCACATAATATTAGCATGGGTAAAATCATTACTCAGGAAGCAACGTGCTACGCGCCCCATAGGATAGGGAACTGTTTGCTTTAATCCAAATTTTTTTTTTATTTTTTAAATCTTCATTTTTAAAAAAATTCAATGTTTACAATTTTCCAAATTAAAGAAAAACGAAACAATAAAAACATGGAAAAACATCAAAACAAATTTAGAAAAAAAAAATTAGAAATTTTATAGAATCAAGAAAAAACAAAAAAGAAGAAATCCAAAAATCTAGAAAAATAAAAAGAATTAGAAAAAAGCAGAAAATTTTAGTAAATATTGGAAAATTCGAGTTATTAAAACATGAAAAACCAAACAAAATTAAATTCAAAAGGTCAAAAAAATTAATTTTCATTTTCTTCTAGATCCCGATTGAATCTCAATTTTTTTTTTATTTCTTGGATTTTTTGAATAAATTATTTTTTTTCCTACTGTTTTCTTCTTTCTTGAATCTTTCAAAAATTTACTGTAATTTTTAATTTTTTTAATTTTTTTAGGATTTTTTGATTACTTCTATATTTGTTTTATGGATTTTTCTAATTTCTTCTTTTGGCTTTTTTCTGAATGTTTCAAAGTCAGGATTTTTTTATTATGAATTTTGCCTTTTTTTATGTTTTTTTTTTAAAATTTGAATTTGTTTTTGTATTTGAAAAATTATGCACATTTGAGTTGGAAAAAAGAAAAAATATTGGGATCGAAGCTGACAACCCGCTGTCCTATGGGGTCCGTAGCACTTTGCTCCCTAAGTGATTATTTTATCCTTACTAATATCACGTGCGTGTCACAAGCGCCAGAATATTCACCAAGTTTCCACCGTATCCACTTACAGGGGATTAAGTGCAACATTTATCAATGGCGAGGTTGTCGATTGCATATTTTGATAGGCTTGAGGATAAAGTATGCAACCCCCATAGGTTGGGATGTCGGCTTTATCCTAAAATAACTAAAGAGGCTTAGTTATGGAATATCAAAACTAAATAAACTATTAAGCAATAAACTATAGTTATTTTCAAGTTTATGATTGTATTAGTTCTTTAATTTGTATTTTATTTTGATTACTTGTACTGTTTTTTGCGTGTAAAATTTTTTTTATGTTTTTCTTCTAAAATATTTAAATGTCTCTTCCACTCGTCCAACATTTGGTTGTTGACGTCATGCTTCTTCTTATCTATAATGAATAAAATGCATTCAATTAAATGAAGTTATTAATAAAAAAATCAATTTCTTCTAAATTTTTCATCTATTGCTTAGATTGAAAGTTATATTAGAAATCAGTATCAAAGATTCATGAAACAAAAAGTTAATTAAAATGATAAAGGTAACGCGTTTAACAAATTTCGTTGAATTTGATATCTAAAATATTTTGAGCAATTATAACCATGCGAATATTTTATTTTACATGATTAATTTATCATAATATTTAAAAGTATATGCATTGGAAATAGTAAGTTTTTATAAATCTTAATTAATTGTTTGATTATATGTCACCTCAAACTTTAAAATGTTGCACTCTCTTAAATGAAATCTATTAGCTTTATGTTGTTCATTAGTTATGAATATATAATATGAATACTCATTGGGGTCTCACAATAGGCTTCACAACTACAAATATTGATAGAGAGCAGAATAATTAAAATAGGAGCTCAATGATATGTTCAATAACATTGATCCTAGTCCCTACTTACAGATTATACCATTAAATAAAATTTATATTAAAACAATAATATCTTTTAATCTTTTTATATATTTTTTTCGTAGGGAGAAACTTTTTCTTAATCCAAAAATCTTCTAAAAATTAATGTCAGGAGATCATCCCAATAATAGGAGAGTGGTAAATCAGTAGTGCGAATATCAAGTCAATAATATAAAATCATATTATATATGAATCTTTTGTTTGTAAAGTTTATTTATTAGAGATGCTTATTATTAGACATTTTTTACATGTCTTATATAAATTTTATTAATAAAATGAGTAGTAAAAAATATTATCAGTAATTTTGTTGCCAATATTATTTTAGATTATTTTTCAATAATATAATCTGATCTTTAAATAAAGTCAAAAGAAAAAAGAGATCTTTATTAAAAATTATTAAATATTTGAAAACTAAATTAGAATTGAGCAAGTATGTTAAGAAAATAATAAACAAAAATAAATATTTAAATAAACTTAATTTTCAGTTCAAAATAATTTAAATATTCATTGACAAGCTTCTCATAAGCCGTAACCATTCGACAATAGAATAATGAATATATTCTTAAGAATGTGTATCAATAAATACACATTCTTGCAGCAAGATATATAAAAAGTAAATATGTGACTTTTTTTTTAATAATTAATTTGGCATAGATAAAAAATTTCAAACCAACAAAGAGCTATCAAACCCACTGGGAGTAGACAAAATAGAGTCAATTAATACAATCAAGGTTAATTGGACCGTCCAAGCAAGCTTGAGCATGAGCGGTGGAGTTGGCCTGCTTCCTATCAATTTTGATCTTCCAAGCTGGTCATTTTAAGTGAAATTTTCTAACCTTACATGCAATCACTTTAGCCTTCGAGTCAGATTCAAAGATGACCTTGGGGAGATTGTTTCTGTCCGACCAAGAAATTGTGGTATTTGCATAATTGGGTTATCTCTTGCTCAAGAATTTAGATTTGGACTTGAATCCTTATTCATGTGAACTATTACAATTCTTATTAAATTAAAAAAGAGATCTTTATTAAAAATTATTAAATATTTGAAAACTAAATTACAATTGAGCAAGTATGTTAAGAAAATAATAAACAAAAATAAATATTTAAATAAACTTAATTTTCAGTTCAAAATAACTTAAATATTCATTGACAAGCTTCTCATAAGCCATTACCATTCGGCAATAGAATAATGAATATATTCTTAAGAATGTGTATCAATAAATATAACAAATTTCAAAATGGAAAACATTTAGGCTTCATATATAGTAGTAATAATAATTTTTAATTGAGAAAAATGACATTTTAGTAGATTAAGCTTTAAATATTTAAAGATGTTCTCCGGTCCATTCAACAATAGGACAACGAATATACTCCTAAAACTAATGAATTTATTTTTAGTGTAAATATATTGGACATTTTTTATTTGTCTTACATAAATTTTATTAATAAAATGAGTAGTAAAAAATACTATCAGTAATCTTGTTGCCAATATTATTTCAGATTACTTTTCAAAGATATAGTTTGATATTTAAACAAAGTCAAGAGAAAAAACAGATCTTTATTAAAAATTATTAAATATTTGAAAACTAAATTACAATTGAGCAAGTATGTTAAGAAAAGAATAAACAAAAATAAATATTTAAATAAATTTACTTTTTCAGGTCAAAATAACTTTAAATATTCAAGCTTCTCATAAGCTATAATCATTCAGCAATAGAATAATGAATATATTCTTAAGAATGTGTATCAATAAATATAACAAATTTCAAAACGGAAAACATTTAGGCTGCATATATATTAGTAATAATAAGTTTAATTGAGAAAAATGACATTTTAGTATATTAAGTTTTCAATTAGAAATAAGTTTTAAATATTCATAGATGTTCCAGTCCATTCAACAATAGGACAATGAATATACTCCTAAGACTAATGAATTTATTTTTAGTATATATATATATATATATATATATACCCTTATTCCTTATTTGATAATAGTTCATATAAGAAATTAAAAATACAAGATCATCATGCATCCTACATGTGTGTATACTTGTCCATATTGAGATTGAAATTAGCAGGTTACGATGATGAGTTATCAGTTATATAAGAATTCTGTAAATTAAAACTATCAACAAACAAACAAGGGAAAGACATTAAAATTCATGGATAAATAAATTTATCATTATAAAAACTGTTCAACGGCAAATTCGTGGAACTAAAATTTAATGTTATGACATAGTAATTCACCAATTGCAAGACAAACAAAATTACAAAGACATCTCTCACTTGAGTGAGACTCCAATTAAATTTCATAAAACATACAATACGTGGATCGATGTAAACTATTCAATTCCATATAACATACAATGAACTAACTTTAACTATTCAATTCCATACATGCACATCCATTGAATTAAAGTCTGCATGTATATTACGATAATTAGAACACAATTAAAATGTCAAGATACAAGCTCTTAGGAAGTAGCATTACTTTTTATTAGAGGGTAATACTATTTATTTCTTTAAGGTTATTTTGGTATTCACAAAAAAGTTAGAAAATATAAATCATTCTATATCATTCCTACTTTTAGAATATCTATATCATTCATATTTTTTACCAACAAGGTCCAGCACAATTGGTAGATAGCTGGGTTCCTTAAACATTTTTCCAGGGTTCGATTCCTGGCGGTGTGTATGGAAAAGGCTTTGTTGGGAGAGGCAAAACCCACTTCGGTGATCTCTACGCCTCGAAGGGAAATAGTCTCCGGCGTCCGGATGGGGGAAACCTTGGTATATATCAAAAAAAAAATAATTCATACTTTTAGAATAGTTATTATAGATATAGATTATAGATTATAGATATAGATTATGAAAAGAAAAAGGCCTAAAATTTATTATATGTATCTCCACAGGCGTAAAAAATATTTTTCAACTTAAAATAAATCTTACCCTATTTTCGAAAAGAAAACTAACAATTTTTGTAATTCAATTATTATACATTTTCGAATTTTTATTTGTTTTTTATTTTCCAAAATAAATATTTTGTTGAATACGAATTCTACTTTATTTAACGATGAATAGTTTCCTTTTTCTATATGAATTCTCTTGAGTTTAACAAGTTAATTATCTTAAAATATATCTATTTTTGAAAGGATTTATTATGAGGATTTTTATGGGGAATCAAAATCAATATATATCGTTAGACCTGTCAAAAATCGGGTTTTATGAGCTGAGCTTAGAGTGGCTCAATCTCAAAATCATCAGGTTTGAATTTATAGTTCCAAGCTCCGCTCATAAGCTATTTTTTTTTGGTCCGATTCAAACTTGGCTAACACTTTTTTATGAGTTTCGGGCTTCTTTCGGGTCAGTTCACATTATCCATTTTTTCTCAAAAAAAAAAAGTGCAATAAAATACATAATAAGAGACTAATTATGAATAATACACTAAATAAAAGTTTACAATAATGATTATGTATAATTCCAAACTTTTATTAAAAAATTAGGAAGTCTACAACAATAATTAATGTCTTTCTCGATAAGCGGGTAAATCACCACCTATCATGCCCCCCGACTGATTCTACCATAGAGGCCAACGATAGTTGGGATCACATGAAAAAGTTGAAACTTCTTTTAGAATATTTTTTAAACAAAATTTTACACTTATTAATACATGTTTATGTATCCACTTAGATCCTACATACACTAGCTTAAAAATACAAAACACTAAATTAGAGGTTAAGGTTATGATTACGGGTTATTCGGGCTAAGCCGAATGAAACTCAAGCTCGACTCACAAATGAATCGGGCTTAAGATAATGCTCCAACTCAGCCCTGGACACATTTCAATAGGCTCGGCTCAATATAAGTGGACCAAATAATTGAGCTTCAAGTGGGCCCGACTCCATTGGCAGTGTTATAGAGATATAATGATAAAAATATCTCACACACCATGCATCCAATGATGTATGATAGAGTTGGGACTTGGGACTATTACCAAGCCACCATCAGGGATGGGGTCAAGGGGGGCGGCGGGGGCTGGAGGGTGCACTCGCCCCCCCTTCCATTTTGAAAAATTATTTTTTTTACCTTACCCAATATTTGAATTTTGGCCCCCTCAAAATAAAAAAATATCATGCTTTCTCCTTTTTCTTTGGGTCCCCCCCCGCCCCAACCCCAACCCCAACCCCAACCCCAACCCCAACCCCAAACCCCCCAAAAAAAGAAAACCCCAAAATCTTGGTTATAACGAAAAAGATATAAGATTATAAAGTATGTCAAAGGTTGTAATTAAACTTAGTTCCTTATTATATTTCCCCCCACAAATATAGCATACCGTACCGCGGGGGACAAGCCCCCACACCCTTCTTGAATTCTTCGTCTGTTTGGCAAAAAAAAAAATATATAGTTATATCACAACAATCTCGCCCCTCTCAATAAAATTTCTGGCTCTGTCCCTAGCCACCATCCCAACCATAGATTTTTCCGGTGAAGTGTAGTAATAATTCTAAATCTCCGTAGAAGTTAAAGAACTCTTTTTTTTTTTTGTTAGATAAAATTAAAGAACTCTTAAGCAAACGTCAATAGATTGGGACCCCTCCTTTCCTAAGCCTTTCCCTCGAAGTCTTTTTGGTCTCGGTGGGGGATAATTTTTGAATGAATGCATTGAATTTTTACTGGAGTAAATTCACTTAATCACACGCTCATACAAATGATCGTAAAACCCATCTTACATTATGTCAACGGTGTATGATAAATCGATAAGATTGGTCCAGAAACCGATTGGTCAATGCTGAGCTATGTAGATTACATTATTACTTGTCCGTTTGATTTCATATCAAAATGAATATTATAGCTTATTATTTTATATAATATCATCATTGTCTCATTTACCTGCTCGCAATTTCCAGGAAACAGACTTCATAGAAAAATGTTGCATGCAGATTGACCAATGGATTAACAACAACAAACTAATAAACAATACGAAGAGAAGTGGAAGACTTTCATCAACCAATTTTTTTTCCTGATGAATAACAAATATAAAATGATCAATCCAAAGAATTTTGATTGTTAAACGAAAGCTCCAAGTTTAAATTCGTGTATATTGTATGCAAAAATTCAAACCTATGTATATGCCAAAAAATTTCATCTAGAGATATCGCATAGTTCTTAGACAAAATCTTGGGAAATTTCTGTTGCTTAAACAAGAATTCTCGAGTTCAAATCTGTATATAAGGTTGTAAATGCATCAAGTCGAGCAGAATAAGTCGTTAAAACTTCTTTAAATTATTATCGAGCTTTAAATGTTGTGTTTGAGGTTAGATTGAAAATGTTAATCAAGGCGAACACGAGTTGAACTCGAGATGTGTGCTCTTCTCGTACACAATTTATTATATTTTGTTAACGATTTGAGTTTCAAAACTTATCAAACATAAAAAAAACTGCTCAAACTTGGTTTGATATGTTAACGAACCAAAATCAAGCGAACTTTCAACGATCGATCTAAAATCGGTATAAAGTAGCTCGTATTTCAGCTTTGCGTACATACAAAAATCAAACTCGTATATGCATTAATAAACCCAAAGAAATAATGAATGGGAAGATGGAAGACTTTCACGTTATGATGCACTGATACGGACACGGACATGCCAATCATAAAATAAATAAATTAGTACACAGATATGGTTCAGACACGATTGACCAGGTGTATTTTGTTTCTTTCTTTCAATAGGTGGACACGAACACAACGCGTGTCCAAAACTGCATGGGATGATTTTTCGGAGTGTCGTGCACCATAGCTTCCACCATAAAGCGAAGCAAATGGACTAATAAACCTTCATCTCCTCCTTAATTTTGTTACTTCTCTAAGCTAAATCATTTCTTAGATCAATTACTGCAACAAAAAAATGCTTCCTTCAATGTTCTTCACCTCCATCTTCTTCATCCTTCTTCTCACTATACTTCCTACTTTCATCTCTACTTCTCCATCTGTCTCATACACTGATCACTGTTCTTCCACACTCCCTGCATCCACCCCCACAACGCATATCCACAGCCGTCCACTTCTTTACTTCCGCACGTCTTACTTCTCTGGCGGAACCAAACTTTTCGCCAAAAAACAATCCCACCAAACATACTACTACGTCAGAAAATCTCTCATATTTATGCCTGGCCGAAGTTTCTACCAAACTAACGTTAATGGCGTCTACAAAATTGAAGCTGTTTTATACTTCCGGTCGCATTACCGTTACTATCGCGAAGCTCGAACCAATAACAGCTATGACGGATTGTATCGACATCAGAGCACGCCACGTGGCCCCGGGACTATTCGATTCTCGTTGGATGGGTTTTGGTCAGATATTTCGAGGAAGCTTTGTATGGTTGGATCAACTTCATGGCAGGTTGATAGTGGTAGATCAGTTAATCTTGATGCTGTTCTTAAGCTTAACTATGGTAGTGATCATCATCATAATTATAATCAGACTATATATAATAGTGTTATTAGTGGATCTTTGGAGAGTGTAAGCTCTGTCAATGATGTAACTTACTTTGACCCTGTTTTGATCTTCAGTTTTCCTGATTTTTCATACTATACTTACTCTTTGGTTTCGAATGATGGGTTTTATGGAGGTTTAAAAGATGGGTTTCTCGGTTTGGAACGACGTAGTTTTTGCAGGTTGCTCTCTTGGAGGACAACTATCATGGAGTTGGAGTCTGCAGTTAATGGATCTTTGCCTCGTTTTGTGTACTTGAATCCGATTCAGTGTTCGACGGACAAAAAGAAGCTAAGGTATATCGTAAAATTTCAAAATATGAGTTATGTTTATGAAGATTTTAGAATTGATTCGACTTTCGTTGGTGAGGCGTCGTGGGATGATGATCATAATCAGCTTAATGTCGTAGCTTGTCGAATTTTGAGTCCGGTTAATCATTTAGGGCATGCAGTGGGGGATTGTACAATGAGGCTTAGCTTGAGGTACACTTCAATCTGGACTATTAGAGATGATGCAAAGATTGTTGGACAAATCTGGACCATTGATGATTCGAAAAAGATTAATCTCACAAGTTATGGTGGGAGTAGTGTGATTGATTTTCCAGGGTTGAGATATGAGTACACTGAATTGGATAAATCTAAAAGATCTTGCCTAGCGAAGAAGAATGTGAAGAAGGGTGAAATATATCCAGATGGGCATTCATATGATATGAAATTCGATATGTCTGTTAAGAATTCGAAAGGCGAGCAATTCGCTTGGGGCTATGCAATTCCCCTTTTCGTTGGAAACGAGTTATACGAAATGAACAACAGGATTATTGCAGTCAACTCTGTAGGACCCGTGTCCGACACTGGATTTACTGTAATTTCTGAGCCTGAGAGAAGTGCCGTTCCATTGAATATCAGCTACAAAGTAAGCATAAACCCTTTTCCTCAAACCAAGTTTAGTAATTCGTTTTCGACCCTTAACTTGTCGAGGAATATTCAAGGTCAAATCGAGATCAATGCTGAAGGAGTATATCGTAGTGAAACAGGACAACTCTGCATGGTGGGGTGTAGAAACCTTCACAATTCGACAGATTGTGAGATTCTTGTGAATTTTGATTTTTCTCCTTTGAATAAAAAAAGAGGGAATTTTAGTCTTACAAAGGGAACTATCCGAAGCACGCGAACGAAAAAAGATCCTCTCTTTTTCGATAATTTGAGTTTAACGTCTGCTGCATTTAGTACTAATGTGGCTAAACAATCCATATGGAGGATGGATTCAGAGATCGCCATGGTTTTGATATCCAACATGCTCTCATGTGTATTTATAGCATTGCAAATTTTCCACGGGAAGAGAAATCCCGAGACCTTCGCGTGCATTTCGCTTGTCATGCTTGTAATACTCTCACTAGGCCACATGATTCCACTTGTTCTAAACTTCGAAGTCCTTTTATTGAGAAACCGGGGTAAGCAAGCGTTAATGCTTAACACCGGAGGATGGATTGAAGCTAATGAAGTAACAATAAGGGTTGTAACTATGGTGGCATTCTTGTTGCAAATTCGTTTACTCCAATTAGTTTGGACTTCAAAAACGAGCGAAGGGAATGAAAACAGATCGTGGGTCGGAGAGAAAAAAGCCGCCTTTGTTTCGTTTCCGTTGTACATTTTGGGTGGATTGGGTGCTTTACTATTGAATTGGATGAGAAAGTATTCTCTGTGGGGGAATTTATGGTCTTACGGTGGTCTAGTTCTCGACGGTTTTCTTGTCCCGCAAATTTTGCTCAATATTTTTCGGGGTTCAGCAGAGAAAGCTCTGTCTCATTCATTCTACATTGGAACGAGCGCGATTCGGGTGGTGCCACATGCTTATGATCAGTATAGAGCTCACAATTATCCAACATTCCATGTTAACGGGACATATTATTATGCGGATCATAATGCAGATTTTTACTCAACAGCTTGGGATGTTGTGATTCCATTAGGGGTTATCGCGTTGGCTGTGATCATTTTTCTACAGCAGAGGCGCGGTGGCCGTTGGATCGTTCCTCAAAGATTCAGGGAATTGGAACTGTATGAAAAGGTGCCTACAGTTAACAATGAGTGAATGTTTTTTTTTTTTTTTGGGAAGTAAACAATGAGTGAAGTTTAGATTGAGTCTTCGCAATGTATCTGTATTTATATGTTTTCAGTTTTTTTTAAACATACTATTCCTTTTGGTAGCTTTAACCATTTATCAGTATCTTGTTGCTTTGATTTGCTGCATAAGGTTTGATTGACTATCTTATCAAATCAAATCTAGTGTTTGAATTTCGATACTTAGGCAGATAGGCTTGATCGTCGGCCCAATACTCGATCCACCATCCAATTAAAAATTTATGAATGAGCCATGTTTTAAAAACCGGATCGGCTATCGATCCGGAAAATCTACCGGTTCAAGGTTCACTGTTCGGACCGTGGTTCAATCGTGATCGGACCGGTGATATCATAATTATAATATAAATAATTATTAATATATTAAAATTTGATTAAAAAAATAATAAAATACATAAATATGCAACAAAAATATAAATAAAAAAACCAATCATTAGAATTTAAGCATCCACAAATGACAAATCCAATAAAAATATATGAGCATGAAAATTGCACAATTATGCTAAGTAGCTAGAAACCAAGAATTTAAAGACAAAACTGCATAAAATCCCTCTTTGATTTTTAGTTATAATTTTTCAGTTTTTTTTTACCAAATAATCAATGTTAGAGGTGGAGATAGAGATAGAGAGTAAAGTGTAAACCTGTAAAAGAGAGAGTTAGAGATGGAGATAGAGAACGAAAGAGGAACTCACGGTCTCACGTAAAAGAGAGAAAGAAAGAGAACTCCTCTGCCCTGCTCCTCGCCTGCTGCGTGAAAGAGAGAAAGAAAGAGGATTTTTGGGGTTTAATTTTGGGGTTGAATTATGGAAAATATCAAAATAGGGATTTATTTTTGACCAATTTCTTTCATATTTGGAAACCGGTCGGTTTTACTGAACCTGTGCGGGTCGAGCAGTTTTAAGCGGTTTTCAAGCTAGGGCGGTTTTGAGGTTCAGATCGAACCGGTAAATGCTCCGGGCGGCGATCTGACCGGTCGGACAGGCCGGTCCGATCCGATTTTTAAAACCCTGAATGAGCGCATGTTGCAATTTTAGACATGAACCTGATAATAGGTTAGGGTTTCAAGGTGTCAACCGGTCGGCCCAGTGGTTTGGTCCGGCTCACTAACAAGGCCGGGCCAAAAGGATGTTAAACCAAGCCCGGACCCGCTAGAGGCCCGACCTAGGACCAGAACATCTTTTGACCTTAGGCTGTAAAATAAATAAACAAATATGATATAACTCAAGTGGTCAAGGTCGAAATCCGAGTTCGGAACCCGCTATGGACTATTAGCCTTATTCTCTTATTGTTTTTATTCTCTTTTTGAACATATTATTCTCTTATTGTTTTATAATTAGAAAAAAAAATTAAAGGTCCCGAAATTTGAAACATTGGATCAAGTCAAATGTCCAGATTTCAAATCCCTTTAAAAGTTAAAAAAAAAAAAGAAAAAAAAAAGAAGGAAGAAGGTAGAGTTGATCTAAGGACAGTCAATAAATCAAACAAAATACAAATAAAAAATGGCTCGAACAGGCCCAAATTAATAGCCCAGACTAGGATTAGGCTGACAGTATTGGGGTCAGCCTAGACCCAATTGGGTTGGTCCACTGTAAAGATTTAGTGGGCCGGTTCAAGGCTGGCTAGAAGGATTGTAAATGAATCGAGTGTAGCAAACAATATATTATCAACTTGTTTGATTAATTATCGAGTTTGAAAATTTGTGATTGAGAGATTGAGTAGAACCGTTTGTTACACACACTTTATGTATTCTTATAGTTGTTGAATACAAATCTCTTTTGGTTTATTTAAAATTTGAAAATTATTTTAAAATTGTGATTAATTGAATATTCGAAAATCTAAAAACACAGACATTACTTATTTATCAAAATGCGATAATGACTTGTAAAAAATATTTTTTTCATGCTAAAGTGAGTATCAACAATATGCCATCTTGAATATTTTTACAAATGACAAATATGCCTCAAATTCCTTGGGCCCGATTGAATGTCATCTTGAATATTTTTACAAATGACAAATATGCCTCAAATTCTGTTAGTCCTCTAAAATAGAGTTGAATAACTGCAAATCATTCAACTCGGGACACCATTTTCCAAGGCGGGAAGAAAATGTGTTATCATACAGCACAACGTGCTTCAATATGAGTCTTTTTAAATTTGGTAAATTATATCTATCTTCCCACCTAATAATGTAGTTCGACAGATATAATTTTAACTGAACAAGAGTTTGTGACAAAAACAGGCCGTTAGGGAGTGAAGTGGACAACCCGTCGACTAATTTCATTATACACACAAAATGATCTACTCCAAATAACACCCACTCTTGCCTTATCCGATGCAATGCCTCCGCCCCCATGGGTAATTCAAAGCCTAAGGTTTCAACTACACTTTCATTATGTTCAAGTATAGTGCGATTAACAAAATGAATAAAATCTAAACCATGATAACCCCTTTGTTCGAAACGGTTAATATTGAACAAAAGAGTAGGGATGAAATACCAACAATGTTGAAAATACTTTGATAAAAGACCCAATCGGGCTGCCTCCACAATGCATGCATCCCTTGATAACCTTCTCATAACATGAAAAATTATATCCTCACAAAAGAAACTAAGTCCATTATCAGAAATTGTACCTCGTTGCATGGTTGTTTATATGAAATATCCCCTGTTTATTTTCTGTTTCTACTCGTGCAAGATGATCCCCTGTCTCCCTTGTTTATATCTCCCCTGTGCAAGATGATCTTCACAAATATCCCCTGTTTATACTCTGAAAATTCTTTGTAGGGTTTGGTGGGGGAAGAGAATGTTCGATTTTGAAGTTAGTTTTGGTTTGGCTTTTGGTTGTAAAAAAAATGAAGACAAATGAGAAAGATTTATCCAGTGCACAGTTTTATATATTATTTTCCAAGTGAAAATGTAAGGGTTAAGTATGTGAAAAAACTTTCACTTTTTTACATGTCAGAGTAAGTGTGTGGTCGTGGTTAATGAGCGGTTTCTTAGTTGTATCCCATTTCCCCATTACCATTAATTTGTAACTTCTTGTAGCTTATACAGGTGTGATAAATATCCGGTTAAGCGGTATAATAGGCATACTCAAAACACAATTTCATGTCTATCCATAAACAATTGACATTTAATTGAGTGAAATAGAATACTAAAAAACCGTTGAAACTAACATAAATAACATGTTTTATATATTATATTACAGTTTGAGGCCGTTAGAACCATTTTTGGTGTTTGGAAAACCAAAGCTTATACAAGTATGATAAATATCCGGTTAAGTTGTATAATAGTCATACTCAATACACAATTTCATGTCGATCCATAAACAATTGGGTTAAATAGAATACTACAACAATTAACTATTTACAAGTTAACCATTTAACAATGTTCATCAATCAACTCTTAACCTCAAAATATCTCTAGCTACTCGTCTCCTGAAATACAGCATGTTGTGCTGCCCAAAATAAAGTCTAATATCGGCACGACTACTAGAAAAATCAACGTACTTAATCATGAACATTCCACAGTCGAACACACTATGCTGTTGGGGATGGTGTGTGGTGCGCTCGTAATGCCAGTCACTCAATTCAATTGATTGTCCGCTATTGTGCTTCGCCTCATCGATATAATACCGAGCTAGAAAATCCAAAACTTTGTCATCATATCCACCATATGAATCAAGATACTGCAACTTTTGGTCTTTTTTGTTGATAATAGCTAAACACCAACGTTGATCTTCTTTTCAGTGAATAGGCACAAACAGTTGCTCACACTTAACAAGGTGATATCCAATAGAGGTCACGCCAGTCCATTCCTTGACCGATTTAAAATCATACTCACCATCACGAACCAAACTCCCGTAAAAGAAAGAGCTAAAATAATGGTATCTTAAATATTTGGTTGGCTCCCTAATCTCTCTTTCTTTTAACAAAGTAAAATACAAATCAACCAACTCATCATTAATCTAACCTTTTAGCCGCAAACACTGAAACGTTTCGCCGGTTATGCAAATACCAGACAGATAGTGACTCACCAACGTTTTTCTAGTATTGCATTTTGCAAGGGCAGCGGCAATGTCTTTGTCTTCTACCCGGGTAAGAGGTGAAAAATATTCTGTAGCCATGGGATTGTATATAGATTGTGCAACAATTTTTCGAGGCGGCTTCCCCTTGGGTACAAAGCAAACAACTTCATCTTGATAAGAGCACGACATTAAATAAAAAATTAAATACATTATCATCAAACTTAAACAAGTACTAAATTTCATAACATTGTTTACAAATATACATCACATGGAGACATCAGAATTTTCATCAACCAAAAAAGACATTATGCCATATTAAGTCTTACTCATTTTCTTCTTCTTCTTTCCATCAGGATTGGTAAATAGAGATCTTTGATACTTGGATAACATAGGCATCCTCTTCAAATTTTGTTCCACAACTGCATCCTCTACATTTGAATCACCATCTACATCCAATCCACCATCACCTACATCTACCTTCAAATCACCACGTGCAACAGAATCTTCATAAGGAAGAATAGCTAAATCATCCTTTTCAATAGCTTGATCCTCACCACCAACACCTTGATCCTCACAACCAAACGCTTCATCCTCACCACCAACTGCTTGATCCTCACCACCATTTTTAGCCCTTCCCCTCAATAACGATAACTCAAAACTCAGTGCAGATAACTCAGTTTTGACAGAAGATAACTCACAAGTTAACTGGGATTTAGCAGTTGACAACCCAGATTTCACAGCAGACAACCTAGATTTCACAGAACCTAACTCACAAGTTAAGAGGGATTTAGCAGTTGACAACTCTGATTTCACTGCAGACAACTCAGATTTCAGGGTAACATTGTCATCCACTAACATATCAACCTTTGCCATCAACTCACTAAACATTTTAACAACTGAATCATTGGTGTTAATGGGATTTGATGAAACAATTGGTTCAGAGGATTGTGGAGGTCTGGATGTACCACATTGAAAACTTTCTGTTTCAGGTCTTCTACCATCATGAATGTTGGCTGAAAGTTTAGTCACTGGAATAACGGCAAGTCGAGATTCCACATCTATACGAAAAATATCATCAAATAGGATTCTACCTTCTTTCTCCAGTATTTCAGTCCACAATTTGGTGGTGGTGTCAGTGATGTTATTGGTTACATCATAAGGAGCAAAACTTTGAATGTGGTCTGTTGTTTGTTCCTCCGGCATGGGCTGAAGTATGCTTTTAATATCCTAGCAAACAAATTAACAAAATAAATAAAATCATTGAAATAAAATACTACAAAACAATTGAAAGTAATATAAATAACATTGAAAAAAAATCATTTACTGCTTAGTTAGTTTACATAGAAGATTACTGACTATGGATAATCAATGTGCTTTGTGGAAATGGAAAAAACTATGAATCATTTGAATTTTGAATGTACATGGAGTCAGGGGTTATTGAGCCTGCTGTTAAGAAAAAAAACTAACCTTGTTGTTCCCAACTATCATAAGAACCTGAGACAAAGTGGGGTATTGTCTCTTTTGAACAAGTTTGGTAGTCCACTTGCATATTCTCGGCAACTGTCGGGTGGTATTCTCCCTCAAACGCCCAATAATTGGAAACAGTGCAGGAATACACTCAAAAGGAAAAAGCTGGCATAGGAACAAAAAAAAATATTATCAAATATTTACAGATAAAAGTAAGTCAGCAATTAACAATGAAAGACAAAAACTAATTTTACCATAAGTGGGAGAATGAAACAATGAAAGTTGCACTGAGGATTTGCCGAAGCCAATTTCTTTTTCAGTTCTAAAGTTTTCAAGTGCTCTATCATAATAGAATAAGAAACCCCATGGATAGGTTGTTGCAAACTCAAGGTCATCAACAATTGCAAGAAGACTCTCGTCTATTGGCGAATCATCACTTGCAGGGATAAACAAAACAGAAACCAACAAGTATAATAGAGCAAGCTTCAACTTGTTTGATGGAAGGATCTCAATAGCTTGGTCACTAGAACTAATCTTACGCTTCTTTTTCTTAGGCACTGGTTGAGTACGGATCACACACCGCATAAGTTGTTCCTTAAGAACTTTTACTGAGGCTTTAGGACTAAGATATTTATGACTAAAACTATCAACATCGTCCACACTCTTTTTTTCAGTCGGATACGGGGAGCAATTCAACCCACTCATAACCGCATGCTCCATCAAAGAATAACAAATAGGCATGTCATTTAGAACAAACCAGATTTCGAATTTGTCGGGAGGCTCCACTATTCAGGTTAGAAGCATCCAGAGAGGAGTTAAAACCATTTCCAGTGAAAAATCCATGTCGAATAATGGGCCAAACTGAGAATTCTTAAACCACATGATGCCATCTGGATGGTCACTCAAACAATCTTCAATAAATTTGATATCTGTGGCCAATTTGTAGTGGCATGCTATTTTACACTTCTTGTTAAAGTCTTTCGGGGTCAGTGTAAAAGTGGGCCGAGGGATGTCATTTGCATCATTAACCTAAAAACAAAATTAAATTAGATTACTTATAAGTAGTAGAACATAAAATTATACAGTTTGAGGCAATTAGAACAATTTTGGATTAAAAAACCACAATATGAAACTGGTATAATAAATATCCGGTTAAGCAGTGTAATTACACTTGCATATCTATCCATCATCAATTCACATATACTTAGGTAAAATAGAATACTACAAAATCATTGAAACCAATATAATTCCATGTTTTATATATTAGAAACTGACATTTCAGCATATTATAACAATTTTGGATTGAAAAACCACAATATGATACCTCCATTACATAAATATCCGGTTAAGCAGTGTACAGAGCATATACTTAAAACACAATTGCATATCGATCCACAAGCCCACAACTGATCATGTCTTACACTAAAAACTGATCATGTCTTAGACCAAAAACTGATCATGTCATGTCTTACACCAAAAACCTTAACACAGCCCACAGCCCAAAAAACCTTAACACATTAAATAATTACATCACATCAAAACTGAAACAAATACATCTATAAATTTGGAACAAGATATATTAGTTTACTTACCGGGGTTTTGGAGAAAGTTGGGGGTCAACCATTGCTGCAACAACTGCATCTACACGGCGGCGTTTGGTGGGAGAAGATGAATCAGCCATTACTCGAATATGGGACTAAACAAGATTAAAGTTACAAAATTAAACTGATTTCACGTAAACCCTAAAATGCAAATATTGCTTAGAAATTGAAATTTGGGGGGAAGGAAGAAGAGGTGGGAGGAACCTGTTTATGACGAATTACAGTGGATTTCAAATCTCAACAAATTTATACGGCTCTCTTCCTCAAGAACTTCCCGTTGAATTTTGATTTTTTTACCTAAGGCAAACAAAAAGAGTTGTTTATTGCTTTGAATGAATGAAGAGTTGTTTATTCCTTTGAAAAATTGTATATACGTTTTTAGTATTGGGGCAAAATGGTTAAAATGTAATTGGTCATTCACATTAACTGAAAAGAAAAACTAAAAATAAAAGCCCAACTATCAGCTCTTTTACTAGGGGGTATTATGGACAAATGCCTCTTATTTAACCGTCCAAAATTAAAGAAAAAAGGGGGGGAAAGGTCAAACAAAAGGGAGACTCTTTTTGCAACCCCCATGCAAAAATGGACTGTATTTGCCAAATTCCCGGTTCCGTTTGTCTCAACACTTTATAAGTTTAAGTAGTTTCTAAATCTGAAGCACAGTGGTTTTGCACAAGGGGCACGAGTTGTATCGTGTTAGCCACTTCTTGATGCAGCCGGGGTGGTACTCATGTCGACAATCAAGCCTCGCAATCGTCTCGTTTTCTTGGTAAAGATTATCAAAACAAACAGTGCAAATTTCTTCTTCATCAACTACTGTCGTATCATCATCATCATCATCATCATCTTCTGTAGATGGTTTTGTCACATCATGAATAATTCTTGTTTTCAATTTCGATGCAATAATTTTTTCTGTCAAACCACAGGAAGTCGTCGTAAGTTCTCGATCATTGCTGAAACTTGTGATATTTCGATCTAGCCGGTCTGTATTATAATCTATAACTCTAATATTACGCTGGTAGCGAAAAGCGTCGATGAGATTCACATAGAACGAATTCATACGCCCTTCGTCATCATTGAGATGTATAAAGCTAAAATTTCTCAGGAACTCATATAGCCGATCCATGGATGTTAGTAGCGAGGTTGGTAAAAAGAAAGTGAAAGATTGCGAGTTTTATAGTATAATTTCTCTTTAATTAGTTTAAGAAGAAGTTCAACTAAATAAGACGTTTCGAAGCATTAAAGTTCCTGTAAGCCTCCGAATACGAATCGAATTAAGTAGACAACCTAGAATAAGGAAAGGTGTGTGTATCATACATGATTCCGATTAATTAGCGAAATATAATTTGTACGTTCTTTTCCTCAAACTTATATAATCCTGGTTTTCTAGAATTTTTCATATTTTATTTCAACCACGCGTTTTAACAAAAAGTTAATGTATAAAAAAGATAATAACATTTTTGGTCCCTAAACTTTACTACTAAAATAGTTTTAGTCCCCCATTTCACCATTTGTAAAACTCTTTAAATAGATTTGATCCATATTCTTAACTTCCCGTCCAAAACTAACACTAACGGAGTGAGCTCAAATTATGGGAAATGAACCCAAGACCTGTTGGTCTAGTGGTATTCACCTCTCACTTTATGTGAGAGGTCTTGGGTTCAAATCCAAGTTGCCACAAGTTGTGGCTCTTCCCTCCTTTATGGAGCTAGATAGAGTTTTCATGCCTCAAGATTATAACTATCAACCCGGGTTTGTCGGGCTAGATATGTAGGGTATCCCCTCCCTCTTGAATTAAAAAAAAATTGTGAGAAATGAGTGGAACCTCACTTCATTTACTCATTTCAATAAAAACTCCACGTGTCCAAGTAAATTCTCCCAAAATCAAACCATTCAAATTATAATCCACCCAAATTATCTTAAACTTTTTGTAAACCCTAATTTTTGAATCCTTAATTTTATAAACCATAATTATGAAAATTTTCACTGTAATTTGACAAAAATGGAGATAGAAATGTTCTCAGCGCAAAAACCAATCCATTTCCCACTATTTGAGCTCAAGCGGGGCCACTTCAGTAGCCATTGGACGTAAAGCTAATGACATAATTTCTTTTGTTAAAAAAGAAAAAGATTGAATGCAATTTACACTCCTAAATTATAATTCATACGTCAAATATTTTAGGCAAGTCTCAAAACCTTCATTTATATCGTTATTGTCCACTATTTTGTTGGGCAAACAGCAAAGTACCCTTACACAAATTTACAATTTTACACATTGAACTTAAAAACAAATTTTAGAAATAAAATTCAGCAAAAAACTTGAACCATGAATTTATAATTATGCTAATATATTGCTTGCTGCTAGAATATATCGTAGAAGATTCCGAAAATATTTGTTACTATTTGAGAAAATCCGGCAGGTTTTGCTTCAACCAGAGACGGAGCTAGAGGGGGGGGGGGGGGGGGGGGGCATGATGGGGCCGTCGCCCCCCCTCAATTATTAAAAAAAAAAAAAATTAGTGGTTCAAATTTTTTATAAAAAAATTCTCCCCCCAAAAACGTTTTTTTTCATCAGGTTTTGCCCCCCCTACCCCACCATTTTTCTTTACTTTTCTTTATACTTTACATCTTGTCCCCCACAAACACCACTTTTTCTTTATTTTACTTAACTTTTCTTTTCCTCCCCAAATCACTCTTGTATTCACGCACCATTGTTCTTCTTTTGCAGATTACAAGCAAAGCTGAAAGCCCCATTCCAGTATCCAACTCTCAAGTCTCAAGCTTTCTCAAGATCCACCACTGCCGCTGCTGCTGTCGAACTCGCCGCTCACACACGCCCTCACCCCTCGCCGGTTCGCCCCTCTATTTAGGCTTTAGTTACTTAATTTCAATTTCTAAATCTTAATTTGCATGATTGATAAAATTGAAAAAAATGAGAACAACATATCTATCTGTACTATATTTCCCCTCATGCTTAAGTTTCACTAGAAATTATAAATTTAATGACTGAAATAAATTAACATTTGTAGATCTAAATATTTATCTATCTATACTTTATGTTGTAATAGATATATTTTAATAGTTTAATTAGATAAAATAAATAGACCACTACATAACTAATTTATCAAATAATTCCCCTTCATTTTTTACTAGATTATATATTATGAGATAGAGAATAATTCAACCCTAGATGAAAACAAATAAACAATACACAGAGAGTTCTAGGTGTTTGGGCAAAGAATATGTAATTGTCCTTGGCGTGTACGTTGGAGCGGGGGAGCACTTTAAATCTTTTATATAACTTTATACCCGCAGGCCGTATTATACTATATCCTAGTAGTCTTTCATATTTATATTGACAAACATGGGGGTATATATGTTGTGTTTTTTTGACTAATTAAATTGTCAATGTTATTTTGTTGTATGTGCAATTCATGTTTAACTAATATAGATTGTATTTTTGCATATACTTTTTTAGGTAATTAATCATGAGTAACAATAAAATTGATTGTTACTTTAAGAAACGGTGCAGTCAACAAGGTACGGGTCCTCCTATTCTTGAGACTTCATCCAAGGTTATTTCTGAAGCTTCCAAGCTTTCCGATGATCAAACATCTATTCCCGAATCTTCTCCAACAAAAGTTCGAAAGAAATTGCCCAAACTTTTGATGTTGATTCAATGATTGATGAGTTCGATGACTTAAAAACTCGTCGAGTACAACTTAGAATGTCTAACTTAAATAAGTAGTCATGTTGGTTTGTTTTATAAGACTTTAATTGTATATTTTTGGATGAGACTTTTTAGTAGATATTGTATATTTTCTCACATAAATATAGCGTACCTTGAATCATATAGCTAAATATTTCTTCAACTCCCCTTATTCATTTTCATTTTTGTTCCCTAGCACAATTTGATGTTTCAAAATACAATAAATAAAAAATACTAATCACATAAACTGATATAAAAGAAAAGTTATTTACAATGTATGATGAACGAATACTCCTACAAATGATCTCATTCAGTATCGTGTTTGTACCAGATAATGTGTCCAGAAGATTTTTGAAGTGTTCGAAAATAAAAAGAAAAGAGAAAATTATGAATACCCTATCGGGTACAAAACTTGAAGTATCGGATGCGCATTGGACGCCAGACAGAGTATTTTTTTAATATTACACAATAACTTTTAGTCTAAAATAGGAAAAAAGAGATAACATTTTCATCTTTTTGTTAAAAATTAAAACTTAACAAATAACAAATAAATTTAAAAAACTAGACAAAATTCATTTATGTTAATGAATCTATTGACTCAAATTTATTTTTGAATATTATACATGCTTATCCTAAAACCTTAAAAATTTGTTGTATCTCGTGTCCATATTCGCATCCGTGTACGCGTTACAATTTTTGGTATAATAGAAAGGAAGACCTATATATAGTATATACATACACCACCTGGTGACGTGGGCCCATGAACCTTAAAGCCGAAGCCCGAATAATATAGGCTCAGTCCAAAACCAAGCCCAATGGGCAAGTGAGGCCCACGTGATCCAAGTGACTACTGATTACTCCTCATCCATTCATATAATTATAATCTCAAACCAATCTTCAAAACCAAACAACTTTCACTCCCACCACACACACACACGCACACTCTCTCCATTTCCAATTCCATTTATCCGCACAAACACACTTTCACTCTCTGCGAATACTCTTAATAGCTTATTTTTCCATTTTTTCCGCCATGGCTGGAGTGCTGGAAACCCTAACCGTCCCACGCGCCTCCGCTATTACTTCAGTTTCCTTGGCTCCGGTCGCCGGATCTCGCCGGAACTCTGTCCGATTCTCCGATTTCAGAGGACTCAAGAACCAGCTCACTCGCTCATCTGCCAAGGTGAGGTCCAGCTCCAAACTCGCTCGCCGTGGCAGTAGAATCGTTTGTGAGGCACAGGATACAGCTGTAGAAGGTACCGATTTACTCTCTCTCTCTCTCTCTCTCTCTCTCTCTCTCTATATATATATATTTGTCAAATTAGTCTTTTCAAGCTGAATGATTTCGTAGAGTATGTTTGTTGTTTATTATATGTTAGTGATTCCGATTCTGCTGAGAATCAGTTGCGCGTAAAAAATTATTCAATTTCATGATTGTTTTAGCTGGATTGTAATTCGGAGAGTGGAGAACCTTGTGTTCATCTGAATTTTGTTGTTGTATGATCTCTGTTCAAAGTGCATGGAAAATTCTTTAGTGTATGTTTGTTGTGTCATTATACTTTAGTAATTCTGATTCTGCTGAAATCAGTTACGCGTGAAAAAAGCATTTAATTTAGTGGTTGTTTGGCTGGATTGCAATCCGGAGAGTGGAGAACCTTATGTTTATCTGAATTTTGTCGTTGTGTGATATCTATTTATGCATGGAACATGAACTTGAGATACTCCCTTCTGTGTATAAGCTGACCTTCTGCCCCCATTTTTCTGATTCTTTGCTCGGGAATCGAAAAATTGAAAATAGTTTTTACTTTTTTTTCCAAGCTGAAATTAGTGTGTTCATTGCCGTGGTGTAGGATTGTTTGGATTAAATTTTTTATGCAGTGATTGATGGTCATAGAGTTCCATAATTTGACTGAAGGGAAGTTGGTTCTAAAGTCACCCAAATATTATTAATTTCTGTTAGTCTTCTGTTATGTTGTGAAAAAAGAGCTTTAAATCTTTAGTTGAATGCGATCTATTCGCAGTAACATACTCTAGAGAAGTTGAGAAGTCTTTTGTGCCATATAACCTGTCAAAGCAAATTGGATAATGGTTTTTCAAATGCTTAACTGATGCGACGTTAAGTTGTCAATCTTAGCTGTGAACTTGGTGAGTTTCTTTGGCTATAACATGAATTATAAAATAGTCAATTAGGAGTGGTTTCGATCATGGCGTTGCGCCTTTTGATGCATTTCGAAGTTTCTCTACCTACAATTTAAGTATTTCATTGAATTTACACCTTACTTTTTGGATAAATATTGCAAACTTCTTTTTCCCAAAAAAATCATTTTGTTAAGGTAGAGTGTGTTTCGTTGCTAATACATCAATCAAAAGCTGTTCATTAATTCCTTGAGAACTGCAGTGCCTGGCGTTAATGATTCGACTTGGAAGTCTAATGTACTTGAATCTGAGTTGCCTGTTTTGGTTGAATTCTGGGCACCATGGTGTGGGCCGTGTCGCATGATCCACCCGGTTATCGATAAACTAGCTAAGCAATATACTGGAAAGCTCAAATGCTACAAGGTTAACACTGATGAGAGCCCTAAAATTGCAAGCGAATATGGGATCCGAAGCATTCCCACCGTCATCATCTTTAAGAATGGGGAGAAGAAAGATGCAATCATTGGTGCTGTTCCAGAATCAACATTAACAACCTCCATAGAAAAATTCTTGTAGGACGGTACGTGTATACATATGTTTCCCGAGAGTCGAACTCTCTTTTATTTGTTTCTTTCCTTTTAGCCAAATAAACCTTATAAGCTCCTGTATAGTTGATGCTGCTGTATTTTATGTTTTCGTCAAAGATAATGTTAGTAATCAAATTATCCGTACCTGTAATGATGCCTTACATAATTTTTGGATAAATTTTCCTTGTTTTTTTTGGTAAGTAATATTTTCCTTAAATGAAAAAAGCAGTAACGATGTTCAACGGGCAAAGGAGGATGTTCCGACTCGGACAAAATACTACAAACACATTAAACCAAGGAATTTTTGTTGTCTATTTTGCTTTAACATGTGAAAAGATGGTTCATATCCAGTTGCTAAGTATAATCTTGTGCTTCTTGTTTAAGAGTTAGACTGGAACTAGTTCTCTTTCCAGTTTGTATTACAATTTGGTCAATTTTTCCTTTTCCCATTCGACCGGTAGTAGATGTGGCTGAAGTTTCAGTGTAGAAAATATGTGGATGCTTTCGTTCATAGTTTATAGAATTGTGAACTGCGCAATTGTTGGAAGAGACGAGGTAACGCTTTCGATTAATTCTGGTATTATATATCATAGATAAATCGATGTTCAGAACATGTTCTGTATTGCGTTGGGTTTATTTTCAGAAATATCATTCATGTTTTTATAGAGCAAGAGCAATGTTATATATTCATTGTTTCACATCGCCTAGTTAATCACTTGAAATGAAAAGTTGGAGAAAATGAAGAATTACGTCATTTTTCAACTTAAAACTAAATACTTTGAAACATCATTTATTAATTAGTTATTCTTTTGGAGCCTATGACTGTAGTGCTTAATTTGTCGATACGCATAAATACATATAAATGAGGAAGAAGTGGATCTTGTGGAATTTTCATGCACGCTAGAAAAAAGGTTAAAGATTAAACACACCCGTGTATGCACGACTATGGTCCCAAAACTATACATTCAAAGATTACAAAAACATCCATATTTGATTATTCAAAAAAAATAAAATCCATATTTGAAATTGTCACACATTGAACATGATACCCTGTACTTTGACTTCCAAATATCCTTTTGGTTTCTTTTTTCGCGTTTTAAAGACGTTTTAAATAAGAAAAACCTTTCTTTTCTTTCTCATTAGTAATTGTATTCTGAAGTCTGACACCACCACTTATTAACTATTCTCATATTTTCTACAATCGACCAGAATATAACTAATTTTCGAGGAGCAAATGCGTATGGAAAAAATGGTTACGCACTTTTTTTCTTTTCTGAATGAAAAGATCCATGCTTCATTTTTAGGCCTTACTTCCAATTATGTGAGAATGACAGAAATTAATAATGAGCGGAAATTTGCAGGGTGTTTTAGCTAGATCGTAAGTAATTTCCATATCAATTTTCCATGCTTAATTTTTGGGATTTGGGAAAACTGGAAATAAATCCCCAATCTCATTTCAAAGTTTGGGTTAAGTCCCTAACCATGATTGTAAGTTATGCACTCCCTAGTTCATGTTGCAAATTGTGCACCTCCACTTTATTAATTTTTTAATCACTTTCTTCCTCACATCTCTTTTTTTTTTTTTTTTTTTTTTGTCTTTTCTCCTTTACCACAAATCCGATTATAAAGGCTTTTCCGGCGGTCGAATGTATTCAAAAGTAATAGCGTCGCATGTTTGAAGTATTTTTAGTGCATAGTTGAGGTATTTTCAAATGATAAGTTAGAGGGTGTTTGGCTAAACTTATAATCTCCTCTAAACATCTTATAAGATGTTTTAAAGCTTATAAACTCTATAATTTGTTTGGTAATTTTTTCAAAAAAAACAGCTTATAAGACCAAAAAATAAGATGTTTGGGTCTTATAAGCTGTTTTTAAAAAAGTAACTCAACCCCACATTTTTTTAAACATCTTGTAAGATGTTAGATCTTATAAGCTCCTATATCTTATGTTTTGGATAAATTTAGCCAAACACCCTCTTAACAGATTTGCGCAATTTTGTCTTCAAATGTAAGCTAAAATTTATAGACAATTTTCTGCGACTTCACGAGAAAATCCATACTCACTACACAATGGTCGGAATCATGCACAATTTTTTTTTTCAAAGTAGACACGTAGAGTTTTTCGAAAATGTATGATACATTATTAAAAAATCTCCATTTTGAAACATTTTTTCCTTCAAACATAAGCTTAAATTTGTCAACAATTTCGTGCGAGTTTACGAGAAAGTTCATGACGCACTATACGATGCTCAGAATCATAATACGTTTTTTAAACTTTCAAAGTAGACACATAAAACTTTCTGAAAATGTATGACATATTATCAAGAAATGTCTATTGTGAAACAGTTTTTCCTTCAAACGTAAGCTAAAATTTGTTGATAGTTTAGCGCAACTACATGAGAAAGTCCATAACGCATTGTACTCGAAATCATAAACCCTTTTTTTTCCTTTCAAAGTAGACATATAGGGATTTCAAAAAATGTATGATACATTATTAAGAAACATCTAGTATGCGTTTTTTTTTCTTCAAACGTAAATTAAAAATTATAGACAGTTTCCATAACGCATTATACGTTGTTCAAAATCATAAACTATTTTTTTTCCTTTCAAATTAGACACATAAGGATTTCCAAAAATCTATGACACGTTATCAATAAACATCTAGCATGAAACCGTTTTTTCTTTGCTAACATAAGCTAAAATTTATCGACAGTTTTGCACGATTTCAAAATAATGTCCGAATACGTCAATCTGTAGGTAATAATACCTCACTTGATATGAAATAGTACGTCACTTTGTATGAAATAGTACGTCACTTTGTATGAAATAATACATCAATTTTATGTAACAATACGTCATATTAAATGTAATAATACGCCATTTTATATGAAATAATACATCATTTGATAAGTAACGATACGTCGTTGTATATATACAAGTACGACATTTTGTGTACTAATACGTCAATGGATATGTCCGAATACGTCAATTTACAGGTAACAATACGTCACTTTATATGAAATAATACGTCTATTTTATGTAATAATACGTCATATAAATGTAACAATACGTCATTTTAAATGTAATAATACTTTCATTAAGTTGTAACCATACGTACCCCAAACCCTAAATCTATTGACACACGTGATTATATTTAGACAAGTTTTGTTATGAATGATTTTATCTATTTGTAATATTTTAAAGTTGCATTCATATGTGTTGAATTGATAAGGTACATTTCTTTCACAAACGTAATGTGTGTAAACACTACTACTAGTGATCACTTGACTTTGTGTCTAAGTTTGTAGTTTTGAGATACCCATTTACATGATTATATTTATGCATGTTATATATTAATAATATTTATTTATAATGTCACGAAGGTGCATTAAACAACATACTTAATACAAAATATGCATTAACTCAATAAAGGTTGAACTATAGTTTTGATAAACGACACTATAATGAAAATAGATATACCAAATACTATGTGTATCCACACTACTACTAGTTATCACTTGACTCTGTGTAAGGGTTTATAATTTTGAGATATTTATACATATGATTAAACCTATTTAATTTGTTTATTTATGACGTATCTTTACAAGTAAATATGTATTTTTACAACTAATACGATGCATATATAATGACATATGGCATCTCTAACATACTTGGACTTTGCATCTCACATATTGCTTCTTTTGATATGAAATACGGGAATAATGAACCAAAACTAACACATCCTTCAGTCCCACATACGACATCTGTTAGGAAATTTCATGTTAGATGTTTTGATGATGACAAGATAAGTTTTATGTTAGACCCCAAAAGAATGTAAGTTTATGCTTTCATAGAATATTTGTATAAGCGTTTAAAGAATTATTATCTGTTTGGCATGTAATTTTTATCTTTATAGATTTTAGACTAATTATTGGATACCGAGTCACTGATAGAATTTTAGGTGAGTTTGTCAAAGATGAAATTGAAGGTCAGCTTCTGAAGTCAAGTGAAGATGAAGATTGTCTTAAGCAAGGACATTTCAGGAGTTATGAATCAGCGCTTAAAGCCATCAAGCGATCAAGAGATCAGATTCACCTAAAATAAATTTCAAAGTCATTAATGACTTAAATGCAATTATCAACGGGCATTTATTTCCAACAAAAAATAAATTCAAGTGTATTAAATGCCTGATAGGAGCATTAAATGTGATAAGGACTATTTGCATGCGAACAAGCCACCTTTGACTAGACTGTCAGTGCTCAAAGACTGCAACATCCAATAGGTGGAGCAGATATTCAGGAATGTCAGAAAAAAGGACTATTCACTCGCTGCGTGAGAGACATACGCCTGCATGTGTCCAACGGACAAATCCCAAGAAATCTCTATAAATAGTACCCTTCAGCAAACCTAAAAACACACGCACATACACAAGAAAATAGGTCAAAACTCTGATGAAATACTTACAAGAAAAGCTTACAAACTCCATAGCCAAAAATTCTCCAAGCTTTTCCTAAGACAGTATCCGATATCTCAAACATCTCCCTTAGAAGAACCTCTCATTATTATTGAGATATCCAAAATTGTTTGAACTTCCAAAAATCAAACAAATCCTTGTGACAAAACCCCTCGCCTTTTTCATCTGTGTGAGAAAGTTGTTGCTACTTCAAGAAGTATTTCTGAGTGAGAGAAACTTGTTGAAGAGATCTCAAGTGGAGCTGCAGTCTGTGTGATCAAGGAGCTCAAGATCATCTTCATATTCATTCATCATTTGTAGAAGTCCTCTTTGTGAAGACTTTGATTATCATCTAGTGAATTTCCTCTGAGTAAAAAAGAGAAGAAGGACGTAGCGAGGATTACATCACCTAGTGAACCTTTCATATCTTGTGTCATTTACATTACTATTTTATTGCTTTGTTTATCATCTGCATTATATCTTTAAAAGGCTTTAAAAATAGTTAAGCGACTGGTAAAACCATCGCTAAGAATTAAAATCTATTCCGTTGTGCTAACCCTGATTAAGCGATCTAAGCGTTGCCCTTCTTTGGTAATTGCTAAAATCACTAAGTCTAAGTTATCTTATCTCTAGCGCTTTGCTTACCAAGCGTTCAAAATATTTCAAGTGGTACAAAATTTTTGAAGTCGAAGAAAACTTCAGAATCTATTGAACCCCATTTCTAGACCCTTTCGTATGCCACTTGGGACCACCAATTGGTATCAGAGTGGTTGAAGTAGAAACCGTAGCATTTCCAAGCGTAACTGTTTGTTTAGATCCATTTTTCAAAAACTTAGTCTCTTTTTGAAAATCTTTTATCACATATCATGGATTTTGCAAAGATGCCAAAGTTGATTGAGTCAAACTATAACTTATGGAAACTTAGAGCATTTACATATTTATGCTCATGTGATAATGAAATGTGCGATGTTATTTCAAATGGCCTCATTCAGATTATGAAAGTTATAACTCGAGCCCCTGGAGCGACTGAAGCAACTCGAGAAGCCAAAGGTGGAATGTGTTGGGATCTCGATATAAAACCCCCCGGGATGCCGGCGCAGCGGAAGGTATAAATTTTAAAAATTAAGTGGCATCCCCAAAATTAGGGCTAGGTAGACATGGTACCATCGGATCCAAAAGTATCCTTGTTTACCTCCTGAAGACCTTAAAGCAACAATGTCTTTTTAAGCAATTCCCCGCTACACCTCTCCGGATGTATTTGCCCTAGCGGCCCAAGTGTTGCGGCTCTAAGTTTATCTACACCTTAGCTCGTACCCTCGATTATCTCCACCAGTGCTAGCAAGGAGAATATCGAATTTTGGCATGTGAGAAAAGGGTTAGGAATATTTTTCGTATTCTTCATACTCAACACATGAGTTGGAAGAAGTTCTTGTGAAAGAGATGGAGAGAAAAAGAACACACAACTCTTAGTTGTGATAAGTGAATTAATTCATTCATTCAATATTATATATATATATATATATATAAGGTCACCATAGTCACCTTAACTCACACACACATGACACTTATATATATATATCTGGCTTGTGTATGTGTGTGTATATATATATATAATTCTTTCTTTTTCAAACTCTTATTTATCTTCCTTAATTAATTGGATACTTTCCAACTAATTAGATATTTCTATATATTTGATATCATATCAAATATACCATATCTTATCAAATAATATCTTTCCATATCTACAATATTTATCCTAATATATATTTATAAGATCTTTCCATATCAATTAGTTACCTAATTAATTAGTATAGATCCTACTAAATATATATTAAATATATATTTGTACATATACATAGACTTGGTGAACAAGATAAAATCCTCCACCAAATCCATATACACATACATGCCCAACGTGCATACTATATATATATATATATATATATATATATATTCCTCTTTCAAATATTAATTAATTAGACCACTAATTAATTAACTAGTCTTTCCCAATTTAATATTCTAATATTAAATCATAAGACTCTTATTTAATTAAAAACACTTAATTAATTAATTTCTTTTTTTTGATTAATTAATCTCTCCATTAGTTCACAAAGAATTCTAGCCAATAGGTACTACACTAAGTATTGTATGTGACCCCTTAGGCTCATTAACAAGCTAGCAATAAGTCCTTTCATAGGATAGATTAATTATTCATAATAATTAACTAGGCATTGGATTAATTTCACCAATTAACCCAAGACACCTATCGGTCGTGATTCGATGTCTAGCAATGTTGTCACGACTTCCTAGATGTTAATGATGAAAATGCAAACCTATCCAGATTTTGATCTTTGTGTGAGTCGAATCCCTGCATCTTTTTCCCATCTAAGACCTAGGGTTTGGCGACGTCGAAACCCTAATAGCCTCGAAAACTATGACTATGTTGGTTCCACTAATGATCCGGTCTTCTAAACAGGGATCACCAATCCCTCTTATAAGACTATGCTCTGGCGAAAGACTTTTCGATCATTCAATTTCACTCAACAACATAGGAAATATCGGGCACTCGTGACCCTGGATGAATCCCTTCTGACTGTCACTTGTTTCGCAGTACTACCATACTATACCCAACATACATGCCGTATGACTCTCCTGGAGTGCACGTGCATATCAAAGCATAGTAGATAGTACCCTTTCCAATGACATCTCAGGTCGAAGGATTATCTCACACTACGAAACCGAAGGACTCCAAGTTCAACAGCACCAACGAGGAATCCTTGCGGGGCTGTTCAATTCCATAACCAAAGTATGAATCTTCATACATATATTGCCATACAAGCCATCGACAATAAAACACATCGACCTCTTGGGAGAGCTACATGCATGAACAAGTTTTGGCGAGGCCAGTGATATCCCACATCTCACAGCCTCTATGACTTGGAACGTATATTTAGGATTATGGTCTTTGAGAGCATTCTATAGGTATCACGACCGCCTCCCTTAACCATATGTAATCCATGGGATCTTTATCTATACTCCATGAGTAGTTGACAATAAAAAAACATTCTGTAATAGGTTTGATATAATTTAAATGATAAGACTAACATAGTGTTAATGTTCAAGCCAACAGATGGCTTGTTGGGCATATAACACTTTCAGAATGAATGCCAGATGATCACAGAAGAGCAAATTTGGATAATGTTAGACGAAGTGCTCTACTCAGCGTTGATAGATAATGAGGGATTGTTCAACAAAATCAAGTTATGCAAAACTTCAAAAGAAATATGGGATAAGTTAGCTACTGTGTGTGAAGGATCTGCACAGATGAGGGAGAACAATCTCTCCATAGCCATGCAAAGATTTAAGCATTTCAAGATGCAGCCCAGTGAGACGCGAGATCAATTGGACGTGAGGTTTACTTTGCTTATTACAGAGTTAGCCTCATTGGACAAGGAATTGGCCAATAAGAAAATGGTCAATAAGATTTTTAGAGTCTTCCGAGCAAATATCTAATGAAGACTGTTGTGATGAGAGAATTCCAAATGTTGGAAATCATGACTCCAAAATATGCATTTTCAGAGCTAAGGGCTTTCAAATTTGAATTGGGAGAAGTCAGCAATACGTCGACTTCAGCGATTGATTCAAAGCGTTAATTGCAACTGCTAAGAGTAAAGGTAAATCGGCCAGCGAGGTAAAAGCGTCAGAGTCAAACAAGGAAAAAGAAATGATTTTATTAGTTAACAAGTTTAAGAAATTCCTGAGATATGAAAAGAGAAATTCCAATGGACAAACTTCATACCAAACCCCTCCTCCTGCACAAGCGCCAGTGTATTCTGCACTGCTTCCTCCAACACCAATTCAGTATCAAGCATCTCCGAATCAGAATCCGAATCAGAATCTCTCAGCGCCAGTGGTTTCTAAGCCACACAATGTAAGGTTAACAACTGAACAAAAGTTGAGAACTAGTCTTTGTTATAATTGTAGGAAATCGGGGCACTACCAGGTAAATTGCCTTATCCAAATGTAAGCCCACAAGGTAAGATCACTTGGATAGAAACCAATAGAGGAGAAACCTTCACCAAAAAGGTTTGCTAGTGGAATTTGAACCATTCTCTGCAGAAGAGGATCTGGAATCTTCCGAAGAAAGCAGCAATGATGAGCCTTCTGGTAACTCAGCACTAATCTATCTCATGGTAATAGATGAAGAAGCGTCTGAAGACTTACTACCAGAGGTAACCACTGAACTATCTGATCCTCTTTCTTATGAAAAATTACTTGACAAGGTCAATGAATATTATGGAGCTTGTCAAGGTGCCGCCAGAGTATATCAAGAACACACTGATGAGATCTCAGAGGTTAAAAGTAAAAACGTGACGCTCAAAGTCGAGTTGCTAGTTCAGAAATAGTGCATTGAGAAAAACCAATCTGTTGAAACCGAGATCGCTCAGTTGAAAAGAGATCTTGATATGGTAGTCAAGAGAGAAGCTGAGTTGATCGCTAGACTTGCCAAATCAGAACAACTCATCTCATCATTGTTAAAAGCTTCAAGAAAACTAGACAATGTGACTGAGGTTACCATACTTTTTGGTGAAAAGACCGATTTCGGTTGTGATAAGTTCGGCAATATACCAAAAGCGTTTAAGGTTACAGCAACCAACAAAGGAAAAGGTTTAGCCTTTGTTGAAAAGAGTTCAAACAGTCAAACGATGAATAAAACAAAAGACAATGGTACGAGGCCAAATGAGAATGCCAAAGCTAACTCAAACAGTAAGGATAAGACGAAAGTGAATGATCCACAAAGAAAAGGTTATCCAAACGCTCAAAAGGCTAAGGAAAAACCTAGCAAATGTGAATCAAACACTAAGCGTCAAGCGCCAAAAGTGCACCCTAAGCCAGTGCCTAGAAAATACCAGCATCAGTATCCACAAAGATCAAGATCATATTATCAGTACTACGATGATTATGATTACGATTATGATTATAACTATGATCAAGGATATTGCTATACACCTAAAAAGCACACACAACACAAAGTGAAACCCAAAAAGGTGAAGCCTCCCGCAATGAAGACTAGGCAAATATGGGTTCTAAAAGTTTTAATTCAGACTAACGCTACTAATGTGAAAGGACCCAAGTCACAATGGGTACCTAAAAAGAATTAGAACTGTCCTTTGAATGCAGGTACCTATAGCCAGTACCGATACATCAATTTGGTACATCGATAGTGGATCTTCAAGGCACATGACAGGCTCAAAGGATCTTTTGATCAACTCTCGTGCAACCAATGGTCCTCAAGTCATATTCGGTGACAATTCTAAAGGTAAAACCAAAGGTATAGGTAACATGCATAGGGGGAACATCATGATAAGTGACGTATATTATGTTGAGGGTCTTAAGCATAATTTATTGGGCATTAGACAATTTTGTGATAAAGGCTTTGTAGTTAAATTTCAAGTGACTATTGCTATATTAACGACGCTAAGACTGGATCTACTAAATTGAAAGGAAAAAGAATACATAATGTTTATTTAGTAGATTGGGGTTCAACAATCGGTAACAACCCTACATGCTTTATGGCTAAAAATCAAAATGAATTGGCTTGGCTATGACATAGAAAAATGAATCACCTCAACTTTAAGGCAATCTCTCAATTAATATCGCTAAATCTTGTAGAGGGGTTACCTAGGGGTTCCTTTTAGAAAAATTGCTTATGTGATGCATGCTAAATGGGTAAACAAGTTAAATCATCTTTTAAAAAAAAACCTCATCTATCTACTTCTAGAATTCTTGAACTATTGCATATGGATTTGTTTGGTCCAATTCAAATCATGAGTGTTAGTGGTAAAAAGTATTCGCTAGTGATAGATGATGATTTTTCACGCTATACATGGGTAGAATTTCTAGCGTCCAAAGATGAAACTAGTGGCAAGCTCACAGTACTAATCCGTTAATTACAAACCTCTAAAGATCTAAAGGTGATGAGAATTAGAAGCGATAGAGGAATTCAATTTATTAACCATGTTGTTGAGAGGTTTTGTACAGATTTTGGAATGCTTCATGAGTATTCCGCGCCTAGAACGCCTCAGCAGAATGGAGTCACTGAGTGACGGAACAGAACGTTTAAAGAAGCTACAAGGACTATGTTAGCTGAGTTCAAGCTGCCTCAAAGTTTTTGGGCCGAAGCAATTAGCACCGCTTGCTACACTCAGAACCGCTGTATGATCAATAAGCAACATGGAAAAACACCATATGAGTTATAGAAGAGACATAAGCCTAACGTTTCTTATTTTCATGTATTTGGTTCAAAATGTTTCATTCATAACAATAGATCCCATAACGATGAGGGAATCTTTCTAGGCTATGCCAAAAATGGAAAGAATTTTGGCATCCTAAGATCAAGTCAAAAGTTGAGAAATCTATTTATGTTGTGTTTGATGATGCTAACCAAGAGCCTAGTAAGGTTAATATTGATGATGTAGGAGTTGAAGATCTTTCTCAACAAGCGTCTCAGATCAATCTTGGTGATGATAGTGACGATGATGAGGATGATGAGATCTTTGTGCCCCCTCCTAGGTTATTCGTGAGGTTATCAATGAATATTGCAAGAAATGCTGATGATCATGAAGAGAATGATCATCAAGAGCAAATTGGAACTGGGAATAATGAAACGCCTGCACAAGAGATGAATGAGGATCAAGCGATTGATAATCAAGAGTCTCTTAACCCGTTCCAACCAGACCGTAAATGGCTTAGAGATCATCCACCAGATTTAGTGATTGGGGATATTGGAGCTCATATGAGGACTAGAGCCGCCACATTCAATGAGGCCATGTTCGCGAGCTTCCTATCTCAATGAAACCAAGAAAAGTGGATGAAGCGCTTAGTGATTCAAGTTGGGTAGAAGCTATGTAAGAGGAGCTTAACCAATTTGAGCATAGTAAGGTTTGAACGCTAGTTCCTAGGCCAACTCACCAAGGAGTTATTGAGACTAGATGGGTTTTCAGGAACAAGATGGATGTGGATGGCATTGTTATAAGAAACAATGCCAGATTAGTTGCTCAGGGTTATTGTCAATAAGAGGGTATTTACTTTGATGAAACTTATGCCTTCGTAGCCCGTCTTGAAGTGATTCGAATGTTCCTAGCATTTGATGCATTCAACAAATTCACAGTATATGAAATGGACGTGAAGAGTTCTTTCTTGAATGGTAAACTCCAAAAGGAGGTATATGTAGAGCAAACCCCAGGATTCATCAATAACCATGGAAAAAGTATGGTATACAAATTAGATAATGCACTCTATGGCCTTAAACAAGCACCAAGAGCCTGGTATGACACACTCTCTATCTTCCTTATAGGTAAAGGCTTTCCAAAAGGCAATGTTGATACAACGTTATTCAAAATTACCCATAACGAAGATATTCTCTTAGTCCAAATTTATGTTGATGCTATTATATTCGGATCTACTAATAAGCGATTGTGTGAGAAATTTTCGAAAATGATGCAAGATCAATTTGAAATGAGCATGATGGATGAACTAATTTTCTTCTTAGGATTACAAGTTAAACAACTCCCTAATGACATATTTATAAACCAAGCTAAATATACAAGAGATATGATTAAGAAATTTGGTATGGAAGATGCATCATCTTCAAAAATTCCAATGAGTCAAACGCTTAAGTTAGATAAAGATGAAAGTGGAAAGAAAATTGATATCACTAATTATAGAAGTATCATTAGATCACTTCTTTATTTTACTGTTAGTAGACCTGATATTATGTTTGTGGTATGCATGTGTGCACGCTTTCAAACTGATCCTAGAGAGTCACACTTAATTGCTGCGAAGAGAATCCTTAAATACCTAAAAGACACACAATATGTGGGCTTATTGTATCTAAGGGACTCTCCTTTTGAACTAATTGGTTATTCAGACGCAGATTTTGCAGGATGCAAAATTGATAAAAAAAAGTACAAGTGGTGCATGTCAATTTCTTAGTGATAGGCTAGTTTCATGGCATAGTAAGAAATAACAATCGATAGCGACTTCTACCACTAAGGCAGAATATGTAGCCGCTGGCAATTGTTGTGCACAAATCCTTTGGATGCGGCAACAACTTAGAGATTATGGAATAATCTTAGGTCGTACCCCCATTCATTGTGATAACCAAAACGCCTTAGCCATGACTCAAAACCCAGTTCTCCATTTTAGAACCAAACATATTGACATTCACTACCATTTCTTGCATGACCATGTTCAAAAGAAAGATATCTCCATCCATTTCATTGGAACTGACAAACAATTGGCTGATATCTTCATCAAAGCACTTAACGCACAATTTATTTATTGGATATAATAAATAAATAATTAAATAGTAGAGAATTAATTATAACAAAAGACGAGCCGGGCCAAATAAAGAGGGTCCATGAGGACGCCTTATATGGCTGAGTTGATAGGTGGGAAGTTTTGCAGCAAGTATTGAAGCCTTTCACCTGCAACCCCCCTTTAATTGATGCAGAATGGTAGGTGGGAAATTTTGGAGGGAAACATTTGGTAAAATGTCAAAATTAACCCTGCCTTATCATGGGGGCCGTCATATTTCCGTTAGTGTTGAACGGAAAATTGAGCTCAGGACCTTGTTGGGATGAAAATGAGAATAGAGGAACTAATTGAGCGCAATTGAGAAAAGAGGGGCTAAAGTGGGACAAATGATTAAAGAAATGGACTATTGATAAGATTTGCCCTTCATAAAATGTATGACACATTATCAAGAACCATCTAGTATGAAACATTTTTTTAATCAAACGTAAGCTAAAATTTGCTAATAATTTTGCGCGACTTCACGAGAAAATTCATAACACACAGTATAGTGATCGAAATCATGAACCGCTTTTTCCCTTTCAAAGTAGACATCTAGGGCTTTTCTGAAATGTATGATAAATATTCAAAAAATATATAATATAAAATAGATTTGGCTTCAAAATTAAGCTAAAATTTACCGACAGTTTTGCGCGACTTCACGAGAAAGTCCATAACACATTGTAGGATTCTTGGAATCATAAACCATTTTTTTCTTTTCATAGTAGAAATATATAGATTTCTATAAATGTATGAAATACTATCAAAAAATATCTAGTATGATACTGATTTGGCTTCAAACGTAAGCTAAAATTTAACAATAATTTTGTGTGATTTCACGAGAAATGCATTATGCACTGTACAATGCTCAAAATCATAGATCGTTTTTCTATTTCATGGTAGACACTTAGGACTTTCTAGAAATGTATGACATATTATAAAAAATATCTAGTATGAAATAGATTTGTCTTCAAACATAAGGTAAAATTTGTCAATAATTTACTGTAATCATACTTCATGTTTCCTTTGCTCATACTTCCTCTTCATTGTATACATACGTCAATTGTACTTTAAGCATACCTCATTTTATATTTGAGTATACTTCTTGTTCTGTTTAGTCATACTTCATGTTGAAGATGAAAGGTGGTGCTGGCGCCGGTCTGCGGCGGTGATCGTCGGTCCTCGGAGGTCTCTCCGGAGGTGGCGGCGACAGTTGGGGGTGAAAAAATAAAAAATAAATAATGGCATTATGTAATTTTCTATGTTGAAGGGGCATTGTTGTCGTTCTACATTGATTAGGGGTTCAAACAAAGGAAATAGATAAAGTAGGGCGTGAAGAGTGTGGAAACATGAATAGAGGCTTATCCATGAATTGTTTAATGCATTGGAGATTTTTCTATTAAAAATCATTTTTTGGGTTAGAAAATAAAACAAAAATACTTTCGGTGCATTTTTGGAAAAAAATTATTCCTAGTCTATTATCATAAGAGAGAGATAGAACAAAACCAAGCCGGTAATTATGTTCCTTAGAAGTGAATATGGTCATATAATTGTTAAAGCTGAAACACAAATCAAGCTATTTAGTATTTGACTCGAGATCTATCATTAAAAGTCCGTTTGAGCTCGATTCATTAATATATTAAACCACGTTTAAAAAACTTTTCATATTCGATAAGTTTTGAAGATTGACTCAAACTTGACTCGATTAATAAAAATGTGCAAAAAATTAAAGTTACTGAAGCTCAACTCGTGTTTGATTCGATTAAAGCTCGTTTGAGCTTGATTTCATTAACAATTAAATTAAATTCAAACACAAATTTAAAATTCATAATAATTCAAATAATCTTGAACAACATCTTGTTTACTGTACTGATTACTTCGAAGGGTCCAAAGTGCATTTAATCCAAGCTTTAGTTTGAAACGACAATAAATCAAAGCTACTTCATAAAGTTAAAACTTTGGTGTGGCAGAAATATTTGTTTGGTTTTCACTTCCCTTATTAGTCTCTCTTAATTTTCAGAATGAGTGACCTTTATTAATTAAACAAATTAAAAGTAATTTCTCGAATTTTATCCAAAACAAAATCTAAATCTCCCCAATTGTAGGGTATTGGCCGTACGGGAGAGATAGACGGAGGCGCGTGGTCCTAAACTCACGCTCCTTCCAAGTTCTTATCTTCTGCTACGCGGTGCACCCAAACTCACCTACAGCCCTTCATTTCACCGTACCATACAGCCTTTATATATCTATATTCCTCCATTCATATTTCGTTTCTCCTCCCTCCGCCGCCCTCAATCATCGTTCATCATCCATTTCCACAACCGAACCGATTATTGTGAAAGAATTATTTATTACTGTATCTTTTTCTCTCTCTAGATTCTCCGTTTATTGATTTTTCCACGTATGTTCTCTCTCTCTCTCTCTCTCTCTCTCTCTCTATGTATATATATATATATATATATATATCTCATTTCCGCAATATATCAGTTTTGTTTGTTCTTCGTGTGTTTAATTTTATTTATTTCTGGTAGTTTTGTGTATTTAGTTGAGTTTTTCCGTTTCCGATTGAATTTTTGCTTTTATTTTCCACCGTGAAATTGCGTTACTGTAGCAGTTTTGTATTTTTGGTACTTCTTGATATTTGATTCGTTGTGGTATTTCTTTATCCGTTGTTTTAGATCTCAGGCATTTCATTTTTTGTAATTTTGTTTCGTATTGGATAAACTTTTTGGTGTTGAATTGTTGAAAAGAATGAGATATGGTATAGGTATAGCTTTCTTGAAATTTGTTGTTTCTTTTCCTAAGAAAATGTATACCTAATTGTTTAATTCCTGTTTGAATGTTATGTTTGATATTAACCTTTTACATAAACTAGTCAATCATACCTCTCCTTTGATTTTTGGGTTTAAAACATGAAACGCGATAGAATTTATTTATTTTGACTTTTGATTAAACCAAGCAATTGAAGAGGACAAATTCCTTCTGGACATAGGAGAGTGGTGGTGTTGGGGTTTTTATCGAACTGCATAAATATTTTGCGCATTTATAAATATTCGGCCTTCTGATTAGTTGTTCGATTTTGATTTCTGAGGTTTAATGGCTTTGGAGCATATCCAAAATTGGAATTAATGGTAGTCTCATTCTTATTTTTTACTATTGTCATCAACTAAATTAGCTTATTTGATGTTCTTTTTCTGGGACAAATCTATTGTGATTGGACACTCTTTGTCTTATACCTAACAAATCCATTGTAATTATCTATCTATGTTAAATCTTAGTCATTGACATCACCGACTATGGAATCTTTTAAAAGTCAATGGGACAAGCTTGTCTATTTTTATTTTATTCCTGGTTGAGTGGGAGCTTTGGTTGTGTCCAAAGCGTGAATTCACATGTGTCAAGTATAAGATAAAACAAACTTAAATTATGTATAAATTTGTAAAGTTGCTCGGAGAGTAATTCAGGAATTTAGTTTAAGTTTGGGACAGAATACAAAGAAGCTCATAGGAGAGATGTTAACTTTTGACTTTTGAGTTGCAGATGAATGTCCAGAGCTCATCCCATTTATATATATTTTTTTGTTTTATCTTATTATGTTCTTCATCATATTTTCCTTTAGCTGTCAGTTGTTTATTATTTCAGTGATTTGCATTTTTTGAATTTGGACTAAAATACTATTATCTTAATAGACTGTTTTCTTACAAGAGGATGATTATTACCGAGTCTTACAGAAGTATTACACATACTTTATTCAGTTTGATTAAAATGGTGATGTTGGTAATTAATGTACGGAATGCCTAGACTCTAGATAAATGACTTGAATATTTCTAGGAACTAATCATTTCCAATGCCAAAGTATATACTCGACCTTGGAATTTTGAGGCTTACTAGTGTCCATAGGAGGTCAAACAATTACAATCTATAATGCAAGAACATTCCCAGAAAACACCCTGTGCAGTGTCGGTCACCGACATAGCTCCGAAACACATCCAACACGCTAAATGGAGTGGCCAACAATTAGATAAAAAAAAAAAAAACTGACTCAACATGAATGTGCTTGATGGTGTATCCAACACGTTTCGGACGTGGTGGCGTCGTTTTAAAAAAGATAAAGAAAATAATAGAATTTCTTCAGAGTAAATTAAAAATAATTTACCTGACCTAAATGGCTATATCCACTTTATTTCTTCTTCAACATTTATTTTTCAAATTATTATTATTTTTTGGCAACATAAGTAGTTCACCAAATCACATTAATAGTTCTTCAATTCTATCATCGATATGAATGTCTTTTATTTTGTATTCACAAAAATATATATATGAAAATCTATTATCTGTTTCATACATACATATGTGCATGTCTATGTGTATAATTTATATTTTTAGATTAAAAAATTGTATTAGACAATTGGGTTAGAGCCATGTGATGTCCTAAGCTCCTCAATTAGTATTGTGTCTCGTGTTGATGTCGTGCTCATGCATCATAGATTACAATCAAGGCCTGAACCCTTGAACTAAAAGCAGAAAGCATCAGACTTAATTAAGTGATGTATGAGAGAGAAGGAGAGGCTAATTGAGTGGTCGGATTCTCTTTTTAGCCATTTCTTTAAAGCGAGAAAGTAATTGGAACTATTTGTCTTTTCTTTTCTGAACTGGAAGTGAATATTTACACTATTTTCATTAAAACCAGCCTGGCAAATTGACATGTCTCCATCTTTCTCATAATCCATAATCAGCCTTGACTATTTATCTGATAATGAAATCTTCAGATAATCTACCTTTATTCTGTCTTGCTATTATTTATGGTTTGTTGGTTGGGTTCATCATTGAGTTTTGATTTTAAGATATTCTTTTGTGAGGTACATGTATCTCACTAGTTTTTCTTTAACCTATACCCTGACAAGTAATGCTTTCCACCAACATATAGACGTTTATTCTGTTTTTTCACAATTTATTTCCCCTAATATATCAGTATCGTGGTCTCTTTCTGCAGTTAATGGCTTCCCAACATGATACCCCAACCGTCCATTTTCAATCCCAGGGGGATTTCTCACATGAGCAAAAATGGAATGCCATTTCACATTCAGCAACACAGCCAGAAAATTTAAGCGGGTCCTTTGATTGCAATATCTGTTTAGATTCATCCCACGACCCCGTGGTCACCCTTTGTGGTCACCTCTACTGTTGGCCATGCATTTACAAATGGCTGAACGTTCAAAACTCCTCATTGGAGCAACCTAAATGTCCTGTTTGTAAATCATATATCTCTCCTTCATCTCTCGTTCCCTTATACGGTCGAGGTACATCACCATCCGAGTCTCAAACGAAGAAACCCGAATTGGATTTGGCCATACCCCACAGGCCATTGCCACTTGAATTAAATACCATTCCAAATCAGCAAAACCCATTTCATCAAGTCAGTAATTATACTTCAATTACACCTCCTACATTTGGGGGCACTACAACAACCAGTTTGACCAGTCCAACTATTAACATGGTCGGTGAAATGGTATTTGCTACAATGTTTGGGGGCTCGGATACGAATTTGTTTGCTTATCCGTATTCAAATTCTTACCCATTTCCAGGAAATGTTAGCCCGAGGTTCAGGAGGCAAGAAATGCAGTTGGACAAGTCACTTAACAGGGTATCCATCTTTCTTTTCTGCTGCATTGTTCTGTGCCTTATCCTGTTTTAGTTTTCATTTTGATGTTGTACTATGTATATATCGAGACTGTGCTGAAAATCAGCCGGCCGTAGAGTATATATATGTATTGAGTACCAAACTGGACGGAGGTTGTCCACCTGTACATATGACGTTGGAACAAACTTCTCATGTGTGGGATTTTTAATATATATTACGGAATTTGGTTGGTTTGCAACTATGTTTGTGGAATTTGTTTCATGAAGATGCCGTTGGCAAAGTTGGATTAGCAATGTACCTCTAACTTATGCTTTGGAATGATATATATACTTTTCTTTTGTTGGATTTGTTGCTTTATCATGAAGATGCCCTTGACAGATTGAGTTAGCAACCAACACTTGCTTTGCAGAATGTCCTTTTTGATGCTTTTTCACTAATTATCTTTAGGAGAATCTTAATTCTGGTATGTGCGTGGTGGACTTTACGTAGATCTTACATTAAGATTTTTTCTGGATTATCATTCGATTTTGAAATTATGTTTGTCCTTTACTTCCCACATCCCAGTGCCGATATTTCTCAATGCGATATTTCTAACCACAAGCATTACTACATGATGTTTGAAAGATGAAGAAATCATATATAAATAATGTGTTAAATGTTGAAAATATAGAGAAACATGTTCCAATGGCTAAATTTGCACAAAACAAATACGCATTTTGTATTTACCATAACATTTACAAAATATAACATGTGATCTCCCATACATTTTAAAAGATTACTTAAGAGTCCAAAGGGCATTATCTTCCTCAAAAGATAGTTCGGAAAAAGTTCGCTTAAAGAATGGAAATTTTGTCAGATCACCATATTCTTTGAACGACGTTAGTTGAAACCTCTTAACCGCGACTAGCAAAAAAATATAAATATTGGACGGCAATAACCGTGCAGTAATTTTCTGAACAATTTTTTTATTAGTTATTGTTGTGGGTACAGATGTAATTATCCAAGAAGATAAGAATTTTTTTTCAAAAAAATATGAGATAACTATTTAGAAATAAATAACAATAGAAAAATGGACATAAACAAGTATGTGGGAAGAGAAATCTTTATCTTTATTATTATTATTATTACTATTACTATTATAAAAATATGAGTGGTTTTTTGAAATTTTTGATGTACTTAATATATCCTCATCTAAGTCACTTTTTTAATGGCAAAAAAGTCAATTAATAAATAATAAAAATAAATTATATATCAATAATTGGGTATATTATTTTATTAGGACTCTACAATGGAAATACAAATAGAGGTTGACATGCTTAAACGATAGATATATTTTATGTGATCAATTGTAAACATCGTTGGGTGAAATCATGTAGTCCCTATTTTATTTTATTTTATTTTATAAATACATTAGATTAATCATATATCTCTTAGCGTCACTTCAACTTTACAATTTATAAACAACTATTTAAATATTAATCATATATCTCTTAGTGTCACTTCAACTTTACAATTTATAAACAACTATTTAAATATTTACAATACTTGTTAGGCCTATATACTAGTGCTATAAACAACTCATACTTTTATAATTGAAATAGCTATAATTTGTAAACATTATAAAAGTTTTACAAATAGGTATCTTATTAATCATATACGTACAATTTAAAAGTGTCTAATGTAAAAGCAAAATTAGTAAGGGTTTACTTTGGTCAAATGGGTAAAATGATAGGACTTTATAATGAAAGTACGTATGTAGTTGCATATATAAGGATTGCATAAGAAAATTATATATGAGGACTTTACAAAGAAATAATATATAGACAATAATCAAATGTAAAATTATTTATATATAGAATGAAAATAGATAGAAAATACATAAAGTACAAGTTGTCTATTGAAACTTTTGATATACTTTAAATAGCTCCATGTAATTCAATTTTTTAATGACAAAAGAGTCAAAAACAAATAATAATAATAAATGTCAAAGATCTACAATCATATAAAGTATAGTGACATTAGAACTCTAAATAAGGTTACTCCTATTTATTTATTCATTAAAAGAAGAAAATATATTGGAAGTCCAATATCCCAACATATATGGTATAATAAAATTACAACAAATTTACATTTAATATTAAATTCTAGGAAATAGGAACGCATATCCAATTAACCTTTTATTTTATTTATAAGTTAAGATGGATATGGATGAAAAAACCTAGCTCAAAACTAATCTATTCTAAATTTATTTTTCGTAGCTCATTCGGCAGAAATTTTTGAATCCTAACTTTAATCTTACATATATTTAGTGACTTTTGATCCTAAAATATCCCTATGTAATTCAAATTTTTAATGGTAAAATAGTCAAAGACAAATAATAAAAATAAAATATTCACATCGTTGTTTGTATTTTTTTAACTAATTTTATGAATATTACGTGAATCTGAAAAATTGAATATCATCACAAAAAGCATACAAAAAACAACTTAGTAAAAAAGGCTTGGGAAAGCTTTGCAGTGCGCCATTTTATTATCTTATTTCATTACTAATATTATTTAATTAATTATAATAATATAAAAAGAAAAATCGTAAACCATTGTTCCCTCACGGTATTGGGAGATATATATATATATATATATATATATATATATATATTGACACCTGCTGTTATAATTCAATATTTGTCACTTTCATTTAGTGATAACTCATACAATAGATCATTTTTATTTAACAACCTTTCTTTTTACACTCAAGAGCTTGACTAACCTTATTTTTGAAGGTTTGATTTCATTTTATCCGTTCAACTTACTCATTTTGACATTGCATCAACTATAGTCTTATTGCTATAAAAATTTTGAAAAACAAAAAAATTAAAAATAAAATAAAAAAATTACACAAGATTTCAGATTTTGAGCCATAACGAAGAGATTATTATAAGTACACAGGACTCAATGAGAGGAAAGAAGAAATGAACGCTCGATCCATCAAAATTAAACGAGATAATATACAAAAAAATCATGAATTTACATAAAAGTTTATTTAATGATATTATTATACAAGTCTTAATTTACAATTAACTTAATTTTTTTTAAATATTCATTCAACTTTTCCTGTCAATTATTTAATTTTTTAAATAATTATAGTCTATTAATTAGTAGAACATTAGTTAAGTTTTTTTTTTTTTTTTTGAGGGGTAGCTAAGTTATTGTTCACGTTTTAGATTTATCAAGTTGTACAATATCTATGTATATGAATCCCTTTAATGAGATCATATGATTCACGTGCGACCCACATACTGTTTACTAGTTAACTAAAATATTCATGTGTTTGATGAGCAATAGATGGTTAATTTTTCAAATAAAGAAAAAGTTAGTTTTTAAAAGAGGAATTGAAATTATTTATGCTTATGTTTTTTACAAAAACAATCATATTATTAGCCTTTTTTATAATTAAATATTTATGCAGTGAAAACGAGACGAAGTCCTAAAATGAGTACATCACAAGTCTCTTTGAGAAAGGAATTGTTGCAATCACATACTAAACGGAACCAATAGAAAACACGTGTGAGAGTCGGCGGTGATGATGAATTTAAGATATCAAAGTAGAGAAATTAAAATGACTTTCCTCATCGGATAGACGCCATTCACATTATTAATTATCTTAACATGAAAGATACAGAGGATGAGATCCTTTTGACTAGAATATCAAAAGGACAACATATTGGATAATCGAAGTTGATTATTACAAATTAGTGATATTAACCGGCCGAATTATTCAATTTTTATTTATTTTTTAGTTATACAATTGTCAGTTCTAAAATGGAAAATACTATAATGCATAAGGAGCAATCCAACACTAGATATTTAAGAAGTCGGGGTGATTTTTTCCAATGGGGTGGTGGGCATTTAAAAGTCGGGGGTGATTTTTTTCCAATGGGGCTGTGGGCAATGATAACCATCCCCCACTCCTCCTTAAATGTAGTGCACGAATAAGTGTTGGAATTTATGATGCACAGACAATCCAAAAAATCATCTTGTACAGTGTCGGACACACGTCGTCTGCGTGTCCAGTTATTGAGAGAAAAGAAAAAATGATTATTGGTATATCAATTGGTCCAACACGGATTGAAATAGGAGCCGGTTCGACAGGATGCATGAACATTCGTATCTTAGTCGTGTTTGTATACTAATTTAAAAAAAAAATTCACATAGTCATGTCCCGTGTCATATCTGTAAATGTGTCCCGTATTCGTATCCGTGCATCATAAATTGGAATACTCCCGGTGCACCAAAAGGTCTTTAGGGTTCTAAAACCCTTGGAAAAACCCGGAAAACCTTAAACACACCACTAGCTAACCTCGCAAAGTCGCAATTCAATGAAATCAATCACAAGTCACAACATATTATTGCTATTAGAAATTCAGCAATGTTTGCGAGCTTAAACAGATTTAGTTCACGCTCACGAAATCTCATTGCTCTTACAAAAATCTTCTTCTCTGTCGAAGCCCACTCCGCCATAGCCACTACCACAGCTTCGGTTCCTAGTGCAAATGCTGCACCAAAATACTCGGCCGCGAGGACTAGAAATTTGTTTTCCAGAATTAACCCTTTCAGACAGGACTACGACGTCGTTCAGGTGCTCGATCAGTGGGTCGCTGAGGGCCAAAAGGTCCACCGCCTCGAGCTCCAACGGATAATTCGAGACCTCCGGAGCCACAGACGTTTCTATCAAGCTCTTCAGGTTCAATTTTCCGTTGTTATTTGTTATTAATTCGTTCATATATATATATATATATATATACATATTTTTAAAATTTGAGAGGGTTTTTGCTAATAATCAAACTTTCTTTTACTTGCTTTTATCTTGAGAATGGTTTGTGCTTCAATTTTCATGTTTAAATTTCCACCCAGGGCTGGAGCCAGGATTTAGGGTTCGAACGCGAATGAAAAGGGGTAAACTTTGATATTCTTAGAATTTTGGGGGGCGAAATTTCGCCTTCGAATTCAAAATTTTGAATATAAAAATTTACACGTCTAGATTTTTTGTTCTCAATGTTTGAAGTTTTAGCTATTTTCTTTCCTTATAAATTGTAGTATGATTTCACCTAGTTCAATTCCATTGATTACTTCATTGTTGCTAGATACTGGTAAATAACAAGAAAGCAATAAGAACTATTAGAATCACAATCTATTTGTTATGAATTTGTAATGTTGGTCTTATTTTATTGATAGTATGTGGATAGTACTTTCTCCCCGGTTTCTGTGATTATAGCTCGCCTCGTTTAGAGTTTAAAATTTGATGCTTGTGATTGCAGATTTCAGAGTGGATTAGTAGTAATGCTATTCACAAATTTTCACCGGGTGATTGTGCTGTGCATTTGGATCTTATTGGTGTTGTCCGTGGATGTGAAGCTGCAGAGAGCTACTTTAATAACCTAAGTGACAAAAACAAAAACGAAAAGACGTATGGCGCTCTCTTGAATTGCTATGTCCGAGAAGACCTCTTAACGAAAACCCTTCTCCATATGCAGAACATGAAAGACAAGGGATATGCTTCATCGTCTCTCACGTACAACAATCTTATGGCCCTCTACAAAAGGGCTGGTCAACTTGAGAAAATCCCTGAGGTCCTTTCAGAAATGAAAAACAATGGTGTTCGTCTTAACAACTTCAGTTACAGAATATGCATAAACTCATTTGGAGAGAGATCCGATCTTAGTGGAATGGAGAAGCTCCTAGATGAAGCTGAATTGCAAACGGACATATCCATTGATTGGGCTACTTATTCTATTGTGGCATATCATTTCATTAAAGCGAATGAGAAGGAGAAAGCGTTAATTTATATGAAGAAGTTAGAAGAGAAGCTCGATAAAGATGCTATGGGCTATAATCACTTGATCTCACTTTATGCACACCTTGGAGACAAGGATGAAATAATGAGATTGTGGGTTTTGCAAAAAATCGTATGTAAAAAGCAAATTAATAGAGATTATATCACCATTCTTGGTTCTCTTGTGAAGCTTGGAGAATTTAAAGAAGCCGAGGCATTGCTAAAGGAATGGGATTTGTCTTGCTATACTTATGACTCTAGAGTGCCAAATATACTTCTTATAGGGTACTGTCAGAAGGGTCTAATTGAAAAGTCTGAAAAATTGCTTCGAGATATTGTGAATAGGGGAAAGAAACCAACTCCAAATAGTTGGGCCATTGTTGCTGCTGGATATTTGGATAAAGATAATATGGAGAAGGCGTTTGAATGTATGAAGGAAGCTCTGGCTGTAAAAGAACACAACATAAAATGGATACCGAAGAATGGTCAAATTACAAAAATATTACAATGGCTTGGCGATAAAGGAGAAATCGAAGAGGTTGAAGCTTTTGTGTGGTCTCTCAGGGCAGTGATCCTGTAAACAGTCAAATGTATAATTCCATGATTAAAGCGAGTATGAGAGTGGGTAGAGATATAGGTTGGATTTTGGATAGCATGAAAATTGATGAAATTGTGGTAGATGATGAAACACGGAAGATGCTCAGCGAAGATGAAGGGCTGATGATTTTACATTCGGGATTGGGTTAAAATTTTAAGATAATTGGGGGTCTGGTTGGCACATTCTCGGTTTTGCAGTTCCACAGGGAAGAGTTTCGTGGAACAATTCTGCATAATAGTCTTGACCAGGTTTTGAAGTTGAAAATTTGTTGAAAACCCGTTTGACCCACTATTTTGCAGAATATGAATATATGTTCTCGGAGAATGTGTTTAAATGAAACAGTTTTGCAGTGAAGAAAACACAGAAACATCTTTTGATGGACATGTTTTTAGGCGAAATGTATATACTCTTCATATGTCATGTTTTCCGTTTTGAATATTACAGAGTTCAAATTGTTGTATATGGGTTTTCTCTGCTAATGTGTATATATATTAAAAACGAAAACCATTTATTAAGGAAATGAAAATGACACCAGTGGGTAGGGGTGTTCATCGGTTCGGTTCGGTCCAAAACCGAACCGAAATTTCGGTTTTCCGAAATTCCAAACCGAAAATCGAACTGAAAAAATTCGGTTTTCGGTTAAATCGAATTTCCGGAAAAAAAATAAAAAAAAAATAAATAAATAAAAATAATATAAAAAAAATAAAAATATAAAAATTTGGTCACTTTTTTTCTTTTTCCTATAAGTTGCCATTGGAAAACGTACTTTTTATAATTTTTTATCTATATTATACTATATAAAAATAAAATAAAAAATAAAATAATTAAATAATAAAAAAAATTTGGTTTTCGGTTAACCGAACAGAACCGAACTCCAAAACTGAAACCGAATCGAAAATCGAATTTCTGTAAAAAAAAAACCGAAAACCGAACAGAAATTTTCGGTTCGGTTTCGGTTCGAACCGAATTTTCGATTTTCGGTCCGGTTCGGGCGGTTAACCGAATTTCCGGGTTTTTTGGACAGCCCTACCAGTAGGAACCTCAAAAGTGAATGGCGCCAAATGAAACTCACAGAAAATAACATAGACATACACAATGAAAATGACATAAAATTACATAATAGATCATAATATTTTAGCTTGAAAGAAGGTAGTAGTAATGATGAGATTATATGTCCTCTCCGTTGCCATTCATATCTTTATGATTCACAGCCTTATTATTCACATCTTAATTGTGTTTGCTTCATCGTCGTCGCTATCAACCTCTTCACTATTGGGGTGTTTGAATATCATCACAAGTGAGCCCCACATCGACTCCCCCTTCAAAAAAATATGCTCTTGTAAAGTGATATTTCTGCTATTAAATGCAACAAAGTAAAGAAAATCACATATTGAACAAAACTTTAGTATGGAATAGGGGAGACAATTTGGGTTCAAAGATATATTTCAAACTCAATTTATTTAGGTTTTAGTTGGATTAGGTCCTAAGTTTTTTCTTTATGATTCCAACTGGATTGGTTCTCACTTATTTTTTGATCCAATTGGGTCTTAAGTTGGGCCCAATATGGGTCCAAATTGGGTCTAACTTAGTTTGAAATTTAATATACACCCAACACACAATTTACACAAACACTTGAACACATTTACACATACAGTACACACTTTTTACACACACTACATATATTTTACACACACTACACATATTTTCACATACTACACATATTTTACACACACTACACATATTTTCACACACAAATGACATATTTTCACACAAATTACACACATTTTCACTCAGTACATATTTTCACATATTTTACACACACTACACACATTTTCACACACTATACATATTTTTACATACACTACACACATTTTCATACACTACACATATTTTCACATATTTTATACACACTAAACACATTTTCACACACTACACATATTTCACACACACTACACACATTTTCACACACTACACACATTTTCACACACTACACATATTTTCACATATTTTACACACACTACATATATTTTACACACACTACACATATTTTCACATACTACACATATTTTACACACACTACACATATTTTCACACACAAATGACATATTTTCACACAAATTACACACATTTTCACTCAATACATATTTTCACATATTTTACACACACTACACACATTTTCACACACTATACATATTTTTACATACACTACACACATTTTCATACACTACACATATTTTCACATATTTTATACACACTAAACACATTTTCACACACTACACATATTTCACACACACTACACACATTTTCACACACTACACATATTTTCACATATTTTACGCACACTACACATATTTTCACATACACTATACACTACACATATTTTCACATATTTTACACACACTACACACATTTTCACACACTACACATATTTCACATACACTACACACATTTTCACACACTACATTTTCACATATTTTACACACACTATACATATTTTACACACACTACACATATTTTCACATACACTACACACATTTTCACACACTACATATATTTTCACACATTTTACACACACTATACACATTTTCACACACACTACACATATTTTCACACACATTTTCACACACTACACATATTTTCCCATATTTTACACACACTATACACATTTTTCACACACTACACATATTTTCACCTATATCACACATTTTACATAAACTACACATACTTTACACACACTACACATATTTTCACACAGATATTACATATTTTATACACACTACACATATTTTTACACAGATATTACATATTTTATACACACTATACATATTTTCACACCTACATCACACATTTTACATAAACTACACATACTTTACACACACTACACATATTTTCACACACATATTATATATTTTACACACTATACATATTCACACACAGATGACATATTTTGCACACACTACACACATTTTCACACACAAATGGCATATTTTACACACACAACACACATTTTCACACACTACACACATTTTCACACACTATACACATTTTCACACACTACACATATTTTCACATATTTTACACACACTACACACATTTCACACACTACACATACATTACACACATTTTCACACACTACACATATTTTCACATATTTTACACACTACACATATTTTCACATACACCACACATTTTCACACACTACATATATGTGTGTAGTGTGTGAAATATGTGATGTGTGTGAAAATGTGTGTAAAATGTGTAGTGTGTTAAAATGTATGAAGTGTGTAAAATGTGTGAAAAATATGTGTAGTGTGTGAAAATGTGTGTAGTGTGTAAAAATGTGTGTAGTGTGTAAAATTATGCGTAGTGTGTAAAAATATGTATAGTGTGTGAAAATGTGTGTAGTGTGTGAAAATGTGTGTAGTGTGTAAAATTATGTGTAGTGTGTAAAAATATGTGTAGTGTGTCAAAATGTGTGTAGTGTGTGAAAATATATGTAGTGTGTGAAAATATGTGTAGTGTGTTTAAAATATGTGATGTGTGTGAAAATGTGTGTAAAATATGTATAGTGTGTGAAAATGTGTGTAGTGTATATAAAATATGTGTCGTGTGAAAATATGTGTATTGTGTGTAAAAAGAGTGAAGTGTGTGTAAAAAGTGTGAATTGTGTGTGAAAATATGTGTAGTGTGTGTAAAAAGTGTGTAGTGTATGTATAAAGTGTACATTGTGTGTGTAAAAGTGAGTAGTGTGTGTAAAAAGTGTGCATTGTGTGTGAAAATGTATGTAGTGTGTGTGAAAATGTGTAGTGTGTGTAAAAAGTGTGTAGTGTATGTAAAAAGTATACATTGTATGTGAAAATATGCGTAGTGTGTGTAAAAATGTGCATAGTGTGTGAAAATGTGTGTAGTATGTGTAAAAAGTGTGTAGTGTGTGTACAAAATATGCATTGTATGTGAAAAAGTATGTAATATGTGTAAAAAGTGAGCATTGTGTGTGAAAATGTGTGTAGTGCGTGTGAAAAGTGTGTAGTGTGTGTAAAAAGAGTGTAGTGTGTGTAAAAAGTATGGATTGTGTGTGAAAATATGTGTAGTGTGTGTAAAAAGTGTGTAGTGTGTGTATAAAGTGTGCATTGTGTGTAAAAAATGTGTATTGTGTGTGAAAATGTATGTAGTGTGTGTAAAAAGTGTACATTGTGTGTGAAATATGTGTAGTCTGTGTAAAAAGTGTGTAGTGTGTGTAAAAAGTATGCATTGTATGTGAAAATATGTGTAGTGTGTGTAAAAAAAGTGTAGTGTGTGTAAAAACTTTGCATTGTGTGTGAAAATGTATGTAGTGCGTGTAAAAAATGTGTATTGTGTGTGAAAAAGTGTGTAATGTGTGTAAAAAGTGTGCATTGTGTGTGAAAATGTATGTAGTGTTTGTAAAAGTGTGTTGTGTGTGTAACTATGTGTAAACAATATGCAGTGTGCGTAAAAATGTGTAAAAAATATGCAGTGTGTGTAAAAGTGTGTTGTGTGTATGTAAAAGTGTGTTGTGTATATGTAAATGTGCGTAGTGTGTGTAAAAAGTGTATAGTGTGTGTAAAATATATGTTGTGTGTGTAAAAGTGCGTTGTGTGTGTAAAAGTATGTTGTGTATGTGTAAATATGCCTAGTGTGTGTAAAAAGTGTGCAGTGTGTAAAAAGAGTTTTTGGCTAAACTTGGTTAAAACATATTCTAATTCAATTTTGGGTCTATGTTGGGTCCTTATTGGGTCCTAATTGGGTCCATTATGAGTCTAGCTTTCATATAATTTTTTTTTGCATAAGACCCAGTTGGACTCGACTCGAATTGGACCAAACCCAGTTGAACCCAACCCAAACCCGACCCGATCCACCCAATTGCCACCTGTAGACTATTAAATATCATATAAATCTGACATAATTAGTAATTATAAAAAAGTTCTCTCCTCAATGAATTCCCGTGACATGGCATTTTGTCCAAGCAACATGTTCACATCTCTATTCCAAATGACACCCAATTTACTAACAATTTCTGTAAATACATGACGATGGAGTCTTAGTTTATTACCCAAAGTTGTGATTGGACCGTCGATGTTAGATTGATTTCAGGATGTTGTGCGTTCCCAAGCATTGCATCCTGCTCTAATGATGTGTCCAAATTGGACCATATATAATAACTTTGATTGTGCATTGGAAAATTAGTCCTGCTAGATGTTTATAAGAATATATGCAAATGTCAAAGGAATTGATTGGAGGGTTCTAATGTTTAAATTTAATGCTATTTAGAGACAAATACAAATACAAACACAAATTTGATTCATTAATGCTACAAGGCTAACAATTATTTGAAATAAAAATCTGATACATTATTTGACAAGACTATTCTATGTATTTGTGTAATAACCATTTGTCTTATTGTATTCAAATTGAGTGCAGTGATAACATTGAAAAATAAAAATCTGATACACTATTTGGCGAGACAACTCTATGTATTGTTCTTAAAGTAATTTATCTTCTTGCATTTGAAATGATGGTTGAGTGTAGTAATCATATTATAATATTTAAAATGAATCCAAACCCATGACTTCATCTCTCTCCTGTGTGGATTATGAGTTGGATAAGTTCTTTGAGCTCTATTTTGACAAATATAATACATACCATTTTTATCTATAAAATGCAACTAATTCAAAATTTTTGTTACAATGTGTAACTGAATGTTTCTATAATTATGTCCTATAAAAAACTAGTTTTAAACGAAAAGTTCTTTATATATTTTTTACTAAATTTAATTCTCACTCTCATCATAACACGTTTTTAAGATTTTGAGAATTGTCCTGAATTCCAACATTAATCAAATAAGCTTACAATATAGATACTGACAAGTGAAAACATCTAATTTTATTTTATATCAAATAAATCATTCCATTTTTATTGGTCCACTTTATTTATAATATTTTTTTTATCAATTTGTTTTTCAAATTGATAATACACGTTTTTTTTTTCATTCTTTTGAACAACCCATGGAATAACAAGTCTATTTAACTATATTTTGACAATTTAATTTTATGTATATTGTATATATGTAATTTCTAATCATATGTATATGGAAGTGTATTAACAAGGTATAATACACTTCTCATTCGGTCATTCCTCCATTTTGACAACTAATTAAGTCTGACTTGCCTTTTAATTTTTCCTTAATTATATCCTTTTATTCCTGATTTTAGCTTCCTAATTTTTGGCAGCACCCATTATTCAATATTTATAACTCATATATATTACATAAACCATAAACCATGCAATTACCGATTTTCAAAAGTTACCTGAAATTCAACATTACATTTATAATAGGACCCGATATAAATTTCCTATGGTGGATTATATAAGTCCCGTGTTCATAGAATCCCCTCAATCAAGCAAATTAACTTAAATACGGGAATTATTATTCAAATGGCTGTTACTCACAATTTGAATAGTCTAACTTGAGCATAAATATTCCATACATTACATGTGTGAATACTAATTTGTGTAATTGTATAAAGATATATATATATATATATATATATATATATATTTTTTTTAATGTCATAAATTTGTTGTCTAATTCCTCCCATATAATATATCAATTTTCATAATATAAGCTAAAATAATAATTGTATTTAATGGTGTAATAATTCTTTGATTGAAGCCAACTTAAATATAATAATGATTGCTCCTATAATTCTCTTGGTTCTATATAATTTTAAGCTCTCTACTCAGTTATTGTTATGTTATCTCCTCTGTGAATTATTTTCTTTGATTATTTCAAAAGGGAGTTGTTAAAGACACTCCAACTTTTATTTTATTTTGTCAAAAGGACAAAAGAACCCTTCATTGTTTAGGAGAAAATTATGAAAGATAATTCTTTCTACTCATATTAAATTTATTTAGTTTAAACTTATTAAAATCAATTCTATGTAGAAACATGAATGAAGATAATGAATTATATTGGCATTTACATTTTGACATCAAACTTCATCCTACAATATTTAGATAAATTTATCGAAACATAATAAGAAATTTATTTTTATATGTACTTTATTACCTTAGAAATCAGAAATATTTTTATTCATTGTCATCCATTTCAATTGAAGACACTACAAATCATGTATAAACACAAAAATATAATATTACAAATGGTAGAAAATATATAATGAACTAATTTTTTAGAAAATCTAATATTTAAATTATTTCAAAGCAACCGAGAACCAAACATTTCTATTTTGTGAGGTAATAAAGCACATATAAAGTAGATTTTTTTATTATTTTTCAATAAATTTATCTAAGTATTGCAGGATGAAGTTTAAGATAATATGTAAATGTCAATAATATTCTTTACATTATCTCAATTCATGTTTCTACATAAAATTGATTTTAATATGTTTATACTAAATAAATTTAATATGAGTAAAAGAAATTGTCTTTAATAATTTTCGCCTAAACAATGAAGGGCAATTTTGTCCTTTTGGCAAAATGAAACAAAAATTGGAGTGTCAATAACAAAAGTTGGAGTGCCTTTAACAACTCCAATTTCAAAATAATCTTTCTCTCTAGCATATATTTATAGTCGAAATCTTGCCTATTGACATTAGCCTTTTGTTATCTACAATATATCTTTAAAGTTTTGCTCTTTCCAATTTTCCTATTTCCCTATTTTATTTTATTTTGTTTTACATCTTATTATTTGTAACACCTTGATCTCATGGGTAACCACAAGCAAAAACTACAAATATGTGTAATAGCTGAAGGATGGGCCATATCAGTGATCATGAATTCTATGATACTTAGAAAATTGATTCTCATGTAATGGAGGAAAAAACATGTCGAAAGGTAATATAGCCATTTTTAGTGTTACTTTTCATTATGAAATATTGGTTCTTACAATTTGTTCATTTTATTTGTAGGATATGCATACGAAATTTCCTAATAATGAATATCAGAGGTTAAATTTAAATGTCATGAAAAATTTACTGAAATTTGTCCACGGTTTAAGGTATGCGCTTTAATGCGTAGTACATCCTTGATTTTGATTATATATAATAGATTACTTTAGTCAATATTTACTTATTAAGTTGTAGGCGCAAAGTTCATAGATTCCGTAAAAGAAAAATTCATAAGGTAAACATGTTCAAAATGTCACGTGTATTAATATACTTTTTAGTGAATTAATATATCTATATACTTAACATTTTATATATTTGTTGCAGTTCTACAAATGTATTGATGGAAATTCAATTGATAGATATTGACTACAATATTGAGGTAATTGGTTTTCTGACTAATTCATTATGTATAAGCACATCATTATGTTTACATTAATAGTAATATGCATATAAGTGTGAAAACATGAAAAGTATCATAAGTTCAAGTAAATAATTTATATCAAAATTTACATTTTTGTGTATACATGCATATATTATTAATCTAAATAACTAATCTTTTTTAATTAATTTTCTTTTTATATACTAATGATTAGATATGGAGGAACTCATCTAAGGGCAAGAAAGTTTGATTGGAGCAAAGAATCAAGTTCCTTTGTTTGGAAATTCTTCATTTAATAAGAATTCAAAAGATGGTATTTTGTAGATGAAAATATTCAAATTTAGTAGGAATATAATAACGTCAATCAAGAGAATTTGATTGAAATCAATAATGTGATTTGTTTGTAAATTGTATTGACTGATAAGAATTGATTAGGTATTATTATGTTTACATTTTTGAGTTAAATATTAAAAATATCTTATTGCTCAGTGATTACTCAATACCTAATAAATTCACTTTATATTTTATAAAATAATTTATATGCATATAGATATATTATTTTTATTTTTTTTAAACATTCATATAAGTTATTTTCAAATTTTTTTTCTAAATAAAATTATTTTTTAAATTTAAAAATCATTACCTGTGCAACGCACAGGGCAACAACTAGTATTATTGAAGAGTGAAAATTTGATACATTATTTGGCAATATATTTCTGTGTCCGGTGTAAGTTATTTGTCTTCTTACAGTGGATATGATGGTTGGGTGTAGTGATATCATTGAAGAGTGAAAATCTGATATATTATTTAACAAGACAGTCCTATGTACTAGTCTAACAGTTATGTCTCTTGCATTTGAAATGATGGTTGAGTGTAGTGATATTATCGAAGAGTAAAAATCGTATACAGTATTTGACAAAACAATCATGTATTGGGCTAAAAGTTATTTATCATCTTGCATTCAAAATTCAGAATAGTGGTTGAGTGTGATATTATTGAATAGTAAAGATTCATTACATTATTGGAAATACCGAAATACAATTCTATGTATTGATCTAAAAGTTTTTTTGTGTATTGTGTTGCGTTTCATCATCAATCTAGTGACAACTATGGTCGACTGTACATTTTATCAAGTTGTTGAATAAAAGCGTTACTCACTCGTTTTTTGTGTGCAAGAGAACCAACAAGTAATAGGGAAAATTACACACAAACCCCCCTCACTTATTATGTAATTACCAAAACCTCTCAATATTGAAATTACCAACACACCCCCTCATCTTAAGAATTTCTTGCAATTACACCCCTTGTATTTTTAAAAATTCTTACAATTTTATCCCATATAAACCTTACAAATAGACCCTTTGAAGGGCATGTTGATAATTTCTAATAAGTGAGGGGAGGTTTTGGTAATTACACAATAAGTTAGGAAGTTTGTGTGTAATTTTCCCCAAGTAATAACTTACCAAATGAAAAGCTAAAATCAAGTGTGCCGTGGAAACTCACTCCATCAGCCATAACTCACGAGTGATCTTCGAAGAAGCATCCGATCCGTATATTGACAATCACCCTAGGCCCCAATAGGTCCGATCAAATGGATGAATGCAAGTGTTACGAGACCTAGAGTCCCGAAGCTCTTAAGAATGAGCCGGTAACATATAAGATGATTGGGGCCACTTCGAGATGATTCTACAGCTATGTAATATCCCCCCAGTATAGATAATCTCATTACAAAGAATCCAACAGCTATGGAATATCCCCAATATAGATATATCATTGCATGAAACTAAGGAGACATTTTTTTTTTTGATAAGAAAAACTAAGGAGACATTCAATTTACATAGATGTTCTCTTCATCCGATGATCTATGGCCTAACCATATGATGGAATGTGCACGAACCACAAATCTTGACCCGTTGAATCACTGCTACAATGCATGTAACTCTTTCAGTGCAGGACATTTACAGAAAAGGCACAAAAGAATAAAAACACATCTCGGAAATCAAGATCATGTAGAAAGAGGAAAATAGCTCCAAGTCTGAAGTCGACGTCGATGCCAGTACATTACTGCAACAAAAAGGATTATCAGGGATTCATTTGGTCAGAATAAAGCCAGTAGAAACCTATGCGAACGAGAACCACTAAGCAAAATAATATTGAACATCTAGTTACCAAATTTTGTTTCCAAAAGAACTAACTCGCTAAAAGAAATCCAAAATGAAAACAGGAACAGATTTTCCCTGTCAAGTAAAAAATAATTTTTATCAAAAAATTTTAATTCACAAGACATTAAAAAGCCCCTCAAATGACATTTAATTGACATTGCACTCAATACACATTCTGCACTCACTATTCCTACAATACATGTACACAGAACTATAAAGTGATGCAAATTGAGTCCATCCCCATTTATTTCTAAGATGGCGTCGAACGTTTGTGAAAATCAATCAATTATAGTTCTGGAAATTCTCTTCATCCAACATCATTCCACGTACCACTTCCTTGAATACGTCAACAATATCTAGGACCTAGTTGTTCTTTGGATTCCATCTCTCTGACACTGGTCACTATGTCTTGGATCTTATTCCCAAGAGATTGATTGTGTTCCTCAATATGTTCAAAAATCATCTCCAAATGCCTTTTATACGTTGCAACTTTCTTTTTTTCAATTGCCAGCTGCTGCGATAGTTCCCTAATTTTATCATGCTCGTTGGGATATTGTTCATAAATTAGATCTTTACGTCCTTTACCTGGTGTTAATGCATGAGTATGCTCTTTCACAAATTTAGTAACAACCCACTTCCCGCTACTTACTTTTCTAACTAAAATCATCGCTCTGCAACCAACCCTAGTTTCAGCCCTTTGCCTTACAATCTTCTCGCGCTTATCAGGCATTCTAAAACCCTCTTTATTGCAAACAAGTGCTCGACCAATGGCAGATCCATCACGCCTTGACCGAGAAAGCTTGCTGACACGAATGACGAAACCGACCCTCGTTGCATATGAGTTGTAAAATGCATGTGCTTCTGCTTCGGATTCAAACTCCTGGCCCACATATGGTTCGTCACTAGGAGCCGAACAATTGACATCTTGCAACTCTTCAAGTCGAAATAATTCTCTATCGGAAGAATCTTCATCCAACTTAACATCTAGTCCTTGCTGAAGTGCCATGTCAGCAGAACTTCCTATAATGACATCATCATCATCTGTTCTTTCTTCAAAATTAATTGAACTTCCAACTACCTCGCCGTTTACATCACCATCAATCTCGAAATCCATTCAAGAGTGTGAGCAACTTAGCACCTGAGATTTGGCCTAAATGTCCTGAGATAAATAATTAAGCAAATTAGCATCTCCTTCACATCCAAGGACATTAATCAACCACAGGAAGGTTCTAACGTATATTAGAAGTTTTACCAATTTAATTTTAGTCAATAAATTCCATAACTTGACTATTCAATATGAACATCTTAACTAAACTACATATGTATATTACCGAAAAAATTGCTGCCTAATTCACGTGGCACACCTTTAGTATTACTAACAGATGAATAATTTTCCTTAATTCCATATCGAAAAGATTTAATGATGCCTTAACGCCTATCTCAACCAAAACCTCAAATTGCAGTAAAAGTGAAAAAAACATCACTAAATATTCTAGTATAAATTAGATATAAACACAGATACTATCCAATACAAGGAGGCATTTCAAACTAAATACATAAAGTATGAAAAAAACGACTTCATCGTTGTAGTAGCTAAACCACATCCCCCAAAAGCCCAATTCATACTTACAACTTAGTCTTCCTCTAATGAAAAACATGAATAAACATATTAAGACTCAGCAAAAAAAGTTCAAAAACATGTTCAAACTTTAGCTATTATTTCATGTTTAAAAAACAGAAACACATTCTTCATGTTTAGGAGAAATTCTAGCCCCGAACTCGGTCTGGTCGAACCCAAGCGCAATTCACTTAATCTTTGACCAATCATATGGCAAATGTGATTCACTTAGCCAATAAAACTTATGTTCTCAGAAATATGTTGTAACATCTCAACAAGTCATAAAAAGCTATTTGTTCTACCCTAAACTGATACTATTAGCAAATATTGGAATTAAATTACCATATAATTAATCAGATATTTCAAATCTCCAGAACAAGACATTCATTTTCATATACATCGCCATATATTCAGCCAAAAAAAAAAAAAAAAGCACGAAATTCAACACATACAATTGGAAGATCATTGCTGCTGATCTACACTTCTTTATAATAAAATACAATCGAATCGGAGAAGAGGAAAAAGGAAACATACCGGAGACCGGAAATTTGCGGCGGCGCTGCGAAGCTTTACGGCGGCGGCGGAGCTGACTTTGAGGGAGGGGGGGGGGGGGGGGGGGGAGCGCTGAGTGGCCAGTGTTCGAAATAAGTGGGGCCGTAATTGAGACTGAGTGAAGAGGGTTGGGATTGATTTGCGAATGCGTTTTATATAGGAGGGTATATTTGTCTTTTCGTGGTATTGTCTGAATGGTGATTTGTCTATTAATGCTTATTGATTATCTCATAGCACCATGAAATTCATGAATTAATTAATACGTATGTGTTTTATGACTATTTTATGTAGAGTAGTTTTATTTAAAAGAATTGTTTTCATATATTTTATTGTTCAGCCGATAGTACAAGCCAACGATCAATTACATCGAACAATTCAGAAACTTCACTGAATATTTTTGTAAGTAAATCAAATTCCTATTTATAGTATGACTGAAAACTATACAATTTGGATTTAAATCGACTTGTAAGATTAATTGTTCTTTATGACTTAGAAAGAAGATGGTAATTGACGATGAAGTAAGTGAATCAATTATACCATATTTGATTAAAAAAAAAAATCAATCATACCATATATTTATGGTACTTTTATTTAAAGAATAATAAGAGAATTAATAGTTCTCCATGGTACACAAATTGGACGGGATACTGGTTTAAAAAATAGAAATAAATAAATTGGAAGGGATGCTGCTTAACGATATCTGTCAATTTGATGAAAAATTTGCACTCAATAAGATGTACATCTATTCTTTAGATAAAAAGGCAAAATCTACACATCCACAAAAGGAATTGATGGCAGAAAGAAAATTGCCTCCTCCCCCTTCTCTCTCTTGTAAGTTTTCCCCTTGCTTCAGGCAGTTCCGACATCAGTTTTTCTTCTCTGCTGTCGATGGTTTGGTGAATATCGTCTCCATCACTTTTGATGTCACCACCATTGTCGGCGGATTGAGTTGGAGCACCCTCCTTCAAGCTGTGTATCCTCATTTCAAATCTGATGGAGATGGATCTAACGAGACAAAGATGAATCTGACGAGATGAAAATAAACGATATATTAGTTTTTATAATTTTTTAGATATTTCGTTTAGTATATTATTTTCATTCTCATATGAGAATTTGCTTCTCTCTCGAATGAGAGTTTTGTCTCCCTTGAATAAAAGTATGGTCAATTACACAAGAGTTTTCTTGTATTCGCTAATTAGTTCTTAAAATTTGTCATTTTGAAGAAACTTGATATTAGTTGTTTCAGTTGTTATTACTACATCACTAGAGACAATCTAAGTTGTATTGTTCTTGACGTTGTTAACTTTTTATTGAATGAAATATAACGACCGCTATTCTCTAAAAAAAACAAAAAACAAAAGGAACTGATGGTAAAAAAAATTCAACATTGTAAATGATGCTGCAGAGTGCAGACTAGGCAAATTTATAACTAATTAAATGATGACAAGTGGAAATATTATATTATTTATCAATTTAAGCCTTTTTATTTATATTTTGGGATTTATCAAATTTAATTTCAAAAGTAAATAATTGATTTAATTGATCTTTTAATATGTATTTTATTTTCAAATCAGATCGAGCCATATGTCAAATTGAGATGTTCCAACCAATCAATATGTCTTGCAGTAAAAAAGTCAATGACCAATCACAATGCGCCAAGTGGATAAGTGGACAATCAAATTATTTTAAATCAATTGATATTTATCTTTTAAAATTAATATAGATATTAAAGAAATAATATCAATGATGATTATCTTCATCATATATCAGTCAATCAAATTGCTCCAAAATAATTGATATTTATCTCTGAATAAATACAAATATTTAAGAGATAATTATCAAAAGTTTTAAAATAATTTGAAACTCCTCCGTCCTACACACCTATAAATAGATTTCTTGGGAGTTCATAATAAACACACAGAAGTTCAATCCAAGCTACAGAAGACAAAGAAAACTCTCCAAATCCTCTCAACAAGAAGCTCATCAAATCCAAGAAGGTCCACAGTGTTTAAGGCGAATATCAAGGCATTTTTCACGAAATCCACTAAATTACAGCGTTTGATCTGAGATTAAGGTGCTAAACTCTCGCATAAACATTATAAAAGTCTAAATCAAGTTGAAAGAAGATCAAAGCGATGAGCCGATCTTGAAACTTTCAACTTTCAAATATCATTTATACAGTTTGATTTGAGATTAATATGTCAAGCCCCCGCCTTAACGTTATAAACATTTAAATCCATATTGGAGCAGATCAAAGAAATGATTTCTATTCCCATATCATCATATTTTGAAAGAAGAATTAGAGGAATAGAAATAGGAATTGTACTTATTTTTTATTTTAATAAATGTAAATTCATTTGTCATTATATTTTTGTATTTTTGTGTACATACATAAAAATTTATTGTGTACAGATGCTTTGGAACCATTACAAACAAAGTCGATGACAATCCAATTTTTTTTAATTTTAGACGATGGAGGATACCCTGACCCGACAATTGGTAAAACTCTTTTTACTTTACTTACAATCAATTATGTTTTTCTTAAAATAGATCACTTATGTGCACATATTTGTGGAATTCTAACGAGAGTTAAAGACTACAAAACGGTAACAATTTCAATGGAGTATTTAAATCAATGTAGGAAATAAAAAGAGAATTGATAAAGACACTCTACATTTTGTCAGAGGAACTCCACTTTTTATTTAAATCTCACCACATAGACTAAAAAGCCCTTTAGTCTATTTAAGTAGTTCTTATCATTTTCTTTGATAAACTAGTTTTATATCACTTTTCCAACTAAATGTAGAATAGGTACACAAATTTTGATATTTTATAATTTTAAAATTTAAAAGTGACGGATAACAATCTTAAATAATAAGTAAAAAAATATCATAGATGTGACTAAAACTTTTAGTTATTTATTTAGAATCAAATTAGGATAAATGTCATTTTATTTTGGATAAAATTGACAATTATTTTTTTATTAAATTTAACAAAAAAATAAGATTAACTATTATTCTAGGTAGACATATTGAGTTCACTAATACTAACTCAGTGTAATATTAGACGATTATTTTTTTACAGTTTTTAGGCCTTTGATATTATATTAATTTTCAATATTAAAAAAATGAATTCTGATATTTACAAGGGAGCAAATAAGCAACACATATCATTTAACAAATTCGATAAATTCATATCGAGGTTTGAATATCCATGACAAGATGAATAGTCTTATTGCACTGATGAAAAACAGGTTTTTTATTTCCAAAAAAAGATGCTTGAGAAATAACACAATTTTATTTGGTATTATTTTTACAAAAAGAATTAAAAAAATATTCTTCAAAGTTTATTTAGAAGAGATTATTCAGTTCACTTTTAAATTATAATAAGAATTCTATATGATACATTGATGGGCAACTCCCAATAAAAACCATCATAAATAAAGAGTAAATTTTGTTTTTTCAACGAGAATCGAATACTTTTATGTGAGACACAATTTACGTATGCTAAGAATATGATGATTGATTTATTCCAGACTCTGTGTAGAGGGATTTTCTCTACAAATATGAAATTATGTTTCTTAATTAATATCCTCGTTTTCAACATGTAATATCTTATTTGAGGGCTTTCTTTTTCATTTTAGACACGTTCCTCTTGTAAAAGAACATTAACTTATGTTTCTTGATTCAAATACAAATTCGCACGCTTCTTATGCATTAAATATTTATTTAGTTAATTCAATATTTACTAAACACATATTACCCATTAGTACTATGTCTATGGGAATATATGAAATGAAGGATGCCATTGCAAGAAATTGCATATGAAAATCTAGTGAGTATCGTTTCACAGATCATGGTAAAACGATATCTAGGTAAAATTTATATTACGATATTAAATTTACATAATAAATGATACACAAAAAAATATTTTAAACTATGCATTTTTTTACACACGTCAAAGCCCAACAACGTCAGTTCTACAAATAGATGCAACTGGTGAAGAAGCTGATCAGATGCGACAATGGCATGCGACTAAATATAAAATTACTAATTGGTTATAGAATTATATTACTATCTATTTATAAATTAATGTTATTTAGGATAAATACAATTAAAAATCCGCTCAAAATTACATAAGTTATGATTTATGAATGAGGTAGAGGATGAAACATGCACGCGAAATATTTCTAATCTATTGTAACATGAAGGAAGTGTTTGCAAATGCGAAAAATACACTTTTAATGTCGTAGGATATGACAAGTTGCATTTTCGGTCCCATTTTTTTTGGACTCGACACTCTTAGTCCTGTAGGAGTTAAAATGGTGTGCCATTGGTCCTCTGTATCTATTTTTTGATGGAATTTGTCACGTGGAGGTCACGTGTCCGTTGGGTAGGGCATTTTTGCAAGTTTTTCAAAGTATTTGGGGTCTACATGAAATTTACATTATTTTAGAATATAAAAATAAAAAATAAAACTAGAAAAACATTTAAAATTAGAAAAATATTGAGAAAAATTCAGAAATATAAAACGAATTAGAAAAATATAGAAAATATTTGAAAATTACAATATATTTCAGAAAAAAATCAAAAAAGTAAAATAATTAAGAAAAAAAGTCAGAAATAAATCTAGAAAAAAAAAAAGAAAAATGCCAATAGAAAAAACATTAAAAAAATCAAATAGTTTATATTTTGAAAGAGAAAGTTTCAATTATCGTCCCTCACTTATGCCTCAATTTCGGTTTTGGTCCCTCAGATATCGCACTCATCTAATTGACTCCTAACATATCTCAATTTCATCAATTTTGGTCCCTCCGCCAACTCCTCCGTCCGATAGTTAACGGAGGGCCAATTTTCCCTCCAAAACTCACGATTTTGGCGCGAAAAAGTCGAATTTTAGTTTTTTTTTCTTATCAGATTTTACCCCCAAAAAATTCCATTTTCTCCAACACTTCAACACAAAAAGTGAGCTACTCATCATCTTCAACCTCAAATTCTTATTCTCACTTGCACTTTCACTTGGATTGGTTGCACTTTAAGTTGGATAGGTTTGTGAAACACCATTTGTTCTCCTTCTCTTTGCCACAAGTACTTTGATTGTGCCCTTGCCCACCACATTTTCTGCATTTTAGTTGCCTTTTCTATGTTGGTGTTGGTCATGAATTGTTGAAAGAAGAACGAAAATTTGAGATTGAAGATGATGAATAGTTCATTTTTTGTGTTTAGATATTGGAGAAAATGAGATTTTTTAGGGGGAAAATCTGATTTTAAAGAAAAAAAATTGCAATTCGACTTTTTGGCACCAAAATCGTGTTGTTTGGACTGAAAATTGGCCCTCCGTTAACTATTTGACAGAGGAGTTGACGGAGGAATCAAAAGTGATGAAATCGAGATAAGTTAAGGGTCAATTAGATGAGTGCGATATCTGGGGGACCAAAATCGAAATTGGTGTATAAGTGAGGGACCAAAAATGAAAATTTTCCTTTTTGAAAATTAGGAAAAATATCCAAAAAATTACACTCTTAAAAATCAGAAAATATTTTATAAAATTCAGAAAAAACAAATAAAAAATTTATGAAAATTCAGGAAAATAAAGAAAAATAAAAAAAATCAGGAAAAATAAATAAATAAAAGTCTGAAAATTAGAAAACATTCAGAAAAATAAAAAAAATAAAGAAAAATAAAAATAAAAAAACAAATATAAAAAGATTGAAAATTAGAAAGCGTTTAAGAAATTTAAAAAATTCAAAGAAGTGAAAAATCATGGAAAAAATTAGAAATAATTTTGAGAATCACAAAATAATTCAAAAAATTAAAAAAAAGCTTAGAAACACATCAAAAAGAGATAGAGAAGTTCTGAAAATTAAAACACATTTATAAAAAACTAAGAAAAATAAAAATCAGCTTTTTTTTTTCCATATTATAGATTGATTTTTAATAACTAAAATAAAAAAAATTAACTTAAATATATAAAGAAAAGACCCCCCCCCCCCAACCCCACCTCCGACCAGGCAACAGCTGCCGGTGACCAACACCGATCACCTTCCCTAGTTACCCCCAACCACCAAACTCTCACCAACCCACCATCACGCCATGCATTACCTCTGGCTCTACCTCCACCTCTAGCCGCGAACAACAAATGGTTGTTCTTCTTCAATTTTTTTTTTCTTAATTTAAGTTGAATTTGAGTTTGTAATGAGGTGAGGTCATGAGGGGAGGTAAGGGGCAAAAGGGATAGGTGATTAGGGTTTGATAAGAAGAAGAAAGGAAATGAAGGAGAAAAAAGAAAAAAAAAATTGAGTTGAGAGAGAAATATTTCAAAGCACCCAAATACTTTGAAAAATTTACAAAAAAAAAAAAGCCCAAGTTAACAGTCACGTGACAACTCCGTCAAAAAATAGATGGAGAGGACCAATGACGCACTATTTTAACTCCTATGGGACTAATAGTTTCGAGTCCAAAAAGATAGGGACCAAAAGTGCAATTTGCCACATTCGACAGGGCAAAAAGCATAATTTTTCCTTTTGCAACTCTAAAGAAAAGCACTTTTGAGCTTTTAGCTAAAAAGAAACAATTTTGCAGTGTTTGCAAATTCTGTTTTTATTTCTGATTATCTAAAATTAAGCTCTTAGAAGTTAAAAGTTCCAAGCTGGTTGGAGGTGCTTTTAGGTGTTTATAATATTTTTGAACTAAAATACAGACCTTTATGAAAAACTTATCCTTGAAAATATTGCTATATACCCAACTTAACCCCTTAAAACTAAAAAATAATAATATTTTTTTAATCATTTCTAGTATTTATAATAAGATACAATATCTATAATAAAAAATTATAAATAAAGCATTTATATAAATTATTTCTAGATAATTGTTTTGATAATTTTTTCATAATTATGGATTAAATCATAGTCATACGGATGACTTTTTCAAATTCTAGTAGCAATACAAAGCTTGTTAAGATGGAACATTATCCTTGTTTGCAGACACTACTCACTTTTGCTCAGGGACAAATCTAGGATTTGATGGTTGGGGGGTTAGGGGGCGCACAAATGCCATTAAAGAGTTTTATTTTTATTTTTTTGACAATACTTATATATACATATTCAAATTTATTTTTATTTTAATAAATAAATAAAATAACAATTATCACATGTAAAACAAATAAACTAACTCCCAATTGAAAAATATGGAAGCTTCGATAAGTACATGCAATTCTTTGGTTATCGACTTATCGTCATATATGACGTCCTTTGAGTACCTATTTATCATAGGTTGGATATGTAAATACACATAAAATCCATATTACATTAATTTTGAACCTAATTGCTCACATTAATACTCATTTTATGATAATATTATCAAGAGATTTCATGGTTGCACTTATTATTTAATTTATTAATGATAGAATTGTTTATATTTTTGTTCTATTTGACTTTCCATCTCGTTTTATTCGGAGTTAGTAACTTTGTCTATTTTATTCTTAAATTCACGGAATTAGTTTTAAAAATGATACTTCATCACAATCAACGTATAATTAAAGTGGAACCAAGAAAATAGCATTATATTAAAAATCAAATATAAATCAGTCACAACATTTTAACTATATTATAATGACAATCTTTAAGAATAATATAAAGCAATAACTATAAACATTAATGATGTGGGTAGGAATCCGTCTTTGGGCCAAGTTGGGTAGTCCAATATCTTGTGGGCCCAAGGCCAATGGTTTTATAGACTTGGACCCTTATAGAAAATATCATATTCGAACAGGCTTAGCTGGAGGACCCGACGACCCGACATGCACAGGTAAGGCAGAGTTGATTATGGACAGCTGGGAGACAAGATCTAATCAATCACCAACCTTGCCATATATAGACCTGCGGAGATCAAGCCTGCGATTTGTTATCTTTACCATTTATACCCGATTGGTTATAGCCCAATATAGATAGATTATGATTTAATCTTACTACCAAATGTATATTTAGCATAGTTGATTATGATTTATTCCTTTCCATGTTTGTAGACATCCAATCGTACATTCTTAGGAACGACAATCATATTCCTTTTTCTTCTCATCCTCATTTGTTTTTGAGCAATTTCAAGTTTGTTTGTTAGCCCAGCTAACGAACCCTCGATATCGTTCATATCAAAGTTCATAATGAAATAGGAAAAGGAATCAGAAAGCCACTGCAGTGTGAGATCAACTTGAATGTGAAGATCTATGTAAAAATCTAAAGATTTTAACTTTTCAATCAAAGTCATCATCTTTAGAACATGATCTCCCACATGCTCATGTTCCTCATTCTTGTTCTGAAGAGTTCTCTCGATATGAAATACCAAACGGTTCTATCGTTCTCTCCAAACATTGAGTCTAGATGGAGCGGTATGTCCCTTGCATTCTCCATCTTTTCATGAGAACTTTGTAACTCACAACACATTGAGCTCAACATGTATCCTCTAACTCGATGATTATCACAGACCCAGTCTATGTAGGAAATTTGAACTCTTTCATCCTCTAAAATACTGGGACATGAGGACGCTTGAGTTCCAGCACATACTCAATTGACTCACAACTGGGACCATCCTCATGTTTTTGAGCCATTTCCAAGTAATTGGGTCTAGACACAGTGAATCTTTTTATCAAATCAGATAAGGGTTTGGGAGACATATGGAGAATAGAGATAACTACAGAAAAAGCAAAAAGACTCATTAGATTTTATCATAATTGTTGTCCCAAGTTTAAATCAAGGTCTTTCAAAATAAACTTGGCTCTCATTACATTTTTCAAAAATCCACACTCCCATTGTAGAATCCGGAAGTCATCCGTGGAAGACTTCGTAGTGGTGATTAATTTCTTTAACTAGTTTAATAGGTTGCAACCTTTTGCTGGTATGTGGCCTAATTAATCTATTAAAGTGATGTCTAACACTAACCCATCAAATGGATGATTCAATCCCTTTGTCCACTATTCATTAATTCTCAACCTTTTAATGGTCTTATTGATTTATGAATAATTTAAGTTTAACCTACTGATTATCTATTAGTCTAACAATTGAATTTCACCTTGCAACCTTTTGCTGGCATGTGGGGTGAAATTTATTTCGACTAATGGCATTACATGCACTTAGAGAAATCTAAAATATATTTTAATATATAACCCCCATTGCTTAGGGACGATATTATATGTTAAATATCATTTTAATTTTTTCTAAGTTCAGTGGAAGACAGGATACTAGTATCCTTTACCAACTTAATATTTTTTAAAGTGAGAGAATTTAATTATTTAATAGGTCCCACTTTGCACATTAATCCATTTTATACTAAGCACACATGTACATGGATCAATAAATAATTGAAAGCAATCCTAGAAAGCTAACAACACATGATTTATGGACCTTAATTCTAGATCGAGCCAAGCCAATGCCTCAATCACTAATTAAAAAGAAACTACACCAAAGCTTTCAAACCTTCTTCTTGTATCTCCTCGGCTCGACTTGAATTTCTTCTTTGGGCCTATTCTATTTCTAACTATTACAAATTTATTATAATCAACCTATACAAAATTCTATAGAAAGAAAATAAACATAGGCTCAAAATGGCCTTTACAACCCATCGAAAAGAAATACATAGATAAAAACGAGCCTAAGTCCATGGATCATGCCTCCCATCACATAACATGTCAAATATGATACATCACATATCACACGAAAAATATATATGTTAATTTCTAATTAAATTCCAAATTTAATTATTGAATTCATATTCTCGAGGAAAATAAATTTATTTGATTCTATTAGAAAATCCAATTTAATAAACTCCAATTAATTTTCTATTAAAATTTAATTTTAATAAAAATTAACATCTAAGTTTATTAAAACTAATTTTATAATAGACAGTATCCAATTTAATTTAAAGTCCAACTTTAATAAAATTAGATAACTAGGAATTTTAAAATCCTATTTTAATAAACAATATTATTTATTTTTGCATTAAAATCCAATTTTAACCAAAAACTAAATATATTTATTTATAAAAAAAAATACCCGGTCTACCCACGAGTCAAACCGGGTCGGATTGATCGGCCTGTGTGTTAAAAACACACGGGCGGGTTCGCCGTGGAGCCTAACAGCACAGCGGCGTGGCCGCTTTGTAGTTGGGCTCACTGTACAACATGGGTTGTCACTGTGCTGCCCATTCTCACACGACAACCCAGTTTTCGTGTGGAATGAGCTCACACAGCGAGCCCATCGCTGGGCCTGCACACGGCAGACCCAGTCTGCTTGTGTGCCAACCCAGCAACCGGCGGCTATCGCCGCTGGTTTTTCCTGCCGCCGCCGCGGCAGCGGGTTTTCGCTTCAGGAGATGGGGATTTACAATCCCCATCTCTTCTTGATTATTTTATCACAATAAAATTACATAAAATCCAACTTTATTAATTTCTAACAAATAAAATAAATAAAATTCCCCAAGAACACAAAAACACGAAATCTACATATCTAATCATGCATCGCGAAAAACTATAAATCAAGCATCTAATCACATATTTACACGTAAAGTACATACGCCGAACCCCGTTGTTTGACTCTGATACCACTGTTGGGAAAATAAAATGAAAACGCAGCGGAAACGATGTAATTAAAATTTTTCAGATTTCCCAATTTAGGATCAACCTCGGGGTTTTATCACACGTATATATGATAGAGATATAGATACTTTACCAGTTGTATCGAAGTGGTTGGAGAATCACAATTTTTGAATTCTTCAAGTCTTTCACCAACTTATCCGGCTGATTTATTGATAATTTGAGCAGTCCAAAAGTGCTACCTCTAAATTGTCTCGCTGGAAAACTTGAACAAAAAATCTCCTCTTCTTGGCTTATGGTCGCCACAGGCTAGAGAGAAGGGAAAGGGAGGGTTTTTTTTTCTTGTAGCTTAAGTGTGTTGTAACTTATGTTATGACCTAGGTTTAGTAAAGTGATATATTTATATCACTTAAGTTACAACCTTGAGCTTAATTTAGCCCATCTTGGACGCCTAGACGGTCAAGGTGCACCTCTTAGTGTACCAATTTGAGATCAGTCCAATCCTTTATTTAATTAATTAATTCAATCCAATTAATTAATCTAATTAAATAATAGATGGGATATTTAATTACTTTTCTTTCTCTAAGAAATAATATATTAATTAAAACATAAATGAATTAACTTATTTCTCTAAATAATTAATTCCATTTAATTAACTTTAAGTATCTAATACTTAAAATATTGCTACAAGAAATACACCACAATTTCATTCGATTTTTTCTTTTTAAGCGTGACTCTTTAGGTTCATCTATATTTGACAATTGGAGGACTCATTGAATGTGGGTAACACCTAACCAATCAAGTGGTCCACATCGTATCCCAAATAAGATGAAATGATTAGATCATTGTTTACCTTTCCTATTGTAAATACCGTGTGAATTCAAACTTTTCGTTTTCTTATCCCGGTCAAGTAAGAGTCATGGTTTAGATCAAAGTCATAAACTCGACTCTATGCTATATTTATAATAAATCCAGATCAGTGAATGCTTTGGCCAAAGACTTAAAGATCTAACTTACTTATAAATGCATATGATAATTCATCATTCACTTTCAAGGAACAAATCACATCTTGGATATCACTTAAGACTACTATTTGCCCATTAGGTTGCAGTTCGAGGTCGACCCCACCAAAATGTGAATTGGGTCTAACTACTCTAATGACAAACCCAGTGTCACAAGGATATCTTCAACTCGATTCCTCATGTCTAAAGTTCAGACACACCTATTATAATTTAATCAATTCTGTCATTGACTGTCAAAGAGTGAAAACCAATGTGATAGAATCAATGCGAGTCATGTCTGAGTGACACTACCTTCATCAATGCACCTATGATATGAGTTCTTCACTACTTCCTAGTGATTGACGGACACTTCTCTCATCAAAACTCATATCATACAAGTCTTGACGATTTTCAATGACCGACTGGGATTCCTCGACTTGCAGACCATTTTAGTACACAAGTATTGAACTCCTCTAGTTCCTTATAAAGTTAACTTTTGTATTAATGGACTTATAGATGATTACAATATATAAATGTCAATATAATAGTAAACAACTAATATGCCTTTTAATTAAAAGAATAATAACAATTACAATTTCATAATGTCCTTTCTTTCTCTAATCCTCTAATGGCATTTGAGGACATAAACCTAACAATATTTTTAATCCTAAAAGTTATATAAAAATTACACAAAGACGAATGGATAATGGTAAGTGGGGAAGAGAACTTGGAGAAGAAAATAAAATAAAATTTATTCTTTACAAAAATATATGCATACAATTATGAATTCCGAAATGAATATATGACAAAATGAACACATATATTTAGTGTGAAAAAGTAATAGTTAGATTGGATTCATGACTCAAAATTATAAGGATGAAAATTTTGGATTAAAAAAAACTTTCATAATAATTTTGAATATATTATTTTGTAATTATTTAATTACTATTATTACGATAATATTCATATATTTTTTGTTATTAATATAAGTAAGACATGGATAATAAAAGCGTTATTACTAATATATATACATATTTAACAGGTGAAATATTTATTCAATATCATTTGATCAAAATAATGTGCATGAACAAGATTATAAAAATATTAAATATAATATCAAGTAAACATAAATATACCTATATATAATAATAGTAAAAGCTTGTGAGCCGGCTTAATGAACACTCAAATGCAAGCTCGAGCTCGCGAAGCTTGGCTTGAACTCTAGACATCTCGAGCTCGAGCCAAGTTTTAATCAAGCATGCTCAACTCACCTTACACCCCTACATATATCCATAATAAAAAGGAAAAGAAAAACTCAAGAAAAATGTTAAAAGATTTTAGAGTCCATTATATTTAGAACTTCTACAATCAAATGCATGGATTTCGGGTATTCTTTTAGAGTTCGGAACTCCAAAACTCAGTATAATTGCAGTTATCTATGTTTAGGGTCCATTATATTTAGAATTTCTCCAATCAAATGCAAGGATTTCGAGTATTCTTTTAGAGCTCGGAACTCCAAAACTCAATATAATTGCAGTTATCTATGCATGTGAATCACACGTAAAACTCCAAATAAATAAATTGTCATTATGTTGTGAATCAGATGTTCAAAGATCTCTTAAAACTGACTTATGGTTTTGGGACATGGACCAAAAGTAAAAGCAAGAGAGTGAGACTGAGCGAATAACAAGATATTAAGATTACGGGTAGATATGGTTAGGCCAACTAGTAAAACCAAATTGAAAAATGACAATTCGGTGTAGACCAAAACTCGACTCGATTTTCAATCCATTCTGATTTAAGGAACCAGTTAACCAAGTCGAGTTGAGAACCATGTTTTGTTTTTATTTATTATTTTAATTAATTAAATTATTAAATAAGGGGAAAAAATCTGCGTCCTCATACACATACTCCTTTCTATTAACAGAATTTGCATTTTCTCTATTATTATTATTACTATTATTTTTAAATTTTTGGATTGAAGTCTTATGAACCAAAATTGGAACTAATTTAATTCAGTTTTTAACTGTGATTTTCCATCTGGATTTTGAGTAACCAAAATTTTGGTTGGATTCGGTTTTAACATATACTACTTAGAATCGATACCAATTTCACTTGCTCCTAGTTTGCACTCATTAATTAATGCTCTGTTTGGTACAAGTAAATTGACGAAGAAAGAAAATGAAAACACAAATAAAATTATTTTCCCTTGCTTGGTTACTTAAGAAAATGACACAATTCATCTTCCTCACCAATGGTGAGGAAGATGGTGGATAGTTTGTCCACACAACCAAGTTCTATCTGTCTCAATGTGATTTATTATTTGTTGAATGACATTTGCGAGATTATTTTTTAGGAAACATTTGAAATAAATTTACAAAATTATTTCTTTCTTTTCTTTTCTTGTCTTTGTTTGTTTGTTTGTTTTTTTTTTTGGAATTTTCCATAAGTTTTCTCTAAATAACCAAACAAGTTTTAAAATTTTGAATTTCTTTTCTTCTCCCTTCAATTTTCTTTTCTTCGCCAAATTCCTCCATACAACCAAACAGGGTGTGGTATTATATGATGAAATTCTATATTAAGACCTTAAGCATCAATTTTGTTTAAAGAAAGATGGAAACAAACAAGAGATCAGGTGTTAGACAAAGCTTCTTCAACTATGATAAAATAAATGTTGCAAAATTGTAAGCTTTTAATCATTATAATCTATGATTAAAGATTTATGATGATACAACAACATTCACATATTAATACTTGCTTACATCTAAACTATATATATTCCATCTGTAATGCAAAAAGCCAACTGTCAGATGCAAAGATGAAACATTTTATTTGGAATATGAGATTAATGTTCAAACACTTAATTGTCTTTACGCACACAGAAGTAAATATATAAATATATATATATAATAAATGAAAAAAAAATTGTGCACCACTTGATCCAACGAATCCTACCCATGTTCTCCAGGCAAAATGTGTAAAAACGGAATATGCGATATTGTTAGCCAATCCTCGCCATTCGTTTTTTCACATCTCTTCGCCAAATCTGGACATCCTCTAATCGACAGCTGCGTCAATGATTGCAAACTCCCAAGCCAGTTTGGTAAAGAACGTATTCCTTTAGAATACCATATCCATAACTCTTTCAGACAACTTAGTTTTTGCACGCTTTCTGGCAAATGTTTTAGCTCCGGACACCCACTTATCAGCAAATGCTCTAAAACAGCCCCGCTCTGCAGTGGCCCTGACAATGGATTCAATTTCTTACAGCGTTGAAATGTTAATGATATAAGGGAAGACATGTTTTCCAGTATAGCTGCTGGAAATGATGTAATACTATCACAGTGAGAAATCACTAATTTCTCGAGAGAAGTGAGGTATTGGAGTCCCTCCTCAACGGATTCAAGATTAGCGCACCCATGAAGCCATAAGGTCTTTAGAGTGGATGGATTATCAAGCACTTTTGGTAGAGTCCTGATAGGCAATTCCTTTATATACAACATCTCAAGGAACATAATAGATCCAAGAAGTGTCACACTGCTGGTATGCAAAGAAAACTCCTTTAAAGTTGGTAAGAAGGGCAATTTGGTCAACTTGGGACACTCTCTTATACTTAAATATTTTAAGCAAGGAAAACTCTCGACTGAATCTGGTACGTTCCATTCCTCTAAGTTCCGCATTTCACTGATTATGAGACTTGAAAGTGCGGGAAACGATCTCTCTCCATTTCCGTACCACTCAGCACCCAAATGTTTGACAGAATCCATCCCTTTGAGTGTTAGGCGTGTAAGAGAAGGAAGCTTCCCTAAGGGCAGAGGGTGTTCACATCTTTCACAATACTCTAGACTAATTTCTTTTAAGTGCTTAAAAGCTAATGTTGACATCCAATTTGGAAACCTGGAACCTTGGTATGAACTAATACACATCTTTTCAAGATTCTCATGAGGTTGGAGACCCTCTAGAACCTCTTCAAAACATTCTAAAGAGTTCTTGTTGATACCTTTCTTCCAAGATAAACTCAAAGAAGTAAGATTCCTTTTCGTCATCAAGTTGGCACTTTTAGCATCTTCCAAACTTCTCACGTTTCTGAGGCCTTGTATGCTCAAGTTTCCTTCAAGATTTAATTCTTTTAGTTGGTTTATTTGGTGAGATGCATCTCGACCCACAATGAAAACACTTAGTCTACGTAGGCAATTTAAATCTCCTAGTCCAGGTGGTGTGCAAAGAAGTGAGTCAAATTCATCCATTTCTAGAAACCAAAGATTTTTCAACACTTTCAAACGTTTAGGTAGCTTAAGAAGGTCCCAAGTAGACGTAAGCTTTAAAGTCTGGAGGTTATGGAGACAAGTCAGGGATTCAGGTAACTCTTTGAGACAAGAGCATGACATTGAAAGGTTTCTAAGATGTACTAATTTATATGCTAAATTTTGTAATCCAAGTATAGTGTGATTATTCATGACCAAAACTCTCAGATATTGTTGTTTTGAGAGGAAGGAAAGAAAACCTTGTGGCGCACCATAATGAATGCCACCTTCATCATGCACAATAAGTGAGCGCAAAGAGTCATCCATGGACAGTTTGAGCTTATTCTCATTCTCGAAAATCGCCCAAGACGACAGCAAGTCAAGACCCAAGTGACGAAGCATTTTAGGATATTCTGGCACCTCACTATTCTCCAGGATATAGGTTTCGTGTTTCATAACAAATAAGGCTAAATCATGCATCAGATCATGCATTTTACACGTCCTTTTACCACTAGAATTTATTTGGACATCTTGCAAGAAGGATCTCCAAACCAGTTCCTTGAAGATCGAATGGCCAGCGAGATGCAAGTCTGTTTGGCCTTCAGAGGGTATAAAGCCATTCGCCATCCACAGTTGGACAAGTTCATTCTCCTCCATCTTGTAATCCTTGGGAAATATGCAACAATAGGCAAAACACTGCCTCATGTGAGGCATCAAATTGTCATAACTTAACCTCAATGCTGGTAAGATACAATTTTCACCATCGCGCAAATGCCAGATTTCGCTTTCTTTAATTGCTAACCATTCGCTTTCATCAGATTTAAATCGCATCAGGCTCCCTAAAGCCTTGATAGCCAAAGGTACGCCACCACATTTCTTCACTATCACCTTGCCCATTGCAACTAGGTTCTCATCCACCTCTTCAATTTTAAAAGTTCTTTGCTTGAATAAGGACCAAGAATCATCTTCCGACAAATTTCCAATCTTGTACGGGTCCATTGTTGCCATCGTAATAGCAACTTTCTCATTCCGGGTCGTTACCATTAGCATGCTCCCTTTGGACCCACATCCTAACACTTGTCTTAGTTCATCCCACAGATTACGCTTCTCATTCCACACATCGTCGAGAACCAATAAAAATTTCCGTCCCCTCAACTTATCTTGAAGAAGGCAACTCAGAGGATCCAACTCAGAAATATCCGATCCACCTCCTCCAGTGGATTGTATAATTGCACGTAATAACCTCTGTGTGCTAAAATCATCAGAGACACACACCCAAATCCGCAACTCAAAATGCTTCTCTATCCTTGCATCATTATAAACCAGCTTCGCAAGCGTGGTTTTACCGAGCCCGCCCATACCCCATATTGCATAGACAGAAAGATCATCTTGCTCACTCCCACTGCCAACAATCTTCTTTAGTATCATTTCTTTTTCCTCTTCCCTTCCATAAATCTCAGATTCATTCACCAGTGAATTAGTCTGTCTACTCTCTGACGTCACCCCAAATCGATTTTCCACAACACCCTCACTTAGATGAAATTGAAGCCTCTCTTTCGCTATGGAATCTAATTTTTCCCTTACATTTTTCACTTTATGCGCCATTTTAGAACGGAATAGCAAAGGATTTCGCGATGAAAGGAAAGATTTGAGTTGATGTTGCATACCTCTTTCAGAATTTGCTCTTCTTCTTAGGCCCTCGGTGGCTATCTCGTCAAGAACATTGTCAGCATCGTAAGCAGCATTCTTGAGCTTTGTCAGCCAGTTTTGAATAGCCTCGCTCTTCCTTTGCTTGAGCTCGGCATCTTGGAGGACAAGACCAATTTCTTGTACAACAACTGAGTTCAAGTTCCCAAGAATTGTTTGTGCAAGAGCAGAAACAAGTGCATCTGCCATTTTCTTTTTGATAGGCAAAATCTGTAAGTTGGATGAGAAGATGATAATTTGTAGGTTGCAAATCTAAGAATGGCAAAACAAGGTCAATAATGGCAGATATATCCCTTTTTATGTATGTTCACTTTACTAGTACATACATACATACATATACATATTCGGGTCTTCTCATGTTATAAGTCATATTTTTTATGTTATCTTTTTCTATTTTTTATGGTATCTTTTTCAGTATAAAAAATGTATCTACTTTTGACTTAACTAGTGATGTGGACCCTCTTACCTACAACTTGCATGTGATAGCAGTAACGCATTAGAAATTTCAATGTAATTATATGGTAGTTCAGTACTAGGTTATAAGAATTAGCAAGTGGATGATGGGATCAATAATTGTTTCTTTCTTCGGCTGATTACATGCATACCCCTTACTTTAATACAATTATAATTAAAAAAAAAAAAACTCTAATTTTTTGGTAAATTACAATGAGTCTCGGGGGATTATTTGTAATGTTTACAAAAAAGTGAAATTGTACACAAAAGGTGTAACTGTAAGAATATTTTAAAATGAAAACTTTAAGTAATTTCGAAAATATAAGTGAATTTTTCATATTAATCAAAACATGAAAAAGTATGTAGGTAATTATATCTCATTCTTACTTAGGTAAAGTAAATTTTATTTTACTGGTTACCAAAAAAAAAAAAAGGTAAATTTTATTTTACATTCAATTGGATTTGTTTCATTGTAAAATGTAAACATGATAGGGGAATAATTTTTGTTACCACATTCATGCCGAAAGTTCCATAACCAATTGAATATCACTTTGGTAGTTCATAAATGTAAAAATCGAGATGTGTTTAGAGATGACATATACATGTCGAGAACGTAGAACCCAAGTTAACCCAACCCAACAACTGGAATTTCAAAATTCCATTAGTCTATTACCGGACGTGTCGATTTCTGATTAGTGATTATGCATAAAGTACAAACACTCTCTGAAGCTCCAGAAATTTTAGTACAAACAGATGATACTTGCTGCTACAAGAACTTCTTCAATAAAATACAGAACTCAAAACTTTGTGAAATGCCACAGAATCGAATAAGTCAAAAATATTACCAAAAATATCGAGATGTAAGTTCTATAAGGACAACCCTACGACACAGTGACTGGAAGTTTCTCTGAGGTTTCACCTATCAACTCCGCCTCCCTGAAAAGATCAGTCTTAATAGGCACATCTTCAATGTGCTGTGATAAAATAACATCTTCAATAGCTTTTCTAGCAGCAACAGCTTTCTCATCATCATCATCATCTACATCTACATCTTCATCATTTTCCGCCTCAATTTCATTGTCTTGTTTTGGAGGTGGCACGAAAAAAGGTATTTTACCCCTCTGCCAAGTCGTCAAGTCGGGTTCACCCCCTAACCAAAAGAAATAATGCCATCAGCCCCTGGATGCTATTGGAACTCTCTATGAAAGTACAATTATAGAAAAGGTAATTACATAGACACCCTGCATCAGACTCTAATTACGAAAAACACCCCGAGATTTGAGAATTTACCATAACTTCCACTGTCAATAAAAACATACGATAATTTTACCCTCTATCAGTAAAAAATCATACTCACTCCAACCAACATTTATCGAATTTGAAAAAGAGTCGGACCAAAAAGGATGTCACTGTTCCACTTTTCTTTGTCCCAAAATATTTGTCCTTTACTATAAAAGGATGTATTTAATATCTGATCTGACTATATTACCCTCCATTTTATATTTGATAAGTATATAATTAAATCATTTTTACTATAAAACTGCAATTGCATTTAAGAAAGATAGTTCCATATATAGATAATAGACAACAGTCATAAATTAAATTAAAATCATGGGATGTTTTAGAAGGTAATGTTATTAGTTATCTTTTGTTTTGTGGAAAAGGTATTTTTGGGAAATAATGGACTTTTGATACTTCTTAAGAAAAATCAAAGAGGGACATCTTGGAGGGAGGGAGTATTACAATTTTCACCCCATATTTTAGAGTTGTTAGGAACGACATCGGGGTGTCTTAGTAATCTGCAGTAGCGGGGATCATGGCAAGGTTTACCGAGGATAAAATTGTAAGAAATACACTGGGGTATAATTGTAAGAAAATGTCTTAACATGAGGGGGACTTTATGTAACTACCAAAAAGTGCGGGATTACACAATAAGTGGGGGCGTAATTTTCCCTAAAGTTAATGGAATGTGAGATTACCTTCAAAAGTTTTCCAGATGACTTGCATAGCTGAAGAAGGAAGTCATTGTCATCCTCCCTGAAAAGAAAATCAAAATGTTGTCAAAGTAACAATGTTGGCAAATATGAATGAAGACTACATGACACAGAATAATCATAGCAAACATACTAGAACAGACGTTAAAACAACAAACAGGAAGATGACGATAGGAACTTCACGAACAAATAATTCCGTAAGGAATCTTAATTCTTCTATCGATGCTTAACATCATAAAATTGAGAACATACCAATTGCTTATCTTGTATGCTCTCTGAAGGTGCTGTTTTTCACACGTTTCAGAACTTTGCCAATATGCTCGGAGGCATCCGCCAAATTCATAACATGTACCTGGAGACAAAGAGTCAATCACTGCGCAATACTTTTGGACGAAAGGCAGATGATGGGAAGCATTAGATAGCAAAGAAGTAAATACCAAAAAAATCAGATATAAAGCTCACAAATAAACTGAGACACAGTCGGTGCGAACCTGAAACATTGTTGCACAATTTTATTAGAATATTTTGCGAATATTCGAATGTGGAAGAGATATTTTGCGAATAGTTAACCAGTTCATGCAGAACATGATCCCTCATGTCATGGAATTTGAAGCTCTTATATATAAATGAAGAGTAAATGAGTTAACTTGAAAGAGGAAAGACACACATCCTCTTGTCACATACCAAAATCAGCAATCCACAAAATAACAGACGTCCCTACTATGACCCATATATCAGGTCAGGGGTCACCCACGAAATGAGAAGTATTCGATTGTATCTGACTGACTATATCCTTGGCTATGTTGATAAGAAAATTTTCCATTAGCAAGCAACCCAAAACCGCAACACTATACTCTTGATCATCGATCACAGTCCAACTGATACAAACACCATCACAATTTGTCACAGTTTTCAATTTAGTCGCAAAGTTTGAACAGCGTATTGGATTAATTTTGCATATCAAATAAATCAAACAGAAGAACACCAGAAGGTGAAACTTTGAATTTTACATTGCTTTCTTTTGTTTTTTCTAAAGCATTATACTAATGCTAATTAATTGGCAGAAGTCAATCCCTCCATAAACAGCTATAAACACTGCAATATGATGACGAACAATTTCTTAATCAAGTACTTCAGGTAGAATATTTACTCAGTAGATGAAGCAGGTCTAACAGAAGCGATTAACGCTCTTGTCAATCATAAGAGACAATATATATATATATATATATATATATATATGTAGTGACAAGTAACCAAAAAAAAAAAAAAAAAGATACACAACAGAGCAGTCGATTATAAAGTCATTATCTTCATTTCTCTCAGTTTCATTTATCCCATCCCAATTTTGGACACTGAAATGCTGAGAAACTATTATAGTTTATGGGTCTGTCACCAGAGTGAATTAAAACTACTACAAAAAAATACTCAAATGAAATATCCATCCGAATCCCATAAATAAGAAAAGTTGAAACATTGTTTCTACTAAAAACAGTAATGAGAAACAGAAGAAACTCCTAGAATATTTTATTTCCGTTTTCAGTAAGTATATACTTGATAAATAGTTTTAATGTTATGCAGAATCTTCTTACAATATCATTGCTATTCATTCAATTCAAACAATATACATCATAAATCTTAAAACGTAAGACGAAGCAAAGATCACTTACCACACCCTTCAAGACAATATCTGTTTCAGTGTCACTATTCTGATAGACAACACTGGGGCAATAAATCAAAAAGATTCTCTTTGTGAGTGTTATGTACCGCCACACCTTAGTCTCCCCAGGGATAGGTGCAACCTTACAAACCTATACATCCACAACATATAACAAACATATAAGCTAAGGAAAGCATGCACTAGCTTCAACCCCAAATCATTTTGTCATTCAATCACACTCCGATGGCAATAAAATGAACACACTACTCAAGGAAATCAAAAGAAGCAAGCAACAGAATTGGAAAACTAAAGTAGAGGACAAAGAGTGTGGCACCTTCAATATGCAAGCACATCAAAGATATTATTTGTTATTTATAAATCAACAAGGGGTCAACTCAGCTTACTATTTAGATAAGAACCTATTTTAGTGCTTAAATATACACAACTCCTAAAAGTCCTCTTTTCAAAGATAACGTAAGTGACCATTTCTGGAAAGCATATGTGCGGCGAACATTAGGTGTATACTAGTTCACTCTATGCAGCACTTTGAATCATTTAATAGCAAATAAAAGAACTTCCTTTCTAATAAAAACAATTAAAGAAACACCAAAGCGCATGAATTCAATTAGGCATACTTTTATTTGAAGATAAGAACATAGTCTGGATTATCTCAACTAGAAACTTAAAAAAAGCATGCCACTTAACGTTCTCAACTAATGATGCATGCAAGATAGCGTAAGTCACAAATCATTCAACAGTAACATATAATAAAAAGGACCATGAATATTCTCAGAAAGTGATCAAAATTGGTAGTACATGAGAGCGTAAGCAACCCCATTTTAACATATGATAGGATTCTGGTCCGTAATGGAATAATTCTCAAGGCAATTCAAAATATAAAGAAAAAAGGAAATGACAGCGGAAGTAGGTTTTTTTTTTTTCTTCTTATTTAGAAGACCAAAGTGTCACTCCTAAGCACAACCAATTGCCAAACCCGTAAATAAGAGATACAGCATAGAAGCATTACATTCTTGGTCCGAAGCATATTGATAACTGATGATTTCACATTGGGATATCCGAAAAATCCCACCGATATTACTTGCTTATCACTTTTCAGACAAGCAAATTGTCTCAGCACTGAGAGAAGAGAATCCCAAGTAACAGAGAACCAAAAAAGAAGCATCAGCACGCAAACATTGCCTAAATTATACAAAAAGTATGAGGATTTCCAAAGAGAATGTTGAATGGGAATATGATGGTAAATGTTGTTTTGGTGGCATGTTACTGATATAGATTTTCCTCATCATTTTTTCTTCTTCATCCCGTAAATAACTAAGGAACAATTACTTGAAGACTTGTATCTTTCATGTTTTAACCAAATATTATCATGATTATCACTTCAGAACAAAAAAAAAATTCCCTTTCTACACAGGAAGAAGAGATTTATAAAAGGATGGTCATTTCTCATCTATCCTACAGTTCAATTGAGGTAATGGCATGAAGTAAGCCTTGGGACAATCGAGTATTGTATTGGAATTGTATGTCTATATAGCATGATAACACCCTCTTACTGATTTACCGCTTACTTAAATTGAGGATTCATCTGCACTAGATCTTCACAGCTGGACATTCAACCTGAGGAATCAATAGCATACCTTGCCGAATGATTTGTTTATGCTTTCATGAAAAGCAAGAGCAGGGTATTATATTCCCTGGAGAGAGTTCTAAACCATCCTTTTGTTGCCCAATCTGGAACTAAATCACACTGCAGAGGGACGGAGAGGTAAGGATTTCAAAAACAAGGCTCACTTAAGAATGAATTGAATGCTCTCACCTATATATAATCAAACATCTAAAAGGTACCAACCTTGTTTAATAGAAGGATCATGTCCTTATTATGCTTACAATGCTCCTTCAAATGCCTGTCCAAATGGTAGCATCTAGTACCTTGTGGATCTCTGGCATCTAACACTTGCCATCCAAAAATGAGCGCCAACTAAACGAACATGAAATCGTTTACAAACCTGGAAAAGAAAGCAAGGCAACCGATGCCCTACCTTGTTTTACTTCTCGGCTACTGATGAAGGCTTACAATTTATGAAAGGCATGAGGTCAGATTCCATAAAAAATATTCCAACAACTCTATTCGAGATGGTTTGGTTTATTTCAAAAATAAATTGTTCATATCTGCTGCCACAAACCTGCCCACGTCCCTCCCTCCTCTCTTCCATTTGATGTGATTCAATTTATATCCACCTGCAAACCATGTCTAAGACCACAAAAACTTCAAAACCATATGGCTCGTTACAAGTTACAACCTTTACCCGTCCCGGAACATGTCTGGGAAGACATTTCCATGGATTTCATCACTACCCTTCCTAATTCCTATGCCAAAACCAAATTCGCTCATTTCATTCCTCTACCCCCTAAATACGCACCTTCCTCACCTCCGTTTTTATGATGACGGATTCATGGCCTACCCAAAAGGATTGTCTCCAACTGTGACCCACATGAAATGTGAAGACACTTGCTTGGGCCAAGGATCATGTCATTTGAAGGCCTTTTGTTTTTAATTTCTATTAGAGTCCAATAACATATATCAGTTCTACAAATAGATGCAACTGGTCATTAGGGTTTTTTTTTTTTTTTTTTGGGAAAAAAATTGGTTTTCGGCTCAGTTTGGGTTTTTAGATTCGGTTCTGTTAATTGGCCGATTTTTTTTTATTATTGTTTTGTTTTTTTATATATAGTATAATATAGACCAAAAATTATAAAAAAACGTGTTTTCTAGTGACAACTTATAAGAAAATAAAGAAAATGAATTAAAATTAGTCATAATTAAATTTTAATTATTTACTTGTATCTACTTTTTATTATTTTCCCAGAAATTCCGAAACGAACTTTTTCAGTTCAAAATTTTGTTTCGGTTCGGTCTGAAAACCGACCAATGAACACCCCTACTAGTCATGAAGAAAATGATCAGATGCGACAATGCCATGCAACTAAATATAAAATTACTAATTGATTATATAACAATCGGGAAAATTAGTTTTTTCGCCCCTTAACTAGGCCTCATTTGATTTTCGGTCCATTTATTTGAGCCAGTGCAAAAAAGGTCCTCTATCTTCTTATTTGTTTGCAATTTTTGTCCCACAATTTGTTAAAAGGAAGGTAAAATTTGTATTATGCATCCTTAAGACAAAATAAACTCACGCTTCTCAAAAATGGTATTAGAGCAATACTGAAAAAGCCTTGAGCCTCTATCGTGTGATCTGACACGAAGCACGACTCTCCGTAGGGGATGCCTACATGTACCATGGGACAAACCCAATTGGTCATACGGGTTGCAAGCTGATAGGTACCACTTTGGGTGTCTCCGCGCGAGGTATTGTACCAGCTCTGATACTGAGAAAAGGAGGTTCGGACCAAAAATGGTACCCCTTGGTTCAAGGTAAAACTTTCACCTGTTTATTTTCATGATACAAGAGCAGATATTTTGTTGGGTAATAATTTGATTCAAAAACTTGTTAATGTTTACTACAAATTGTGGTCATAAGATACAGGTTATGCGATTAGCCAGGGCATTCAATCGAATCATGCCTCTTAATTTACGTAGCAAACGTGATGATTTTATGGCTAATTCCAAATTAACACATCCTAAATTGAAGGATAAACGGAAATTTGGAAAAGCTCTTTTATCTTTTAGACTACATGGTCTAATTGAAAGTGAGGACCAATACTGTTATGAAATTTCTAAAGAAGAAATAAAACTTCTTAAGAATGAGTTACAGAATAGGTCCATGGATAACATTGATGAAGAAAGCTTGCTTTCTCTTGAAAATGTTAAACGACTAATTCAAAGGAACTTCCATGAGAATCCTTTAGCTTGGTGGAATAAAAACAAGATCGAACCTACTCAGAAAGTAAAAGAACAATGCAAGTACGAGTATGTTCGATATAAACCAATCCAGATGAATATGGAGGATAAAAAGGATATGCAAACAATCATAAAAGAGCATATCGATCTTAAACTCATAAAACCTGGAGTCTCTGCTTTAGTAGCCCTGGATTTTTAGTAAGAAACCATGGTGAAATAAAAAGAGAAAAAGCTAGACTAGTAATCAATTATCAAGTTATCAATAAGATACTCGAGTTTGATGGTTACTATATCCCAAGTAGAGAACATTTAATTGAATGCATTAAGGATGCTAAAGTGTTTTCAAAATTTGATTGTAAATCTGGTTTCTATCAAATTAAGATGGAAAAGGGGTCCAGAAAATATACGTCATTTTCAACTCCGCAAGGTCAATATATCTGGAATGTTCTTCCAATAGGATTAGCAAACGCACCTCAGATATATCAAAGAAAGATGAATAATCTGTTTAAAGATTATTTCGAGTTTATGTTTGTCTATATTGACGACGTATTAATTGCATCTAGAAATATGAAAGAATATATAAAGCATCTTGAAATATTTTCTAATTCATGTTTTAATGAAGGATTAGTGCTTTCAGAAAAGAAAGCAATAATTGGAGTTAATAAGATTGAATTTCTGGGTATTCTTATTGACGAGACAGGTATTGAACTCCAGGAATATATTGTGGAAAAGATACACAATTTTCCTGATGTTTTGAAGATAAAAAACAGCTTCAAAGCTTTTTGGGAGTTGTTAACTTTGCAGGTATCTTTATCAAAGATTTGGCAAGATACAGGAAAGGTTTCCGACCTCGGTTAAAAGAGACGGAAATCACGAAATGGAAGTGGGAAGAAAGTCACACTCAGAAAATTTGTGAGTTAAAACAAGTTTGTAATAACTTTCCTAAACTCGCAATACCACAAGACAAGGATGATTTGATAGTCTACATAGACACCAATGATTATAGGTGGGCAGCAGTGCTCATGAAGAAAACAACTACAGGGGAAGAACCTTGTAGATATGCAGGAGGGTTGTTCACTGAACAACAAGCCAGTCTTTGGCACATAAACGAGAAAGAATTTTTTGCGGTTGGAAGGCCTTTAAAAAATGGCCATTATTCATATTAGCCAAAGAATTTATTTTAAAGGTTGATAATACGAATGTCAAAGTTTTTTTGAAAAATAAACTTGAATCAAAAATTTAAAAAGCACGTATTATCAGATGGCAAGCTGAATGTCAATATTATTGTTTTGACATTATTATTGTGAAATCTCATGAAAATGTTCTTGCAGATTTCCTCACAAGAGATGGAAGTGTCTGAACTAATTCCATCATCAAGAGATATAGGCATCTCAGGAAAAACCTTGAGGAACTTGACAAGAGTTTTGGAAAGTTATCAGCTAATGCTGAAGTAGCTGGCCAAATACAACAAGCTGATCTGGGCACAGTCCAGGACATAATAAATGGAACAACGTATGTCATGACTCAGTTATGGAATACATTACAAGGTCCAATTCAAAAGGCATCAACTTCGGTGATAACTCGTGAATTACGAAAGCAGGACTCCAAACCTGCGTTTAGAGAACGGGGCTCTATACCCGGAGCGGTGGAATCAAATACCACTTGCACAAGTCCATTTTCAGATTCTGAAAAAAAGGAAAAAAATTGAACAATCGGAAGTGCAAACTTCTATTACTTCAAGTCAACCCAGCACCTCTGGGGTAAAATAGGGAGAGATTAACCTTAGGCCACAGACGGGTACCTCTAAGGTTAATACTGACAAGATTAATTTGAATAATTTGCATTGGTAGGTTTATCAGCGCTCTTGGAAAAAATTAATCTCAAGAAAAGGAATAAATCTTAATAAGTCCTTGGTAGACATATTAGGAAAATATCCTAGGGTTTGGATGAAGGAAGGATCTAATCCAGAAGAGTCCGAGAATGGTATGGTTTTGGGGCATTAGCTTCAATACATACTATGTCACCAAGTTTTCCGGAGATATCAAAACTTCCAGATTGGATTTCCAGTGCCGTATATGATTCATGGCAAAACAACCAACACCTTAAAAGGGGTGATATTCTGGAGTTGAAGTTCATTTCGGCAGCACCTGAAATTGTAGGAAAAGGGTCTCATCTAGTGTTCCATTTTATTAAGTTACAGAGACCAGACATGGAAGCCTACAACAGAGTTAAGGTGGCAACAAGAGAAGCTCCTTTGGTCAGTAGTATCAATGAAGATGATATTTCAACCAGAAGAGCATGGGGAATGTGGGTCTGTCTTACAGAGATGGAAAAAGTCAAGTATCCATTCAAAATCTTTTCAAATTCGGCGAATGGATCAATCCTGTTAAATTCCATGACAGGGAAAATTACTGAGTTTGCAGAGAAGCTCTTTGAACAAAAGAGGACGCTGATCTGCGAAAACAAGATACCAGCAACTGAAGCTACCAGGAAAAAAGCCTGCTACATGATGCATGTTGATCTATGGCACAACCGAGAGTGTTCAAGTTGTGAGTTTCAAGAGAAACCCTTATTTGGTACAAAAATACGGGGTTGCCAAGATGAAACCCGAATCCGAGAAGGATAAGGGAGAAAGAGAATTTTAAAAAAATAATACAAAATTAAATCGAAATTAAGAAAATAATACACAAAAAAATAGTGCTCAGATAATAGCACATTCGGCGCCACGTCAGTGCGGAATCTGCCCGATTTCGCTCCACATCAGTGCGGAATCTGCCCTATTCCGCGCCACGTCAGCGCGGAATAGAATTTTTTTTAAAAAAAAATTAAAAGGCATTCCGCGCTCGCGCCCTATTCCGCGCCACGTCAGTGCGGAATAGAATTTTTTTTTAAAAAAAAAATTCTATTCCGCGCTGACGTGGCGCGGAATGTGCTATTATCTGAGCACTATTTTTTGTGTATTATTTTCTTAATTTCTATTTAACTTTGTATTATTTTTTTAAAATTCTCAAGGGAGAAAAGAAGTTTTACCCCTGGAGTTTTTCACAAACTAGTGTAATATCATGTAAAAGAAAAAGGGCCCGAAAATCCAGGCGCACTAATTGCGGAATCAATCATGTGATTGATTAAAAAGGACAGCTGTAAAAGAGAACAGTTGTAAAAAGGACAAGCGTGGCAGACAAAGTGGAAAACACATGGACCCACGCACAATAATCAAGAGGTATTTACGTAAGCCATGACATCAAAATATTAAACAAGATTTGGAATCCGAAATTGATGGCTATAAAAAGGGAAGAAGGAAGCAGATGGAGGACATCAGAAAACTTCTCCAACTCTTTCATAAAACAATTATTCATAGAAAAATTGTAATCTTTCTTCTTTAAGTTTTTCTTAAACGAGTGTATGGGGATTTCCCCAATAGTAGTCCTCTCATGAGAGGCTAAAGGTTTTCTCCTCCAATAGCGGAGCAGAATAATATTATGTAATTTTAATTTATATTTCATCAATAAAATAAAGGCTTTGTCCAACTTGTTGTCCAAAATTTCAATTGATTTTATATCTAAATATATCTTTGATTTTATATCTAAATATATCTTTACGCCCAAAGGTAGGAAACGAAATTAGGCTGTGTTGTGTATTGCTGAAGGAGCCAAGAACTGTGAACCACCTGTTGCGGTTGTGTGGTTGGAAGTGTCCGTAAAACCGAGTACTTGGAATAGTTTTATGTAATATTAATTCTATCTCGGAAGCATGTTGGGCCTAATCAATCGGGAGATTATTTTGCCAAAATTTAAAAGATTATTACAAAATTTTACCACTGTTTGCATAAAGGAACAAAATTGGTGAATAAGGAACAAGATAAAGGACTAATTTGGCAAAGTGACAAGTTAGAGGACCAAACCTCAAAATGAGCCAAATTAAAGGATGAAAAATCCAATTTTCCCCTAGTATTAATATGTGAATGTTTTTGTATCAGAAATCTTCTTCTTGTAGTTTTGTAGGATTTACTTTATCCTAGTTGAAGAAGCTTTGTCTGACTAACACCTGATCTCTTGTTTGTTTCCATCTTTCTTTCAGCTAAACCGATGCTTAAGGTCTTATAGAATTTCATTAGATAATACCGCACTCAGTTTGTTTGGAGGAATTTGGCAAAGAAAAGAAAATTAAAGGAAAAAGAAAAGATATGAAAATCAAAGAAATTCAAATTTTTAAAACTTATTTGGTTATTTTGGGAAAACTTATGGAAAATCGCAAGGAACATGATAAGAAAAGAAAGAAATAATCTTGTAAACTGATTTCAAATATTTCCTAAAAAATAATCTAGCAAATGCCATTAAAAAAAATAATAACTCACATTGAGAAAGATAGAAGTTGGATGTGTGGACAAAGAAGAGTTCTTTATTTTCGACCATTTTCCTCACCATTGGTGAGGGAAGGGAATTGTGTCATTTTCTCTAGTAACCAAGCAAGGGAAAATGGTTTTTTTTTTTTTTTTTTTTGTGTTTTCATTTTCTTTCACTGTCAATTTACTTGTACCAAACAGAGCATTAATGAGTGTAAACTAGGAGCACGTGAAATTCGTATTGATTCTAAGTAGCATATGTTAAAACCGAATCCAACCAAAATTTGTACTCGAAATCCAGATGAAAAATCACAGTTAAAAACTGAATTAAATTCGTTCCAATTTTAGTTAATAGGACTTCAATCCAAATTTTTTAAAATAATAGTAATAAAAATAATAATAGAGAAAATGCAAATTCTGCCAATAGAAAGGAGAAATGTGTATGTGGACGCAGATTTTTTCCCCTTATTTAATAAATAAATAAATTAAAATAATAAATAAAAATAAAACATGGTTCTCAACTCAACTTGGTTAATTGGTGCCTTAAATCAGAACGGAACTGGAAACTAGAATTTTCCTTTAAAGAACGAAAATCGAGTCGAGTTTTGGTCTAAGCCGAATTGTAATTTTTCAGTTCGGTTCTACTAGTTGGCCGAACCATGTTCACCCCTAATCAAGGACGGATTTCGGGGGGGGACTTAAAATATTGGCTATAGGTTAGATATGATTTTATAATATGACCACCCCACATTAATATAATGTTTTTGTTCCATATACAGCACAAAAGGAGTTTTGGTGGAGTTTGTGAAGGGCTTGGATAGAAGATTCTTACACTAGCAAGGGGCAGGGTTCAATTCCCACCCTTCCCATAATGCAATTTTTATTTTTAAATCCCTTTTCTCAATTTTAAGTGCAAGGTTCCTTTTTTAAAAAAAAAAAAATCAAAGTGCAAGGTTCCTTCTCACTTATCATAAGGCAATGGATTACAATATGATGCCCTTATATATTGATTTTAAAAAAAGGGCAATTACCATAAAAAAGAAAGTTGGAGTGACAATAATTTTAATTTTCTTTTTGAACTTCTATTGTATAATTATTAGGATAAGAATTGATGAAGACTTTTTCTTTTAAACTTCTCTTTTAAACATATTAGAATTAAAACTAACAATACATTTCCCAAAAAACCATAGAAAAGAAACTATAAAAAGGGATTGTTGAAAAGGAAAACTATACAAGACATCAATACATCTAAAGACAAGAAAAAATCGATCATCATTTGATTATTTAGAGTTTATCCAATACAAGGTATGAACTAATCGTCTTATATTATCTTACAATTTTTAAAAAGTTTTAGTAAATAATCACTTTATTTTTTAGTGTAGAAAATTATATGTTATTATTTTTAGTGTAGAAAATTACATGTTCTTTAGTAAATAATAACTTTATTTTTTGTATTAATTAATTATAATTGAGTGTATTTGTTTATTGAGTATTTTTGTAAGATAATATAATCATAATCTATAACTGTTATGTACGGGTTAAAAACTACTTAAAATATAATATAAATTTTGATAATTTTTTTGAAGAATTTCTTTATATTTCGAAACTACTATAAGCTTATTGAAATTTTATTTTGTTTTTTTTAACATGATAATTGTTATTTTATTTATCTTTTAAAACTAAAATAAGTTTAAACATATACTCATAAATATTGTTAAAAAAAATTACTTTAAGCTTCGGCCCGCCCAAGAGATCAATCCTGGATCCGTCCCTGCCCGTAATCATAATATCCTGTTATTCACTCAGTCTCACTCTCTTGCTTTTACTTTTGGTCCATGTCCCAAAACCATAAGTCAGTTTTAAGAGATCTTTGAACATCTGATTCACAACATAACGATAATTTATTTATTTGGAGTTTTACGTGTGATTCACATACATAGGTGACTGCAATTATATTGAGTTTTGGAGTTCCGAACTCCAAGAGAATACTTGAAATCCATACATTTGATTGGAGAAGTTCTAAATATGATGGACTCTAAAATCTTTTAACATTTTTCTTGAGTTTTTCTTTTCCTTTTTATTATGGATATATGTAGGGGTGTAAGGTGAGTCAAGCCGGCTCGATTAAAACTCGGCTCGAGCTTGAGCCGAGCTTTGCGAGCTCGAGCTTGCATTTGATTGTTCATTGAGCCGGCTCACGAGCTTTTACTATTATTATATTTATATGTAGGTATATTTATGTTCACTTAATATTATATTTAATAGTTTGATAATCTTGTTCATGCACATTATTTTGATCAAATGATATTGAATAAATATTTCACCTGTTAAATATGTATACATATTAGTAATAATCCTTTTATTATCCATGTCTTGCTTATATTAATAACAACAAATATATGAATAATATCTTAATAATAACAATTAAATAATTACGAACTAATATAATAAAAAAATATTATGAAAGTTCTTTTTTATCCAAAATTTTCATTCTTATAATTTTTGAGTTAGATGAATCCAATCTAACTATTGCCTTTTCACATTAATATATTTATTTCAGAATTCATAATGTATGCAAATATTTTGTAAAGAATAAATTTTATTTTATTTTCTTCTTCAAGTTCTCTTCCCCACTTACCGTTATCCGTTCGCCTTTGCGTAATTTTTGTATAAATCTCAGGATTAATAATATATCATCACTCAATGGGAAAAATGGCTTGAGCTTGCAAACGAGTCAAAATATCGAGCTTGGCTCGAGCTCGAACTGAGCTTTGGATGAGCCAACGGGCCGAGCACGAGCTCGGCTCATTTACCTCGAGCTCGGCTCGAGCTCGAATGAGCCAACTGGCCGAGCTTGAGCTCGGCTCGTTTGCCTCGAGCTTGAGCTCGAGTTCAAAAGAAATGGGCTTGATGATCTTGAGCTCGAACTCGAGCTCAATTTTTTTAAGAGGAGCTCGAGCTTGAGCCTGTAAAATTTGTAAGAGTCGGCTCGTTTACATCCCTAGATATATATATTGAAGTGGTTCGAGATCTTTTCATGTACCATTATTTGAATTTAAAGCCTTTGATCTATACACAATCATACGATAGAATGAAATCAATTTGTAGTGAAGTGCTTTTGTTTGTTTTCTTTGAAAAATGGCATTTGGCTTGAACGGCTTCACAACTAAGGAATCCAAATTCATAATAAAAGAACTATCCAACTTCCGTGCTTGTAAGTGAAAAATAAATAGAATTGTTAAGAAGCAGAAGCAAGGATAGTTTTAGGGGGGGCTTCGGCGCCCCCGGCCCCCAGGAGATTTTGAATTTTTCTGTTAGTATGCATAAATATTTATGGTATAGCCTCCCAAAATATAAAATTTGTCAGTTCATATTTTAACTAGAAATACTTGAAGTCTAGACTGGCAACAAGTTGTAGTTACATTGGAGGGGGCAGGGGTTCAATTCATCACTCTGCCTCTTTGATATATTTATTTTGGTTTATAGTCCTTTCTATTGGGACTTGGACTGCGCAAGCCACTGTGATCTTTTCTTTTTGCCAAGTCACAATTAGGTAATCTTAATCTTGTTGCTAAGTCACATATAGGTAATCTTGATCTTGGATGGTTGGATTTGGTTAATCTTTAATAAAATATTCATTTATTTTTAATTAAGTGTATAATTAGCAAAAATGGAAAAAGAAATTGAACTAGAAACAACTTTATCTTTTCATTTCGCGCTTTTCTTTTATACTTAGGATTAAAATTAACAAGTAGTTATCCTAAAACTTATAAGAAGGGTTGTTGAGAAGGAAGAAATATACAACACATGAAAAAATCTAAATCCGGTAAAAATTATAGCCATTCATCCATTTAGAGTTTATCCACCATAAAGTATGCATAAAATGATTATATTAATGTTTATAGTTATTGTTTTATATTATTCTCACAGATTGTCATTATAATAAAGTTTAAATTTTGTGATTGATTTATATTTGATTTTAAATATAATGCTATTTTATGGGTTCCACTTTAATTATACATTGATTGTGATGAAGTATCATTTTTAAAACTAATTCCTTGTATCTAAGAATAAAATAGACAAAGTTACTAACTTCGAATAAAACGAGATGGAAAGTCAAATAGAACAAAAAATATAAATAGTTCTATCATTAATAAATTAAATAATAAGTTCAACCATGAAATCTATTGGTAATACTATCATATAATGAGTATTAATGTGAGCAATTAGGTTCAAAATTAATGTAATATGAATTTTATGTGTATTTACTTATCCAACCTATGATAAATAGGTACTCAAAGGACGTCATATACGACGATAAGTTGATAAACAAAGAACATTTCGAAGCTACCATATTTTTCAATTGGGAGTTAGTTTATTTGTTTTACATGGATAATTGTTATTTTATTTATTTATTAAAATTAAAATAAATTCGAATATGTATATATAAGTATTGTCCAAAAAAAAAAAACTCTTTAATAATACTTCATCTTAGCAAGTTTTGTATTGCTGCTGGAATTTGAAAAAGTCACTCGTATGATTATTATTTAATCTATAATTATGAAAAAAATTATCAAAACAACTATCTAGAAATAGTTTCTATAAATGCTTTATTTATAATTTTTTTATCATAGATATTGTATCTTATTATAAATACTAGAAATGATTAAAAAATTATTTCTTTTTAGTTTTGATGGGGTTAATTTGGGTATATAGCAATATTTTCAAGGATAAATCTGTCATAAAGGTCTTTATTTTAATTCAAAAATATTATAAGCACCTAAAAGCACCTCCAACCAGTTTCGAGCTTCTGAGTTCTAGGATTTGCCCACACTGCAATACTGTTTCTTTTAGAGAATTAGAAGTAAAACCATGCTTTGCAAACACCGCAATAATGTGTTATTTTAGCTAAAAGCTCAAAGTGCTTTTGTTTAGTTTGCAAATGGGAAAATTACCCTTTCCGCCCCGTAGGATGTGGCAAGTTGCATTTTTGGTCCCCTTCCTTTTGGACTTGACACTTTTAGTCTCGTAGAATTTAAAATAGTGCGTCATTGGTCCTCTCCGTCTATTTTTTGACGAAGTTGTCACGTGACCCCGTTAACTTCGGTTTTTTTGTAAGTTTTTCAAAGTGTTTGGGAGCTTTGAAATATTTCTCTCTCAACTCAAATTTCTTTTTTTCTTTTTTCTCCTTCATTCCCTTTCTTCTTCGCATCAAACCCTAATCACATATCCCCAATATATTAAATTTCGGTATCGGTGTCGATATCTGGGTAGTAAATTTATGAAAATTTCAATGAAAATTTTGGGGATATTCAAAATTTCGGTTTCAATTTTAAAGAAATCATGAAAATTTATAGAAATATTTAGAAATTTACAATGAAACTTTATGTAACTTTAAATATCATAATTATGCATTGTTTACATTAATAACATTCCATATATAATATATGCATAATGAATCTTGCTAAATAGAATGACTAACACCAGTTGTGAAAAATGTGAAATAATGGTAGTAAAATAATAATCAAATATCATAAGAACTTCATTAAAATAAAGTCTGCCACAATTTTAGTAAAAATCATTATTCAAAACCATATCAAGCATCTAAGAGGATTTTTATGAGATCTTATTTAAATAATTTTCTTGGTCAGACCCGAATTTTTATTAACTTATTGCCTAATATCATTTTTTTATTCGTATTTAAATTTATTGCTTATTGGTTTACATAATTGGTCATTCATTATCTTTTCTTTTAATATGAATGATCATTTGACCCTAATTTTTAACTATAAAATATTTAAAAAATAAATATTATTTTAAATTTTGGAAAATTTCGGGTTTCGATGAAAATTTCGGGTTTCGGTCGAAACTTAGGAAGATATTTTGCAAAATTGATCGAAAGTTCAATTTCTCTTCGGGACCCCTGGAATCCCGAAATTTTGACCGAAATTCGATGTTTTGAGCGAAATTTAAGATCCTGCATATCCCGTTTGCTGTGGATAAGAATGGGGCAGGTATGAAGTGGGTTTGGCAAAACCCACTACCCGCCCCACTTAACTCTATTGAAACCCAAAACCAACCCCCCCCCCCCCCCCCCCCCCCCCCCCCCCCCCCCCAAACCAAATACCCTGCGAGTTCAGGATTTACCCGTTAAACCCGAATGAGTCATGAAAATTCATTAATTCATCCAACCTGCAATGATCCGACCCGAATCCGAATAATCCAACAATAAATAAACTTACAACATAGACAAACATCATGAAAATCCATACAAATAATAATCAAATCATATTCATAAGTCCAAAATTAACATCTATATCAATACGATACTACATCAAATTAAAAATAAGTCATAAAACAGAATATTCCAAATTTTTCATCATCTTAACCATAAAATAAATGAATTAGATCATCTAGGGTTTTTGACTATTTTTTAGACTTTTCAGCTTCATTGATCACTTTTGGTTCACCAATAAAATGTAATAAAAAAATATTAAGTTATGCAAGCTTAAGCAACTTATTTATGCTGAACATAAATACAAATCTATTTACCAGAATAACATTAGCGGGCCGGGTAGCGGGTGGGTTGCACCAAACCCACTACCCGCCCCTTACCCCGGGCTGGTCGTAAATAAAAAATTCATAACCCACATTATAACCCATTTGGTATACCCCAACCCACCCCAACTGGGACGGATTCGGGGCGAATACCCATTTGACCCTGCCCCATTGTTATACCTACCGTTTGCCCCTCACCTCACCTCACAACCTCACCAAATTACAAACTAAGAATTCAACTTAAATGGGAAAAAAAAAATCTGAAGAGGAACAATTGTTTGTTGTTCGCGGCTGGAGGTGGAGCTAGAGGTAATGGCGTGATGGTGGGTTGGTGAGAGTTTGGTGGTTGGGAAGTGGGTCTTGCGAGTTGGGGATAGTCGAATTGGGGCGGGTAACGAGGCAAGGTGATAGGTGTTGGTCACCGGCGGCTGCTGGCTGGGGTTGGGGTTTGTAAAAGACGATGGTTCTGTTTTCTTATTCTTTATTTATTTAAGTTATTTTATTTCATCTTTTGCTATTATAAATCAATCTATATATTTAATATGTTAAAAAACATTTGGTTTTTATTTTTCTTAGTTTTTCTGAAATCTTATTATAATATTTAAAATGAATCCAAACCTATGTTTCTATCTCTTTTCTATGTGGATAATGAGGTGGATGAGTTAGTTATCTTCCATTGTGCCATGTAGACTTAATTCCATATTAAATTACTGAGTTGGTTTGATAATATATATATATATACACACATATATATATGTGTTATATATTTTTTAACTTATACTTTTATTTTAGTAACGTTTTTTCTGCATCCTATTTCCTAAGTAACATTTTTTTAATTCCCCACTTTCTAAATATATGACTGTAAATTTTTCAAATACTCCTATCTATATTTATTACATTTCCTTATGAGTAAGAAGTTACTAAAAGAATAAATGACAATATAAATTTTAACTATTATATCTTTCCTTTTTTTTTTTGATGAAACCAAATTCAATTAGCAAATAAAGAGTTCAAATTGTTCGGTACAGAATTGTCACAATAACAAGAAGCAAGTAAAAGGGAAGGGGAAACACATCCAACAGAATTATTGGCAAAACCCCATTTAGCAAGATTGTGAGCTGCTTTGTTGCCAAGTCTAGGGATCTTTTTAATCTTCCATTTTGGATGGCGGATCAAAATTGCTTTAGCTTCCTCAAGATCCTGAAAAGCTGACCAGTCCGGAGTAGAATTCTAATTAGAGAGCATACGGACAGCCTCAAGAGAATCACTCTCAAAGATAATACGACCTTTAAACGGGATAAAAAAAGGATCCAGGATTTGAAAAGCAACTTTGATCGCGCACACTTCTGCTGTAGTAGCATCATGGGAGAAACATGAGGATGTATGGCCAAAAAGGATAGCGTTTGAATCATTCCTGCAAAGAAAAGCTGTGGTGGTTCGACCGTTAACAAAAGAGGCATCAATATTAATTTTGAACCAATTACAGGGAGGTGAATGCCAATGGTAACTATCCGGGTCAGATTTAAGCTTGATTCTTTTGTTAATTTGAGCCGATCTATGGTGAAGAGAAAGATTGTGGGCAAGCTTAGCTGTGTCAAATTCATTCGGGTGAGGAGTATTATGAGTAATGGAGTTTCGAAATTTCCAAATAAGGGACATAGTAACAGTAGCAAAGGTGAGAAAATCTTCAAAAAGGGAGGGATCAGGGAGAACACCTTTAGATTTGTTAAGAATGTTCTCAATCCAATCGTATTATATCTTTCCTTAATTTTAGTGCATGAGTAATGATGAGTATTTCCATTCAAATCTTTTGACATTCTTTTCTTTTAACATTTACTAACTGAGGAGTTAAGCTATGTTTGGATATGTTTCCAAACCTATTTTGGTCCAAATTTTTGGCCCAATTATGTTAGATTAACACAATTTTGGGCCAAAAATTATGTGATTTTTTTGGTCAAAAAAATAAGAATCATCTTGTCCCTACTTTACTCTCTCACTGTTTCTTTCCCCCATGTGTACCTCTCTCTCCTCTTTTTATCTCCCTCATGCGTCTCTCTCTCTCTCCTCTCTTTCTTTCCTGTGCCTCTATCTCTCACTCCTCTTTTTCTCTGTGCGTCTCTCTCTAGTCTCTCCTTCATCTTTTTTCCTCTTGTACATTATATACGTATATATTTATGTATGTACAAGAAATTTTATACTTATATTATATATGTTAAGGAATATATATATATAAGGAAATATTATATATATATATATATATATATGTATGTATTGAGAACATACATAAATATATTTTGCCGTATATATATCAAGTGTATATATATTTATACATATATTATATATATACATATCCAATAATTAATTTTTATATGTTAATAAAAATTATAAAAACATATATATATATATATATATATATATATACTAGTCGAGAGCAAACCGCGTTGCCTAGACTGAATGTCTAAGTTTTAAAATCCCGTTAAATATGGTAAATCATAATTATATCTGAAAGCTAATGCCAATTAAATTTGAGAAAATTTATAAATTTTCTATTGTAGGTGCATTATATCTACGAGGAGCATTATTTCCGTTTCCATGTCTCTGTTCTAGGTGATTTTGATCTTGACGAGCTTGAACTTGTTGTGGTTCTCTTGATTTGCTCCTCGGTCGCCAATCGCTATGGTATCTATGTCACGCCCCCAAAATTAGACCGCGTGATGGCAATGTCTTTAAGCCCAATGAACTTGAAGACACGAAGCCCAGAGATTCAAAGAAATACTATGAAAAATTCTCAAATACCCTTTTTCTTGAAAATAACAAAAATAAGCTAAAATCCAAAGTAACGTTTAAGACAATAATTAAATTCACGTCTACACATTATTCTTAATTGAAAAATAAAGGTGAAAGTTTTTCACCACTCCCAAAATGGTTCATCGCCCTCCTCGGACTCAACTATACTTTCTACAAGGATTAAAATAGTGAGATGAGCGACAAATCGCCCAGTAAGTAGTTCTCACACCTCCTACCGGTCTAGAGCATGGTAAATATATATATATATATATATTATGTAAAATCAAGCAAAACATGATTCGTTACATTTTAGTAAATCGATGTATACTCTTCAAAATAAGAAATTGCAATTTATAAATCATACATATAGCATGTGATCAGATTTCTTAAGTAAGTCATGCACAAATATCACTTTTGTCAAATATTTCAAATTAATGAAATCAATCAAAGGGGTATTTTAATGTTCATGAACTTCTTAGGACCTAGTCAGTGTGACTTGATCAACTCCTAGCTGTTTATCCATTTAGGCAGGCCAAAACTGCTATTAATTAGCCGCAGGAGGCTTAAAGGTTCAAACACTGTATATTTAAATCAATATAGGAGGCTTGGACTAGTTTCTATCGACAGATTCTAACAATTTTCAGAGCATATAATTTACTGTTGTACATTCATAATTTCAAAAGAAGGCTTTTAACATAAGAGATTTTTATTGGTTTTACAAAACAGAGATCACATGGTAAACTATACGAAATCTTAAACTAACATGCTCAAGACCTATTTTTAACAAAATAGTTTTAATGAAAGCAAACATGAAATTTTGTATAAAATATTTTAAGAAAACATAAAAGGGAAGAACCACTTACTATTTTGGAAAATTGATTTTAGCTACACGTCTGTTGGGTTTCTCGGATCCTATAACATCGGATTTCAAGAATAAGAACCTAAGTATTAACATAAGATACTAGAGGAAAAATTAGAGTATCAAGGGTTTTACCTTACCGACAGCCGGAGTTTGAACAACAATAACCTCCTCGGGTTCTACTACTATTGAACTTCCCAAGCCTAGATGAGATTTGACAGAGAAATGTGAATGAGAGGTGCAATTTTCATAGGTATGGGTAGGGTGTATTTATAGGGGACTCTAGGGTTCAGTTGGAAGAGTTTGAGTAGGTTTCTAAGTCCCTAAAGGGTTAGGTATGATAAGATAAGCTTAAATCCACTAGATATGGTAGATTTGAGGTGATATGCTCATCCAAAAGATTTGTTAAATATTAAATCCAAAAATTAGTGTTTAAATAGGAAACTATATCATCATTTATACATCTATTGATATTAAAAGATTTAATAATACATGTAGGAGAGTTTGGATGAGTATCAAGTGCTTAGGAGTTAGTTATTATCAAATTTGATAAGATCCTACATATTTAGTGGTTGATGATAGAGTTTTAGTTAATCCCTCTAATTTGAAAAAGAAATAAATAAATTATATATATATATATGTGTGTGTGTGTGTGTGTGTAGTAATTAGTTAAATAACTATTGTTGGGCTTAATAAACTAATCAATTGGTCCAGGTATTACATTTGATATCCATCTTTTCCAGATGTTGCTCTAACACCGCCTGTGATAGTGGCTTGGTGAGTGGGTCAACTACGTTATTCGCTGAATTTATTCTCTGCATGGCGATGTCGCCTCTTCCAACGATCTCTCTAATGATGTGATATCTTCTCTCTATATGTTTGGATTTATGGTGAGACCTTAGTTCCTTAGCCTGGGCAATGGCTCCATTATTGTCACAGAAGAGTGACTGAAACAGCATCGTCTACTGAAAGGATTATGTCAAGTTAATCAATGATCATTTTTTTAGCCTAAGCAAAAATCCGTTGTCCGAAAGTACTGATGTTGCAAAGAAAACCTCCAAGAAGTCGAAAGTACGGATGTTTAGAGTTTCCAAACACTCCCTTCATGCTACAAAAGAGGGAAAATTAGTTTTTTGGTCCCTTAACTAGGCCTCATTTGATTTTCGGTCCTTTTATTTGACCCAGTACAAAAAAGGTCCTCTATCTTCTTATCTGTTTGCAATTTTAGTCCCCTAATTTATTAAAAGGAAGGTAAAATTTGTATTATGCATTCTTAAGACAAAATAAACTCACACTTCTCAAAAATGGTATCAGAGCCCAGGTTTTATTGATGAAATATTTAAATTAGTTACATAAAGTTATTTTATCCCTAACGGAGGAGAATAAAATAAGAATGGAACCGAACAATAGTTCGATCTATGAAGAAAACAAGGAGTATTTATAGATTCTGGAAAAACAAAGAGATAAACGTATCGATATCCTAATCCAAAAGACAATTCAAGATTACGGATAGGCTAGAACATCTACCTATGAAAATCGAAAACTTGAACCAGAAATTTGAGAAAATCCTCAAAATTCTTCCAGATCTAAATAGATCCATAATAGATTTTAAGGCAATAGTCATAGATCTGAAAGAAAAACAAGGTATTACCGGAACGTCCAAAACAAAAAAGGAACGAATCGGCGATGCACTTGGACGAGTACCTCTTCTACATCAGAAGGGAAAGGCTAAGGAAATTCTGAAGCCAAAGACTCAGGAAGAACTACTCATTGATATCCTTAAAAGTATTAAGTAAAATGGATATATCAAGAGTGGATCCTTTTGATCTTCAAGAACTACCTTAATCCTTCTCTCAACTAGCGTTTGTGGATTTGGTAAATATTAAAGCCAATGAAACAAATCCTCTGGCCTTAAAAATGCCAGGAGAAAGTTTCGCATCAAATAATCTGCCACCGGATGAACCGATGTGTGAAAGTGGAGATTTGCATATAAACGCAACCCCCGCAGTTTTGGGAAAAACGTTTAGAGTAAATCACGCTATAAATCCAAATAAGGTACCAGAAAATACACCCTGGGCAAGGACTATGCCACAGCCTTTGCACCCATATGGTACTATCCCAAATTCGGATATTATCGATTTCAAAAACATCGAAAAATTAATCGATGAATGAGTAGCCGCTATGAAAATAGCCACTACTACACTGGAACTCGACAAAGAAAACTTCATAAGACTAATGGAGTTAAGCTTAGAAGGATCAGTAAAGGCGTGTTGGGAACGCATTTTGGAACCATCTAAGCAAGAAGTTTTAGCCGGAGAATCTAAAAGTGCAATTGCCGATAGATTCGGAAGGTTAATAAAATTACAGTTTATCGGAGATGGATACTTCGGTGAAAATAATACAGAAAAAACTAGAGAGTACCAACAAGCACTCTATGGTATTGAATATAGAAATATTTGTGCAATAGATGAATATACCTATTGGTTTAGAAAATATTTCTTCAATGCGAATGTTAGTGCAGAAATTGCTGCACCTATGTTCTTTGCAAAAATTTGCAGTCCTTGGAAGGAAATGTTAATTCAGTCCTACAAAGTTCCGGAAGGATAGTTTGATACAGTTGCTAGACGAATGTCTTTCTTAAAAGACAAGCTAAAGGATTGGTGTCAACAAGCTGCTATCCAAAAGAACATGAAAAGGCTAAGACGAAAAATTAAGAAAACTCCTCTTTGCTGTGATAATAATGATTTTCCAACAATAATTGGAGAATCAATTGAGCAAAGAAAGAAGAGAAAGCAATTTGTACGCTCTGATAACATTAGTAACAAAAGGCGATCTTCTTTTAGACGAAAGTCTTGGTGGTCTAAATCTAAAGCCCGATCTTATAAATCTGGCCAGAGATCCGGACCAACAAGGGTATCTTCCCAAGGATCTCGAAAATCCGACGGAAAAAACTCCACAAGACGAATTTTCAAACGGGCACACACCCGAACAAATGCAAGTTTCAAAGATTGTAACTGCTGGACATGTGGAGCTCGTGGTCACATTTCACCAGATTGTCTGCAAAAAAGTGGTGAATTAAAACAATTTGAAGCCAGTGCTGACATATTGGATGCAGTTTTCTATGGAGATTTGGTACCAGTTTACCAATTCAAAAATATACCCTCAGAAGAAAGTGTCTATGAGGAAGAAATAGAAAGTGATTCTGATGGAACTTCAACCAAATCAGAATAACTTCAACGAAGGAGATAGGATCCAAACATCGGATAGCCTATCAGGTTTCTTTTCCAGAGCATCTATAAGAGATAAAACCATGGAAAAGATAATGAGACAAGACTCTAACATTGGAAAATATGATGGTTTTAGAGTCAATGGAGTTAGCTAAATCCTAAATCAAATAGGATTAAATCAAAGACGGCATAACATCATATACAAAGTCAGTTCAGGGGAATTTGCAATTCCTATGGAATTAACTGGTAATGTGATAGATATGCAACTTATTCCAAAGGAAGAAATTCTGGAGGAATTAAGTAGGCTTAAAGAAGAAGTAGCCATGACTATGAAATGGATCCATATAGGAACCATTGAAGTAGTAATAAAAGCTACTTTTAAAGAAGGTGTTAATTCTCCCTTACATTTATCTATAATGGATAAGAGAATTAATAACTTAAGAGATGGTTGTTTTGGTACTATGGTAGGAAATTTATATGCAGGCAAACTTATGTTTGATATTCATCCAAGAATTGCATATAACCTAGCTGACCAAGATTTCAGCCGAGTCTTAACCCTTCATCAAGATTTCAAAAGAAATGATCTTATGAAAGAGGGGAATAGACCATATTCTATTACATATAGAATTGCATATGCACTTTCTAATACACATCATTCTGATTTGTTTATTAGGAAAGAGTATATTGAAATTCCGAGAATTTTCAAGGAATTTGCTAATGTAATGGCACCGGATCCCATTCAAATACCAAGGATTGGTAATGTTGATATCTTAATCCGAGACCATCCAGTTCTAGATTGCTCTAGGAGTTCTAGAACAGATTTTAATAACAGAATGTCCTTTTCGGAGAAAAGGATTAGGAGTATAAAAGGAAAAAAAATTAATTGAAGATTTAACTCCTCAAGTTATTTGGGTAGATAATGTAAAAATTAGATGCCCTAAAGGATGGAAAGAAGTTCAAGTGATATTTGATATTACAAAGAAAGAAAATTACTTTCCTTGTGATGATTTATATCACTTGCAACAAACTACTACTGACAAATACGAAGGTATGCTAGAATTAGCAGGATATGAAGTATTTATTACAGGAGTTGCAGGTCATGACCAAGGAACTGTTACCTTGGGATTAAGCTTTCTTGAGGAACATAAACCTTGGGGAAGAAAAGGTAAAGGAATGGAATTTAGCCTAGATGGGCATGTTATTCAAGTTGAGTAAATGACCAGCCCCATTTCAATATTAATATCTGTAGGTATGTTATATGAACAATATAAGTCAGAATACTTTGCAGCTTATATTGATTCTGGATCAGAGATTTGTATAGCAAAACCTGGTGTTTTTCCTAGCAATGCTATGGAACATTACCTATTATTGCAGGAAGGGATTTTTCTCAGAAAATTCTTCTTCTCAATAAAGGAATACGAGAAGCAAATATCATGATAGGAGGAGTCGGTGGTACCCCTTGGTACAAGGTAAAACTTCCACCTATTTATTTTCATGATACAGGAGCAGATATTTTACTGGGTAATAATTTTATTAAAAATTTTGCAAAATATGTGCAAGATAACCACAAAAACTTGTTAATGTTTACTACAAATTGTGGTCATAATATACAGGTTATGCGATTAGCCAGGGCATTCAATTGAATCAAGCCTCTTAATTTTCGCAGGAAACGTGGTGATTTTATGGCTGATTCCAAATTAACACATCCTAAAATGAAGGATATATAGAAATTTGGAAAAGCTCTTTTGTCTTTTAGACTACATGGTCTAATTGAAAGTGAGGACCAACACTGTTATGAAATTTCTAAAGAAAAAATAAAACTTCTTAAGAATGAGTTACATAACAGGTCCGTGGATAACATTGATAAAGAAAGCTTGATTTCTCTTGAAAATGTTAAACGACTAATTCAAAGGAACTTCCATGAGAATCCTTTGGTTTGGTGGAATAAAAACAAGATCGAAGCTACTCTGAAAGTAAAAGAACAATGCAAGTACGAGTATGTTCGATATAAACCAATCCAGATGAATATGGAGGATAAGAAGGATATGCAAACAAACAAAAAAGAGCATATCGATCTTAAACTCAAAGAACCTGGAGTCTCTGTTTATAGTAGCCTTGGATTTCTGGTAAGAAACGATGGTGAAATAAACGAGAAAAATCTAGATTAGTAATCAATTATCAAGGTATCAATAAGATACTCGAGTTTAATGATTACTATATCCCAAGTAGAGAACACTTAATTGAATGCATTAAGGATGCTAAAGTGTTTTCAAAATTTGATTGTAAATCTAGTCTCTATCAGATTAAGATGGAAAAGGAGTCTAGAAAATATACGGCATTTTCTACTCCGAAAGGTCAATATATCTGGATTGTTCTTCCAATGGGATTAGCGAAAGCACCCCAGATATATCAAAGAAACATGGACAATCTGTTTAAAGATTATTTCGAGTTTATATTTGTCTATATTGACGACGTATTAATTGCATCTAGAAATATGAAAGAACATATTAAGCATCTTGAAATATTTTCTAATGCATGTTTTAATGAAGGATTAGTGCTTTCAGAAAAGAAAGCAATAATTAGAGTTAATAAGATTGAATTTCTGGGTATTCTTATTGACGAGACATGTATTGAACTCCAAGAACATATTGTGGAAAACATACGCAATATTTCTGATGTTTTGAAAGATAAAAAATAGCTTCAAAGCTTTTTGGGAGTTGTTAACTTTACAGGTATCTTTAGCAAAGATTTGGCAAGATACAGGAAAGATTTTCGACCTCTGTTAAAAGAGACGGAAAGCACGAAATGAAAGTGGAAAGAAATTCACACTCAGAGAATTCGTGAGTTGAAACAAGTTTGTAATAACTTGCCTAAACTCGCAATACCACAAGACAAGGATGATTTGGTAGTCTACACAGACGCCAATGATTATAGGTGGCCAGCAGTGCTCATGAAGAAAACAACTACAGGGGAAGAACCTTGTAGATGTGCAGGAGGGTTGTTCACTGAACAACAAGCCAGTCTTTGGCACATAAACGAGAAAGAATTCTTTGCGGTTTGGAAGGCCTTTAAAAAATGGCCATTATTCTTATTAGCTAAAGAATTTACTTTAAAAGTTGATAATACGAATGTCAAAGCTTTTTTGAAAAATAAACTTGAATCAAAAATTGAAAAAACACGTATTATCAAATGGCAAGCTGAATGTCAATATTATTGTTTTGACATTATTATTGTGAAATCTCATGAAAATGTTCTTGCAAATTTCCTCACAATAGATGGAAGTGTCTGAAGCTAATTCCATCATCAAAAGATACAGGCATCTCAGGGAAAACCTTGAGGAGCTTGACAAGAGTTTTGGAAAGTTATCAGCCAACGCTGAAGTAGCTGGCCAAATACAACGAACTGATCTGGGCACAGTCCAGGACATAATCAATGGAACAACGTATGCCATGACTCAGTTATGGAATTCATTACAAGGTCCAATTCAAAAGGCATCAACTTCGGTGAAAACTCGTGAATTATGAGAGCAGGACTCGAAACCAGCGTTTAGAGAATGGGACTTTATACCCGGAGCGGTGGAATCAAATTTCACTTGCACAAGTCCACTTTCAGATTCTGAAAAAACCGAAAAAATTGAACAATCGGAAGAGCAAACTTCTATTGATTCAAGTCAACCCAGCACCTCTGGGTAAAAGAGGGAGAGATTAACCTTAGACCACAGACGGGCACCTCTAAGGTTAATACTGAAAAGATTAATTTGATTAATTTGCAATGGCAGGTTTATCAGCGCTCTTGGGAAAAATTAATCTCAAGAAAGGAATAAATCCTAATAAGTCCTTGGTAGAAATATCAGGGAAATATCCTAGGGTTTGGCTGAAGGAAGGATCTAGTCCAGAAGAGGTCTGAGAATGGTATGATTTTGGGCCATTAGATTCAATACATACTATGTTACCAAGTTTTCCGGAGATATCAAAATTTTCGGATTGGATTTCCAGTGCCGTGTATGATTCATGGCAAAACAACCAACACCTTAAAAGGGGTGATATTCTGGAGTTGAAGTTCATTTCGGCAGCACCAGAAATTGAAGGAAAATGGTCTCATCCAATGTTTCATTTTATTAAGTTACATAGACCAGACATGACAGCCTACAACAGAGTTAAGGTGGCAATTAGGAGAAGCTCCTTTGGTCAGTAGTATCAATGAAGATGATATTTCAACCAGAAGAGCATGTGGAATGTGGGTCTGTCTTACAGAGATGGACAAAGTCAAGTGTCCATTCAAAATCTTTTCAAATTCGGCGAATGGATCATTCCTGTTAAATTCCATGACAGGGAAAAGTACTGAGTTCGCAGAGAAGCTCTTTGAACAAAAGAGGACGCTGATCTGCGAAAACAAGATACCAGCAACTGAAGCTACCAGGAAAAAGGCCTGCAACATGATGCATGTTGATCTATGGCACAACCGAGAGTGTTCAAGTTGTGAGTTCCAAGAGAAACCCTTATTTGGCACAAAGATAAAACCCGAATCCGAGAAGGATAAGGGAAAAAGGAAGTTTTACCCCCGGGGTTTTCACAAACCAGGGTAAAATCATTTAAAAGAAAAAGGGCCTGAAGAGTCAGGCGCACTAATTGCGGAATCAATCATGTGATTGATTAAAAAAGACAGTTGTAAAAGAGAACAACTGTAAAAAGGAGGAGCGTGGCAGACAAAGTGGCAAACACGTGGACCCACGCGCAATAATCAAGAGGTATTGATGTAAGCCATGACGTCAAAATATTAAACAAGATTTGGATTCATTTGGAATCCGAAATTGATGGCTATAAGACGGGAATAAGGAAGCAGATGGAGGACATCAGAAAACTTCTCCAACTCTTTCATAAAACAATTATTCATAGAAAAATTGTAATCTTTCTTCTTTAAGTTTTTCTTAAACGAGTGTATGAGGATTTCCCCAATAGTAGTCCTCTCATGAGAGGCTAAAGGTTTTCTCCTCCAATAGCGGAGCAGAATAATATTATATAATTTTAATTTATATTTCATCAATAAAATAAAGGCTTTGTCCAACTTGTTGTCCAAAATTTCAATTAATTTTATATCTAAATATATCTTTACGCCCAAAGGTAGGAAATGAAATTGGGTTGTGTTGTGTATCGCTAAAGGAGCCAAGAACTACGAACCACCTGCTGTGGTTGGAAGTGTCCGTAAAACCGAGTATTTGGAATATCCGGCGATAAGGCGATCAAAAGAGGTATAGTTTAATGTAATATTAATTCTATTTCAGAAGCATGTTGGGCCTAATCAATCGAGAGATTATTTTGCCAAAATTTAAAAGATTATTACAAAATTTTACCACTGTTCGCATAAAGGAACAAAATTGGTGAATAAGGAACAAGATAAAGGACTAATTTGGCAAAGTGACAAGTTAGAGGACCAAACCTCAAAATGAGCCAAATTAAAGGATGAAAAATCCAATTTTCCCCTAATACTTGTGTTACGTACATTTAAAAATTATGTTACAAATATATAATACTTGTCACTAAGAACTTAAAACTATATATATTCCATCTGTACTGTAAAAAAATGCCAACTGTCAGATGCAAAGATGAAACATTTTTTATTTGGAATATGAGATTAATGTCCTTACAAAGTATATAATAAATGAAAAAAGTTGTGTCCACAGCTTGATCCACTGACTCCTACTCATCTTCTTGAGCCAATATGTACAACTATATAAATATTCCAAAAAAACAAAAACAAGAAAAAAATTATCACCTAGATTCATAAATGAGTCTGTTATTTAAGATCCAAAAGCTCCCTCCCGGTACAATCTACCGATCTATTTCAAATATTACAACAAACAAGAAAGTGGAAACAAAAGCATATCTCCAGGAAATTTGTTTATCAATCCAAGTTCTGTACAGTCTTCCCATCCATGCGTATAAACGGAATATGCGATATTGCTAGCCAGTCCTCGCCATTCGGTTTTCCACATCTCTTCTCCAAATCCAGACATCCATCAATCGACAGCTCCCTCAATGATTGCAGACTCCCAAGCCAGACTGGTAAAGAACGTAATCCTTCACAATTATATATCCTTAACTCTTTCAGACAACTTAGTTTTTGCACGCTTTCTGGCAAATGTTTTAGCTGCGGGCACCCATTTATCACCAAATCCTCTAAAACCGTCCCACTCCGCAGTGGCCCTGACAATGGATTCAATTTCTTGCAGAATTGAAACTCTAATGATGTAAGGGAAGACAGGTTTTCCAGTATAGCTGCTGGAAATGATGTAATACTAGGACAATCACTAACCATTAAACTCTCGAGTGAATTGAGGTATTGGAGTCCCTCATCAACGGATTCAAGATTAGCGCACTTAATGAGATATAAGGTCTTCAGAGTAGATGGATTATCAAGCACTTTTGGTAGAGTCTTGATAGGCAAATCCGTTATATGTAATGTTTCGAGAGTAAGGAACATAATAAATCCAAGAAGTGTCACACTACTGGTATGCAAATAAAACTGTTTTAAAGTCGGCAAGAAGGGCAATTTGGTCAACATGGGACACTCTGTTATCTCTAAAGCTTTTAAGCAAGGAAAACTCTCGACTGAATCTGGTACGTTCCATTCCTCTAAGTTGGGCATTTCACTGATTCTGAGACTTTCAAGTGCGGGAAATGATCTCTCTCCATCTCCGTACCACTCAGCACCCAAATGTTTGACAGAATCCATCCCTTTGAGTGTTAGGTCTGTAAGAGAAGGAAGCTTCCCTAAGGGCAGAGGGTGTTTGCATCTTTCACAATACTCTAGACTAATTTCTTTTAAGTGCTTAAAAGCTAATGTTGACATCCAATTTGGAAACTTGGAACCTTGGTAATAACTAATACACATCTTTTCAAGATTCTCATGAGGTTGGAGACCCTCTAGAACCTCTTCAAAACATTCTAAAGAGTCCTTGTTGATACCATACTTCCAAGATAAACTCAAACAAGTAAGATTCCTTTTCGTCATCAAGTTGGCACTTTTAGCATCTTCCAAACTTCTCACATTTTCGAGCCCTTGTATGCTCAAGTTTCCTTCAAGATTTAATTCTTTTAGTTGGTTTATTTGGTGAGATGCATCTCTACCCACAATGAAAATGCTTAGTCTACGCAGACAATATAAATCTCCTAGTCCAGGTGGTGTGCAAAGAAGAGAGTAAAAGTAATCCATTTCTAGAAACCAAAGATTTTTCAACACTTTCAAACGTTTAGGTAGCTTAAGAAGGTCACGAGTATCCCTAAGCTTTAAAGTCTGGAGGTTATGGAGACAAGTCAGGGATTCAGGTAACTCTTTGAGACCAGAGCATGACATTGAAAGTTTTCTAAGATGTACTAATTTATATGCTAAATTTGGTAATTCAACTATTTTGTGATAATTCATGTCCAGAACTCTCAGATATTGTTGTTTTGAGAGGAAGGAAAGAAAACCTTGTGCCCTATGCAAAACGTTACCTTCATGCACAATAAGTGAGCGTAAAGAGTTATCAATTGGCAGTTTGAGCTTACTCTCATTCTCGGGAATCGCCCAAGACGACTTCAAGTGAAGACCCAAGTGACAAAGCATTTTAGGAAATTCTGGAACCTTTCTATCCTGCAGGATATAGGTTTCATGTTTCATAACAGATAACGCTAAATCATGCAGCAAATCATGCATTTTACACGTCCTCTCACCACGAAAATTTATCTCGCCATCTTGAAAGAAAGATCTCCAAACCAGTTCCTTGAAGATCAAATGGCCAGCGAGATGCAAGTCTGTTTGGCCTTCAGAGGGTATAAAGCCATTTGCCATCCATAGTTGGACGAGCTCAATCTCCTCCATCTCGTGATCTTTGGGAAATATGCAACAATAGGCAAAACATTGCCTCATGTAAGGCATCAAATTGTCATAACTTAACCTCAATGCTGGTAAGATGCGATTTTCATCATCGGGCAGATGCCAGATTTCACTTTCTTTAATTGCTAACCATTCGCTTTCATGGGATTTAAATCGCATTAGGCTCCCTAAAGCCTTGATAGCCAAAGGTACACCACCACATTTCTTCACTATCACCTTGCCCATTGCAACTAGGTTCTCATCCACCTCTTCAGTTTTAAATGCTCTTTGCTTGAATAAGGACCAAGAATCATCTTCCGACAAATTCCCAATGTTGAATGGAGCCATCGTTCCCATCATAAGAGCAACTTTCTCAATTCGTGTCGTTACCATTAGCATGCTCCCTTTGGATCCATATCTTAAGACTTGTTTTAGTCCATCCCACATATTATTGTCCTCATTCCACACATCATCGAGAACCAACAAGAATTTCCGTCCCCTCAATTTTTCTCGAAGAAGGCGCTGCAAAGGATCCGACCCAGAAACACTGCACCCACCTCCTTCTATAGATTCTATAATTTCTCTCACTAACCTCTCTGTGTTAAAATCATCAGAAACACACACCCAAATCCGCAACTCAAAATGCTTCTCTATCCTTGCATCATTATAGACCAGTTTCGCAAGCGTGGTTTTACCGAGCCCGCCCATACCCCATATTGCATAGATAGAAAGATCATCTTGCTCACGCCCACTGCCAACAATCTCCTTTATTATCATTTCTTTTTCCTCTTTCCTTCCATAAATCTCCGATTCTTCTTCAACCAGTGAATTAGTCTGTCTATTATCTAACGTCACCCCATATCGATTTCCCACAACACCCTGATCACTTAGACCTAATTGATGCCTCTCTTCGGCTATGGAATCTAGTTTCTCCCTTACATTTTTCACTTTATGCGCCATTTTAAAACGGAATAACAAAGGATTTCGCAGTGAAAGGAAGGATTTGAGTTGATGTTGCATACCTCTTTCAGAATCTGCTCTTCTTCGTAGGCCCTCAGTGGCTACTTCATCCAGAACATTCTCGGCATCATAAGACACATCCTTGAGGTTCATCAGCCAGTTTTGAATCTCCTCGCTGTTCCTTTGCTTGAGCTCCGCATCTTTCAGGACACCTTGGATTGTAGCGAGTGTTCTTTCGAGCTTCTTGAGCTCACCTGTCAATCTCCAAGCATTACCAATTTCTTGCGATACAAGTGAGTTCAAGTTCCCAACAACTGTTTGTGCAAGAGCAGAAACAACCGCATCTGCCATTTTCTTTTTTTGTCGGTATACCAAATTTAGCAAGAAAGTAATTGGATGAGATGATAATGTGTAGGTTGTAAATGTAAGATGTTGATAAATGATGCCAAGTCTTCTTCTTCTCATGGCTCCACACGGAAATGATGCAGATTAGGTGACTAGCACATATACTATATTTTAGTCTTCTCATTTTAAATATCTTTTTTTCCGGGCCCTGGTATAATAATTGAGTCTACTTTCACTATTATTATTGATGGATTTGGACCCTGTATCCACAACTTGCAAAGTGATGGCAGTAAAGCATTAGAAATTCAATATGACAGAGAATGAGAATTAGCAAGTGAAGATGGGATCAATTATTGCGAGTGTTTCTTTCTTCGGGTGATTACGTGCACACCCACCTCACTTTGGTAATTACATCAAGACCCCCATCAACGGGTTTATTTGTGATTTCAAATTGGTTGAAAGTTGAAACTGTAAAAAACTTCAAATTCAAATACACAAAGGTGTAATTATAAGAATGCCTTCAAATGAGAGGGATTTTATGTAATTTCGAAAAGGTCAGAAAGTGTTTAGTATTGACTATAACACGAGGAGGTATGTAGATAATTATCTCTTCTTCTTCAGGTAAAATTAGTTTTATTTTATATTTAATCGGATTTGTTTCATTGTAAACATGACAAGAATAATGTTTATCCCCAAATTTCGTTATTAAGTTTATCAGGAACTCTTTCTAGTTGAGCTAGAAAATAAGAACTCCATCATACTATGGGAATTATAACTAGTATTATTATATAAATGTGGCCGATAAATCTTGGCTAAATTACCTAAGCTGATGCGGCTAGACTATGCCTTAGAAGCAAAGGAATATATGAGTACCGGCTTCACAGAATTAAGTCGAATCAAGCAATGTGCTATTCAAGTTTGGATGAATATTAATCGAGATTAAATTGTCTTTTAAGCTTTTTTTCAATCAAACAAGTATTAATTCCAATTGAATACAAGTCGTTCAATATTTTCAAACACATTATTCTATTTTTCAACTAATTGAATCGAGTTTCAAATCTTAACAAATTAAAAATGGTATTCAAGTTTGGATATCAATCTCAAATCGAATATTGACTAGTGTTTCAATTCTAAGTATGATTGTATTGTCGCAATAAGTGATTATTGATGGTTCAATAAATTTATCATTGATTGCTGACTAAACGTAGGTTTACACTCGTAACATTCATGTCTAAAGTAATGAGACATAATCATTTCAAATATGGCCTTGGTAGTTCATAAATTTAAAAATAGAGATGTGTATAGAGATGACAAATAGATGTCAAGAACGTAGAGCCCAAGTTCACCCAACCCATAAATTGGAATTTTAGAATTCCATTACTCTATTTACCCGACGCTTCAACACGAATGGGTCAATTTCTGATAAGTGATTATGCATGAAGTGCAAACACTTTCTCAAGCTCCAGAAATTGTAGTAGTACAAACGAAGGTGATACTTGCACCTACAAGACCTTCAATAAAATACAGAAATCAAAACTTTGTGAGATACCACAAAATCAAATAAGTTAAAAAATATTACCAAAAATATTGAGTTGTAAGTTCTATAAAGAACCCTACGACACAGGAAGCTTCTCTGAGGTTTCACCTATTAACTCCGCCTCGCTGAAAAGATCGGTTTGAATAGGAACATCTTCAATGTGCTGTGATAAAATAACATCTTCAATAGCTTTTCTAGCAGCAACAGCCTTCTCATCATCATCATTTACATTTTCGTCTTTTTCAGCCTCAATTTCATCCTCTTGTTTTGGAGGTGGCACGAAGAAAGGTATTTGACCCCTCTGCCAATCATGGAGAATCATGTTCGCAGCAGTGGTCAAGTCGGGTTCACCTCCCTAACCAAAAGAAATAATGCCGTCAGCCCCTGGATGCTATTTGGAATTCTCTATGGAAGTACAATACTAGAAAAGGTAAATTACGGACACCCTGCGTGAAACTCCAAATACGAAAAATACGCCAGGTTTGAGAATTCACTATAACTTCCACCATGTATTACTAGGGATGACAATGGGTGTGAAGTTGTTTGCCAAAACCCACTACCCGACACATTTAACTTTATTGAAACCCGAAACCTGTCCTGCCCCGCCTCCCACCACGCCCCATCAAATACCCGGCGGGGTCGGGTTCAACCCATTAAATCCGCTAGAGTCATGAAAATTCAATAATTCACTCGATGACCCGCCCCAACCCGCAATAACCCGACCGAAACCGAACCCAATGAAGCCTAGTTCAACCCAATTAACAGCTAAAACCTACTCAAACAACATGCTAAAATTTCACACAAGTAATAACTAGATTAAGACTCATTTAATCCAATAACTAATAAACGAACAACATAAACAAACATGATGAAATTTCACTCAAACAATAATCAAATCACATCAAAAAGTCCAAATTTAACCACCATATCAATACGTCATTTGAAAGAAAAGAAGAGAAGACGGATTTATACCAAATGACTTGGACTTTGGTTCCCAATTCCTAAATTAAAATATTAAGTTTTGGTGCAAAAATATAATAAAAGATACTACTAATATTGGCGGGGTGGGCTACGGGGCAGGTTGTACTAAACCCGCTACCCGAACCGAACCCGGATGGGTTAGAATTTTTAATATTTATAACCTGCCCCATTACCCATTTGGTGAACCCGTACCTGAACCCGCCTCAAACAAGAAGGGTTCGAGTCAGATACCCATCTGACCATGTCCCATTGCCATCCCTATGTATTACCCCTTTTGAGTGAAAAAATCACATTACAATTTCACTCCATGTTTTAGAGTTGTGGATGTCTTGGTAATTTGCAGAACTGGGGCTCGTGGTAATTACACCATAACTAAAGGGGTTTACGTGCAATATTCCCTAATTTGAAAAGCATCTGATTTAGTTAAAGACTTCATGCTTCCTCAAGAGTTTTTCTACTCTGTGCTGAGTTATAAAGTTAACGGAATGTGAGATGTACCTTCAAAAGTTTTCCAGATGACTTGCATAGCTGAAGTCTGAAGAAGGAAGTCATTGTAAACAATATTGGCAAACATGAATGAAGACTAATTGACACAGAATAATCATAGCAAATATGAATGAAGACTACAAATAAACAAACAGGAAGATGAATATAGGAACTTCTATTGATGCTTAACATCATAAAATAGAGAACATACCAATTACTTATCTTGTGTGCTCTCTGAAGGTGTTCCTTTTTTACACGTTTCAGAACTTCCCCAATATGCTCCGATGCATCCGCCAAATTCGTTACACGTACCTGGAGACACAGATAGCAAAGATGTAGATTCCAAAAACAATAGATATAAAGCTCACAAATAAAATGAGACACAGTTTGTGGATAAATGAAGTGGAAGAAGGGCCCAGGAAAGATTATAGTCATTATCTTCATTTCTCTTAGTTTCATTTAGCACTGATACTGAGAAACTTCATAGTTTATGGGTATGTCACCAGAGTGAATTAAAACTATTACAAGAAAAAAAAAAACTCAAATTAAATACCCATCCCACCTTCATAAATAAGAAAGTTGAAACATGGATTCTGCTAATAAATAGTAATAAGAAACAGAAGATACTCCTTGAATTTTTCATTTCCGTTTTCAGAAAGTATACTTGATGATAGTTTTTTAATGTTATATTGAATCGTCTTACAGTATCATTGCTATTCATTCAATTCAAACAATATACATCAAGAAAAATTAAAACGTATGACTAATCAAAGATCACTTACCACAGCCTTCAAGACAATATCTGTTTCAGTATCACTATATGTTGTTTCAAAACTTCACAAACGTATCAAATTGATAATAACAAAGAAAGATTATATCGAGGCGAGAGAGAACTTTCTATCCTTAACACTAAATTGTCCCGCCTTGGTGGCACGAGTTCTTGCAACAAGTGTCCCAAGATACAACGATATACTTTTCTGAAGATTGAACCACTTCAATTTCAGAAACTACGAACTTAATTTACTGTTGAAATCTCAAGAAAAGGATGAAGATGATTTTATAGAACTCAAGAACACTTAGAGAGAATATGTTGTGTTTTGAGTTGGTGTGTTTCAAAATGGTTGGAATGGTTGCTATTTATAGGCAAAAACCATTGCCATAAGAATCAATCCACACAATCCATTTCTAAGATCAAATCTTAGCCATCCAAGATGCTCCACCACCTTGATGTGCTCATATGTCATTCATGATGTATTCATGACATATTTTCCATTAAAATGAGATGTGTCATTCATGATATATGCATGACATATTAAATAAAATTATATCAAAATATGGGATACACAAATTCAAACCCTTCAATTTAGCACTTAATTTCTCATTCGTTCCGATTAGAGAAATTCAAAATGCTAAACTCATCTACTCGGAACGTAGATTAAGATTATCCAATAATCTTAAGTATCCCGGATACTAACGGCGTTCGAATTTCATACTCAACCACAATTTGTACCATTTTATCCAACACTATATTCTGATAAAAAACCCCAGGGCAATCAATCAAAAAGATCCTCTTTGTGAGTGTTATGTACTGCCACACCTTAGTCTCCCCAGGGATCAAACGTATACATCCAGAACATATAACAAACATACATTTTAAGTAAAGCATGCACTAGCTTCAACCCCAAATCATTTTGTCATTCAATCACACTCCGATGGAAATAAAATGAAAACGCTACTCAAAGAAATCAAAAGAAGCAAGCAACAGAATTGGAAAATTAAAGTAGAGGACAAAGAGTGGACTACTATATGGAACCTCCAATTTGCAAGCAGATCAAAGTTATCATTTATAAACCAGGAAGGGGTCAATTCAGCTTATTATTTAAATAAGAACCATTTTAGTTATTAAATATACAGACTCTGTAATGCTATAGACGCCAATGCACAACTCCTGAAAGCATATGTACTAGTTCACTCCATGCAGCACCCTGAATCACTTAATTGCACATGTAATAGGATTCCGGTGCGTAATGGAATAATTCTCAAGGCGATTCAAAATATAAAAAAAAAAGGAAATAACAGCAGAAGTAGGTCTGTTTTCATCTTATTTACAAGACCAAAGTGTCACTCCTCAATTCATAATGAACAAGCACAACCAATTGCCAAACCCATAAATAAGAGATACAGTATAGAAGCATTACATTCTTGGTGCGAAGCGTATTGATAACTGATGATTTCCCAACATTGGGATATCCAACAAATCCCACTGATATAGCTTGCTTATCGCTTTCTAGACGAGCAAATTGTCTCAGCACTGAGAGAAGGTAACCATAAAAGTAACAGAGAACCAAAAAAGAAGCATCAGCACGCAAGCATTGTCTAAATACAGAGAAAATGGACAAGCCCACATGCGCATTAAATTATGCAATAAGTATGAGGATTTCCAAAGAGACTGTTGAATGGGAATATGATGGTAAATGTTGTTTTGGTGGAATGTTACTGATATTGATTTTCCTTATCATTTTTCCTTCTTCGCCCTGTAAATAACTAAAGAACAATTACTTGAAGACAGTATCTTTCATGTGTTAACCAAAAGTCCCCTATTACTTCCAATACAGGAGGAAGAGATTTATAAAAGGATGATCACTTCCAAGTTCCTATCTATCCTGCTGTTCAATTGAGGTAATGGCATGTAGTAAGCCTTGGGGCAATCGAGTATTGTATTCGAATTGTATGTCTGCATAGCATGATTACACCCTACTACTGATTTATCGCTAAATTGATGATTCATCTGCATTAGATTTTCACTGGACATTCAACCTGAGAAATCAATAGCATACCTTGCCGAATGATTTGTTTATGCTTTCATGAAAAGCAAGAGTAGGGTATTCCTTGGAGAGAGTTCTAAGACATCCTTTTGTTGTCCAAGCTGGAACTAAATCACACTGCAGAGGGAGGGAGAGGATAAGGATTTCAAGAAAAGAGGCTCACTTAAGAATGAATGCTCTCACCTATAACCAAACATCTAAAAGGTACCAACCTTGTTTAATAGAAAAATGGAAGCATCTAGTACCTTGTGGATCTCTGGCATCTAATACCTGCCATTCAAAAATGAGCGCCAACTAAATCATATTGCAAAGATACAGAAACAATAGTCGGTCATGTCAAAGGACACCCATCGAAACAGTTGTGTCACAGTTTTAGTTTTTTTTTTTTTTTAAAAGACAGTTTTTCAGTTTCTTGGAGAAAGTGAACAATGGAGCCTGCGCAATCCACTGTCCATCAGGAATATAAGACACAAACTAGACAAGAGGTTTAGCCATGAACTCATGATGATTATTTTATTAAATTTTATTCATCCAAGTTAACTGGTCAGGAATTCTAATTGCCAGCTGAGATCAGAAAAAATTCTTGCAAATTCACAATAGTAGCCAACTCCTCATACAACTTCCTGAATTGTAAACTACCCAGAACCACTATACTTGTTGATAGATCACTCCAGACAAAAAGCATTGTCACATGCCAAGCATTTCAAACAACAATTACTGTAGGTGGATAAATAGTAACAGCCAATATTCTTTGCTTCCCTACCTGGACAACAACATCCGAAGAGTCGACCCCACCTATCAGGTGATACGGGTCTAACTACTTGATAATATATTCAATACTACAAGCACATCATTAATAACTCCTCAGGTCTAAAGCTCACATATACTATCGCAATCTTATTCTCAATCATTGACTGTCAAAGTGTAAATACCCATGTGATTGAATTATTGCAAGTTGAGTTCAAATATGTTAATTTCATAATCATATTCATGACATCAACTCCCACTATCTAATCAGTGTACGACTGACACTTCCTTGTCAAAGAAGATGTCATACGAGTTGAATATTAATGCACAATTAATATTCCTTAACAAGCGAACTCCTAATTTAAGAGATTAAGTACTTGACTCTTCCAGTGCCTCGTCTTTTCCATAAGAGGTGGAAAGTCTATATTCAAATCTCATGGATTTATTTGTTCAATACATTTAAATGTCATTGATTTATATAAACAAAACGATAAAATGTTTGTACAAATAACTTATCAAAGCCCTACTCAATCTAATTCCTCATAAGCATTGAGGGCATACATCTAACAATCTCCCACTTGCACTCAACGCCAATTGGTATGGTATTTGATGCCCATCTTCTCAAGATGTTTATCTAGCACCGCCTGTAATAATGGCTTGGTGAGTGGGTCAGCCACGTTTTCTACTGAGCCTATTTTCTGCACGGCTATATCGCCTCTGTTAGGATTATGCCCTTAGATGCCATAGAGGATAGAATATGTAGAGCATCTACCTTGTATTGAACTTAAATTTAATTTATAAAAGGCATTACTTAGTTTTTCACTTAATTCTTATTTGCATCTATAAGTTGTGTAAAAACGATTTGCCCTTGTTTTCAGTGTGATCCATCTACTTCCTATGGGAGAGGAAGAAAGGCACTAGAGAGATCGACCTTAATTACTAAAACTAGTTCTCAAGTTATATGAAGTCTTTAATTGGCAAATAAAGACTTTGAATACTTGTACAATCTTAGCTCTGGCATGGGAGTGCCTGTCTGGTATCATGGGATGGTAGGAGATTGAGATTGTAGGCACATCAGTGGAACTGATATAATCGAATACGACTTGCATCGGTTCTATCACATGGGTTTTCATTCTGTGACTGTCAATGATAGAACTGATTGTGCTTAATAGGTATGTGTGAACCTTTGACCTGAAGTATCAGGCTGAAGATGCACTTATGACATCAAGTCTTTCACTAGAGTAATTAAACCCAATTCACCCATTGGTGGGGTCGACCTCGAAATGCGGACTTGATGGGCAAGTGGTAGTCTTAGCAGATATCTAATATGGGATTTGTACTCTCATAAGCGAATGAGAATGTATCCTATGTGATTATAGATAAATAGAGATCAAAGTCTTTGGCCAAAACAAAAGAGATGATTGTGTCAGGCACTAAACCAATCTCAATGATTTTGTATTATTATAATTAATCTCAATGGTCGTGTGTTTCGACACCCAATTCGGTGATTTGGGTCCGAAATTCGGGTCTATAAATGGGCTATGTAATGGGTCGAAATTAAAATTTGGGTTTAAGTAAATTTAATTATTCGGGTGGGTCAAAAGGATAATGAGCCTATATAATTTAATTAAGTCCAACAAGAAATTTAATCAATCTCGACTTATTAATTAATTTGGGCTTGATTTAATTAATTCCAAATGGGCCATTGGATAGGTGATTTGGATTTTAATCAAAAATAGCCCAATAGAAATTAATAAAGTGTGCATATTATTTCGAATTAATTAATTTAAGCCCAATTGAATTAAATCCAAGTAGCCCAAAAGGATCGTAACTTGGGTTTGATGAAATTGAGCCAAATAAGATTAATTGGAATTATATATTTAATTAGAAATAATTAATTATTTTCTTGGAGATTAATAATTAATTTATGGATTAAATATTATTAATTTTTTCGCGACTTGGAAAATACTTGGATATTTGAATATAGAATATATTATTTTTCTTGGATGATTAATAATTAATCTTTAATCAAATAAAAGTCTTTCCATTTATGATTGCTTTTAATCATAATAAAATAGAATTCGATATTTTACGTATTTATTTAGTTGGACTAATTTTATTTTAATTAAAAGTAGATATACTTAATTTTGAATTTTGTCTAAGTCATCTAGTAGGACTAGAATGATTTTAATTGCAATAAACAATATATAAAAGTTGGGAATTTATTAAAGGACTTTTTAGTTGGACTAAATTTTTAATAATCAACATAAGTGATTTCATATTGCAAGCATGTATTAATTGATGCGAGCATGTCTTATGTGATTGAAACACCGATCATGGATTTAGGTTTATTTGTTTTACCTTTATAATTTATGGGTTATCAAGTTTGAGGCTATTTATTATATTCTTAGAAATAATGCATGAATTGTTTTAGGAGTTGAAATAGAATAGTTCAAAATTGATAAAAGTCAAAAGGCCCATGAATGTTAAATAGGTTTTAATTTATGCCTTTTGTGATGGCTCATTGAATCGGGACCCTCTAGTAAAAGTCCATGATCGAGTGATGAATTTATTTATTTAAATTCCATGAATATTTATATTGAAAGACATGATTATTAGTAGTATTTTTATGCATGATCAATATAAAATAAAAGAGCTATATAAATTGAATAATGTGCAAAGTGAGGCCAAAACTTTTGACAATTTAAATTCTCTCCAATAAATAATACCGAGTTAGAAAAGAATGTTTGACATCCTTTCCCTCCACTAAGCTTTCTAAAATTAAAATTACTATAAATATATAATGCTTCCCAGTTATGGGGGTTATGCATTTAGAAATAATTTGAAATTTTATTAAGTGCATGAAATGCCTTAATCGAAGCATGTTTCACTCCAGAAACGTGTTCGATTGCAAGGTGAAATTCAAATGTTAGATTATAGGAGTTATGAGCTTAGAAATCTGTTCAGTTGCAGTTTGGTGAACTATGGGGAAAGCTATTGAAATGTTTATTGGATAAATTGATATTAGATATCACTTCAAATAATTAATGGGCCAGAAACCGGTTAGGTTGCAACCCATCTAATTAATTGAGGACCTTAATACCCGTTGGGAAATTGATGCCAATGATGATTCCCGATTCTCACATGGGAGTGTGGGATTCGAAAAATGCAGTGGGAGCCAAGATAAATTTTAAGTCCTTAATTTTTCTTGGTTAAGTCAAAACAAGTAATCTAATTCAATCTGGTTCTTTTCTGCAGTTATTTTTCTTATTTATTTCTCTCAAATATAACAAACCCACTTTCAATTTTACTTGAAAGAAATGTTCTAACTAGACCCAATTACATGCAATGGCTCGTGATCTTAAGGAATGTCCTAAGTGAAGAGTCAATTGATTATGTATTGGAAACTGAACGTCCTGTTGTTCCTGAGAAGAATGAAGATGAAATATGTTCAACTAGCTCACTTTAATTGGACTTGTGACAATTATAAAGCTAGAGGATACATTCTATGCTCAATGCATAAGTGAGATGCAAAGTTCACATGATACAATGAGCAATGCAAGGGACATAGTTCTTCACCTGGAAGAAATGTTTGGAGAGCACGGTAGGACCGTAAGATATTTCATATCAAAAGAACTCTTCAGAGCGAGGATGTGAGAGGAATAGAATGTGGGAGACCACGTTCTCACGATGATGACCCTAATGGAAATACTTAGGTCAATGTATTTCTACATGGATATTCATCTTCAAGTTGATCTCATCCTACAGTCGCTCCCTGACTCCTTCTACTACTTCGTCATGAACTTTGATATCAATGATATCGACTGTTCATTAGCTGGGCTGACAAAGATGCTTGAAATAGAACAAGTTCGGACAAAGGATGAATAAGAAGAAGGATTCTTCTGTCTATTTAACGAATGATTCATTTGATGATCAACGTAGTGGAAAGAGGAAAAGGCACAGGAAAGTATCTACAAGAACTCAAAAGAAGTTAGGACATGGCCGTAAGAGCAAAGGGCCTAAGAAAATGGATAGATGTCTCGAATGCGGTGAGTTTGGCCACTGGAAGAGGAACTGTCCCAAGTTAAGCAAAGGCGCAAAAGGTATGGAACTCTTTATTTTTGAAACTAACTGTTCTATGACCGTCTTTTCTACTTCGTGGATTCTAGACTCAGAGGCTAGTGCCCATGTTTGTTGTTTGGATCAGGATCTGCAGAGAAGTAGAAAGTTGGGCCGAAAAGAAATGATGATCAAAGTAGGCAGCGGGGAAAGTGTTGCGGCTACTAGGATTGGATCTATTTCTCTTTATTTGAATTCTGGACATTTACTGTTATTAGATGATGTTTTAGTTTTGGCCAAGAGGCTTAAGAACATTGTTTCTATTCCTATCTTAGTTAAGATTGGATATATATTCCGTTTTTCTAAATTAAATTGCGACATTTATTATGGAAATAAATTAGTTGGCAATGCTTCTTTAATTAATGGTTTGTATTATTTAAATGTCTATAATTCATCTGATGTGAATGTTGTAGCTCGTAAATGTAGTAGGCAAGAACCTAACATAAGACTCAAGTGGCATCTTAGACTAGGTCATGCCAAAGAGCACAAGATCCACGAAATGGAAAAAGATGGACTTTTAAGCTCACTTGGGTCGGATCCCTATCCAACATGTGAATCATGTCTCCTAGGCAAGATGGCTAGATCACCCTTTACTGAGATTTTTGAAAGAGCTACTCAAGTCTTAGGGTTAGTGCATACCGACGTCTGCGGACCATTTGGAGAAATGGCTTATAGGGGGTTCTACTACTTCATCACTTTCACAGACGATCATTCAAGATATGGTCTAGTGTATCTGATGAAGCAAAAGGGATTCAAGGTTCAAAGAGTTCAAAGCCTTAGTAGAAAATCAAACTGGGCAAAATATAAAAACTCTATTATCGAATCGTGGAGGAGAATATATGAGTGCCGAGTTTGATGAATTCCTTAGACAACAAGGAATAATGTTACAACTAACACCACCAGCAACTCCCCAACTAAATGGAGTAGCCGAGCGAACGAACCGAACACTATTTCAATTAAAATCATTCTAGTCCAACTAAATGACTTAGATGTACGAAATTAAAATTAAACACATCTACCTTTAATTAAAATAATATTAGTCCTAATAATAGAATACATAAAATGTGAAATTCTATTTTATTTTATTATGATTTAAAGCCATCTATTATTGGAAATACTTTTATTTGATCAAAGAATTAATTATTAATCTCTAAGAAAAATAATTTATATCCTTATTCAAAATTAAGTAATTCCAAGTCGAGGAAAAATAATAATATTTAATCCATAAATTAATTATTAATCTCTAAGAAAAATAATTAATTAAATCTAATTAAATATTATATTCCAATTAATCTTATTGGGCTCGATTTCATCAAACCCAAGTCACCATCCTTTTGGCTCACTTGAATTCAATTTAATTGGGCTCAAAATAATTAATTAGAATAACATGCACGTTTTATTAATTTCTTATTGGGCTAAATTAATTTAAGTCTAAATCACCAATCTAATTGGCTCATTTAGATTTAATTAGATTAAGTCTGAACTAATTAACAAATCGAAATTGGATAATTTTCAATTGAGCTTAATTTAGATTATTCGGGTCATCATCCTTTTGATTCACCCAATTAATTAAAATCACCCAAAACTCAAATAGCAATTTCGACCCAAACATAGCCCGTTTTAAAACCCGAATCCAGGACCCGGTTCAACAAATTGGGTGTCAAACACACGACCCGTCGGGCCACGCACACTGCCCGACGGTCCATGACTGGCCTGGCCACGTGAACAGCTGCTGTGTGCACAACTGTTCACGCATGAACAGTGCGCGCGCAGTGCTACGCACGTTTCTTTCGGGGCTTTCGAGCCCCGTTTTTTCTTGGTATTTTTGAATTTTCAATATCATCAAATATTCCCAAATTTACAATAACTAAAAACCAAAAAATTCTAGGCAAAAATCATAAAACGCAGATTTAAGAAAACACACAAACATGCTTCAAAAACACATAACTTGCAATTCTTAAATCACGTAAAGGAGATTAAATTTGCAAATCAGAGATTGGCTCTGATACCATTGTTAGCTTTTGCGTAAAAACACATAAACGCAGCGGAAGGATTTCAAAAATTTAATTTAAAACCCAAAAGTGTACTCTAATTCGCATAATTGAATCTCAAACATGCATTAACGAATCAGTTTGGCTTACCCGTTGAAGCGAGGTGGTAGGAGAATTCAATTCTTCTTTTAAACTTTAGATTGATGAACTTCTTGAATTCTTCAACCCTCATGTTCTTCAATTCTTGAAGTTGCAGATGAATCCAACAACGAATCACGTTGCCTCTAAATTATCACGCCCGAATTGATGAAGAAAAATTTCCTTCTTGTTCTCTATAGGGACAACGGCTATGGTGTATAGAGAGGGAGGATATTTTTCTTCTTCTATTCTTTAGAGAGTTACAATTCATGTAATGTCTTCACTTGTCTAGATTAAAGTCAAGAGAGCCCTTTTATAACTCAATGACTTTTTAACCAAGACAAAACAAAAGAGACCAATTGATCACCCTACCTAACCTAATGAGGACGCCCCATATTGGGCCCGGAATTTTTTTATTTTGTTAATTTCTTTATTCAATTAATTATTTATTTTATCCAATAAATAAATATATTAATTAAATAATAAAATTAATTAAAAAATTAATTCATTAACATATTTCTCTAAGAAATTAATAATTAATCTTATTCAATAATTAATTATCTTATCCAATTAGCAATTAATTATTTAACTTATCCAATAAATGAAATCTCTCCAAAATAAAATAGAAAATAGAAAATCCTTTTTTCAGTTTTCTTCATCAATTCTTTAGCGCGACTCTTTAGGTTAGTTTCATTTGGCAATGAGAGAAAATCAAAGAAAGTGGGAAACACTTAGCCAGTCATATGGCCCACTTCGTAACCCAAATGAAATACGAATGAATGGATCATTCCACAACCTTTCAATCGTAAATACCGTGTATATATAAACCCTTCGTTCACGTTCCCCAGTCAAGTGAGAGTCATGGTTATGTCAAACTCACTGGACTTGACCATATGTATAAATTATAATAATACGAGATTATTGAGATCGATTTGGTGCCTAGCACAATCGTCTCATTTGCTTTGACCAAAGACTTTGATCTCTATTTATCTATAATTACATAGGGTACATTTTCATTCATTTATGAGAGAACAAATCCCTTTTAGATATCTGCTAAGACTACCACTTGCCCATCAAATCCGCATTTCAAGGTTGACCCCACCAACAATTGAATTGGGTCTAACTACTGTAGTAAAAGACTTGACGTCACAAGTGCATCTTCAACCTGATACTTCAAGTCAAAGGTTCACATATACCTATTACGCATAATCAGTTCTGTCCTTGACAGTCACAGAGTGAAAACACATGTGACAGAACCGATGCGGGTCATGTTCAAGCATATCAGTTCCACTAATGTGCCTACAATCTTAATCTCCTATCATCCCATGATACTAGACAGGCACTTCTTTGTTGGAGTTAAGATTGTACAAGTATTCAAAGTCTTTATTTATCCATTAAAGACTTCATATTGCTTGCTAACTTGTTTTAGTAATCAAGATCAATCTCTCTAGTGCCACTCTTCCTATCCCATAGGAAGTAGAGGGATCGCACTGAAAATATGGACAAAATATTTTACACAACGTATAGATGCAAATAAGAATTATGTGAAAACTTAAATAATGCCTTTTATTATAAATAATATTTGAGTTCAATACAAGATAGATGCCCTATTCATACTATCCTTTATGGCATCTGAGGGCATAATCCTATTAATATAAGTTCAACAAAGAATTGAAGATTTTGAAGCTTCAAGTTTCGAGTATTTGTAGGAAGAAAAGTTCTTCATCAAATTCGTAATAACGAGTAAGTTTTTATTCATTGATTTATTGTTCAATTTGAATATGCGATCAGTGAATTCAACTTTGGGTTTTAAAATAAAATTTTTGAAATCCTTCCCCTGTGTTTATGTTATTTTTCGTGAAACCCAACAGCCTCTTCCAACGATTTCTCGTTATATATGATATTTCCGCATTACGTGTTTAGTTTTTTGTGAGACCTTGGTTCTTTAGCTTGCGTTATTGCTCTATTGCTGTCAACGACATTTCACACTAGGAATCACTTGAAGTTCAGCTATGAACTTTCTCATCCAAACAGGTTTCTTTGCTACCTTAGAGGCTGCCACATATTCTTCCTCCGTTGTGGAATCAACAGTTGTGCTTTTCTTGGAACGTTTCCAAGACACTAATCCACCATTGAGTGTGAATATGTACTTAGAGGTAGAATTGAGGTCATCCGGATCAGATTGAAAATCTGAATCGGTGTAACCATCCACCTTCAATTCCCCATTTCTATATATCAATAACATATCTTTAGTTATTCTTAAGTACTTTAAGATACACTTCACTGTTGTCCAGTGAGGCTCTCCCGGGTTTGCTTGAAACCTACTGACCATGCTCACAACATGTGCCAGATCTGGTCTCGTTTGCAACCTTGAACGATATATGGGGCGGAATTCGCTTCAACATGAAGACATCAAATGCACTAGAGAAGATAAAGTACCACGTCTTAGTGCATGACCCCCTTATTCCAGGAAGATGCCATGTACTAGAAATGAACCAACCTTCTAAAGTTTGATGGAGAGCTAGAACATCCAATGCCCCTTTACTTACTCAGTATTTTTAATGGAAGAATTATAACATTCAATAATGTTAATTATGTTGGTCTCACTTTGCACATTAATTTCTTTAACGCGCAATTTTTAAAAAAAAATGCATAAAAATAAGCCTAGCAATTCTAACAACACACACATGTATGGACTATCTAGATCATCTCAAGTCAATGAGTGATCGGGGAGGGATTTTATCTATTACAAGGGTCACCGCCTACACAAGATCTACTCTTTGTACTTCGTCAAGACTTCATATGCCACCATGATCCACCATTGGGGCCTATCTCTAAAACAATTACATAGAAATAACCTATACAAGAATTCTACGAATTGAAGATTGTGGGGCTCAAACTCCGGCTCACTACAACCCAGGTAAGATAGCAAAGATAAACCTTAAGTCCATACACGGCGTCACCCTCACATAAATAAGGAGCATATAAACAATTTAAACACATATGTGAGTTAATCATTAAATCTAATTTAATGTATCAAACCTAATTTAATACATGATTAAATCTAATTTAATTTCTGATCAAATCCAATTTAATCTTTAATTAAATCTAATTTAATTTCTGATCAAATCCAATTTAATCTTTAATTAAATCTAATTTAATATTATCAAAATAAATCCAATTTATTTAGAATACTTTAATCTAATTAAAGTGTGACTACTATCAAATAAAGTCACATGGGTAATTAAATTTAAACACGTAGCAATATCATGTAAAAAAGAAGTTGGTATTCAAATCTAATTTAATAAATCTAATTTAACATATACCAACCTATTATAAAAAGAAGGTTAAGTCCAATTTAAAACTTTTGAAGAATTTAAGTCCAATTTAAATTTTTCAATAAATCCAATTTTTAAAATAAATTTAAATCCAATTTAAATAATTTAACTAAATCTAATTCAGAATAAACTTAAATCCAATTTAATTCACTAAATCTAATTTAGGATTTTGAATAAACTTAAATCCAATTTAGAAGTTAAAACGAAATTTAATTAGGGTCAATTAATTGATAAATAGTTTGATTGAGCTTTCAATCGGGTCAAACCCACATAATTAATTAATTGACAATTGGGTAACCTAATTAAATCATTGGGCTAGGCCCGACATAATTAATTATATTGGGCCCGGCCCAATAACATTAATTAAAATACGAGCCCAGCACTTTAAATTAATGTATTAGACTAAGCCTAGCAGTTGTTCAACCGCGCTGGGCTTATTTATCATGCGATGGGCTTAGCCCATCGCCGATCACCATTGCGCTGGGCTGGCCGAGCCGAGTGCTAATCCCTAAGCCCAGTGCTTATATTATGTAATGGGCCGAGCCCAGCGCAGATTACTTGGTGTTGGGCTTTAGCCCAACACACCTGTCGTCTCCACCAGCAGCACGCGCTGCTACTACAGCAGTGCAGTAGCGCTGGCTATGGTGCTTCGGTGACAGCGCGTTTTTCCAAAAAAAAATAACATTCAATTTTTTCAAAAGCTTATGAATCAAATTCAATTTTTTGTTTTATCCGGTAAATCCAATTCAACTCATGAAAAATCAATTTTACAGATTCGCATGCATAACATAAATTACCCAAATTACATACGATATGTAAAAACATGTTTATGACATTAAAACACATAAACATACAATGAATATCATGAATTTCCTGAATTTTGGCTCTGATACCACTGTTGTGATTCGGTCTAGCGGATAACAATTTTAATCTGAATCACACCGAGAATCGAATTCGGGGATATTCATGATATTGGTTATAAACACAATAGGAACGGATTATGGTAGAGAGTAATCGAATTACCTCTTGACAATAGAATTCTAAATTATTAGCAGCAGCCCCAGTCTTTTAAATAATCATGTGGAAGAAAAATTTTCTGAGAAAAGCTCTGATCTCCTCCCAGCAACAATGACAGCGGTGGCTAATTGGAGAGAGAGGGAAGGAATTTTCTTTCCTATTGCTCTAGGTTTCTTTTGGGCTCTGAGTCATATTCTAAAACAATGACTTGTGTGTGTAGAGTTCTGACATTGACTGAATACTTATACACATAAGCAGAACCCCTAGGTATTACAGAGAGGGCGGCCGCTAGGCCTATTGCAGATGGGCTTCCAGGCTTTGTTCCATCTTAGCCCACGTGTAATTAATTAAATCCAAGTCCAATCCAATTGACATTTAATTAATTATTTTAATCTAATTAATTTAATTCAACTTATAAATTAATTTTTAATTAATTTAACTTATGAATTAATTTATTTAATCCAATTAAATATCTTTAATTAAATCATGTCATCCATTTTATCAGTCAATTCACAACTAATGTGATTTTACTGAAATAGCCTTAGCATGAAAATATTTATTTTCTTCACATAACGCGACTCTCTAGGCTCGATTCAATTGACAATGGAAGGATTCCAAATGATAAGGTTGTCACCTAGCTAACACCGTGGAACCAAATCATAACTCAATTGAATACGAGATGAACATGTCATCATGAACCTTGATTACAACTACTATATGCGTATAAAATCTTCACCGACGTGACCCGATCAAGTAAGAGCCATGGTACATCAAACTCATATAACATGATGTTGTACTCAGAAATTATAACAATGTGAAATTACCAAACTACCCTTATGACCATCACTAGTTTAGTTATTTGTTTTGGCCAAAGACTTTGTAATTTCTATTGCTTATGATCGTACAGGTCACATACTTGTTTACTGTTGAGACGGTGAATCCCATATTTGCAGTTATCTTATAATGTTGAATGCACCATATGGATCGTACTTCAAGGTCGACCTCACCTATCAGGTGATACGAGTCTAACTACTCTAATAACATATCCAATACTACAAGCACATCATAAATAACTCCTCAGGTCTAAAGCTCACACATACTATCGCAAATCTTAATCTCAATCATTGACTGTCAAAGAGTAAATACCCATATGATTGGATTAATGTTAGTCGAGTTCAAATATGTTAATTCCATCAATCATATTCATGGCACCAGGTTCCACTATCTAATCAGTGTACGACTGACACTTCCTTATCAAAGAAGGCGTCATACGAGTTGAAGTTTAATGCCCAATTAATATTTCTTAACTCGCAAACTCCCGGTTTAAGAGATTTAGTACTTGACTCTTCCAGTGCCTCCTCTTTTCCATAAGAGGTGAAAAGTTTATCTTCAAATCTTATGGACTTATTTGTTCAATATATTTAAATGCTATTAGAATTATATGAACAAAATCAAAACATTTATTCTATAAATAGAAATGATAAAATATTTGTACAAATAACTTGTCAAAGCCCTACTCAATCTAATTCCTCATAGACATTGAGAGCATACACCTAACAGTTTCTTCCAATTGTGAAATCTATAATCTATAACCTATATTAATAATCTATAATATACTAAAAGTGTAGATCTTCCATGTTGTTTCTTCCGAATGGGGAAAGACGAAATACTCTTATTATTATTAATATTAATATTAATAATAATAATTATTATTATTATCATCATCATCTCCAACTCCTCACCTTTCAGCTACAATGTAAGTTTAACGAGTTAATAGGAATTAAAATACTCTCCACCTCCTCCTCTTTTATCTACACAAAACATGTTTAAAAATCTCATTGATTGCATTTAAGATATGATATCTTTCTCTAAACCTTTTTAGCTACTACAAATATTCACTATCAATTTCTGAATTCCAATGGGGCTTACAGTGAGAAAAATCTCCCAAATGAGAGAGATAGAGACAAAGTGCAATCATTAATCTTAAAATTCTCTTTATACTCATATTTCGAAGGAGAAGATCACGAGGTCACAAATGTGCATTACTAATGAGATCAAGCCATTGAATAATAATAATAATAATAATAATAATAATAATAATAATAATAATAATAATAATAGCTAAAGTGGAAAAAAGAAAAACAAGTTAATGAATAGCATACTAATTAATTTTCTTTAGAAGTATCCATGCTTAATCAAGTGGTCGCATCATGTAGAGTCAATATTAATTTATTTCCTATAGTTTAAGACCCTAATTTATTTATTTGTTTATAATTTTAAGAACCTAATTTGAGTATGAAATATTGATGAAAAAAATATAAAAAATATTTTATTATATTTGATTTATTCCTATAGCCTAACTTTTGCTACTATTACTAGATACATGTAAATTTGATACTCCATTATTCTTAACTGTATACTAACAACTCACCATATTTTTCATAAGATAATTTATATTCCAAAAAAAAAAAAAAGCATTTTTTTATTTGGTATATACTAATGATATCCCAAGCTCCATTTAATCAAGATTACATATTAAATAACCATTACGTGAAATATTGTATGTGCCTCTTGGCAAGATGATTTTCTTTGGAACACCAACTCTAATTTTTCTTTTTTTCGATTTTTTGAAGGAGACCCAATTTTCTTTTCTTTTTTTTTTTTGTCTTTCATTTTGTTTCTTTAAGTCATTTCACATCTTCACAGTGTCTACTTTCAACATACCTTTGTTTTACTTTATGCTTTGGGTCTAGGATTAGTTTCTCCTTTTTGTTTCCAATTTACTAGAGTGATATTAGGTCATTAATTATAAACGTATAACTTTTAATTTTTCCCTTCTTTACATATGTTTTTTCTTGAATTGATTAAATCACTTCAGATTCATCCATGAGAAAAGGATGCAACAATTCAAATACAGTACGATTGAGATTTTCACTTAAAATCTTTAGTTGATTTTAGAGCTCCAAAAATTACTATTGAAGATCCACTACACATTAATTTTCACAAAAAATTTTAATTTCTTAATGAAATGACGATAATATATTTGGAGTGCTAATTGTTATGATATTAATCCTCTTAAAGAATATTATTAATCATATGACAATGTTTATATAGAGAGTACAAGAATGAGAAATATGGAAAGAACAAGAATAAAGAAACATAAATATAAAATAATAATAACTCTAACACTCCCCCGCGGTCGAAACGGTAGGAGCACGAACGTTGAGACTGGAACAAAACTCAAAAACAATGCAGAGGGCAAGCCTTTGGTGAAGATGTCAGCAAACTGGGGTGAAGATGGTACATGCAACACACGAACATCACCTAAAGTAACTTTCTTGCGTACAAAATGCAAATCTAATTCCACATGTTTAGTACGTGGATGTTGTACGGGGTTGGAAGAGAGATAAACGGCATTGATGTTATCATAGTAAACAAGAGTAGCGAAAAAAAGAGGACGGTGAAGCTCAAGAAGAAGATTATGTAATCAAGAGGTTTCAACAACCGCATTAGAAACACCGCAGTGTTCTGCTTCAGCACTAGAACGGGACACAACGTGTTGACATTTAGAGGACCAAGAAATTAAGTTATCACCAAAAAGACACAATAACCAGAAGTAGACCTACAAGTATCTACACAACCAGCCCAGTCAACGTCGGAATAGGTAATGAGTTGAGATGAGGAGGAGAGGCGAATAGAGAGACCCTAAGAAATAGTACTGCGAAGATAGCGAAGAACACGCTGCAGAGCGTTCATGTGGTGAATGCGGGGATCATGCATAAAGGGACAAAGTTGTTGGATGGCAAAAAAAATGTCAGGGCGAGTAAAGGTGAGATATTGCAGAGCACTAGCGAGACTGCGATAGAGAGTGGGATTCGAGAAGGGAGCCGTTAAGGAGGAAGAAAGCTTAGATTGCGTGTCAGTTGGAGTAGAGACAGAATTGCAGTCAGTCATGTTAGCACGAGCAAGAATTTCCAAGGCAATTTTTTCTTGAGAAAGGAAAAGACCGGAGGAAGGACAAGAGACAGAAATACCAAGAAAGTAGTGGAGGGGTCCCAAATCGGTCATGAAAAACTTAGAAGATAAAAGAGAAGTGAGTTTAAAAATAAGAGAGGGAGAAGAGGCAGTTAAGAGAATGTCATTCACATAGAGGAGAAGATAAGCGATGGAAGAGCCATAACGAAAATTAAACAGAGAAGTATTCAATTTACTACTAATAAAATCTAAGGAGAAAGAAAAGAAGCAAAGCGATGATACCACACACGGGGAGCTTGTTTAAGACCATGTAAAGCTTTATTAAGGTGACAGACGTGGTTAGGAAGATCAGGATTAGTAAAACCGGGAGGTTGTATCATAAAGACGGTTTCAGAGAGGTGACCATGAAGGAAAGCATTTTTGACATCAAGTTGGCATAAAGGCTAGGAAAAGCTAAGGGTGAGACTAAGAACAGTGCGAATGGCGGCAGGTTTAACCACGGGACTAAAGGTATCCTCGTAATTAATGCTAGGCTATTGAGTAAAGCCTTGAGCAATGAGACTAGCCTTATAACGTTCAAGAGAACCATCAGAGTGATACTTCTGGCAAAAAATCCATTTGGAACTGACAAGGAACAAGAGTCCAAGTGTCGTTGAAGTGAAGAGCAGAGAGTTCATCGACCATGGCATTTTTCCAATTGGGATCTTTGAGAGCTTGAGCATATGAACGAGGCGGAGGAGAGATGCTAGCAATGGCGGAAATATTTAAAAAAGAACGAGGTTTAGTAATTCCCGCTTTAGAACGAGTAATCATGGTGTGTGTGTGGAAAGCGGAGGGGGAGGAGAATGAGCCACTGAAGCTGATGTGGCAGCGGAAGGAGAAGAATGCAGAGTTGCAGTAGGGGACGATATGGCAGATGATGATGTGGCAAGCAATGCTGACATGGTAGGTAATGACGTGTGAGGGATTGTTGATGTGGCAAGCGGAGCGGGTGGAAAATTAGGTGATGGTCTGATTTGCAAAAGTTCAGAGGATGGGGCGGAAACTCGAACAAGAGAACTGAGAAAAGAAAAGGAGTCGTCATCAGAGGAAAGAAAATCATAGGAGGTCGTCGGGAGGGGCGAAAAAAGAGAAGGAAAACACTGATTCATCGAAGACGAATGAACGAGAGATGATTATTTTGCTAGAATGGAGATCAAGGCAACGAAATCCTTTATGATGATATGGATAGCCTAAGAAGAGGCAAGCTGAGGAATGATGAAAAAGTTTGTGGGGAAAAGTGGCAGAAAGATTAGGATAGCAAAGGCATCCAAAAACACGAAGATGATCATAAGTGGAAAAAATGCCACAGAGATGCTCGAACGGAGTTTTGTAGGAGGTAGTGGTAGTGGGTAGGATATTGAGCAGATGAACCGCCATATGTAAGGCTTCAGCCCAGAAAGAAAGAGGAATAGTGTCTTGGAAGAGAAGAGAGCGAACAATGTTATTCACATTTTGGATAGTTCGTTCGGCCTTGCCGTTTTGTTGTGAAGTGTGTGGGCATGAAAAATGAAATTGAGTACCATTTTTTGTAAAGAAAGAGTGAAATAATTTATTATCAAATTCACCGACATGATCACATTGAAAAGATTTAATTTTCAGGTGAAATTGAGTATTAACATAAGAATAAAAATTTTCAAAAATTGTATAAACATCAGACTTACGTAATAAAGGAAAAACCCAAAGAAAATGCAAAAAATCATCCAAAATAAAACATAATATTTAAAACAACATAGACTAGAAACCGGCGACGTCCAGATATCTGAGTGAACAACATCAAATAAATTAGAACTTGCAGATGAGGAACTAGAAAAAGGTAAACGCTTGTGTTTTCCATGTTGACAAGCATGACAAATCGACTTAGAAACATCTTTATTACAATTAATAAAATTACAACTATTAAGAAACGAAATAATAAAAACGCCGGGGTGTCTGAGACGACGATGCCAAGTAGTTGGAGAAGACAAAGCTGAGGAAAGAGTGGAGACGATAGAGGTGGAGGAAGCTTGGAAGGGGTAGAGATCACCGTTGTTGTCACTGCGTAGAAGAAGGTCACCGGTTCGAAGATCCTTAACAGAAAAACCGAAAAGGTCAAACTCAATGGAGCACTAATTGTCACAAGTAAATTGATGGATAGAGATGAGATTTTTTTACTAGGGAGGGGGAAATAAGAACATCATTGAGGGAGAGAGAGCGAGAGTGTGAAGGAAAAGACGAATGGCCAATATGAGTGATGGAGAGTACAGCACCATTACCAACAGTTATAGAATTAGAATTTAAATTTGGTACAATATTAAAAAGCTTACCTTGGTGAGGTGTTATGTGGGAGCTAGCACCGGTGTCTAAGTACCATTGCTCATCAGGCTGAGAAAGAAACATGGTCTGAAAAAGTGAAGAGAGATCTGTTGCTTGGAGGGCGGACTGTTGCGCTGCTGATGAAGTGGGCTGCCGTTGAAATTGGGGTGGATTTGGGCCGAATTGAGAAGACGGCCCAGATGGTACTGGATCGAGGAGGTTGCTGGAAGTGGGCGCTGGGCCTAGAGCTTGGAAGACCAAATGTGGGCCTGGCGCAGGAGAGGCCCCAAAAATGGGTGAGCTGATCCAAGGAGAGATGCTGGGCCGTAGATTTTCTGCCCAATTTGCTGAATAAGGGACATGTGCCACTGTTGAAGTGTTGGACGGTAGAAAAACAGATTGTAGTGGGCCAATAGCTTGTGGACCTTGAGGAGTATGTTATATTAATATAGGAGTAACCTGTTTGTGGATCGGAAAAAATTGGCGGGCTTGGCCTTGAGCCCGTGTGATATGAACCTAATCGACCACCAGGATTATTATGAAGACCGCCTCCCCTTCCACGATAATCTCCATTATTCCGATATTTTTTCGATTAGGTAAGGGGGATGGATTTTGGGAAAAAGAGTCGTGGCGGACTCGGGTGTTGGGGTATGGAAATGGGTTTCACAGGTTTCATAAAGAAGTAACAAATTTCGGACTTATAAAGGATGGCAGGGGCGGTTTGGAGGTGATTATAGTGACAAGCAAGAGATATGATTCAGGGAGACTGTGAAGAAGTTATAGGATAAAAGCTTGATCCGTAACAAGGGTGTCAAGATCGGCTAGAGTGTCAGCAAAGTGTTTCATCTCTTGACAATATTAGGAAATAGAGAGATTGCCTTTTCGAAGGTTATGAAAACGCTCATTAATTTGCATGGTGTGAGAAGCTTTATTATTTAAAAAAATTTCCTTCATTGCGAGCCACAAATCATGAGAGGTGGCATATTCTAAGTCGAGGTGTTAAGTAGTTTAATATCGACGGTGGAGTAAAACCAACGTTTAATAGTTGAATCAAGAGAAAACCACGTGTCATCAGTTTTAGAAAGAGGTTTAGACTAACCCGAAATATGGTCAAAGACAGAGTAGCTGCGATAGAGATCCATAAACATACCGCACCATAATTTGTAGTTTAAATCGGTTTCGGATAATTTAAAATAAAAAGAAGAGTGGATATTTCCGGTGGCTAAAGCGGGGTGGATTGGGGTTGTTTTAGGGGCGGGTGTTATGAGATCTTGAACATTGGAGGGGGTGACGGATGAGGAGTCAAATTGAGACATGGGGAAGAAAACAGAATCGAAACAATAATCACAATAGTAGAAATTATTGTGTGGGAAAAAAAAAAGAGTAGACGAAAAAAATAATGTGACTTACCACCGAGAGCACACGAATAAAGAGAGAGGCAGGCAATTGAAGGCTTGTTTAGTGAGAGATTTTGCGTTGAGGGGAGCAACGATTTAGAGGTAGAGGAGAGAGAGAAATTCCGGTGAAGAGAGGCCGACAGTAGATGCCAAGATTGAAGGTAGCGGATGACTTGAGGAAGGAGGCACCAGGAGAATATTATTAATCATGACAATGTTTATATAGAGAGTACAAGAATGAGAAATATGAAAAGAACAAGAATAAGGAAACCTAAACTAATAAGGAAACATAAACATAAAATATAATAACTCTAACACTAATGTCATTTTTCATCGTTTGATTGTTACAAAATTCCATTATGTATTAAAGATCTTACAAGATTAGTTATATTAAATCTATCTTTTATTACAATACTCCCGATTATTTTAGTTCTTAAACACAAACTTATAAATAATTATGAAAAATAAATGGACATCCACGTGCAACGCACGTGTTTAGTACTAGTTCACTTAAAAGCACGGAAGTTGAATAGTTCTTTCATTATGAATTTGGAATCCTTAGTTGTGAAGCCGTTCAAGCCAAATGCCATTTTTCAAGGAAAACAAACAAAAGGCACTTCAATACAAATTGATTTCAATCTATCGTATGAAGAGGATCTTGAACCACTTCAATATATTTATCTAGGGTTGTAAACGAGTCGAGCTCGAGCTGAGTCTTATAAATTTTACAGATTCAAGCTCGAGCATCATCTTAAAAAAATTAAGCTCAATTTTCCTCCAAGATTCAATTCTTTCAGCTGGTTTATTTGGTGAGATGCATCTTGACCCACAATGAAAATGCTTAGTCTACGCAACCTAGTTAAATCTCTCAGTCCAGGTGGTGTACAAAGAAGTGAGTCAAAGTGATCTATTTCTACAAACCAAGGATTTTTCTCACTTTCAAACGTTTAGGCAGCTCAAGAAGCTCCTCGGAATCCGTAAGCTTCAAAGTCTGGAGATTATGGAGACAAGTCAGGGATTCAGGTAACTTTTTTGAGATTATTGCATGACATTGTAAGTTTTCTAAGATGTACTAATTTATATACTAAATTTGCTGATTTAGGTATTCTATAATAAGGCATGACCAGAACTCTCAGGTTTCGTTATTTTGAGAGGAACGAAAGAAAACCTTGTGCCTTATGCAAAACATTACTTTCATGCACAATAAGTGAGCGCAAAGAGTTATCAATGGGCAGTTTGAGCTTAGTCTCATTCTCGGGAATCGCCCACGACAACTTCAAGTCAAGACACAAGTGACTAAGCATTTTAGAAAATCTCGGAACCTTTCTATTCTCCAGGATATAGGTTTCATGTTTCATAACAGATAACGCTAAATCATGCATCAAAAATTGTTGAAAAGGCAATAGTTAGATTGGATTCATCTGACTAAAAAATTATAAGAATGAAAATTTTGAATTAAAAAGAAATTTCATAATATTTTTATTATATTATTTCATAATTATTTAATTATTATTATTATTACGATATTATTCATATATTTTTTGTTACTAGCAAAAAGCACGTGCGCTGCACGTGAAAGTATATAATGTGTGAACCATTTAAACTACATAAGCTTTGAATAGTTGCAAAATGAAATGATAGCCCATATATACTTATAGTATTTCACCTTTTCAATGCACAGTGGAAATCATTTTGATCTAATGATATGAGTTAATTCTCAATTACGAAATTTAGATCTTTCTAATATAGAAATGAATGTTTTACATACGTTTTACACACCCTGTGGAAGTTTTTTCAAACTTCTACTATTATCTTATATAAATAAGAAGTGTAAACTTGTAGGGTCATGTAAGTATCTTAAGTTGATTATCTTCGTTTAAAAGACACATTTTTTATCCTCCACTAAAAAGGTACAAATGAGAGCTCTTTCAATGTAGTTGTCCGCATGATAGAAATTTTGTCTACTACTTCTCAACAATGATACATTATTATTGCTTGTGCAAACGCAGTATAGACTTGTTAATCTGTCAATAAACTATTTATTTGAATTTTTTATTTATGAATATCAATTAGGCATTTGATAAGTGCAAAATATTAAATTGTTCAATAATTTAGGTGCTTACACATATCCATAAATACACTTCAAATTTTATAGCATCTCATTGCAATTGAAAAGGTTATGATCAGTAAAACGTCATTCTATAATGCAAACAATTAAGCTCTTAGATTTCCATAGCAGTTGAAAAGGTGGGGAATTGGAATTTTTTTTTCATTATTATCTAAATGTGTTATTATTAAGTGTTTAAATGTGTTATCAATGAAGGGTAAATTAGTGTTTTTACAATTGGAAGAAACACTATGTAAGATTCATACTTTTATAGTAGTATAGATTAATACAAGTAAGACATATGGGAGGTCCTAAGTTCAATCTCATACGGTTACAAGTTATGACTTTTCTTTCTTTATTTGGAGTCTTATAGGATCTGTGTGGCCCATGATTAATAGACTATCAGTCCGTGTTTGTCGGGGTTAGGGTGCCCCTTCGTCTAGAATTAAAAAATAAAAATAAGTAAGACATGGAATATATATATAGATATATAAGTGTTATTACTTATATATATATACACATACATATTTAACATGTGAAATATTTATTCACTATCATTTGATCAAAATAATGTGCATGAACAAAATTATAAAAGTATTATATATAATATCAAGCAAACATAAATATACCTATAACTATAAATATAAATATAATAATAGTAAAAAGCTTGTGAACGGGCTCATTGACCACTCAAATGCAAGGTCAAGCTCAGTTCATGAATAAGCTCGAGCTCGCGAAGCTCCGCTCGAACTCGAGACATTTAGAGCTCGAGCCGAGTTTTAATCAAGCTGGCTCGACTCACCTTATACCCCCTATAAATATCTATAATAAAAAAGGAAAAGGAAAAATCTAGAAAAATGTTAAAAGATTTTAGAGTCCATTATATTTAGAGCTTCCTCAAGCAAATGCATGGATTTCGAGTATATGTTTCGAGTTCGGAACTCCAAAACTCAATAATTGCAGTCACCATGTATGTGAATCACATAGAATTCAATAAATAAATTGACATTATGTTGTGAATTAGATGTTCAAAGATCTCTTAATACTGACTTATGGTCTTGGGACATGGAATAAAACTAAAAGCAAGGGAGTGAGACTGAGCGAATAACAAGATATTAAGATTACAGTTGGACATGGTTCGGCCAACTAGTAGAACCAAACTGAAAAATGACAATTTGGTTTAGACCAAAACTTGACTTGATTTTCGTTCTTTACGGGGAAATTCTATTTTCGTTCCGTTCTGATTTGAGGCACCAGTTAACCGAGTCGAGTTGAGAACCATTATTTATTTTTATTTATTATTTTAATTAACTAAATTATTAAAGAAGAGGAAAAATCTGCATCCACATACACATTTCTCCTTTCTATTCGCAGGATTTGCATTTTCTCTATTACTATTATTTTTAAATTTTTATGTCCGACACTGCATAGGATGATTTTTCGAAATGTCCGTCCATGATAGCTTGTCACCAAGCACTTAAAAGTTAAAACTATATATATTCCATCCGTACTGCAAAAGGCCAACTGTCAGATGCAAAGATGAAAACATTTTTTATTTGGAATATGAGATTAATGTTCATACAGTTAATTGTCTTTACGCATACAAAAGTAAATATATATATATATATATATAATAAATGAAAAAAAAAAATTGTGCACCGCTAAATCGACCGACTCCTACCCATCTTCTTCAGCAACTATAAAAATATTCGAAAAAACAATAGAATCAAAATCTATTTCAAATAATATTACAATTTACAACAAATCACAAACAATGAGAAGATAAAAGAAAGTGGAAACAAAAGCATATCTCCAGAATATTTGTTTATCAGATATCCAAGTTCTGTACAATCTTCCAATTGATGAGTATAATCGGAATATGCGATATTGTTAGCCAATCCTCGCCATTCGGTTTTTGACATCTCTTCTCCAAATCTGGACATTCACCAATCCACAACTCCCTCAATGATTGCAGACTCCCAAGCCAGTCTGGTAAAGAACGCAATCCTTCACAATGATGTATCGTCAACTCTTTCAGACAACTTAGTTTTTGCACGCTTTCTGGCAAATGTTTTAGCTCCGGGCAAAAACCTATGTTCAAACGTTCTGAAACCACCCCACTCCGCAGTGGCCCTGACAATGGATTCAATTTCTCGCAGATTGAAACCCTAATGATGTAAGGGAAGATAGGTTTTCCAGTATAGCTATTGGAAATGATGTAATACTATCACACCACATAATCTGTAAATGCCCGAGACAATTGAGGTATTGGAGTCCCTCATCAACGGATTCAAGATTAGCGCACCCATGAAGCCCTAAGGTCTTTAGAGTAGATGGATTATCAAGCAATTTTGGTAGAGTCCTGATAGGCAAATCCCATATATGCAATGTCTCAAGGGTAAGGAACATAATAGATCCAAGAAGTGTCACATTGTTGTAATGCAAAGTAAACTCCTTTAAAGACGGTACGAAGGGCAATTTGGTCAACTTGGGACACCCTTCTATGCGTAAATATTTTAAGCAAGGAAAACTCTCGACTGAATCTGGTACGTTCCATTCCTCTAAGTTGGGCATTTTACAGATACTGAGACTTTCAAGTGCGGGATATGATCTCTCCATTTCCATACCACTCAACACCCAAATGTTTGACAGAATCTATCCCATCAAGTGTTAGGTCTGCAAGAGAAGGAAGCTTCCCTAAGGCGGGAAGGTGTTCGCATTTTATACAATTCTCTAGATGAATTTCCTTCAAGTGCTTGAAAGCTGCAGTTGACATCCAATTTGGAAACCTAGGACCTTGGTATGAACTAATTAACATCTTTTCAAGATTCTCATGAGTTGGAGACCTTCTAAAACCTCTTCTTCAGAGTTCTCGTTTGTCATTCTTCCAAGATAAACTCAAACAAGTAAGGCTTTAATTGGATGGACTCCATCTCCAAAAAAGTATTTTTTAAATATTTTTTTTTTCAAAAATACGTTTGGTTGGCATATCATGAGAATTTTTTTGAATAAAATCTCAAAATTTCTATGAAAATTCTTGGAAAAAAGAAAAAATACATTTTTACTATTCATGATTTGACAGTTTATTCACTAATTAAAAGGGTTTGGTCCGGCTATTGTTCAACACCGAAAATCAAATTAATTACATATTCTAATGTAAAATAACGTAACGAGCAAAATAAGATCCATTTTGCTTATTTTTTGATGACTAAATCGATGAATTTGACTAAGATATGTTTATGAAAAATTATATTTAAACATTAATATAAACAAACTTTCACAATAAAAAACATATCACATCAACCATAATCATTACATATTTTTCTTTAAAAAAAATCATCCAACCACATTTCTAACACAACATTTCTTATCCCTAAAAATCTTTTTTCTCACTTTTGTCATGAAAAAAAATTCTCCGAGATGGATATGTCATCCAATTAAGCCCTAAGATTTCTTTTCGTCATCAAGTTGACACTTTTAGCATCTTCCAAATTTCTCACGTTTTCGAGGCCTTTTATGCTCAATTTTCCTCCAAGATTTGATTCTTTCTAGCTGGTTTATTTGGTGAGATGCATCTTGACCCACAATGAAAATGCTTAGTCTACGCAGCCAATTTAAATCCCTCAGGTGGTGTACAAAGAAGTGAGTCAAAGTGATCTATTTCTACAAATCAAAGATTTTTCATCACTTTCAAACGTTTAGGCAGCTCAAGAAGCTCCTCGGAATCGGTAAGATTCAAAGTCTAGAGGTTATGTAGACAAGTCAGGGATTCAGGTAACTTTTTGAGATTATTGCATGACATTGTAAGTTTTCTAAGATGTACTAATTTATATACTAAATTTGCTGATGTAGGTATTCTATAATAAGGCATGACGAGAACTCTCAGGTTTCGTTGTTTTGAGAGGAACGAAAGAAAACCTTGTGCCCTATGCAAAACGTTACTTTCATGCACAATAAGTGAGCGCAAAGAGTTATCAATGGGCAGTTTGAGCTTAGTCTGGTTCTCGTGAATCTCCCACGACGACTTCAAGTCAAGACACAAGTGACGAAGCATTTTAGGAAATCTCAGAGCCTTTCTACTCTCCAGGATATAGGTTTCATGTTTCATAACAAATAACGCTAAATCATGCATCAGATCATGCATTTTACACGTCTTCTCACCATTGGAATTTATCTGGTCATCTTGCAAGAAGGATCTCCAAACCAGTTCCTTGAAGATCAAATGGCCAGCGATAAGCAAGTCTGTTAATTTGGCCTTCAGATGGTATAAAGCCATTTGCCATCCATAGCTGGACGAGCTCAATCTCCTCCATCTCGTGATCCTTGGGAAATATGCAACAATAGGCAAAACATTGCCTCATGTGAGGCATCAAATTGTCATAACTTAACCTCAATGCTTGTAAGATACCATTTTCATCACGCCAGATTTCACTGTCTTTAATTGCTATCCAATCGCTTTCATGGGATTTAGATCGCATCAAGCTCCCTAAAGTCTTGATGGCCAAAGGTACGCCACCACATTTCTTCACTATCACCTTACCAATTGCAACCAGGTTCTCATCCACCTCTTCAGTTTTAAATGCTTTCTGCTTGAATAAGGACCAAGAATCATCTTCGGACAATTTTCCAATTTCGTATGTGGCGATTGCTGCCATCATAGTAGCAATGTCATCATTTCGGGTCGTTACCATTAGTATGCTCCCTTTGGACCCACATCTTTCAGGACACCTTGGATTGTAGTGAATATTCTTTTGAGCTTGTTGAGCTCATCTGTCAATCCCCAAGCATTACCAATTTCTCGTAGTACAAGTGAGTCCAAGTTCCCAACAACTGTTTGTGCAAGAGCAGAAACAACTGCATCTGCCATTTTCTTTTTGGAAGGTATATAATTAGCAAGAAAGTAATTGGATGAGAAGATGATATATAATGTGTAAGTTATAAATGTAAGATATTTATAAATGGCTGAAACTGCAAAACAAAGTCAATGTATTTGAGTCTTCTCACATTGGATCCACTTTGAAGTAAATAGTGATTTGGACCCTCTTATCTTGCAAGTGATGGCAGCAAACCATTACAAGGAGTGGACCTACTTCCAACCACTTCTGCTTCATTGGTCCTGAAATTTTAATGTAATTTTATTGTAGTACAGTATTTGGTTGTAAGAAAACTATCTTTGATATCACAGAGGGGCAGGCTGTAGGCGATAGATAATGAGAGCTGCCACCACTTGTGAATATGCGGTGGAAAATGGATCGGAAACAATACTCTCGGTCCAGTATAGATTTTTCCACATTTACAAGCTGTGGACCTACTTACAACCACTTCTGCTCCATTGGTCCTGAAATTTCAATGTAATTTTATTGTAGTACAGTATTTGGTTGTAAGAATACTTTCTTTGATATGACAGAGGGGCAGGCTGTAGGCGATAGATAATGAGAGCTGGCAAGTGATGACAGTATAGCATTAATTATATAATGGATCGAGAGTATTAGTTTCGAATTACTATCCAACACATATTCACAATTAATAGGGTGGTTTTTATAGGGTGGGTGGTTTTCACAAGATGGGTGGTGATAAAAACTAGTCCACCACTTGTGAATATGTGGTGGATAGTGGAATGAAAATAATACTCTCAATTCACTATAAATTTTTCCGCATTTACGAGCTGTGGACCTACTTACAACCACTTCTACTCCATTGGTCCTGAAATTTCAATGTAGTACAATATTTGGTTGTAAGAATACTATCGTTTTTTTTATTATTATTTTTATTTTTATTTTTTTTTGTAAGAATACTATCGTTGATATGACAGAGGGGCAAGTGATAACAAGTACTTTAAAATTACTTGTGCTGCGTATGATAATATTTTCATAATTGCATTTTTATTTTCTGGATCATCAAAAAATTAAAATACACGCTTCTAGATAAATTCTATTAAAAATACTCAAATTTTAAATTCTACTACACATTCTCCTATACAACAACCAATCATTTCACCCTTTCAATCAATTCACAATTTTTCATCATTAATTACACTATCCCATTTTTCAACTAATTCTCTTTCTTACTTTATCATATCTTATAATAGCTAAATATATATGTATATATATATACACACACATACTATATATCAAATCATATATATATATATACACATTCATAATTAATTCAATCACTTTATATACTAAATCCCAATAAAATTCAACTTTATGTCACATCAAACACCACTTCCAATTATTTTTTAAAAACACATTCAAACAAACAATAAAAGTCAATATTTTCACATGAATTTCTATAATACACATTTTCAAAAAAAAACTCAAAATTTAACTCAGAAAACATAACCATACGAAGAAGCCTTGCTGTTTCAGTGCAATGAGAAATTACTTTGTTAATACTGATCAAGCATAACTTCATTGACGAAGCTTGTGATGGTCTCAGTTGATTATAAATTATTCATTTTGATATTGGTGACATATATGTAACTGATCACTAAAAAGAAATTTTTTAAAAATTACTTTGTTGACTTATTCAAGGTACTTCCATAGCATGCACAGCAAGTTATCTTTTGTACAGCTAGTTCGAGTTAATTAACTACAAATGCTATTGATAACATATTATGTAAAGAATTGATAACATATTACAGGTCGACTTGATTGGGAAAAATTGATAATATGTGCAAAAATATCAAACTATTCGAGCTTGATTCATTTTTTGCTCGACCGAAGCACTTCTAAGTTCAACTGAACCAACAACCAACTCAAGTTCAAAACATTTTGAAGTTCAATAATAGTTCAAATCATCTAAACACGTTCTTCAACTCGATTCAATTTGTTTACAACCCTGATCTCAATTCTCCACTAGCAATCAGGTACTATTTCATATGGCATAATAGCAATTTCGATGTGTCTGGATTCTTGGCTTCCTAGGAGATGCAAACGATATGATTCCTTGTAACACAACCTAATTCTATTTTAGGAACTCTCTGAACGAAAACAATCTGCAATAATATCAAAACAAACGGCGCAACGTGTCTATTGTTTAAGAGTCTTCTTTTTAACCCAGCACTTCAACACAACTCGATCGATTGCTGATAAGTGATTATGCATAAAGTACAAGCACTTTCTCAAGCTCCAGAAATTGTAGTATTACAAAAGGTGATACTTGCAACTACAAGAACTTCTTCAATAAAATACAGAAATCAAAACTTTGTGAAATACCACAAAATCAAATAAATTAGAAATATTACCAAAAACATTGAGATGTAAGTTCTATAAAGACAACCCTACGACACTGACTGGAAGCTTCTATGAGGTTTCACCTATCAACTCCGCCTCGCTAAAAAGATCAGTCTGAATAGGAACATCTTCAATGTGCTGTGATAAAATAACATCTTCAATAGCTTTTCTAGCAGTAACAGCCTTCTCATCATCATCATCTACATCTTCATCTTTTTCCGCCTCAATTTCATCCTCTTGTTTTGGAGGTGGCACGAAGAAAGGTATTTTACCCCTCTGCCAATCATGGAGAATCATCTTTGCAGCAGTTGTCAAGTCAGGTTCCCCTCCCTAACCAAAAGAAATAATGCCGTCAGCCCCAGGATGCTATTTGGAATTCTCTATGAAAGTACAATAATAGAAATGCTAAATTACATAGACACCCTGCATCAGACTCTAATTATGGAGAACACACCAATGTTTGAGAAATTACCATAACTTCCACCATGTATTACTAGGGATGGCAATGGGTATGAAACAAGTTTGGCAAAACCCACTACCCGACACATTTAACTTTATTGAAACCTGAAGCCCGCCCTGCCCCGCTTCCCACCCCGCCCCAGCCAAATACCCGGCGGGGTCGGGTTCAACCCGTTAAATCCATTTGAGTTATGAAAATTCAGTAATTCACTCGATAACCCGCCCAAACCCGCAATAACTCGACCGATGAAACCATTTAACTGTTAAAACCTACTCAAACAACATGCTAAAATTTCACAAGTATTAACTAGATAAAGACTCGTTTAATGCAAGAACTAATAAACTAACATAGAGAACATGATGAAATTTCACACAAAAAATAAAACCAAATCGAAAAGTCCAAATTTAACACCCATATCAATACGTCATTTGAAAGAAAAGAAGAAGGATTTCTACTGAATTACTTGGACTTTGGTTCCCAATTCCTAAATTGAAATTTTAAGTTTTGGTGCAAAAATAGAATAAAAGATATTACTAATATTGGAGGGGCGGGCTACGGGGCAGGTTGTATTAAACCCGCTACCCGAACCGAACCCGGGTGGATTAGAATTTTTAATATTCATAACCTGCCCCGTTACCCATTTGATGAACCCGTACCCAAACCCGTCCCAAACGAGGCGGGTTCGAGCAGATACCCATCTAACCATGCCCCATTGTCATCCCTATGTATTACCCCTTTGAGTAAAAAAACATCACATTACAATTTCACTCCATGTTTTAGAGTTGTGGGTGTCCTGGTAATTTGCAGAGCTGGGGCTCGTGGTAATTATCCCATAACTAAAAGGGGTTTACGTGCAATAATCCCAAATTTAAAAAGCATCTGATTTTGTTAAAGATTTCATACCTTCCTTGAGTTTTTTTACTCTGTGCTGAGTTATAAATTTAACGGAATGTGAGACATACCTTCAAAAGTTTTCCAGATGACTTGCATAGCTGAAGAAGGAAGTCATTGTCATCCTCCCTGAAAAGAAAAGTATAAACTTTCGTTAGTTTTACTTAAAGACCTCTGAAACTGTAAACAAATAGAGGCGCTTATGCTCAAGGTTCATATCCAAGCTATCTTCCATGCAGAAGCATTAAGCAAGTTATATTATCCCAGCAGATATAGAAAAATGAATATAGGATCTTCACAAATAAATAAATTCGTAAGATATCTTAATTCTTCTATTGATGCTTAACATCATAAAATTGAGAACATACCAGTTACTTATCTTGTATGCTCTCTGAAGATGTTCCTTTTTCACACGTTTCAGAACTTCGCCAATATGCTCCGAGGCGTCCGCCAAATTCGTAACACGTACCTGGAGACAAAGAGTCAATCAGTGCACAATACTTTCGGACGAAGACGATGATGGGAGGCATTAGATAGCAAAGATGTAAATACCAAAAATAATAGATATAAAGCTCACAAATAAATTGAGACACTGTGGGTGTGAGCCTGAACATTGTTGCACAATTTTATTCGAATTACAAGATTTATTGTGGAAAAGATCTTTCATGTCATGGAATTTTGAAGCTCTTATTTCGTACATGAAGAGTAAATGAGTTAACTTGAAAGAGGAAAGACAAACAGCCTCTTGTCACATAAAAAGAAATCAGCGATTAACGAAATAACAGGCATATAAAATTTACTCAGTAGATGGCGAACAATATATAAACACCAATAAACACTGCAATATGATGACGAACAATTTTTCATTCCAATACTTCAGGTAGAATATTTACTCAGTAGATGGCAGCAGGTCTAACATAAGCAATCAACGCTCTTGCCGATAATAAGCAGACGATATATATGTATTGACAAGTAACAACAATAAAAAAAATATACAATAGAGAAGTGGAAGAAGGGCCCAGGAAAGATTATAAAGTCATTATCTTTCCTGGGGCCTTCTTTACTACGGTTACTTGTCAATACATATATATCGTCTACTACAAGAGAAAAACTCAAATTAAATACCCATCCGACCCCCATAAATAAGAAAAGTTGAAACATGGATTCTGCTAAAGAAAAGTAGTGAGAAATAGAAGAAACTCCTTTAACTTTTTTTTTCCCCGTTTTCAGTAAGTATACTTGATAATTAGTTTTTAATGTTTATACTGAATCTTCTTACAGTATCATTGCTATTCATTCAATTCAAACAATATACATCAAGAAAAATTAAAACGTAAGACTATAAAAGATCACTTACCACACCCTTCAAGACAATATCCGTTTCAGTGTCACTATTCTGATAAACAACCCCAGGGCAATCAATCAAAAAGATCCTCTTTGTGAGTGTTATGTACTGCCACACCTTAGTCTCCCCAGGGATAGGTGCAACCTTACAAACCTATACATCCAGAACATACAATATAAGTAAAGCACGCACTAGCTTCAACCCCAAATCATTTTGTCATTCAATCACGCTCTGGTGGCAATAAAATGAACACGCTACACAAAGAAATCAAAAAGAAGCAAGCAACAGAATTTGAAAATTAGAGTAGAGGACAAAGAGTGGACTACTATATAGAACCTCCAATATGCACACAGTCAAAGTTATTACAATATTACTCATCATTTATAAACCAAGAAGGGTTCAATTCAGCTTATTATTTAAATAAGAACCGTTTTTAGTGCTTAACTGTACAGACTCTGTAAATGCTATAGACGCCAATGCACAACTCCTAAAAGTCGTCTTTTAAAAGATAACGTAAGTGACCATTTGTGAAAAGAATGTGGGGGGAACATTAGGTGCATGAAGTTCAATTAGACAATACTTTAATTCTAAGATAAGAACAAAGTCTGGATATTATCTCAACTAAGAAATATCACATTTTAAGGCAATCAGAAACTAAAAAATCATTCAACCATTTTCTTCTTTTCCTTCTATTGATGCATGCAAGATAGCATAAGTCAAAAATCGTTCAAACGTTTTCTTCTTTTCCTTCTTAAAAACAACAAAAACAGTATGCATATAATAAAGTGATCAAAAATGTTAGTACATGACAGTGTAAGCAACCCCACTTTACCACATGATAGGATTCTGGTGCGTAATGGAATAATTATCAAGGAGATTCAAAATAAAAGAAAAAGGGAAATAACAGCAGAAGTAGGTTTGTTTTCTTCATATTTAGAACACCAAAGTGTCACTCATCAAGTCTTAATGAACACGTACAACCAGTTGCCAAACCCATAAATAAGAGATACAGTATAGAAGCATTACATTCTTGGTCCGAAGCGTATTGATAACTGATGATTTCCCAACATTGGGATATCCAACAAATCCCACTGATATAGCTTGCTTATCATTTTTTAGACGAGCAAATTGTCTCAGCACTGAGAGAAGAGAACCCTAAAAGTAACAGAGAACCAAAAAAGAAGCATCAGCACGCATGCGCACAAAATTATACAGTTAAGTAAGAGGATTCCAAAGAGAATGTTGAATGGGAATATGATGGTAAATGTTGTTTCGGTGGCATGTTACTGATATAGATTTTCCTTATCATTTTTCCTTCTTCGCCCCGTAACTAACTAAGGAACATTTGCTTGAAAACTTGTATCTTTCATGTTTATCACTTCAGAACCAAAAAAAAAAAATCTATACAGGAAGAAGAGATTTATAAAAGGATGATCACTTCCGAGTTCCCATCTATCCTGCTGTTCAATTTAGGTAATGACATGAAGTAAGCCTTGGGGTAATCAAGTATTGTGTTCAAATTGTATGTCTACATGGCATAATTACACCCAGGGACGGAGGGAGGGGGGGGCTGGTGGGTGCCACCGCCCCCCCTCAAATTTTCAAATTTTCAATTTTGCCTATGAAATTTTGTAATTTTGTGATTTCCCCCCCCCCCCCCCCCCCCCCCTCAAAATTTGAACTTTCACTTTTACCTACAACATTAACATTTGTAATTTTGCCCCCTCGAAAATGACAAAATAATCTTTCTATCAATTGATTTAACCAAACATCATATAAGTAGTAGTGAAATTAAAGTTATTTTTCTATGATATTATATACCAAATGGATCTTTCCAGTCTAGCTCTAGAAATGATAAATTACTAATCACATTGTTGCATTCTATAATAAATAAGAACAATTTTTATTTTATCCAATTTGCACATGAATTTGATTTCGCCCCTAGTCAAAAATTGCAAACTTAATTTACATACCTAATAAACTAAAGAATAACCTATGTACATAGTAATTTGTAAAGTAGTTAACTTACTTTTAAACTCAAATGGACTACAACTATATACGACCCATATATCTAACTATCAAGCTAAATTGTAGTTTCACTTTTGTATATATCCATTATTAACAACAGTCCAATAAATTTGAGTTAGAAGTTATGATTTTAAATTTTTTCCTTTAACTTTCCCCTCCAAAAGTGTGCTTACTAAACTAATCCTCAATTTTTTTGCATACATATAGCGTACCGTACCGCGGGGGGCGCACCCCCCATACATTCTTTCGCTACCGGGTAAATGAAACTCAAAAAAATCTCGCCCCCCCTCACCGTAATTCCTGCCTCCGTCCCTGATTACACCCTATTACTGATTTACCGCTAACTTAAATTGATGATTCATCTGCATTAGATTTTCACTGGACATTCAACCTGAGGAATCAATAGCATACCTTGCCGAATGATTTGTTTATGCTTGCATGAAAAGCAAGAGTAGGGTAATCCTTGGAGAGAGTTCTAAGCCATCCTTTTGTTGCCCAAGCTGGAACTAAATCACACTGCAGAGGGAGGGAGAGGATAATGATTCGAAAAGAGGCTCACTTAAGAATGAATGCTCTCACCTATAACCAAACATCTAAAAGGTACCAACCTTGTTTAATAGAAAGATCATATGCTTATGCTTACAATGCTCCTTTAAATGCCTCTCCAAATGGTAGCATCTAGTACCTTGTGGATCTCTGGCATCTAACACCTGCCATTCAAAAATGAGCGCCAACTAAATCATATTGCCAAAGATACAGAAACAATAGTCGGTCATGTCAAATGACAACATATTACTTTGTGCAGAAACTAAAATAACAAAAATATTTACCAATGAACATAAAAACAATATTAAAGGACACTCATCCAGGCAGTTGTGTCGCAGTTTTAGATTATTATTTTTTTTTCATTTTTTTGCTAAGAGACAGTTTTTCAGTTTCTTGGAGAAAGTGGACAATGAAGCCTGTGCAATCCACTGTACATCATGAATATAAGAGATCCAAGCTAGACAAGAGATTTAGTCATGAACTCATGATGATTATTTCATTAAATTTTATTCATCCAAGTTAACTGGTCGGGAATTCTAATTGCCAGCTGAGATCAGAAAAAATTCTTGAAAATTCACAACAGTAGCAAACTCCTCATACAACTTCTTGAATTATAAACTACCCCGAACCACTATACTTGTTGATAGATCACTCCAGACAAAAAGCACTGTCACGTGCTAAACATTTCAAACAACCATTACTGTGGGAGGATAAATAGTAACAGCCAATATTCTTTGCTTCCCTACCTGGACAACAACATCCGAAGAGTCGATCACTTTGTAGAGCTCTCCCCATATGCGCTTACTTTGACCTTTTTCAAACATTGTGTGCCGTACAAGATCTCTGAACCCATCTTCACCTCCTTCAGCAGATGTACCAGCGCCATGTTTCTCTACAAAGGCATCTGCAAAAAGTAGACTTGAAACATGACTTATTGCACTTTAAACACAATTATCATACCTAGTAGCTATAAGTATATCCAAAGTCAAAGGACGCTATTTGATTTACCATAACAGCACAGGAACATTGCTCACCTTGAGAACCATCAGCCCTCTTTAGTAACGATTCATAATCAGATGCTATCAGCTTTGGACGCTTCCTCTTGGTCTTAGGACCAAAAGCATCAGAGAAAGGCTCTGTGTCGAGAAGATGGACTCTCGCTTGCTTAAAACACATTCAAAATAAAAGAACAAAATCAGCAAGCAAATTGGTGCAATCAATATAATGTCTTGCACATGTAACTAATATTTTCGTCATAATATTATTAGGATCCACGTGGACTGCTTCATACCTTTTGATGATCATTCAAGAGGGACATAGGTAGCTTTCTGTCCTTCAAAATGACATTGTAGTTGCTTGAAAGACGAGTTGAAAGCTCCTCTCTGAAAAATTCAAGCTCTTTCTGATTTACAACACGAGTGTTTCCTATGAAAAAAATGAATAAAAAAAATTAAGTATCAATTTCTTTTTTACTCAAATCAACAGGCGTCAAGTCTAATGTAAATTACAATAACCACATACATCCAGATAGCATCTCACGGCTTATGAACAAAGAGTGCACAATGATTTGTAAGTCTACACAATTACGAGAATCCATTCTGTTTCGATAGAGGTGCGAGCAAGGGTTGGGGACAATGAAGTAGGTGAAAAGTGATTGGATTTTCACAAGCTGTTCCAGCCACTTCTGGATGTAATTTCAAGAGTCGAATCCCAGTCACAAAAAAATTAAAAAAATAAAAAACAAAGGGCTTAAACATAAAAGCATAAGATTCTGTTACAGGTTAATTACATGCACCATATTCTGCTTGCGCAATTATGGTTTCGCATTCATTTTCACACACTCCCCAGAAGCTTCCAAAAGTGGTTCTTCAACCATATTATTCTGGAGATCTCAATCACTACAGCTTCTTTTTTATGACAAACAGCTTTCAGACTAGGTGTCTAGACATGCTCTCCTTGATTCAACTTATATCTCATACTGCTGTGTGCTCATTAATACAAAATTGTATTCTAAATCATCATATGGTTCCTACAACATAACGAGTCGGCTTATAAAATTAGAAGCTACGAATACAATCACACGAGTATATCACTAAGCATAAGTCAAGCATACTGAACTTATCCGTCATTCTTTTACAACTTATGCAAAATACATGTATATATAGCTTATATATAACATATATATACAGTTAATGATTATAAAAAACCAATTTCACCCAGAACTTGCACATAGCACACCGAAGTCCAGTCCCAAGTGGCCATATCCCATGCCAAACCATTTAATTTCAACAAATTTAACAAAATACATCATACCGTGGGAGGCGAAAACAAAAATTAATAACTAAACTGAGTGCAACAAAACGTACCAAACCAACGGCGATCAGGCATAATCCGAGTGGAGGGCAAATCCTTCGACTGCAAATCATGCTTTAAAATTCTCCCCGCGGCGTTGCGAGTTGGCCTCGTGTTGTACATTTTGAGCCGCCGTACAGTGGCGGCGCTCCGTCCATTGTCGGATTTGGTGGCTTTGGCGTTGTTTCTGTTGACATCGAGCGAATGTTTCGGCTTCCCTGAAACGTTCACTGACCTCTCTTTCTTCTTCACCATTTTTGTTCAAATTAACTCTTAACAGAAAGGTGAGCAGAAAGAGTAGATAGTGTGAGATGAAACCTAGGGTTTGAAAGGAATGGCTGACGGTTGCCGAAACCGTATTTGTATATGTTTATCAAGATAATTAATAGTTAATTAAAGCAAAAATATTATATTAGTATTTTTTTAATTCTAGACGAATGGGATACTCGGGCTAGACCCTATAAGACTCTAAATAAGGAGAGAAATATTACAATTTGTGACAATCTGAAATTGAACTTAGGACGTCCTACGTAAAAATGGAAGCTAACAAGCTTTGGGCATGGTTCTAAATTTCTTTACATTTGCGCTGAAACGTTGAAAAAGTTTCTATTTATCAGCTTATGGAAAAGAAACAATGAAGTAATTTCAAACTTACATTCTCAATATTTTCATGGTTTTAATGGAGAATCCCAATGTTTGTTTCCATAGTTGCTATGAAAACTTTTCGAAAAGAGTTGTTGCTCTATTGCCCAAGATAATATAGTTTTCAAATTTATGAAATTTAGGTTAAAGAAAATTAAAAAAAGAGAAGAAAAGAGTAATCAATCTAATAATCTACCAAATTAAGTCCTAAATAGAATGAAACAAGTCATTTAGATAATGAATCCAATCGTACGAGAATTTTATTTTATCGGCAAATACACACACAACAAACCAGAAAAAATTAAGGATATTGGAGATGATAATTTTTCTTATGACCTTAGAAATGATGGTGATTATGATAATACGGGTTATTTGAACAAAAGAAAGAATGTGTAAATGAAGATCATGGAACCTCTTTGGTAGTCCCAAGTGGCATACGAAAGGGTCTAGAAGGGGGGGTTGAATAGACCCTAAAGTCTTTTTCGACTTCTAAAAATCTTCCGTATCACTTTTGAAATATTTGAACGCTTGAGAAAAGACAACTTAGACTTAATGATTTCAACGATTACCAAAGTAGGGTAACGTTTCAATCACTTAATCAGGGTTAGCACAACGGAAATATTTTTATAGCATAGCGTTCGTTTTAACCAATTAGTCGCTTATTAGTTTTAAATGTCTTTTCTAGATATAATATGACAGTGTAATGTAAGGCAATAAAACAGTAAATGACACAAAATATTTGTAAGGTTCGTTGGGTGGTGTAATCCCAACTACGTCCTTCTTCTCCTTTTCACTCGGAGGAAATCCACTAAAATGATTATCAAAGAATCACACAGAATCTTCTACAAATTAGGGAGAGAGGTGAAGACGATCTCGAGCTCCTTGATCACACAGATTTCAGCTCCAATAAAGATCTTCTCCAAGATGGCCTTGAGCTCCTTGATCACACAGACTTCAGCTCCAATAAAGACCTTTCTTCAACAAGCTTCTCGTACTCAAAAATACTGCTTTTGGAAGTCAACAATCTTTCTCACTCAGATGAAAGGTGTTGAGGGTTTATTGTAATAGGTTTGTTTGATGTTGGGAAGTTCAAACAATTTGGGATATCTCAATAATAGTGTGGGGTTCTTCTTGAAAGATGTTTGAGATATCGGGTGACTGTCTGGAATGTATTTGAGAAGCTTGATGGATTTTAGCTATGGAGTTTGCAAGCTTTTCTCTCAAATTAATTCTTAGCTCTCTTTCACATTTTCATCTTTTTCACACACTCACACAGAGATAGCTGAAGGGTACTATTTATAGAGAATTTTGGGATTTGTCCGTTGGACACAAGTCAGGCGCATGTACCTCACGCGGAGCTTCAAATAGTCCCTTTTTTGACATTCCTTAATTTCTGCTGATTCCGATTGGACATGAGCAAGTTTGAATTCTGAAAAGCTGACAACCTAGTCAACAAAGGTGGCTTGCCCATGTTATAGTGCTCATACTTTAATGTACTTTATCCAACTTTTAATGCATCTTGTCTTTATTTTCGTTGGAAATAATTGCTTGAATAGTAGCACTATTCACAAGACGCCGGGACTGTTCACATGAATAGTATAACTATTCAGCTGGCGCTTTGAATAGTGTTCATCTGAATAGTAACGTTTGAAATTTTGAGCGCTTGAACACTGTTCGCCTGAATAGTGACGCTTGAAACTTGAGCGCTTGAACACTGTTTGCCTGAATAGTGACGCTTGAAACTTGAGCGCTTGAACACTGTTCACTTGAATAGTGATGCTTGGAACTTTGAGCACTTGAATACTGTCCACTTGAATAGTAAGCGCTTGACGCTTAAGTCGCTGGACGCTTAAGCGCTTGAATAGTAATGCGTGAATAGTAACGTTTGAAGCTTAAGTCGCTGGACGCTTGAGCGCTTGAAAAGTAATGCGTGAATAGTAACGCTTGAAGCAAATCTTTATCTTCTCTTGACTTCAGACGCTGATCTTCAACTTCATCCTTGATAGACTCACTCAGAATTCTATCAGTGACTTGGTATTAAATACTTAGTCTAAAATCTATAAAGATAAAGATTACAAGCCTAACAAAATAAGTAAACTTTCAAACGCTTATACAATATTTCTATGAAAACATAAACTTACATTCTTTTGGGGTCTAACATGAAATCCTATCTTGTCTTCATCAAAACATCTAACATGAAATTCCTAACACTCTTCACAAGAATATCATGCTCGAACAGTCAACCAAACATTTATTTTACGGAGGAGCAATTTTTTTATTATGCGATTCATGGTGACTCAGTCAAAATGTGAATACCACACTTATTATTTTATTTTTTTGTAATTTGCAGATGTATTTGAAACCATATTATCATTGGCAATTGAGCGTTAAATCCCCAATTCCTTTTACAATTCATGAATCAGTCCTCATCCTTGTTTTTCAACTCTGCACTCCCCAATTCATATTGCATCTTTGGATTAGCTTCCTACCCACCTGAAAGGTCTAAAATACCCCCATCTTTTGCTATTTTCAATCTATTTTCACTCCCACCAGATCATGTGTTAACTAAGTCACCCACCCTGCACCCCCAAAATTCAATTCACCCTTCGCCCTATCTACATTTGTCCATCGACCACCAAACCGATTACCCACGTTTAGCCATCGCCATGAGAAGAATTTGAGTCAATTCCAATCTTTTAAGCATACTCAACCACCAAACCGATTGCCCACTTTCAGCATATTGATTCTTTTTTCTTGATAATTGACATCTACCTGACGACCACCACCACCACCACAAGTAGCGATGCAAATGGATACAACTGCGCAAACAAGTGAATTTCAGATATTAGGAATATGCGTATACGACGATGAGCTTGATGTGATTTCAATTTTTAAGGAGACTACTCTGATGGGTGTTTTCACTGTTCTTGCAAGAAAGTGGCCTGAAATGAAATTAAGATGTATTCAATTGCTATACTTTGCTCCTCCTTACAAATTATATGCAACTTTAAAAGGGGATGAGGACGTCCTCAATATGTGTCGGCTGCACAAATGCCTGGAACTGCGGATCGTTGACATGATGGCAGTTCCCAATAGCAAGCCAATTGAAAGTCGAGGCCAAAAGAGCTATACTGACAGGTAATACTTTGTGGCCTTTACCTTGGGGAACGCTAGCTCTTTTTTTGTTTGCTATGAGAAGAAAAAAGCTCATTTAGTAGTATTACTGAAGTTATAAATTACTGCATTAATCATTGAAATTACGTATAAGTATGGCTTATGAATACTTGGCAATTACCTTATGTATCTAGACACAAATATTGTGTTTGAAACACAAAGTACATATGCTCAGCACTAAAGATAGTTCACATCTGAATTAGGAATACGTTTGAAAAACTAACATGTAGCTATACATGGTACTGCATTTATGAAGTAAAAATACGTCTACTTTGCACTTTCGTACGCCACTTATGTAATAGGAATACTGCACATGTATGTTTCTATATTGCGTTTGTTCAATACAGTACCTCGGATGCAAATTATTAGGACAAACATTAGGGTGGTGTTGTACAACTTTAATTTACCTTTACTTCTTACTAACAATCATCTTTCTCGTTGTTTTCACTCTTTACATGTAGAAAGAGGACCCAAGAAACGCTGAGCGATGGAGGAATATCAAAACGGTCATGTGGACAAACTATCTGCTAGAAAATGAGAGAGGCCAATTCGAAGGGTTGGTGTAATATTATGATTTGTACTATGGTTGCGTTGTACTATCTTGTTTCGCTTGTATTACCAAAAACATTAAGTTTGTTGGCTTGTAATAAATACTTTGGTGGATCATTTTGTTGGAGATCCACCAGGTGTTGCACAAAATCTATGATTATGTGTTTCATTGACATTCCATATAAAGATATTGTACTAAAAAGTAACCATAAAATCATAAATAACAATATGAATGCAAGTCAACTGACGTATTATTTTCCATCAATCGACGTATAGGTACACTTGATATGACGTATTAATACATAATATCGACGTATGCTTTTCTTTCAAATTGACCTATAGGTACACTTGATATGAGGTATTGATAAATTATATCGATGTATGGATATCTATCAATTGACGTATAGGTACAGTTGATATGACATACTAGTACATTCAAATTGACGTATGAATGGAAGTCAATTGACGTATTATTTTCCATCAATCAACATATATGTACACTTGATATGACGTATTAATACATAATATTGATGTATGTTTTTCTTTCAATTGACGTATAGGTACAATTGATATGACGTATTAATAAATTATATCGACGTATGGATGTCTATTAATTGATGTATAGGTACATTTGATATGACGTACTAGTACATTCAAATTGACGTATGAATGCAAGTCAATTGATGTATTATTTTCCATCAATCGACGTATAGGTGCACTTAATATGACGTATTAATACATTCAAATTGAAGTGTGGATGTATATCAATTGACATAATAATACGTTAATATGACGTATTAGTACATTCAAACTAACGTATAATGCAAGTCAATTGACGTATTATTTTCCATCAATCGACGTATAGATACACTTGGTATGACGTATTAATACATAATATCGACGTATGGATGTCTATCAATTGACGCATAGGTATACTTGATATGGTGTACTAGTACATTCAAATTGACGTATGAATGCAAGTCAATTGACGTATTATTTTCCATCAATCGACGTATAGGTTCACTTGGTATGACGTATTAATACTTAATATTATCGTATGGATGTCTATCAATTGACGTAAAGGTACACTTGATATGACGTACTAGTACATTCAAATTGACATATGAATGCAAGTCAATTGACGTATTATTTTTCATCAATCGACGTATAGGTACACTTGATATGACGTGTTAATACATTTTCTTGGAGATCCACCAGGTGTTGCACAAAATCTATGATCATGTGTTTCATTGACATTACATTTGAAGATATTGTACTAACAAGTAACCATAAAATCATAAATAATAATTTATATTAATATTAAATAGTATACCCCTTCATTACATTGTCATTGTTAATTAAAAACAAAAATCCTAATATGTAGCCAGCGGTCATAACCTTAAACCTATTCAGAGTCACTACCATTAATCATCACACCATTATCCATCACACCATTTTCCACCACACCATTCTCCACCACACCATTTTGCATAGGGTCTTGATGTTCTTCATTATCTCCATTCTCCATACGGTCATTCTATCCATTCTCCATAGGGTCTTGATTGTCATTCTTCATAAGGTCTTGATCGTCATTCTCCAGCCCTACATATGGTTGTGGTGCAGGCCATACATCTGGCTCAGGGATGAAGTTCTCGTCAAATAAGACCTTAATCTTTTCCCAGTATACTTCCCCTTCGTACTGGTACTGAGCAACATTTGGGTTATTCTGCATAGACAATAAGAAATACAAATCAATACAATGATATGAAATCACTATAAAATTATCATAAAAAGATACCATTTATGACACCCAACAGTAAAAACGATACATATAGATATGTGTTACAAAAAACACTAATATCCCTTACGATGTTGGTGTCTGGATCCCACTCAACTTCGGGTTCCAGAAGAGCACTAAACACTTCGTGTCGGTTACGTATCTCTTGAAATCTCTGCTCGACTTCATCATCTGTGAACCTACGTGTTGGCCAGGCCCAGTTCATTTTTGAGGTTACATCAGACCAAAACCCGCGACGGATAGAATCTATAACAGACCTCTCCCAGACATCAGTAGTAGGATCATCTTCCTTCGGAACAACAAACATATCAAATCGCCGAAGTATGTCCAGGAGTCTCAACACAATGGTGTCGGACCAAAAGTTCGATAGTCATGCTCCATTTTTTAATTCTTTTTGAGGTGGTGAAAAAAATCTGGGAAAGCGCAAGATATTTAAAAAGAAGTGGGAGTGATGAAAGGTTGTGAAGCCTGTTCGCTTAACATGGCGTCCATTCATCTTCTTGAAGAAAACTTGTGAAATTCTGATGTTTGGTGAGGAGTGAGAAAGGAGCATGTTGTCTCCTTCTGTTGGTTCCAAGTCGCATACGAAAGGGTCTAAAAAGGGGGGGGGATGGGGTTGAATAGGCCCTGAAGTCTTTTTCGACTTCAAAAATATTCATATTAAAATTGATTGGACGCTTGAAATTGTAGGCGCTTGACTGAGCGTCTAGTGAAGACTATTTTTAGAAAGTTAACTTAGATTTCAAGATTTGAATACTATAACCAGATAGGTTTAAGCGTTCAGTTCTTTGATCAGTATTAGCACAATGGAATGATTTTAGAGTATTCTCTTTTTGAAAGCTTTAGCATCACAGAAAGTATTTTAGTTACTTAGCATTTGATTGAGTTTTACTTAACAGATTTATGCAATAATATGATGATATAAAAATTGACTGTAAAGTAAGAAACACAATATTTGTAAGGTTCATTAGGTGGTGTAATCCCAACTACGTCTTTCTTCTCCTCGAACACTTGGAGGCAATACACTAAAATAATTCTTAAAGAATCACACAGAATCTTCTACAAATTAGGGAGAGATGGATATCGATAACTTGAGCTCCTTGATCACACAGATTTGTGCTCCAAGGCACTTCTATCCCCTTGCTTCTTTCACTCAGAAATAGTGCGAGTATCCAACTTCGACTTCACACAGATCGCAAGGCTTGGATGAGATTTTTCTAAAGGTTTGTTTGATTTTGATAAAGTTCAAACAACTTGGTAATATCTCAATAGTAATGTAGATTTCTCCGAAAAGAATGTTTAAGATATTGGTTGACTGTCTCAGGAATTTTGAAAAAAGCAAAGAGAATGTTTGCTTGAGAATTCTGGCTTTTCTAAGAATTTAAGGAATGAGGCTTCAATGCAACAACAATTTGGCTTGGAATATGATTGTTGTTTTTGGCTTGTTGTTGAAGTCCTATTTATAGGCAATCTTGGAAAAAGTGTCTGTTTGACACATGCACAGGCGCGTGTCTCTCACTTCCACTAGTGAACAACTTTTGTCTTTTTTCCTGAAAATCTGCTGCACAAAAGTTGGTGCTGCAGTCTATGAGTAGTTGACAGTCCAATAGGGTGGCTTGTCTGTACGTTCGAAAGTGCTTATCACATTTAATGCTCTTATCAGCATTTAATGCATTTGAAATAAATGTCCGTTGGCAATTAATGATCTAGGAATATTTGCATTAAACTCCTTATGGACTTAGAAATAAATTCAGGTGAAATCAGTCACTGATAGACGCTCATTTATCCTTGAATAACTTCTTTCCTATAATCAACGCTTGATGTAGCTTGTCATTTGGACGCTCGGGAATCTTCATCTTCATTCAGACTTCAGGCGCTTGAGTATTCAGACTTAACTACTAATAAACTCACTCAAAAATTATCAGATGCTCAGCCTAAGAATACTTACCCTAATAATCTAGAATAAAATAAAGCAAAGCCTATAAAGTCTACTACAAATCTAAAGCTTATAAAATCAAACTTACATATTTTGGGGTCTAACATAAAATCCTAATTGTCATCATCAAAACGTCTAACAAGAAATTTCCTAACAATTTCGCCCTTTTTGATGATGGCAATACTTACTCTTTTATAGTTCAAGAGTTAGGAAGCCAAAATAAAAGTTAGCTTTGGTTAGATAAGGTAAGTTAAAGTTAGTTAAGCTTCAACGAGATGTTTCAGCTAAAAATGCACTTTATATATATCAATGAGAATACAAGCATTTTACAACTAAAAACAAAAATTACATCAGAGATAAGAATATAGATAATGCAAAGTAAACAGCTGTTCTTAATCTTTTTCTTGAGCGTTGAGTCTTCTGTTTACTTCGGCCCTGATTGCTTCAGAAATATTTTCTTCTAGTCTTATCATGGCGGCCTGTTCTTTATTAATCACTGACTTCTTTTCTTCTTGCTATCTCTTTCTATAAGCTCTTGAACGTATGGAGGGATGAAAGCTCTTGAACTAGAAGCTTTCCTCTTCTCCCATTTTCTTTGTCCTTTCCCTTTATTGCCATCATCAGCCTCCAAAAAGTGCTCTGTTAGTAGGCTGACTTGACTAGCAATTTGAGCAACAGAGGCGGACAAGTCATCAAGGCGCTTGTCAAAATGCTCCTTCATGGCTAACTGATTTGCCATAGTAGCATCATGCAGTTCTTGAAATTCTTTTCAGCATTCACCAACTGCCGCTTGAGAAGCACCTCTCATATGAGCGATTTGAGTGCTCATTGTTAGAAATTTCATGTTAGATGTTTTGATGATGACAAATAGGACTTCCTGTTAGACCCCGAAAACTGAAAGTATAAAAGCTTTCATAGAATATTGTGTATAAGTACCTGAAAGCTTATTTATCTTAGGCTTATAGTTTTTATCTTTGTAGAATTTTAGACTAAGAATGTGATACTAAATCACTAAGGAGAATTTTGGGTGAGTCTACCAAGTGATAAAGTTGAAGATCAAGCGTCTGAAGCTACAGAAGATAAAGATCTCTTAAAGCGTCCGTCAAACGTTTTAGAGACTATTCCAGGTTACAACTCCAGCGCTCAAAATACGAATGGATAACTCAGGCCGAATACTCAACACTAAGTCAATGATGGAATTCTGAGTGAGCCTATCAAAGACAAGATTGAAGAGTAAGCGTCTGAAATAAAGAGAAGAGACTCAGGATCAGTCCAAGCGTCTGTCCAATGCACGAGAAAAACTGTCCTCTTCAGCAGCGTCCAAAAGGCTAAACCAACACGACCTACAAAGAACGTAACCTGAAGATTCAAACCCAAAGCTATCCAAAGACTTAAAGAATGCATGAATCAAACGGACAAATTATTTCCAACGGAAATAAGACAAGATGCATTAAAAGTCGGATAAGTGCTATTAAAATATAAGCACTATAACGTATGGGTAAGCCATTCATTTGACCAAGACTGTCAGAAGTTATGAAACCAAGAACATGCCTAACTAATTAAGTATACCCAAAGTTAGAAATGTCAGAACTCAAGGAATGTTTGGGGAAACGAGATTCCAACCGTGTCAAACGGACAAAAACCACCAATACCTTATAAATAGCCCTTTCAACAAATAAGTCAAAAAAATATAGAGCAAAAACCGTGACATATACAAGAGATATACCTGAATATCCTAGTGTGAATAACAGTCACAACCTCTTGTATATAGAAAATTATACAAAAAGACACAAGAAAAGAATACCTACTTTGTTGAAAGAAAAGCTTACAAAAATCCATAGCCAAATATCCGTATAAGCTTTTCACAAATATTCCAGAGACAGTCAACTATATCTCAAACCCCTTTTTGAAGACCCTACATTACTATTGAGATATCCTCAAGTTGTTTGAACTTCCCAAAACCAAACAAAGCCATTACAAAACCTTTCAACATCTTTCGTCTGAGTGAGAAAGTGTGTTGACTTGCAAGCGCCATTTTTGTGTAAAAGAAGCTTGTGGAAGAAGATCTCTATTGGAGCTGAAATCTGTGTGACCAAGGAGTTCCGGGATCAAGTGTAACTTGCATTATTTCTGGGTGAAAGAAGCAAGGGAATAGAAGGTCTTTAGTGGAGCTGAAATCTGTGTGACCAAGGAGTTCCAAGATCATATCCAACCTCTCTCTATTTTGTAGAAGTCTCTGTGTGACTCTTCGATAATCATCATAGTGGAAAACCTCTCTGATAAAGGGAGAAGAAGGACGTAGCTGGGATTACATCACCCAGTGAACCTTACAAATATCTTGTGTCATTTACTGTTTTGTTGTCTTACATTATACTGTCATATTATATCTTGAAAAGGCATTTAAACTAATAAGCGACTAATTGGTTAAAACGAACGCTAAGCTATAAAAACATTTCCGCTGTGCTAACCCTGATTTAGTGACTAAACTCTGCCCTACTTTGGTAAGTGTTGAAATCACCGAATCTAAGTTAACTTTTCTCAAGCGCCTGAAACTAGCGCTTAAGTCATCATCCCTCAAGCGCCGCACCCAGCGCTTAAAGCTTTCCGAGCGTTCAAATACCTCACAGTAATACGAAAGTTTTTAGAAGTCGAAAAAGACTTCAGGGTCTATTCAACCCCCCCCCTTCTAGACCCTTTCGTATACCACTTGGGACCAACACTCATATTCTAAGACTCGATCTTGGCCAAATCAGTTTTAATCCAGTGGAGGGCTTTTTCATTTTGAGTAGCATGATTACTCACTTCCTTCAATATTGATTTTAGGAGCAGCCCAAAAGTCTAACTCACATTCGAAAAAACCGCTTGAGGAGCCGATCGCTTAAATCTGGATGTATGCTTGAGTGAGTCAAAAGATACTTGATGTCCTGGATCGAATACTGTGCCTCGTGCTTCGATTGGAAGATCTTCAGCAACATCAGAATCAACAAGTTGAGGAACGTCAGGATTATCCTCTGGTGGAGACGCTTGAACAGGTTCTTCAGCAGACGCTGGAGCAGACTCTTCAATTAATTTCACAGGCATTTTTTCAAGCGCTTATTCCTCTTGGAGAAAGTCAATGAATTGGAAATTCCGCCTGGCTATATCTTCATAAAAATCTGAAGCAGCTTCCAGAAGTTCATTCAGTCTTAAGCGAGAGATGTAAGTCCCTTGAATGAAGGTGCGGAGAGGACTGTCTCGGGCTCGGACATACATTGGAACCATAATGTCCAACATATGATTTGGAAAGATCCTTGACTGTGGTCTTGGAATGAGAAACAATGTATCTAGTCAGTAATGCAAGGAAAATCCAATAATCCTATCCGTAGGAAGACGCTGAGACTTATGAGCTTCAGGCACGTACATGCGGCAGTATTCTTTCAAATAAGAATACACCTCTCGAGCTATGCCTTAATTTCGTTCAAGTAATGAGAGAACATAGACATAATGGTCGCTTACTTCCTGTCTAATAGATGGTAGAAGTGGATAACCATGGAAGTTGCGAATCCTCGAGCCATTGGGCTTCGGCAGATTTTCTGTGAAGATCTTGTCAAAATGGGGAATGGGGGCTATGATCTTCATCATCAATCTAAAGTTGTCATCACAATGGCTCGGAGAGAAGTTCAAGCAAAATGCTGGAGAGCTGCCACTGGTAGACGCTTGAGCGTTGAAGCGAAGAGGGGTGATTGAAAGTCTATACAGCGTTTGACGCGGACACTGCTCTATCTGTTGACGAACTAGGGATAGCTTGGCAACAGGCCCAACTCACTCTTGACACTTATTGAGGCAATACTTGGCGAACTGACGCTTCTTGTCATGCATGCCTATGCCAAACAGATGGGGAGCTTTGACCAACTCTTGAAATGAGAATTGATGGCCAACGTACGCTTCACACCAGTTTACTTCATTTATGCAGTAGTCAACACCTGCATTGACCAAAGCGCGGATGCCCTCATGGATTCAAAGCGGTATTTGTCAGTTTGATAGTTGGCGTTCCAAACACTATTAAAATACGCATCAGTCTCTGCTTGAATCACATCCGTGAGAGACGCTGGATGCTCAACGGCATGAACTCTTTTATTCATCCAGAGACGAAGAGGATGAGCAGAATTCTTGTTTTCAGCACTGTTGGCTATATGAGGAAAGTGTGTATAGCCTTCTCTGTTAAGGAGTTCCTCTGTTGGGTTGAGGAATTTAACAGGAATACGCTCATAGAATCTTATGTTGAAGTCTCTTGGAGCAAAACCAGTTGGTTTGATGTGCCCCATGTCTCGATAATAACCCAATTCGATATAAGCTCTGGGAGTTCTACCACTTTTCCTTTGTTCCTCGAGAGCAAAAGAGGCAGGAATTTGACCCGGAGTTTTACCAAGTTCGACAGCCAGATATTATGCTTTTTTGACTTTGGTCAACTATGTGTCAAATAAGGTGTCGCGGATGGTCCGATCAATATCAATCAGTGAGGCTACTTTATTCTCAGCAATGATGTATCGTTCTTCATTGTAGCCTGCTGGGATGAAATCTTCTTCGAGAACTGGAGGCATGTAATTGATCGAATGATGAATTATCTTCAGTGGGTCCAGCTTGAAGAAGTGTCTGGGTACTGTAATGTCTTCAGCAACGCTCTGACCTTCTGAGCGTGCCTCTGTTATGACCGGTAAGGGAGATGGTGATTGAACCTCTTTGATATCAGGTTCCTCAATGTCAATTGCAGCAACTTAGGCGGCAACATCTTGAGCAATAGCCACGACGTCTGCCATCTCAACATCCAGATGGACATCGATTGATGCTTCAGCAGTAGTTGGAACAATAGCTGTAGCACAAGAACTATCCTCTATAAGAGCAGGATCTTCTACAAATGTAGGGGAAAAAATGCTGCGGGAAGAAATAAACTTACCCTGAGAACTTGTCTTAATAGAAACTTCTTGAGCGCTTGGCTTGACGGTCTCAGGCTCTTCAGGAACAGGAGCAGCTTGACACTTACTTGTCCTGGAACGCTTGAAGATTTTCTTAACATTGACTCCTTCAACGAGCTTCAGCGTTTGGGCGGAAGGAGCAGCTATTGGTTCCTCAAAGTCAATCTGTTTGATGATGCCCTCCAACTTCCTCCTCCTAACCAAAGGAATCTTGTCCTCCTTATTTTCATCGATTTTCTCAGCATCCTAGTGTTGGGTTGACTCATTCCCTCGGGTGACTCGTGGCAGCGGAAGTTAAAATTTTACATAAGTAAACGTACAACCACCCGAAAACAGGAATATGGATTGGTTCGATCGAATTTACAGGGAGGTAAACGAAATTATATCTTTCGAAAATTTCGTTATCACCTCGAGCTTTGGATCACAGCAACCCTGTGGTGCAAATCCACACAATTTCTCTTGGGTGAGAAATTGCCCGTCGTCTTTTCGTATCTTTCGATTTAGAGTGCTCCAAGCGTCGCACCTCTAAGATGTATCCACACCTCGTTCAAGTCACCAATTGTTTTGCCTTGCGTGCTAGACAACAAAACAATTCTAAGCTTGCCTTAGGCTTGAATATGTGAAGGGTAGGAATATTTCTAAGTCGTTTAATTCAACACATGAATAGAACGACATCTTGTTGGAAAAAGGAGAAAAGGTGGCCGATTTTTGAGTGCTTGGAGGGGCGAAATTTTTTAGTAAAAATACATCATACTTTTAGTCTTCTTCATCTCTTATTTATAGGTGAAGATTACCTAGAGTCCAATTAGGAAAAGGAAACTTCCTTTCTCCTAAACTCTCTAGTAATCTTTATCCTATGAAGACTTGGAGAAGGGGAAAACTCTTTTCCTCCTCCACCACATGTAAAATCGCCCCCTCCCTTATTCCAAGACATAAAAATCGGTCAACTCAAGAATTGGGCTCTAGGATTTAATTTTGACTTCTCAATTTAATTATAGGCTTAACCCATCAATTAAATACAAGTCTAATTAAATCCAACCAATTTAATTTCCAACATATTATTTATTTAACTTGGGCTTTACCCAATTAAATAAAATACTTGGACTCTACTAGGTCCATTAATTTAATTAATTCTACAAGATTAATTAAAAGAGTAAAATTAATTGAATCCTTCAATTAATTTATATTCCACATTAGGAAAGTACTACACTTTCCCAATTTCCTCAATTTCCTCGAAATTGATTAATCACATCTTATTCAAACAATGACTCTCTCGAGTAAGTGTGTGATCCTTTAGGCTCGTTTCTATCTAATAGTAAGTACACCTTCCCACAGTGCTAGTGTACCTTCCTAAAATGAAAAGTACTAGATTAAATCAATCCTTTGATTTAATCAAGTCTCAAATTAGTCACCAAGTTGATTCTCGGCACTTACAAATTGCGGTTGCCCACCTAGCATAGAGTCCTAAAGACCTAGATAAAATGAAAGTAAAGATACGCCTTTTTGCGATCTTGATCCTCGCATAAGTAAGATCCCTCTACCTAATCTCCCGATTGAATCTAGAGCAGTGGCTAAGGTCGAAGCTCTATTAATTCAATCCTATGTTTCCCACATTATGTGAAATCGACTTCGACTATCTAAACGAGGAAACCCCACGCCTCTTTAGATATCATACTTAGGCCGAAGATTCCTTAAGTCGATTCACTATGTAACCATAGGAGATTAACCGACAGGCTAATGTCAGAGATAGATTCCTTTTGATTCTCACGTGCCTTACCACGTAAGACGCATATGTCTGAGTTTGCCCATATTCGATCATCTAAAGTGATCATGTAACAAATCAAGAACACGTGCGGTTACGCATAAGACATCCAATGGAATCTTAGGTCCATAAGGATTACTCTTATACTACAAGACCACTGGAAGTTCCACATTCGACTGGGAATCCATTTTTAGAAACTTCCATGGGGTTGTTCAGTTCGCCCATTACCAGAATGGCAACCCTCATATATGCATTGGCTTTCACCGTGCCAGTATCTATGGAACGAGATACACTTCTCCCAGAGTATGCATCATATGAGCAAGTCTTTTGGGTTGCATCGATATCCCTTTATCTCGATGAACCCTTTTACGACTTGGAACATTTGTTTAAAGATCACAGCCTTCGAGACATATTCCATCATTGCCACACCCAATGTGCAATGATGTCCCACAGCTATGTGTGATCCTTCGGGACTTTATTCTAAGCCAAAGTAAAAAACTAATTTAAGAATAAAGACATGCCATACTTATAAAAGATATTGACTTTATTTATAAGAAAACGATTGTTCAACTCTAGAGTTACTATTACATAGAATGGCGCCCAATAATTGGTGCGCCGGGCACTAACTCTAACACCTAGTGAGGAGAGGGAATAGCTTGAGTCTTGGGCTTTTTGGGAGCCTTCTTCTTTGTAACAGTCGGACGCTTCGCGGCTTTCACTTGAGCTGCATGCTCAACTTCTTCATCTGACGCTTCGCATACGACTAGGCACTCAGACAAAGGTCTTGCGGCACCTCCAACTCTGGGTGGGTGAAAGAGATTGCTGATGATTCTCTTCCCATAGAACTTTGACTTTGCAAGAGTAGTCCCAACAGAACTAACACATTATGCTCTGAAGAGTAGGTCGCTGAGAATTAGGCCATATGGTTTGTTCAAGGCGCTCAAGAAGTCTCTGAATCTGCTGAATACATACTCACTCCAATTGATCTTGATATTTAGGAGTATAGCAGTCATCATCTGGAATTGCATTAGGTTCACTTTGTCAAAAGTACCCACTCTGCATTCAATAAACTTGCTACAGAAATCAGCCAATAATCTGTATCTGGATACTATATCTTTCTTCTCAAAGTGAGGCTTGTACGGGAAATTATCATAAGCACTAATCTTTGTCCAAGCTTCTTTAATTTGTTCTGCAGTAACGGAGTCCAAAGATCCACCTTAATTAGGTAGCTTGAAGTTCTGGGCAATAGAGTCAGCAGAGAGAATGATATATTGGGAGTTCTTCTTGGATAGAGAAAAGAGGCAAGAGATGGACTTCTTGTCCTCTAAAAGTTTAGCATGTCTCCAGAAGAATTCAACTTCATCAGGAAAAAGATAGGAGTATTTGGTTAAGAAGGTCTTCAGCCTAGACTCAGAAATAGAGTCCATGATCTCCGTCAGATCAACCTGAGTTTGTTCGTATAGAAATTTCCAGTCCACAAAAAGGCCCTCAGTGACCTTGATGATAGGCTCAGCAGAAGTATCAGTGGATTTCTTGGGTGCCATTTGAACTTTGTGAAGAAGATGAACTGAGATTGCTTTGAAAGAGAGAGATAGAGTAATTTTGCAGAGAGTAAAAGTGAATAGTTTTTCTGCAAAAATTGTGTTTTAAATGACACAGTAGGATAATTTTGAAACTTGTGTTATCTCATCTCAATAAGATATAGAAACGTGTAAAGTTATTGAATCTCAGTCATGAATATTTTTTACTGCGGACGTGAATTTTGTGCAAGAGAGAGAAGTTACATTTGGTAAATCCCATATATAAATATTTGACGTCCGAGTTAAAATTTTAAAACATTTGAGATTTTCAGAGTGTAATGCATGCGCCTGATGGTATACTGACACGTACACAAACACGTGCTAGCTCTGAACTGTCATTTTGAAAAGTTTTTGATTACCCGCCAGTTTGATGTGATAGAAACGTGTGAATAGAGTCCAAAATAGCCTTTTGAGTCTATCCATTGCTTCAAGAAGCGTGTAAAATTTATGCATGAATTTTATAAATAATTTTATATTAAGAGTTAAATGGAATAAGTTCAACGCTTAACATACCACTTGTAATTGTTCTAAGATTTATGTTGAGCTTGAGATCAAAATCCTTTTTATGTTTGAGCGTCTAACATATTATGCACAAATAATACTAAGCATTTATGCATATGAAAGTTTTTGATCATTGACGCTTACAGATATGTTCAAGTACAATTTTAAGGTTCCCCTTAAATTTGATAACTTGTAACAACTTTTCAAAGATCTTTTGGACATAAATAAATTGGATTCCCCCTAAATTATATGTCTAACAAAATATGATGCTTGATGATTAAGCGTTTAAATCAAGCATACCTAGTTCATTTCTCAAAGTGAGAAAGCGTTGTCCATTGAAAGCTTTGGTGAAGATATCTGTCAGTTGTTTGTCAGTTCCAATAAAGTGCATGAAAATATATTTCTTTTGAACATGGTCACGAAGAAAATGGTATCTAATGTCAATATGTTTGGTTCTGGAATGAAGAACAGGGTTTTGAGTCATGGCTAGGGCGTTTTGGTTATCACAATGAATGGGGGTTGGACCTAGGATTATTCCATAATCTCTAAGTTGTTGCCCCATCCATAACACTTGTGCACAACCACTTCCTGCAGCTATATACTCGACTTCAGCTGTAGAGGTAGCTATCGATTGTTGTTTCTTACTACGCCATGAAACTAACCTATCACCTAGAAATTAACATGTAACACTAGTACCCTTTCGGTCTAATTTGCAACCTGCAAAATCTGCATTTGAGTAGCCAATTAGTTCAAAAGGAGAATCCCTAGGATACCATAAGCCCACATTTTGTGTGCCTTTCAAGTATTTAAGGATCTTCTTGATAGTAATTAAGTGTGACTCTTTTGGATCAGCTTGAAGGCGTGCACACATGCATACCGAAAACATAATGTCAGGTCTACTAGCAGTAAGATAAAGAAGTGATCCAAAGATACCTCTATAGTTAGTGATATCAACCTTCTTCCCATTTTCATCTTTATCTAACTTAAGTGTTTGGCTCATTGGAATTTTTTAAGATGATGCATTTTCTATACCAAATTTCTTAATCATATCACGTGTATATTTAGCTTGGTTAATAAATATGCCATTAGGGAGTTGTTTAACTTGTAATCCTAAGAAGTAAGTTAATTCACCCATCATGCTCATTTCAAATTGTTCTTGCATCATTTTCGAAAATTTCTCACACAGACGCTTATCAGTAGAACCAAATATAATATCATCAATATAAATTTAGACTAAGAGAATATCTTCGTTATTGGTAATTTTAAATAACGTTGTATCAACGCTGCCTTTTGAAAAGCCTTTACCAATAAGAAAAATAGAGAGAGTGTCATACCATGCTCGGGGTGCTTGCTTAAGCCCATAAAGTGCTTTATCTAGCTTGTAAACCATACCCTTACCATGACTGTTGATGAACTCTGGTGGTTGCTCCACATATATATCTTCTTGGAGTTTACCATTCAGGAAGGCACTCTTCACGTCCATCTGATAAACCGTAAACTTGTTGAACGCTGCATACGCTAGAAACATACGGATTGCCTCAAGACGGGCGACAGGAGCATATGTCTCATCAAAATCAATACCCTTTTCTTGGCAATAACCTTGAGCAACAAGTCTGGCCTTGTTCCTTATCACAATGCCATTCTCATCCATCTTGTTTCTATAGACCCAAGTTCCAATAACTCCTTGGTGAGTTGGCCTTAGCACTAATGTCCAAACCTTACTACGCTCAAACTGATTAAGCTCTTCTTGCATGGCGTCAATCCAACTATGATCACATAACGCTTCATCCACTTTCTTAGGTTCCATTTGAGATAGAAAGATTGCGAACATGGCTTCATTAAATGTAGCAGCCCTAGTCCTAATAGGCGTTTCAATATCTCCAATAATCTGCTCATGTGGATGATCACGTAGCCATAGTCTATCAGGCTGGAAAGGGTTAAGTGGTTGACCAGGCTCTTGATTCACTTGCTCAGACGCTTGATTCTCCTCTTGCGTAGGCGCTTCAAGTTCACAGACTCTTCTTTGCTCTTGATGATCACTCTCTTCATGATCATCAGCATGTCTTACATTATTATCTGAAATAACCTCACGAGTAATCTTAGGAGGTGGCACTAAGATCTCATCATCGTCATCACTATCATCATCAATGATAATCTTAGACGTTTGGTGACACAGATCTTCAACTCCTACATCATTCACATTAACCTTACTCGGTTATTGGTTAGCATCATCAAAAATAACATGAATAGATTCCTCAACCTTCGATTTGATCTTATTTAGGATGCGAAAATTCTTTCCATTCTTGGCGGAGCCTAGAAAGATTCCATCATCCGCTTTAGGATCAAATGTCTTTAGGCTTTGGGATCCATTATTATGGATAAAATATTTGGAACCAAAGACGTGAAAGTATGAAATATTTGGCTTACGTCCCTTCCATAGTTCATATAGAGTTTTCCCATGTTGTTTGTTGATCATGCATCGGTTTTGAGTGTAACAAGCAGTGTTGATCGCTTCGGCCCAAAACCTAGGAGCAAGCTTGGATTCTGCTAACATCGTCCTAGCGGCTTCCTTGAGCGTTCTGTTCCAGCGCTCAGCAACACCATTCTATTGGGGAGTTCTGGGAGCTGAATACTCATGATGTATTTCATTCTCTGCACAAAACTTCTCAACAATCTTGTTAGTAAACTCAGTACCGTGATCGCTTCTTATTCTTGCAATCTTAAGATTTTTCAAAGTTTGAAGTTGCCGAATAAGCGTTGTTAACTTGTCACATGTCTCATCTTTAGATGAAAGAAATTCCACTATGTATATCGAGAGAAATCATCTACTATCACCAAAGTATACTTTTTACCGCTCACACTTATCGTTTGAACAGATCCATGTGAAGTAGTTCAAGTATTCTAGATGTAGATAGATGAAGTTTTCTCTTGAAAGATGATTTAACTTGTTTTCCCATTTGACAAGCGTCACAAAGGCGATCCTTGTAAAATGGTCCATTTGGTAATCCCTCTACAAGATTTTGACTTATAAGTTGAGAGAGAATGTCTTAAAGTTGAGGTGATTCATTTTTCTATGCCATAACCAACCCGTTTTAGATTCACTTTTAGCAACAAAACTTGTTGGATTGTTATCAATTGTTGAACCCCAATCTACCAAATATACATTATTTGTTCTTTTACCTTTCAATTTAGTAGATTTAGTCTTAGCGTCATTTATATAGCAACAGTCGCTTGAGAACTTGACTTCAAAGCCTTTATCACAAAATTGACTTATGCTTAATAAATTATGTTTAAGACCCTCAAAAAAATAAACATCACTTATCATGCTGTTCCCCCTATGCACAGTACCTATACCTTTGGTTTTACCTTTGGAGTTGTCACTAAATACAACCTGAGGACCATTGGCAGCTCGATAGTTAGTCAGAAGATCCTTGGAGCCTGTCATGTGCCTTGACGACCCACTATCAATGTACCAAACAGATGTATCGGCTCTAGCTCTAGGTACCTGTAATCAAAAGAGAAGTTCTATTTCTGTTTAGGTACCCATTGTTGCTTGGGTCCTTTAACATTAGTTACATTGTTAGTTTGAATTAGAACTTTAGGAACCCATATTTGCTGAATCTTCATTGCAGGAGGATTAGCCTTCTTGGGTTTCACATTGTGTTGTGTGTGCTTTTTGGGTGTATAATAATATCCTTGATTATAATAGTAATCATAATCATAGTCGTAATCATAATTATCATGGTAGCGATAGTATGATCTAGACCGCTGTGGATATTGACGCTGGTATTTCCAAGGCGTTGGCTTGGGGTGCACTTTTGGTGCTGCACGCTTAGCGCTTGATTCACAATGGTTAGATTTATCCTTGGCTTTTTGAGCGTTTGGATGAACCTTTCTTTGTGAATCTTTTGCTTTTGTCTTTCTCGTGCCTGAGTCAGCTTTGGCTTTCTCATTTGGCCTCGTACCATTGTCACTCGGTTCATTTTGTGTTTGACTTAGTGAGCATTCTTCATCAAATAAAACACCTTTTCATTTGTTGTTCGCCGTAACATTAGATTTGTTTGGTTGTTTACCGAATTTATTGCATCCTAAACCGGTCTTTTCACCAAATAATCTTGTTACCTCAGTCACATTGTCTAGCTTTCTTGACACTTTAGACAATGATGAGACGAGTTGTTCTGATTTAGCAAGTCTAGCAATCAGCTCAGCTTCTCTCTTAACTATTATATCAAGATCACTTTTCAGATTGATTATATCACTTTCAAGTGATTTGTTCTTCTCAATGCATTGTTGCTGAACTTGCAACTCTGCCTTGAGTGTCACATTATCACTTTTGAGTGATGAAATAATATCGAAGTGGTTTTGATATAATTTGGCGGCGTCTTGACAATCTTTATAATACTCTTTGACTTTGTCAAGTAAATCATCGTATGAAAGAGGAAGAGATATTTCAATGTTTACCTCAGGGGACACGTTTCATCATCTCTGGCCATGAGACAAATAAGCGCTGAGTCATCCACTGGCTCATCATCATCATCACTACTTTTCTCTGAAGACTCCAAATCTTCAAGTGTGGACACTTGTTCTGATTCCGCTAGCAAACCTTGTTGACGAAGGTTGCTCCTGAATTGGTTTCTATCCAAGTAATCCTGCCTTGAAGGCTTAGATACGTTTGGATAAGGGCAATTTACCTGGTAGTGCCCTGATATCCTGCAATTGTAACAAAGATTAGTTTTCATCTTTTGTTCATTAGCTAACCTTGCAGTGTGTGGTTTTGAGACCACGGGTGTTGAGAGGTTCTGTTGATTAGACGCTTGGTACTGAATCGGTGCTTAAGGCAAAGGTGTAGAATACTGAGGCGCTTGATACTGTTGTCGTACTGGAGCAGGCGCTTGATATGAACTCTGTCCTTGATGCTTAGGACTGTTTCTTTTCTTTTCATATCTTAAGAACTTTCTAAATCTATTCAAAAGCGCTAGTTCCTCATCCTCACTGATATCTGAAACCTTTTCCTTGTTATCCGATTTACCCTAAATTGATGCTACAAGCGCTCCAGACTCAATTACTGGATTGTTCACAACATCACTCGCTGAATTCAACTTAAACTCGAATGCTTTGAGCTCTGAAATGGCATCTTCTGGAGTTAGAAGATCCAACATATTTGATTATCTCATTGTTGTTGTCTTCATCAAGAATCTACTAGGTAGACCTCTAAAGATCTTAACCACCATTTCTCGGTTTTCTAAATCCATACCCAAAGATGTTAATTCTGTAACAAAAGCTGTAAATCTTATGTCTAATTGCTCTAAAGTCTCATTTGGTAACATCTTAAAACTGATGAATTTTTCTTTAGCAATGGAAAGCTTATTCTCCTTGATCTAAGCTGAACCACCACAAATTATAGCCAACTTATCCCATATTTCCTTAGTAGTGTTACACGACTTAACTTTGTTGAATAAATTGTCATTATCACCAATAGCTGTATATAAAGCATTTCGACCAACGTTGTCCAGATTTGCTCTTCGACGCTCATCAGGGACCATTCTTGTTTTGGTTTCTCAACATAGTCATCTGGGGCTTCTTCAGTGGCTCCAGGTGCTCTGGTGTTAACCTTCAGAATTTGTATTGGTCTATCTAAAATAATATCGCACATTTCGTCATCACATGAGCAAAGATATGTAAAAGCTTTGACCTTCCAGGAATCATAATTTGATTCGGTCAACTTGGGAACTTTAGAAAATGCCATTGAAAAATTAAAAGCAACTAGATTTGAAAAGGATTTAAACAAGCTGTTATGCTTGGAAATTTTAAAATTTCAATTTTAACCGCTCTGATACCACTTGTTGGTCCCAAGTGGCATACGAAATGGTCTAGAAAGGGGGGGGGGGGTTGAATAGACCCTGAAGTCTTTTTCGACTTCAAAAATATTCGTATTAAAATTGATTGGACGCTTGAAATTGTAGGTGTTTGACTGAGCGTCTAGTGAAGACTGTTTTTAGAAAGTTAACTTAAATTTCAAGATTTGAATACTATAACCAGATATGTTTAAGCGTTCAGTTCTTCGATCAGTGTTAGCACATCAGAATGATTTTAGAGTCTTCTCTTTTTGAAAGATTTAGCGTCATAGAAAGCATTTTAGTTGCTTAGCGTTTGATTGAGTTTTACTTAACAGATTTATGCAATAATATGATGTTATGAAAATTGATTGTAAAGTAAGAAACACAATATTTGTAAGGTTCGTTGGGTGGTGTAATCCCAACTATGTTCTTCTTCTCCTCGAACACTTGGTGGCAATCCACTAAAATGATTCTCAAAGAATCACACAGAATCTTCTACAAATTAGGGAGAGATGGATATCGATGACTTGATCTCCTTGATCACACAGATTTTTGCTCCAAGGCACTTCTATCCCCTTGCTTCTTTCACTCAGAAATAGTGCAAGTATCCAACTTCGACTTCACACAGATCGCGAGGCTTGGATGAGGTTTTTCTAAAGGTTTGTTTGATTTTGATAAAGTTCAAACAACTTGGTAATATCTCAATAGTAATGTAGGTTTCTCCGAAAAGAATGTTTGAGATATTGGTTGACTGTCTCAGAAATTTTGAGAAAAGCAAAGAGAATGTTTGCTTGAGAATTCTGGCTTTTCTGAGAATTTAAGGAATGAGACTTCGATGCAACAACAATTTGTCTTGGAACACGATTGTTATTTTTGGCTTGTTGTTGAAATCCTATTTATAGGCAATATTGGAAAAAGTGTCCATTTGACACATTCACAGGTGTGTGTCTCTCACTTCCGCGAGTGAACAACTTTTGTCCTTTTTCCTGAAAATCTGCTGCACAAAAGTTGGTGCTGCAGTCTGTGAATACTTGACAGTCTAATAGGGTGGCTTGTCCTTACGTCCGAAAGAGCTTATCACATGTAATGCTCTTATCAGCATTTAATGCATTTGAAATAAATGTCAGTTGGCAATTAATGATTTAGGAATATTTGCATTAAACTCCTTCTGGACTTAGAAATAAATTCAGGTGAAATCAGTCACTGATAGACGCTCATTCATCCATGAATAACTTCTGTTCTATAATCAACGCTTGATGTAGCTTGTCATTTGGACGCTCGGGAATCTTCATCTTCATTCAGACTTCAGGCGCTTAAGTATTCAGACTTAACTACTGATAAGCACACTCAGAAATTATCAGATGCTCAGCTTAAGAATACTTAGCCTAATAATCTAGAATAAAATAAAGTGAAGCCTATAGAGCCTATTACAAATCTAACTCTTCAAATCTTATAAAATCAAACTTACATATTTTGGGATCTAACATAAAATCCTAATTGTCATCATCAAAACATCTAACAAGAAATTTCCTAACACCTTCTATAATAACGAGGAAGTTCACGTTGGTTTGCGTGAAAAACTATGTCAGTTGGTAAAAAACTACGTCATTTGGTATATACTAATACGTCATTAGACACTTTACATATGTCGTTCTGCCAAAATCTTACGGCGTTCCTTCACAACTAATACATCATTTTCAATGTTGACATATGGTCTTTATATTTATTAATACATTCTTTTATTTGTTACAATACGATATTTCATATGTAATAGTACTTCGATTTTCTGTTGACGTACGTCATTAGAAATGCATAATTTATATATACTAATACGTCAACTTTGTTGACCACATATGTCATTAGACACTTTACATACGTCGTTCCGCCAAAATCTTATGGCGTTCCTTCACCACTAATTGTCATCTTCAATGTTGACATACAACTTTTATATTTATTAATACATATTTTTAAGTTGTTACAATACAATATTTCATATGTAATAGTACTTTGTTTTGCTGTTCAAATACGTCATTTGAAATGTATAATTTATTTATACTAATACGTCAACTTTGTTGACCACGTACGTCATTAGACAATTTACATAAGTCGTTATGCCAAAATCGCACGTCGTTCCTTCACAACTAATACGTCATCTTCAATGTTGACAGACGACCTTTATATTTATTAATACATCATTTTAGTAGTTACAATACATTATTTCATATGTAATAGTACTTCGTTTTGCTGTTGAAATACGTCATTTGAAATGTATAATTTATATATACTAATACATCAACTTTGGTGACCATGTACGTCATTAGACAATTTACATACGTCGTTATGCCAAAATCGTACGTCGTTCCTTCACAACTAATACGTCATCTTCAATGTTGACATACGGCCTTTATATTTATTAATACATCTTTTTAGTCATTGCAATATAATATTTCATATGTAATAGTGCTTTGTTTTGCTGTTGAAACCCTAAACCCTACACCCCAAACTCTAAACCCTAACCCCTAAATCCATTGACACACGTGAATATATTTGGACAAGTATTTTATGAACGAATGTATCAATTTCTAATATTTTATGTTGGAATCATAGGAGTTGAATAGGCACTACTACTAGTAATCACTTGACTTACTAATATGTGTACCAAAGACTATGTGTCTCCACACTACTACTAGTTTCCACTTTACTCTATGTGTAAATATTTATAGTTTTGAGATATTTGTAGACATGATTATACATATTTCACAAACATAATGGGTGTAGACACTTTTCGTATTATTGTCTACAAATCAACGTATGGTTGCCAGTCAATTTAGGTATTATTTTTTGGAAATCAACGGAGGTATTAGTGACGTATTATTGTCCATCAATCAACATATAGGTATACTTGATATGACATATTAATACATAATATCAATGTATGGACGTTTATCAATTGACGTATAAGTACACTTGATATGACGTATACTAACATTCAAATTGACGTATGAATGCAAGTCAATTGACGTATTATGTTCCATCAATCGATGTATAGATATATTCAAATTGACGTATGAATGCAATAATATTGACGTATGGGTACATTCAAATTTGAAGTATTAGTACATTCTAATTGACGTATGAATGCAAGTCAATGAACGTATAATGTTTATCAATCAACATATGGCTACACTTGATATGATGTATGAATACATAACATTGACGTATGGATGTCTATCAATTTGCGTGTATGTACACTTAATACGATATATTAGTTTATTTAAATTGACGTATGTTTGTCTATCAATTGACGTATTATTTTCAATCAATTGACGTATAGGTACAATTGATATGGTGTAATAATACATTAATATCGACGTATGTTTTTCTATCAATTGAGATAATAATACGTTAATACGACGTATTAGTACATACAAATTGACATATAAATACATAACATCGACATATGGATCTCTATCAATCGACGTATACGTACACTTAATATGATGTATTGGTTTATTCAAATTGACGTATGCTTTTCTATCAATTGACGTATTATTTTCAATCAATCGACGTATAGGTACAATTGATATGACGTAATAATACATTAATATTGACCTATGTTTTTCTATCAATTAAGGTGATAATACATTAATACGACGTATTAGTACATGCAAATTAACGTATGGAAGTCTATCAGTTGACGTAATAATACATTAATTTGATGTATTAGTACATTCAAATTGACGTATGAATGCAATAATATCGATATATGGGTGTCTGTCAATATACGTATAGGTACGATTGATATGACGTATTAGTACATTCAAATTGATGTATGGATGTCTAACAGTCTATGTTGTTAGAGTGTATGCCCTCAAATGCCATAAAGATGATAGATTTATAGAGCATTGACTTGTAACTAAACAATACCTTTTCGTTATATATAAGGCATTATCTTGTTGCTTTCTTATAGACATTTGTAAGGTGTTAATAAACTACGTAAAGTCCTTGATAATGAGGCAAATCTTCTACTTCCTATGGGTTAGGAAGAATGACACTAGAAGGGTTTGATCCTTATTATCTAAATAGGGTTCGCAAGTCTAAGAGAGTATTGACTGGACATCAATACATGACAAAGACTTGTATGATGTAAGTTTTGACAGAGAAAGTGTCAGTCGAACGCTATGGGAATGATAGTGGGAACTTATGTTATAGACATATCAGCTGGACTGATATGTTCGAACACGGCCCGCATCGGTTTCATTACATGGGTATTCACTCATTGACAGTCAATGATGAAACTGATAAGTTGTGATAGGTACGCGTGAACCTTAGATTTGAGGAATCGAGTTGAAGATGTACTTATGACATCAAGTCTTTCTATAGAGTAATTTGATCCAATTCACCTTTTAGTGGGATCGACCTCGAAGTGCGACTTGATGGGCAAGTAGCATTCTTAACTGATTAGCAAAATGGGATTTATTCTCTCATAAGTGATTGAGCTAAATATCCTATGCAGTCATGAATGAGTGAGGTTAAAAGTCTTTGGCCAAAACATAAAGAGATACTCATGTTAGACATGAACGTATACTTATTGACCTCGATTCATTATGAGCTAAGCATATGGTCAAGTCATGTGAGTTTGACTAAAACTATGACTCTCACTTGACTGAGATATAAGAATAAAAGGTTTATACTCGTACGGTATTCATAGCGTATAAGGTTTGGAATGATTCTATTCATTCGTTCTCAATTGGGATACGATGTGAGCCACGTGACTGGCTAGGTGTTACTCACATCCTTTTGGTTACCTCCCAATTGCTTTTTGAGACGAATCTAAAGAGTCGCGCTTAAAGGAAATGCAAAAGGAAAAATCATGGAAAAGACTTGAGAGAATTTTTCGATATTGGATATCGTGATTAATTAATTAATTAATCATTAAATGATTTTATTAATTAATTAAGTCAATAAATTAATTAATTCCTTAGAGGAATTTAATTATAAAATTAACATGAATTTAATTAATTACTTAATTAATTAACTTATTGGATAAATAATATTAATTATTTAATTAATTAAATAGCAAAAAAGGACTAAGGCCCGAAGGCTTTAAAAGCCTTAAAGTGGGCGTCCAGGATTAGTAGCCTAGGTTATTGTTTTCTATTGTAGTATAAATATACTACTTAGTGAAAAATTAACCAAGTGATTAAGTCATAAATTTCTCTCCAAGTCAAAAACACTCCAACCTCTCTCTCTGTCTCTCTAGCCGTCCTCCAAGAGAAGAAAAGAAGGATTTTTTGCTTTTGACTCCGGCGTGGCAAATTTAGAGACAACGACGAATTTGCTGTTCAAGAAAGGATTGCAAAGCTGGTTCAGAATTCAACATACGCGAAGAACGGTAATTGAATTCGAAATCCAATTTAAATATGTGAAATCGAGATGAGCCACATGGGAGTTTTTTTTCTTTCCGTTGCGTTTTATGTTTTAAAATCCCAACAGCTGCTCAATAAAGCTGGAAGAGATGTATGGCAAGAGCAGCCCATGATGCCCCGCAAAACTGAAGAGTTGTATAGCGAAAGCAACCCATGTTTCTTTGTAGAGTTGAAATGCAGGTTAGAGCATTGTCCAAGCTAAGAGTAAGATAAAGTAGATATTATCATGGAAGCAGGTAGAGGTGGTAATTGGGTGGATTGGGTCGGGTCCAACTGGGTCCTATGCAAAAAAAATTGTATGAAAGCTAGACTCATAATGGACCCAACAAGGACCCAAAGTAGACCCAATGAGGACCCAGTTAGGACCCAATAAGGACCCAACATATACCCAAAATTGGATTAGAAGATATTTTAAACAAGTTTAGCCAAGCACTCTTTTTACACACACTAGGCATATTTACACATACACAACACACTTTTACACACACAATATACTTTTACACACAACATATATTTTACACACTACACACATTTACATATACACAACACACTTTTACACACACACAACACATTTTTACACACACTGCATATTTTTTACATATTTTTACACACACTACACACATTTTCACATACAATGCAGACTTTTTACACACATTACACACTTTTTCACACACAATGCACATTTTTTACACACACTACACACTTTTTACACATACTACACACATTTTCACACACAATGCATACTTTTTACACACACTACACATATTTTCACACACAATGCACCACTTTTTACACACACTGCATATATTTTCACACACAATGCACACTTTTTACACAGACTACACACTTTTTCACACACACTGCACACTTTATACACACTTTTTACACACACTACACATATTTTCACACACAATCCATACTTTTTACACACACTATACACTTTTCACACACACTACACACTTTTCACACACACTATACACTTTTTACACACTTTTTCACACACTACACACATTTTTTACACACAATGCACACTTTTTACACACACACATTTTCACACACAATGCACACTCTTTACATACACTGCACATTTTTTATACACACTACACATATTTTCACACACTACACATACTTTACACACACTACACACATTTTACACACCCTCCACATATTTTCACACACGACATATATTTTACACACACACTACACACATTTTCACACACTATACATATTTTACACACATTTTCACACACATCACATATTTTACACACACTACACACATTTTCACACACTACACATATTTTCACACACTACACACACTTTCACACACTACACATTTTCACACACTACACACATTTACACCCACTACACATATTTTCACACACTACACACATTTTCACACATTTTACACATTTCATACATTTTCACACACTACACATATTTTACACACATTTTCACACACATCACATATTTTACACACACTACACACATTTTCACACACTACACATATTTTCACACACTACACCACATATTTTCACACACTACACACATAATTTCACACACTACACATTTTCACACACTACACACATTTACACACACTACACATATTTTCACACATTTTACACACTTCATACATTTTCACACACTACGCACATTTTCACACACACGACACAAATGTGTGTAGTGTGTGAAAATGTGTGTAGTGTGTGAAAATATGTATAGTATGTGTAAAACATGTGTAGTGTGTGTAAAATATATGATATGTTTGTGAAAATATGTGTAGTGTGTGTAAAGTTTGTGTAAAATTTGTGATGTAGGTGTGAAAATATGTGTAGTGTGTGTAAAATGTGTGTAGTGTGTGAAAATATGTGTAGTGTATGTGAAAATATGTGTAGTGTGTGTAAAATATGTGTAGTTTGTGAAAATGTGTGTAGTGTTTGTGAAAATATGTGTAGTGTGTGAAAATGTGTGTAGTGTGTGTAAAATATGTGAAAATACGTGTAGTATGTGAAAATATGAGTAGTGTGTGAAAATTATGTGAAAATATCTGGTGTATGAAAATGTATGTAGTGTGTGTGAAAATATGTGTAGTGTGTGAAAATGTGTGTAGTGTGCGTAAAATATGTGAAAATACGTGTAGTATGTGAAAATGTGTGTAGTGTGTGAAAATTATGTAAAAATATCTAGTGTATGAAAATGTATGTAGTGTGTGTGAAAATATGTGTAGTGTGTAAAAATATGTGTAGTGTGTGTAAAATATGTCATCTGTGTGTAAAAATATGTGTAGTGTGTGTAAAATATGCCATTTATGTGTGAAAATGTGTGTAGTGTGTGTAAAATATGTCATCTGTGTGTGAAAATATATGTAGTGTGTGTAAAATATATAATATGTGTGTGAAAATATGTGTAATGTGTATAAAGTATGTGTAGTTTATGTAAAATGTGTGATGTAGGTGTGAAAATATGTGTAGTGTGTGTAAAATGTGTGTAAAATATGTGAAAATATGTGTAGTGTGTGAAAATATGTGTAATGTGTGTGAAAATACGTATAGTGTGTGAAAATGTGTGTAGTGTATGTAAAATGTGTGTAGTGTGTGTGAAAATATGTATAGTGTGTGTAAAATGTGTGAAAATATATGTAGTGTGTAAAAATGTGTGTAGTGTATGTGAAAATATGTGTAGTGTGTGTAAAATATGTGAAAATATGTGTAGTGTGTGAAAATGTGTGTAGTGTGTGAAAATGTGTGTAGTGTATGAAAATATGTGTAGTGTGTGTAAAAATATGTGTAGTGTGTGAAAATGTGTGTAAAATATGTGTGGTGTGTGAAATTGTGTGTAGTGTGTGTAAAATATGTATAGTGTGTAAAAATATGTGTAGTGTGTGAAAATGTGTGTAGTGTGTGTAAAATATGTGAAAATATGTGGTGTGTGAAAATGTATGTAATTTGTGTGAAAATATGTCATATGTGTGTGAAAATATGTGTAGTGTGTGTAAAATATGTGTAGTATGTGAAAATATGTATAGTGTGTGAAAATATGTATAGTGTGTGTAAAATATGTATAGTGTGTGAAAATATGTATAGTGTGTGTAAAATATGTGTAGTGTGTGTAAAAAGTGTGTAGTGTATGTGTAAATGTGTTCAAGTGTTTGTGTAAATTGTGTGTTGAGTGTGTATTAAATTTCAAACTAAGTTAAGACCCAATTTGGACCCATATTGGTCCCAACTTAAAACCCAATTGGACCCAAAAATAAGTGAGAACCAACCCAGTTGGAACCAAAGAGAAAAAACTTAGGACCCAGCCCAACTAAAACTTAGGTGGGTTGGTTGGAATTATATCTTTGGACCCAAATTGCCACCTCTAGAAGCAGCCAATGCTGCTTCGCAAAGTTGAACTGCAGGTTCTAGCTTTGCCAGGTTAGAATAAAATACAAAAAAAATTATTGTTAAAGAAACCAACACTGCATATCTCTGAGATAAAGTTGATCTTTGCCGACTTGGAGGAAGATAAAAAATTCCCATGACAGAAGTTGTATAAGATCAGTCGACTTGGAGGAAGATAAAAAATTCGCATGATAGAAGTTGTATATGAATAAGCATGGTCAAGCATCATCTGTGCATCATAAGCATAGTCAAGCATCATTTGTGCATCTTAAGCACAGTTAAGCATCGTCTATCAAGCATCATATGTGCATCATAAGCACAGTCAAGCATCGTCTATGCATCATAAGCATAGTCAAGCATCACCTATGCATCATAAAGCATAGTTGACATCATCCATGCATCATAAGCATGGCAAGCATCATATATGCATCATGCACATAGTTGATTATATGCATCATGAGTTGAGCTGCAATTTTTTTAAATACTATAAATGATAGTTATACTAATCAAAAAGACGAGATCATTTTGCAGGGCTAAACTAAACTCAAATTATAATCTTATGCTGATTTTTTATGAAGGAAAAACGGGGAACTTCAGTTTGGACAGCAACGGAATGTAACGCCCTTTCTGCAGGATTGTATGTAGAGCTCCAAAAAATTTGTAGTAAGAATTTGCTTTGTTTTGTTATGAAAATTGCGAGAATATATATATATATATATATATATATATGTTAGGAATTTCATATTAGATGTTTTGATGATGACAAATAGGACTTTCTGTTAGACTCCGAAAAGTGTAAAAGCTTTCATAGAATGTTATGTATAAGTACCTGAAAGCTTATTTATCTTAGGCTTATAGTATTTATCTTTGTAGAATTCCTTAGACTAAGTATGTGACACTAAAACACTTAGGAAAATTCTGGGTGAGTCTACCAAGTGATGAAGGTGAAGATCAAGCGTCTAAAACTACAATGGATAAAGATATCTTGAAGCGTCCGTCAAACGCTTTAGGGATTATCCCAGTGCTCAAACTACGAATGGATAATTCAGGCCGAATACTCAACATCAAGTGAAATGACGGAATTCTCAGTGAGACCATCAAGACAAGATTGAAGAGTAAGCGTCTGAAATAAAGAAAAGAAAGTCAGGATCAGTCCAAGCGTCTGTCCAATACACAAGAATAACTATTCTCTTCAGCAAGCGTCCAAAAAGGTTAAACCAACACAACCTACAAAGAACGTAACCTGAAAAAGAATTCAGACCCAAAACCATCCAAAGACTTAGAAAAAATGCATGAATCAAACGGACGAATTATTTCCAACGGAAATAAGACAAGATGCATTAAAAGTCGGATAAGTGCTATTAAAATATAAGCACTATAACTTATGGGCAAGCCATATCTTTGACCTAGACTGTCAGATTTATGAAACCAAGACCATGCCTAACCAATTAAATATACCCAAAGTTAGAAATGTCTGAACTCAAGGAATGTTTGGGGAAACGAGACTCCAACCGAGTCAAACGGACAAAAACCACCAATACCTTATAAATAGCTCTTTCAAAATACAAGAAAGGGTGCGTGACACACAAAAATACCTACCTTGTTGAAAGAAAAGCTTACTAAAAATCATAGCCAAATATCCATATAAGCTTTTCACAAATATTCCAGAGACAGTCACCCATATCTCAAATCTCTTGTTAAGAAGAACCTATACCACCATTGAGATATCCCCAAGTTGTTTGAACTTTCCAAAAACAAACAAACCCGTGACCAAAACCATCAACACCTTTCATCTGAGTGAGAAAGCTGGTTGACTTGCAAGCAACATTTTTGTGTAAAAGAAGCTTGTTGAAGTTGATCTCTATTGGAGCTGAAATCTGTGTGACCAAGGAGTTCCGAGATCAAGAGTAACTTGCACCATTTCTGAGTGAAAGAAGCAAGGGGATAGAAGATCTTTAGTGGAGCTGAAATCTGTGTGACCAAGGAGTTCCAAGATCATATCCAATCTCCCTCTATCTTGTAGAAGTCTCTGTGTGACTCTTCGATAATCATCATAGTGGAAAACCTCCCTGATAAAAGGAGAAGAAGGACGTAGCTGGGATTACATCACCCAGTGAACCTTACAAATATCTTGTGTCATTTACCTCTTTAAGCATTCATTGTGTTACTGCTTTACTATTCCTACTGCATACATTCTGATAAAGTCTTAAAACAACTAAGCGACTACTTTCGAATAATTAACTGAACGCTAAGCTATAAAATACTTCCGCTGTGCTAACTCTGATTTAGTGATTAAACTCTGCCCTACTCTGGTAAGCGTTGAAGTCACCGAGTCTAAGTTAACGTTTTTCAAGCGCCACATCTAGCGCTTAAACTTGTCAAGCGTTCAAATACTTCAAAGTAATACGAATTTTTAAGAAGTCAAAAAAGACTTCAGGGTCTATTCAACCCCCCCTTCTAGACCCTTTCGTATACCACTTGGGACCAACAATATATATATATGATTATGTGCTTGTAAAACTGAAAAAATGAGTGAGGGGGAGTTGGTGAAAAGGGAGATAGTCGGAGCTAGATTGCAAAACCTAGATGGGTAGCCGAAATTCGTTAAGTCAGGCGGCCTGCGGCTTCAAATCCGATGGCCCCATACCAAGAGGATATAAGGGTGAGTTGGGGTGGAATTATTCTGGGAATAATTCGAGGACCAACTCGCATTAGAAGACCGGGGTTAAGGAAGCTACAAGGTTGTTTGGAGATATAAGGCTGGAGGAGGGGACTAATTCTCCCACTCCTAGCTGAAATAAGGCAGGAAAATCGGGAAAAAGGTAGAATAAAAAAGGAAACCAATGGTAGCATACTTGCCAGATGTGAGCCCGTTGATGAAATGTGTATGGAACGGAGAGGAGAAAAAGGAGAAACAAGGAAAAATATTTTGAAATGGTAAGTCTCCACGATTGCCATTGAGAATGAAAGGTAAGTCTCCACGATTGCTAATGAAAATGAAATGCAAATCTTCATGATTGCACATGAGAATGAACCATGCAAGTCTCCATGATTGCGCACCTGAACTATCAGCAAGGTTGCGGCTCAGCTCTTGCTAGTAGAAATTCTTGAAAACTAACAAGTTTATATGTTTTAGTGTAAGGAATACGTGGTGTCTTGTTCACAGGAAAATTTTAAAGTTAGAAATGAGAATTAAACTTTAAAAGAAAAAAAAACAGGAATGACACAAGCAAAGCTGAGTATTACAATTTATAACCAAGTAAGTTAAAATATTCCATAATATTTGTGATACGTATGCATTCAAAGTCAAATGCAGGAAAAGTAGGAGGTATACCTTGACCTGCACAAGGGAAGTTCATAAAGTAAAACCCCAAACCGAGGGAAACATAGGTGTTTTTGCTTAAAGCTAGGCAGGTCAGGATAAGCAAAACCAGAAGTCAAATTTATCCAAGGGCTATACATGCCCAACACAAGCACAATATTCATAAAGTTTGTGGGCATGGCTGTCCAAGATGCTAAAGCTCCAGGTCTGTAGGCCCGAAGAAGGTAGGTAAAGATCTGGTGTACTTGCCCCTGAAAGAGACACCCAAAGCTGGAGACAATTATGTCAGAGGTGGTCATGAGACCACTCTAGAAGGAGAAAATACCTAGAACAAGAAGGAGGAGAACGAACCGCAAAAGAAATATCAAGCTCCCGATGGACGCTAGATGTGTCGTCTGGATCTAGAAAGGGATGAAGAGCAGGAAGGTTGGGTGCCCAACCTGAAATGCAGAAGTAGCGCAGTGGCATGCATGGAAAGGAGCCCTCTCATCAGGTGCAACAACAGCATAATAACGTACCCGAAAAGTAAGATCTCTAGGAAAAAACTAACGAGGAAAAGTTGTGTCACCAAACGCACCGTTGATACAATAGCACACTTGGGAAGGAAGAACTCCAGGGACATCATCCGAGAGGTTGTGTAGGAAAAGGCAAGGGCCTTAAAGACGAGGCCAACAATGATGAGTCCACCCAATCTCATCGGGAAGACCATGGAAAGAAAAAAAAGGCCAAGAAAAAGTTGGATCAGCCAGAGGTGGGTATTCTGACAGGGCTGGAAGGGCTACACTTGGGATCACAGGATTCAGGTTGCAGGAAAGAAATTTCCTCACAACATGCATTAACTCTCAAGCTGATCATGGATCAGCTTAAAGAGATAGTAGATGCACCTGCAAAGATGTGTTGCAAACTAAAACTATAGGTATGCAACAACTAAAGAAAGGAGAAGGAGATTTGGTGTCCCTACCTCCAAAGAGAATACCTAACGCGGGAAATGGTGATAGTAGGGGTGGTCATGAGATCACCCTAGAGGACAATTCCTTTAGAAGAGCCGGACGTATGGAATACCTGGGGCAAGAAGGAAAGAAAGATGAAGGTAAGCCACAACTCCAGAGGGCCGCCATAGGAGTCGAATGGAGTTAGAAGAAGAAAAAGATCGAGAAGGTTGGGTTCTCCAACCTAAGCCACAAAAAGAACATGTACGTGAGAAGGGGCTGCATCATCAGATGCAACGGCGCACCTATGAAAGAAAACCTCCAGGAGGTCAGCCGCCAAGCTAGGCAGGAAGAGACAAATGCCTCAAAGACGAGGCTAATAATTATAAGTCTGCCCAATCTCTATGGGGAGACTCTGAAATGAACATAAAAGATAAATAAAAGCAAGACAAAATGGATTTCATGGCTAAGAGGATGGAAGAAAGGAAAAAAATAATATCAAAAGAGAAGATCCAACTAAATCAAGGTATTCCATTCACAGAATCCATCATAAAAGAAGAATTACCCCAAGATTTTAGAAGTCATTCCATCACACTATATGATGGTAACACTAATTTAGAATACCATTTGTACACCTTTTAGAACTATGCTTTATTGCATAGATATGTCGACCCTACCAATGGACCTAAGCTTAGCTATGCAAAGAAAAAAGTCTCTGTTGAGCTCCAAAGCTGGTGGATAATGAAAAGCTAAAACCTATTCAACAAGGCAGGGATAGCTGGTGTTCCAGCTAAGCTACTTCACTAGAAGTTTCAGTCCAGATGGGGGCAATCCTGAAGTTCTAGCCCAGACGGGGCAATCCTGAAGTTCCAGCCCAGATGGGGCAATTTAGAAGTTCCATCCCTATTAGCGAAGCCCAGAGGATCTAGCCCAGCTCGTATAGGGTAGGGGCTATCATCAATGAAGGATTGCAAGATCCAAGAAGATGAGGTCAAGACCATAATTACTAGACTAAGTGGATCAAATCCTTATGGATTTCCACTCTAACTGAACAATCTAGCCTGGATCGGACGTCATCCATTAAAGACTCGTAGCAAAGCGGAAAAACTAGCAAGAACTTTACTACCTGATCCATAAAAGGAAGAAGACAACAAAGCAAAAGGAGGCAATCAAAATATACACATTTTGGGTCTTGTCCAAGGACGACTCAATAACCTCTTACGTAGGCGTTGAGTGATGCGATTGAGAAAGTTAGCCATACTTTTCCCAAATTTTTGCTACACAGCTGGAATCATACTTTTCAACACAAGTGTTTGATGAGTACTTAGGGCTCGAGGCCAAGCTCGTAAAGCAGGAAGATTTGGAGATTGAAAAAGACCCAAGAGGAGAAATTTCTAAAGAACCTTTTGGATTAATCGATCTTTTTTCTAGCTTGTTCTAGGTCACAACCTGGACGAGCTAGAACCCTATGACCTAAGCAAGGTGGAAAAGTAGTTGGAGGCTACGGTTGCTGCAGATCTGCCGAGGGACCACCAGGAGAAAGAAAGAGGATTCACTTCCAGCACAACAAATGGCACCACCACTAAAGCAATTAGCGGACTACTGGCATGACCAATTAGATGGATCTTGTCAGTTATGGCTAAGATTCCTGGAAGAGCCAAATTTGTAAGCTCCCCTGAAGAATGGAGTTTCGAGTTTTTTAGTACAAAAAAGCCAATCAAGATTAGGGTTTTTTAAACCCACTAGAGTATTCGAAGTTTATCAACTCAGGCAGCTCTGTAGCTTGTCAGCTTACCCTTCGTAGCAAATCGGCCCTATACGTGGCCCAAATCTGCTCATCCAAAAAGAAATAGTTATGGCGGCACGTAATGCTGGCATAATGATGAAGCGCAGCTTCCAAGGAGCCATTCACAACCTGCAAGATGTAGGAAGGCACAATTGTTAAGACCTTTTCAGTCAAATGAACATTAGGGTTTCATAACCCTTTTGAGGAGGTCGTTCCAGTCCTTCAGCTGGAGCAACTTGGTGTTTTAGGCAGCTTTGCAGCTTGATTAGCTTGTCCGACATAATTTTTTCTTCTCAACTCTCACAGATTGACAAGTCAAACTGTAGAGTTGGGGTGACTAGTGATGTAGGTGGAAATTGGACTTTGGGCCAAGCTGACAAGGCAAGACTTAATGGGCTAAAACCCATTAAGATGGTGGACCAGATCCCCTCTAGAAGATATCCAACCCGAGCTGGAAGACTTGCCAACCTGGACCTGCGGGTGTAAGACAAATCTATATATGGCAAGGCTGGAGACAAGATCCAATTAAATCAAAGACTTTCCATAGCAAGAGGGGGAAATCATGCCCAAGATCCCTGATTAATTAGACCTAACCCCTTGATTGGATTTAGCCAAATTAAGAAGATAAGATTATAATTAACCTTAATTAATTTATGTAATTAAGGAAGGAAGACCAAGCATTGAAGTATCTACCATATTGAAGATTCTCTACAACTTGTATAAATAGTCGCTATAGAGGATGAATGGGAGAGATCCGTTGTAAAATAAATATAAACTATAGAGAAGTAAAGGAGACGAACTTTACACCACCGTGGACGTAGGTCATATTCGACTTAACCACGTTAAATCTTGTGTTATATACATTCTTGTTCTCATATTATCTACTATATCTCACTATAATATTCATATTATCCCAAATATTATTATAAATATTATTGATGTGAAATCGACACACATCAACGTATTTTACGTATCTCGTATTATACTTGACAAATGATACTCAATAGTTCGCAAAAAAAAATATTTTTATTTAGAATTAAAAATTATATTAAAATTATTAATTGAATATTACACGATTAAGAACCACAAATGTCAATAATTAACAAAATATGAATTCTTGTCTAACAAGTGACTCATATAAAATAATATTTTTCATAATATAAAAAATAAGTAAGTACAAGCAATATATGTCACACCCCGAATTCAATACTAGAAGGATCCAATAAAAAAATCCTAAGTCTACCCTTACAGTAGTACAGTCCAAAATCCGAACAAAATTAAATAATTTATCTTGTAGAGTCACAACCCTGATATGTCATCTAAAAGAATAACTTAATGGTGGTCCCCAAGTGTGCATACGAAAGGGTCTAGAAGGGAGGGGGGTTGAATAGACCCTTAAGTCTTTTTCGACTTCAACCAATTTTGTATTAAAATTGATTTGGACGCTTGAAGATGTAAACACTTGGCTGAGCGTCTACTCGAAGACTGTTTAAAAAGATTAACTTAGACTCAAGATTTGAATACTATAACCACTCAGGTTTAAGCGTTCAGTTCTTTAATCAGGGTTAGCACAGCAGAATGATTTAGAGTCTTCTCTTTGAAAGGTTTTAGCATCACAAGGTTTTCCTTAGTTGCTTTTGGTTAAAATGTTTTGAACGCTTAGAGTGCTAAGCGCTTAGGTCAGACGCTTAAGAAATGATTTGAAAGCTTAGTGTTCTCTTTGACTTAAATTAGACGCTTGACTGTTTTATATGCTTTTTCAAGGTATAATGTGCAATTGTAAATAAAGCAAATAAAACAGTAAATAACACAATAGTTTGTAAGGTTCACTGAGTGGTGTAATCCCAGCTACGTCCTTCTTCTCCTATGCACTCGGAGGCAATCCACTAAATTGATTCTTGAAGAGTCACACAGAGACTTCTACAAAATATGGAACAAAGGATGTCGATGGCTTGAGCTCCTTGGTCACACAAATTTCAGCTCCAATGAAGACCTTCTTCAACAAGCTTCTTTTACACAAAAATACTGCTTGTGAAACAACACACTTTCTCACTCAGATGAAAGGTGTTGGGGGTAATGTCATAGGTTTGTTTGATGTTGGGAAGTTCAAACAACTTGGGATATCTCAAAAGGAGTTTAGGGTTCTTCTTTGAAGAGGTTTGAGATATCGGTGAGTGTCTTTGGAATGTATTTGAGAATCTTGAAGGATTGTGGAGCTTGGATAAAGACTTTCTTCAACAAGTTTCTTTACACAAAAATACTGCTTGTTAATCAATGAACTTTCTCGAGCTTCAATATGGCTATGGAGTTTCTAAGCTTTTCTCTCAAATAATTCCAGCAAAGCTTGGACCTTTTCTTGTGTATATGCGTGTATAATTTTTGGTCTCTTTTCCGTATATAAAGGTTTTGCTGGAGGGTACTATTTATAAAGATTCTTGGGATTTGTCCGTTGGACACAATCAGACGCGTGTCTCTCACGCTGCGCGTCAAATAGTCCCATTCTGACATTCCTCAATTTCTGCTGGTTCTGATTGGACAGGAGCAGACTTGAACTCTGAAAAGCTGACAGTCTAGTCAAAAGGTGGCTTGTCCACAAGTCATAATGTCTTGTTACATTTAATGCACTTATCAAGCATTTAATGTGTTTTGAATTTATTTCCCGTTGGATTGCATTTCAGTCCTCCATGACTTGAGAGTATATTTCAGGTGAATCTGATCTTGAATCGATTGAGTGAATTGAGCGCTTGGTTCAACACTCTTGGAACAGTCCTTTAGCGTTAGCTAGGCGCTAAGAACATTATCTTGAACGCTTGATTCGTAAATCCTGAAATAGTCTTTTAGCGTTTGATAGACGCTTAAGACAAATCTTCATCTTCACTTGACTTCAGACGCTGGTCTTCAATTTCTTCTCTAATAGACTCACCTAGAATTCTATTAGCGATTCGGTATCTAATACTTAGTCTAAAATCTATACAGATAAAAATTACAAGCCTATCAAACTAATAAACTTTCAAACGCTTATACATATATTCTATGAAAGTATAAACTTACTTTCTTTTGGGGTCTAACATAAAATCCTATCTTGTCATCATCAAAACATCTAACATGAAATTCCTAACACTTAATATCCATTACTCAACCTACAACGTTCGCATTTCTAATTGTCCAGATCTATACTCTGATCCTTCAAGCTAGTCTCACTGTTCAACTCACCTATAACTGGAAGGAAGAAAGTGAAGTACGTAAGCAAAGTCTTAGTGAGCGCCAGTGTTCATGTTAAAGGTGCTTAAAATAGTTTTAGATCCAAAATGATAAATTAATGAGGTGAAAACAATAATAGCTTTGTTTTTCCAAAGGATCATCGAACACATGAGTTAAAATGACATTCGTGTTCAAAATAACAGTTATGCAATAAGTGGTATGACACCAAAACCTTAGTATATGCACGATAAAGTTTGTTCAAAGATCATTGAAAACATGTGTGGAAAACGAATTTACGTTCATGATATCAGTGGAACAATGAGTGGCATGATACTCAAGTTTCAAAACATTCATTTAAATAGCAGGCACTTCAATGCAAGTAACATGTACAATGTATGCTTAAGCAGGAAGGGACGATGTTAGCAATACCATCTCATCCAATGACTTACTCATGGCTCTTTGGGTCCCGCTGCTTCTTCCTTATCACCCCTGAACACGCGGCTTGAAATCTATCACCTTATGCCTCCCCACGCAGGCTCGCAATGCCTGTTTTGTCATATCCCGGGTATGCCACAATTTACTTCATCCTATGCACCCTCAAAACACTATGTCTTTAGGTGTTGCGATTTGGTCGTGGATAGCGGGAACCGTTTAAGACCGCAAGCCCATGCTTGATCAGCCGAACCCTGCCCTATCCACACCCGACACTTAGGCCAGACACTTAACCACGTATAATATGCAATCACATATGTCATGATTGATGCAATAGTAGTCTTTTGTCTCACGATTGAATTCATTGAATCGAATGATTTTCAAGATTTTTAATAAAGAAATTTTTTCATTGAAATCATTTTCTCAAAACATGCCTTAAAATTATGCTAGTAAAACATGTCTTTGAAGTCATTCATGCAGGTAACAGTTGGTGTCAAGAAATGGTTAATGCAAAATAAGTCCATGATTTGATTTGAAAGTATTGAAACTCATTTTCATGTCAAGTATTCAAAGCATGATGAAAGTACAATGATATATATCATGTACAATGATATATATACGACGTGTTCCTTCCAGTTTTGAAAGACCTATAACTATAATTTTGAGAGACAACTCACTGTACACTTCCAAGCTGGTAGGATCGTCGCCGAGTGAATCTCCAATACTACCTGCTTTGGCCAAATATCAAATTAGAATCTTATTCTAACACTCGATCCTAATAATTTACCCAACTTAATCTACTTGATCCTATAAACTATATGATTATGCATAAAGTATACAACATGTCCCCAAATTTGGCTATAACAAAATTAATTTCAAAAATTCACAAAAACTAAAGAAAACAGTTTTGCGCAGCTGTAATTTGAAAATTGTTAAAATTTATAGAAGAAGATTTTACCTCTAAAACTTACAGAGATACCCCAAAACATGTTGAAAAAGATTAGGTAAAATATTCAAAAGCAATGAACATTTCCAAGTGGGTGTTTTAACCACCAAACCAAGGCTAAACTAAAGCAGATTTTAACTCAGACAAGCTGCATTTCAAAATTCGTATAAAATCCTTTGTTTATCAAAATATCCCAAATTTTGTATGTAATATTCCCATAAAACCCAATATAGTCCTGTAAAATTTTGGAATCAAAACAATATCTTTAAATACAATAATTGAACCTCCAAACCGAACATTTTCGAAAACAAGTGAGATTTTGGCAGCATCTGTTTGCCGATTTTCGAAAATTTTATCAAAGTTCTAAAAATCTCAAAATTTTACAGAAACATACTACACATGTATAGGTATCTACAGAAAAAGTTTTGACTTAGAATAAAATCTTTAAATATAAAATTTTAAGCTCAACAAGTGGCTTTCCCGAAACATGATATCAATCTGGTAGTTCTTTTGAAAAACTTAAAAGAAATTCTACAAGACTCCAAAATTTACCAAATTTTACTAGTTTGTTCTTAACACGACCAAGTTCATTGAAAAATATTTTGACTCAAAAATTCGTTCATTTGGCCATTCAAATACAACCTAGAACACATATGCAAAAACTGAAATGGAGTTCAACTTATTTTCATTACAAACAACAATGCATGTCCTAAATGACTTTTAAAAACAAGTTAGATTCGACATGCAATCACCTATCTATATTTCAACTACACATATAGTCATGGGTCTATAACAATATATCCAAATCCTTTCCTCATACAATGAGCAACCAAATTCTCCACCATACATTCCAATTCACCTCATGCATGTCCCAATTGAACCTCCAATTGATCAATTCAGGATTTAATTCCACAATAATTCTAATAACCCAAGAATAAACACATCTTAACAGAGATTAGGATGTCTTACCTTAGTATTTGGTTGATGAGAAAACACCAAGACAACAAAGTTCTAATGGTGCTGGCAGATTTCATATCCTGAAATTAGGTCACGGTTTTGGGTGGTTTTGAAACGTTCGGTAGCAAATACGAAAATTCCAGACACATGGTATTGTTCCTTGTCCTCTCAGGAAGATTTTAAACTAAAGAGAATCCAATTTGGACATCGTTTAGTCCCTCAAAACTAGAAAATAGGAACCTTGCCAGTGCTGGAATTGTTGTGCGAAAATGACTGAATTTTGATTTTTTTGGTTATCTATTGAAGTTTATGGCAAAAGGAAGATGAAACCACTAGTGGTATATATAGTATGAGGGCTTGTGTGCAATTCTTTATTTCTTTGGTTTTTCTTTCTTAGCCCTTACAATATCATATCATCTCATACTTTCCCAATGCATATGAGTTAAAACTTGGCCCTTATATGGATATTAGTAGTATCACGCCAATGATATTATCAAGAGGTACTAATACATATTTAATCAAGTACTCTACAATAGATTATACTACTCGTGATTGATTTAGTAAGTATATTAATATTACGAAACCTCAAGTATCACAATATATCATACAAACAAATAAAAAATAACTCGTATTTGTACTCCCAAATAATTTACTTTATTCGTATATTACGAACAAGTACTAATACGTTTGTTTCCCGTTCTTGTATTGTTAGCGAATTTTTCGCTGTAACTTTCAACGAAAATTCGTAAAATACTCATATCGTACATATTAAATACCGACATTTTCTCATCCCAACTAGGAGTTACGTAGCCAAAGAAAAAAGAAAGAAACGAAACATAAAAACAGTTTTAGTTCCGGAACTATCACTGCAGGTAACTGCAGCAAAAGGCACCGGAGGTGATCTTTCCTGGATCTTCATCTTACGTTTATAAGCGAAGAACAGAGATTTGCCATCAAAATCCAAGACAAAATGAAACTTCCAAATAATAATTAGACATAACATCTGAGAGAAAACAATCGAAACCGCCATGGATCGAGTCCTCAAAGCTGCTCGTGCTTCCGGTTCTCTTAACCTCTCCAATCGCTCTCTCAGGCCAGTCATTAATCTACCATATTCAAATTTACAGCTGAAAATGCATCCATTTATTCTCATATATTTCTGCTGCATTTTGTATTTATATACATTTTTTTTCCTCATATTTGTTGTATAATTGATCGGATGACAGGGAAGTGCCCGACGAGGTGTACAAAAGTTTGGACGCGGTTGGCGGAGATGAGAAATGGTGGGAGGTAATTACTACTTGTCGATTATATATGAATTATTTAGCGTAATGATGATATACATTTGTAATATGCATAGAGTAGGCGATTAATTTGTAAGATGTTTTCTTCATTTGTGTGCATCAGTGCAATTACTTGTGGATTTTGTATTTTCGTAGGATATTTTCTTTACTTGTGGATTTTATATCTTCGGTATTTAGCGTAATGATCATACATTTGTAGGATATTTTCTTCAATGGTGTGCATCAATGCCATTACTTGTGGATTTTGTATTTTTGTTATTTAGCCTAATAATGATGCATTTTTGTAAGATATTTGTAAGATATATAGCCTAGTGATGATACATTTGTAACATATTTTCTTCATTGGTGTGCATCAGTGCAATTACTTGTGGATTTTGTATTTTAGTCATTTTAGCCTAACAATGATACATTTGTAAGATCTACGTAAGATATATAGCCTAATGATGATACCTTTGTAAGATATTTTCTTCATTGGTGTGCTCAGTGCAATTACTTGTGGATTTTGTATTTTCGTTATTTAGCCCAATGATGATGCATTTGTAGGATATTTTCTTCATTTGTGTGTATCAGTGCAATTTATTCGTCTATTGGTGTGGTTACAGGCTGTGGAGCTACAGAAGCTGATTCTAGCTCATAATGATATTGAATCGCTCAAGGAAGACTTGCAAAATTTGCCTTTATTAGCCGTATTGAATGTCAGCCACAATAATCTTTCTCACCTCCCTGCTGCTATTGGAGAGTATGATGTTTGATCCTTTATAACTAACCAAAACTTTCAATTCGTATTATGTTTCGAATCAAAAATGAACATTTGAACAATTTTGAAATGCACTCGCACTTAAATCACAGGCTTCAAATGCTTAAGTCATTGGATGTATCATTTAATTCGATTCTGGAGATCCCTGGAGAAATTGGATCAGCAGCTTCTTTGGTGAAGTACGTGCACTTGGTATTTTCTCCCGTATTAATTTTATGTATGTGAGCGGAATAGAAAATGCAGATTCTCATGTAGACATGATTCTGTTTTGCCTTCTGATTATTTACCAACCTATATCTATCAATAAAGATGTGAGGTGGATTTGCCTGCTTAAGCAGAAGGTTTTTGACTCTGTGTTTTTCGCTACAGGTTTGATTGTTCCAATAACCGACTAAATGGTCTCCCTAGTTCCCTTGGACATTGTGTTAATTTGTCGGAGCTGAAGGTAGATCTTTATATGATGGATGTTTTTGCAAACTTGAAGTTTGCCTTTTGGTATTTCTCTTTTTGGTGTTTTGACATGGGATGATAAAAATTTTGTAAGTCCGCAAGTTTTTGGCTAGAAAGATTTTTCTAAATGGTGTTTAGATAACCATACCACTGGAAACAACTTCCATGTTGTCCATAAAAAATGAATTAAATGGTAAATTGCTAGAACTGCTCCTTCACATATCAAAATAATGAGATATCAGTAGTACCAAACATATTAAGCTGATTCTTGTACTGTTGATGTCGATGAAGGTTCACTTATCTAATTATCTGGTTGTGAAGAAGCGTGCAAATAATATGATAACCATGTGGATTTTCAAATTAATAATTTTATTATTATCTGATTTGAAGGACTCCTACTTTCTTAGTATTATATGATTTATAGCTATTGGAAAATAAGCGGTGAGCTTGAACGTTTTCTTTTATTGTTTCATAGTTCCTAAAGCACCATGTCCGATAAGCTCAGTGATATCTTCTTACTTTCTCAAAACTAACACAGAGATAAATCACAATGATTATATGTCACGGAAGATTTGAGTTGTTTGATGTAGTTGAAGAGGTTATATTGTATGTGCTTTTCTACAATAGCTTTTTTGGTGTTCATCTAGGCATCAAACAATAACATTTCCAGCTTGCCAGAAGAGCTAGCAAAGTGTTCAAAATTGACAAAATTGGATATAGAGGTATGATAAACATAACTGAAAGTATTCCATGGATTTATTACTTACTTTTCCATGTCCCTCCTATCTCAATTATGATTCTTTGCTTTTGGTTTTAAGAATATTATTCATCTTTTTGACAGGGGAACAAGCTAGAAATGCTATCTGATACTTTCATTGCATCATGCACTTTGCTTATGGAACTCAACGCATGTAAAAACCTGTTCCTGGCTTCAAAACTGTTATTTATTTACTCGCAGTTTGATAAATTTCTAAAGTGTTTCTACTTTTAACTTGTAAAGCCAAAAATTTACTAAGCAGCTTGCCGGAGAGTATTGGATGCCTTTCACGTTTAATTCGGCTCGACCTTCACCAAAACAGTGAGTAATATGAGATTTGATATTGCCTATCTGTTGATTCTGTGCATGTTTTAAAGACTACATGTTAACTGTGCTTGTCACTCTGTTACTCATGTTGCTCATATCTGCCTCAGCTGATGATATATATTTTCTGCAGGAATTTCCTCGATCCCGTCATCAATAAAGGGTTGTTCATCCCTTGTAGAGTTTTACATAGGGTCAGTTTAATTTCTTTGTCACATATATACAATTTGGTATTCAGGGATTTGAGACTTTTTCCACAACTGCAATTTCAATATCTACATATTTGTCCATTCATTCTGTTTGATTTGTCTCATTTTACAGGAACAATGCACTTTCTGCATTACCCGCGGAAATTGGATCATTAACTCAGTTGGGGACATTTAATCTGCAGTCAAACCAGGTGAGCCATAATCACATTCAAATTGCTGAAACACCCTCCTAATTAAGTTTTTGTAATATTTGGAGAAGAATAGACACTCTCCAATGTCTAAAAGTTTATAGGTTTTAGTCCAGTTTTTAGCTTCTTTTATGACGATAATCTCATTCATTAGTTGGTGTTATACTCAATTGTCACCTTGTGCATCCAGTTGAAAGAATATCCAGTGGAGGCATGCAGCTTGCACCTTTCAATTCTTGACCTATCGAATAATTCATTGTCGGGCTTGCCTCCTCAGATAGGTAAGGTTAGCATCTTATTGAACATGAAAGAATACTGATTAAAATGTCTGACCAAGTTATTCCTTTATAGTAGACTTAAGTTGAGGGTTCCGAAGCAAATGATCCATAATGATGTAATCACTTCCAAGTTTTTGCATCAGTATGGACTATAATTCATCAACTTTATCTATTATTTGTGTTGTTGTGGTGAGTCAACTACTGTTAAGCAGCAGAAGCTGGTGCAAAATCTTTTGCATCCACTCTCCTTATTGCGGATTTGCAAATTGTGGCAGTGATATTATCTTGTAAGATTGGAGCAGTCTGAAAAGGATTTTAGTAGCGCTTTCTGTTAAGAAGATAACATATTCAAATTAAACTGTTGTTTTTATTTTCCTCGGCATGTATTGCCATCAATAAAACTCATTTATAACCCTGAAATGAATGTATTCATCTGTTCATAGCTCGAGTACTAGAAGTCAAGCTAATAGTAATTTAGTGGTATACCCCCCACTTTCACGTCTGGCTACTCAGTTTTCCTTTTGTTTTTTTTTATCCATCTAAACCTCATCCCAAAATCTCCAGTCTCATTATCTTACATAAACAGTCTCATTATCTTACATTAACAGTCAGAAGCCATGTGATATTTTCGTAGTTTTCCGCTCCATTGTAAACACTCTTAATTATAAAAGCTAATGTGAGCTGGAATGTCGTATCTAGGCTTAATGACAACATTGCGGAAACTTTTACTCGCTGGTAATCCATTGCGAACGCTTCGGAGGTCTGAACCAGTATTTTGTTTGTCTAATTTAGCATGCTTCATTTTTGTTAGAGAATTCTCTAAATTATTTGTTTTGATTCAGCTCCCTGGTAAATGGACCTACGGCTGCTCTATTGAGGTATCTTCGAAGTAGACTCCCCACTGATGAAGGTGAATTTGGTTTTTAGGCAGACTTAAGATACAAATACCAGAACCAATGAAATGTGCCTGTTTGCAACTTGAATTGCTATGCTTTGCCTTTTCAAGTTAACCTAACTCTCCTTCTAATTTCTTGCATGTACAATACCATTTATGCACGTAGAGTCTGCGGCAACGACAACTGTGAAAGTGGATGCTGTCACCATGGCTGCTCGGTCATCTCTGACCTCAAAGGTAAGCTCCCTGAGATATATGCAGACATCAGCCTGTAACCATATAGGTTACATGATCATTTGAAAAAAAAGTGTTTATTCTGATGCCAAGGCCAATAATGATGCATCCTTGTTTCTGCAGTCTTTCAAAATTCTGTTTTTCCATCTGTCTTCTGTCCAAGGTTGTTAGTGTCTTCTATATTATTACTTTTCAGGAACTTTCTTTGGCTGGGCTAGGCTTGGGTGATGTTCCTTCAGATGTATGGAAGACGAGCGACATTACGAAAATCAATCTCTCAGGGAATTCTATTGAAGAATTACCCAGTGCGCTTAGTTCTTGTGTCTCACTTGAGGTAAACATTATATAGATTGCATCCTTTGCCTAACATAAAGACTGGATTTGGGGCTAAAGAAAATGAAAACCCATTCTTTTGGGTGATAGCATCTTTGAAATGCATCCATGTGTGATCAAGTCTAGTCTCTACTCATATATACTTTTATCAGTTTGATACCCATATGTAATCTGATTCCTCGAGCTTTTGATATGCATAAGAATATTGTCTCCATGTTTTTTATTCGTCCAACTTAATGATTCAAAATTTTTGACCGTCCACCAAGGTGATTTGTTATTCTGGATTATCTTTTGTTGAAAGGTTGTTTGTTTAATTTGCTGAATATAGGTAATTTTTTAAAGTAACTTAACCCCCCCCCCCCCCCCCCTCCTCTTCTCTCTTTCATTTTTTGATATCAGTCCCAAACTTAGTCTAGTTCCCGGCATTTGCTGAACTACCTCTTGCAATGTCAACTTAATCTGATTTGTGCTAGTATCATATAGGTCTTGATTCTGCAGATTTACAGACTGGCTTCGTCATATTCTGAATTACTTTAGAAACTTATATAACCTGAACAAGCCTTATGTGTTACTTATGTAATATGAATCATCAAACTCCTTCAACTTGCAGGTTTTGATCTTATCCAAGAATAAGATAAAAGAGTGGCCTACTGCAGTTTTGGCGTCCCTTCCAAAACTTTTGTGCTTGAAACTGGATGCCAATCCACTCAGAAAGGTGAGCACAATTTTCAATTTATTTCTGTAGCGTGTTTTCTTGGTTCCAACCATCATGCTCTAACTTGCCTTTTGGAGGAAACACGCATACTCTAAAGCTTAATTCAGACAAGGCAAATACTTGCTAAATGCATGAATATCTTTTCTCAAAACTGCACATTCCGTCAGTCATTTTTGCATCTCAGCATTTTTTTCCTTCCTCGTCAATTACAATGTGCCAATTGAAACCCCGAGTTATGAGAATGTGTCTTGAATTCAAAAGCTATTACTTGATGGAAATGTAAGTATGCGTACACTTTCAGCCAAGTTGTTCTGCTTTAACCTGTTATACATTCATACTTGCACAGTTTTATACCAATTTGTTGGTATAGATCTTCAATCTGTAAATTTGATTAATGTTATAGACACGGTGCATTAACAAATAGAGGGTGCTTAATGTAGTTTTCCTTTTTCCTGGAAGCTTCGGGACTTCTATTAGGCCTCACATTTTACCTCGAGGTTTTAAGGGTATCCTCAAATTTCAAAAAAAAAAAAAAAAAGAATTAGGCTCCAACTTTAGTCTGCACAATCTTCATGCATAAATTTTTATGTCGTGCTGTATCTACTTCATCTCACTATATCTACTTATTTCTGACCTTTCACTTTCTTTTAAATAGATCCCATCAGATGGCTTTGGAGCCGCTTCCAAGCTCCAGATTCTGGACCTAAGTGGAGCTGCAGGTTCTTTACCGGAAAATCCAGCATTTTCGAGCTTACGAGAGCTGCAGGAGCTTTACCTGAGGTTTGTTGATAGGTTAGGTGTCAGCAAGGTCTTAAATATAGGTTTCGGGGTAGATATCGGTGTAGTAAATTTACGGAAATTTCGATGGAAATTTCGGGGATATTCAAAATTTCGGTTTCAATTTTAAATAAATCATGGAAATTTATAAAAATATTTGGAAATTTACAATAAAATTTTGGATAACTTTAATTATCATTCTTATGCATCTTTTACATTAATAATATTCTATATATAATATATGGATAATGAATTTGTTAAATAATATCACTAAAAACTGTTGCGAAAAATATGAAATAAATATAATTTGATAGTAAGATAATAATCAAATCTCATGAGAACTTCATTAAAACAAAATGTATCAAGATTTAAGTAAAAGTTACTACTCAATACCACATCGAGTTTCTAGGAGGATCGAAATTGCTATCACTAGTATTTGTCTTACCTCTACTTTCATATTTCGAAATCCCCACTGTTGTGCTCTTCGGCTTTAATAATGCACTACTTGTTTTGTTTTTTGGCCCATTTGGATAGAAAGTGACTTATCACTTATGTGTATGGTTGGGGGTAACCAGGTAAGTGGTAGGTGTTTAAATATAATTTTCTATAATTTTTTAATTATATGATATTTAAAAAAAATTAAAAATACAAAAAAAAAAAAATCGACCGAAATTTCGGTTTCGATTTCGGGAAATATCGGGGTTCGGCCGAAATTTCGATGGAAATTTGACAAAATATTTTAAATTTCGGGGAAATTTCGGGTTTCGGTCGAAATTTCGGAAGATATTCTGCAAAATTGGATCGAAGGTTCGATTTAGCTTCGGAACCCCCCGAAACCCGAAATTTCGGTGTTTCGGTCGAAATTTAAGACCATGGGTGTCAGAACCTACTCTTACATGTTAAACTTGTGTTGTTTGTCTTACCTTTTTCTATATAACTGAACAGAAGGGTGCAAATATCAGCTTTTCCTATGGATATAATGACCTTACAACAGTTGAGGATTCTTGACTTGAGCCAGAACTTACTTCAATCGATTCCAGAGGTAATCTCTTTCTCTAAAAAAAGACATATTTATGGTTGATGAATGATATTGCTTGCATGCGACTTGCCAACGAACTGAATATCTGATTAGCGCTAATTATTGACAAAAGCTTAAAAACTAGCTGTTTTATTTCTTCTTTGTTCTGACAGTACTATTTCAAGAAATTTGCATGGGGGGATGCAACTGATTTAGAAACTACCTTAAGCAGCTCGTCACAGTTGAATATTCAAGCAACAAAGGAGGAAATTCTAAGGATGTTTCTGATAGATTCAGTGCTTCTTTGAAAACAATCAGCCTTCATCTTTAAGACTCCTGTTCACCTTCCGAAATCCATTCACCCCCCTTAATCCATTCAAACTATGACCAACTTCACTCATAAAGTAGTTACTGCGCTAAATACTCCTATATAGCTTATCCATCTACCAGACATCATGCCAAATCCAACTCTAGCCCATCTCCCGCTTTGATTCAGATATTGTTTCATAAATGATGGGCTCTTATAGTTGGTTAAATAATCCTAATTACTCTGTCCTAAGAAAAAGGGCCCTCTATGACTAAAGCAGAACCTAAACATTTAAAAGGCGATTTTTGCTCAACTCCCAAGGCACATAAAGTTGTCGGACTGGCCTGTTCTTGAGTATTGGACTCTGAATCAGCTCTTAAGAACGAGAATGCTCCTCTGAGGTGCTCGTGCGATGGATGATTTACCTGGAAATCTTAAACTATGTTAAAACATAAGTAAATCAGAGAACATCCTGGCAGAATTGTTGCCAGGGAGAAATAGGGGAGAGGAGTGCTCGAGTTATGAAGAAAAGGAGAAACAGTGCTTTTGTTGAACAGAGAGTTTTCACGTTCTCCCTTTTAAAGGACTACGGATCGGAATATTAGTTATCTTTCGCTGACTTAGGTTATCTATACTCATGTATACGTAGATGAATCTTTTGGCTGTAGATGGAAGCTCCCTCCTCGTACCCATTTACTGATCAATTTACCTAGTTTTCCAGGGAAAGGATAATGAATAAAAGAGTTTGCACATTCAGATAGGGGAAATTAAGCAGCGATAAACATGATTATGATTTTCTGTCCTTTGTATTGCTTATGCCTTCTTTCCTTTAATTGAGGGGTGGGTGGGGAGTTAAATGAAATTGTGTTACAAGATAAGGCGTGAGCCGATGTGATTTTACGGAATGCATGACGAATACCTTTAGAGCTACAGCTCATGAAATCTATACATTGTCAGCAGTTATTACTATTCTTCTTTTGGTTGCAATGACTGCTATCATTGCTTGTATTATGTTGGTCTTGTTGCAGTTAGTATTATCACTAGTTGTTATTCATGATTTCTCTTCCAGATGATATTTTATATTAGAGAATGTAGGCACTCACTCTACTGGTTTTTCACTTATAATTTAACCATTTGATACTCGCCCAATTAAAGTCCATAAAATTACAATGACTATTTTTCGTCTGCCTGCAGAGCATCAAGGATCTCACTTCTCTTACAGAGCTTAACTTATCAGACAACAATATTTCTTCTCTTCCACCTACTCTGGTTTGTACCAAAACTCCTTTTTGTTTAAATATATTGTGTATATTTTGTTTGTCTCTTCCCGTGTAAAGAAAAAATTACTTTACCTGACAAATTTAATTGACTGCTGCGAATTACCAAACAATTAATTTGCTTTAGGTGAACTAACTGCCTATCATCTACTGGCTCTTATCTTAACTATATATTTATACTAATGTCTCTATAATTGCTTGCTTGAATGTCTGGTTTTGCAGGGTTTGCTTGAACCCAGCCTGCAACTGTTAAAGCTTGACGGCAATCCATTGAGAAGGTATACTGCGCTCTTATATCAGAATGTGTTTTTATGATTGTAAATAAATCATTTAGCTCAAGTAAGAAAAAAAAAAGGATGATAAACCTAGGAAATTCTGACGAAGGATGATAAACCTAAAAATTCACAAGTAATAAACTACTTACTCTGAGCGAGGAAAACGGAAGGTGATGCTAAATACAATTGAAACAACTTAGGGAGTCAGATCTATATGGATAATGTTCTGTATGCATGAAACTTCATATGTTTTTGTTATTTCTACTGCATTTCAACCAAGCAAAAAGAGTTGTTTGACAATAATACGGTACGTATTGTTATCCACCTAGATAAATGAGGAAGAGAATGAATACATAGTGAGCTCTGTGCATTTAAAAGAAACACTATATTTCCAATTTGAATAAGGACATTGGATGACATAAATTACTCATTTGAAATGCCGGTTACGTTGAAACCTTTTTTCCAGCATTCGGAGGCCAATTTTGGACCGAGGTACCAAAGCTATCCTGAAATATTTGAAGGAGAGAATCGTCGAGCAGTAAAACGTTTGTGTTTTCACCATAAGGCTGCAGTCACTGGATTGATGAGCTGAGTTTGAAAAACTGTTTCGTATTTTTCTTTTTCAGCTATAATTTTCATATATTGCTTGGGGTATTTTATATAATGTATCTTCTATGTTGTATTATTTATAGTATTCCATTAAGCTGGATTGTGGGTTTGTCATCTCGACATATCTTATGTCTTTTGAGGGGAGAAAAATGTTGTAACGAAACAAATTGTGTGTTGCTGTTGCCTATTGTTTTCTCAAAAGATTGTAACGTGTCGTGAATTACATGCTATTCGATCATTGATTCAATATCAGGAAGTAAGATTCCTCGGTGATAACAATACCATGCAAATTGCAGTATCATGACTGGTTTAGATAAGTAGAAGAATGTTGTTCAGTAGGTAAAAATTGTAGGGATAATTACACTCACACCCCTCAATAATGGAGTAATTACACAAATTTCTCCTCACTAATTGATAATTATAAACACACCCTTTCAGAGGTCTATTTGTAAAGTTTACAGGGAGTGCAATTATAAGAATTGTTACACACAGAGGGTGCAATTGTAAGAAATCTTTAACATGAGGAAATGTGTTTATAATTATCAATTAGTGAGAGGAAATTTGTGTAATTACCCTGTGTGAGTGTAATTATCCCAAAATTGTAATTGAGAATTCAAACCTTCTTTTCCAGGAACTTCAGAAGATCAAAACATTCATTTGTACAAATCTTTTGCATAAATTTACTAAAATGTAAATCAAAAATTTAATCTCTATCCAGCCCCAATTGGTATCATCAATTACCACATGAAGCCTTCAAAATCCGGGAAAACCGTCGACTATCCCCTTATTATAACTGGGACTGGGAGCGCATCAAGATGGCCTATTTACCTGCTTGTCTGCTACATCTTCACTGTCAGCTTCCAAAAATAATCTGAACTTGAGAACCTTATTAAGACTCGTTATTGGATTAACTTGCTTGGTTGGGGTCTGCGTGGGATCCACTATGCATTTCCCCCGGAAAAGGTTGGCTTCAGATGGTCCCGTCTCTTCGTGAGCTACAGGATCCGCTTCTGCAAAAGAAATCATATGTAATACGACACGAGCTGGGTAACATTTTGTACTGTTCAGTAACTTTGAGAAGGCTTAAGAACTAAATCAGTAATAGAAACAATAAACCCTTTCACATTACAGACTAGTCAAACTAGGAAACAACAAGTTCATGTCTCACATCTTCTCAAAAGAAAAAATAAGTTTATGTCTCAGTGGCAAATACAATCCAAGACTTGTGATCAGTCTTATGGACATTTGTTAGAAAATAAAAGGGAATAATATGAAGAAAGCAAAAGCGAGAAAGGAACAAAAGCATTTTTTTTAATGGAAACTTGGACCGACCCGTGAAGGGCAAAAGCACTAAATTTCGCTAATGCTATTTTCTCTATTCATTTTGTAGCGGTATGACAAGTAAAAATGAAGACGTTGCTCACCACTTTCATTGAAAACAAGGCACGTCCCTATTGTTTCTTCGTATTCTCCAATCTGGGAAAGAAGACAATAAACTGTATAAGTTTTTTGGAAAAGAATCTGCAGTGGTAAACAAAACAAGCAATTAATTATAACAAAATATGAATTCAGTTCCAGGCCACTGTTTTAGGTTGAAGGTGGATTTAACCAAAGTGGCTTGTCTTAGTCTGCTAAGTTGCATACATCACAACCTAAGAAACTCATAAAAACTTAATTCGCAAATTACTGATGGTGTCAGGAACATTAACAGTACCGGAGAAAATGAATACGATTCTAATTCCTATTATAGTAAAACGAAATGCCAATTATACAAGAACTAGAACGCAAAAGTGTTCCTTAACTGATACTGTGAGAGTAGTTCTGTAAAGTAGTTTTCTCCACAAGTTTTCAACCATACTCAAAACGGACTGAAACAGATACAGAAGATATGAAATTTGCTTATAGAACCAAGAGAAGAATAATTTATAAAAACTTTGACATACCAGTTTAATTTTGTTATCTATAATCAAAATCGGGTTGAGAGTGTCCAGACCCTGCATTATAAGTCCAAGATCATGTTAACAAAGATACAAAACAATAGTTACTAAAGAATATCTCCAGAATTCCGGGGCACTCATTCTGAAATTATAAAGCATCAAATACAAACTCAATATCAAGCAGCTAAAAATGAGTTACCGCCCATTCTAATCAATCAACATATGTGCACGGACTAACAACATAACATTGAAATCACAAAAGAACCTACACCAAAGTGTGAAAGGACACTTTTTTTTTAACAAATATCGAAAAATTGGACAAATAGGTGGAAATAAAGTGTCTTTTCCAACTAACACAAGATGAATGCAAGCTATTTTCAGGTAGCAGCACATTGAAATTCGAGTTTCATAATATTTGATGACATTCGTTAGGGGCTTAAACCTAAAACTCCGCCAAAAAGGAATATTGTTATGATTCCAAACGCAAGCTGCAAATTGCTGCTGAGTTATGCATTTACAGAGTCACAATGTACAGAAATGCATAAATAGTCTTATTCAATTTCTCTTCCAAAACAATATTTGCCGCATATCAATTATTTTGTTCCCTGGAGAAGAATGCTAGAACAGGCTATTGATAACTACCAAAAAGAAAGAAGTAGATAAATTAGCATATAGATGTATGAAAACAAGAGATTGAATTAGTACAGAGAGTACGTATGGGGCGTTTGGCGGAATAAGAAGGTCGTCAAAAATGCTTTCCAAATCAAGCATAACATACTCTACTTCTTCTTCTTCCTCCTCTTCCATTTCTGATTCTGATTTTTTCTTATCATGATTTAAATTCTTGTTGTCCATATACACAATCTGTAAAGACAATTACAAAGAAAATAGTAGTAAACATTATTATTATTATCGGATCGCTACTCCAATCCAACTCAGAACACTCATTCACCATTCCAATCTAGCTAGCCTCTATTTTACATACCTAATAACCAATTATAGATTTCACCAACAATTGAACAGAAAAAAATAAATTATTACCAGTCGCAACAGCACCACCCTCGCCGCTTTCAACCTCCTAACTGCATATCGCGTTTAGATGCTGAATTTCACTGCTTATATATATAGATATATATATATATATAGGTGTTTTGCGTGGATAAAAATCTGATGGAGAGAGAGAGAGAGCGGGAATCACTGAATAAGCTGTAAGCAGACGGCAATAGGACGGGTTTGAGGCGGGTATGTTAGGACCCGATAACCGGCCCGGTTAGTTTTTGAAGGACTCGTGACTCGCCCCGTTTCTGAATTGGGCGTCACCTTACGAGTGGAGCTTACCGTGATTCAAGTTTAGAATTATCCAGCTTGAATTATATGCTTGATCTTGAATTATATGCTTGATCTCAACTCATAATTTCTTTTTGGATCCATTAACACTTGGGCTCACATTTTTTTTTACGAGCATCGGGCTTATTTCAAGTCGTTCATCAATTTTTCTCAAATAAAAAAAATTATCCCATCATATTAAACGTCTAATCTCGGAGACATAAAATAATTGGAAGATTTTCCAAAATCTCTTTAGACGAATTTTCTTTACTAATATATGTATTTCATCAACTTAATAAACTTCAAGTTTGAAAATCTACCATGTGTTATATGAGCTAGGTCAACAATAACTTAATTATATGAAACAAAGTATAAAATTAGAATTTAAAATTATATATTTGGGCTATTTAGACTGAGCCCAATACCAAATTCAACGTACAAATTCATCGGGTTCAATTTGTAAACTCAAATGAGGTATGACTCACTTTCACTTAGGCTCGACTCAAATATAGCCGATCGAATAATTGGGCTTGAGGTAGGCCCAACTCAATTAACGGTCCTATCGACCCCGGCAAAATCAGTTCTGACCTGACAAACCCGATAGGCTTTCAAGTTTCAATGTTCTGTTCAAATTTGAGTTCACTAAAGGTTTAATTAGATGATATATCCATCTTGGAAAATTACTTTTCATAACAAAGTGAGAAAAATTATTTTAGAAATAAGAAATATAGTGTTAAATTGTGTTTGGGTGAAATTTTTTTAGAGAAAAACATGTAATGATTATGATTGATGTCGTATGTTTTTCTTGTGAGAAATTTGTTTGGATGAAGTGTTTAGATATAATTTTTCATAAACGTATATTAGTGAAACTTATCGATTTAAACATAAGAAATAGTCAAAGTGGAAATTATTTCGAACGTTACGTTATTTGGAATTAAAATAAATGGTTAATTTGATTCGCGATGTTGAGAAATAGCCGGATGAAGCTCTTTAAATCATTGGGTGAACTGTCAAGTCATGAATAGTAAGAAACCACTTTTTCAATGTAAGAATTTTTTCGAAAATTAGCTAATTTGTTCAAATCTTGCAAAATATAACTAAAAACTTGAGATTATTCTTTTTAGAAAAAATCTTGATAGACATGCTATCCAAATGCGTTTTTCAAAGAATTTTTTATGAAAAATAATTTTTCCAGGAATGAGCATGCCAACGGCCATATCCTTTTAAGCAAGCCAAAAAAAAAAAATGAAAGGATAAAATACATCATGCCCAATTTTACTGCATCGATTTGTCCCTCCATAATTAACACTTGGTTAACTAAAAATTGTTCTATTCCCTCAAAATAACAGTCGGTTTATTAGATTTGCTCTTAGTTCAAACAAGTCTATCAATCCCTCAAGTATATGATTCACCGAGATTATGTTTGAATTAAAAATAGCAACTTAAATATGTATTGACTAACTGATATATACTTGATTCATCTTATGAAGACTGGCTCGTATTGAACATATTACGCACTAGCTAGCATAAACGTAGACATAGTAACTAATCCACGGGTCATCACCATCACATAGATATGATAATGGAGATCATCCTGAGAGTCCAACACCAAGAACCACCAAATAGAATCTTGATCCACTAATTGGGTCAGTGACCATCTCTACGCTCATTCTAGCCCTTGGCAATTGTGGACCTAATAATTAGGTTGTACAAGAGAACGAATAATCCCGACAAGGATCTATCTAGCTGATGGCATCAATATTATTTTTAGGGAAAATTACACAGACACGTTGTGCGATTACCGAAAGTCTTCCTTATTTACTGAACAACCCCCCCCCCCCCCCCCCACCCCACCCCGTGTTAAGATTAATTATAATTATACCCCTTATATATATAAATTGTTTTAAAATTTTACCCTAGTAAACTTTAAAAATAAACTCCTTGAACAGGAATTTTTCTATAATAGACCGGAGTATTATTTTTTGTGTCTATCTCTTTCACACACTGAGGTGTACTATGTGTGGACCCCACATACAGTTGTGTGAAAGAAATAGACACAATGGTATACCTTGAAGTAACACTACCGGTGTACCATAGAATTATCCCTTGAACGGTGTGTTGGTAATTTTCAATAAGTGAGAGTTTTTAATAATTACACAATAAATAAGGGGGTCCATGTGTAAATTTCCCTTATTATTATTATTTGCATATAAGAGAAACTAGAGAGTTAAGTACTTTGCAATATGTTCTACACAAAATTCCATCCTAAGATTTTGATATAGCTAGCACAAGCCTAGAATTTTTAGACATTGTTGGATGGTGCTACTGATATTTATCGTCACTCCTTTCCATATATCAGCAAACTCATCGACTTCCAGTGGATTTTCCAGCTCGTCCATCCTTCTCCTCGTTTTGGATTTAACCTTCTTTGCGTATTTTCCAGCCTGTTTCCTCTTCTCCAATGACCGAATACCGATTCATGTCACAGCTAGAGACCAAGATTTTAACCATTCCAGCAGAAGCACTATGTAAAAGCAAAGGAAGCAAAATTTTCACTTCTACCAATCCGATAAAAAGAAGAGAACATACGAAATTCAAAAGTAAAAGGCGAAATAAGAAAAATACTAGCAGAAGAACTAACCTGATTTGGTGAAACATAAAATGGATTCTCGTATAGTGTTGAACCACCAAAGCTGCCCCCAAATACCTTTATTGGGTTCAAACAGAATCTCGAACCAACCTATGCACACCAACCATATTAATCCAAATCAATTATATGTATTACATATTTACATAAATGTAGTAGTGCTCGTTGACAAACCTCAAACAAAATGTAGTAATCCTCAGTCCAGTTATTGTGCTCCGCCATTGAGAGTGATATCTGCTTCCCAAAACAATGTAGATCCCAATATAAAAAAATCTCATAAAAACATTAATAAGCAAGTAGTGGAAGTGTCGCATCAGCTAGCTTGACTTTAGAGTTCAGGTGAGCTTATAAGCTCCTCAAAACATCTGGTAAGATGTCTTAGTGTATTTGAATACTATTTTAGGAGATGAATGTATAAGCTTCCAACAATATATTAGAGCTTATAAGCTCCTTAAAAATGAGTAAACATCTTAACTTTCTTTTAATCTTATTTTCTAAGACCTCTACAAGCTTCTTTTGTTTTAGTTATCATAATTACATAATTGCCAATCTTATAAGCTCTATGATCTTATTCTATCCAAAAATTTGAAGAATTTATTTTTTAAAATAAGATTCAAAAGATAACATGTAGGAGCTTGTAAGATTTTCTATATGACCTTAGCCAAACACCCTCTTAGTTTGAGATAAAACGCAAAAGAGGGAGATGAAACACTTATTATGTGTGTCCCCATACAACTTTAACAATTTATTCGCATTGACATGGCTTCAGAAAATTACTCCGAAGACTTGAAAAGACAACATGCAGCCATATCTAATATCCATTTCTTGCTAAGGTCGACCAACTTAGCAACTTACATGATCACATTATTAGACTTGGTAGTTCCGGAACCATATGTGGCCATCAGCAATGGAGAAGAAAAACACATGATCATGGTAAGGTTTAGATTTCCTGTGATCCTTTGGAATGCCAAATATCTGAATAAAGACAAACAAGAAACAAATGCAGAAATTTAAACCCGTTACACAATACACCAGAAATGCTAAGGAACTCATGACACCAAAAATAATAGCAACACAACTAACAAAGTTTAGAAGCAATTATCAACAGACCGTGATTTGTTTAATCAAATGCAACTGAAGCAATCTAACCTTATACGCCTCGGGATATCTTAACTAGCTGTTATCTAATTAAGAAATCTTATAACTTAAGTTAAAAATTGCATAATTTTATATAAACATTTTTCTTTTGAGAGCACAAGTCCAGCCCAACATGTATTAGCCATTCTTATGACATAACTTGTATATTATGGAATTAGGTTCACTAATTTGTCTTTAATGACAGAAAAACAGGCTCTCAGTGAGAGTGCTAAATTCTAATTTACAAGCTTTAAGATAGAAACTATACAAGCAACTTATATAAGGAAACACAAAAAGTATGAATAACTAAATGAAGAAGGTTTATTACCTGTCACATATAAGTAAAATATAATTAGCAATCTTTCCTCATGATCGTTTAGCACCTGAAGATCCATTGACTAAGGTTCATTTAGAAAACCGTGAAAGGGAATGTTCTGCTCGATCCAATGTTAAGCATGCTCCTTGTAGCAAAAACCATGCAGGTTACTAGAGGAGTCTCATTTGTATCCTTGGGCTCACAATTTTTTCTACTTACTGTCGGAAGAGTATTTGTTAATCATATTAAGAATAGTAGAATTGTGTTCTTTCATGTGGAGTAAACTAAGCAACAATTCATATGTTGATGGATCAGGGGAGATTTCTTTCCCAACCATTATATCAAGAAACTTGGTTGCCTCATCAAATTCACCACTCGTGAGCATTCCTCTTAAAATGATATTGTAGGTAACCCCATTGGGAAAACAACTTTTCTGTTCCATTTCCAGCAAAATATCTTTAACTTCCTCTAGTAGTCCTTCTTGACAACATCCATTTATCAATGTACTGTATGTTATAACATTAGGTTCCAATCCTTTAGAAGGAAGATCAGCTAGAAGAGCTCGGGCAGTATCCAGTTTTTGAGCTTTGCACAATCCATCAATGACAATAGTGTAGTAAGATATGTGAAGATTTAATCCCTTTTCCTCTATCTCATCTAACAATGACAATGCTCGTTCAACAAGCCCATTACCACACAAACCATCCAACATATTACAATAAGTATAAAAATCGGGTTTTTTGTTGGCAGCTTGCATCTCATCAAAAATTTGAAGTGCAGTAGAACATTTACGCAGGCAAAATAAACCTTGCAATACGGTATTATATGCGCAAACATTAGGTTCCAACCCTTTCAGGGGCATCTCGCGGAAGAGACGCATGGCTTCATCTATTTTCATCTTTTTGAAGTATCCATTGATCAAAATACTATAGCTCGTAGTATCGGGAATAATGCCCTCATCGGACATAGAGTCGAAAATCCTCCTTGCTTCGTCTATTCGGCCTTGCAAACAATACCCATCCATCAAAGCATTGTATGTGATTACATTAGTAACATGATTTTTCTGAATCATGATATTAAGTGCATCATGTGCCTTATCAACCAACCCTTCCTTACATAAAGCATCAATCAAGATAGTATATGTAATGACATCTGGATATATGTTGCAATCTACCATCTCCTTCCACAACACTTCAACTTCTTTCCATCGACTCAAAGTAGATAAGCCATTAATCAAGACATTGTAGGTGACAACATTGCGTTTGACACCTTTTTTAGGCATTTCATCGAAAAGCTTCATGGCAGAGTCTAACATTCTATCCTTACACAAACTGTCGATAACCGTGTTGTATTGATGAGCGCCAGGCCTACAACTCCCTCTTTCCATTACTCTAAGCAGCTCAATGGCCATCCCAGTGTTACCTGCCTTGCAGAGTCCGTTTATCACGACCCCAAATAGAATTGCATCCACTTCGCACAGCCCTTCTCTCACTATTTTCCTGAACAGTTCTTGTGCCTCAGCAATCCTATTTTCTCGAAACAATCCCTTCAATAAGGGGCTGAATGTAGTCTCGGTGGGTACGTGGCCGAGCTTGAATACAGCACCCAACATGGTTAACCCAAAATCGACCCTATTGGAACTGCAGTAACAGTTAATCACGATACTTAATGTGTACATACTAACTGGAACTCCCAAGGTATACATATCTTTGAAAATGGAAAGTGCAACATTATACTCTTTGAGCTTCGCAAGGCGCGAAATGAGACTATTAAAATTTATCACACTAGGCCGAGGCTTCATTTTGATCATTATTCTGTAAGTACTTAGTGCATCATCTGGACCATTTATATTACCGATTTCAAACCCTAATTTATCGGGTGAAGTGCCATTTGAGATCAAATTTGTACTGAAATGTCGAAAATCGGACATAAAATGAATTGGGTTTTGGGTGAATAAACTGAAATTACCTGATTTAGAGCAACATCGGTAAGAAAACTGAAGCTGTGCTAAGCCCCTTCTCTTCATATCTTCGACAGTTTGCAGCGTAATCGGACAAATCGGAGACGAAGAAAGCTCTGAGAGTCGCACAAAGTAGGCGTTTTGTATGCGAATCTCAGCAGTGTCTTAAAGCGGTTAATAAGGGCGATTTTTGAATTACATTTGTAGTATAAATATGATAGGCAATGTCGTCTAAATATGGATATCGGTCAAATCGGGATTGGACTAGAATTTTTTATTAATAAACCAAAGTCTGTTTTTTGTTGTTTTATTTTTGGGAAAACTATTTAAAACCCCTCAAAATAAATTTGTATGTTTACAAATTATGGTAATATTTTTCATTTCAAATATCTACTTCACCAACTTTTCATTCAAAACACCCCGTATTTAAAGTTAATAAGTTTACATACTTAATTGTCCTTGATCTTCTAAATAAGAATTAATCAATTCTAATTTTATATACAATAATTATTTGTTTAGAATTTATATTATGATAATTGCCAATTATAATTTTAATTTTAAATTTTATCTAAAAAATTTAAAAGGAAAAGTAAAAAATAATTATATAAAAGTATTTAAAACAATTCATTCTTAAAAATAAAATTTTCATCATTCAATTTATCAATTTGAAAAATTCTTAACTTAAGAAGTGAAGGTTTATTTAGTCTAAAAAATTGATAATCTGAACTTTTGGTTTTCTTTAAAATAAAAGTTTGTAAAATGTGTTTTTGAAATTTAAAAATATTTGTATACATTTTTTTATATAAAAATTTATTTAAGGGTTTTTAGTAATTTTCCTTTTGTTTTATATCCTACTTTACCTATGCCGAATGTATATAAAACGAATTCAAAACTTTGAAATTGACATTAATCATTTACATTTTTCGTGCATAGATAAGGTGGGAATGAATCGAGTCAAACAAAACAAAACATTGTTCAAACTTTGTTTAAATGATTATCGAAGTTCAAATTGTATGTTTGAATTAGGTCTAATTGTTAATCGAACCAAACTCAAACAATCTTAACTCGAGTCAACCTCGAGCTCGAGTGGTTCGGCTTCTTTGTCCAGACATTTCATTTTTTTTTTATTAATCGAGCCAAACTTTAAAATTTATCAAGCAAAATAATTGTTCAAATTTGATTTGTTAATGTTAATGGATCGTTTAGAAATAGAAAATCTTACATAGATATTGTCTATTTAAGTGAATATATCTCGACATGGATGTTGATTAACAATGAACCACCAAATTATAACAATTTAGATTGTATAATCGAATAATGATTTAAGAAAACTATGATATACACTAAATGAAGTTTCAATTAAAAAAGAAAGCGTATGCAAATAGTTTTTAATCCAAGAAAATAAATCTATCAACTTTTCATTCAATAAAATCCAACATTTAGATTTTTTATGATTCGTAAACTATATTACTTACTGAGTAACCAATTAATTTTTATTTGATACTCTTCATTTGTGTTTTTTAAATTACTATTTCATGTTTTGTTAACTTAATTTCAACTTTGAGTTATTTTTTTGCTATATCTTCTCACAAATAAGAAAAATAAGTTAGTCGGCTTTTACTAGTTATTATGTTTGCAAAATTTATATACTCGCATAATTTAGCATTCAACATATAAAAAGTTTGAGCTATAATTTTCACTACTTATCAATTTGAAATACCTAAAACAGATATCAAGAACTCCATTCGATATCTTTTTAATACCTGAATAAAAGATGATATAGTCTAAAATTAATAAAATATAAATGAAAATATAGTTCTGAAACTCTTTAATAACAATATATATCACCGTGTAAACCGACCCTCATTAACTGTTGAAACTTGTGAACTCCTAAAAATCAAGTCAAGTATGCCCATTTATTACTGCACGAATTTATCCGTCTAAACTTTTCACAAGTTTCAACTATCAAAACTCCTCAAAATAATCTCCATTTATTAAATTTGCTCTTACAGTTCAAATGGAAGCTAGAAAAAGAAAGGGGACAAAATCTAAAGAGTGCTGTGTCTGGATATAACTCAATTTTCCTTGTAATTGGATAAAATGCAAGAATATATATTGCTCTCAAGCTGAAGCATACATCATAGGTGTTCTTAAGAAAAAAGGGCATCATGATCAATGATGGATTCTGATAAATAAACAGGAATAGCCCAATATCCTCTTTCGGTTGCTTACTGGGAAGCAACTGTATTTGCTTTTAGCAAACATTTATCGTCACTCCTTCCACATATCAGCAAACTCATCGACTTCCAGAGGATTTTCCAGCTCGTGCATCTTCCTCCTCGTCTTGGCTTTAACTTTCTTTGCGTATTTTCCAGCCTGTTTCCTCTTCTCCAATGACCGAATCTGACCATTCAAAAATATCAATCTCAACTCATCATAATTGATATACAATGTTGTTGATACCACCAACTAAGAGAAAATACAACAGGCGGAAATGAAACCAATTCATGTTGCATACCAATAATTACCCCTTTTAGGGGAAGCAATATGTAAAAGCAAGGATAGCATGAAATTCAAAATTAAAAGGCTAAAAATGAGGAATAACAGTAGAAGAACTAACCTGGTTTGGTGAAACATAAAATGGATTCTCATATAATGTTGGACCGCCAAAGCTGCCCCCGAATACCTTAATTGGGTTCAAACAGAATCTCGGACCAACCTATGCAACGCAACCATGTTAATCCAAATAATTAGTACATATTATATATTTACATAAATGTAGTAGTTCTCCTTGACAAACCTCAATCAATGTCATCTTTTCCAAGTCTCCTCGGTCTAGTTTTTGTGCTCCGCTATGGGGACATGATATCTGCTCCACAAAAGAAAGTAGATCACAATTAAATTTTTTCTCATAAAAAAATTAACAAGTAATAACCCATGAGGTTCATTAATATTAGGTTAGCAACTTACATGATCACGTTACTATGACTTGGCCTCAGCTAAGTTTTATTATTTATTTATTATTTTTATGAATCAGGAGTCCAGGGACTTCAATCCGATATAATTACAAAATTCAGAACAGAGAAGACAAAGAAAGCCCTTTAGCTCATAGCTGGCATATTAGAAAGTTTTAGCATTTAAAAAATAAGCAAGCATACAACTGCACATTGGGTTGCATATTACAAGATTCACCAACTATGGAACGTGATAGCTCAATTTCCTCCATGCTTAACATTTTAATAGGATAAAAATGAACTCTTTGCATATACATCATTACAAACCTGGTAGTTCCGGAACCATATATGGTCATCAGCAATCGAGAAGACAAACACATGATCATGGTAAGGTTTAGATTTCCTGTGATCCTTTGGAATGCCAAATATCTGGATAAAGAAAGAGAAGAAATGCAAAAAAATTGAATCCGTAAACACAACTATGTTAAGGAACTCACGACACCATGTAAGCACCAAAAAGAACAGCAACACACCCAACAAAGTTCAAGACCGTGATGTAGAATCAAATGCAACTGAAACAAGCTATCCTTTTAGTTTACATCATGCTTGAATTTATAGTGGCCAATATATTATTGGTTCTAGACCTAGAGACACTTTTTTATGCTAGGTTTCTGATTCCAGGTCACATTTTGCATTTATTAGTGAAAAATCAGAAGTTAAAAAGGCTGCAAAATCACTGTTCATAGCTAAGCACATGAGAGAAACAAAAAGAATCGTGCTTCAAATAACAAGGGATAGTACCTGCGTGATCATCTCTTTTAACAGCTTCCAATGAGGTTTTTGGTCAAAATTGGATGAAAACGTCAGGATAGGGCGTGAACCCTTCAGATGATTTCCAGTAAGTTTCAATTCTTCCATCGTGTGCACTTCAACACATATAATGGATATACATAGTTAGGACACTTCCTCATATAAAAAGGGTGAGGGTGGTGGGGGTTTTGTGTTTGGGGAGGGGGGGGGGGGGGTATGGATCCCAATTACCAATATAGATTAGCTAAAACCACTCATACCTGCATTAACCAAAAACTTGACAGACGGACCGTTGGGGCACTTGGACATCCACAAGTACAAGTCTTTACCTTTCCTGCACTGAGAGAAAGTGCAAATGAATTCACAATCATGTCTATTAACAGGATTCTCAACACAAACTAAGCCACTGTCAATAACTGCATACCTCGAAAAACAAACAAGACGAGCAGTTTTTGAGCTCGACGAGCTCGTTTAAAGCAGTGCCTTTACTCCCCTTGGCCTCAACCTTGTTATCTTTCTTACAATGAGGCAATAGGTCAACCAAATTCAACATCAAATGCCGATATCTAAACATTAACAAGTCACATTCAACAACGAAATTAAAGTATTAGAAACAACAGCAAACAAATAAAATCTACGCACCAAACATTCAAAAAAGATAAAATAAAATGTAACCTGTAACTAATGCGGCGCGAACAAGTCACCAATACTTTCTCTTTGTTCCGGAAAAAAACGTTAGGGTTTTCGTTTTCATTTTCATTTTCCTTTTCCTTTTCCTTTTTGGCTTCATCTTTGTTTTTGAAGCCAAGTAGAGTTCGTTTTGGCCTTTCCGGCGCGGAGTCGTCCGGCTTCACGGCGGCGGCCGCCGTTTCACTGTGTTTTCGCTTCTTCGCCATTTGAACTCAACAATCTCGCAAGGTGAAATAGCAAAACTGCAAGGATTATCAAGGTCAAAACTACGAGAAATATGTAAACATATATATATATATATATATATATATATATATGTATGCGCGAAATTGAAGGTTTTAATTGCGTTTTAATTACCAGGAGAAGAGTAGGAAGAATGTGAGGCTAAACCCTAAACCCTAATTCAGGGAACAATATTACAAGGAGCATTATACAAAAAAGAGGGGGATTCTGATATTTTTGGGCCAATATGGCCCAAATGTATGTTTAAAATGGTTCAATAAATATTTAAGGCCCAACCAAGAGTTTAAATCTTTTTTGTTCATTATCTTTGTCTTTTTTTTTTTTGTAGTGATGAAATAAAATTGTAACATTGGATATATAAACTTGAGTATATGAAATATGAATTATTGAAAAAATATTTACATGTTGAACGAAAAATATTTAGGAGTACTAAAGATTCAAAGCTTATGAAGGTTGAACTAAGGAAAAATTAGCCACATGTAATTTATATCTATTTTGCAGTAAAGATAAATTATCCAAATTATAAGACTTAATGACTTTTGAAAAAAATTTCTTCCCGATATTTTGTTTTTTACTTCTCGCTCATCCTTACATTTATCATTAATAACATCATTTCATATTAAAGTGTTTTTCTCTACTTTCCTCTCTTATCTCCATTATGTATAAGACTTTTCTTGTAATTTCTCCCTCAGACCGACTAAAATCACATTATTTGATATTATATGTACAAATAATATTCGTCATAGTCAACCAGGGAAAAGAATTTTAAAGATTTTTTTAGGTAAAATTACTATAATCCGTTGACATATATTTTTATATGATTTTATTCCACCTTGTACTACTGAAAAATGGGATTCTTGCCCGGTTTTCTTTCAACTTAAGAGATAAGAAAATACATGAAAATATTTTTCAATCCAAAAAATTCATTTCACCAACTTTTCTTTTAAAAATTAACATTAAGGTTTAATAAGCTTTAGGACTCAATTGTCCTTAGCATTTTGGATTGAGAATTAACCGATCACAATTTTAATACAAGATGTTATAATTTTTTTTATCATATTCTAAAAGATATATTTCTTAAATTAATTAACATATACAACTCAAAAACAATCACATAAACCCATTTAACATTAAAAACTTAATTCATATTATATAATTTATTTATTTGAAATCTTTGAAAAATGGTTTTCTATAAGAAATTAATTTGTTAATCTTTAATCTAATAAATTAAGGATGATATAGTTCAAAATTCTTAATTCTAATGTTAGGTTTTCTCTGTATAAAAAGTAAGGAATTGGAAATTATTTTGGATTTTCTGGCTATAAAAAATTGTTTTTGTGAAAAAGCAACAGATGAGGTATTTTATTACAAAATAAAAATTTTGTTGCACCTTGTATCACATATTATACCTGTAAAACAAGTATATATAATCCTTACTAAATTTATATGCAAAAAATATTTTATACATACGAAGTCCTATATAAAGTGGAAAAAGAAATTGCAATAGTAAATTCAAACGGGAAATGCAACATTCATAAAGGCTATGCCCAGGCCCCAAACAAGAGTTTCTATTGAAAAACGAGTTATATCTCCTATTACAAAGTCTCGAGTTGATGGCTATTACACATATCAAATAAAAATTTAACAATTATAGGCGTCATACATCACCGGCCAATTTCATAATGGATCGAGACCATTGATCTCGATTCAGATCTCACCATTGAAATCCCCAATAGGGGGATATTTACTAAATTACCTTCGAATCTAATGATGAAATCTGGACCGAGACATTCCAGCATAGGATTTCACATACGTCACATACCCTTTGGACAGGAGATGCGACAAATACACTTGTCATACACTACTTATGCCACCAATAGTTGCCCAAGATGCCCCTATGCTTCCACAAGCTTCATCTAAAGTACTAGAAGAGCTCACTCAAAACTATCAACTACGCAACAGAAGAAAAGAACTTGAACAAAAATGGCTGACGATCGTTACTTCCCCAACGAAATGCCTGATTACATCCCCGAAACCCCACATTCACAATCACCCGCTTCTGATTCACTCATCAACCTTCTCCACCTTCCTTACAAAATCCTCACAGATCGTCTCAACAAAGCAGCTTTGAGCATCAAAGATACAGTAAAACTCTCATATCCCAGATGTCATTTTCTCAATTACAGCAATTTCTCATGTACTATTTATTGCTAATACTTATATATATATATACGTATATGTATATGTATATGGTTATTTGTTTTAGGTGGTGAAGGAGACGTGGGTTGCTAAAGGGAATCGTGTGGGTGATTTTAGTTTGTATACTGGGGCTTTAGGGACTGCTTTGTTATTATTGAAAGCTTATCAAGTTAACGGAGACAAGAATGATCTTGCAATCTGCTCTGATATCATTAAGGCCTGTGATTATGCCTCTAGAGGCTCTGGGTATGTTTAGTTTTTTTCTTAATTTGTTTCTCCATGTTTAGATATTATTATTGCTCTCCTAATTAGATTAGTATTATTATTGCTTTTCTAGTTAGACTAGTATTCCTATTATTTTATTTATCTTTTATCTTAAGTTAGGGTTTTCGTGAAATCTCTTTCTCTTGTAACTCTATAAATATGTTACTCAATAATACAAGTTTCCTACGGGGTTTTCTCTAATCTAATATGGTATCGAGCCAAAGTGTTTTTCTTTCAACCCTCATGATCTTTCGCTTCCGCCAGCGTCTACCATCGCCGTCCCCGTCCGGCTTTCTATATACTTTTTTTTTTCTCTTTTTGTTCTTCCTTCACTATGGTGAATCTTTTGTAATTTAGTTTGGGTTTAGCAACCTATCTTTATCTTTTTCGTGTTTTAGCCGCCGCCGCCGCCCGTTTCTTTACTTTTCTTTATCTTTTCCGTGTTTTAGCCTCTGCGCTTAGCCGCCGCCGCCTTTAGTTTTGTTCGTTGCCGCTGCTCACCCTTGGAAAACAAGGACTTAGAGTCGCCGTCTTATTTAATGGTTTTCAGACGAAACTGCTCCACATTGAGAAGCGTCTTCGTCGAACCGCCACCTTATTTAATGATTTCCAGACGAAACTATTCTACCTTGAGAAACGTATTCGTCAAAATCTCTCTACTAAGCATTCTTTATGCCCGGATTGTCGTAACATCTTTTTTCGGTTTTTAGTTCAGTCTTCATGTTCAAGACTTTCACGTTTCGACTGCGGAGGAGTGTTAGATAATATTATTGCTTTCCTAATTAGATTAGTATTATTATTGCTTTCCTAGTTAGACTAGTATTTCTATTACCTTATTTATCTTTTACCTTCTTTATAGTTTAGGGTTTTCTTGTAGTCTCTGTCTCTTATAACTCTATAAATATGTTACTCAGTAATACAAGTTCCCTACGGGGTTTTCTCTAATCTAACACTCCATATAGGGTTGTGATGATTTTATTTTGGGTGAATTACATGCAAAACCCCCCTCAATTTAGTAGGACCAAAACCCCCCTCACTACGACCGAAAGATGAACCAAATTACTTAATACTCGAGCTCTATAGCTAAAAGCTCGTTTGAGTTCGGTTTGTTAACATATCAAACTAAGCTCGAACAACTTTTTGTGTTTGATAAGTTTTAAAGCCCGTCTCGATTAGTAAAAAGTAATAAAAACTTGTAAAGAAAAAATAAAATACCCGAGCTAGACTCATGTTCGGTTCAATTAAAGCTCGTACATCAATAATCAAACAAGCTCAAACACAAACTTTGAAGTTTGATTGTATTTCAAAAAAACTTGAAAAACATCTCGTTCGGCTTGACTTGGCTCGTTTACACCCCTACACTTTAGTCTTAATTACCAAAAAAAAAAAAGGCTTTTGGTAAATTACAACGAGACCCACCAAGGGGTCATAAGGTTTACAAAGGCGGAATTATAAGAATCTTTAAATACACAGGGGTGTAATTGTAAGAATGTCTAGACATGATGGGGATTTTATGTAATTTCGAAAAGGTCAGGGGTTTTCAGTAATTGACCATAATAATGTGAGGGCCTCTGTGGGTAATTTTCTCTTTTATTTTTGGAGTGAGGGAAATTGTCTTTGATTAATAGGAGGTAGCTTACTGTACGGCTTGAATTTTACTGGAGTGCACTTTCTGTGTGATATTTGCATTTTGGTAAAGTTGGCTTCACATAAAGGTTTTTACATATATTGGTAGTGTTGGAGATCAGTTTCTTTAATCATTTTTTGAAGCTGTATGTTGGAGATAGTTTGTTTTGGATTCTTTATAGAATTTTCGATTTTGTGGGACTTTTTTTGCTCATTCCAATCGCCAAAACACCTGATTAATTGGAATATAGTCTTTAAATTGCAGGCGTGTGACGTTCATATGTGGACAGGCTGGTGTATGTGCTCTTGGTGCTGTGGTAGCTAACCACAGTGGTGATGACCAACTTTGTCGTCAATACTTAACACGATTCGGAGAGGTTGTAATCACACAACAATGACTACTTGTTTCCTGTTGCTATTATCTTTCGTTTTATTTATGTGCCCATTTGTGTTTTGCAATCTTGATTTCAGATTAAGCTTCCGAAGGACCTCCCGGATGAACTATTGTATGGGAGAGCAGGGTTCTTGTGGGCATGTTCGTTCTTAAACAACACCATTGGTAAAGACACAATATCTTCCACTAGAATGGTACGCCTTTTTTTAATTAGGGATAATTACATGCACTGATGCACACCCCCTTACTTACTTGTTGGGTAATTACCGTGAGCTCGCTGAGGTTTTGCAAATTACCAAGACACACTCTCTCAAATCCTGACAACTCGAAGAAAATGGGGCGAGATTGTAATGTGCTTTTTACTGAATGAGGGTGAAATTGTAATACATTTTTACTGTCAGGGGAAGTTATGGTATTTCTCAAACCTCCTGGTGTTTTTTGTTTTTCGTAATTAGGGCGTCACGGAGGGGGTGTCTGTAATTCACCCTTTTAACATTGTCATGTTGAATTTCTCGAGTTAACTTAAGATAACCCATATTCATTTATTTAAAATTGATACAGAGGGCTGTGGTTGATGAAATTATGAAATCCGGTCGACATTTGGCGAAAGGAAGACGTCCTTTGATGTTTGAATGGCATGGAAAAAAATATTGGGGAGCCGCTCATGGGCTGGCTGGGATTATGAATGTGTTAATGGATATGGACCTTAAGCCAAATGAGGTGGAGCATGTCAAAGGAACACTACGATATATGATCAAAAACCGTTTCCCTAGTGGAAATTACCCCTCAAGTGAAGGTAGTGAAACAGATAGGCTTGTGCACTGGTGCCATGGGGCTCCTGGTGTTGCTCTTACTCTTGTGAAAGCCGCCAAGGTAGATGATACGATAAGTAACTAAATATTTATTTTAAATTGTTCTCTCAAATGTTTACTCCACATTAGCTCCATTAGGTTGGTACATTTTTGTTCCTTTTCATTTTAGTTAGTTCAATTGTAAAGTAGTCAATTTTAAAATCAAAGTTAATAACACTAAAATTGTAGGTGCCTGCATGAGCAAAATCTAGCATGACTACATTTGATGACCATGAAAATATTCATGGAAGCTCAACTGTTCAAGTTTTTGCCAACTCCTAACGATTTAAGCTTTAAGATGAAGTTGTCATGCTCCCCATAAGCATAATTTCTCATAAAGGGTTGTGCTCAAAAAGTTTATCAATAAAAATTTCCACCCTATATTGCCATCTTGTTTGTAAATGAAGTAGTAATGCATTAAACAATTCTTGCTCAAAATCGTGTCCAAATTATAGGTTTTTGGCAGTGAAGAGTTTCTGCAAGCAGCAATCGATGCAGGTGAAGTTGTTTGGAACCGAGGTCTGCTTAAACGAGTTGGAATTTGTCATGGGATTAGCGGGAATGCCTATGTATTTCTTTCGCTTTACCAGTTGACAGGTAAACCAGAGTTCTTATACAGGGCCAAGGCATTCACATGCTTTCTTCATGATCGAGCTCAAACTCTCATATCAGCGGGCGTTATGCATGGAGGTGATCGACCATACTCACTGTTTGAAGGCATTGGGGGAATGGCTTATCTGTTTCTCGATGTGACTGAACCATCTAATGCTAGATTTCCAGCTTACGAACTGTAGTTTACTTTCGTATATGAATAAATGCGTGTATTAGTACGATGCCTAGTGTCTGTACCAATGTTTATATTAGTACTATGCTTACTGTTTCTTTGTAACTTAAGAGTAGTATTTATCCACATAATGTAAAAATGGAACGAGTGATTTTATTACGATTCTAAAAAGAAGTTTACAAAGTTAGCATCTTAATCCAAAAATCCTGCCCCGTGGCAAAGCTTAGTCACTCAAACCGACGAGTTTCCCGCTAACTTCCCACACTTTACGGGCTTTGTCAACATCACTGGCTTCTTGAGACAATTGGTTCACAAATGAAGCCGAGTCCTTGTTCCAGCTCCAGTACACTCCTGATTTTGTCAAGCTTGGATCACTAACAACCTGCATCAGCAACACAATTACAAGTACATAACGTCATTCTCAATCCCAATATAACTTCATTATTTGCATTCATCTTGCTATATCGATGTATCTGTTTATTTACCTGTGCAAGTCTTTTTCCAGCTTCTTCCTCTGAGACAAAGCCTTTTGTTATAAATTTTTGGAATGGAGGGAAAAGGAGCCTGAAAAGTGGGATGTGCTCTCTAAACAGCCCCGTGGTGGCGATGCAGCCTGGATATAGGGATGCGAAAGTGATCCCTGTATCCTCGTGGTAACGGCGGTGAAATTCTTGCATTGTCAGCATATTGCATACCTTGCTGTCCTTGTACGCCTTGGCACCGTCAAATTCTCCACCATCAATCATGGAAGAGGTGTTCAACCCATTCAGCCCACCTTGGAGCCCCCTCATATCCCCAAGATTGGCCTTTGGAGGTACATTTCCAGCCAATGTATTTGTATTACCTTAATATACAATAAAGAGTAAGCAAAAGTGAATTTAGATCTAGATAGGGGTGCCTAAAATGTCCAATAAAATGTGTTGCATGATACTTATTCGTAGTACGTGTAAAGCTAGACTTATTATTTTGGTGGCGAGATAGATATATGGAAGGCCAATTAAGGAAGCAAAATTTTGAGTTCTGTTTAATTTACGTATAACATTGAGTAAACTACATAAACACCCCCTGTGTTAAACCTAATTACGAAAAACACCTCAAGACTTGGAAAATTACCATAGATTCCTTTGTGAGTGAAATAGATTACAATTTTACCTCCTGTTTTTCGAGTTGTTAGGATCAAATAGGGGACGTTACATATTTTGGTAATTTGTAATAATCCATGGGCTCGTGGTAATTACCCAATAAGTGTATATATGCATTCAATTATTCCTATAAAAAATTTTGGGGGTGGGGGGCACGGGTGTATCTAGCACCATTACTAACCCTGTCTCCAGTACCTGTGATTGAGCCAACAATGATAAGTCTCTTTGACGGGTAATCAGACTGCTTCATTTCATCAAGCATCAATCTCGAAAGAAGGAAGTGGCCAAGATGGTTAGTCCCAACACTAAGCTCAAACCCTTCAGCTGTGAATGAGGGCTCCCTAGCAGTTGGTTGATAGACTGCAGCATTGCAAACCAAGACATCAAGTGGCCGACCCGATCGCTTGAAGTTATCAACAAACTGCCTAACACTTTCTAGGGAGGCGAGGTCTAAATGCATGATGGTGTAATTTTCCTTGGCCATTCCAACCGACTTTGCTGCCTTCTCAGTCTTGAGAAAGTCCCTGCAAGCCATAATTATGTGCCATTTACCAGTTTCTGCCAAAGCTTTAGCCGTGGCAAGGCCTAAGCCAGAGGAGGCTCCAGTGACGATCACATTGCCCTTCCTTAGTGTTTTCTTGCCTTGGACCGTGGCGGGGGTGAAAGTTGGAGCGGTGGCCATTGCCTGGCCTCGAATCGCCGATAACTTTCTCGAGGTAAATTCTCTCTGCAAGAAATCCAATCTCCATGACTGATCTCACATCTTGGTTCATAAAATCTTATATTCCTTTTACTTGTGTCCCATTATTGTTTTAATGTTTTTCGTAATTTGGGTTTCATGCAAGGGTGTATATAATATGCACTTAAAGTAATGATGTCAGAAAATTGATTGTCAAACGTTACTATCAAGGGCAACATTAAACTTACATTTCTGAACACTTGTATAAAAACTCCGTCTTGGTCCTAATTAGACCTATTATCTCGGGACGGAGAGAGTATATATTTTTCAAAAGATCGAGTGTTTACCTTTGTTTTAAGTGCAGAAGAGATGAAGTCAGCTTTGGAATGGTCTGAAAGTGAGACTCCAAAAAGGCTGGATTCTTTCAAAGATGCACTGGATTTTCCCTGTAGAAAATAAGTGTAGCATGTAACATTTTTTTTTTTAAAAAAAAGGAAAAAAAACTAAGTTAAATTTGATATTTGGGATGAATGATGATAGACATGCCTCTTTGTGAATGGAAAATGCAGATGGTAGCAGAGCAGCAGCCTGTAAAGCCATTTCAAAATGAGCAAGGTTTTTCTCTTTTTTGTTGTTGTTGGGAAAAATATCTTAATTTGGTAGATACTTATGATAGACACGTGATATATATATTATGAATGTTGGCTGATTTTGGACAAAAAGTGACAGCTCTTTTGCATGTGAAAATCCAGCAAGGATAAGATAATATTATGTGGAATTACATGCCACCTGGACTTTGGAAACCAATCAGATTTTGTGGCTGGGATTTCCTCTGAATATTTTCTTATTTATTTTATATACATATAGGATTTTGGGTTCATCTCCCAAAGCAGAATTATGGGGTTGGGGGGTATGGAGGGGAAATTTGATCAAAGGATAATGTTTTGATGTATTATGTATGGGACTTTTATTCTCCCATAATTTGGCAGCACCACTGTGGCTGTGCAGTGACTGCTTTTGAGTTCTTTGCCACAAATTAGAGTTCCACCCTACATCCTTAGTAATTCTATGCCAGATTGAATTCGATGGCTCGAGTGTGTAATTTGTATCCCATCTTTTTCTTACAAATATGTGGGGTAATTGGACACAGTACACCTTATTGTGTGAGAGAAATAAGACATTAGGACCATTGGACTTGGTCTAACATAGATTTTTGCCAGATTGAGTCCGATGGTTGGATTGTGTAATTTATATCTACCTCTTTTACATAAATGTGTGTGGTAACCGCATACAACACACCTTACTGTGTGAGAGAGATAGACACTAGGACGATTGAACTTGGTCTAACATAAATTTTTCCCACATCCTGCATTCTGATCAAAATGAGACGGAGAGAGAGAGGATGTCAGAAAATTTTGAGTCAAAAACATATACTCCCTCCGTCGCAAAAAGGATGTCCAATATTCCATTTTTATTTGTCTCAAAAAGATGGTCTCTTATTTTAAAAAGAAAGTATTTATTGGTTAAGTGCCTATTATGCCCATGAATTTACATTTAATGGTGTAGTCTTAATTCCTTTTTATATATAAACTCTTAATTTTATTATGGTAATAGAACAAAAAATAGTCCTGAAATGCCATATCCTACCACATCAAGTATTTTAGTTTCTCAAAATCATTTCTAATCATAAATGAATTTGACCATTTTTTTTAAATTAATTATATATATCCTCCCAATTTACACTATATTTACATGTATATTGTGCTTTAATGTAGGAGTAGTTAATAAGTATGGAATGTCATTTGGGAAAGCTTGATTGTAATATATAAACAATAAATATTATATTTATTTGTATAGGGGGTAATTTGGGAAGAGATGGTTAAATATTTGATTTTTTTTTATTCCTACAAAGAGTCAAAGTGGACATTCTTTTAGGACGGAGAGAGTATTTTTTTGAAGAAAGTATGTTTGGAAGTAAGGTTTTGAAATTTTTCCCCTATAAAACAAAACGTCACCCACTCCCGTGGTCTCATCTCATTTACGGTTGGCACTTGGCACTAAACAATAGTCTAATATCATTTAGGTTATGCTTGACTTGTATCCAAAAGGCACGGATTTAAGTTTTGCTCTTATTCTTATTCTTCCCTTCATGTATGCTCTCACATTGTAAATTGTATTGTGTGTGGTTCTCACACACAATTGTGTGAAAGAGATAGACGTATAGTATATATTCGAATCTTTGAACTCGATTTGACATAGAACTATTCACTATATATTTATATTATATATAATTGAAGAGAGATTAATTTTGGACTTGCCACTTTTTGTCATGGCATTTCAGCCATCTCTAAGATTTTGACAGGTGTCAATAGTTTTATTTTTCTAGTACTCCTTGCATTATCTTTCCTCTCAACTCACCGTTGCACATCTTTTATTTGTTCTCTTATTTTTTCTTTCTTATCTCACTTTTCTCTTTTCTCTTTTCTTTCTTTCCAATTCATGGTTATTCATGGTTTTTAAGAAATTAAGCACACATGTCAAGTGTGTTTCAACGCAATTACCTTATATACTCCATTTTCCAAACCAAATAAACATCGATTTTTTAAAAAGAATCAAACCCTCCCTCCAAACATGGCATGCATTAAAATAATAATATGATATCATTAATTGATAGCTTCAACTCTCAACCACAATTTTTAAGTTAAAAAATATATGAATGTATAAACTTTTAGTTATTTAACATCTCATATGAAACTCCGTGCCAACTGCGAAGAGCAAACAAGATCTCTAATCTAAAAGTTGAATTAAACTCCGTGCAAAATCAGACAAGATCTCTAATCTTGTAACGATAGGAGTAATTATATATTATAATTATTAAAGTTGTATTCCAAATTATCAGGAAAAAAAAGTTGTATTCCAAAATTGACAATCTAATAATTAGGATGACTAATTCAAATAAATGAGGCATGATTAAATAAATAAAATGTTAAATAATTGTCATAATTCATACAAAAAGTATACATACAATAGATGTCTAACCACAAGAAGGGAAGATGGAAGGGTAATTTACCGTATGCTGACTGTAAGAGAAACAAAAAATCCATGAAGCCGTAAAACTCTACAAAATTAAAGAATGTATAAAATATTGTGAACCAAACACAAAAAGAAGATCATGCATGAACTAACAACAGTCTTTCTTCTCTTTCATTTATTAGGCACTATTTGTGTTAATTTCTGTGTGACCTGACCTTCATGCCTATATATGGGACTAGTCCTCCCCACAATTCTCTTCACCATAACCTGTTAATTGCACAAAAAGTCCCGACAAGAAGTATCGATCCTTCTTGTCGGGCTTTTTTGTGCAATCCCATAGGTTATACAGCTAGATCCTTCTTATTGGTTCAATCTCTTATACAACGTATTATGCTCACAAGGCCAAGGGCTAGCATGAATGTATCAGTCATTATATCCACTTTCATACTAGCTTGTGGGTACTATATATGTGCCAGTCTTCACAAGATGGACCTATATTGGCACATATATACGATTCACAGGGCTTATATTGTGTGATCAATAAAATTAAATGTGATTAGTCAGTACACATTTAAGTTTTTATTGGGGACACAATATAAGCTCGGTGAATCGTATACCTTTGATCACTCCTGCAATGTAAGGTATACCCTTTTTTTTTTTTTTAACGTTTCATAATGTATGGTGTACCTAAAAGACTGTAATAACCTTTGAATTTCTCTTGTTATTCTTTTAGATCATCAGTTTTCTTGCACTTCAGACAACTCTAGCTAGAATTCTGGGCAGTGCATCATTTCTTAAGGCTAGCTAATTCTGGGCAGTGCATCATTTCTTAAGGCTACTTTTTCATAACTTATTTAAGGATGTATGTATATATCTAATAGTCTTTCTGTTACAGCTGTGCTTTCTATGTACATGCGAATTTTCGGTTTTTTTTAAGACTTTTGGCATTGAAACAGATCATATTCTTGGAACAATGCTAGCTAGTATATATATGCTATATATGTAAGATTTTATACTTGGATGTTCTGATAAAGCTAATCTACTGTTGTTATGATATGTTTTAAAACGGTAGGCTTTATGCTATATCAAAATCTTAGGATAGAATATTGTGTTGAACATATTGCAAAGTACTTAACTCTCTAGTTTCTCTTATATGCGGGACAATTGTTTTTTTCGTAGCATACTATTTGGCCTTTTGCACTTTTGGTACCATGATTTTCAAAAAATGCAAATTTGATACCACAGTACCATTTTTTATTGCAAAAGTGATACTGACGTTAAAAAACAGACGGAAAAAGTCATTTGCTTCGCACGTGATCCTTATCTTTACGTTTTGGAGGGATATTTTTGCACTTTTGGTACCATATTGTTTAAAAAATGCAAATCCGGTACCATAGTAGCACTTTTTATTGCAAAAGTTTTCCGAAATTATAAAATAGACGAAAAAAGCCATGTGCGGTCAACTTTATGTTTAGGAGAGTAATTGTTCGTGTGAGAGGCACGTGTTTCACCGTTAGCCTAAAATATCCAAAAAAGTAAAAGCGGGCTTCACTTATTAGCCTAACTGACTGTTAATTTTGAGGGAGCAGAGCAAATTGTAGTAAACTGAGTGTTAATTATGGAGGGACAAATTGATGCAGTAAAAATGGGCATAATGTATCTTATCCTTTCATTTTTCTTCTGACTGGATTGGCTGAGAAAATAGAACCGTCTCAAAATGTAACTCTGAATCAATTGTACAAAATTAATTAAATTGAAGTTATATTGAATTCTAAATTTTTGTTAAAGATTTTGAAACTATTTTCCTTAGTGAGGATGAATTATTGACCCAATTAAAATTGAAACTGAGAAGCTAGAAGATAAAAACGCGAGCAACAAGGGGCAGTATATATATTAGCAAACTCAACTTTGAAGGAAACATTGAAACTTGAAAGTAAGGTCTTAAATTTATCTCAAAACTTAGAAATTTCGATCAAAATTTCAGATTTTTGGGGATCACTAAGCAAAATTTCACTTTCAATCCAATTTTACAAAATATTTTGATACGTACCAAAATGAGAAATAGAAGAGTAAAATATTTTTAATATTGTAGTAGCAAAAACGGGAAAATTACTTCTAACGCTTTTATTAAGCACTTCACGAATTTAGCTTTTTAGTAGCAAATTAGTTAGATTAGCAAGTAATTAGATGTTTGTTAGAAATTAGTGGTGTAATACACCACATGCTTTGTAGCCCCTTCCCCAAACCCCTCACTGTATAAAGCGAGCAGCAAGCAATGAAAGGGATATGATATCTGTTGGTGAAATAGTTGTTCTCTCTAAATTTTCTTTAAATTCTCTCTTGACGAAATTATTGTTCAGAGTTGGTTTTTCTTCCCCCAATTCTCACATTATTTATAAAATTTCCTCCAGGATTCATCCCATACTCGGAGAATTTCGTTATTCTTTCTATAATCGATTTAGATCGTATCATATTTTCGAAATTTCGATCGAAACCCGAATTTTTCGAATTTTTTGCTGAAGCCAAAATTTCTCGAAACTTAAAAGTAATATTAATACACTTTTGTTAAATATCTATCGAAATTTAGCCCAAAACCCGAAATTTTTCAAAATTTTATATAATATTTATTTTTTATACATTTTAAAAATTTATTATTTAAAAATAATGTTTCATATTGGTCCATACCTACCAACCATTCACCCCAACCACACACATGAAAATATCATATTTGATTATTATTTAACTTTCAAATCATATTTATTTCATATTTTTTGTTACAGATTTTGATCATACTATTTAACAAAATTCATTATACACATATTATATAAAGAATGCTATCAGTGTTTAAAAAAGCAGTGTTGGGGCTCGCTCGGGGCGCGCCTCCGAGGCGAGGCGTTCCAAAAATGTTCGGGCCAGTCCGAGGGGGGCGTAACCCCTCGTGGGCGTACGCCCAACAATCAGGGCGTACGCCGGGGGCGAAAAACGCGCCCAAGGCCGGGGCGTACGCCCGAATCGATCCAAATTCATACAATATAAATTTAGCTCTAAATTGAATTTTTTTCCAATTCCTAATCCAATACCACCCTTTTAGGCCCACTTAAACATTTAAGTATTTTATTCCTTAAATAAAACCAAAGACCCACTTATTCAAAGTCAAACATTAAAAAAAAAACTCTATGACACAAAGCAACAAGCCAGCAACAGAAAGTCACAACTCTTCTTCTCTCTCAAGGCACGGATCTCTCTCACGGCACTACGGGGCAGAAAGCTCTTCAATCTTGATTCTCCCAACTCATGGTGTTAACCGAAGGAGAGCGTGTTAATGAATTTGCGGATTTGCAAACCCATGGTGTTAATGAAGTAGAAGATTTAGAATTGAGAGCCGAAGAAGAAGATAATGATCTTAATAATGAGGCTTTTGATAGTGATCGAGTAAATTAGTGTTCGTCAACTATTATTTTAAATATTAAGTTTGGATAATGCTAGAATTTGAAATATACTTAGACGTTTAGTTTGCATGGTTGAAGATATTTTTTCTCTATCTTAATTTTTTACTTGATTTTTTCTTTCAATTTTTGTAATTTTTTGCTAATTTAAATTAATTTTTAACATCATATCATATTTTTTTAATATAAAAAACACAATATTTGCGGGGTATACGCCCCGCCCCGTGGGACATGAAACTCCCCGCCCCGCCCTTTCGCCTTTTAAAACACTGAATACTATAGACTACACATATTGGCTCAGTTGATAAGGAACAGATCACTTTCTGTGAGAAAGTTGTAGTTTCGATTATTTCTGCCAATGTGAGGGCACTGGGCGCTTTTGGTGGGTGATCTGTAAGTACTGTAACTACTATTAATGTAAAAAATGCACAATTATGATAATCTTGTAAATTTTCTAATATTTCTATAAATTCCATGATGTCTTCGAAATTTCCATCGAAATTTTTGTACAATTACTATCCCTATCTCTATAAAAATACTATCCCTTTATCTATACCAGAACCGAAACTTAAAACCTTGCTTGAAAGTCTGAGCTCTCTCTCTCTCTCTCTTCTCTCTTTCTGTCTCTCTCCCTAAAGGGTTTAATGCATAAAATCTCCTCCCCTTGTTATATCGAAATTGCAAAAGACCCCGCTATTTTAACAAAATGACCTAATTACTCCATATGTTATTAAAAATTATGTGCGAAACCCAAATTTTATTAGAAAAATGAGCGTGTTTTTCATATTTTTCACATGCATACATGTGCTTGTTTGACATTTATATACTCTCCATACACATAAAAGGTAAATAATGTTATTTAATCCAAAAAACACATATTTCCTTCATCTTTTTAGCAAAACTTGAGTTTCGTGTGGACTTTTTGATCACATAGGGGTAATTAGGCTATTGGGTTGACACATTTTTTTTTTATTTTTTTTTTCATTTTTGATTTTTATGCATTTAACCCTCTCTAAACACAGGAAAAATTCAAAAGCGTCCATAAGGTTTTAACGAATTGTCAAAATCATTCCTGAGAATTTTAAGTTTGTCCATCTCATCCTTTTGACCAAATATTATTGGTTAATTCCAACATATAAAGGTGTTTTTTTCTTAAATTACAAAAATACCCTTTTACAAGATCACTTAGTTTGATTACCTTTTTTTCACCCTTATATTTTTAATGAATTGAAAAAATTAACCCAAAAAAATATGGTTCTTTTATTATCCAGTTTCCCTTTTTTTTAACATCTCTCTCCCAATTTTTTTTTTCCGCACTTCAATTATATTTATACCATATCAATTTGTTTTCTTCGTTTATCATAAACCCCAGAAAATACATTAGATTCATCATAAAAATTAGGGCAAAATACAAAATGCCCCACTAAACTATTCCTATAGTTACATATATCCCCTAAACTTTAAAAGCTATCAAAATGGTTCTTCATAAAAATTTATGATTTATGAAAATTCTCTTATCCAATTAGAACCTTACATTATTTAAGCACTATATTGATTTACCAGGTAATTTTTTTTTATAATTAATTTGTCAAATTTAAGTGTTCAAAATAGGCAAATCATTTAAATTTTGTAATGAGTTAATTAACAAATTATGGAGAATCATTATTATTATTAGGGAAAAATATTAAAACCCCCCTAAAATTAATTTTTTTATCCAAAAAACCCATGATTTTTTTTTAAATCTAAAAAACCCAATTAGTAAACTTTTCAATCTATCAAACCCAAGTGTTAACTTTAGGCTTAACGCTGTTAGAATACTTTTCCGTATTTCCGAAATTGACCTTTGTATGCTTTGTTTCCAACTCACGTAGTCTCACAAGATAAACCCTAAAGAAAAACTCCTACAAGAAAACTCTCAGGACGATAAATACTTCTGCAATTCAAGGAGGCAAGGGGTTTCAGGTATCTCTTTCTCCTTTGCTTCTCCTTCTCCCGAATACTGTGTTGTAGAGTCCAAAAGTAGAGATTCTTGTTTTTCTAATGAAAATCAATTATATTGGATATAGTATTATCTTCTTTTTTTCTTATAGAAAATCAAATCAAACTCTTTCCCATGAATAGGCCAATGTAGTATTATTATCTTCATTTATATTTGTATTTCTGTTTTTCATTTGGGATGAGAAGGGGGACTATTTTATTACTTTTCATGCTTGAAAATTACTGAACAGTAGGATGAACTACTATTATATTATGTAGTGTAGTTAAAAAGAAGTTTTTCTGTGCTTTAATATATCTTAGTATTATAATTAATTTATGCAAAAGAATAAGAAAAGGGAAGAAAAAGTGGATACTTCTGATTGTAACTATTTTCCTTTATCATAATCTTACATGCAGAATTTAATTTACACAGGGCTCTCCAAGGAAAATGGGAAGGAAATTGATCGTTATTTGCAAATTTGATGGTGAGTTTCAACGTAGCCAACATGGTGTACAATATATTGGTGGCGAAACTTATGCAATCGAGGTTGATGAAGATATGACATTCGATGCCTTCAAAACTCAAGTGGTTGCAAAATTTGGTCTAAGTCATGAGGAAGATTCTCATATTTTCATAAAATATCATCTCCCTCATAATGATGCTACTCTTATCTCATTGATGGATGACTCAGATATGAGAAATTTTGTTAATATGTACAAGGATTCAATATCATCAGAGATATATATCCAAAAGCTAGATAGTGGCAAGAACAAGTAATCATCTTTACTATTATTTTATGCAAAATTACTTTATTCCAAATATGTGATTTGGATGTATTTTTTTAATTTACTTAATATACTAGCAGGTCTTCAGTTCTGGAATCACAATCTGATGAGAATGATTTACAACCAAAGATGCTTTCGCTTTGGCAAGATACTATTACTGGAGTTGGACAGATGTTTGAGAGAGTTGAAGACTTTCGAGCATCTCTTCAAAAGTATGCTATTGCTCACCACATGGCATATACTTTTGTGAAAAATGAACCTTCTAGAGTTACTGCGAAGTGCAAAGCTGCAGAATGCAAGTGGAGAATCCATGCATGCCAAGTTCAAAATACTGATGTTTTGCGCATAAAGAAATTCAATAATAGTCATTCTTGTGATCCAGGACTTCACCAGAAGATGCATCCTCAAGCAAGTAAAAAATTAGTTGCATCTCTTGTAGAAGACAAGTTGAAGGATACACCACGATATCGTGCTAGAGAAATCATTAATGATGTACGACGTGATTATGGAATTTCTTTGAATTATCAACAAGCATATCGTGGAAAAGAAATAGCAAGTCGGACTATACATGGGTCATTAGAGGATTCATTCAATCACATTCCTTGGTTATGTTCAAAGATAATTGAAACAAATCCAGGAAGTCATGCAGTGTGGGAAACTTTTGAAAATGATAGATTCAAGAGTCTATTTGTATCCTTTTATGCACAAATTGCCGGGTTCAAGAATGGATGTCGGCCACTTTTATTGATTGATGGGACGTTTGGGAAAGAGCACTATAAGGTGACAATACTTTCAGCAGTTGCTATTGATGCTAACAATCAAATGTTCCCGCTGGCTTTTAGTGTTGTTATTGGGGAAACACAAGAAAATTGGTTTTGGTTCTTATCAAACTTGAAGATTGTTATAGGGGAAGTTGAAGGCTTGACCATCATATCAGATCGACACAAAGGACTGCTTGACACAGTCTCAGTGGTTTTTCCAAATTGTTATCATGCTATTTGTGTGCATCATCTTATTGCAAACTTGATGAACTCATTATCCGGTAAAGTTCGAAAAGAAACCAAAAAGATTATAAAAAATCTTGTTTATGCTTCTGCTAACTCCTTGAGGGTGGAAGAGTTTGACAAGAACATGAATAAAATTAAGAAGATATCATTGGATGCTTTTGTTTGGTTGAAGGATTCAGAACCTTACCGTTGGGCAGAAATATATGCACGAGGATGTAGATTTGGCCACTTGACAACAAATGTTGCTGAGAGTTTCAATGGTTGGATACTTGAAGCACGAGGCCTTCCGGTGATTGCAATGGTCAATAAAATTCGTGAACAACTTATGGATTTGCTTTATATTAGAAGGGAAGAAGCTATGCAGTGGACTAAAGCTTTGACTCCATATGTCGATAAAGATGTGCGATCTAGTGTTTTGGGGGCTCTTACTTGTCGTGTATCCCCAGCTAATAACTTTATATATGAAGTTCATGATGGCAAGATTCATTCTGTAAATTTGGAGAAATTGACTTGTACTTGTAGGACATGGCATACATCAAAAATTCCATGTATTCATGTTGTAAAAGTTTGTGAGGAAACTGGAAGGAGTATAATGCCTTATGTTTCTCCTTATTTTACAACTGAGCTATGGAGGTTGGCATATGCTGAAGTAATAAATCCAGTGCCAAATAATGATATGCCAGTACATGTATCTATTGATAATTCTAATGATTATAGAGAAGAAGAGTGGTCCCTTGATTATGAAAACGTTCGTGGATCATCGCAGTTGACTTAAGTACTTCCACCTAATGTTCGCCGGCGCCCAGGACGTCCAAAAAGAAAGAGAATTGAATCTCAACCTGTGGACAAACGATCACTGTGTTGTAGTAGGTGTCATGAGCAAGGTCACAATCGAGCTACTTGCAACAAGGCTATATGAGAAATATCAAAAGGTATTTTATTTAGTCATTTGCCAATTTGACTATTTTAGTCATGATGTGGTTTTCCAATAGAATTAAATAGAGAAAGAAAAAGTCTAACCATTTTAAGTGCATCATTTTATTTATTATACTTCAGTTCAAGATTCAAAAACTGAAATCGTTTTCTTAGTTTAATGTTTTAAGTTGTTACTAATATTCTTTTGGTTAATAATTTGGTATAGGTCACTTGATGATTTGGAGAGAAATTTTGCAGAAGAATGGATGTGACCGTGCGAAGTCCTTTAGTGTTGAAAATTGCTATTAGCTAGAAATATTCTAAGACTAAATTCTGAACTCTAATATGCTTTGTGGTACTTATATTTATCAAGACAATTCCCATATCTTTTTATATCTTACATTTGAAGGCATTAGTTGAATGAACAGTTGAGTGATATGACTTTCTTTTAGCTATTCTGGTGCTTGAATTTGATTTTTTTTTAATTTGAATTTATTGATCTCTCCCAACAAAGCCCATTTAGGCAATTAGCCACATATAAGAGCAGATGCATGGGATAGTTTTAAGAATTGTGCTATAAAGTGGTGGGGACTCAGATTGGATGGCCTCGTCCCATGTGATTGTGATTTTGTATTCAGTAAGCTGATTGCACGTACAACTATTAATATTGGGAGGCATGAATGTTACTTTCATCTCTTTTAATCCTAGTTGATAGCTTGATCAATTATTAATTGTCTTATAATAGAAAACACATTCAAAACTCAAACTCCAAAATCCCACAAAAAATCTTAGTCTATACATATAATCAAACTTGATATTTGTGTGAATTCACACATATGAAAACTCTAAAAAAGATTATGAAAGAATTTTTTTTTGAAATAACTGAAAATGTTACCAAATAACACATAAAAATAACTTTTTAATCCAAAAAACCCATCAAAATGCTTATCTATCCAAAAAACCCATTTCATTAAATTTTCTATCTAAGAAACCCAAGGGTATTTTAGGCCAAAGACTATAAAAATCTAACAGCGTTAAGTCTAGATTTAACGATTGGGTTTATTAGATTGAAATGTTTACTAATTGGGCTTTTTAGATTAAAAAGTTTTTTCATGGGTTTTTTGGATAAAAAAATTAATTTTAGGGGGGTTTTAGTATTTTTCCCTTATTATTATTATTATTATTATTATTATTATTATTATTATTATTATTATTATTATTATTATTATGTAGATCTTGTTTACTAGCATTTTCTTTGTAATTGTATTTACAGATCATACATATGGAAAACAAGTCTTTTTCTCATGATAAGAAAGAATCAGAATCAGAAATGGAAGAAGAAGAAGAAGAAGAAGAAGAAGAAGAAGAAGAAGAAGTAGAAGTAGAGTATGTTATGTTGATTTGGAAAGCATTTTTGACGACCTTCACATTCCGCCAAACGCGCCATACGTACTCGCTGTACTATTTCAATCCCTAATTTACCTTCTTCTTTTTTTTGGTAGTTATCAATTAGTCTGTTCTAGCATTCTTCTCCAGGCAGAAAATAATTGAAATTGGGCAAAAGTCGTAGCCAAATTTTTTTTGAAGAGAAATTGAATAAAGACTATTTTATGCATTGCTTTATCTTTGGGAAGTTTTCCAATGTATACTGTGACTTTGTGAATGGATAATTCAGCAGCAATTTGCAGCTTGCATTTGGAATTATAACGATATTCTTTTTGGCGGAGTTTTAGGTTTAAGCGCCTAACGAATGTCATCAAATATTATGAAACTCGATTTCAATGTGCTGCCTGAAAATAGCATGCATTCGTCTTGTTTTAGTTGGCAAAGACACTCTATTTCCACATGTTTGTCTAGTTTTTCGATATTTGTTAAAAAATATATGTCCTTTCACATTTTAGTGTAGGTTCTTTTGTGATTTCAATGTTATGTTGTTAGTCCGTGCACATATGTTGATTGGTTAGAATTGGGGGTAACTCATTTTTAGGTGCTTGATATTGAGTTTGTATTTGATGCTTTATAGTTTCAGAATGAGTGCCCGGAATTTTGGAGACTTTCTATAGTAACTATTGTTTTATATCTTTGTTAACGTGATCTTGGACTAATAATGCAGGGTCTGGACACGCTCAACCCGATCCTGATTATAGATAACAAAATTAAGCTGGTACGTCAAGTTTGTGTAAATTATTGTTCTCTTGGTTCTAAAAGCAACTTAATCTCTGCTTGATCTATTTCTATCCGTTTTGAGTATGGTAGAAATCTACTTTACAGAACTACTCTCAGAGTATCAGTTGAGGAACACTTTTGCGTTCTAGTTCTTGTACAATTGGCATTTCTTTTTAATATAAATAGAAGTTATAAGTGTACTAATTTTCTCTGTTAGCAGTAAATGTTCCTGATAGCATCAGTAATTAACGAATTAAGTTCTTATGAGTCTCTTAGGTTGTGATGTATGCAACTTAGCAGACTAAGACAAGCCACTTCGGTTAAATCCCCCTTCAACCTAAAACTGTGGCCTGGAACTGAATTCATATTTTGTTATAATTAATTGCTTGTTTTGTTTACCACTGCAGATTCTTTTCCAAAAAACTTATACAGTTTATTGTCTTCTTTCCCAGATTGGAGAATATGAAGAAACAATAGGAACGTGCCTTGTTTTCAATGAAAGTGGTGAGCAACATCTTCATTTTAACTTGTCATACCGTTACAAAATGAATAGAGAAAATAGCATTAGCGAAATTTAGTGCTTTTGCCCTTCACGGGTCGGTCCACGTTTCCATTAAAAAAAATGCCTTTGTTCCTTTCTCGCTTTTGCTTTCTTCCTATTATTCCCTTTTATTTTCTAACAAATATCCATAAGACTGATCACAAGTCTTGGATTGTATTTGCCACTGAGACATATGTGAGACATAAACTTATTTTTTCTTTTGAGAAGATGTGAGACATGAACTTGAGCTTGCTGTTTCCTAGTTTGACTATGCTGTAATGTGAAAGGGTTTATTGTTTCTATTATTGATTTAGTTCTTAAGCCTTCTCGAAGTTACTGAACAGTACAAAATGTTACCCAGCTCGTGTTGTACTACATATGATTTCTTTTGCAGAAGCGGATCCTGTAACTCACGAAGAGACGGGACCATCTGAAGCCAACCTTTTCCGAGGCAAATGCATAGTGGATCCAACCAGGGATGGATCCAGGATTGACTCCTTGGGGGGCCGAAGCATTAAAGTAAAATTTTTTGACAATATTTATGATTATATATTTAAATTTATTTTACTTTTAACTGATAAAAAAAATAAAAATTATCAAGTTACGAAAAACAAAACTAAATTTTAATAAGCTTATCAGCGATCCCTTTTTATAGTTTTTAGGAAAAGTTTTTATTAATTCTAATTCTAATACGTGCAGAAGAGAGGTTTTTAAATGAAAAAGTTTTTATTAATTCTAGCCTTAATATGTATAGAATTGAATTTCCAAAAAGGAAATTAAAGCTATTACCAATTCAATTTTTTTTTTTACGGTAATTACCTTTTTAAAATTAATATAAGAATGTTATATGATAATAATGCTTTGTATGACAAGTGCTGTGAATGGAACTGAAAAGATATATTGTTGGGGGGTCGTATTATAAAATTCTATAAACCCTATAGAGAAAATTTAAAGTCTGCCCCCCCCCCCCGGCCCCCCCTAAATCCGTCCCTGGATCCAATGCAGACCCCAACCAAGCAAGTTAATCCGATAACGAGTCTTAATAAGGTTCTTAAGTTCAGATTATTTTTGGAAGCTGACAGTGAAGATGTAGCATACAAGCAGGTAAATAGGCCATCTTGATGCACCTCCAGTCCCAGTTATAATAAGGGGATAGTCGACGATTTTCCTGGATTTTGAAGGCTTCATGTGGTAATTGATGATACCAATTGTTGCTGGATAGAGATTAAATTTTGACTTACATTTTAGTAAACTAGTAAAGTATATGTGCATTCGCACGTGGAGATCTTATTACATAACAAAAACATTAGAAACATTTAAAAAAATTTAAACAGTTTATACTTGTTCCAATATGATCTTTCAAATGAAATAATTTATCAATATTACATTTAGTCTATGAACACATTACTAAGATTATCAACGTTCTTATATTATTTAACCTTACTTTTCTCAATGAATGAAGTATGATATCTTACCTTAAATTTTAATGAAATTAATTACATCTTCATAAATTTTTATAAGTCATATAACTAAGACCGTGCGAAAAGTTGATTTTAGATAATTAATTTATTTTTATGGGTAAATAGCATTTCCCCCAACCTATTTTGCACTGAGCAAAGAAAGCGAAGCCAGAGGGCATTTTGCAACAAAAATCTAAAGTTGAGGTGTCTAAGTGCGAATGTTTTTAAAATATGGGACAAATACGTTGAAGGATCTTTCTTTAACGCTATTTTCAATAATTACTAAATGCTTCTGAAAAAAATATTATGCATAAAATCACTATATACCCTTGAATTTACCATTCACAATATATTAAATAAGAATTTACATATGCTTCCACCCTCAAAATTCTTGCACATTACCATTATTTGAGGAGGTAGGTCTATCACTTGAAGCCATGTCATATGGACTAATTTGAACGCTTGCTTATACTACAATAGTAGCTTTTGACCAACTATAATATCATAGTATCATTTCATCATAATTACTTCTACAAGGATTTGCTCTAGCAATTTTCATAGAGTTGTATCAAGCTCATTCTAAATGTGGTCGCTCTCTATCTAATTCTTATTTTGTACCTATCAACGACGATTCAATATATTTTTGTATGGAAAATCGCTTGACTTCCATAATTTTTTTACATGAAAAGTAATAAATGAAACAATTAGTTCTGTTTTATTCTTATATCTTAAATTAGACACTCCAAGAGTTTTTAAGCAAATATAGCATCATCGCTGGTTAATTTTCTCAAATAAATATGAAATATAATTTAGAATAAATAAATATAAATATAGTTTCTATATATTGAAGATATTGATCATTTAATATCAAATTCTATCTTTCAAATAAAACACTTCAATAAATCTAAAGCAATCTAGCATTTCTCATCAAAATAATATAAAATGTATTATTGTTCTATAAAAATTATTGTTCTTAATCTAGTCAATTTAAAGAAATAACTATTAATTATTTAATGGTATAAAGTTACATAATTCCTAATACCAAGTTGATTGACTCGAAGTACCATTTGAACACCTAACTATGTCATTCCTTTGTATTGAAATTGAGATAACACTAGAAACGAGCAAATACTACACTAAACTAATCGAATTAAGAAAATACAATATCATCAATGTTATTTTGCTAGAACGTAAATATTTCATTTATCAAGGACATTTTCTTTAATCTCGCCAATCATGTATTCTTGACAAAACGTGAATTTGATGGCTTGTCGGCTCTAAAAGTTGTCACTAAATATTGAAGTTGAATGCATTCATTTTTCTGTTCCCATTGGGATAAATCTTCAACTTCATTGGAGGCCATGGTAAAAGAAAAATGAAGAAAAATATCACAATTGAACATTTTCAGATTAGTGTGCAAAACAACTAATTGATAAATATATTTTTCTTCAACCCCTAATCTAATTGAAATACTCCTTTGCTATATGAAGCAAATATAAACATAGTGTGATAAAGCAATAGACAATGTTTCTTTTTCCTGTCCCAAAATATTTCTTAGTAGTACGTAGTTGGATAATCGAAAAGGATTGATGCAACACTAGAGCAAAATTGGAGCAAGAATGCAACTTCTCAGTAATGTTGATCTCTATTTAATGAAGTAGTGAAACCGTAACTTCCAAATTGTATAGTGACTCTTAGCCTTCTATTGAAGTTTAGTTGCTCATGGTAAGCTTGGTGTTTTTTTACTTTATTTTATTAAATATGCTAATTGTTTTCATAATGACGCTGATAACCTTCCAGTGGAAAGTTGATCCATTTGTGTGGAAGATCAAAAGTTGCAGATTTTTTTTGTTTTATTATTAATGGGGACTAAATGTTAGGATTAGTGGGGAATAACTGTTACGGTGCACCATTATATATTTGAATTCATTTTTAGGTAACGGCTAAATCGTCTTTTCAAAAATGGAAGAAACACCTTTTAAAATCCATATTTTTATAATATATATTAATAATTAATTACTTAATTAATAATGGGGACTAAATGTTAGGATTAGTGGAGGTTAGCTGTTAGGGTTCACCATTATTAATTTGAATTCATTTTTAGGTAAGGGTTAAATCGTCTTTTCACAAATGAAAGAAACACCTTTCAAGATCCATACTTTTATAACCGTATAGATAGATATAGATTTATGCAAAAGATTTGTACAAATGAATGTTTTGCTCTTCTCAAGTTCCTGGAAAAGAAGGTTTAAACTCTCAATTACAATTTTTAAGTTACTGAGCAACATTGTCCAACTTATCTAAACTAGTAATGATACTGCAATTTGCATGGTATTGTGAGGAATCATACTTCCTGACATCAAATCAATGATCGAGTAGCATGTAATTCACTACATGTTACAATCTTTTGAGAAAACCGAGGGTTTATGCAACAACAATAGGCAACAGCAACACACGATTTGTTTCGTTACAACATTTTTCTCCCCTCAAGACATCAGATATGTCGAGAAGACAAACCCACAATCCAGCCCAATGGACTACTATAAATGATACAACATAGAAGATACATTATATAGAATACCCCAAGCAATATATGAAAATTATAACAGAAAAGAAAAATACGAAACAGTTTTTCCAACTCAGCTCATCAATCCAGTGACTGCAGCCTTATGGTGAAAAACACAAACGTTTTACTGCTCAACGAGTCTCTCCTTCAAATATTTCAGGATAGCTTTGGTACATCGGTCCAAAATTGGCCTCCGGATGCTGGAAAAAAAGGTTTCAACGTAACCAGCATTTCAAATGAGTAATTTATGTCATCCAATGTCCTTATTCAAATTGGAAATATAGTGTTTCTTTTAAATGCACAGAGCTCACTATGTATTCATTCTCTTCCTCATTTATCTAGGTGGATAACAATACGTACCGTATTATTGTCAAACAACTCTTTTTGCTTGGTTGAAATGCAGTAGAAATAACAAAAACATATGAAGTTTCATGCATACAGAACATTATCCATATAGATCTGACTCCCTAGGTTGTTTCAATTGTATTTAGCATCACCTTCCATTTTCCTCGCTCAGAGTAAGTGGTTTATCACTTGTAAATTTTTTAGGTTTATCATCCTTTGTCAGAACAAGTATTTCTAGCAGCAGTTTAATTTCCTAGGTTTATCATTCTTTTGTTTTTTCTTACTTGAGCTGAATGATTTATTTACAATCATAAAAACACATTCTGAAATAAGAGTGCAGTATACCTTCTCAATGGATTGCCGTCAAGCTTTAACACTTGCAGGCTGGGTTCAAGCAAACCCTGCAAAACCAGACATTCAAGCAAGCAATTATAGAGACATTAGTATAAATATATTGTTAACACAAGAGCCGGTAGATGATAGGCAGTTAGTTCACCCGAAGCAAATTAATTGTTTGGTGATTTGCAGAAGTCAATTAAATTTGTTTAGTTAAAAGTAATTTTTTCTTTACACGGGAAGAGACAAACAAAATATACACAATATTATTAAACAAAAAGGAGTTTTGGTACAAACCAGAGTGGGTGGAAGAGAAGAAATATTGTTGTCTGATAAGTTAAGCCCTGTAAGAGAAGTGATATCCTTGCAGGCAGACGAAAAATACAGTCATTGAAATTTTATGGACTTTAATTGGGTATCAGATGGTTAAGTTACAAGTCAAAAATCAGTAGAGTGAGCGCCTACATTCGCTAATATAAAGTATCATCTGGAAGAGAAAGCATGAATAGCTAGTAGTGATAAATGTCATTTATGACCTTAGATGTTTATAATGATTGACATACGATAGAATATATGACAAAAATTTCACATGAACATTGATTTTGGGGTGAAGTGCTACACATTCAAATTTTTTAGGGGGCAGAGTCTCTTCTTTTAATTTTGAGGGGGCTTAGTGCTAAAAGGTGAATTTTAGATGGGGTGAAAGTGCATTTTGCCCTACAAGTAATGATAGCAGTAATTGAAACCAAAAGAAGAACAGTATTAACTGCTGACAACGTATAGATTTCATGAGCAATACAAAGGACAGAAAATCATAATCATGTTTATTGCTGCTTAATTTCCCCTATCTGAATGTGCATACTCTTTTATTCATTATCCTTTCCCTGGAAAATTAGGCAAATTGATCGGTAAATGGGCACGAGGAGGGAGCTTCCATCTACAGCCAAAAGATTCATCTATGCATACATGAGTATAGATAACTTAAGTCAGCAAAAGATAACTAATATTCGATCCGTAGTCCTGTAAAAGAGAGAACGTGAAAACTCTCTCTTCAACAAAAGCACTGTTTCTCCTTTTCTTCATAACTCGAGCATTCCTCTCTCCTATTTCTCTCTGGCAACAAGTCTGCCAGGATGTTCTCTGAGTTACGTATGTTTTAACATAGTTTAAGATTTCCAGGTAAATTATCCATCGCACGAGCACCTAAGAGGAGCATTCTCGTTCTTAAAAGCTAATTCAGAGTCCAATACTCAAGAACAGGCCAGTCCGACAACTTCATGTGCCTTGCGAGTTGGGCAAAAATCGCCTTTTAAATGTTTAGGTTCTGCTTTAGTCATAGAAGGCCCTTTTTCTTAGGACAAAGTAATTAGGATTCTTTAACCAACTATAAAAACCCATCATTTATGAAACAATATCTGAATCAAAGTGGGAGATGGGATAGAGTTGGATTTGGCATGATGTCTGGTAGATGGACAAGCTATATAGGAGTGTTTAGTGCAGTACCTACTTTATGAGTGAAGTTGGTCATAGTTTGAATGGATTAAGGGGGTGAACGGATTTCGGAATGTGAGAAAGAGTCTTAAAGTCGAAGGCTGATCGTCTTCAAAGAAGCACTGAATCTATCAGAAATATCCTTAGAATTTCCTCCTTGTTGCTTGAATATTCAACTGTGAAAAGCTGCTTAAGGTAGTTTCTAAATCAGTTGCATCCTCCCATGCAAATTTCTTGAAATATTACTGTCAGAACAAAGAAGAAGGTAAACAGCTAATTTTTATGCTTTTGTCAATAATTAGCGCTTATCAGATATTCTGACATTAATTTACAGTTTATACTTGAGTTCCCAAAGAAGTTTATTTTTCAGTTCGTCGGCAAGTCGCATGCAAGCAATATCATTCATCAACCATAAACATGGGAGCATATTCAAGTGGAGATGAAGAAAAGGACTTCCCAAAAAGAATAAAATTGTCTTTTTTTAGAGAAAGAGATTACCTCTGGAATCGATTGAAGTAAGTTCTGGCTCAAGTCAAGAATACTCAACTGTTGTAAGGTCATTATATCCATAGGAAAAGCTGATATTTGCACCCTTCTGTTCAGTTATATAGAAAAAGTAAGACAAGCAACACAAGTTTAACATGTAATAGTAAGTTCTGACACCCAACCTATCAACAAACCTCAGGTAAAGCTCCTGCAGCTCTCGTAAGCTCGAAAATGCTGGATTTTCAGGTAAAGAAATCCTGTAAAGAACCTGCAGCCCCACTTAGGTCCAGAATCTGGAGCTTGGAAGCGGCTCCACAGCCATCTGATGGGATCTATTTAAAAGAAAGCGAAAGGTCAGAAATAAGTAGATATAATGAGATGACGTAGATACAGCACGAGATAAATATGCATGAAGATCGTGCAGACTAAAGTTGGAGCCTAATTTTCTTATTTGAAATTTGAGGATAAACTTAAATACTCGCGGCAAAATGTGAGACCAAATAGAAATCCCGTAGCTTCCAGGAAAAGGGAAAACTACATTCAGCACCTTCTATTTGTAAATGCACTGTGTCTATAACATTAATCAAATTTACAGATTGAAGATCTATACTGACAAATTGGTATAAAAATGTGCAAGTATGATTGTATAACAGGTTAAAGCAGAAAAACTTGGTGTACGCATACTTACATTTCCATCAAGTAATAGCTTTTGAATTCAAGACACATTCGCATAACTCGGGGTTTCAATTGGCACATTGTAATTGACGAGGAAGGAAAAAAAACGCTGAGATGCAAAAATGACTGACGGAAAGTGCAGTTTAGACAAAAGATATTAATGTATTTAGCAAGAATTTGCCTTGTCTGAATTAAGCTTTAGAGTATGCGTGTTTCCTCCAAAAGGCAAGTTAGAGCATGATGGTTAGAACCAAGAAAACACGCTACAGAAATAAATCGAAAATTGTGCTCACCTTTCTGAGTGGATTGGCATCCAGTTTCAAGCACAAAAGTTTTGGAAGAGACGCCAAAACTGCAGTAGGCCGCTCTTTTATCTTATTCTTGGATAAAATCAAAACCTGCAAGTTGAATGAGTTTGATGATTCATATTACAAAAGTTACATATAAGGCTTGTTCAGGTTGTATAAGTTTCTAAAGTAATTCAGAATATGACGAAGCCAGTCTGTAAATCTGCAGAATTAAGAACTATATGATACTAACACAAATCAGATTAAGTCGACAAAGCAAGAGGTAGTTCAGCAAATGCCGGGAATTAGACTAAGTTTGGGACTGATATCAAAAACTGAAAGGAAGGGAGGGGGGGGGGGGGGGGGGGGTGTTAAGTTACTTAAAAAATTACCCATATTCAGCAAATTAAACAAACAGCCCTTCAACAAAAGATAATCCAGAAAAACAAATCACCTTGGTGGACAGTCAAAAATTTCAAATCATTAAGTTGGACGAATAAAAAACATGGAGACAATACTCTTATATGCATATCACAAGTTCGAGTAATCAGATTACATATGGGTATCAAACTGAGAAAAGTATATATGAGTAGAGACTAGACTTGATCACACATGGATGCATTTCAAAGATGCTATCACCCAAAAGAATGGGTTTTCATTTTCTTTAGCCCCAAATCCAGTCTTTATGTTAGGAAAAGGATGCAATCTATATAATGTTTTACCTCAAGTGAGACACAAGAGCTAAGCGCACTGGGTAGTTCTTCAATAGAATTCCCTGAAAGATTGATTTCGTCTTCCATACATCTGAAGGAACATAATCCAAACCTAGCCCAGCCAAAGAAAGTTCCTGAAAATTAATAATATAGAAGACACTTAACAACCTTGGACAGAAGACAGATGGAAAAACCAAATTTTGAAAGACTGCAGAAACAAGGATGCATCATTATTGGCCTTGGTATAAGAATAAACACTTTTTTCAAATGATCACGTAACCTATATAGTTACAGGCTGATGTCTGCATATATCTCAGGGAGCTTACCTTTGAGGTCAGAGATGACCGAGCAGCCATGGTGACAGCATCTACTTTCACAGTTGTCGTTGCTGCAGACTCTACGTGCATAAATGATATCGTACATGCAAGACATTAATAAAAGAGTTAGGCTAACTTGAAATTAAAAGGCAAAGCATAGCAATTCAAGTTGCAAACAGGCACATTTCATTGGTTCTGGTATTTGTATCTTAGTCTGCCTAAAAACCAATTTCACCTTCATCAGTGGGGAGTCCACTTCGAAGATACCTCAATAGAGCAGCTGTAGGTCCATTTACCAGCGAGCTGAATCAAAACAAATAATTTAGAGAATTCTCTAACAAAAAATGAAACATGCTAAATCAGACAAACAAAATACTGGTTCAGACTCCAAAGCGCTCGCAATGGATTACCAGCGAGTAAAAGTTTCCGCAATGTTGTCATTAAGCCTAGATACGACATTCCAGCTCACATTAGCTTTTATAATTAAGAGTGTTTACAATGGAGCGGAAAACTACGAAAATATCACATGGCTTCTAACTATTTATTTAAGATAATTAGACTGGAGATTTTGGGATGAGGTGTAGATGGATAAAAAGAAACAAAAGAAAAACTGAGTAGCCAGACGAGAAAGTGGGGGGTATACCACTAAATTACTATTAGCTTGACTTCTAGTACTCGAGCTATGAACAGATGAATACATTCATTTCAGGATTATAAATGAGTTTTATTGATGGCAATACATGCCGAGGAAAATAAAAACAACAGTTTAATTTGCATATGTTATCTTCTTAACAGAAAGCGCAACTAAAATCCTTTTCAGACTGCTCCAATCTTACAAGATAATATCACTACCACAATTTGCTAATCCACAATAAGGAGAGTGGATGCAAAAGATTTTGCACCAGCTTCTGCTCCTCAATAGTAGTTGACCCACCACAACAGCACAAATAATAGTTAATGAATTATAGTCCAGACTGATGCAAAAACTTGGAAGTGATTACATCATTATATGGATCATTTGTCTTCGGAACCCTCCAGTTAAGTCTACTATTTAGGAATAACTTGGTCAGACATTTTAATCAGTATTCTTTTATGTTCAATTAGATGCTAACCTTGTTAGGAATCAACGCACATGAACGAACTTTAAAGTAAGAATCAAAGCAAGAAAACGAGACAACAGATTTACGTGGTTCGGCAAAATTCGCCTACGTCCACGAGAGTTTCCGTTCTTCCACTATGAGAGAAATTAACGTTACAAAAAATACACACTTGAGTTTATAGACAAACTCAAGAAAACCACTCTCAAAGTTATATAGAACACTACTCTCCCATCCCCCTTTGTAATGCCCCGAGAGAAAAACCCCACAAGTGTTTCCCGTGTAGCACAATTTGTATCTACCACAAATTGCTTTCCCTAGTATACATTACATTTTTCCTAGTATTTACTACACTACACACACTTTGCTCTCTATGTTTTCTCTCAATTTGGGATACTTGAAGTGAAGGAAATTCACTCCTATTTATAGGAGTAATTCCACCTACCAAAACTCCTTTTGGTTTCACCTACCAAACAACTCTTGGTTCCACCTACCAAACAACCTTTGGTTCCACCTATAATTTGATTTGTCTCCACACTTATATCTCATCAATCTCCCACTTGGAGACCAAACTCAAAGTTGAAGACACAATCCCATCTTCTCGATCATTCCTTCACTTTTCCCAGGTGAACCTCAATCTAGTCGGTTACATCCCCAAATCCAATGGAGATCAAAACCGAGACATCTCCTTGTCTCATCAATCCATCCATCCCTAGTGCTCATACTCGACGGACTTACACGATGTTCCCCTTCTTTGAACCTCCGCCACTACCCTATTCCTTTTGGTGATCAACCAACTCCTGAATATCGTGACTTATCCATCTCGGTCCAACTGACCTTTGGATATAGGTTACTCCCAAGACCCGGAATATGTCTCACAACCCCGCAACTTTCGTTGCCATCCTCCCCACAAGAGGATAACTACCTTGGTCAACCCGTCTCTCGACATCCTTACACCAAGGACTTTCCCGCTTCGGTCAACCTGTCTCGCGACACCCTTACACCAAGGACTTTTCACCTTGGTCAACCTGTCTCCCGACACCCTTACACCAAGGACTTTCCATTGACTATCTCGGATCTTCCCACATATCTGCTTCCTGCCAACTGCATGAGCTATGTCTTGATCCATCCGTCAATACTTTGGTTTTTCAATGGCAACTCGGATCCCCCACATATCTGCATAATGCTCCCACTGCACTAGCTATGTCCGATCCATCCGCCAACAAAACCCCGGCTCCGCGAATCTGCCCCGGCTCAGCGAATCTGCCCCGGCTTCGCGAATCTGCCTACCCAGCTCCGCATCTTGCCCCGGCTCTGCGAATCTGCCTACCCGACTTCGCATCCTACCCCCATGACTTCCGGCTCCACAGTCAACCTCTCTCGGTCTCTTTTCCTACCTTCATGGTTTATCCACGTGGTCATGCCTCCGTAACTCTGCCTCCCCCGGTCCCCGGCTTTCTCGTTCTTCCGCCCTCTTGGCAACACGAGTCTGGCCCCTTGACCTCCGGCTATACGGATCTGCCCCCGGCACTGCAACTGCTCCCACTGGCTTCATATCTACCCAACCCGGCAACATAAATCTGCCTTCGCTGTTGCGACTCTGCCTCTGCATCTGGCACCACGATTTTCAACGTTTTCTCGTTAACGTTCAACGGGATAACCCCTAAAACTTGCAGCATGATCTCCTGCAACTCTCAGTCTGCATCTGTCACCTTTTCAGGCTTTTTCCCCGACTCTTACTTTACCATCTTCAGACGCCATTGATTCGCCCACGGATCGCTGTAACCCGTGCTCTGATACCAGTTGTTAGGAATCAACGCGCATGAACGAACTTTAAAGTAAGAATCAAAGCAAGAAAACGAGACAACAGATTTACGTGGTTCGGCAAAATCCGCCTACGTCCACGAGAGTTTCCGTTCTTCCACTATGAGAGAAATTTACCGGTACAAATAATACACACTTGAGTTTATAAACAAACTCAAGAAAACCACTCTCAAAGTTATATAGAACACTACTCTCCCATCCCCCTTTGTAATGCCCCGAGAGAAAAACCCCACAAGTGTTTCCCGTGTAGCACAATTTGTATCTACCACAAATTGCTTTCCCTAGTATACACTACATTTTTCCTAGTATATACTACACTATACACACTTGGCTCTCTATGTTTTCTCTCAATTTGGGATACTTGAAGTGAAGGAAATTCACTCCTATTTATAGGAGTAATTCCACCTACCAAAACTCCTTTTGGTTTCACCTACCAAACAACTCTTGGTTTCACCTACCAAACAACTTTTGGTCCCACCTACCAAACAACCTTTGGTTCCACCTACCAAAGCTATTCCTTTTGATAATTTGATTTGTCTCCACACTTATATCCCATCAAACCTTACCTATCTCAGGAGGCAAGCCCGGAAATGAATTATTCGATAGGTCAAGAATTGAGAGGTGCAGGCTGCATGCCTCCACGGATATTCTTTCAACTGGATGCACAAGGTGACAATTGAGTATAACACCAACTAATGAATGAGATTACCATCATAAAAGAAGCTAAAAACTGGATTAAAACCTATAAGGAGGATGTTTCAGCAATTTTGAATGTGATTATGTATCACCTGGTTTGACTGCAGATTAAATGTCCCCAACTGAGTTAATAATCCAATTTCCGTGGGTAATGCAGAAAGTGCATTGATCCAGTAAAATGAGACAAATCAAACAGAATGAATGGACAAATATATAGATATTGAAATCGCAGTTGTGGAAAAAGTCTCAAATCCCTGAATACCAAATCTTATATCTGTGACAAAGAAATTTAACTGACCCTATGTAAAACTCTACAAGGGATGAACAACCCTTTATCGATAACGGGATCGAGGAAATTCCTGCAGAAAATGTATATCATCAGCTGAGGCAGCTATGAGCAACATGAGTAACAGAGTGACATGCACAGTCAACATATAGTCTTCAAAACATGCACAGAATCAACACGTAGGCAATATCAAATCTCGAATTACCTCCCACCATTTCTCATCTCCGCCAACCGCATCCAAACTTTTATACACCTCGTCGGGCACTTCCCTGTCATCCGATCAATTATACAACAAATATGAGAAAAAAAATTGTATATACTTGCAAAATGCAGCAGAAATATGAGAATAAATGGATGCATTTTCAGCTGTAAAAATGAATCTTCCAATTGTCTTTGAATTTGCTACATTGATAGTTCCGGAACTAAAAGTGTTTTTAGTTAAATACGGGAAGAGAAAATGCCCGATATTTAATAGGTACGATACGAGTATTTTACGAATTTTCGTTGAAAGTTACGGCAAAAAATTCGCTAAAAATATAGAAACGGGAAACAAACGTATTAGTACTTATATGAGTAATATATGAATAAAATAAATTATTTGGGAGTAAATATACCGGTTGTTTTTTATTTGTTTGTATGATATACTGCTTGTACTTACTTGTTTTTATATTATGAAAAATATTATTTTATATGAGCCACTTGTTGACAATAATTCATATTTTGATAAATTATTGACATTTGTGTTTCTTAATCGTGTAATATTAAATCAATAATTTTAATATAATTTTTAATTCTAAATAAAAATAAATTTTTTTGCCAATTATTGAGTATTATTTGTCAAGTATAATATGAGATACGTAAAGTGCGTATACTAAATCGTTCAACTCAAAAGTACATGTATTTTTTGTTATGTTCAGAATGTATACGGAAAACGAAAGTATTTTTCAATTATAAATACATATTGTGTTCCTTCTTGAAACTAAAGTTTCTGAGGATAGGGCAGTTTCTATTTCCACTAACTTAGGTTTTGACGGGGTTTGTCGCGCCCCTACAATGGGTCGTGAGGGCGGATTTGGATGTTGTGGGATCCTCTAAAGATTCTTGTTCAGATTATGGCGGTCCTCTCGGAGATTATTCATGCTTTGATCAGTCCTAAATTCGAAGATGGGTGGTTTTGCTCAGGAATTTACGCAAAACCAAATACACGCAGCAAGGAGGAGCTATGGAATAATCTCAAAGTTTGTGGCACTGAGTTTCAGAGCCCTGAGCTTCTGTTGGGTGACTTTAATGATATTCGTTGCGTTCATGAGAAGAAAGGAGGGACCTTGGCTAATTGGAACAGATGCAATAGATTTTCGGAGGATATCGATAACTGCAATTTGATTGATTTGGGTTTTAAGGGTCCGAAGTTCACATGGATCCGCACAAGGGCCGGGGAAACCGAGATACAAGAGCGTCTTGACAGGGCTTTAGCCAACGAGGAATTGAGATTTCAATTTCAGGAGGGCACAGTTCGTCACCTCTCTCGCCTTTGTTCCGACCACCATCCGATTATGGTTTGTAGCTAAGGTAATAACTTTTCTCCCAAATCTAAACCTTTCCGTTTTGAACTTGCATGGACAACACACCCCAAATGCGAGAAAGTCATTGATGACATTTTTTCGACAAGTGCCACTGTTTTTGAGGCCCTAAACATTCTGGCTAAGGAGATGAGAGTGTGGAACAACAAGGTCTTTGGTAATGTTTTTGCAAGGAAAAGACAACTTTTGGCTAGGATTTTAGGGATTCAAAAAAGACTTGCTGTGATTGATAGTGTTTCTCTTTCTAGGCTTGAAAATGAATTAATCAATGAATTTAATCTTACTTTGAGAAGGGAGGAGATGATATGGTTTCAAAAATCTCGCATAAATTGGTTGAATTTTGGTGACAAGAATACAAATTTTTTCACATATCTACGGTTTGTAGTGGCCGCAGGAACAAAATTTTATCTCTTAAAATTGATGGGGAGTGGTGTACCGAGGTTGAGCCTCTCAAGACCCATGCTAGAGACCACTTTCAAAATCTTTTTTCTGAAAATAATACTTTGAGAAACAGTCACCTTCATAGCAGCCCATTCCAACGTACTTTTGACATGGAACCCTCTCCACTCGGGTCAAAGAAAGTGAAGTTCACAAAGTCGTTTTGTCCATGAGTCCTTATAAAGCCCCGGGGCCTGACGGTTGTCAAGCCTTTTTCTACCAAAAGTTTTGGGGTATAGTGGGACAACTTGTGTTCAATGTCGTCCAGGAGGCCTTCGCTTTGGGCAAGATTCCTCCTTCTATCAGTTGCTCTTTTATGTCTCTTATTCCCAATGTTGATCACCCGGTGTCTATAACACAATTTCGTCCCATTGTGCTTTGTAACGTCATTTTCAAAATCATTACTAAGACAATTGTTCTTAAGCTCAAACCGTTCATGGATAGTTTGGTCAGCCCTAACCAATCAAGCTTTATACCGGGTCGTAGTACTCATGATGAAAAATTTAAAGAAATATTACATTTCAAAAAAAAAATTCAAAAAATACCACAATTTTGACCGGGTCTCAAAAAATGCAATAAAATGCCTTGGTCGAAGGCGTGATTACTGACAGTCACGCCTTGCCCAAAGGCGTGATAACAAATTACCCCCTGACATTTACCCTGTTCCCCGGTCAATAACACTGTGTTATTTATGTATATAAATTCGAGACGAGGGACTTGCATGCATGCATACCAACACAACAAACATTTACAATTAGACTTTTTATATTTTTGTTTTGGCATTTAACATTCAATACTCGGGATTTTTTGCTCCTTTCTCTTCAAATTATTTCAGGTAATTTTAATTATATAATTTTTTTAATATTGTAATTATGTATTAATATTTTAGTTAGTCAAAATTTCAATTTACTGCTTTTAGTATAATTTAGCCGAATAATGTGTTATCATTTTAATTTTAATATGAGATATGATTGATAAACTTATATGTATAATTTTAGGTTTAATATTGAAATGACTAGGTTTATGTGTTTTTTAGTGTAGTTTAGAATTTTCATATAATATTTAGGTATATTTTTTAATAATGAAATACAATTAATTCATCGTAATGTCGTTATTGTTATTATAATTGTTGTATAATTTTTAGTTATGATTTTGTATAGTTTAATTAATTATGTGTTATTATCACTTATTTTTCAATTTAGGATGGCGAGTACCAGTGGTAGTGCCAATGAGGATATGATATACGGGTCGAAATACAATAGTGTGCTGACAGAGCAAGCCAATCATAAGTGTGAATTGGTTTTCAGCACAGATGATAGTGAGTTATTACTATGTTCTAGACGAGCAGACTCTCATACATTCAATACTGCTTTTCCGAAGGTTCCACATCTGCGTGTCCTTCATAAACTTAATGAAATGGGGTTTTACCACATTTACAAATTAAGTAAGATGGAAAATGATTTGGGTCTTGTATCTGCCCCGGTTGAGAGGTGGCGTTCGGAGACGAACACTTTTCATTTACGAAATGGAGAGGCTACAATTACTCTTCAAGACGTAGCAATCTTATGGGGTTTACCAGTCGACGGTCGTCCTGTAATTGCTAATGACGAGTGTTTGACCATCGAACAACATCAAGCTAGGATATTTGACATCCTAGGGATTGAGACTATCCGTTATGATTTTCCGAGTAATGGGTTCAAGATAAAAGCAAAGAAGGTTGTTGATCATGTGAGTGCGAATAATAACCAAATTACTGCAATTTCCGACGAAGCGGATGTTGATAAAATAGCACGTTGTTGGGTATTTTTGTTGATAGGCATGATGTGTGCGGACAGTACCGGAGATGTGATTCCATGTTATTGGTTGAAGATGTTCCCGCAGTCGGCACATATAGTTGAGGGAGTGCTATATTAGCGTACTTGTACCGAGAAATCGCAAAGGCATGTGTGAAAACGAAAAAAAGTATTGCAGGTCCAATAAATTTGCTACAGGTGTGATACATTGTGTTTCAGTACATTGTGTTTTTACCTTATTTGGAACTAAAAATGTTTATGAGATTAATGTATTTACTTTTAACAAATTTGGGCATGGTCACGGATAGTCGTTGTTAGGTCTACCAAGCTTCCTCAAGATATTGAGCCGATAGATGAAAATGCTATTGCATTAGCTCCATATGGTGCACGGTAAGATAATTCAATACTACTTTTATTAACATCATATTTTCAGTACTTATTTTCGTTTTTCATATTGAAGGTGGTTTCCTCCTCGATCACGGAGCTTTGTTGCTGCTAACAATCTTCCTGCATTCAGAGAGCAGCTTGATTTGATGAGCGATCATCACATGAGTCATAAATTATAGTCAAATTATTATATTATATTATGAAGTATTATATGCTTTTCATATTATTATATTGTGTTTTATTTCAGTTTATTTGGACTCCGTATAATTTTTTAGATGCCGACATTGCTGAACTGCCTCCATAATGTTTGGCTTGGAGAGAATGGACATCATCTGTCCCATTGATATGCTTTAACATTGTGGAGTGGCACCGTCCCGAGCGTGTTATGCGACAGTTTGGTTATGTACAAACTATTCCGCCCGCAATAGAACGCTTTAGGAGGTTTAATCGCAGGGGACGAGATGTGGCAAACATGGTAGGAGAATTCAGTCGGGAAATTGAAATGTGGTATAACCGTGAATATCACACAGTAAATGGAGTTCCGGGTTTGGGCACGGCACCGGGCTATGACGAGTGGTATCAATCCATCACGCGTCGTTTTATATCACGGACCTTTAATTGGTCGAGAAACACATATCAAACAGGGACGGGTCCTCTTCTGTATAATGTGGTTAGTATTTGATTTGATGCATGATATTTTACTACATCTCTTATTTCTTTTATCTCATACTTTTGTTTATTTTTTCAGCATAATGAAGTTCAGAATGCGCAAAACCTCCTCGGACAAGTCCCTCAGACTGACAGTGATGTTGACAGAATATTAGGGACAGTGAGATCGAGTCTTTCTCACATTGCTAGTTTGGTAGGAGAGGAGGATGCACGACAAAGATGGTCTCACACTGAGGATGCATGGCAAAGATGGACTCACACTGAGGATGCACGACAAAGATGGACTCACACTCAACAGCTCCATGTCGATCCCCCATCACCGGTGTATCGTCCCACATTCGATCCGCAATCACAAATTTTACATCCCACACCTGATCATCAATCACAAGGTTTCTATTATGGAGAAGGCACTTCATATTCCCAATCACAAGGTTTCAATTATGGAGGAGAAACTTCTTATAGGAGATCAGACTCGTCGGACACATGGATACCTTTAGATATGATGTTTGGCGCAATAGAGTCAACTCCACAGCAAAATCAGAGAAATATTTCTCCTGTTCCTTTAACTTGGGATATGAACAGCCCTGCACCTCAAGAACAAGAATACGTAACTCAAGAAGATCAGCCGGCACCGAGAAATGATCGACGGTGGCGATCCGAAAGGGTGGCGAATCCTATTAGTTGTCTTACAGAGTTACAACATCGAAGGGAAAGGCAACAATAGAAACCTTTGTAACTAATTTTATCATTTTTTATATTTTAGTAGTATTAGTTTAGTTATTGTTCAATAATATTTAGTTTTAGTTTTATTATCCCTTAAAGTGTTACAAACAAAAAAAATCACAAGAATTATCTCTAATTATTAAGGTAATAAGGAAATTCTTTTTTTATTAAAACGAAAAATATTACAACATAGACATTCAATACTAATTAAACAATAAAATATTAAAATAGTGCTCAACAATCTACAAGTCCATCTCATTTTGAATGCGAGTGCTCACGTTTCTGCCCACAAGTCGTTTCTTCTTCGAATAAGGGTCGTGGACTAGCTCAAAATTTGGGGTATACCAATAATACTTGTTAGGCAACGGATAGAACCTTCCTTCATATGTTTTGATATACTCATCAACTCCGTAATATTGTTTAACAAGAATTATCGACCTTAAAGTCATTGCTTTGGCCAAGGCAACCGCATGTGAGCATGGAATTCTAATTGCCGTCCAATGTCCACAAGAACAATTTTGATTTTTTAGGTCTACGGAGTACCTTCGACCACGACTTTCGAATTGGGCGCGACAAAAAACTTGGCCAATTTGGTTAGAATAAGAAAATTTTCTAACTTTGTGGCTACTGGAAGCGTCGGTCTCTTTCTCGTATAGTTTAGTAACTTGTCTTGTCAAGGGACCGTTGCTCTTCATTTTTAAACCATCTACCGCTCGAACACAAAAATACGTAGCAAGTTTATGGAATGTGAATTCCACAATAGCTGAAGGTGGAAGATGTTGAGCTGTTTTCATCACATTATTAAAGCTCTCTCCCATGTTTGTAGTCATAATGCCTTCACGCACCCATCCGTCATGTGAAAGTGTCCATTTTTCTTTCTCGATTTTGTCCAACCAAGCTCCACCCTCTTCATTCAATGCTCGAATTTTGTTCATTTCATGTTCAAATTTTTCGATGTTATGTGCATTTCCTGGATTAGAGCATAGTTGCTTCAAAGCCTTATTTTTGAACGTGTGGTTAAAGTTCGAAACCACATGACGCAGACAATATCGATTACATCCTCGAGGAGGGTGAAACGCGTGTACAATTTTGGCTCCATTTAATAGGCCCTGGTGACGATCAGAAAGAAGGCAGACGCCTTCATTGGGTGAAACAAAATAGTGGCTCAGACACCGTAGAAACCAAAGCCAGGATTCATTCGTCTCATTATCGACGATTGCGAATGCAAGAGGTAAGATGTTATTATTTCCATCAGAGTAGTTGCAATCAACAACTTACCATTGTAGCGTGCATATAGATGTGTCCCATCGACACAAATGACTCTCCGACAATGTTGGAATCCATCTATACATGGTTTGAATGCCCAAAACACATACTTCAACACTTTTGGATCTTCATACGCATCTTTGTGTACCCATTCAACAATTGTGCCTGGATTCCATTTCTTGATAGCTCCCAATAACTTAGGTAAGTTTCGCACGGAATCCTCCCAAGTCCCGTATACAAGTTCATTTGCACGTTGCAAACTGTACCAAGCCTTGCCATAACTTATTTGGCATTTCCATTTCTGCTATACAAGTACGATTATTTGATTGATCTCAAACGCCGAATTTTGTTCCACATGTGGTATAAGTTCGTTGGCAATCAAATTCATGTCCAAGTTTGGGTGTTTCTCCCTGGTATTGTCAAAGAAACATGAGTGTAACTTACCGAATTTTGAAATTATCCACATGTTTAGTTTCACATTGAAATGAGCTCGGAGTTCAAATTCGCACCCCTCGCGTTTGTCTTTGTGTTTGCATACTACTTTCCACTTGTTCGGTTCACTGATCGTCACCTTGTACTCGCGTTTTTGGTGCTTTACGTGGTAATCTTTCACCGCTTTTTGCAAGCTCTTTTTGTTCTCAAATACCAAACCCAAACCAAGATTACCTACTCGATAATCATAGACCATATCCCTTGTTTGTACTCCACTTAGTAGACCTAATGAGTCTCCTTCTACTTCAGGATCTTTTGTGGAATAAAATGGGAGTACTCTGTGAAGTCTTTCTCTAGCCACTGTGGGAGGAGCATCTTCCTCCTCAATTTCCTCATCATCATCAGTTGGTATATAGTTCATTTCTTCATCCATGTCAGTGTCTGAAGGGTAGTAATCCGAATCTGGTGATTCAACATCCTCGTTATCTTCAAACTGATCCAAATGGGGTTCTGCTGAACTGCTCGCCCCTGCGTGGTGAGAAAAATAAGCATTGTAGTTGGCTTCTTCAAAATGCTCAGAAGGGCCTAAATAGACAAACAAAAAATTCGAAAGAAGCACGGGTTAAAATATGATGACAAAATAGAATAATAAAAAATAGTCTTAAACTTATTTGGCATTTGGCCCCAAGATTCATATTTACCTGCATGCATATCAGGAATTGAAAAATCCCATGAAGAATTAGTAGTACCCAAATTTTCATTATGTACAATTCCAACACCACCATACGCATCACCCGATGTTGAACATCCTAAAAAACAATCACAAAAAATAAAATTTTGGAAAGTTTGAACAAATAAGAAATATTTTAGAAAATATGATGGCACAATGAAAGATAAAACATAGATTACCTGCTTGTGCATCGACCATTTAGCTTATACCTATATTTAAATCTGGTAAGAAGGGTTGTGAATAAAATGGTGGGAATTGGTTAGGCGTCGGCGTCACTTGTGTTAACAATGACGAAAAGGGATCCTGAGACTGTATTATTTGTTTCTCAATAAAAAGCTCTAATGTAGAAACTTCATTCATAGGATCCAAGAAAAACCACAAGTCTTCATCGTCTTTGATTTTCATTAAATTCTCCCTAAAGGTACCCCCTTCTCCATATGAGTATTTAATAAAAACTTTCAACAAAAATTGATTCACATCAATTTTGGTTCTATCATATAACTTTTTCACCAAATCAACAAATTTAATCTTACGGTCTATTCTCAGGTTAGCGCTTGGATGTATACTACTATATCTCATTGAATTTGATTCTTCTATTATCTCACCATCAGAGAATAGAATAAGTTTGACAGTGCCCGATCTCGACATTTCTGCAAAATATCAATTCTTAAATTATAGTTCAAACCGCAAAATACTACTAATTATATCAAAGTTCAAACTATAAATACTAAAATCAATAACAAGACAAAAATTAATAATACTAATTTAATATTCTAATTTAAGCCCTAAATCAAGTTCTACATTAAAATTAAAAAATAAAGATTAAATTAGCATAAATCCTACGCCATTAACATACGCTTCAATTTAACTAAGTCAAAAAATGAATTTAACAACAAATACAAACAACATAAATTACAATACTAAAAATTACTTCAATTTAACTAACTGCTACTTTAATTCTAAATTATAATTTAAAATTAAGTTTAATAGCATAAATCTTATGATATTTAGATCATAAATTATAAAATGAAATAATAAATTTAATTAAAAAAAATTGACTAAATAATAATAATAACACTGAATTAAAAAAATTACCTGTAAATTTTTGAAAGTTTGAATATTCTTGATCCAAATATAGAAGAATAAATGTAGATGAAAAATAATGGAAGAAATGTTGAAAAAACGGGAAGAAATGTTCTCGGAATGAATGGAGAAAAAACGGGCCGGAAAGATATAGCCGGGAGTCGCGCCTTGGTCCGAGGGGACACGCCTTGGACCAAGGCGTGAACAGTCAGAAAGCTGACGGTCACGCCTTCGGCCAAGGCGTGACTGTCAGCTTTCTGACAATCACGCCTTGGGCCAAGGCGTGACTGTGACTTTTGGCAGTGATCACGCCTTGGCCCAAGGCGTTTTGTGGCATTTTCTAAATCCTGGTCAAAATTGTGGTATTTTTCGAATTTTTTTTGAAAATGTAATATTTCTTTAAATTTTTCACTCATGATAACATTCTTGTGCTCCAAGAGCTTGCTCACTCTCTTTCTGTCTCCCAAAGTAGAAAAGGTAGCATGATCATCAAACTTGATCTTGAAAAAGCATATGATAGGATTCGTTGGGATTTTTTGGAAGAAACTCTTCATTTTTTTCTCCTCCCGAATACCCTCATTTGTTTTATTATGAGTTGTGTCAAATCTGTGCATCTTCAGATTCTTTGGAATGGGGAACCTCTCGAACCCATTGCTCCTAGTTGCGGTCTTAGACAAGGGGATCCACTTTCCCCTTACCTCTTCGTCCTTTGCATGGAAATACTTTCGTATTTGATCGAGGGGGTGGTCCACGAAAAAAAATGGGATCCCATCTCTTTTGGTCGTGATGGTCCTACTATCTCCCATATGTTTTTGCGGATGACATAATTCTTGCTTGCAAAGCCAATGCCAAACCAGCCTACACTGTCAAAAGTACTCTTGATGAGTTTTGCCTCGCCTCTGGTCTCAAAGTTAGTCTTTCAAAATCCACTGTTTTCTTTGCTCCCAAAACCGTGTCCTCTGTCCGGTTCTCAATGACAGAAATTTTGGGCTTTCGTCCCACTCTCCAACTTGGGAAATATCTTGGAGTTAAAATCACTCATTCTTGAAATAGTAGTGATAACTATCGGGATTCAGTGGAAAAGGTCCAAAATAGACTATCGGGTTGGAAAGCAAAAAATCTTAACCTTGCGGCTAGAACCACGTTAATCCAATCGGTTACGTCGGCGCTCTCCACCTATACTATGCATACGAATTGGCTTCCCACCAAAGTGTGTGACCAACTTGAAAAACTCAATAGAGCCTTCCTTTGGGGCTCTATTGATAACATCAAGAAAGTCCACTTGGTTGGATGGGATAAAGTTATTCGTAGTAAGAGTAATGGTGGTCTCGGTCTTTGGGAGTCTCGTAAAGTCAATATGGCTATGCTAGCTAAAACGGGTTGGAGGGTTTTTGAAAATGATGTCTCTTCTTGGTCTACTATTTTTAAAGGAAAATATCTTCATTCTAGTCCCTCAATTTTTGAACATGTACCAAAAACAAACTCCTCAAGCCTTTGGAAAGGGATCGTCTGTAGCACCAAAGCTATTGGTGACTCGGTTCGTTGGAGAATCGGGAACGGAACCAAATCTTCTTTTGGTTTGATAGGTGGCTTGACACATCCTCGTTGTGCGATATTATAGATACGGATAATTTGGAAGAGGACCGAGGTTTAGTTGTTTCGGACCTTTGGGATAGTGAGGAGAATTGGGACCTCTCTAGGATCAAAACGGTAATCCCTCTTGAAATCAAAGAGTTTGATTGATGGGGGCCGTCCTACAATGGGATTTTTTCATGTAAATCAGCCTATAAAATGTTGAGCCCTGATACCACCTCGGTTAGTAATTTGCCCTCTAATTGGAATTGGATTTGGAAAACTAAAGGCCCACAAAAGTTCAAGCCATTTCTTTGGCTTTGTCACCACAATAAGTTGTTAACTAATTCGCTCCGCTTTGATAGAAAATTTGCAACAAATGATTTATGTGCTAGATGTAATTTGAGTAGAGAAGATGTTGTTCACACCCTCATTGATTGTCCTAAGGCGAGACTTGTTTGGGAATTCATCATCAAACCCTTGGAGTTTTTTCGGTTTTGGACAAAAAATAGAGCCAATTGGCTTCACACCTGTTTGAACTCCCATTTTGACAATATTGTTAACCCTTTGTGTGACTGGAAAACCTTTTTTGTGGCCACAATTTGGACCATTTGGCTTTCTCGCAATAACTTTATTTTTAACAAGAAGCCAGAAAACCCAAAGGAAATTGCTTTTTCCATTAAAATGTTGGTGAGTGATCTACTGGCTGCTAAAGTTTCTACAGTTTCCCCATCACCTAATGGTGGTAATGTGGTTTGGACTCCACTACCGGAAGGATGGTATAAACTTAGCACGGATGGCAGCTTCTTTGAAGATCCGGGTTCTGCAACGGCTGGAGGTCTCTTACGAGATGAAAAGGGACAATGGATTCAGGGGTTCTCAGTTCGCTTGGGTAAGTTAACAATCAATACGACGGATTTGTTAGGGGTTAGGGAAGGTTTGAAATTAACCTAGGAGAGGCGCTGTCGAAAGCAGGTTGTTGAGATAGATTCGGAGATTGTATGGCGTCTGATCACTACGGGGGATAACGAGCACCATCCACTTGGAAACATCATTAGAGACTGTGTTAATCTCTTGAATAGGCCATGGAAAGTTAAGGTGCTACATACACTTAGGGAGGGCAACCACTGTGCTAACCACTTAGCAAAACTTGGACATGATCAATTGCCTAGGATCAAGATTTGGGAGGATCCCCCTTTGAGCATCCTTGACCTGCTGGAGGCTGACGCTATTGGCTAAACTTTGTTGGTTTATTGTCTTTGTTTGTTTTTCATTTCTTTAGCACGTTGATGTACCCAAAAAAATAAAAAAAATCTATTGTTAGATAGATTGTATATATAAGAATATATAGTGTATGTCTTATCCCACATGGAGAACTTATTAAAGTTTGGAATACTATATAAAGAAGAACTCTACTTTAAGTTTAAAATAGAACTTAAAGGGAATACTTGAGTTTGGGAATTTATATAGCATCCTTTTAAGTTCTATTTTAAACTTAAAGTAGAGTCCTTCTTTATATAGTGTTCCAAACTTTATTTTGAATTTATATATTTCATATAAATTCACTTGGCACTTGGACACATGGCACGTGCATGTATACCAAGGAAATAAAATATTTTATTATTTTCAGAATTATTTAATATTTTGGTTTGTAGTTTATTTAGTAAAGAGTTGCAATGTTTAGAAAACAATTTTTCCTAAAAGGTGTCTTCTCTAGAATTAATTTTCTGGTGTTATTTTTGCTGAATAGACACTTCTTTTATCAAGAATGGACTCTTCCGAATTGGTGCAACATTTAGAAATAAACTGGAATTTTAAACAACGTAATTGTTCCAAAAAGGTGTTTGATGTCTATATAAACCCCTTTCTTGAAAGGTAATTGTTCCGAAAAGGTGTTCCAACTGGAAAATTGTCATATTATACTAACTAATTCTTTTTTCTTGTTATGGTTGTCGTACCGCCAAATTTGATATTATACAATTTCGTATAATTTTAAATGTTTAGATGAATATCTATACTCTTTTATAATTGAAGACATTCATTTTGGTGTCTAAGATAGTTTTGGCATGTAAGTTTTAACTCGTATCATTTTTGTTAAGTATCCGTCAATTTTCTTGCCCAACTTCTACATGTGATTGCAGTAAACTATTCAATATTCCTTTACTCCAATGCCATTTTTCAATACTTTCTCTTGTATGCAATTCCCCAATCTATTGTGAAACTAGTTGAATAAAGGTAAAGAGAGTTTCTTTGGGGAAATAAAGAAAGACACATAAAGAAGATGGCTTTAGCACGGAGGGATAAATTCTGTTCTAAGAAGAAATTTGGTGGATTGAACATTAAGATTTGTAAAGTGTGGAACATAGCTGTCGTTGGTAAATAATTTGGGCATTATCCCAAAAGAAAGACACATTGTGGGTTAAATGGATATGTACTGTCTACATAAAAGAACAAGAATATTAGTCTTATAACCCACCTTCTTATTGTAGTTGTGTTTGGAGGAAGTTGGAAAATAAGAGAAAGCTTATACAGGGCTTTGCTAATAACAGATGGTTGCACAGAAAGACTGGAGAATATACTATTGTGGGTATGAATGGTGTTAAGAGGGACATAAGCACCTTTCAGATATGCAGACTATTTGGAATAAACATAATATCCGTAAACATTCTTTTACCTTTTGGTTAGCTTTGCATCAGATATTGCCAACTAGAGCGAAATTGGGCTAGTTTTTGAGTTTACCAGATAGTAAATGTGTACAATGTGGAGGAGGTGTGGAAACAATAGGGCATTTATTTTTTGAGTGTGACTAGGCACAACAACTGGTCACACAACTAATGTAATGGCTCTAGATTAGGCACTTCCTGAAGCAATTGAGTAGATAGAAGAGATGACTGAAATATGTATTCAGAGGTTGGAAGTATAGGCAGGAGGTTATAGGCAGAGGTTGCTGGGCTGATATACAAAATATGAGAGAAATGAAACACATAATTTTTGCTCAAACTGAGAGGAATAGTGAGGTGGTATTTGGTCTTTTAAAGGGGGAACTTCAAATGTGACTTGCTCATGGCCAAGCTAGAAGAATGCAACTAAGGGGAGAGACTTACTTGGAATCTTTACTGTTATAGTTGATTATTTGTTTATTAACAGTTGAGTAGAGAGGATTTTGGGCACACTACTTGTGGCAACTAGGTGCCTTTGTAATGTGAATATTTTGATTGTTGGTAAAAAGTTTATTACTTTCACCTAAAAAATATATTTCTTCAAACAACAATCTCAATCTATTTGCCAGAAAATGAGAGAGAAAATTGAGATCAAATGGGAGGACAAACTAGAATGCTACATGAATTAATCATATCTACACTATATTACGTTACGTTAATTACAGACCAACTTGGTTTAAGATATATATAAATTCTACAAGTTATGACTTCAAGAAAGCCATGTAGGTTTGTTTTCAGATTTTCTTTTTAATAGAGCATACTTTTGTAACTTGTTTTTAAAAAAATAATAATAATAATTCGGGTAAAAACATTAATGCATCCGAACTATGTGCGTTTTCACACTCTTAAGAGCAACTATCTTTTTTATATTCTACCACCTAAAGTGCGTAAATTTGGCACTAAAGCTATGCATTGAGAGCAAAATGGTCTTTTTATTTTCTTCATCACCACATCACAGCTCTAACGAACCATCCTGCCGCCACCACAATCTGATACCTAACACTCTAAAATACCATCAGGCCCGCACCACATTAAACTTGAATCTGAGTAGATCTGGTTGGCGGTAGAGGCGGAGGAAGATCTACAGCGATGCAACCACACTGGTGGTTGGCAGAAACAATGGTGTGGTGTTAGTGCGTGCATGACGATGTCGTGGGGCGGGCGGAACGATGGTGTTTGGTGACAGTCGACGATGGTAGTGGTGGTCGAAAGAGTTAGGTGGTTGGCTGATAACTGGTGGTGTTGGTGCAAGCGCGCGTTGTAGGTGGGTGGTGTCGGTTCGACAGCATAGAGTGATGGTTGGTATGTCGGTAGTGGTGGAGGTATGTCGACGATGATAGTAGAGTGGTGGTTGGTGCAATGTGGTGGTGTGTAGGTTTGGTGCAGGTGGTTAAGCGCGACTGATGGAGCTAAGGGCCTCTCCAATGGGAGTGGGAAGGTGGCTAAAATGGTGCAGCGCTATATTTAGCGCTTTGTAGGGTGGTGGTGGGTGGTGTCGATAGTGGTGGAGGTGGGTTAGGAAAATAGTGACGGCGACAGTAATCATAGATGCTTGAGTGATGGTTCAGTGATACAACTCAAGTCTCGCGTATGTCGTTTATGTAGTGGTGCTCGAGGTAGAGGCATTTTGTGTCAAGACGATGACTTGGATGGGTCGTAGAGTGTGTCCAGTTGAATCTGGGGTTACACAATGAGGATATTCATTATCTGATTGCGACGAAGGATGTTTTCGAGGTGGTGGTGGAAGATGAAAGAAAAATTGTCAGAAAAAAAAAGCAAATAATTATAATTATCAGATCGAAGAATTTTCTCATATATAAAATCACTATAATGAAAAAAAAAAAAAATCTAATTTATTTAAAAATAAATTAATTCAAAGGTGAGGGGTAATACAAGCTTTTTAACCCCTATATATGGTAAAAGTTCAAAAAATATAGTAGTGGTGGTAGTGGAAGAATTTTGTGAAAAAATCCTACTTAGGAAATCTCATCTTATCATCTTAACCGTTGGATGATAAAACCGTTGGATGAAAATCTTATCTTATCATCTTATCTAATATATATATATAGTATATATATGTGCATTACGTAAACTTCAGGTGAAGGAAATCTCATCTTATCATCTTAACCGGTTAAGTATATAGTATATATATGTATACATATCTATGTTTGTTTTGATCAAATATTATGTTTGTTTTGTATGCTTATATGAACGTATGAAATGTACATTCGGTCTTTATATTATAGTTACTAATTTCTACTCTCAAAAAATTATTTACTTGGATAAATATGTAATACAACATAAAATTTGGGGTATTTGTGAAATATGAGAAATAGTATAAATGAGGTGTAAAAATATTATTATTATAATGAATAGTGATTTAGCTAGAGCAGTACATTCTAATTACTGTGTAATAGAGATCAACTAGCTAAAAGCTAATGTTTAAAAGGTCAAGTCCTTGTTGTGATTGACAATTTCACCAAACTATTTAAAGAGGGTATTATGGTCTTTGAATGGTTCATCAATGCCACACTAACAGAGTCATTAACAGAGGAAAATATTAGGGGTCTTTTTGGTATGTTTTGATGTTCTAGGGGTGTTTGCGATGTAAGATACTATGACAAAGGTGTGTAAAGTGTATTTTACCCAAAAAGAATTGGACAAATGTCACTTATAGTCCCGAATATATTATGTTTGTCTCACTTACGCCCCTACAGTAAAGTTTATTATGCTATCGTCCATAAAGTAATAATTGTGTCTCACTTTAGTCCTTTCCGGTGGAGATTGAACGGGTTGAGCGCGTGTACTGCACAGGCCAGTCAACTTAGGTTTCTCTGTTTCACTTTGGTCCTTTTCTGGAATTTTTGTCTCACTTTGGTCCTTTTTTTTATTTTTTACATGTTTACCCCCTAAAAAAGCGGGAACATCATTTTGGAGCCCAAAAATATTTGGATTGATCTCATTTTTTCTCTATCAAAAATTAACTTGAAAAATAAAAATCCTCACAAAAATGGCTGCAACCACATGCTATTGTGGAAACCAGGCCAAGCTAAGGCGTTCATGGACCGATTTCAACCCTATTAGTTAAATACGAGACAGAAAAAAATCGTGATTTATTACGTACAAGTATATTACAAAATTTTCTTGAAAATTACGGTGAAAAAATGGGTTAAAAATATGTGAATGGAAAATAAATAGATTCGTAGATGTACGAGTATAATACGGATACAAATGAATTATTGAGAAGTAAAAATACGACTTATTTATATATGAATTTGAATGATATATTGCTTGTACTTGATTTCATTTTATAAAAAATAATAGTTTATATGAGCATCTAGTTGACAATAATTAATGTTTGGATAGATTATCGAAGTTCGTAGGTTTTTAATTGTGTAATACTCAATTTTGGTGTAACTTTTTTCATAGTACTAATTGAGTATTACACAATTAAACACCTACGAACTACGATAATCTATCAAAATATTAATTATTGTCAACTAAATACTAATATAAACTATTATTTTCATAAAATAAAAGCAAGTACCAATATATCATTCAAATTCATATAAAAATAAGCCGTATTTTTACTCCTGAATAATCCATTTGCATCCGTATTTTAATTGTATATCTACGTATCTCTTTATTTCTCGTTCACGTATTTTTTACCCTAGGTTTTCTCCATAACTTTCAGGACAATTTCGTAATATACTCATATGTAATAAATGACAATTTTTTCTCGTCCCGTATTTAATTAACTAGGGTTGGAATTGGCCTATGAACATCTTAACTTGGCCAATTTTTCACAATAGCATGTAATTGCAACCATTTTTGTGAGGATTTTTTATTTTTCAAGTTAATTTTGGCTTTTGGTAGAGAAAAAATAAGGTCATTCCTAGCATTTTGGGCGCCAAAATAAAGTTGTTCTTGCTTTTTTAGGGGCTAAAAATGGAAAAAATAAAAAAAGGACCAAAGTGAGACAAAAATTCTAGAAAAGGGACCAAAGTGAAATAGGAAGACCTTATTTGACCGGCATGTGTAGTACACTCGCTCAATTGCCGTTTAATCTCCACCGGGAAGGACTAAACTGAGACGAAAGTATTACTTTAGGAATGGTTGCATAACAAACTTTACTTCAGGAATGTAAATGAAACAAACATAATACTTTAAAGACTATAAGTGACATTTGTCCAGAAGAATTTATACAAGTACTGTTTCAGAATTCATTACCTATCTCTTTGAAACCATAAGTTTCATGTAGACAGAGAAGTGTCTCAGTACTTGTAACCCATATAGTAATGACTGAATTTTTTCGTTGGGGTTACTTTGAAGATGGTGGTGAAAGAGAGGTCGGTGAACGTTTTGGGGAGGCAAAGCATTCGCTTGATGTGAACAGAAACGGAGGCAAATCCAAATCTAATAATGGACGAGAGCAGAGCACTGCCACCATGCAACGACTCAAGATGTACATCACGCATCCGACTCAAATGCGAAGTGGAAGTCTACATAAATATATTGGGAAAATTACACTGGGTACCCTTGAGGTATTGACTAATTACGATTTACATCCCCTAGTTCAAAATATTACATTTAACATCCTGTAGTTTAATATATTGATGTAAATTTGGGCAAAATCCTCTAATGTTCATGAATTAATAAGGTTTCTCAGTTAATACTCATATTACACCATAAATGCTCATATTACACCAAATAGAAACACAAATGCAAGAAATTCAGTAAATTCAAGAAGTTGTAAACCTAACAAATAACACCATAATTATACTAATCCTAACATATACACTCATACTGTTTGCCATGCATAACAAATAACACCCATAATTATACTAATCCGTACAACCTTACATCAATATATAAAACTACAGGATGTTAGATGTAATATTTTAAACTAGGGGGTGTAAACCGTAATTAGGCAATACCTCAAGGGTACCCAGTGTAATTTTCCCTAAATATATTTGATGACTTCACCAAAATCCATTAGTTTTTAACTGAGGGCAATTGTAAGATTTTTTTTTTTGATATACTAAGAAAATTTACGAAATAACTAAAGGCTTGTTAGCCTAGTGGTATTAACTTCCACTTTCATGTGGAAAATATTGGGTTCAATTTCAGGTTGTTACAAGTTGTGACTTTATTCTTCTTATTTGGAGTCATATAGGGTTTGTGCGAGCCATGATTAAAAACACTATTGGTCAAGGTTTGTCGGATCAGGGTATCTCCCTTCATCTAAAATTTTATAAAATAAAAAATTAGAAAATAAAGATAAGCTGACATAATAAATAATGAAAACATTAGCATAGACTTATTAGAGTGTGAAAAATTATGCAACATTTGAGAATTTATTAAGATTACGAAGGAAAAATTACAAAAAAAATTCCTAAAATGAATTTTTATATTTAAAAAACCCATGATAAATAAATTATAAGTGTCGAATTAGATAATGCACAAGCATGAAGCATCATCATTCATGTATTCAAGTTTATCTATATCATTTACAAAAGGAGAACAATTTAGAGTAACGATCTTTATATGCTTGGTAGTTATGATACAATATTTAACCACATATAAAATTTGCCGAATTTTTCTTACATTCGCTCTAAGAAAGTTAAATAAAGGCAATCTATATCATTTTTAAATTAACTAAGTTGTCTATAATGCCCCTCAATGTATCAAAGATAATTTTTATTAATATTAAAAGGTGAACTGAATAATCCCTTCTAAATAAACTTTGAAAAATATTTTTAATTTTTTTTTGTGAAAATAATACCAAATAAAATTGCATTTCTTCTCAAGCACCTTTTTGGGAATAAAAAAAAATCTACTTTTCATCAGTGCAATAAGACTAATCATCTTGTCATAGATATTCAAATCCCGATATGATTTTATCAAACTCGTTAAATAATATGTGTTGCTCATTTGCTCCATAGTAAATATCAGAATTTCTTTTTTGAATATTGAAAATTAATATAAAACTACCAAAAAAGTAAAAATAATCGTCAGATCATATTACTACACTGAGTTAATATTGGTGTACTCAATAAGTCCACGTAGAATTATAGTTAATTTTATTTTTTATTAAATTTAATAAAAAAATAATTGTCAATTTTATCCAAAATAAAATAACATTTATCCTAATTTGGTTCTACATAAATAAGTAAAAGTTTTAGTCATATCTACAAACTTTTTTTTACTTATAATTTACGGTAGTTATCCGTCACTTTTAAATTTTAAAACTATGAACCATCAAATTTGGAAGCCTAGCTCAACTGGCCGATGAAGTCTACCTCAACTGGCAAAGCTGAGGCCCCAAGATACTAGAGGTTTTGGGTTCGACTCCCACCGAAAGCATGTGAGCTTTTCTCTACTGTTATAGTAGTTGTTCGCTTTGTAGATTGTAATAGTTTTTAATTGTTTGTAACTTGTCGCAATTCGATATTAATTACATGTATCTTGTAACCGTTTCATTAAAAAAAATACTTATTCTACATTTAATTAGAAAAGTGGTATAAAACTAATTTGTCAAAGAAAATAATAAGAATTACTTAATAATAGACTAAAGGGCTCTTTTGTGTATGAGGTTAATTTTAAATAAAAGAGAATTGCCTCTAATAAAATTTGGAGCGCCTTTACAATTCTCTCTCTAATTCATTTATAATTAATTAAAATATCTTATATAAAATTCTAATATTTCACATAAAATCATAATTTAATTTAAAATTATAGAAAAATGAATATGCTTACCGTAATTTCATTTATAGTAAGAAATGTTCAAATTACAAATTAAAAAATCAATTATCTATTCTTATTAGCAAATGTACATCCAGAAAGCCCACTAGGTCGACCCATGTGCCTGAACCCACGAACCAAAAATTCAATCTCGCACCGACTCACTAGCCCACCCATTTATCTTGAAAAAGAAACAAAATCATAATACTAGTAATAATATTACCCAAAGCCAATGATTAAAATTTCGTTTCGAAGATAAATTACGAGTTGTCAAATATCAGAAACGTATCGGAAACGTTTCGAAAACGTCATAGAGAACTTGCAAGATGTGAAAATAAATTGTGAAATATTAAATTTTAAAAGTGTTATTGTCAAAAATAAATAAATTATTTCACATAAAATCATAGGGTTTTTTTATTTGAATAATATAAAAAAAAGAAAAATTCTCAAAATATTATGATTTAAAAATCATTATATTTTTAATATAAAACGACATGCAGTATGTCGTCTTCAAATCATTAATTTTCTTTTTTTATTTTTATTTATCAAATTAGAAGACGACATGTAGTGTGCCGTCTTCATAAAAAAAAAATTATGAAGACGACATACTACATGTCGTCTTCATTAATTTTCTTTTTCTTTTTAATTTTCGAAGACGACATTTGACATGTTATCTTAAAATTATAGAAAAATGAATATGCTTACTGTAATTTCATTTATAGTAAGATATGTTCAAATTACAAATTAAAAAATTAATTAATTATTTTTATTAGCAAATTTACCACCCAGAAAGTCCACTAGGTCCACCCATATGCGTGAACCTACGAACCAAATATTCAATCTCGCACCGACTCACTAGCCCACCCATTTATCTTGAAAAAGAAACAAACTATATCATAATACTAGTGTAATATTATCCGAGACTTATTAATATAGTGATATCAGCTTCTATTTTCATGTAAAAGTTTTTTATAGTTCAATTTCAGGCGATCACAAGTTGTGACATTTTTCCGCTTATTTGGAGTCTTAAAGTATTTAACCTCAATTTATCGGGTCAGGATATTACTTGTTCTAGAATTAAAAAAATGCTAATATTATATTTTTGCTTTTTTCTTTGAAGACGTACAATATTTTTGCTTTAATTAAATATTAATTATATTGATAAACATATACAAATACGGTTTCCGCAACCGTTGGCCACTCCTTTCAAAACCCTAGGTTTCATCTCACGCTATCTACTCTTTCTGTTAGGAGTTAAATTTGAACAAAAATGGTGAAGAAGAAAGAGAAGTCGGTGAAAGTTTCGGGGAAGCCGAAACAGTCGCTCGATGTCAACAGAAACAACGCCAAAGCCACCAAATCCGCCAATGGCCGACTCGTGGCCGACTCGCAACGCCGCGGGGAGAATTTTGAAAAATGTACAACACGTGGCCGACTCGCAACGCCGCGGGGAGAATTTTGAAGCATGATTTGCAGTCGAAGGATCGCCGTTGGTTTGGTACGTTGCACTCAGTTTATTAATTAATTTTTGTTAAATTTGTTGAAATTTAAAATGGTTTGGCATGGGATATGGCCACTTGGGACTGGACTTCGGTGTGCTATGTGCAAGTTCTGGGTAAAATTGTTTTTTACAATCATAAACTGTATATATATGTTATATATAAGCTGTATATATATATATATACATACATGTATTTTGCCTAAGTTGTAAAAGAATATCGGATAAGTTCAGTATGCTTGACATGTTTAGTGATATACTCGTGTGATTGTATTTTTAGCTTCTAACTGTTATAAACCGACTCGTTATGTTGTAGGAACCATATGATGATTTAGAACACAATTTTTTATTAATGAGCACAGTAGTATGGGGTATGAGTTGAAAAAAGGATAGCATGTCTGGACACCCAGTCTTGTAGTATGGATGGTAGAAAGCTGTTTGCCATAAAAACGACGCTGTAGTGCAGTTGAGATCTCCAGAATAATATGTTCTATAAGAACCTCTTTGGAGAGGGTACTCTGATTAGGCTTCTGGAAGGCCTTCACAGTTGCAAGTCAAGACCACGAATTTACAATGGGGAGTGTGTGAAAATGAGTGCAACACCATAATTGCGCAAGCAGAATATGGTGCATGTAACTAACCTGTAACAGGGTCTTATGCAGTTGAGTTTAGCCCCGACTTTTTTGTGACTAGGACACAGATTAATTAAACATTCCATTACGGTGGTTGGTCTTGACACTTCTGTGTGGTATTCATTCTTGTTTGGCTTTTGAAATTATACCCAGGAGTGGCTGGAACAGCTTGTGAAATCCAACTACTGGGCCTACTTCATTGCCCCCAACCGTCGCTCGTACCTCTATTGAAACGAAATGGGCTCTTGTAATTGTTTAGACTTACAAAATCATTGTGAACTATTTTGTTCATAAGCAGTAAGGTGCTATCTCGATGTCTGTAGTTATTGTAATTTACGTTAAGACTTTCTGACACCTGTTGATTTGAGTAAAAAAAGAAGTTGATATGTAATAGTTTTGTTCACTTTTGTTCATAGGAAACACTCATGGTGTAAATCAGAAAGAGCTTGAATTTTGCAGAGAGGAGCTTTCAACTCGTCTTTCAAGCAACTACAATGTCATTTTGAAGGACAGAAAGCTACCTATGTCCCTCTTGAATGATCATCAAAAGGTATGAAGCATTGCACGTGGATCCTAATAATATTATGACGAAAATATTAGTCACCTGTGCAAGACATTATATTGATTGCACTGTTTTGTTGCTGATTTTATTCTTTTCTTTTGAATGTGGTTTTAGCAAGCGAGGGTCCATCTTCTCGACACAGAGCCTTTCTCTGATGCTTTTGGTCCTAAGACCAAGAGGAAGGGTCCGAAGCTGATAGCATCTGATTATGAATCATTCCTAAAGAGGGCTGATGGTTCTCAAGGTGAGCAATGTTCCTGTGCTGTTATGGTAAATCAAATAGTATCGTTTGACTTTGGGATATACTGATAGCTCTTAGGTACGATAGTTCTGTTTAAAGTGCTCATGTTTCAATTCTACTTTGCAGATGCCTTTGAAGAGAAACACGATGCTGGTACATCTGCTGAAGGAGGTGAAGATGGGTTCAGAGATCTTGTACTGCACACAATGTTTGAAAAAGGTCAAAGTAAGCGCACATGTGGAGAGCTCTACAAAGTGATCGACTCTTCGGATGTTGTTGTCCAGGTAGGGAAGCAAATAATATTGGCTGTTAGCCTGTTACTATTTGTCCACCCACAGTAATGATTGTTTGAAATGTTTGGCATGTCATGAAACTATCTTTTATTTATTTAAGGACAATGCTTTTCATCTGGAGTGGTCTATCAAAACAAGTATAGTGGTTCTGGGTAGTTTACAATTCAAGAAGTTGTATGAGGAGTTTGCTACTGCTGTAAATTTGCAAGAATTTTTTCTGATCTCATGATGAGCTCAGCAAATCTAAAGAATTCCCGACCAGTTAACTTGGATGAATAAAATTTAAAGAAACAATCATCATGAGTTTTTGACTAAATTTCTTGTCTAGGTTGGATCTCTTATATTCTCCAATGTACAGTGGATTGGCAGGGTCCATTGTTCACTTCTCCAAGAAACTGAAAAACTGTCTTTTAAAGAAAGAACTAAAACTGTGACATGAGTAGGGCTAAAAATGTCTGGATGAGCGTCCTTTAATATTGTTTTTATGTTCATTGGTCAATAAATTTGTTAATTTAGTTGTTGCACAAAGTAATATGATGTCATTTGACATGGCCGACTATTGTTTCTGTATCTTTACAATATGACTTAGTTGGCGCTCATTTTTGAATGTCAGGTACTAGATGCCTGAGATCCACAAGGTACTAGATACTACCATTTGGAGAGGCATTTGAAGGAGCATTGTAACTTGTAAGCATAAGCATATGATCTTTCTATTAAACAAGGTTGGTATGTTTTAGATGTTTGGTTATTGGTGAGAGCATTCATTCTTAAGTGAACCTCTTTTTTGAATCCTTATCCTCTCCCTCCCTCTGCAGTGTGATTTAGTTCCAGCTTGGGCAACAAAAGGATGGATTAGAACTCTTTCCAGGGAATACCCTACTCTTGCTTTTCATGCAAGCATAAACAAATCATTCGGCAAGGTATGCTATTGATTCCTCAGGTTGAATGTCCAGCTGTGAAAATCTAGTGCAGATGAATCATCAATTTAAGTAAGCGGTAAATCAGTAAGAGGGTGTAATCATGCTATGTAGACATACAATTTCAATATAATACTCGATTGCCCCAACGCTTACTTCGTGCCATTATCTCAATTGAACTGCAGGATAGATGGGAACGCGGAAGTGATCATCCTTTTTAAAACTCTTCTTCCTGGTAAGGGCCCTTTTTTTTCTTTTGTTCCGAAGTGATAAACATGAAAGATACAAGTTTTCAAGCAATTGTTCCTTAGTTAGTTACAGGGTGAAGAAGGAAAAATGATAAAGGAAAATCTATATCAGTAACATGCCACCAAAACAACATTTACCATCATATTCCCATTCAACACTCTCTTTGGAGATCCTCATGCTTATTGCATAATTTTGTGCGCATGTGGGCGTGTCCATTTTCTCTGTATTTAGACAATGTTTGCGTGCTGATGCTTCTTTTTGGCTCTCTGTTACTTTTAGGGTTCTCTTCTCTCAAGTCTCAGTGCTGAGACAATTTGCTCGTCTGAAAAGTGATAAGCAAACTATATCGGTGGGATTTGTTGGATATCCCAGTGTTGGGAAATCATCAGTTATCAATACACTTCGGACCAAGAATGTAATGCTTCTATTATCTCTTATTTATGGGTTTGGCTTGGTTGTACTACTTCTATTAGAATTGAAGAGTGACACTTTGGTCTTCTAAATAAGAAGAGAACAAACCTACTTTTCATGTTATTTCCTGTTTTCTTTATATTTTGAATCGCCTTGAGAATTATTCCATCATGCACCAGAATCCTATCATATGGTAAAGGGGGTTGCTTGCGCTGTCATGCACTAACAATTTTGATCACTTTCTGAGAATATTCTCTTGTATAAAGATAATATTGTGAAAGAGTCACATCTTCATGGTCCTTTTATTAGAATGCATACAGTTTATGTTGTTTATTAGAAGGAAAGGAAGAAAATGGGTGAACGATTTATGACTTTATGCCATCTTGCATACATCATTAGTTGAGTACCTTAAGTGGGGTGCTTTTTTAAAGTTTCTGATTGCCTTAAAATGTGTTATTTCTTAGTTGAGATAATATCCAGACTTTGTTTATATCTTCAAATGAAAATATGCCTAATTGAAATTCATGCGCTTTGGTCTTTCTTTAGTTGTTTTTGTCAGAAGGAAGTTCTTTTATTGCGATTAAGTGATTCAGAGTGCTGCATGGAGTGAACCAGTACGCACCTAATGTTCGCCCCACATGCTTTTCACAAATGGTCACTTACGTTATCTCTTAAAAAACGACTTTTAGGATCTGTTTATTGGCTTCTATAGCATTTACAGAGTGTGTATATTTAAGCTCTAAAATAGGTTCTTATTTAAATAATAAGATGAATTGACCCCTTCTTGATTTATAAATGATAAGTAATAACTTTGATTTGCTTGCATATTGGAGGTGTCATGTAGTATCCACTCTTTGTCCTCTCTAATTTTCCAATTCTGTTGCTTGGTTCTTTTGATTTCTTTCAGTAGTGTGTTCATTTTATTGCCATCGGAGTGTGATTGAATGATGAAATGATTTGGGGTTGAAGCTAGTACATGCTTTACTTATCTTGTATGTTTGGCATATGTTCTGGATGTATAGGTTTGTAAAGTTGCACCTTTCCCTGGGAGACTAAGTTGTGGCAGTACATAACACTCACAAAGAGGATCTTTTTGATTGATTGATTGCCCTGGGGTTGTTTAGCAGAATAGTGACACTGAAACGGATATTGTGTTGAAGGGTGTGGTAAGTGATCTTTGATCAGTCAATACGTTTTAATTTTTCTTGATGTATATTGTTTGAATTGAATGAATAGCAATGATACTATAAGAAGATTCAATATAACGTTAAAAAGTAATTATCAAGTATACTTACTGAAAACGGAAATAAAAAATTCAAGGAGTTTCTTCTGTTTCTCATTACTATTTTTTTAGCAGAATCCATGTTTCAACTTTTCTTATTTATGGGGGTCAAATAGGTATTTCATTTGAGTTCTTTTCTTGTAGTAGTTTTAATTCAATCTGGTGACAGACCCATAAACGATAAAAGTTTCTCAGTATTTCAGTGTCCAAAATTGGGACGGCATAAAGGAAACTGAGAGAAATGAAGTTAAGGACTTTATAATCTTTCCTGGGCCCTTCTTCCACTTCTGCATTGTGTATTTTTTTTATTGTAGTTACTTGTCTATACATATATATCGTCTGCTTATTATCGACAAGAGCGTTGATCACTTCTCTTAGACTTGCTGCCATCTAGGGACGGAGCCAGGATTTTCAGCGAGGGGGGGGGGGGGGGGGGCGAGATTGTTGTGATATAGTTATACATTTTTTTTTGCCAAATAGACGAAGGATTCAAGGGGGGTGCCCCCCGCGGTATGGTACGCTATATTTATGGGGAAAATCTAATAAGGAACTAGGTTCAATTACAATAAATTTGAATAATATAGAGGATAATTATGTCATTGAGAGGGGGGGGGGGGGGGGGCACCCTATAGCCCCCCCCCCCCCCCCCCGCGGCTCCGTCCCTGCTGCCATCTACTGAGTAAATATTCTACCTGAAGTATCGGATTAAAAAATTGTTCGTCATCATATTGCAGTGTTTATAGGTCTTTATGGAGGGGATTAACTCCTGCCAGTTAATTAGCATATAGTATAATGCTTTAGGAAAAACAAAAGAAAGCAAGGTAAAATTCAAGGTTTTATGTTGTGGGTGGTCTTCTGTTTGATTCATTTGATATGCAAAATTAATCCAACACGCGGTTCAAACTTTGCGACTAAACTGAAAACTGTGACAAATTGTGACCGTGCCTGTATCAGTTATAGTGTTGCGGCTTTGGGCGACCAGTCAGATTTCTAATGGAAAAATCTCTAATCAACATAACCAAGGGCTATAGTCAGTCAGATTAAGTCGAATACTTCTCACTTCGTGGGTGACCAGATATGACCCTATATGGGTGAGAATAGGGGCATCTGTTATTTCATTAATCGCTAATTCTTTTTTGTGTGACAAGAGGCTGTTTGTCTTTCCTCTTTCAAGTTAACTCATTTACTCCATGTATATAATAAGAGCTTCAAATTCCATGACATGAAAGATCACGTTCTGCATGAAGTGGTTAACTGCTCACGAAATATCTTTTCCACATTAAATCTTGTCATTCGAATAAAATTGTGCAACAATGTTTCAGGTCCAGACCGACTGTGTCTCAGTTTATTTGTGAGCTTGATATCTGATTTTTTTGGTATTTACATCTTTGCTATCTAATGCTTCCCATCATCTGCCCTTCGTCCAAAAGTATTGCGCACTGATTGACTCTTTGTCTCCAGGTACGTGTTACGAATTTGGCGGATGCCTCCGAGCATATTGGCGAATTTCTGAAACGTGTGCAAAAAGAACACCTTCAGAGAGCATACAAGATAAGTAACTGGTATGTTCTCAATTTTATGATGTTAAGCATCGATAGAGGAATTAAGATGTCTTACGGAATTATTTATTCGTGAAGTTTCTATATTCATTTTCGTATATCTGCTGGGATAATATAACTTGCTTAATGCTTCTGCATGGAAGATAGCATGCATATGAACCTTGAGCATAAGCGCCTCTATTTGTTTACAATTTCAGAGGTCTTCAAGGTAAAACTAATCAAAGCTTAATCTTCTTCCTTTCAGGGAGGATGACAATGACTTCCTTCTTCAGCTATGCAGGTCATCTGGAAAGGGGTCTGTGTGTAATTTTTGGTAATCACACAATAAGTAAGGGGTCTGTGTGTAATTTTTTCCCTTAATAACTCAGCACAGAGTAAAAAATCAAAAAACCTCGAGGAAGGCAAGAAGTCTTTGACAAAATCGGATGCTTTTCTATTAGGGATTATTGCATGTACACCCCCTTACTTATTGGGTAATTACCACGAGCCCCGCTTCTGCAAATTACTAAGACACCCCCTGTCGTTGACGTGGGGTGAAATTGTAATATGATTTTTTTTACTGATAAGAGGGTAAAATTGTCATGTGCTTTTATTGACTGTGGAAGTTATGGTAAATTCTCAAACCTCGGGGTGTTTTCCGTAATTAGAGTTAATTTGACGCAGGGTGTCTATGTAATTTAGCATTTTTATTATTGTACTTCCATAGAGAATTTCAATAGCATCCAGGGATCGACGGCCTCATTTCATTTGGTTAGGGAGGTGAACCCGACTTGACAACTGCTGCAAAGATGATTCTCCATGATTGGCAGCGGGGTAAAATACCTTTCTTCGTGCCACCTCCAAAACAAGAGGATGAAACGGAGCAGTCCAATGAAATTGAGGCGGAAAAGGACGAAGTTGTAGATGGTGATGATGATGAGAAGTCTGTTGCTGCTAGAAAAGCTATTTAAGATGTTATTTAATCACAGCACATTGAAGATTTTCCTATTCAAACAGATCTTTTCAGCGAGGCCGAGTTGATAGGTGAAACCTCGGAGAAGCTTCCAGTCACTGTGTCGTAGAGTTGTCCTCATTACGCGCTTGAGTTAGAGAACTTACATCTCGATGTTTTTGGTAATGTTCCTAACCTATTCGATTTTGTACATTTAACAAAGTTTTGATTTCTGTATTTTATTGAAGGTGGTCTATTAGTTGCAAGTATTGGGCTTGACTTTTTCAACATCTATTTGTCATCTCTATATGCATCTCAATTTTTAAATTTATGAACCACCAAGGCGATATTTCAATTGGTTATAGCCATTACTTTTGGCATGAATGTTACGAGTTCATACCTATGTTTACACAACAATGTATTTGAATTACTAATATATTTAGTATTTAAGCGATCCCCGACCAATTAATGATCAACTTATTGAACCATCGTCATTCGTCAATCACTTAAAGCGACAATGAGATCATACTTAGAATTGAAGCACTACTTAGTATTCAATTTGAGATTGATACCCAAACTTGAAAACCATTTTCTATTTGTTTAAGATTTGAAACTTGATTCAATTGATTGAAAAACAGAAGAATGTGTTTAAAAAATATTAAATGACTCATGTCCGTCTGGTATTCAATTGGAATCAATACTTGTTTAAGTTTAGTTCAATTGAAACAAAGTTTGAAGACGAATTTGAATCTCGATACATATTCAGCCAAATTTGAATAGCATATTACTCGAGTCGACTTGATTCTGTTGTCTTACCTGCAGAAGACGAAACACTTGCAGCAATTGATCCCAGCATTCACTTGCTAATTCTCATTCTCATCTAGAGGTTGCCCCTCTGCCATATCAAACATAGTACTGTACTGCATTAATAAAATTACATTGAAATTTCAGGATCGACGGACAGAAGAAGTTGGAAGTAGGCCCACAACTTCTAATGCTTTACTGCCATCACTTGCAAGTTGTAGGAAAGAGGGTCCAAACCACCTATTTTAAGTCAAAAGTAGATCCAATTTTTATACCAAGGCCTGGAAAAAGATAACATTAAAAATATGACTTATAATATGAGAAGACCCGAATATATATAAGAAGGTGGGCAGAAAAGGATAGATCTGCCATTATTGACTTTGTTTTGCCACTTACTGATTAATATATCATCTTCTCATCCAACTTTCTTGCTAAATTTGATATTGTTGTCGATATCTAATGGCATGTTTTTAATAACGGTTTAGTGATAATAATTATATTTGTCACTTTAGTTGTGTTGTCGTGTCACTAATTGTTAATAATGACAACTTTAAAAAAACTCTTGTCACTAAAAATTATTTTTGTGACAAAACAAAATTTATTGTCACTCATTATATAGATATATTGACAATTTTAACATTGTCATTTTAAATTTTATCATGCTACTTTTTATAATAGTGCAGTACTACAATAAAATTACATAGCAATTTCTAATGCTTTAGGTCCAATTCCAAATCAATATTAAAAGTGAAAGTAGACTCAATTATTATACTAGGGCCCGGAAAAAAAAGATATTTGATATGACCTGAATAAAAGCTTCCAAATATGAGAAGACTAAAATATATTACATTACTCGACTCAACTTAATTCTGTGAAGCCGGTAATCATATATTCCTTTGCTTCTAAGGCATTGTCTAGCCGCATCAGCTTAGGTAATTTAGCCAAGACTTATCGGCCTCATTCATTACTACTAGTTATAATTCCCATAGTATGGTGAAGTTATTTTCTAGCTCTACTAGCAAGAGTTCCTGATAAAATTAATAACGAAATTTGGTGATAAACATTATTCCTGTCATGTTTACAATGAAACAAATCCGATTGAATATAAAATAAAATTTACTTCATCCGAATAAGAAGAAGAGATAATTATCTACATACCCCCTCATGTTATAGTCAATACCAAGCACATACTGACCTTTTTGAAATTACATAAATCTTATTTGAAGGTATTCTTACAATTACATTCTTTATGTATTTAAATTCTTTTACAATTTCACCTCATTTAAAATCACAAATAAACCCCATAAAGGGTCTTGTTATAATTACCAAAGTGAGGGGGTTGTGCACGTAATCAGCCGAAGAAAGAAACACTCAAAATAATTGATCCCATCATTCACTTGCTAATTCTCATTCTGTGTCATATCAAATTTCTACAATAAAATTACACTCACAATAATTGATCCCATCATTAACTTGCTACATCAAATTTCTGAGTGATCGAGATCGAGAGTTGGACTTCCGGTGAATTTCAACCACACACAATGTTAAAATATATATGGGGTCCATCAAAATATATATATATATATATTATTGTATATTGACAATTAGTGTGGTTGAAATTCACTGGGAATCCAACTCCCGATCTCACTAAGTATCACCCCAAATTATTAATGCTTAACTGCCATCACTTTGCAAGTTGTGGAGATCGGATGAGATCCTCTATTCCAAAACTCTATTCCATCTTCTATTCCACTACTTAGATCTTTGACATGTGTCACCTAAAATGATATTTAAAATGAGAAGACTAAAATATAGTATATGTGCTAGTCACCTAATCTGCATCATTTCCGTGTGGAGCCATGAGAAGAAGAAGACTTGGCATCATTTATCAACATCTTACATTTACAACCTACACATTATCATCTCATCCAGTTACTTTCTTGCTAAATTAAAAAAGAAAATGGCAGATGCAGTTGTTTCTGCTCTTGCACAAACAGTTGTTGGGAACTTGAACTCACTTGTATCACAAGAAATTGGTAATGCTTGGAGATTGACAGGTGAGCTCAAGAAGCTCGAAAGAACACTCGCTACAATCCAAGGTGTCCTGAAAGATGCGGAGCTCAAGCAAAGGAACAGCGAGGAGATTCAAAACTGGCTGATGAACCTCAAGGATGTGTCTTATGATGCCGAGAATGTTCTGGATGAAGTAGCCACTGAGGGCCTACGAAGAAGAGCAGATTCTGAAAGAGGTATGCAACATCAACTCAAATCCTTCCTTTCACTGCGAAATCCTTTGTTATTCCGTTTTAAAATGGCGCATAAAGTGAAAAATGTAAGGGAGAAACTAGATTCCATAGCCGAAGAGAGGCATCAATTAGGTCTAAGTGATCAGGGTGTAGTGGGAAATCGATATGGGGTGACGTTAGATAATAGACAGACTAATTCACTGGTTGAAGAAGAATCGGAGATTTATGGAAGGAAAGAGGAAAAAGAAATGATAATAAAGGAGATTGTTGGCAGTGGGCGTGAGCAAGATGATCTTTCTGTCTATGCAATATGGGGTATGGGCGGGCTCGGTAAAACCACGCTTGCGAAACTGGTCTATAATGATGCAAGGATAGAGAAGCATTTTGAGTTGCGGATTTGGGTGTGTGTTTCTGATGATTTTAACACAGAGAGGTTAGTGAGAGAAATTATAGAATCTATAGAAGGAGGTGGGTGCAGTGTTTCTGGGTCGGATCCTCTGCAGTGCCTTCTTCGAGAAAAATTGAGGGGACGGAAATTCTTATTGGTTCTCGATGATGTGTGGAATGAGGACAATAATATGTGGGATGGACTAAAACAAGTCTTAAGATATGGATCCAAAGGGAGCATGCTAATGGTAACGACACGAATTGAGAAAGTTGCTCTTATGATGGGAACGATGGCTCCATTCAACATTGGGAATTTGTCGGAAGATGATTCTTGGTCCTTATTCAAGCAAAGAGCATTTAAAACTGAAGAGGTGGATGAGAACCTAGTTGCAATGGGCAAGGTGATAGTGAAGAAATGTGGTGGTGTACCTTTGGCTATCAAGGCTTTAGGGAGCCTAATGCGATTTAAATCCCATGAAAGCGAATGGTTAGCAATTAAAGAAAGTGAAATCTGGCATCTGCCCGATGATGAAAATCGCATCTTACCAGCATTGAGGTTAAGTTATGACAATTTGATGCCTCACATGAGGCAATGTTTCGCCTATTGTTGCATATTTCCCAAGGATCACGAGATGGGGGAGAATCAACTCGTCCAACTGTGGATGGCAAATGGCTTTATACCCTCTGAAGGCCAAACAGACTTGCATCTCGTTGGCCATTTGATCTTCAAGGAATTGGTTTGGAGATCTTTCTTTCAAGATGGCGAGATAAATTTTCGTGGTGAGAGAATGTTTAAAATGCATGATTTGATGCATGATTTAGCGTTATCTGTTATGAAACATGAAACCTATATCCTGGAGGATCAAAAGGTTTCGAGATTTCCTAAAATGCTTCGTCACTTGGGTCTTGAATTGTATCGGTTTTGGGCGATTCCCGAGAATGAGAGTAAGCTCAATCTGCCCATTGGTAACTCTTTGCGCTCACTTATTGTGCATAAAGGTGTCTTTTTGCATAGAGCACAAGGTTTTCTTTCCTTCCTCTCAAAACAACATCATCTGAGAGTTTTGGTCATGAATCATTCTGAGAGTATAGTTGAATTACCAAATCTCGTATGTAAATTAGTACATCTCAGAAACCTTACAATGTCATGCAATGGTCTCAAAAAGTTACCTGAATCCCTGACTTGTCTCCGTAACCTCCAGAGTTTGAAGCTTACGCATTCCGAGGAGCTTCTTGAGCTGCCCAAACGTTTGAATGTGTTGAAAAATCTTTGGTTTCTAGAAATAGATGACTTTGACTCACTTCGTTGCACACCACCTGGACTAGGAGATTTAAATTGCCTGCGTAGACTAAGCATTTTCATTGTGGGTCGAGATGCATCTCACCAAATAAACCAACTAAAAGAATTAAATCTTGAAGGAAAGTTGAGCATACAAGACCTCGAAAACGTGAGAAGTTTGGAAGATGCTAAAAGTGCCAACTTGATGACGAAAAGGAATCTTACTTCTTTGAGTTTATCTTGGAAGAAAGGTATCAACAAGAACTCTTTAGAGTGTTTTGAAGAGGTTCTAGAGGGTCTCCAACCTCATGAGAATCTGGAAAAGATGTGTATTAGTTCATACCAAGGTTCCAGGTTTCCAAATTGGATGTCAACATTAGCTTTTAAGCACTTAAAAGAAATTAGTCTAGAGTATTGTGAAAGATGCGAGCACCCTCTGCCCTTAGGGAAGCTTCCTTCTCTTTCACGCCTAACACTCACAGGAATGGATTCTGTCAAACATTTGGGTGCGGAGTGGTACGGAAATGGAGAGAGATCATTTCCCGCGCTTGCAAGTCTCAGTATCCGTAAAATGCCCAACTTAGAGGAATGGAACGTACCAGATTCAGTCGAGAGTTTTCCTTGCTTAAGAGATTTACGCATAGAAGGGTGTCCCAAGTTGATCAAATTGCCCTTCTTACCAACTTTAAAGAAGTTTGTTTTGCATACCAGTAGTGTGACACTTCTTGAATCTATTATGTTCCTTACCCTCGAGCGTTTGTTTATAGTGAATTTGCCTATCAGGACTCTACCAAAAGTGCTTGATAATCCATCTACTCTAAGGGCCTTACTTCTTATAGAGTGTGCTAATCTTGAATTCGTTGATGAGGGACTTCAATACCTCAATTCTCTCAAGCAGTTATTGATTCGTGATTGTCCTAGTATTACATCATTTCCAGCAGCTATACTGGAAAACCTGCCTTCCCTTACATCATTAAGGCTTTTAGACTGCAAGAAATTGAATCCATTGTCAGGGCCACTGCGGAGTGGGGTGGTTTTAGATTATTTGTGGATAAGGAGGTGCCCGGAGCTAAAACATTTGCCAGAAAGCGTGCAAAAACTAAGTTGTCTGAAAGAGTTGAGGATATATAATTGTGAAGGATTACGTTCTTTACCAGTCTGGCTTGGGAGTCTGCAATCATTGAGGTTGCTGGAGATTATTGAATGTCCAGATTTGGAGAAGAGATGTGAAAAACCGAATGGCGAGGACTGGCTAGCAATATCGCATATTCCGAAGATACTCATCAATTCGAAGATTAAACAGAACTTGGATATTTGATAAACAAATCTCATGGAGAAATGCTTGTGTTTCCACTTTCTTGTTTGTTGTAATATTTTTTCTTGTTTTTGTTTTTTTGAATATTTATATAGTTGTACATTTTGGCTGAAGAAGATAGGTAGGACTTAGGAGTCGGTGGATCGAGCGGTGAACAAAACATTTTTCATTTATAGTATATATATTTACTTTTGTGTGCGTAAAGACAATTACGTGTATGAACATGAATCTCATATTCCAAATAAAATGTTTCATCTTTGCTTCTGACAGTTGGCTTTTTGCAGTACAGATGGAATATATATATATATATATATAGTTTTAACTTTATAACTGCTTAGTGACGAGTATTATATTAGTTTTAAGTGCTTAGTGATAACAGCTTGATAATCGATGCACAATTATTTTTCGAAAATAAAATGATAAAAGCACTCAAAGCTCTTACTTCAGAATTAAAGAGTGCGTACAAGGTTCAAAAGTACAACATCACAGAACTTCAATTTCATCCCAATGGAAAATTTTAGAAAGAATCAAAAGTAAAAGAAACAAGAATTATAGGATGGCCTAAGCCTGGCCGAGGCATCTGTACATGCATTCAACGCATTCTCCATAACCAAAGATGTACAATTATTGCTCCAACAAAACGTTACATAACTTCATATCATTCACGCTAGAGGCGAACGATGCTACTTGAACGCAAGAAATCGACTAAATCTAGCAAAACAGAAATTGCGGATAGAAAAGAAGGCAAAAATGAATCAAGTAACCGTAAAGCACATATTACTTCTCCTTTGCTCGTCAATCACAAAAAATCATGTTACAGTTGCCTATATAAATAGGGCACAGACTGCTGAACAATGAATTTGGAAATTATTATACAACTTCCAACCCAACTGTGTATACAATGCCAAATAACATTGAATAAATTCAAAAATGAATTTTGCTTAGATTATGACTCTACACTTGCCGATTCCATAAAATAAATCGGTAATTAAACTCAATTTATGTAACATCTTCTTTACTCCCCCCGCCTCCCACAATCCCCGGAAATATGTATTTTTCATCAATGCCGTCAGAAAGGCAACTTATCTCAGTCACACATCCAACTAGCACGGGCACTTGGCCGAAAAAATAAAAATAAAGGGAAAAAAATCGCTAATATTACAATCTCACCACATATCTGTACAATTCAATCCTCGCTGCTTAAATTCGAACTGGCAATCCGAAATTCTGGAAAGTTCTGATTTCTCCTTTAAGGCCTGCAGCTACTATTACCATACCCCACGCTGACTTGTTTTCATATATCCCGTTAGAGAAATCAACACTAACACGAGGGCTATGGTTCTTAGTTTTAGTAGCCAATAGAAGTTTCTCCTCGGGCCATGTCACCGAAATTCTATCAAAGAGGTAGTTTTTTGTGGCACTTGATAGAGTTCCATTAAGTGGGCTATTACTGCACCTAGATGCCAATGGTGAGCCTTCGCCACCATTAGCTTCTTCAACCGGGGTAGTCGGGTGGTAGGCAGTTAAGACATCCTCAAAACGATCAAAATGACCATTTTGTCCTCTAGGACAAGAATCTTGTCGGCCCCACGTGGCGGATACGCCGGGCCAAGGGATCGCCATAGATACATCTTGACAATGGAAGAGTTCATAGGATTGAGTCAAGGTAACGCCTTTACTTCTGTTTGGTCGGGATTCAGCTTCGTGTCTCCATATATAAACGTATGAATCTTCACTGGCTGAGATTACATATTTTCCGTCAGACGAGATGGACGCTGAAATTTGGCTATTTGTGTTGCGAAAACCTGTCAAAAATTTAACACTAAGTGGATGTAGGAATTGTCTAGAATCATTGAACCAAATAAAATTGTCAGAATCTGGTAATGCAGCCATAAAAATTACTCTCAAGGCCACCCTGTCAACTGTTGGGTTTAGGTCAATATTTTTTTTTTTCCAGAAAATTTTCATATAAAGAATATAATACTCAAACACTCGACCTTCACAAGATCGATTATATGTGGATGGAACAACTTGATTAGCTAACGAAATCATAATAGGATATTGTCAAACAACGAGAAACATACAACGGAAATGTGCTTGCGCATTATGACCTGAATTTCTAATTCTATTGGGTGAAAGTATATTCTGTTTCCCACATGTTGTAACATTATAAAAAAAGGGATAATTACACTTGCACCCTCTCAATGATGGGGTAATTACACAAACCTCCCTTCACTAATTGATAAATTACAAATACACCCCTCATATTAAAGATTTTTTACAATTGCACCCCTGTGTGTATTGTAAACCTTACAAATAGACCCTCTATAAATTGCACCCCCTGTGTGTATTGTAAACCTTACAAATAGACCCTCTAGGGGGGGGTGTTTATAATTATCAATTAGTGAGGGGAGGTTTGTGCAATTACCCCATCATTGAGAAGGTGGGAGTGTAATTATCCCAAAAAAAAAAAAACAAATATTTTTCGGTATATCTTTTAAAACCACAATTATATTCCTCATCTCTTTTTTCTTTTCTTTTTTTCTTCTCTTCTCTCGCCTTGTAAATTAATCTCAACTAATTTTTTATTCAGAATCTTCTTATCAAACTTACTTCTTGCACAGGTATCGAGTGTGCGACTACTCTTGAAGAATTTAAGAAAAACCCAATCACAAAATCACATAATCGACAAAATTTTTGTTGTTACCTTTGAATTTATGAACAAGATCAACACCATCTACGACTCGAACTCGGGAATCTGCAGATGTGATAAGCACTTCTGATGTACTTCCAGGTGCAAACTGTGCAACAAAAATTATCAGAAACTAGATAATTGGAACTTGACTCGTGTTTCAGAAGAATAAGAACCATGTGTAGGATAGAAAACTATAATCTAAAGCACAGGTAGAATCCTGGTATACACCAACACAAGTAATATATTAAATATGGTAAAATGAAATGTTTTACCTGGAAACCAGTTATTTTCTTCTGATGAGATTTCTTCTTCTTATTCTGCAAATTGATCTGGCTTTTTTGCTGCAATTTATTTTCTGAAAATAACACGTAGCATGCATAAGTGACTTTTACTTAACAGAAAGCTCATCTTTCACAACAGAACTAATATTTCGTACCTGATGTGTTATATAAGCGACAGCTACCCTTGTATGAACCAACCAGTGCCCCCTATAAAAAAATTACACACACGTCTTTGAGAACAATCTAAGGCATGCAAATGAGTGATTCTTAAGATGTCCATATATGGTGGCCTCCACATGGATCCCACCACATAAAATGATTGGAATTCTCAAGACACCGAGTCTGTGGAGCTATTAAGGATGATCATAGTGATTCTTAGTGAGTTCTATTATAATCACAATCATCTGCGTATAATGGACCCCCATGGGTCCCACCACATGAATGACTCCAGTTGTCCCGTACAGTGAGCCGGTGGAGCTGTTAAGAATGACTCCATGAAAAGTTTAAGGTTGTGACGTTGTGTTAGGATCGAAGGATTTGGATTTGAGGAGTGTATTGGAGGAAGGATTTCAAATAACTCTAAAATGGAGTCATTTGAAATCCATCATAGTGATTGAGAAAATAGCTCAAATGAGCACCAAGGGATTAGAAATCCTTTACAACTTGAAATCATCCAAACAAACTCATTAATGAATTTCAAATCCACCACTATCAAATCCCTCCATCCAAACACATTGCCAGGGTTTTTGGCTAACATGCACTGACAATATTAAAGCAATTGGTTTCAGTAATATATAATGCATGTCTGACCTGTCCATCCGGTGTGTAGCAAGCTGCAGTGACCATTTCATGCAAATCATTCCAATCAACAACTTGACGATCCGGAATGCTCCATATCCGTACCTTAGAATCTAGTGATCCACTGATGAAGTAATTATCATCAACAGGATTAAACTGGATGCAGGTGACTGTAATGAGAAATCCAAAAAAGTTATCAATAGGTGAACCACATTTTCAATCCATTGTTCAAGTAATCATGTAAATGCACAAAGGCATACTCCATCAGATATTAACCATATAAAATGCAAGATGCCCAGAACAGAAAAGAACCAAGAGAGTGATATAAGCATGTGACTAAACGATAGAATTTCCCACAATAAGAAGTGAGAAAGTTGACCTACTGAACATACATTTGTACCTATCTCAATCATTAAGCCAGTAACTCGAATTCTCAACCACCGCACAGCATGACAGAAACTTCGTTTCTTGGCCCATAATGTTTACCCACTTAACTCTTATCAGTCTTTATTATCAAGTGATCACAACCCGCCCACTACCCTCATTACTTCAAACCAAATGTACGGGGCTCAGTTCCATCTCTAACATCACCGTGTAATAAATCAACCACTTCACGGACCTTTCTAGTGGTTCTACAGTAACAAATTTCTCGTGGTGTCTTATATTCATCAGCCTACATTCATACATTCAGTATAAGGTTATTTGTATTATGCTAAACACAAAATATGAGGTTGTGTATGGCTAGCAGGATTCGAGAGCTGAGAAATTCAAATCCATAATACAATAACATTGAGCTTGTTTAAATGATTTCAACTTGGAATGCATTTCAAATACTTCAGCACTCATTTGAAGCTATTCTTTCAACCATTATGGTGGATTCAAATCCACCAAAAATAGAGTCATTTGAAATCCTCCCTTCATATCCTTTCCTTAAATCCAAAACCCCCTTCTAAGCGCAACCTAAATGAACGTGGACCATGATCTTCACAGACAACTTAGTACTAAAATTGCACATCTAAGCTTGTTTGCAACAGGCCTTCAGTCTATTAGAGTAAGTCTGTAAAATAACAATAAATGCAGGTCTTTCAAGATTTTGCATAGCATATGATCACTTCATATGATTATTTAGACTATCAGATTGATCCTTTAAAGGATCCAATTACACATACTTAAAAGTCCATTCATAAAGTCCCTCGTCCATCCTCTACTATCACCAACAAGCATTTGGCGCTGCCCCAGCAATAAAGTGCCATGAATTGTACCAAAGGCAAATTACTAAATCATAGTTGCCAACTCCTACCACGTATTCATTAAAGAGGGCATTTTAAATGACATATTAAGGAGAAGCTCCAACACCCAGTACCAATATCAAATCCCAAGGGCACTCTCTGCTCAAATTTAGGAAAGGATTTCAACAATGAAGCAATATAGAATGCAGGCAATTACCATAGTCACTGTGTGAAAAGATCTTTAAACAAGATTCGCTGGACAAGTCCCACAGACGCACTGTTTTGTCCATTGAAGATGAGAGCAGTTTCTGGAGAAGAGAGGGGAAAGTGGTGAATATACAAGTACTTGACTGAAATTAAAAGCAAATAACTTAATTAGCGAAAGGAGGCATAAAAGTATAAAGATAGAAAACAAGAATTTTCTCCAAGAACAAGGAAGTCAGTAGTATTGCAACAAACAGACGGGTGATTCTAGAGTTATTAATATAAAATCAAACACCTGAAATTTTCCAACATCTCACTGCTGTGAAATATAGATGTTCATGAGGTATATATTTAGAAATTACAAGCAACTTTGGACTATCAAGCAAAGTAACTGCTCCCTGAGAATGCATATTACAGAAAAACACCAGCAGAAGAATTCCTTTTTTCTTCCCATTTGAATTGCAAGCAATTAAGAAATTTCCCGGGTAAGGTAATACCAGTTCACATTTGAACCGCTATTTCTTCTCAAAGAAATTTGACTCTACAACAAGTTAAGGAGGCAAGCATTTTTAAGGGAATATTCAGTAAATATATCAGAATGTATACGCAGAGGAGTATTATTTAATTATTAATGTGCCTAACAAATCATTTGTCATTCCTAAAACATGGTAGTGACACGGTGCAGGCTATTGATTCACAGCCATGACACCTGAACGCCTAAGAATAAATGTATTTTCCTTCCAAACACCCTACCCCAACTGACACATTAGATATATTACCAATTCCCCATTAATAATAATAAGATATTACACATTTCAAAAATATGGCACCTACGTTGAGTCACCACATGCTTGATAGAACCAAGCATGTCTTTCGCAGGAAAGACGCAATCACCATGCCTAATGCAATAGACAACAGCAGAATCGATGCTTTTCCAACCAAAATTCTGTGTCATATATACGATGTCACCATCTACCTTAAATTTAAACACGCACAATAATCATATACTGCTAAACAACACTAGATCTATGTCTATTTTAGACACTGCAGCAGAACCCACTTCTTCCGTATACGAATTATATATAAAACATACATTTCTATACTCGCCTGAAGATATAAATCGCCTAGAGTTCCTGTGCCAATGATAAAAACTTAAATTTTTACGTAACATTACATTCCCATGTATGAGAACATACAAAATGCATAGACCCCCTAAGGCCCTAACTACAATCTACGAGTTCAATGTAGCTGCATCCTGTTATGAGTTTCCCAATCAAATATCTCGGAACATAGATAAACATCATTGAAAGCAGATGCATATAGTGTATTGGATTTTCTCCTTTTTTCTTCAACAGTAAAGCATTGATGTTTCCAATGCTTGATTACATGTACATCCATAAAATAACTCTCATTAATACTAAGGAATGTTGTGTATGTTAAACTACTTACTGTGATTACGACAACAATTTAAGGAGCTACTTACTGGCAATGCAGAAAACAATAAAAAGACTATAATAGAAGGGTTACACTGCATAAGTTATAAGTCTAATAGTGTGACAATCCAAGTAACCCTATTATACAAAATCTCACATACGGCATTTTGAATATCCAAATATCAAAAGTCAAGCAAGACTTCAATTTACTCGTAGGACAAATGCTAACTGACCTGAGACTTTGACCACGAGAGATCCAATACGTCATCAAGATGTCCTTGAAATGAACAAATGGGTTTCTCCGTAAGGGCAAAAACTGTCTCAGGCACCAAAATCTGTTCAATAGATACAGATTTTCTACTTATAGACGATCTCCCTCTTCTCTTCTTCTCTGAGAGACCATCTAAATTTGGTGACATCGATGAGGGCTCCGGTGAACCATTGGCTAGAAACAGAAGATTAAAATTCCCATCATCCGATTTATCGAAAAAGAAATCTCCCTTCCTCTCTGTTTCCAACACCTGCCATACATGAATAACACAATCCTCACCAGCACTAGCCAGATACTTCCCATCCAAACTAAACTTAATGGTCCAAATTGACCCATTATGAGCCTGTATCTCCTGGCTCTTGTATAATGCTGTGAGCTCTTTAACAGATTTTCCGTACTGCTTGACCCGAACTCTCTCTGGCCCATGAAACGAAGAATCCTGACTATCATCCGTGGCTGAACTTGATCGCCTCCCACCCTTCTCAGATGATGTATCCCTCTCATCACTACTCCGCCTCTCCTTATGACCCGTAACAGAACTCGCCACATTTTTTATATTCTTCAACCAACTTAGCCTCTTCTTTAATTTAGATCCACTACCAAAGTTTCCATCAGCACCCATATCCAAATCATCCTTGGTCCCATTTTCAACATTCTGCCTCCTCATCAACTCCTGCACAATCGGTGAAGTGCCGACACACATCTCAGACGAAAACTCCTCCATTGTCAACTGTCGCCCGGTTTTCACTTCCTTAATCTTTTCCCACATTCCATCTTCCCGCACCTCATTCACCACAAACTCCTTGCCATTGTCAAGATTCTTTATCATACACACACCATTAACATCGTCCGTCCCGTTACCCTCCATATTCCCATCCAACCTTTCATTAAGCGAATCCGGTAACAAGCTACCAAAGCTCCTACATTCCGTTCTAACCTTCACTTTCGGGGGTTTATTCGGAGAAACAGTACTGGTCAATGGCGACTCATTCGCGCTTCTCGATCTCTCCACACCATTACATCTCTCAACATTGCTCCCATTATCATTTCTCACATCCACACCAATTCCACCATTCATCAAATCATCGGAATTAACTTCCTCCGAAGTGTTACGCGAACCGCAGTCCCCATCCGACTTCGATCGAACCATCCCTGATACTCTACCATTACAATTATCACTACTATCACAATCAACACAATCACTACTACTATCAAAAGCATTATTATGATTATCACATTTCTCACCGAGGGGGTTCAAACGATGTGATGAGAGAGAAACAGAGAGAGAGGGGCGATGACGGAGGAGTGAGGGGTCACGCGCGAGACCCATCTGGCGGAGGAGGCATATACGCCGCTCCTCCACCGACGACGGCTGAGAGATCCAAACGTCGTAGTTTCGCGACACTCCAATTGGAAATTTGGGCACCGAGGCGGCATTGTGATCGGGGCTGTAATTAGGGTTCGGATCATAATTATCTTCTTCCGGGTCAGAAAGGGAAGGCGAACAAGAACAAGAAGTGTTGGAAGAAGAGAGTAATCGATCGAGTGAGTCTTGAAAGCATTCTACGTCGTCGTTTTGTTCTTCTTCTTCTACGCCGGACTTGCTCATGTATCGTTCGTCACCTCCCATTTAATCCGGTTCACAATGCCCGATCCATTTCCCAGCGGGTCGGGCCCGAACCCCGAAACGAGCTCAATTTTCGCACCCGCCCCCAGTCTCTGCCGTCAGCTCAAGTATATACGTATTGTATGTATATATATATATATATAGAGAGAGAGAGAGAGAGAGAGAGTGTATATGGGTAGTTTTGGAGAGTGTGTGATTGTGTGGGGGAACGCAGAGATCGGACAGTATCGGAGAGGGGGTTTTACTTTGGGGAACTCAGATCCGATGATGAATGTAGAGAGAGAGAGATGGAAGGACAGAACGATGTCGTGTAGTGGTGCTTTGGGGGTGATTTTGTTTGGTTTGTATGGGTGTTTTTGAGGGAGACGAGCAATAATTAGTTCCAATCTACCATTTATTTTTCATATATTCTACTTTGAAGTTTGGTACTAGGATGTACAAAGATTTGTAAAACCATCCCGACTGTCGAATAGCATCAAATCGTTTTTGTCAAATTTATGCAATACAAACTGCAATATGATTAAATAAATATAAATTTTATATATCATATTTTCATTGCTAATCTAATAAAATATAGTTTTAAAGTAATATGAAAAGTGATCCTAATTAGTATTGTATAAAATAAAACATAAAAAGTCCGTGGAATATGATTTGAAAATAAAAGTAACGTCGGTTTTAAGTTTTTAACCTTTACAATTGAAAATATAAATCATCTTTGTATTCCATCGATAGAGCCAAGCTTCATAGAAATCAACTATTGAAAAATTAAAAAGAAACATAAATGATATCTATTAAATAAGAAAGAAAATAAACATTTCGTGGAAAAGAAAAGGTTTAGGAGAAAGAGTCTGTTGGGAAAAAGGGGATCAATTTTCATATATTTGTGTATCAAAAATCAGATTACCAATAACCTCTTAGCCCTGAATGTATGTTTTTAGACTATTTGAAATACAATATGGTAACAATATGTGAAATCTGATAGCGCAAATACAATACGAGAAATAAGTGAAATGTTTGAAAAAATCCTAACTTTTTTTCAAGGAGGTTATAAGATCAGACAATTTTATTTTAGTTATTTGTAAAATCTCATTCTAAATATTTTACCAAACACTATACGACTTTTTATAAAATCTCATGCACCTAATAAAATATTTGAAAAAGCTTATAACATTACCAAAACAACCCCTACATATAATATATCTGTATTTTATCGGCCTTTTCTTCTTAACTACTTTCTCCTACACAAAAATTACATTGACAACACTTTGGTGCTCTGTTATTTCACTTTCAACTTGAGAGTATTATCTATTTAACAAGCAATGTTATATGTAATCTATTAGCTCTTCATACTTTTGTCATTAAAAAAAAAAAATGCAAGCAATGAATATAATAAATGCAATTAATCCTACTTGCGTAATTAATTTTATCATTGATAAATAACTACCTTACTTACTATATGAAGAATGTGAAGACCCAGTGTGCGTCCAACATAGGGGAAAGAAGGAAAAAATGACATGCTTATAAATAAAAGTTTAAGAATTCAAGTGTAATATTGGATTATTTTTTTTGGGACATTATCAAGTGCCGAATTTCAAATTAAGTTCAGTGAGTTGCGAGGCACACATTGCGTCCAATGAGTTCATGGACCCGATGCCTGACAAATGGTATCGGAGTCGTTAGTCAGCCGGAATCAGGAGCTTGGATTTTCGGGAGCTAAGTGCTACACGGGACAAAATGTTATATGTTCAGGAGTCACCTCTTGAACCAGCGAGGCAAAGTGCTATGAGCGTAGGAGTTGCCTCATGAGCCCGTGGGAGCCACCGCCATAATACCATGGTAACAGGTCCTGGACTGAATCATGCCACGACAAGCACATCGCGTTTTGAAGGTGATTTACCCGGCAGGGGGTTGATTGTGAAGCCCCTTATATGCGTCCCACATTGGGAAAAGAAGGAAAAAATTGATATGTTTATATATAAAAGTCTATGAACTCAAGTGTAACAATTGATATCTTTTTTGGGTTTTGATCAAGTGCTCCATTTCAAGTTATACAACCGTGATAAAAAAAACATGTGATTAAATTACTCTATCTAGAATATATGATTGAAAAGGATAAAGAGTTACATTGGTGAAATTCGTGATCTTGAATTACACCATAAAATAGTTTGTGGGGTATATCTAAATCCTATAAAATATTAACTGAAAGTTGTGGGAAAACTTAAGTACAAGAATATTAAATTTTCTACTTTTCTTGCCGAAAGTTATGACTGTAATATCCCGCCATTATAAAATTTCAGTACATCCCAAAGCTTTAAGTTTTTGTGACTACTTGGACCTAGAATAATACAAAAACCCTCGTCTCGTATAAATGTTACCAGTTCAAATTATTTGTTATAGATTGATGTTTCATATTTTAATTCACTTTATTTATGTAATATGTATACAAAGAATTTCAAAATACAAAGTTAACGCTTAGCATGAATTACAAACACTTAACGTAAATGAACGAAGTCCAACACAAAATGATACACCATTTTAAGATAAAAAAATTTAAATAAAATGCCACCACTACAAACTAGTAAAATCTAAATTCAACATTGTGATCAACGTATGAGTTTTTATTAAACCACGTATTGAAAGCTCAACATCAATAACTTTTTAAATTTCAACGCTTCAAGAGTATCATAAAATGTCGGATTGTCCTTCACCTATCCCCATCCTACGCGGGATCTCTTGAGTCGGGTCCTATTTAGGTTTTTTTGGTAACCGTGGGGGATCCACATCCCCACCCATTATCGTGTGGAGTTCATATAGAACTTCAATACTTGGAAGGGTGCCGATATCTTGACTCTCCATTCTGAAACCTTCCAAATATCATTATTGAGTTGGCAGTGAACATAAATGTGTTTTAGTGCATATCTTTGTAATTATCAAAAAAAAAAAAAAGTACATATCTTTGTTGCTGCTTTTGTGGTCCATGTCATTGATCCATATACGCCAGGATAGATCATGAGGTCCCTTTTAAGTGTATAGATACTCAACCACTTCCTCCCTCCAAATATTATGACTCAATTGTTACGTAGATATTCAGTTACCTAGTGGCTAGTTGTAATGTAATAAAATAATTTAACTATGTAAAAGAATTAATTGGTTACATTAAATGACATATGAAATATCAAAATTTGGAAGTTTAGTAATGTCAAATTATTCAAAAATTATTATGATTAATATGTCTCGAAGATTAAAAGTTTTTGCATTGCTGCAATGAAGCATTATTTTGGGGGCAGACAATGTATTATTTTTCACATAACTTGAGCGAATATGATTCTTGTGATGGTTAATTGACTTAGTAGTTTATTAAATTATAAAATTTATTCCAACAAAATTCAACATAAAACTTATGTCCTGCGTGGTATGTTCAAATAACGCTTTTTAATTTATAAATGTCACGATTAATTGATAAGGTGACAATATCTTCACCTATTAAGTTTCAGGCTTAAACATGACTTCTCCTGCTCCTATAATTTGAATGTTACAATAAACAAAACTCTGAACCATTACTTCGTAACAATCCTTCAACATATTGTGAATAATATATTTACTCCATTTTAACCGCCTCCAGATTTATTTATACAATTTATAATTGAGGAAGTCATTCTTTATCTTTGTTTTGGTTAGTAATTCGCTAGCCCTTTTCCTCCGACACTCTCTTCATTTCTATTTTCTCTTTTCAACTCGTTTTTCTTTTTCATCTTCTCTCTACGAGATCAATTACACTAACGCATTCCTCAAAACTAATTTCCATTTCCTTTTTATCTTTCAAGTTTGATTTTGTTTTGTTCATTTTTCATATGATTTTTCAATTTTTTTTTTATATTTATATAAGTTTCACTTAGATACATTTATATTTTAAAATTATAATGAACAATACATTTTCAACATGCCACAAATATTACTCCTATGTACTCGCTTTAAAATGGCAAATATGGCATTGCATTTTATCTCTTATCTGCAATACATCTTGAATCTTTTACACTCTAGTTAGAAGAAAGTAAAACATAAGAAATTAAATCAATCAAAAGCAAAATTTTATAACATTTTTCTTTCAAAGAAAAGCATTCAATATGACAAAAATAGTGTAGAAAATAAAATTAGTGAAATATTAATTAGAGTAATTTACAAAATGCATCAATTAACTCGAAAGTGTGTGTTTTTTCTATAACTATGCTTTTCTTATGATTTTGCTCGACGTTGAGTTATATTTATAAGAGAGTTTCAGAACTTCAAATCTTGAAACGATAATGTTTTTTTGTAGCTTATATACATCTTATTATATGGGCAACTATAATAATAATACTATATATATATATATAAAGCAGAGAATGTACACTTAAATAAAGAGGTCCATACTTGTCCTCGTGTTGTGACTATAAGCCCGGGTCTATTGGGGCTAAGTTACTTCAGGTAACCCCCTCGTTTCATTAAAAAATAAAATAAAATTACTGAGTGTTGTATATTGGTGTAGGCCCATTACAATATATAAAATCGTGATGTACATAATAAAGTGATCATGAATATCAATGAATATGATTGCATTAATATACATAAGTATTAAATTTCAACTCTTTGAAAAGACATGCTCCATATACATCAAATTATTAACCTGGGAACCAAAAAAGATATGGGATATTCACATCCCATCGGGTCTGGTCACCCACCAGCCATTAGATTATAACATAATGTTTTCCATTTGTAATTCATATAATTTTTTTTCACTTATATACTAAATTTATCATTGACTTGTTCTTATAGAAAACTTCCATATAGCTAGTCGTTAAGAGTTTCTATGGTTTTGAACAAGTTAATTTGTGGTTACTTCAATTCAATACAAATTTATAGTGAAAGACAAATTTATAGTGAAAACGAATATCATAATAAAGTAAAATTACACTCCGAAATCACAAAAATATCTTGTACCTTAAATCCGTACTTTTACAATAATTCACACATTTTTTATATTGGAGTAGAGGTAACAATGTTATACTATTTTGCAATTTCTACATATATAAATTCAAGGCGTTCTTTGATTTTTTCTCGAAATATTTGGGGGAATGAACTACAAATTATTATAATAATTAAGGTGGGATTAATGATAATGTGGAACGTGTTAATGATTTATTTAGTTCCAGACAGACCACGTGTCTTGATTCCTAACAGCCTGTTTGCTCCAAAGATGCCTTCATTATCTCTAATTAAACATAACACCAAAGCCAAAACATAGATTTTATATATAGTGCTTTTCATTTTACAACTTCACCAAAATCACACAATCTACCTGTTCACATATTTGTCCAATTAGAAGACATTTGCCTGGAAATTTCTACTCTGTATTTGATGTGATTGAATTTAATTAACAACAAAAATATTACTATATTTAGATTACAATTATTAATTGGTATGACTCATTTCTTCCAACAAAGAGGTTCGAAGTTCGAGCCCACTTGCTATAATAATGTGAAACAATTATTTTTTACAAGGACTGACTTAAGTTTGATAGACATTTTTGATGGAGTTTAATAGACTTGTGCTTTTGACAGTAATTATGATAAAATTCGAATATTGAAAATGATATGCAGGCAACCCGAATTACCCTATTCAATTGTATTTAAAAAAAAAAAGTTTGTGTCTTATCTTTCTCTTTGAAGTGTCAAATTATACAAATACAATCGTATTTATATTGTGATTAGTCATTTTCTTTAAAGTGTGAACTTATTATTTTTTTATATATATATATAGTTTGAGCTCGATCAATATACATTTAGAGTTTTCAAGTGGCCTGTATGATCTTTTTCTAAGATTAAGTAAATGAATTTGCACAAAATGTCACATTAATTGGACCCACATGTCTATTTTTTGGGATTATTACGGATATACCCCTCTGTGTAATTATCAAGACACCCCTCTTATAATGTGTAATTACCAAGAAACCCCTCATGTTTTTTGAAATTACTAACACCCCCTATAGGGGCCTAATCGTAGAGTTTTAGGGGTTAATTATAAGAATTTCTAAATGCTGGTGGGTGGGGGTAATTATAAGAAGGGTCTTACTTGAAGGGGCCGTTATGTAATTTCAAAAGCAGGAGGAAGTAGTTGGGTAATTACGAATTATACAAGGGAAGGTTTGGGTAAATTTCATTATTTTTTTTCTAGGAAGATTACTCAATCAGAGATTTATTTTTACTTTGTAATTTTCAGATGATGCGATGGTAATTTTGTTGAGTTAATTGTTAATAGTTTGTTATAGTAAATTGTTTTCCATGATTAATTCATTGTTTACTAGATGTTATGATGAAATGTTATAATCATTTCACCAGTAAAAATAAAAAATACAGCCAGATATTGCATATTTGCCAAATTGTAATTTGCAGATGATGATGGTAATTTTGTTGAGTTGATTGTTAATAGTTTGTTTATAGTAAATTGTTTTCGATGATTAATTCATTGTTTACTAGATATTATGGTGAAATGTTATAATCATTCCACCAGTAAAAATAAAAAATACAGTCAGATATTGCATATTTGCCCTTCTGCGATAATGAATGGCCATACTATAGCTTAATAAGTTGATTAATTATTGAAAGAATTAAATAAAGCAACACACATGTATTCCGTACTATTTCGAATTAAAGAAAGACATGACAAGAAGAAGCAGCAGACTAAAGAATAACATGGAGATGAGATTTAACATGTTAGAAGAATCATAATATGTCATGTTACATGTTACTAAATGAAGGAGATAAATGGAACAATATGTTCGAACTAGTTATCTTTTAATGATTAATATACCCATTTATAGGTCCTGCACATTTTTTTCAGAGATATGAAAATTACATCAATAATTATTAAAATATAAAAAAAATTGAATTTATCAGTTACATGTATCAATTACATCAATAATACTAATTATCTTTCAACATGAATCAATTATCACTAATTTGCATCAATTAACAACTGCCAAGAAAGTAGAGAAAAACTCACACGTTGTCGATGGAAGTAGAACCCAAAATCTCTTATATTTTGGGGCATTAACTTCTCTAGTGGGATATCTAGGCCTCATTGACATATACAATACCAATAGCTCTAAATTACACATATCTAAAGAAAATAAATACTCTGTCAAACAAAAAAGATAAAAAAATGAATACCACCACACAAAAAAGAAGTTGCATTTTTAATTAAATTATTTCACATATAAATGAAATAATTTAATATATGATCTATTGCTACTTAAGTTTTCATATTATGAACAAAGTTTGGTTCAGTATTTGGCAAGTTGCATATTGAATCAAAGAATCATTACGGCAATTTTTTCAAAACCCTTCAAAATTTTAATTTTTCACACTTTGTCCCTATAAGTTTTTGATTTTTGACAATGCAACCCCTCAAAATTTAGAAAATTAAGATTTTCCCAAATTTTTACATTCGCCCCCGACCTCTGAATCCTGGCTCCATCTCGGGTAGCAAGAGAGTATTCCTTTTAGCAAAAACAAGTTGGAGCCAAGAAGTGGCGACTATAAATACTCCGCATGTAACCATGCATAAACTATACGAGAACGATTTTTTAGGTGTCAAAGCGACTATAGATACTCATCATGTAACCATGCGAAGACTATATGAGAACGATCTTTTAGGTGTCAATGACTAATAGCCCGGGTTTGTCGGACTAAGTCTTTAAAGGTATCCCTTCATTTTGAAATATAAAAAAAAAAGAGTATTTCATTTTATATTACATGTCATTTGTATTAAATATGCATTTAAGAAAGAATTGTATGCACGAAATATCAATATTTAATGGGTAATTCAAAACTAACTTTAGTTGTGTGTTTCAGATGTCGACAACTCAGACATCACAACTATGTCGAAATAGAATTACTAATGGGGATTGCCCCAATTACTTGTAAACTTATTTGATACTTCATTGTTACTATTTATTCTCATTATTTTCCTGTTTACACCATAAAATAATTTTAGCTTTCGAATACCAGGGCCCAAATAGTCAAAACTGGGGAAACTCGAAAAAGAATGAAAGTTGGGCCTACAAATAGATAAAGACAAGACCCATTAAATTCAGAAAATGACAAAAAACATGGGCTGGGTTGATAAAAACCTAAGAATCGAATCGAAAGAAATAAAACAAATGGAAATAGGCAATCATCTGCAGAGGCGCGCCAAGTTGAAAATATTTGAAAGAGCAGTTGAAGACGCGGTTGAAAAACGGTCCCCGAGGATAAGGAACGTGCGTTGAGAACGGTTCTGAAGACCCATATATATATCAGTCGCGCCAGACATAAAGGGAAATCATCGCAAGATCATCAGACTTCTTTTCTCTTAGCGTAAATTAGGAGTAGTTCATAGCATAATGTAGGAGTAGCAGTAGAATAGATGTAATAGTTTCTTATCGAAAACCACTTAGATGCGGCTGCGAAGCATGTATCCATAATTATCTGTAATCATCACGATTGAAAACTTTCATGGAGGTGTAAATTATCGTTTATTCAGATTTAAGTATCGAATAGATAGTTTATGCACTGGACTTGAGTTTTCAATTTACCCTTTTGAATTCGAACATATTCAAGTATGGAAAAAAGAAAGATTCTCATGTAGGTATAAGATTATCTTGTGTCAGATTTAAATATCAGAGAGATAGTTTTTACCTGGACTTGAATCTTATCTTTCACTGTATTATTGTATTCGAAGACAATAATCAACATCTAAAATAATACATTCGATCGAGAAATTCTCACGTAGGTATAAGACTATCTTGTGTCAGATTTAAGTATCAGAGAGATAGTTTTTATCTGGACTTGAATCTTTCCTTCACTGTATTATTGTGTCATTCGAAGACGATAAATATTTCAGTCAATTGCGGTCCGAATAATTATTTTAAACAACACGACGAAGTGTTAAAGTCCGAACCACCGTCTAGCGCATCGAACTCGAGCGCGGGGGTTGAAAGATAATTCTAAGATAAGAATTATCGCGGGGCTTGGAACACGCAGTTGGATCCACCCTAATCGAGTTTGTTTTTATTTTCGAATATTCACGGCAATTGTGCAAGATACTCCTCGAGGAACAGCATTTATCGAGTCAACAAAATGCTGGGGGGCAACCGAGATTGAGTCAAACGAAGAAGATCTCGAGAGGATAAAATAGACCTCCAATACAAGTGTTCATCAATGAAGGAGTAGAGGCTTACAAGCCACAAATAACATGGGTTTTTTAAAATACTTCATTCTAATCATGTTTTAATTATGTCTGTATTGAATTTCAAGTATTTGGATGTGTTTCGAGCATATTGCTATTTCGTAAAGTGATTTTCGAGCACAATGACATTTCGAGGACAATAATTTCAAGCATGTTGAGATTTTGGGTTCAATAATTTCAAGCACTTCGAGTTCAATATTTCGAGCACATTAATATTACGAGTTCAATAATTTCGAGCAATTCAGCGATTTTGAATACTTTGATATTGCGAAACTCAACGGGAGTTAGTCGAACGCTCCTTTTATTACGGGAAACAATGGCTTCTCGAATGTACCGATAAGTTAAGGAAGTCTTACGTTCCCAAATAATATCCGAGTACCATATGCAGGGGGCAAGTTAAAAAAAAAAAAAAAAAACTCAAGTTAATTGCTCGAACAAACAGCTCGAGCAAAGCTGCTCGAGTACGTTGCTCGAATAAGCAGCTCAAGCAAGAGCCTGTTCGAGCAACCTGCCAACCTGCATTTAAATTGTATTTTGGACAAAGTCCAATTAAGGTGGAACCCCACTAATAATTGTAAATGTATTAATTATATATATATATATTAATTACTAACGAATCACCATGAAGAACACACACACACACACACATATATATATATATATATATATATTCATGTTGCTATTTAATTGGTGAATAAGAATATGTCAGAACTTTTTGTTGATGGACATTGCTCTCTCTATATATATATTCGATATATATATGTGTATATATATATATATATATATATATTTAAAAAAAAAAGTGGAGAAGGTTTACAACCCACAGTGACTTCTAGCATATTGCTATTTCGAATAAAAAGGATTCTCGAATACCTTGATAGTTCAAATTCAGCAATTTCGAATACTTCGATATTTCAAGTTCAGCGCGATAATTTGCTCGAAGTGAAGGTTCGAAAAGGGGCCCAATTTCGATTTCGAGGTTGTTCACCATTTCGACCTCAAGAGATGCTGACTTAGTTAAAGATACCTCGACAATTGCTTCATTCAAAGGATCTGCTAAAAATAAGAAGGAAACCATCTTTCAAAACGGGCAAAGACTTTTTGCGAATAAAGTAAAAATGGTTATAAGTACATCTTTCGAAAATATCGAAGAACTAATAAAATAATAACGCAACAACTCGAGCGCTCCGAATAGAGCGAACTGATCGAGCCGAAAAAGCTCGAGCTAGCTGTTCGAGCAAACTGCTCGAGCATAAATGCTCAAGCATATTTGTCATATATTATTATTTATACATATAAATATTAATATGATGGCATAAAGGGGTGGGCCATATCAAACTTTTTTTTGTTTCTTCTCTCTTGAGCCGTAATGTTGGACTTTGCTCTCTCTCTTTCTATATGTATATATATGTATATATATATATATGTATATTATATGATGAGTCCATTTATTCCAATTGCCATGTAAATGTTAACAAGAGATTGAGGGGAAACAAATTAATAGTTGTGCCTTGCAATGAAATGGTGGCCGACATTAATGGAGAAAGTGATATGATTGTTGAGATGTAACCACCTTCTGGAATTTCGAATGCCTGGATATTTCAAATTCATGTAATCTCGAATGCTTTGATATTTCGAATGCAGCAGTTTCGAATGCTTTGATAGTTCGAATTCATCCATTTGAAGTCAGCAGAGCTTCGAACCTGATACCCTCGAAGAACAACAATTTGCGAATCAACAAAATACTGGGGGACAAGAAATCTCACCGACAATTTTACGCTTATTTTTAACTAAGTCAAAACGGTGAACAATTTCAAAATCGAAATAAGCCCCTTTTTCAATTCGAAATTTCAAGGTGCTTAAAATTACTGAATTCGAAACTATTGAACTCGAAATATCATGTACTCGAAATAAGGTATCTTTGAAATATCATATACTCGAAATAAGACATGTTCGAAACTCATGTATTCGAAATAAGATATACACGAGATACTACATTCTCGATATTAAACATACTCGAGATAGTGGGGTCTTGCCATTCTCGAAGTCAAACATAGTGGGCATCTGTCTTGCTGTTTTCGAATGTCATGGCCATTCTCGAAATCAAACATAGTGGGTCTCTTGCTGTTTTCGAATGTCATGGCCATTCTCGAAATCAAACATAGTGGGTCTCTTGCTGTTTTTCGAATGTCATGCTCATGAGATGAGTTGTCTTATTTGTTTTTATAAGCATAGAACATTATATTTATATAAATACATTTCAAATTGTAGAAAAATCAAGTCGAGCTTCCAGCACTTCGAAAAAGTACATATTGTTGTATAATGTCAGAGGAATCACTTAGAGACGATATAGTTCAGGAATTGGATGCTCGACCAATTACGAGACATAAGGTTATAGCAGACAAAATATACGAACAATTTGTCCGGGTTATGAAACAAACCCTAGCGGATGCTCGAGAAGAGCAAAGAAGAGAATTCAGTGATCAGTGCCAAGCATTAGCACAAGAGTCAACCAGAATATTCACTGCAATTGTGCAAGATATTGCAATAAGTGCTCGAGATGGACTTGCTCGAGAAGTTACTCGAGTAATTACAGAGTTAGGAGAAATATTAAATCAAGCATGCGATGTTTTTTCAAATATGATAAATACCCAGGTAGCCTTAGCACGCGAACCTTTGATTAACCGGCATAACACTCTGGTGGAAAAAGTCTCTCAGTAATATCGATAGAGCCTAGGATTCGAACTAGGACAGCAAATCCAAATGAAATTTCCTAGGATATCCTCGAGATGCTCGAACTCGAGAAGAAAGATTCGAGATGGGTCAATCTTCGAAGCACGCTCTTTTTCCTTCGAGTCAGACTCACTTCGAGGAGCAAAGCTTCTCGAATAAGCAAAATGCTGGGGGGCATCCACAAGTGAGTCAAATGAATAGGTATATGAGTCAGTTTATTCCTCAGCCAGCACAAATAAGATATACCCGAAAATAGGGTATGCTCAAAATCCACAAACTTGAAATCTGCGTACTCGAAATATACATGCTCATGTTCGAAATTTGTCCTTCTCGAGATGGGAGATTATATACTCGAAATCCGCATGCTCAAAAAATTAAAGTGGTGTGCTTAAGTAATTAAGATGATTTACTATTTTGTGCTTAAGTAATTAAGATGATTTACTATTTTGTGCTTAAGTAATTAAGATGATTTACTATTTTAACTATCTTTTAAGTTTTCATGTGAACCTTATTCAAGTGGCTGTGCTTGATGCACAAGTCTTCAAATTCAAAGACGCTAAAGGATATTCATGGTTTCGACATCAAGAAATTTTGATTCAGTTAAGTTACCTCGAGAGTTGCAACTTCATTCGAAAGACCAGCTATATCATTTAAACATACCAGCACTCGAAACATCCAGGTGTAACAAAGGGAATTAAAAGAACATGACATAATTGTTTATTAGCAAGGGACACGTCCACTGACGTTAATGGTGGCCATCGAAAGGTCAAAATTCACAAATACAGAAACGTATCACTTAATATACATGAACTCGAAACGTTCATGTATATTAGGGGGGCATTTGTTTACACCATAAAATAATTTTAGCTTTCGAATACCAGGGCCCAAATAGCCAAAACTGGGGAAACTCGAAAAAGAATGAAAGTTGGGCCTACAAATAGATAAAGACAAGACCCATTAAATTCAGAAAATGACAAAAAACATGGGCTGGGTTGATAAAAACCTAAGAATCGAATCGAAAGAAATAAAACAAATGGAAATAGGCAATCATCTGCAGAGGCGCGCCAAGTTGAAAATATTTGAAAGAGCAGTTGAAGACGCGGTTGAAAAACGGTTCCCGAGGATAAGGAACGTGGGTTGAGAACGGTTCTGAAGACCCATATATATACCAGTCGCGCCAGACATAAAGGGAAATCATCGCAAGATCATCAGACTTCTTTTCTCTTAGCGTAAATTAGGAGTAGTTCATAGCATAATGTAGGAGTAGCAGTAGAATAGATGTAATAGTTTCTTATCGAAAACCACTTAGATGCGGCTGCGAAGCATGTATCCATAATTATCTGTAATCATCACGATTGAAAACTTTCATGGAGGTGTAAATTATCGTTTATTCAGATTTAAGTATCGAATAGATAGTTTATGCACTGGACTTGAGTTTTCAATTTACCCTTTTGAATTCGAACATATTCAAGTATGGAAAAAAGAAAGATTCTCATGTAGGTATAAGATTATCTTGTGTCCGATTTAAATATCAGAGAGATAGTTTTTACCTGGACTTGAATCTTATCTTTCACTGTATTATTGTATTCGAAGACAATAATCAACATCTAAAATAATACATTCGATCGAGAAATTCTCACGTAGGTATAAGACTATCTTGTGTCAGATTTAAGTATCAGAGAGATAGTTTTTATCTGGACTTGAATCTTTCCTTCACTGTATTATTGTGTCATTCGAAGACGATAAATATTTCAGTCAATTGCGGTCCGAATAATTATTTTAAACAACACGCCGAAGTGTTAAAGTCCGAACCACCGTCTAGCGCATCGAACTCGAGCGCGGGGGTTGAAAGATAATTCTAAGATAAGAATTATCGCGGGGCTTGGAACACGCAGTTGGATCCACCCTAATCGAGTTTGTTTTTATTTTCGAAACAAACATTTCCTCATGGTCCTTTTTGGTGGCTGATGGGCTAAGATGTCTACCTCCGCAAATTATGTTGCAGCTGTTAATGCATGGGTCGCGTTAGGATGAATGTGAGCATCCTAGTTACGGATTTGTCAAAGTTATTGATACACGTGGGATTTACACCAATAAATTTATATATTATTATTGCGAGAATTGAGTATAAAAGTAATAAAATAATAGAGAGAAAAATGCGTAAAAGATGTAAAATTATTTTATTGATTATCAATGTTGAATATTTATATAAGCTAGATGACTTCTATACAAATATGGTAAGTTAAATCTTGCTGATTTTCTTCCTGCTCTATTTATGGTAGTTTGAGCTATTTCTGAAAGTTTTGGGTTCCTGAGATCATGTTAAAATGCTCCCAGTCAGGTTCATATTAAGCAAGGCCAAATCTTCCTGGTTTGGTAAGTGTTTAACCGATTTCCTTATATTAATATTTGATTAGATATTTGATTGGATATTGTCTTTTGATTGATTCTTTTCTTTTTAGGGCTTTGACTTGGACTCCACTCTTGCTAATTGGGTGAGGCCAATAACATAAGTACTTAGGTCGAAATATTGTAATAATATAGGAAGAATACAAAATATTCTTTGAGCTTACCAGCTTGGCTCAATAGATGATATTGACCCACATCACTTATAATTGTAGGAGAAATTAACAGGTGTCTAATTTTAATTTTATGCATTTATTTTTCTTTAAATATCAAACATGTATATATATATATATATATTGCTTTTTAAATTATCCTGATTTTATTCTTAAATTTTCTTGGTTCATATGCATCTAAATAAACTCATAAATAATGTGATATTAAAGAAACAATTATCGAAATAATAGAATAGAATATAGTTTTCAAAGTTCATTTATTACTCTTTTCACAAAGGGAATTGATAGTTATACTTCTAAATTTGATAATGGCACTCCAATCTTCTTTTTGCATTGAGCAATGGACTAAGATGTCCTTATAATTGATAACACAATTTACATTAATTATAAAAAAAAATATACCCTCCATGTATTATTCTTTCTTTTTAACTCTATAATCCAATATTTTACTATGTCGGCACTTTCATTCTTTCTTTTGGTTGCATTTCTTCTACCTATTCACTTAATATTATATATACGTAGTTAATTAAAATATGTATGTATATATGTATATATATATATGAAGCAATCAAAGTTACATTATTCCAATCATGACATAGAATTGATATTTTGAAAATAAACTTAATTATATATATATAAAAAAAACTAGAAATAAAGCGGTACATGGCAACATTATTAAAATAAATTATAGCAATACACAATAAAGTTATCAAAATAAAATAAATCAATTGGAAATGACAAATATTTAGGCCAAACCTGCTCATTAGAGCTCAATCCTAAATATTTCTACTCACGTACAGACTCGCAAACCAATAAATAAATAGTAATAATTTATTTATTTATTAAACATGTAATAAATAATTATTTTATTATTGTTTATTTACTGACTCGCAAGCATGCAAGCATCTATATTTGAACTCGAGTTCGGCCAGTCGAAAAGCTACAATTCTGCACCATGATTGTCAACTTATGTTATAATGTAACTTAAGTTACTCTCTCGCTCTCTCTCTCTCTCTCTATATATATATATATATATTTATATAATAAAATACAATCTTTGAGACCATCCAAGTAAGCGTACATGTGGATGACCTAATTGAAGTCAATTTTGCCTTATAAGTAATTTAAATTATATTTATTTTATTTGATTTGGATAAATATAGTTATTAATTTTTATCTAAAACATTCAAAATAAGGTAGTTATCAATATAATTCAATATAAGTTAATTACCAATATAATTTAAATTCAATTTAAAAACTAACTTTCTATATTTATTTTTCTTATTAATGATATTTAACAATTATTTTATTTTTTAATATTCGTTGTTTTATTCAGTTTACAGGACATATATTATTAATTCTTAAATTAAAATATATGATTTAATACACATAGAAATAAAATTTTCAATGATAATCATCAAACTTGAATTGAACCTTTAATTTTGTATGCTATAAATATATATAAATTATATAATTATACACACACATGTATATTTGATTTTTCTGATAATTTGTATCCTGTGCCTTGGCACGGGGTTCCGCTAGTGTGTGTGTGTGTATAAACACTAATTAACTACGTATGTATAATATTAAGTAAATCGATCGAAAAAATGCAACAAAAAAGAAAGAATGAAAATTCGAACATAGTAAAATATGTGATTATAAAGTTTTTAAAAAGTAGTATATGAAGAGCATATTTCGTTTTACAATTAAGGTAAATTGTGTTATTAAACTATAAAGACATTTTGGTCCATTGCTTAATACAAAAAAGAAATTGAAGTGCAATTATTAAATGTAGGAGTGTAAATATTAATTCCCTTTCACAAATTGAAACTTTTGATTACCTATTTTGTAGATAATGAAAGCCCATGACTAACTGTTCTCTGGGCCTCAATTAAGGCTAAGAGAGCGTTCAACAAAATAGCCCTATGGCTAACAGCCCAGCCCAACAATTTTAGAAATGAATTAGGAGAAGTATCCAAGTTTATATCATTTTGAATCGTTTCTCAGGCTTTTCTGAGAAAATAGATTCCTCTATGGATAAGTAAGATTGCAAGTGACTATTAATTCGTCGTTTCTTTATATTTTGATAATATGATGTTTTATTTGAGATTTTATTTCCACCATTGTAATTGTGCGACTATTCTAAGCAGCACCATTTGACTTCGAAAGATTGTGATTGTGTCAGAATTAATTCCCGGACCTTGACACTTATGTGGGTGCAACCACCTCATTGCTTCTGGTGCTTCCCGTTGCCAGATACATATATGAAATCGTCCGTGCTATCAACCAGTGTTCTCAAAATCGGACCGGACAGCGAACCAAAAAAGTGACCAGGTCACGGGTCACCGGTTCAACCGTCGGGTCAACCGGGGTCGAACCGGTGACATCATAATTATGCAATAAATAATAATTAATTTACTATTAAATATATCAAATATGAAAATATGAAAAAATATATGTATTTCCTATATATATATGAAAATATGAAAAAAAATATGCATTTCCTACATTTTGGGGGGCCAATTGCAGATTTTTAGATTTTATAGGGGTCAATTTCAGATTTTTAGAATTTAAAAGGTTGAATTTCATTAATTTTCAAAATCGCCCGGTTTAACTGGTTTTGAACCTCGGTTCTGAGCGGTTCTGACCAGTTTTGACCGCCGAACGTTTTTTTCGCATAACCGGACCGGATAAGTGGCCGGTTCCGGTTTTAACAGGCCGGTCCGGTTTGGTTTTCAAAACCATGCTATCAATTATAGCTTTTAGCCCTAATGTTAAGCTTTTGATCCTAACAATTGGAATTAAAGCGAAGTCATGGGTTCGGATCTCCCAAGTTAGTGCGGGGGTGGGTGGGTGGGTGGATTATTGTTGATTTATTGCCAACACTGTGATTGTTCGTTTATTTGCAACACCAACTTTTAACTCTGGAGCACTGTGATTGTACCGGGATTAAGTGTGGCGCTTATATTGGCACATCCACATCATCTGTATATTTATTGGCACCGCCACCTTTAACTATGAAGAGCTATGATTGTGTTTTGATTAATTGCCCGACCATTAGTCGCAACCACCTCACCACCTCATGGTGTTTTGTACTGACAACTGTATAAGAGAATGAAATCACGTCTTAGCAATAATTCTTACTTTTTAGCCCAATAATAATTACTTGGCCCCAGCAAATTTAAAATACATATAATTATCAAGGACAACAAATTAACATCGGGCTTTATTTCTAAAGGCTCAACAATTAGTGAGTCTCAAAAGCCCACAAGCATGAATATATGACCCATTGACCCGAAATAGAACAAGCGATGTGAAGTCAGAGTTTTACTTAAGACGCAACATTAACTGCTTTTGGGATAAAATTACGAAATATTAAGAATATTATTTATTGTGTTTATCTCTTTCACATATTATGGTATATTATGTGTGAACTTCACATATATTTGTATGAAAGAAACGGACATAAAAATACACTTCGAAGCAATACTCCTAGTGCATGAGTAATTCTATGTCAGATCGAGTTTAATGATTTTAATGTGTATTCTATATTTATTTTTTTCACACGGATGATACTTGATAATTCCCCAGACTTGAGGTCCGAGGTGATCTCCACCACTCATTTGTATACACACATGAGGGCCTTGTGTGAACATACACATGGGATAAGGGTGAAAATAACCCTGGAACCTCAAGTTCGGGTACTCACCAAGATTGACCCATTTTATACAAATGTGTGTGTGGACCACACGTAATACAACTTACAATGTGAAATAGAGAAACATTAGAATCATTAAACCTTGTTTTAACATAAATTTTTTCCTAATACACCATAGAATTTTCCTTTTTTTTTTGTTTTTTGGTTTCAGGGAGAGCCCATCTTGTTGGATCGAACCCTACACAATCAAATGCGTCCTTTTGCCGCCACTAATTTTATTTGCTATACAAAATTTGATTATGATCTCGATGGATTGGTGGGTGGTTGAGGATGTCTTTATCAAAGTATTGATGCTCTCTTATCTTTTTTTTTTAATGAGCAAACGATGCTCTCTTATCTTTCATGCACAATGAGGATTCTTTAATAGATCATTAGGAATATTTTACTATATTAATAATTTATGTGTATGTAATTATTTTCTATGTCGGATGGAAATGAGGGTTTTGAATGACTTATAAATCCAAAGCTCCCTTCTTTCTAGCGAGACACTTTTCAAATACAAATCAGTGAGGCTCCCGCCAATGCGGACAATATCTTGTGTAAGGGTGTTGGATGTGCGAGAAGATAAATGCATGACACATCTTATTGGCGCCGTTTATGAGAACGAGACCATTTGCCCTACCCAAACCTCTTGTCTAAGGGACTTATGATGTGTATTCCCATACCGGATAAAGACGAGAGTTTTGAGAGGATGATAAAGTCCTAATCTCCCCTCTCTAGCGAGACAACTTTTAAGGACTGATATGTACAGCTTGCAATACCTCAAACAAGAACACAAATGCATGTGATGTCAGCAACAAAATATCACCAAAATCTTTTAAATATGGTTCCATCTTATGTCGTTAAACGTCACGTCAAAGCTGCAAAATTCTCATAATAAAAATGCTTTAATACTTGTTACTGTTGTTGCACACGATTAAAAGCGTTGAATTACTCAACTCAAGCAACCTAACAACAATTTGTTTCATTATCAAATTTGACATTTTTATGGCATGCTTTAAAATCAGAGATTCACGATTAAGTAAGCTTTTTTTCCGGATTGCAAGGGGAGTCTGGTCGTAGTTGCGCTACTGTATGGTACATTGTAGTATAAATGTGTTATTTCAAGTTGGGATTTGCATGAACTATACAGGAGATTTTGATAAAAATTTAAGAAAATTACAAAAAAAACTCCCCAATTTATGAGTCAGCCCCCCTCTCTCATATTTGTCCAATTACTTCCACCTCCCTAATTTATTGTCTGATTAAGAATGAGATCCTTCGGTTACCTTTTTGTACGGAAATTGATGACATTATCACTTAATTTTTTTCAAAAATCCAATTTTGTCCCTGGTTGACTTGGAGTGAATGTTGACTATTTTTTTGGACGAGTCTACCCTTTTCATGTGAGGAGCTGCATGCAATCTCTTTAGAATATAAGGGAGGTAGTTGTAATTGGTTTAATAAAATATTAAGAAATTCTAATACCACAAAAATAATATATTTTTTAAGACAAAAATAAAAAATTAATATATTTTAATGATATATATATATGCATATAAATATATTTTAACAAAAGTCATATAAGTAGAGTATATAATATGCATAAATTATATAATAAATAATATATTTTCTATGATATATATATATATATGCATATATGTTTAACGAAAATCATATGAATATAATATACATAATAGTGTATATATAATAAAATATAGTAATATATTTTTTATGGAAAACACATAAATATAATACATATATACATAACATATACGCCCAAAAACACCAAACACCACGGCTAACATGACAACAGTATGAAATTCATTCTTAATGATCCAATTTCAGCCAGTTTACTAAATTAATTCATTAGAGTCCATACCATAACATAAATCCCTTTTTGGAACATATCAATCCATGTTTCTTAGAAGAATCATGAGGTTTAGATATAATTTAACACAAAAGGAGTTAGCCTATAAGGCTCATCCTGAACACAAACTAAAGATAAAATTAAACTTAAAGGAAAATAAATAAGAGAACTTACAAGATAAACTCTTCTTTTGTTATAGCAACTTTAGTAATTTACAAGAATTTGGTTTTTTACACTGGAGATGGAGGTTGAAGCGAGTGAGAGAGAATTTTTTTAGTGAGAAAGCTTACAAATTTCTAACTTCTGCCCTCTAACATACCAAGAGCCTCTATTTATAATGAGAGGAGGCGGCAGACTTCAAAAGAAAATTACACCATTTTTAATATTATTTACACAGTAATTTACTGTTCTAACTATTCATGATAATTATCCAATTATTTTTTCTGCTTGGTTTTTCCCCTGTGCGAGTCCTCTTTGAGGTGCTCCATGGTGTGATCAAAATTGTCGTCTATTGTGACATCATTGGGATCCTGTGCATCTTGAAAATTAATGATATTTTCAAAATTATTGCCTTTTGACGATGCCATAGAAGTATCACTTCTGTCATCTTCGTCCCAATTGTCCATTAATTTTTTCTTCATATCGTTGAGATATTTCTCAATAAGTTGTTCTCTGGAGCGTGCCCCATCTTGTTTCTTCAACTGTTGGGATATTTCCGTAATATCGATTATGGGAGGCTACATTTGCTGCTGCTTCTTATGATAAAGCCTTTTGTATTCCTGTATTTTCTTCTCAATTTTGTTGATAGTATCGATGCAATTTAAGTCTTTTGTTTTTGGATCTTCACGAATCATTTTATCCCAAAATCTTGTATAGTAGACTCTCATTATGGATGGGATATTATCCTCATCATAGTCCACTTGGGGACTCCATTTCCAGATCCAGGGGATTGAAAATTCAACGAAAAAATGGAATGTCTCTATTTTTTCTGGTTTTTTAGACTGAGAAAGTTCCAACATTTTTGGAGAATATTGTTTCCATTCTTCAAATAATCCTATAAGGATTTCAGGTAGAATTTCAGGTTTAGGACCATAAAATTTCCACCATTTCAGAAACCAATTTGGTATAGAGTGGTTATAAACCTCTCCACATATCTTGATAAACCAAGTATGACTATGACTCGGGTTTTCGTATAAGAAAACTTTTTCAAGGGCCGCAACATAATCCCAATAATTATATTTAATGGGAGTATTATTGAAGTAAAATTGTTTTTCTTTGAATGGAGATATTCCCCAATCTTCAATAGATATAATCTATTTGATAATTATTTTGAAAAATTTATAAATTTCCTTACTGCCACTATTATAGTGGTTTATTTCACATAACCCACTATTTTGGAGAATATTCTCATAATATTGTTGGAATTTATAACTGCCAAAAGTATCACTATTAGTGTTAAGATATCTTTCTACTAATTCCCAGGGCTTATTATCCCTTTTTAAATCATTTTCAGTAATAAAAAGTATTACTCTGTGTTGATCATTTTGTATAAAGCCCATATGATGGACATCTGCTTCCTCATCTTCATTCCCCACAATTTTAGAATAGGAGGGAGAAACTTGGGTATGACTCTCTTTTTGTTTCTTGAATTCAAGAAATTCCTTATATAAAGGATCATTTTCTGATGATAAATCAGCAGCAATGAATATTTTCCTTCCATGTTGAGTCAGAATATTATTCTGACCTCTTCCTCGACCACCTCTTCCTCTATAAAAGGAGAGTCCTCTTCCTTTATAAAAGGAGAGTCCTCTTCCTTGTGTTTGCATTCCTGACATGGTTAAATTCTGGTTTAAGCAGCAAGTCTATTTAACAAGCCATTTACAACTTGTAATTCCCATGATAAACAATCATTTAAGTGCTTTAAAGCATTACTCCTATATGTTAGATGTTGGAGTCTAAATTCAGGAGAATTTACTTCAGCTTTCCAATAGGCAATACTTTTCAAAAGGTAGTATCTTTTGATTTGAAGCCTTTTTATGCTATTAGGATAGCACAGGGTTTTATATAATAAGGATCTTGAATTGGGTCAGGGATTCCAATTCTGCCTTGATATCGTCGATTAATAGGACGAACATAATAGACAGAACACCCATACAAATTATGAATATATAATTTTGACATCTTTCCTCTATAAGAGGATATTTCTGGGGAATACAATCCTGCAAAATTCATGATAACAAATATTCTCGAGTTAGAAAATCTGGAAGATTATTATCTTCTCCTTTTTTATAAATAATTTCAAAATCAAAAGGAGCAAGATGTGCCTGCCATCTAGCAAACATTTGTTTAGACACATCATGTTTAAAATCTTTTTGAAACATAAACTTAGCTGCTTTACAATCTGTTTTTATTGTAAAATATTGATTATATAAATCATCTTGAAATTTTAATATACATTTAACTATGGCAAGAACTTTTTTAGCTATTATAGCATAATTCTTTTGACTATTATTCCATTTGCCGGAATGAAATCTAATAAGATGTTCTTGTTTTGTTGTAGGATTAATTTGTTTTAAAATTCCACCATAACCAATTTCAGAGGCATCAGTTTCTACAATTTTTTCCCAATTTGGGTTAGCTAGCATTAAACATGGTAAAATTTTAATCTTATCTTTTATTTTCTTTACAGGATTAGTATGCTGTTCTGACCAAGGTTTTGGTTTCTTTTTTAGTCTATCATATAAAATAGCAGTGTCTTCTGCAAGATTTTTATAATATGCAGATATATAATTTAGACTTCCTAAGAATCTTTGTAATTGAGTTTTATCTGTAATTTCATCAGGAAATTTAGAAGCAAAATCAATACTTCTATTAATAGGAATAATATTGCCCTTTTCAATATTGTGACCAAGAAATCTTACATTTGTTTGAAATAAAGACATTTTTGGTTTAGATATTGTCAATCCATTTTGAATAATAATTTTTCTAAACATATCTAAATGTTTAAAATGAGATTCTATATCCTTGGAAAATACAAGGATATCATCTATATATACGATAATAAACTCACTAAAAAGAGTAAAAATATCATTCATTATTTTCTGAAATTCTGAAGGGGCATTCTTCAGACCAAAAGGCATAACATTCCATTCATAATGACCTATAGGAACATTAAAAGCAGTTTTATATCTGTCAGATTTATTAATCTGGATCTGCCAATACCCTGATTTTAAATCAAATTTAGAAAATATGATTGCATCATATAACCTATCTAAAAGATCTTTTTTATTAGGAATAGGATGTCTAATCCATTTTAGAACCTTATTAAGAGGCTTATAATTAATTACAAGTCTAGGAACTCCTCTTTCTTGTTCACTATGTTTATTAACATGAAATGCAGTGCATGACCATGGTGATTGTGAATGACATATTAATTTTTTATCAAGCAATGATTGAATTTCTTTTTTACATAATTCTAAATATTCAGAATTCATTTGACAGGGTCTAGCTTTGGTAGGAATATTTTTTTCATCAAAATTATTTTCATAAGGAAGATCAACAATATGTTTCTTCCTATCCCAAAAAGCATTAGGATGATCATTACAAATTTCTAAACAGAACTTATTATGAAGAAGTTTTATTTTATCCTGTAATTTAGGATTTTGTAATTTTTCTTCAATCGTTAAAATATTAATTTCTTGTTTAAGAAAATTTAATTGATTTTCTTCGAGATGTATATACATCCTATGTAAGACTTTTGTAAACGGTTTTGTTACAAATTTAAGATGTATAGGTTTATTGTTATAAGTACCTATAATTCCATCTTTACTTATGGTTATAAAGGGATAAATTTTTGTAATAAAAGGTGAACCAAGTGTTACTTGATTTGAAATATTTTTAACAAGTAAAAAACTTGTAGGAATACAGTTTTTATCAATACAGACAAAAGCTTTTGGAAGTTTAAAAATGATATCCAGTTTTTGCCCTCCAGCATGGGATAAAGAATAAGTGGTCTTTTGAAAATATCTAGTAGGAATTAGTCCTTCCTGTATAACATTTAAATCTGCACCACTATCAATTAAAGCAACAAATTCTTTGGAGAAATAATCATCTATTAAAAGAGTAATTTTAATAGTCCATTTCTGAGATATTATCTGCTCAAGAGTATTTAAAAAGTTTTCATTTGGAAATTGAAAATTATTCATATTCACTATTTGTTCTTCTTGAATAGAATTGGTTTCAGAATTATGTTCTAATTTTGATATTCTATTATCAAGAATTTTATTTTCTTGTTTTAAATAATCAATTTCTTTTCTTAATTGACTCATTTCTATCATAATGTCATTCAAAGATGTAGGAGTTTGTACTACCTGCCTTTCTTTAAGGAGTTTATACACTTCAGACATTGAATAAGGCTCAGGAGAAGTTATTACTCCGTCCCTTATATTTCTATTTTCACTAGAAGTGCTAGGAGTATTATCAATTTGATCTATAATTTTAGATCTTAAATCAGAATCTTTAATTTGTTTGAGTAATTCAAAAATATTTTGACTATCTAGGACATTTAATTCCATATCTTGAAATTGAGATAAAATTTTATAATATTCCTTTTCTTCTGTATTATTAATATAAGGTTGTCCTTGTTGACAAGATTCACATTCTGACTCTGATGAGAAGTCTGATTCAGATATGATGGATTCATTATCTAAAGCTTTAATGTTTTCAGAATCACTACTATAATCAGAATATGATTCTGGTTCTGAATTATCAGAGTTATCTGAATTTAATAATATTTTTGATATGTTTTCTTTTGTCTCATTATCTAGTTGAAGATTATTAATCTTCTTTTTGGTCCAACAATTTCTTGCATAATGACCAGTTCTTCCACATTTTCTGCAAACAATAAATTTTCTTTTTTCTTTTTTGTTTTCTTCTCTTTCCGCTTTTCGTTTTAATTTTTCTCCTATTTCTTTTTAGAATATTTTCGTTTTCTACTAGGATAATCTAATGTTTTATCTTTTTTCTTTCCGTTCAAAATTTGTGGTTTATGAATAGATGGGATATCCATGCCAAATTGGCTACAAAATTGTCCTAATTGTTTTCTTTCTATGGTATTTTGTCCTTTTAATTGTTGATTTAATTTAATTTCATTACAGAGATTCAATCCTTCTTGATTACATGTACCAATTAATTTACCGTAAGTAAAATCATCATAAGGAATAGACATTAAATTTCCTCTTTAATATTTTGAGTTAAATAATTATCCCACCAACCTTTTAGTTGGCCTGTAAATCCTGCAATTATCATTTTTGCAACATTTTTATCTGAATTATTATTACTTTTACATATAGTAGAATACATAAGCATTCTATGAACAACATTATAAATCTGTTTATCAGTAAGTCCATCAATATTCCATTCATAAATCTGTCTTCCACTATAACTATTAGTAATTATAGAATCTTGTTCTTCATGTAAAACATCCATAGGAGAAGGTCTCCTATAGTAATATAGTTTTTGAATAGGCTTATCAGCCCATTTCCAATCACTTAATTTATTAAGTTTTTCAATAGTATTATCTCCTTCTTGTAATGTATTTACAAAATCTTCTTCTAAAGTATTTATGGTTAATTTACCAAATTTTTCATTTAATAATTTTTCTAATTCTGTTACAGGTGTTAATTTAAAATCTTTAATTTCTGGAGGAGGTTGAATACTCGGAATAGCGGTCAAGATCCTCTATTGCAAAATCCTATTGCATCCTCTATTGCATAGTTTAGATGTTTGACATGTGTAACAAACCATAATCCTTGTTTGTCTTGCCTTTATATTTATTTAACTAAAATTATAGAAGACATAAATAAGGAAATACAATAACATAATTTTGGGAAAAAATCACCACATATGGATCTTAACTAAACACTACAAATCTGCTTAAATTTTTCCTTTCAAATCTAATTAAAATAATGCAACAAAACAGTAATTAAAATAATTAGTAAGAGACCAACTCAATGGTTCCTACAGAAAACCAGCAGAATCCAAATCCTCTGAAAGTTCAAATTTAGGAGGTTGCAAAAAAAATTCTCTCTTAATTAATTAGCTTCCGCCATTGAAAAATATTGAAGCTGGAATTGAATAAAAAAATTATCACCAAAATGTTGTTGTTTCTATTATTCAAAGGTTTAAAAGATGAATCATGGGATTAATCTACCCTTGTTTTATCTTGAAATTGTTGGTAATTGAGTTTCTTGGGTTTATAGAAAATTGCCCCATGTATGGTTGAATTAAATTATTAATTTAAAAAGTTTTTTACTTCAATCTTTTGTAATAAGATATTAGGATCATTAGGTAGTGGTAAAAAATGACATCAAGCTCGATGCGTTTGGATTAAAAACTTTTTAAAGGCGACGAAAATTCGATAGATTTGTGAAACCAATTCGATTATAAAAATTTAAGTCAAATTTGAAATGTTTTTTTTTTCCTTTTTGCTAAATAGATTGTACTTTTAATGAAGATCCATGTGTAGTGACTTTTTCCAAAATTATGTTGTGTTTCTTTATTTGTCTTCTATAATTTTAGTTAAATAAATATAAAGGCAAGACAAACAAGAATTATGGTGTGTTACACATGTCAAATATTTAAACTGTGCAATAGAGGAGGATGCAGTAGGATTTTGCAATAGAGGATGTTGACCCTCGGAATAGCAGTATGACCACTATTACTGGATCCAATAATTTCAACATCTTTCTCATGGGGTTTAGATTTCTCTATAAGAGAAATTGCTTTAGTGACTCTATCATGTAAAGAAGTTATTTGTTCTCCTAACACATTAAGAAATATGTTAGCATAATTTTGTTGTTCCATAAGAACATTTATATATTTACTTGTAATTGGCAAAGCATCATTTTCCAATATTTTTGCGAAGGCAAGAAAATTACAAATTTTTCCCTCTTTTTCCATTTGGAAAGGTTGACTAGGTGGATATATATCTTTCTGAATTTGACCATTTAAGAGTTTATAATTCCTTTCTAAAACAGCTATATATTGTTCTACATATGTAGTCATAAACCATGGGACAAAGGGATTTAAAGAATTTTTTTCAGAACAGGTTTTATAAAAGTGCTCCCATTTATAATTTTGTTCATTCTGGTTAAAATTTTCAAAAAACCAATTTCTAAAAAGTTCCCATCTGGGTAAATTAAATTCTTTTTTAATCTGTTTCCTGGCATTAGAGAACCAGGACTAAAATCAATTTTGTGACTAAAATCCATTAAAAAGGTGACATACTCATTTCAGACATTGTCTCTGCATGCTTTAGATTGGCCTGCTTATTATTATATCCTTGTACAATATTGTCTTTATTAATATATAATTCATCAATTCTAACATTGCTTAATGATTCTTCAGTTTCTTCTTTATCTTCTTTAATTTGAGAAGTAGAAGCCCTAGAAGGAGTTTCAACAGTATAATCAATAGGAGAAATATACGAGTGTAGAGATTGTGATTTGGATCTAGACAGTCTAGATGACGATTATATAAATCTTTTTGAATTTTCAAGTTGTAAAGTTATAGTTCCTTCGGGAGTCTGGATAACATCTATAAGATTTGATTGAATTTGTTGTTGTGGAGGTATAGCCCTTTCAATTATCCAATTTTCTGGAAAAGTTATTTCTTCCCATTTAATAGATCTTCCCGTTATGATATTAGATTTACTAAAATTAGTTTCAATTAAGATTGTTTCATTTAAAGGTTTATCAACCTTTTTACAATGAGGATTTAAAGTATATAAAAGTCTATAATAAATTCTATAACAAACACATATGACTTCAGATCCTGACATATAATTGTAACCATGAGTCTTAATATTCAAAGTCAAAGCATCAAGAATATGAACATCAGATAAAGATAATTGTAAATTTGGATAAACATCAAAATAAACTGGACCATGTGCCAGACTGGATTGTATAATTCCCATTAAAGATTGTTTCCAATTTAAATTTCTACTGTCTCTTAAAGCTACTATAAAGCTTTCAGGTAAACCTTCTAAAGTAAGTGGTTTAAATGCAATTTGCACTAATCCTATATGAAGGAATTTATGAGTATTTCGATAAGGGAGTATATCCTTTTCACTAATTAATTTAATAATCATTTCTTCATTATTCAAAGAAATAGATTGTTCAGTGGTTTTAACCAACTGTTTTAATCCTAATTTTTCAAAGGTTCCTAATTTATAAATTGTTTTTGGTTCAATTCTAGGAATAGTCCACTTATTAAGTAGATCTAAGTCCTGTGGTAATTCATATTCAAGATTAATACTATTTTTTATATTATCTTGATTTTTAATCATGATAATAATATTAAAACTTTGTGTTAAATTATATCCTTACTCACATGATTTCCCCCTAAAACATGGCTTTGATACCATCTAAAATCTGTTAGGCTGTGTTTGGTTTTATTTTGGGGATTTTTTTTTGTGAAAATTTTGGTGAAAAGGTTTATTGAAAGTTGTGTATTTTGATGAAAATGTGTTTGGTTTTGTATTTGATTTTATTTTCAGAAGAGACAAAAATTACTGTAGCAGTCAAATCATGTAAGTTTTTGTCTGAAAAGTTGTGTTTATAATTGAAAAATATAATATAATATAAGTTTTAAATGATTATATTGTAGTTGATGTAATTAGTAGGCACCCTAAAATAGAGACAAATAGGGAGACAATAGCTGACAATTTTTTTGACCAAAAAAATCATTTTTGGTCAAAAAAACATAAAGCAAACAAGTTTCGGCCAAAATTTTGGCCAAAAAATGGTTTGAAAATAAAACCAAACAAAGCCTTAGTGTTTTACACTTAAGATTTTGTAATAATGTTCTAATAGTTTCACTATTATTAGAATATCTGCCAGTAAAATGTTTAACAATATTGACAATTAGAGTATAAATTGACTTTATCTAATACAAACACAAAAATTATATATATAAAAATAAGCAAAAAATAAATAAATTAGAAAAGGTACTGTTGGGGAAGACGATGAACAGCCATGTCTTGCCTTGTTTTTTCTTTTCTTTTTTTGGGTGAGGAACCCCCCCCCACCCTCCCTCCAGCAAAGAAAGACCAATTATAGCCATGCCAACCACCCCTCTTCCTGGCCTCCCATGACACCCCCACCCCCACCATCGAAAACTCCCACGTCGAAGCCCACTCCACCCCATGTCGAAGCCCTCACCAACGTCGAAGCCCCCCACCCCCACCCAGATCGAGAATCTGCAATTGGAGATTCATTTCTTTCCTATTTCCAAATTTTCTATTTTTTCCCAATTTCATTTCTTTTCTATTTTTAATTTTATTTTCTTTTTCTAATACACATAGGGGTAAAGGTGTCTTTTGCAAAATTTTAAATTTTTTCTTTTTATTTTTTTGGGCTGTTTTACTTGAGGGCAAAACAAACATTTTAACATTTTCTGTTAATTTACACTGGACATCTCTCTTTTAAGGAAGCGAATGTAATTGGAAAAATAGGGGAGAGGGAGCTATATTTGGCCCATAAGTCAGAGAGTTTATTGTAATTTTCCCTCAAAATTTTGCTTCTTAGGTATTTGTAAAGCGCTCCTAGATTCGAATACAATCACAATCAAGACTGCAAAATGCAAACCTTGTCCAAATGGAGTCTAACATTGAAAAAGAACATTAAGATAAAAAAACCTCAAGCTTCCTCATGAAAATTTGAGCTTGCGCACCAATATCTTTGATTCCAAAGATTGAAACTCCTTCAAGCTAGAAGGACTTTAGACCGGAAATCCATTGCCTAGAGATTACACGGCCACAACAATATCTTTGATTCCAAAGATTGAAACTCCTTCAAGCAGGAAGGACTTTAGACCCATCAGTCTATGTAATGTAAGCAACAAGGTGATTACTAAAATTATGGCAAATAGACTTTCGGGTATCTTGGATAGGATTATTTCTCCATATCAAACTGGGTTCATAAAAAGCCGTAATATTGTAGATAACATTTTGTTGGCTCAAGAATTGTGTCACGGGATAGAAAATAAAAATGGTGGTGGAAATATGATGATGAAGCTCGATATGGCGAAAGCTTATGATCGGGTTCAATGGAGCTTTTTGTACTCGGTTTTAGCTCAGTTAGGTTTCCCACCTACTTGGATAACTTGGGTCCGAAATGTGGTGGAAAACTGCTGGTTCTCAGATTTAGTAAATGGTCAAAATGAGGGATTCTTCAAATCATCTCGAGGTCTCAGACAGGGCGATTCCTTATCGCTAACTTTGTTTGTGCTGGCGGCAGAATTTGTCTCACGGGGTTTGGAATATTTATTTATTCATCATCCAAAAATGCAATATGACCCCCAAGGAGGTTTACTAGTGAGTCACTTAGCATATGCCGATGGAATTCTTATTTTTACAAAGGGTTCGAAGAGTGCTTTATTGGAATTAATGAAATTTTTGAAACAATATAAGGTGATATCTGGGCAATTAATAAACCGAGACAAGTCATTCTTTATTACGGGGACATCTACCTCACGTTCCTGTGTCAATAAGATTCGTCATATAACGTGATTTGTTCAAGAGCAACTCCCTTACACTTACTTGGGAGCACCTTTGTTTAAGGGTAATAAGCGCTGGTCTCTATATGAAAGTGTCATAAGTAAGATTACAAGGCGTATTGGAGGGTGGGAGAAATCAGTCCTCTCTCAAGGCGGACGTCTTACTCTGATTAAAAGTGTCCTTTTTTCTATGCCTATGTACTTATTGCAAATGCTTGATCCACCTAACAATGTGATTCAGCGAATAGAAAGGCTTTTTAATAGGTTTTTCTGGGGTTCGACAAATAATGAGAAAAAGATTCACTGGGTGTCGTGGGAGAGATTATGTTTTCCTATTGAGAAAGGAGGTATTGGTGTTAGATGTTTGAGAAGCATGATTGAAGCTTTTGGCTTTAAATTATGGTGGAAATTAAAAGAAGTAAAATCTTTATGGGCTCGTTTTATGAGAAATAAATATTTCCTCTCATCTAGTCCAGTTGTGGCTTTGGCAAAGGGTACATATTCAATGGTTTGGAAAAGATTGGTTAAGATTCGAGAGAGAGCTGAGATACATGTGGGGTGGAAGTTAGGACATGGAAAAGCTTCCTTTTGGTTTGATAATTGGCTAGGAGAACGACCGTTATTCCAAGTTGTCCCGGATCCGTATAACACAATGGAGGTAGTCTCGAATTATTGGACGAATGGTAGCTGGGATATTAGTAAGCTTAACTATGTTTTACCTCCTCATATGGTGGAACGAGTGACACTGATTTTCTTTAATTTGATGGACATGGATGAGCTGGTTTGGCAGTTATCAATGGATGGAAAATTTACGGTGAAGTCGGCTTGGTTAAGTGTTCGAGACCAAGTAACGGAAAATGATATTTTTCGTGATCTTTGGGGAACATGTATCCGTCCTACAATGTCAGTTTTCTCCTTGCATTTACTACAAGGATGGATTCCCGTGGAAACTATTATGCAATTGAAGGGATTAAATATGGTTTCTAAATGCTACTGTTGCAATGAGGGAAATATAGAATCAGGGAACCATTTGTTTATGAAGAGTGAATTAGCTAGAAAAGTGGGTATATATTTTGCAAACTTATGCAACTTTCAGATTATGGAAACAGAGAGTTTGACAAATTGGTGGCAGGCTTGGCGTGTGGGAGTAACTTCACGAACTAGAATTCGGATTCTCCTTCCAATATTAATTGTTTGGTTTGTTTGGGTGGAGAGAAATAAAGCAAAACATGATGGAATTCCTTGTAACAGTGCTAGGGTGATCATGCGAATTGAGCACTACATTAAGTTATTGAATCAATTTGGTCTTATACATAAAAGTCAGTGGAAAAATGATGGAGGATTGGCTACTAAAATTGGGGTGTAGAGGGGTAGACCCGCTAATTTGCGGTCTCTTTGTGTCAAGTGGTATCCGCCAGACCATGGTTGGGTTAAGTTGAACACTTACGGGGCTTCAAGAGGTAATCCAGGTGAAGCCGGCGCTGGTGGAGTAATTAGAGACAAAACGGGCAAGATTCTTTTAGCATACACTGATTTTATAAATATTAATACAAATATTTTTGCTGAATTACGTGGAGTCTGTAAGGGTCTTGAATTGTGTGAATTGTTCGGGTTTACGAAAGTGTGGGTGGAGTTAGATGCGAAGGTGACTATTGACATTATTTATAAAAGCAACCCGGGAAGGTGGATTTTGCAGAACATGCTGCAACGAATTAGGGGGGGGGGGGTGATGAGAAGGTTGGATATTCGTTTCTCTCATATTTATAGAGAAGGAAATAAGGCAGCTGATTTCTTGGCAAATAAAGCTTGTGATGATTACGAATCATCGATTTTGATTAACGATTTCCCAAGTACTCTCGAGGCGATTAATCTCATGGATATAGCCTTTCCTAACTTTCGTTTTCAATGGAAATGACTTTTGTTTTAGTTTTTATTTTTAAGTTTTTTTTTAAAGGAGTAGTACTCCTTGTTTTCTCTTTATTTATATTATGCTTCATTGATTGTAAGGAAGTTAGTACTCCTTATTTACATGTTTTTCTAGAATATTGTGTTAGGGGGTTAGAACTCCTTGTTTATTGCTTTCTTCTTTTTGATAATATAAAGAAGGGATGAGGGGCCCGAAAACACCCCCGCTAGGGTGGTCGCCTATTAAAAAAAAAAAAAAAACCAAAACTTGAGCTTATAAAAACTTTTCGAGCTCGAAACCAAGCTCGCGCATGCTAGGCAAACAAATAGCGTACTTATAATAACTATAAATTGTATCATTTGATTGCTTTAAGTACTATTTGTACTATCATTTTATCCTTAATATTTTTCTTATTTTTTATATTATAATAACATGCAAAATATTACACAAAACCCTTAATGTTATATATATATATATATATATAGTTCTTACCATGATAATGATTTTTATTAAGAACAATAATATTATTATTACCACTAATATTTTCGTTATCTAATCTATAATTGATAGTTTAGATACATATTATATCAACTATAATTGATATGTCAAACACTTATGTGTAAGCTCAAACTCGTCTCATTAATAAAATCACACTCTCACGCTCTGTTCGGTTTAGGGAAATTAATAAAATCACACTCTCACGCTCTGTTCGGTTTAGGGAAATTGCTAGGAAAGGAAAAAAGGAAAATCATTCTCCCTTATTTGGTTACTAAAAAAAATGAAAGAAAAAAACATGAGGAAAAAATTTAATACTAATTTGAAATAATTCCTTTTCATCACCATTTGGTGAGAAAAATTAAGAACTTTTCCTTTTTTCTTCCTTCACCAAAATCCCTAAACCAAACAGAGTGTTAAAGCTCAAGGTCAAACATCTTAGGTTCACTCTCATTTGAGTCATAAGCTCGAGAACTGGCCGTACTCATCTTGCAAGCTTAATCACAATCATCCATTACCATGGGTCTAATGCAGAGAAGACAACAGAAGAGAGAAAATATGCCATATTTGATTGTTACGCCACATTAATGTTACAATTTGATTGAAAATTGAAAACCCCAAGACTTAATAATTCCTATACAGAGTGAATCCTCTCCTCCCGAATTAAGCAAAAATGTACACGAACATAAATGAATCAAAGCAATAGGCACGGAACTATATATTACATATATATATTGTTCAACTATCATTAACCAGACACCTATAACAAAACAAGTACCAGAGAACAAAACATTTTGCAGAAAATCCATACATTCACAAACTAAGTAGATCACTATCACCACACCTTTTGATATTTCAATAAGACTCACTTATAAGCTGCCATGCCAACTCCAGCTTCTCCTCCATAAGGCCTGGGCCCTCCTCTAGCCTTGGAAAAACTAACGTAATAGAATTCGGAGATTATGCCGGTGAATAGAACGAAAGCTGCTCCTGCTGCAAATACTCCCTTTCTCACTGTCTCGCAAGATGGCGCCTTATCGAAAAACTTTGACCTGTACTTGGTGTGATAAGCATTCCTCACTGAACCAGCTAGCAAGCAAACCTCAGCAACAAAAAATGTTACCCTGCATCAAAAAATTTAAGGAATTTTTAATTTTCCTACAAAAATTAATCATATACGACAGGGGATATGATCGTTTCGGGTGTATGTACCAGCAGATGATGAAAAGAAGAACAGCACAAGCCCTTGAACTTCCGGGTTTAAGTGGATTTCCACAGCAGAAGCATCTACTTGCAGCCATTATAATTATTTGGCTGACCATGAGGAATAGAAATGCACCAACTCCATACCCAGTTGCAATGTCAGAGTCGTACACACAATAGTTATAGTAATCCTCATTATCTGACTTTGAATGGCCCTGTACAAAATGAGATGCCCCGTGGGTAATCATGAATACAGGAGCAGAGGCAAGAAGCCCATTTTGAAATCGTGAGCTGCTTTACTAATTAATATCATCAATGGATTTTAGATTACACTTAAAAGTTCAGTACTGGACAAAAAGAGTAAGTACATTACGGGCACGCAAACACCAATTTAAAAGGGTCAGAGACAAGACCATCCCGCGTCAACTTTAGCACAACTATGGCATGCTAACTGAAGAACTGGACTAAAACAGGTTCCATACAACTTATGTTACCTTTACTTTGTCTAGGAGTTTTATTGGTTCCTCACAGAGTTTAAAACTCTTCGGGAAGATGAAAACGTAACAGCATAATACTGGAGTACTATAATGTCTTTCCACCTCCATTATCTTCGAAGCTGGATTTATTCGGAACTCGAAAGTAGGAAATTATTCAACAGATGTGGGATTTTTAAACCAGTATAAGATTTCACACTGGATAACGTAAGTGATGCCCAACTCTTTTCAACTTAATCAGAAAATTACGATTTACGAAGTTGATATTAAGAGTTTAAGACAGTTGAAGATGTTGATGGTGACACATTATAGAGAGTTTAATCTTCATATATTGCGATGTATACTGCTATACCATTTTGATCCGCCTATACACGATCTTTGTTAATCTAATTGGAGAAATCAATGAATTATACAAGAGATGACTCTATATCTATATCAAACAAAAGTACTAATTCAAAATAGATTTTCAGTATTCCATTCTGCATTCACAGAAAACCTAGCTCACACCCAAAATTACCCCACAGTTCCATCAATTAACGCATTCGGAAGCTCAAAGATAAAAACTTCACAAATATTTTCACGTAATCGTACATCAATAAACCAATCATTCAATACATAAACACTGCAAATCGAATCACAGGAGACACAGTAATGGCAAAGCAAGTAATGAGATCGAAGAAAAATTAACTTACAGTGCTTCTTCGCTGCTCAGCAGCAACAGCTAAACCGAAAGCAATGAGATCGAAAACGAAGACAATGATCATTAACAGCTTGGACGCCATTGAAGTAAGAGCTGAGTTTATTCACACAGAGTGCAGCAGATCTAGATCTTTGGCTTGTTCTTTCTCTCTCTCTGGACTTTTGAGTTTCTCTCTCTACATATAGATATATATAAATATAGATGTGAAGTTGAGTAGTCAAGAAGCAGAGTGCAAGTAAGTACTGAAAAATTAAGAGAGAGGAGAGAGAGTATTACCCAGATTTTGACAGCTCAGCGTCCCACCGGCAACCCAAAGGTACTAACCACCTAAATATTTAGATGTGAGAATGTAATTAAGTAAGATATAAGAAATAAATAGAAAAATTAGTTATATACTAAATATTCTGTACTTTCAAGCTATAAGCATATGATAAGTTTGTTTGAAAAAATTGTATTTCTAAAGAAATGCCAAATTTTCGAAAAAACTATAAAAAAATTTGAAAAGTTAAAATTGAATTTGTTTATAAAATTTATTAAAAAAAACAGAAAAAATAGAAGAAGCCGGTAGTAACTGTGATATACATGTTATTACATTTAGTTTATTTTCAACTTTTTTCCAGATAAGCAGAGTATAATTAGTGAAACCAAACAGCAAAAAACAGGTTATTTTCAGCAAAAAGCCCAGAAGTACTTTTTTTTTTTTTTTAATTTTCCTAGACGGGGCTAATGTACCACAACTTCTGAAAATCATATTGTAGTATTGAAGACTCTCCGAATATGAATATAAATATGCATAAGTACATGATGGATATATTTTAAAAAGTATCCAAAAAAAAAGGAAAAAAAAAAGAATGTAGGATTGTCAATTAAGGGGGTCTGTCCGAAGCTCGACCCGTTTATACAGGGGCCGAACTTAATAAAATAAAAGCAGGACTGAGTTTGAGCCTTTAGATTAGGCTCGATAAACTTATGGGTCAAGTCTGAGGTTAACACGGCTCGATCTGAAACAAACCCGACTCGATCAAAGTTATAAGATGTATATTGAACATTTATAATATACTTTATCTCAGACACTTAAAATGTCCACCATCAAACAATTTTGACTTTTATACAAATAAGAGGGAAAATACTGGGCGCAAATTTTGTTGCCGTGGTGTCTACTATCTTAACGACCTATCATTTATTAAACAATTTCTATATTTTAAGATAAATTAATATAAATGTTAGGAACAAAAAAAATTTTGGTACTTAAAAAAAATACTTTAACTCGAGTTTTACCAAGTTTGTGGGATAAAAATGTAAATGAAGGATTTTAAATCTCTATCTTAGTGGAGCTTTTCAACTTTTGGTGAAAATACAACAAACAAATTAGATTATTTAATCAAGAATTAAATATCTCAAAACATTCTTGATATCCACTTACGAAGGTAATTATTTCATATTCCATTTAAATTTATTTATATTATTTTTAAGAGTTGATGGATATAATTGAAAGTAATTACACTTATTCAATGTTCCTTATAGACTATTTTCCTCGCAACTTTGAAATCAACCAAAATCAAATAAAAAATTATGCAAGTGAAAGAATTGGAGAATTGAGTGTCGGTGGATTAAATTAGGCGAAGAAGATTTATTTACGTCAAAGAAAGGTCCAACGCAGATCCGCATTTAAAACAAGTTCAACTTGGATCAGCTGAACACACGTGAGGGAGATTGAATGCCATTTTTTCTTTATTGATGAGCAATATCAATATTGACAAAATACGGGTTCTTTTTCGCTATAAATTTGCACGGATGCTTCTAAATATAATTTTAAGCAGTATTAGATATTTGAAGATATCATAATTCCTAGATAAGACAAGTCACGTGACATTATTAAAAATAAAAAATAAAAAAAAATATTGATACTGTGTTCGATACGTATCCAAGTCAGAAATTCAATGATACGTATCCAAGTCAGAAATTCAATGATACGTATCCAAGTGATCAGAATATTATTTGCTCCCATAGGTATATTTGTTTTTCTGTGGTAAATGGTAGAAGTGATAATGCTGAGAGTTAGTTGCCCTAATGATAGGTAGATGAATAAATGAGAATTTAACATTAAGACGAAAAATAGATGGATAAAATAGTAGGAATATAACATGACAAATGATGAAGATAGCTTGAAAGACACTGGATAAAGAAGAAGAAACCACATAGAAAAATAAAAAATGAGAAAGATCTTGACTTGGTTTGCTTACACTATGTGTGCGTATACAATATATATGTATATTATACATATTATTTGATATGTTTAATTTTGTTATAAGTGGGTGGGGTTGGATAAATCATAAATATATTTGTTTGAGTTGCTTTATGATTATGTGGAGATTAAATAAAGTAAACAATTATATAATTTATAATAATAATTTTATTCTCGTCGTGTCGTATCCTAAAATTATAGAAAAATTATATCGCCGTATCCATATAGTATAGTATCCATGTTGTCATATCCGATCCATAGTAGTAATCATTTATGTGATACAATCGGTCCATTAAATACCTATGATTATGACTATATTTGAAGTTTTGACTACTCAAAACTCTTTAAAATTACCTAGAATTAGAGAAACATTCTAATGCTTTTGGTGTTTTTTTTGTTAAAAGGTGTTGATCATGCCGCATTAGCATATATATTATACTTTCATATTGATGTCATGTAACCTATGCTCTTTGATGCTAAATATTGAGCGTATATAAAAACTTTCCAGGAATAAGTGAGGTTTTGCAAGTTCGATGGCAAATTTTAACTCTTGATATCTTATAATACTCTAGAAGAAAGAGTTTTATTGCATTTTATTACTCACGAATATAAGTTTCAAACCTCAATTTAAAATTGAAGACGCAAACCTCACATGAGTATCCGAAAGAGAAACTGAAAAATTAGAGATCTTCTTGTCATGATTAAAATGATACAGCGATTGCTTTTTTCTTATATAGAACATGAAGATGGACAATATTTGGTAATGATACTCCTCCCCTCATTCTCCCATGGTCAACAGTCAACAATATTGGGCTGTTATTATTTTAACAATATAAGTGACTTAACGGGTCGAATTACGACCCGACCCGGTTCTTCGACCCGGGGACCTGACCCATATGACGTGGATCCAATCATTATCTGACACCTGCTTGGTCTCAGCAGGCCTAACTATCATGTCATGAATAGTGGTTATCTCATCACTTATAAATACCTCATCTTGTTCATTTATGAGGGGCGGACAAGCAATAAATTGACTCTCAATATTGTTTAGTTAGACATAGTTAAATTACACTTGGAATATTCATCAAAGAATTAGCCTCATATAATACGAAGCCATTACATATAATATATTCAACTCCTTTGAACTACGCCCGGACTTGATCCTAGATAATAGGTACGTGCAGCTTGTTTTTATCAAGTCCAGTCCATAAAATTGTGTATCATCCATGTGGTTTTGACCCCCTGGGGTCGTTGGATTTATCCGGTTCTATACCACGAAAATCAGGTTAAATCATTTGGCGCCGTCTGTGGGAAACCCTTCCCTTTCCCTTTGTTTGGTGGTAGTAGCCAGGGTAATGGAAGAAACAGAGCAGAGACAAGGAGAGGATCTACTAGTAGAGCCCCAGGGATCACCATTGGGAGATCCCCAACAAGGACTCGAAGTGGAGCCGCCGCAGGAGAGATTGATTACGATGACTGAGACGGAGTTCAACAGAAGGATGCAAGAGTGGGGCCAGAAGTTCTTACAAGAGCAAATGGCTAAAATGCCACCAACGCCAAACGTGGGGACTGCCCATCCTACCCCGACTATCCCAGGACGACAATTCCCAGAACTCGACCCAGAAAGGGAACAAGGGGAAGATGCTCGCAATACGGGGGCACGCCGAAGGTTATTTCACGAACCTGACCCACGAAGGGAACAGGGTGAAACGAGCCAAGGCGAAGGGGACTGAAGAGGTGAAAGGGAAGGGAGTCCACATGAGGCACGGAGTGACGCTAACTCAGCACGGCGTGAGAGAGCCAGGGTTGAGGTAGAACCCGACGAGATAAGGCCCGGTGAAATGCCACAGAAGAGAACGACCCAGGTTTCAGCGATGCAACGTCGTAATTCACCTTTCCATGTGGATATCCTTTCGGAAGGTATGCCATTAAATTTCAAAATACCGGACCTTCCAAAATACGATGGAACTCGGGATCCTAGGGAGCATGTAGTCACATTTGAAACGATGATGGTATTGCATAATTTAAGTGATGCAGCAAATGCAAAGATTTTCTTAACTACCTTCGTGGGCCGGGCTTTGGATTGGTTCGTAAATCAGCCCCCAGGCACAATCGTGTCGTATGAACAGTTTGTTCAAAAATTTGAGAATCATTTTGCTAGTAAGGCTCGAGCGGCGAAATCAGTTTCAACTCTATTGGGGATAAAGCAGCGAGAAGACGAAACACTGAGGGAGTTTGTAGACAGATTCAATGACGAAGCCCTGGATGTCCAAGGTGTGCAGCATGAGGTAATTCAGTAGTTGTTTATTAATGGCTTGAAGGAAGGACCATTGGCTGGGGCGTTGATACGAAACCCTCCCGTAGATTAAGAAGGGATGATGATCCTTGCAAGGTAGTATATACACGAAGAGGAGTTGTATAGGATTAAGAGAGCCGAGAAGAAAGTGTCGAAGTAGAATAAAGAGCAACACGAGCGACGTGGAACGCCGAGATCCGAGAAAGATCAAGAACGGCAACCGCGATACGCGAAATACGAAGGTTACACACCTCTAAAAACAACACGGGGCAAAGCCCTGATGGCCATTGAAAATTCGAAATTGCTCGTTTGGCCCAAAAAGATGAAATACGATTCGAAAAGGAAAAATAGTCACAAATATTGTTGCTTTCACAAGGACAATGGACATGACACTGAGGATTGTTTCCAATTGAAAGATGAAATCGAGAGATTGATAAGCCAAGGTTACTTGCATGAATTTATCGATAGGGCCCGAGAGGCTGAAATGAAAAAGCAAGGAGAAGGGACACGACGAGACAGAAGGTCTAGAAGTCGATCCCAAGAACGAGGAAAGGAAACGGAGAGAAGCAGAGGTCACGAACATCATGATGATAGATATCATGACGATCGGAAGAATCTTCCTCGACGTGATGATAAACGAACTCACGAAGTTCAGAACAATCCACAATTATAGGGTGAAATTCATACGATTGCCGGGGGTCCCTCATACGGAGACTCCCAGAGTGCACGGCGAAGGCACCTCCCTGATATACGAACTAGCGAAAAAAGAGGCGCATCGCTGCCTGTGATGAATGTTACATCAGGTAACGAAGTTATTAGCTTCGATGACCGTGATTACGAAGGAGTGATACGACCTCATGATGATCCAATGGTGGTCACTATGAATGTGGCAAACTTCTCTGTTCACAGAGTGTTAGTAGACAATGGCAGCTCCGCAGATATTCTGTTCTTACATGTCTTGAGGAAAATGAATTTTGATGAAAAGAGACTTACTCCTGTGAATAATCCTTTAAAGGGATTTGGAGGAGGAGAAGTTGCCCCTTTGGGAACAATAGATTTACCCGCCTCGTTGGGATACGAACCCAAGAGAAAAACCGTAATGATGAAGTTTTTGGTGGTTGATGCACCTTTTTCTTACAATGCAATTATAGGCCGACCTGGGTTGAATCTGTTTGAAGCCGTAGTGTCGACAATACACCTGAAATTAAAATTTATGACAAGCGGTGGGGTTGCAGTTGTACGGTGCGATCAACAGGTTGCCAGGGAGTGTTACACTATGTCCTTGAAGGAGGACAAAAGTGAAAAGCAATGGAGAATGCAGAAGTTAGAAGGTGTTGCTATACCTATTGAAGAGGCGGAGCAAAATCCTGGAAAAAAGACTCGCACAGAATCTGGAAGAGTCGAACCAATGGAACATAAAACTGTTGAAATGTTCCTTGGAGACTCAAACAGAACTACCAAAATAGGATCTCAAATGCCAGAGAGATTGGAAGTGATGATGATTGGGTTCCTTAGGGAGAATTTTGATATGTTTGTGTGGCAGGCTTCGGACTTCAGAGGGATCAACCCCGAAGTGATAGTGCATCGTCTGAACTTAGATCCAAAAGCAAAACCGGTGAAGCAGAAGCGCAGGAATTTCGGTCCGGACAGGAATGCGATCATAGAGGTAGAAGTGAATAAGTTACTCGAGGTGGGCCATATCCAAGAGATTCAGTTTACTGATTGGCTGGCAAATGTAGTGCTTGTACCCAAATCAGGAGATCAATGGCTTATGTGTGTAGATTTTACTGATTTGAACAAGGCTTGTCCTCGCGATCCATACCCACTGCCTCGTATTGATCTCCTCGTGGATTTGACTGCTGGGTGCGCCCTCTTGAGCATGATGGACGCATATCAAGGTTTCAATCAGATCATGATGGCAACGAAAGATAGGGACAAGACCTCCTTTGTCATAGCAAATGGGGTATACTGTTACAACGTGATGCCTTTTGGGCTCAGAAACTCCGGAGCAACTTATCAAAGGTTGGTAAACATGATGTTCAGAATAGAAATAGGAAAGACCATGGAGGTCTATGTTGATGATATGTTGGTCAAGAGTGTGGAAGAGAATGAGCACTTGGGTCATCTACAAACTGCCTTCCAGATTATGCGCAAGTATGGTATGAAACTAAATCCAAAGAAGTGTACATTCGGAGTTAGAGGAGGAAAATTCTTGGGTTTTATGGTCACGGAGCGTGGCATCGAAGACAATCCAGAAAAAATAAAAGCAGTTGTGGAGATGCAATCCCCAAAATCTGTAAAAGAGGTTCAGAAATTAACTGGAAGAATGGCTAGTCTCAGCAGGTTCATATCAAGATCCGCAGATCGTGGCCTGCATTTTTTCAAAATCCTAAAAAAGGTAAAAAAATTTGAATGGACAGTGGAATGTGAAAATGTATTCCAAGAGCTAAAAAGGTATTTGACCTCTGCTCCGTTATTAACGAAGCCAGTGGTTGGAGAACCTCTAATGTTATACTTAGCTATATCCCACGAGGCAGTGAGTGCTGTTTTGCTTCGTGAACAGGACGGAGACCAAAAGCCAGTCTACTACGTAAGTAGAACGGTGTAGGGAGCTGAGAAAAACTACACTCAAATTGAAAAATGGGCATTGGCCCTAATAACTGCAGCTCGTAAGTTGCGACCCTATTTTCAGTCACATAATATTGTGGTGCTTATAGATCAACCTCTGATGCAAATTTTGGCTAAAACCGATGTTTCAGGGAGCCTCGTAAAATGGGCTGTTGAACTCGGTGAATTTTCAATCGAGTACAAGCCACGAACCGCCGTGAAAGCACAAGCACTGGCGGACTTTATAGTCGAAATGACAGCAAACAATGAACATGAAAATGCTACTTCTGACCCATGGATGCTTCATGTAGATAGCTCATCCATGACCCAGAAGGGGGGCATAGGGGTATGGTTATGAGACCCAGAAGGTACAAAAATTACATTGCATAATTTTGCCTCGTAAACAAAGTAATCATTACTGATGAAAGTAATCTTGAAATTACATTGCATAATCTCGCCTCATAAACAAAGTACTCTTGACCAAAGCTAACAATCCGCTTCGCAATAAGCGTATTATTGGGGATGACTCCATTACGATTGTTCCTAAGAAAAATGCTTAAATTGGAAAAACGTATAAATTGTGCAACTTTTGAATGCAGGCAATGATCATGAATTTGCCATCAAGCTAAACTTTGAGGTATCTAATAACGAAGCGGAATACGAGGCTTTAATGACCGGCTTAGAGGGGGCAAAGAACATGAGGTGAAACATTTGAATGCATACACGGATTCTCAGCTTGTGGCAAATCAGATCTCGGGTTCGTATGAAATGAAGGAAAGGAACCTCGTTTCTTACTTAAAAAAGGTAAGAGATTTGATGAATGAATTTGAAAAGATTCATATCTACCAAATCCCACGAGGTGAAAATGAGAGAGCTGATGCTCTTTCAAAATTTGCAAACTTAATTACTGGAATAAAAAGTCAGACAGTGACCCTGTTAGTATGTGACAAATCAAAGATCTCATCAAACGAAGCTTCGGAGGTAATGGTCACAGCCAATGAGGAGAGCTGGAAAGATGAGATAAAATTGTACCTGTCGAAGGGTGAATTGCCTGAGGATCATAACATGGCACGAAGGATCGTATATAGAGCTTCAAGGTTCACAATCATTGACGAGGAGCTCTATAAACGATCCTCAGCTGGCCCACTGTTGCGTTGCCTCACCCCTTCTGAGGCAGGGTATGTGATGAGAGAAATTCATGAAGGAAGTTGCGGAAACCATTCAGGAGGTAGTGCGTTAGCCCAAAAGATAGTGAGGCAAGGATACTACTAGCCAACGCTAGTAAAGGATGCATTTGAGTTTGCCAAAAAATGCGCGGAGTGTCAGTTAAATTCGAACCTGTTGCATCGGCCATCCATGGAAATGGAACCGATTACGATTGCTTATCCATTCGATCAGTGGGGGATAGATATCTTAGGTCCTTTTCCTCCTGCTGCGGAGCAAAGAAAATTCATCATAGTGGCAGTAGAGTATTTTACGAAGTGGATTGAAGCCGAAGCAGTGGCGAAGATAACAGAGGCCGAAGTGATGAAGTTTTTGTGGAAGAATATTATGTGCAGATTTGGGATCCCTCGTGTCCTAATCTTGGATAATGGCACCCAATTCAATAGTAAAAAGGTGGTGAAATGGTGCGAAGAATTAAAAATCCAACAGAACTTCACAGCAGTGGGCAATCCCCGAGCCAATGGACAACTGAGGTGGCAAACAGGATACTTCTTCAACATCTCAAGGCTAGGATCGAAGGAAAAAAAGGTAAATGGGCTGAAGAATTACCCGGAACCTTATGGGCATATCGTACGACCCCGAGAACCTCGACAGATGAATCACCATTCTGCCTTGTATACGGTTCGGAAGCAGTAATTCCCGCCGAGATTGGTATGGTTTCGTACCGTGTACGGTCGTACGATCTCGACGAGAATGTAGAAGCAAGGGCGTACGAGCTGGATGTTGTTGAAGAACTGAGAGACAGGGCCTATGCTAGAATTCTGATGCAAAAAGAAAGAATGGCAAAAGCCTACAACAGAAGGGTGCTACCACGAAATTTCCAGGTAGGAGACTTGGTTTTGAAAAAGGTCGAAGTATCGAGACATGTGGGTAAGCTCGACCCAAATTAGGAAGGACCTGTTAAGGTCACGAAGTTAACAAAGAAAGGGACTTATAGGCTACAAGACCTATATGGGAAAAATCTGCCTCGTCCTTGGAATATTCAGAACCTAAGAAGGTTCTACGCTTAAAACATTCAATGGAAGTCTACCCTTCTTTTTGTAATGGGGGACTCTATTTTGTGTATATGTGTTCATCTTTTTCTTTGAATGGTATACATATGCAATTTTGGCTTGATGATATCAGAGCACTATACTCATACATTCCGCATCTACAAGCCATCTTGTCAAAAACAAAAATTTCTACGAAGCGAGAGTTGGCAACAAATCAAATACACTATAAAAATTCTACGAAGCGAAAACCTGGCCAAACATTCAATTGTTCGTTCTACTAAATTGTTGTTAAAAATGAAAAACAAATCAAACGTTCAATAAAAGCACGAACTAAATTAGTATTCGATACAGAAACGATTATCTAAGCATTCTCTGCTACCGAAGCCTGAGCCGCTTCGTCCATATCCTCAATATCAGGAATTGGTCCTAGAGGATCGAATTCGGGGAAGGGGATTGCTGGGGGACTGAGATCGGCACAGGAGTCCCGAAGAGGTGGAGCAGCGACGAATTTCTTGGAGAAATCCTCGTCATCAAAGTCCTCTGGTAAGATCTTCTCCCTCTTCAAGTAATCAAGGGCCTTTGTAAAGCCATCAAAGAGAAAGTCAGACTCTTTCTCTTCAACCAACCTCTCGAAGGCGACGGAGCTTTTAAAATCCCTAGCCGCTTCGAAGCGAGACTGTTGCTTGATCTCTTGGTACTCTTCTGAGGCTAAGAACCTAGATCTGCCCTCAGTCAACCCTGATTGGAACTCCACCTCTTTAGCTGATTTCATATTCGCCTGCAGCAGCTGTAAGTTTGAGTGCAGTTCCCTCATTTGCTCCCTCAAGGAATTGGCCTCGAATGTGCGAGCGTCTAACTACTTCTCTAGCTTGACCTTTCCATTGTTGAGAAATTCGGTTGCTTCAGCCGCTACAGCCTTGGCCTCCTTCAACTCACTCTCCAACTTAAGCTTTTGTTCCTTGAATTCATTCTCGGTGGTAAGTCCCGGTCACGCCAGAAGGAAAGACCAAGGGAAAGCTGGTGTAAGCAGAGGGCGATCTGCAAAAAAACGACGACATCGACGTTAAAATAAGAAAGATACACACTGAAGTAAAAAGATACACGTGCACATAAATACATGTGTTCGAGGCTATTACCTTTGCGGTGGCCTCGAAGCCCTGTTGTTCGATGAGGATGTTAGGAAGAGTGGCGAAGCTCACCTTGTCCTTGGGCAGAATGATACCTTGTATCAACTCTGAGGCTGTCAGCTGACCCCCTGGTCCCAATATGGAGCTGTCATCGTAAACTCGCCAATCCAGGGCAATTGCGGTTTTGACTCGATTTATGAAGGGACGATCTCGACCTCCTGTGGCTTCTGCCCTGTCCTTCTTCTAGATTCCTTCAAACTTTTCCACAAGCCGAGCCACGGATGTCTCGTGGAGGTCACCCATTGCTCTAGATCCAAGTTCTGGGCTATACCTAGTCCCGTTGAATCTCCTCTTCTTCCTCAACTCGCCTGCACCAAAACCCACGGGGGAAGACGGGTTCGTACGGGATTCCTCTGAGATTTCGACTACCGACTCCTGCATTGGTCCCGCCTCGTTAATAGGAGGGACATCGTACACCGGCTCGTCATAACGAGGGGCGTCAGAGCCACCCCCATTGGGGGTAGAGGCATGAGATTGTGCCCTCATGGTTGCAGCGGAGGCACCTCGCCTGGTCCTCCCTGCGGCACGTTTCGCAAGGTTCTTCTGCATACGAGTCGCCTTTTCCTCCATACCTGAAAGAAGACAACAAAAGCAAGATGAGTACGACGAAAGAGAATAAAACTATGAGTCTACGAACTGGATGAGGTATGATGCGTACCCACTCTCTCGGATTCGATGGGAGCGTGACTTATCCGACACCGAACCAAAACCCCTTCAGTGAGGAGAAAATCAGCATTATATAAATGCCAGAAATGTCCCTCGATAAAATTCGGACCCCAAGTCACCTCCCCGATATCCTCTGCACGAGGTAAATCCAACCTCCACTCACGAGGTACCTTCCACTTTTTAAGCTTAGGTTGTGCTATATAGAAATACTTATTCTTCCACGCCCCATACGAGGAGGTGTTCTTTTTAAAGATACGAACACGAGGGTTACGAGGAGAAATATAAAAGAATCCCTCATCCCCGGTACCCGATTTACTAAACTTAAATGTCTCCATAAAGTGAGCTAACGAGGCTGCCGCTTGCCAATGGTGCATAAGGATGATAAAGGCATTGATGTGCCTATAGGAATTAGGCAGGAGTTGGGTGGGGCACAACCCTAATCTAGACAGGACCCGAACAGTGGTAGGGTGAAGAGGAAACCTCACTCCAGCCTGCAAGTGAGCGAGGTGGAAAGTTCGGTAACCGGTAGGGGGAGTATCTATGCGGTCGTTTGGGCCAGGAATCCTAATGTCAAATTCCTCAGAGATGTAGTATCTCTCTCGTATTTCTGGGATCATCCTAGGGTTTAGAGTGGATCGCATACCACTTTAGGAATGGTACACACGAGGTACTCCACGTACGGATTCGTCCTCGGATCTCTCTTCGTCATCTCCCTCGTCCTAATTATCCTCGTGGTCAGATCCCCTATCCTCACCAACCACCTCATCACTCGCCTCGTTATTTTGGGCCTCGTACTCATCTATCTCTAGTTCATCGTCATCTACCGTCCTAGACAAGGAATCTAAATGTTCTACTTCCTGTTCTCCTGCTAACGACGCGAGAGACTCATCGTATCTAGTTCTAGAAGTCGAACGGACCATGATGTAAAAAACTAAACAGAAAATTTACGAGGCTATCAAGAATACGAGGCAGAAAAATAAACTCCTATGCCGCAAAAAATTTGAGGATAAAAACAGACGAGTATGGGGAAGAAGATGATACCTACGATAGTATCTGTCAAGAAGATAAAAGGAGGTCTAGGGTGAAAACAAGTCCAAATCCGCGCGCCCCTTTCCCGTGGCCTGAATATGACGTTCTTTCTTCCTCTTTCCTCCGGGTGCGAACTCAAATTCTTGTAAGCCTTCACTCAAAATCTCTTGGTAAAAGAATCAAACAAAGATTTTCTCTGGACAACTTCTTTCTTGATAACGCGTTCTCTCGAAAGTTCTTTCTGGATATTGGAGGAAGTGAAAAGCAGAAATATGAATAGTCTTCCTCTATTTATAGACTACCTTATTGGGCGGGAATCCCAAAGGTCAGAAATTGAAAAATAGTCAGTTACAAAATTCAAAAAAAGGGAAGTTACTATTACTCCTCCCACTATCCACTATTTGATAAGAAATAACTGCTAGGCAGTTATCAGTATTAAAGGCACGAGATGCTGTCCACTCTCACCTTACCCGACACGTAACTTATACGTAAACAGGAAACGAGGTGAATCAAAATTATAGTAGGAAATACTCCATCATTTGCCTCGGCGTGATGAATGAAAAACAGTACGAAGCGCTCGTTACCTCAAAATATGTAGGTGTAGTTCATAGGCACGATGGGCATGCATCGAGGCCAACAAACTGGGGGACTAAATGATGAGTGTCAAATACTCCTCCCCTCGTTCTAATTGGGCTTTTATTATTTTAACAATATAAGTGACTTAACGGGTTGGGTTACGACCCGTCCCGGTTCGTCGACCCGGGGACCTGACCCATATGACGTGGATCCAATCATTATCTGACACCTGCTTGGTCTCAGCAGGCCTAACTGTCATGTCATGAATAGTGGTTATCTCATCACTAATAAATACCTCCTCTTGTTCATTTATGAGGGGGGGACAAGCAATAAATTGACTCTCAATACTGTTTAGTTAGACAGAGTTAAATTACACTTGGAATATTCATCAAAGAATTAGCCTCGTATAATACGAAGCCATTACATATAATATATTCAACTCCTTTGAACTACGTCCGGACTTGATCCTAGATAATAGGTACGTAGGCAGTTTGTTTTTATCAAGTCCAGTCCATAAAATTGTGTATCATCCATGTGGTTTTGACCCCCTGGGGTCGTTGGATTTATCCGGTTCTATACCACGAAAATCAGGTTAAATCAGGTAAAGAAACATAAATTTTTGGACAAAAATTTTCATGTCAAGACTCATATATATATATATGTATGTACATATATATATATATGTATGTACATATATATATACATAGGGGAAATTACATTGGGTACCCTTGAGGTATTGTCTAATTACGGTTTACATCCCCTAGTTCAAAATATTACATCTAACATCCTGTAGTTTTCTTCCGTCCAACAATGAGAAAATTAAATAAATAATATAAAAATAAATAAAAAATCAGAAAATACCCCAAAAAATGGGGTATTCAGCATTTAGTATGTTATGACATAGGCTATGTCGTAACACGGATTTTAGTTTTTTTTAAAAAATAAATTATAGGTGTTACGACATAGCTCATGCCGTAACACCTATTTTAATTTTTTTTAAATAAATTATGGTGTTACGACATGGGCTATGTCGTAACACCTTTAGGTCGTTTTTTTTTAAATAATGGTTGTCAGATGAATAGTTAGACGACATAGCATATGTCGTCTCACTATTCGCACATCGTTTTTTTTTCCCTTTCTCTTCTCCTTCTGCACGACAAAATTTTCAGTCAAATTTTCACCACCATTGGCAAGAAGCACAAATTTTTCTTCAAAATTTGTTCGTGAACTACAAAATTAAGGTAATCCTATATATTATACTTTTGAACTTACTTAAATTTTGAGTTAATATATTGTTTTTTATTTTATTATAATATGGGTTCAAAACTTGAATTTTTAGGTATAAATTCAATTAGTTTGTTATAATTTTTGGATTATTTGGTATAATTCTCGAATATGTTGGTATTATTATTGAATTAATAGGTTTTATTTAGACTTTTAGGTTAAATTTTGATCCTAAGGTATAATGTAGATTTTTAGTGTGTTTGTTCTTTATGGCTTAAAATTTGATATAAGTGTTAGTTTGTAATTGTGTAGAAATTTAAGTATAATTTCAGAGATATAATTTTGAATTTATTGTTAGGGTTTAAATTTTCATATAAGTTGCAATTGAAATTTCAAATGTTTAGGTTTACATAGTATGTATAATTTTGAATGAGTAGTTATAATTTTTAGGTTTAATTTGTAATATAGAAGTATAGTTTGTATATATAAATTCTAATTTTGTAGGTATTCAATTTCGAATTTTATGTATAATTTGTAGGTTTTATTTTATTTTTTGACTATAATTTTAAATTTAGTGCTTAATTGTGGTTTGATTTTTGATATTATATAGAAAATGTCGAGGGCGAACACAGTTGATGTTTTGGTATACACCGATGGTCAAATTATTGAAAAGTCAAATTCAGTAAGATATAGCAGTCGTCCAAGCACTAATATGAGAATATTTCGTACGATTACATACGTTAAATTGTTGGAGAAGTTATACGCGAGAACAAGAACTGATCAGAATCATTTTTCATTAAAAGTAATTATAAAGTTTGAATTTGAAAAGAGAAACGTGACGAGAGAGAGCACAATGGAGATCAAAGATGATGAAACTTTAGCGCTTTTCTTGGATCCTAACAATGTTGATAAATTCATCGAGCTTTATATTGAGAAAGAACCAATCGAACATCAGAGTCAAAATAGCTCGTTGTTAACCCAAGTCACGTCGTTAACGCCACCCCAGTGCATGCCGTACTTTACACAGCCCGCAGTGCCCGATTTGAATATGCAGTCACAAGCCCCATTCATGTCGTATTTTACACAGGCCACAGTACCCGATTTAAATACGCAGTCGCAGTCGCAATCACATGTGTTGGGAAATCAGGAGTATCATGATTTTTTTCCAAGTGGTTTGGGGAGTTCTACAATTCACGATTTGCATCAAGGTAGTTTATTCTTTTATTTACATTATGTAGTTTATTTTTAAATTTGATATTTGTGTAGTTTTTTTTGCAGAATTGTAAAATGAGTTAACCTTTTTGTGATTTACATTTTTAGGTGTTTCTACATCAGGTCATTCATTTGGTCGTTTTCAAAATGTACAAAATTTCTCTTTGGAGAATCGTCGTTTGACGAATTTTGTAGTTCCTGACGTGGAAGCAAGTAATTATGAATTTTCTAATAAGTTTCATAATTGTTGTATCCTTTGATTCATGGCTTGTTATTCTTATTTTTACATACTATTGTCATATTTATCTTTAATTGCAGGTCCGTCTAGACCAAGCCGTCATGACTTTGAGCAACCCAATTTTGGGTTTAGTGATTTTGCAGACGTTGGGAATGATGATAATGGAAGTGACGATGAAAGTCGTGATTCTGACTGTTTGATCCATCATCATACAGACGCCGAGTTGGAACAAAGGCGCAACAATGCAACAATGGATGAGGATGAAGATGATCATGATAATAATGCACCGATAAATGAAGATACCCTCCCACAAGAGCCGAAGAAAGACTTCATGAAGTGCTCCCATTCTATTCCACCAGCTACCCAGAAGTAGAAGGAGATTCACTGTATCGACAAAGTTCAGGTTTGAGCAGGAGAATAATTTATGATGATGCGAAAGGTAATCTTTGTACGAGCCAAGTCTTTGACAACAAACTCAGCTTGCAAGCAGCGGTGAAAAACTACCACGTGCAGCATGCACTGCGCGAGTTTAAGGTCATAATTAGTAATCTGAGGGTATATGCTGTAGAATGCAAAAATGGATGCCCTTTTAAACTGCGGGGAGCTTTGTTGAAGAATACTAACTTTTGGAAAATTACAAGGTATGAAGGGACACACACATGTTTTGCAGAAGATTGTTCTAAGAACCACTTTAACTTGGACATAAACACGATTGCAAATGAAATTCTACCTGAAGTTAGGAAGGATCCGTCATACAAAGTCGGTCTAATTGTACTAACAGTGCAGAAAAAAATGGAAATTTGATATTTCATATGGGAAGGCTTGGTACAGTTTGCGTCGTGCAAATGAGATTATAAACGGGACGTGGGAAGAGTCCATTACAAGGTTGCCTAAATTTTTGGGAGCAATGAAGAAGTGGAATCCGGGGACGGTTGTTGAATGGTAGCACAAAAATCCCGATCAAAATCCAAAAATGTTGAAATTTATGTTTTGGGCGTTCAAGCCATGTATAGATGGATTCCGACATTGTCGACGAGTCATATGTGTTGACGGGACTCATGTGTACGCACGCCACAAGGCGAAGTTGTTATGCGCATCAACTCTGGATGGAAATCAAAACATTTTGCCTCTAGCATTCGCTATTGTTGATAATGAGTCCAACGAGTCTTGGTTATGGTTTCTGCAATTGATCTGCAAACATTTTTTGCTGCCTGATGAAGGTGTTTGCCTTATTTCAGATCGTCATAAGGGCTTATTAAATGCTACTCGATATATGCTCGCGTTTACCCCTCCACTGGGAGCTCATAGATATTACCTCCGACATGTGACTTCAAACTTTAATGCTCAATTCAAAAGTAGAGCTATGAAGGAACTCTGTTATGCAGCAGGTATGACACATAACCAACGAAAGTTTGACCAAGCAATGGAACTTATTGGCAATAAAGATCCAATTGTGTTGAATTATCTGAAAGCTATCCCACGAGAAAAGTGGACACTGGCATATGATGGAGGGATGTGCGAAGGCATTATGACGACGAATATGGGAGAAAGCTTAAACAATGTGTTGAAAGGTACTCGATATCTTCCACCCACATCAATTGTTGAGTGCACATTTTATCGTATTGTCCAATATTTTGCTGATCGAGTGCGAATGGCTCATGCAATGAGGGCACAACCTTTCACCACATATGCGTATAAAATGTACAATGAGTGGGACAAAAAATCTACAAATCACTAGGCAGAAGTTTTTTCTTGGCAGCATGAGACAGGTCACGTTAAAACGGGCCGCCAGATCGGGTCCGGTAATCATCATTACTCGGTCGACATCAAAGCTAAATATTGCTCTTGTGGAAAATGGACTCTTCATCGAATTCCGTGCTCACATGCAATAAAATTATGTACAAAATTAGGGATTAGGTCGACCGAGCTTGTTGAAAAATATTACCTGACCTCCGAATATTTGAAAACATACAAAGGGAGGTTCTACCCGTTGTTGGAATCACATTCTTGGGATACTCCCAATTTTGAGTTGGTCCATGACCCTGATCTAAGGAAGCCACCTACTGTAGGCCAGCAACGGAGCACTCGCATTCACAATGAGATGGACTGGGCAGAGTTAGACTCAGATTAGAGTCAAAGAAAACAATTTTATGTTATAAAAAACCTATTTTTTATTTTATTTTCTGGCTTGTATTTGGCATATTTCTGTGCGTTTTTGGGCTATGACTTGAACATAAAAGTTGCAGGTCATGTTATGAACTCTGTAAACACGTAAGTTTGGCTCATTTGGATGCCTGAGTGAAGAGATATGACCACGCAAAACACGGCAGTTTGGAAAGTTTTATGTTAAAAAACTTTTTTTTTATTTTCTGGCTTGTATTTGGCATATTTCTGTGCGTTTTTGGGCTATGACTTGAACATAAAAGTTGCAGGTCATGTTATGAACTCTGTAAACACATAAGTTTTGGCTCATTTGGATGCCCGAGTGAAGAGATATGACCATGCAAAACACGGCAGTTTGGAAAGTTTTATGTTAAAAAACTATTTTTATTTTATTTTCTGGCTTGTATTTGGCATATTTCTGTGCGTTTTTGGGCTACGACTTGAACATAAAAGTTGCACGTCATGTTATGAACTTTGTAAACACGTAAGTTTTGGCTCATTTGAATGCCCGAGTGAAGAGATATGGCCACGCAAAACACGCCTGTTTGGAAAGTTTTATGTTAAAAAACTATTTTTTATTTTTATTTTCTGGCTTGTATTTGGCATGTTTATGTGCATGTTTTGGCTACGACTTGAACATAAAAGTTGCAGGTCATGTTATGAACTTTGTAAATACGTAAGTTTTGACTCATTTGGATGACCGAGTGAAGAGATATGGCCACGCAAAACACGCCAATTTGAGTTGAATAAAAATAGTTATGTTCATTTTTCCCCCTTTTCTGGCTCAGAATAAAAAACTAATTTTGCAAATTAGTCAATATTAACAAATAATTCATTGAAATTACAATACAATAAAAAAATATTTATTCAAAACACACCCCATTGACACTCTTTCTCAATAATAATTACGTAATTTTTTTTTAATTTTCTGGCTCAGAATAACAAACTAATTTTGCAAATTAGTCAATATTAACAAATAATTCATTGAAATTACAATACAATAAAAAAATATTTATTCAAAACACACCCCATTGACACTCTTTCTCAACAATAATTACGTAATTTTTTTTATTTTCTGGCTCAGAATAACAAACTAATTTTGCAAATTAGTCAATATTAACTAACAATACTAATTTTGCAAAAAAGTATTCACTTTATTCATCTTCATCTGACATGTAGTAGTCTGATCTGTATGAAGGATGAGTCAAAATATTTCGTATTTCACGACGTGTGAGTCTTTGGCCTCGTGCGAATGCAAGTTCTTCTGCAAGTTCAAGCATGTGATATCTACAACGATGTAAAATCATTCTGTTGTTTTCGATTCTTATTCTTGAAACAGCCCTCCTACAATTTTCTTCACCATCTCTGGGCATCATCAAAGATCTACGTCGTGGAATTCGCACGCCGAGTCTTCGAAGATCATTAACCAATTCCTCAGATTCGAGCACCCGATGAGCCCATTCCCTTCTGAGCCCACAATAATACTCAATAGGGTCCTCATTGACCAACTCCTCGTAGTCATCGTTTATTTCTACTAACAACCATGTTTGTCGATGTCTAGAGTTATGATTATCTCCCATTTTCGTGTTGAATCTCAAAATAATGTAACGTGAAGTGATTTCGTGTTGAATCTCAAAATAATGTGCCATGGGTCGCAGTTGGCAGTTAGATGATGATTACTATTACTCATTGAATCTCAATCAAAGATATTCAGAAAGAAATTTGCGAACGATGGAAGATGAATGGCTTCATCGTGTCCAAGAACAAGACGGGCTTGTCGTGGATTGTCATCAACGTCAAATTTGTTGCCCCAGACTAAGAGCCATACTCATGCCTCGTGTAACGCCACAGGAAAAAATTACAGCACTCAATAGGATTCGTGCGGAGAATAACAGGATGGTTATGTGTATGCAACGTCTAAATTACCAAGAAATTTCTCGAGAATACGCATTATGTGGTAATGTGCAAGAAGCAAGAGCCTGGTGAGAGCTTAGTATAGGTCCTGAGTATCGATCGGACATTGAAATGTCTGATGAGGAGAATAACTAGATTCCTGTCAATTAGTTTTATATTAATTCAATGTTCGTATTAATTTCGTAATTGTTTTGTCTTTAATTAAAACAATTATGTCAATAAAATTATATTATTAACATGCATTATCCAAAACACCACAAAAAAATATAAATACACAACGACTAAATAAACTATCTATGCGACCAATAACCCCGATGTCCACCTGTTCCACAATCTGGAATTGTACTGAACTGGTGAGGAAGAAGCAACTGGTGATATATTAAATTGTACATGACGCGGATCTGGAATTCTATGATGTAGAGGAGTATCACTCCACTGCTCCATATCGAGATCAGTCAAATTCCATGTCGGCGTACTGATACCTTGTCCTTGATTGTGAAAATTGACGGGCACATTAGTCACGGGTGATTGGGCCATGGTGGGAATGTAAACGTCGTTAGGTTTGGGACGAGGTTGAGCCGAGCTCGATCCTCCGACATTAAATTGATCATGATAAGTCGAGCTCGATCCTCCGGCATGGAATTGACTATGAAAACCTGAGCTCGATCCTCCAGCATTGAAGTGACCATGGAAAGCCGAGCTCGATCCTCCGGCATGTTCATCATCTACACGAGCACCAGTGGCTACATTGCCACTACATGTGACCATATCCTGGATGTTCTTCATTCTAGATTGCAGTTCCCTAATTGTCGTAGGATCACTAGTTTGGGCAATTTGTTCCATTGCATTTGCACCTCTTCAATTTGGTTGAACTGAAAATAAAAAATAACAAATACTATCAACAACCAAAAAAGGTTCCTAAATAAATAACATTAAATTAACTATCAATGGAAAACAATACCAAATACTAACCACATTTTGCAAGAGAGTGGTTGAGCCGGCCTGGTGTCCCGCACCTCTCCTAGTCAATCGGGGTGAAATGTAACGACGAGTGATTCGGTCATACCACTCTTCGTATCCTTCGTCGGTCTAGTCTCTCCCCTCCTCAATATCGTGTCCAATCGCAACGTATGATTGACGATTATTCCACAATGCAATTTCTCGAGTGTGTTTAGCCAACCAATTAGTCGTGGACTTACCCTTTCGGGTGACCCTCCCAACACGTCCAGGTGTCTGTGGAATATATTGGCGTATTCCGAACTGTCGAAGAACACGCTCAGGACGATGATACTCTACGATGGCAAAGAATATCATTGGAACTGATGCTCGCCATACGTTATCATTCAAACATTGAGGTGGCAACTCGGCAATGTCTGCATCGTTGAGGTTGTACGGTGTCCAAACAAACTGAAATACGAAAAAATGATTTAGAATATATTAGTAGGAGATAATTATAACTTCATAATAATTTGAAAAAAAACAAAAAATTCCCGACTCACATGTCCATCCGCCATCTGATCTAGACCATCTCTAATTGCCCGGACGTTGTGAGTGACTGAAGCAGTATTCGTAGTAGGTCGATACCACCTTCAAACAACAATCATTGAAAATAATTTAAAAAATTGAACGATTCTTAATTAAACATAATCTTCAAATGGTAAATTACCGTGCAGCATAAGGTGCTCGGGCAATGTCATCCATGTCAGCTCCCGCCATCTGTCTCGGTACCCCATCAGGTCTTACAATCCATGCCCATATCTGTTAAATGAGAAAAATATTAATTGAATAACCACAAATTATTATACCAGAAATAATAAAGTCTAAATAATAATTTTTCTCACCTGTAATAATGGCGTGAAACCTCCAATATTTTTGCACTCTACTTGGGAACCACTCGACAATTCGCGGTATAAATGAGCCAATACCGCGCTCCCCCAACTGTATGCATGTGCTAAGGTTATATCTTCAAACACAGTCAACCACACTACAGGAATAACATTTCCTGTGGTGTCGGCGCACATCACACCCCCTAACAACAAAAGTGCCCAACAACGGGCTACCTGATCAACTAAAATTTCTTCAGATTGATCATTTATTTGGAATGGCGCACTCACCACATGGTTAGCAAGTTTTCGTACTGATATTCTATAACCGTGCTTGAAATCTTCTGGCGTTAAGTACAATCCTAATAGTTCATATACATATAAGGCGTAACTTTCATATCCTTCGAACTGCCTATGTGCAACTACAGCCCTACCATCAACTGGTAGACCATATAAAACAGCAACATCTTGGAGAGTTATCGTAGCCTCTCCGGTCCTAAAATGAAATGTATTCGTCTCTGGCCTCCATCTCTCAATTAGGGCCTTCACAAGGCCTAGGTCATTTGTAAAATGAGATAACTGGAATACCCTATAAAACCCAATCTCATCAAGCTTTACCTTGACGCGGTAATGTAGAGGATGTCCAAAGGCAATATCAAAATATGCAGCGTCAGCTCGCCGGACACGTTGAGTGAAGTCTGGATAATGAGCAACTACCTCAGATACATGATTGTCCTGATCATACAATACGCTCGGATCAACCGGTCCATATACATTACGCTCAGCCATCCTGCATTTACATATCCACAACAATGTTAATTTACATTCTACGATATAAATTACATTTATATATTTAGTAAATTGTATCTATTAATTCAAACTTGACATTATACCTAAAACTATACCTAAAATTAAAAAAAAAATTAAATTAAAAAATCGAATTTAAACATACTAATTTGAACTACTGATCGAATCTACACCTAACTGCTCCAAATTAAACCTATCAATTCGAACGTTTAGAAAACGCTTCCATACAATTCCAAATTAAACCAAACTATTCGAAATCAAAGCTATAAATTCAAAAAATTATACCAAACATTTCCAAAAAGATAGCAACCAATTTAAAACTAAAGCTAACTACTCCAACTTTGAAAATTATAGCAACTAATACGAACATTATACCAAACAATTGCAAAATATACCAACCTATTCAAAAATAAATCTAACTACTCCAAATTAAGCCTATTTATTTGAACTTATAGGTCCCAAACAATTGCAAATTAAACCTACCAACTACAAATCAATCCTAACAATCCAAAATTAAACACTAAAAATACAAATTATTGTTAGAATAGTGCCCTGCGAGCCAATCCTAGATAGGCTTTCTTTATCTATTCTTGTAATAAAGAAATTTCGTTTTACATTATATTAATAAAAGGCATTTCTTCATCTTATGTTTATATCGTTATAACTGTATGATGAAGTCCCTAGAATTCATACATAGCTATGGGGCTTGATATCTCATTGGATGGATATCATAAAACAAGTTTCTAAGGCTGTGATTTCTAAATACTGTCCAAGTCATAGAATTATCAAGATGGGACATTGATAATTCGGATAGACTTGCGCCTATGATACACACTCTTAATTAGAGAATGTCTCGAGACTGACACAAATGCACATACGCGGGTGCTTGTTGAGAACAAGTTCACTGATTACCCTAACTTTCCTAAATTGGAATTATTTCTATATATGTCGAATTAGGAGTTTCTTAATCACCTAATTGACTTGAGTCAACAGTAATCCTACTGCACTTTGACTCCTGTGCCAGTTCTTTTACAAGGACACATATGGACTGGTGATTGGGTGTAGTGACTCGTATATGGAGGTTGGTGTTGACAACAAAGGATCCATCACTTGTCTAGATGAACAAGTGAATTTCCATATTCTAAGTGGTTTGACAATTCAAGGCAAGTAAGTAATTAATTGAGAAATGAGTTTCTTGAATTAATTAAACTTAACACACTTGAATTATTAAGATTGAATTTATAAGGATCTCGACCAATATTCCTCGATCCTTAATCAATTGGGAAATTAGTTGATGGAAGAATCTCACTTGCATGGAATGCGCGATTGGAAAGGTTCACTTTGAATCGCCTACATCTAGGTCTTCAAATAATATACTTTTCTTTGATTTATGGGTATCTTATATTTAATGGAGATTAAATAATAAGATGGTTAATTAAAAGTGTTTAATTAAAGACATTGTCCAAATTAAATCATAAAGGTTATGAACCCATTACTAGTATGTTGGTGAATAAAGAACTATCCATTTCTTAGCTAAGGAAATTTAATTCAAAGAAGTTGAGTTAATATATTAATTAATTAGATTAATTAATTAGACTTTTATTTATTCAAGTGTTGGATAAATAAATTAATTAAGTTGAAAGATCAATTTAAGCTAACTCCAACTTTGATTAGAAGTGACTTTTATTAATCTAGTATGGTGGATTAATTATTAAAAGACTATTTTATTAACGAAAATTTGGTGGAGGAAAATAATTAAAGAGTTTAATTAATTTTCTTCTAGAAGGAAATAAGATTTCTTGGAGAGAAAGGAAACTAATTAAAATAGAAGAGTTCGAAATTAATTAGTCTTCTATTCCTACATGGAAAAGGATTAATAAACAATTGCAAATATTGCAAGAACCAGTTCTATAAATAGGACTAGTATGGAACGAAAATATGATGATGACTATTTTTGTTCCTCTTCAAATCTAATTATTCTTCAAAATACTTAGAGAAGTAATTTTTGCTTTCACCTTAATCCCATACACTATTCCAAACGTTTATAGCCTATAAACGAGTGGGTATCCGGGGTGTGGATCAACTTTAGAGGAGAAACACTTGGGTCTCTAGGTCCCAAAGACGTTTTTGGTGGAGGAATTCGAAATCTTCAAAGGGAAAAACGAAAGTTGATTCAAGGAACGAGAAACAAGCTAGCCGTTAAGGAAGAAGCAACTACAAATCAATCCTAACAATCCAAAATTAAACACTAAAAATACACAATTATACCGAACATTTCAACAATTATACCAACCAATTCCAACATTATACAAACAATTCAAAAATTATACCAAATAATTCCATAATTATAGCAAAAAATATTCCATAACAATTATCAACATATTCCATAATTATAGCAAAAATACAAAAAATTATCACTAAAAATTCAAATTTTGAACCCTAAATTACAATGTCATTACAATAGAAAAAAACCCATATATAAAATCTAAATTTAACAAAATTTAAATAATACCTTACGTTCTTATTTGACGGAGAAAATTGGAGGCTAAATTTAGACAAAAATTCGGCCTCAAAATAGTGAAATTTGAAGAAAGGAAAATGGGGTAGAAATCGCACGCGCGAGAGAGAGAGAGAGGAAGTGAGCATGAAGCGTTTTTTGCCGGAGGATGAGCGTTTTTTTGGGCTGAAATTTAAAAAAAAAAAAAAACTTTAATGGTGTTACAACATAAGCTATGTCGTAACACCTTAATTTATTTATTTTTTAAAATAAATTAAATGGTGTTACGACATAGCTTATGTCGTAACACTGCTCGTGTCAGCGGTCAACGCTGCCGCTGACACGAGCAGTCAGCTTTTTTTTTTTAAAAAATAAAATATTGTGTTACGACATATCGTATGTCGTAACACATTAATTTCTTAAAAAAAATACATAATATTGTGTTACGTAACACCAGATTTTTTTAAAAAAAAATTAAACCCCCTCTGTTATGACATAGCCTATGTCGTAACATGCTAAATGCTGAATTCCCCCATTTTTGGGGGTATTTTCTGATTTTTAGTTTTTTTTTTATATTATTTATTTAATTTTCCCATCCAACAATAGGCACCTTCCGTTAGATTTTTAGTACGACGCCATTAAAAATTTTGTGAACTTCCAAAAATACCCCTTATTTTGGTGGGAATTTTTTTGAACCTGAAAACCCTAATTTTTTGGACAATTATACCATTTTGGTGTTATTTATAATATTTTGTAGCAATATAGACGTTATATGTAATGTTTCAATATTTGAGTTATAATATTAATATTATTTGAAAATATTTCAATTATTTGAATATCTATAAATAAATAATTCAGAAATATACATATAATATAGAAATGAATATTTAATCCTTTATTTCATTTATTTTTGATATTTTTTCAGAATTTCAAATAAATTAGGAATTATTCTAATTTTGTAGATAAAAATAAATTAATTAAATGTTTAAACCAAAAACAAAAAAGAAGAAAAAGATGGAAAAAAGGGAAGAAAACAGTGTCTTCTTCCCCAATTCCTTCACAGCAATGGCCGACACCATCACACGCCGAACAGCACCACCTCCGGCAGCCGAACAACACCACCTCCCAAGGCCACAGACCACCATCGCCCATCTCCACATCAGAATCCGACACCAATCTCCTCCATAGTCCTCTACCTACCATCACCGTCTCTTCCTCGTCGCAAACCGCCGACCGCCACCTTAATTTCAAGTTCCGATCGAAAAGTTTCAATTTCTCTTTGTCAATTTCAGTTTTCAATTTCCGATTGTTAAGCCTTAATTAGGAGTTTACCGGTATTTTGTATGTGTATGTGTGTGTACATATATATATATATATATATATATATATATATTATGTATTTAAGGGTTTAGGCATTTTGTGCAAATTTGATAGGTGTAAAGGGGCAAGATAGTCTTTCACAATTTAATTCTTTTTTCCATTTTTTATGTTATTCTTTAACATTTTATAAGGGCATATATGTCATTTTACCTATTTCATCCAACCTTATATCAATATATTAAAATACAGGACGTTAGATGTAATAGTTTGAACTAGTGGATGTAAACCGTAATTAGGCAATACCTCAGGGGTACTCAATGTAATTTTCCATATATATATATATATATATAACTACTTGATACTGTTTCTTCTTATAAAATTATATACTAAAAGTTTGTAGGAAGAAAGCTAACAACGAAATTAAAGATGGTTTTGAATATGTTAAACGTAGTTCTTGGAGTGATCAAAGGGTCATCAAGATGGAGAAAAGCTTCAAAGTGGTAAACAAATCAACACTTTAATTTGCTTGTATTATATATACATACATATATATATATATATATACATATCATATATACATTCTGAACAAAAATATTAAAAGTATTACTTATTTTAAGTATGTTTGAGATTTTTACTACTTTCTGCAGCAAAAGTTTGATGAAGCAACTTAAGAATAGCTTGGCATACCAGAAGAGTAGAAGAAGTGTCATCGTAAGGCAATCACGTGCCGATATTGCTCAACTCCTTCGCAATGGTCAGCATAGTGATGCTCTAAAAAGGGTATAACATACATCTCATTGAGTTACTTTCTCATGTCGTGAGTGGGTCAGGATTTTTGTTCGGGGCAAATACAAAAAAAGGAGAGGCAACCTTTGATTATTTTAGACTTTGGGGGGCAAAATTTTGAAATATAAAGAATTTGTAGGGCAAAAAATGATTTACAGTGTCCGAGACTCCAGTAATAATTACATTGCACATTGTCTCTTAATTCTTAACTTGAATATACAGTGGAGTCATCAAGTCACGTAAATCTTATCTTGTGCGTGCGTGATTATTCTTCTAATATTCTTCTCCTACTTGTTTCTTTTCTAACAATCTTAACCAGCATATAATAATTGTTACAGCAAATGTTCGGGCTGTTGGCTTATTATTTTCCACAAGATGAATTTGCTATCTCATAATAAACTAGCACCTCTGGAACCATAACTTCTCATATATTCTTCTTGAAACAATTCGTTTTTCTTATTCTTACGTCGATTTATAGGTTGAGCAACTATACATAGACCAGTGTAGGATATCTGCATACGATCAAGTTGGGGATTCTGTGATTGCATTACCGCTAATATTCATCACCTTGGCGGGCCTGGGTAAGGCAGTCTTATTGATCTTCTTTTTGTTTCTTTGCAGCAAATTCTACTCATTCTAACATTCTCAATTTCTGCATGTCTTTTGTCTGCAGTGAGCTGTCTGTTGAGGTTCGGGAAGCAGTGTCCAGTTTAGTATTTGCTGCCTCAAGATGTGGAGAGGTGCCTGAGCTTCACACCATAAGAAACTTGTTCAGACAAAAATTTGGTCAGAAGTTCGATAAAGTTAATATAGAACTGCAACTTGGAAATGAAGTGAACTCTCGGTTAAAGCACAACTTCATTACAGCACCAGTAACATGAGATGTGATGCAATAATTAATAAAATTAATCGAAGATATAGAGAAAGAGTATAAAATTCTTCTAACGGTGAGTTTCAGTTAATTTCTACCTCACATTATTTATAGGAATAATTAAATGCATATTCCCAACACTGATTGGGTAATACCATGAGTCCCCCCGGGGTTTTACAAATTACCAAGACACCCCCTGTCATATCCTTACAATTCGAAAAACTGGGGTGAAATTGTAATCTACTTTCACTTGGACAGTGTGAAATTGTAATTTGCTTTTACAAACAAGCAAATTCATGGTAATTTCTCAAATTTGAGAATGTTTTTCATAATTAGAGTCTCGGGGTAATTTATCCCTATTAATACTTGCAGAACCCATACCCCCGAGAAGCTCGTGAATTACCCTAGCCGACCCGGCTGTATGCCTACTTTCGGGCCGGGTCTAATTTTTAGCGGGTATTGTTTCTGGATACTGTAAAACCGTACCAATTAACAGCCTACTGATCTCTTCCTTTCTGTCCATGCAGAAAGAAGGTAATCGGTCCAACAAAAACTTTATGAGAAGGCGACAAATGATAAGTGTATCGATTTGGAAACTGATGATAATAGAAATTTCAAAGATCAACTCGAGGCCTCCACGTTAGAGTCGATGCTGCAGATAATTAAAGAACTTTGTTTTCCAAATTATACAGATTTTGGAACACAATGGAGCAGTTTTAACAGTAGAATATCTGGCAATGAGATTAATTATTCAGACACCCAGTCAGTAAACTTGACCTGCAAGAATGGAAACAAGAAGAGAACAATAGGAGACAGAATAAAAGCCGGGGATAAGATATATATAAAGGATGCAAAGTCTGCTAGATCACTTACTTCATGTTGTTTGTCTCCTAGTAGACAAGCTCAAGGTTTTCTTAAAGATGATAAAGAGGGAATATCAAGATCTAGTTCCAGCCATGTTCATCCGAAGATTCCTGACCATGATGAACTCGTGAAAGAGTTCAAGAATCTCAAGAAAAAGTATATTCATAGCAACTCGAATTATCAAGGAGTTTTTAAGTGTATAAGGTAGTAGGATTTTTGGAAGCTTATCTTTTTGTTAATTATTGTTCAGTTTTCTCCATTTCTTGAATGAGAGCTGTCCTATTTCTAAGACATCATATATATAGATACACTACCAAGACAAATATCTAGAGGCAAAATGTACGTCACAACCAAAATAATTCATTTAGATTATATCACACTTACAAAGTAAACCATAGAACAACAGACACACGACGATGAAATAATAAACCAATAAAATCGAAAAAGAAGTGGCGGAGAAGGGTCTTGTAGAGAGATCATGGTTCACTCTATAAAATACAAAATCACCTGTTCAATGCTTCCTTGGAAAGCACTCCATAATCGAGATATCATTTTTCATGCAGCAGCATATATACCATATGCCTTACAATGTTTTTCATGTAAGAATTCAGCTTTTACGACCAAACAAAAGAAGCTTTCTGAAGCCTTTGGGGGCTTTAGGAGAGCTTTCGCCATTGTTCCACTTCTTTCTAGAAGGAACTAGTTCTGAATTTGTTTCATCATTTGGTGGTGGGGTTTTTGAGATATGCACCACTGAAATTTCAGGTGAAAATGAAATCTTCTTTTTCTCATCACCGTTCTCATCATTGTTCAACTCAGTAGATTCCAAATGATTTCGAACCGTAGGATTCACTGTCATCTGAGGTGTAAGCCCAACATGATCATCAACATTATCTTGAATGCAGTTTTTGTCATCTGAAGCCCTATTTGCTTCTATCTTCTCAACTGAAGTTACTGTATGTAATACCTTAACACTCCCAAAATCTTGAATGCCATTTTGGCCCTCAATTACTTCTGCGCTTGTAGACTCATGTAAAATTGAGGGTACCGTACCAATCCAGTCTATTTCCTTAACATTCGGAGAATTACTTTCCAAGTTAATTGTACCCTTTCTCTGATCTGATGAATTCACATTGTCCTGCCCCACCGGAGCCTTTGTCTTCTTTAATGAGGCAGTTTTCATCTCTACATTTGCCTTTGAGGTTGCTTTTCCGTTTTGGGTAGCTTTTGATTCAGTTGATACCTTCTTGTTCGAAGTTCGAGCAGTTGCAAGGCGATCAATAGTGGAGCTCCTCATGAGAGGTTTATGTGATTTTTTATTCTCGCCATTTGGGCCCTGAAGTTTAGTCTTGTCAGTTTTTGAGGACCTTGTAGAAGTTTCTCGGGTAATAACCTTAGCAGCACTTCTTTCAGCAATTCTCTTTTGACGTTGTATCCGTAATTCTTCCAGTTTCTTCCTTTTATCTTCTTCCTGAATGAGGAGATACAAGGAGTGGAATTAGATCAAATGGAGAAAAAAATAAGGAAATATTACATCCATGCTATGAAAATTTCAACAAACCTGAAAGAAAGAAATAAAACACCGTTGCAACTAGCATGAATATAATTCAAAATTTTCAAAAAGGAACGATTAATTATTTTAAACAAATAAATCATTCCCAGCTAAGTGGCAGCCTAAAGGAATCTTATTCATCAGATGTACATATAAAGCCTGTTTGCAAAAACTTGCGCTTTTAACAAAGTGTTGGCTTTTGGAAAAAGTTATATGAGTGCCAAAAAAGATGTAGGGCTTATTCGCAAAACTTGCTATAGAGAATAAGAAATAGAAGAAGTTGGTGGAAGTACCTACAGACATGCTCTTACATTTTACTTATTTCAAGTTTTTTTCTAAGAAGGTGAAAAGCATAATCAGTGAAACCACAAAACAAAAAATAGCTTAATTTAGCAAAAAACTCAAAATCACTTTTTTCCAGTTCTTGCAAACAGGACAATAATACCTTTTCAGCTTTGCTCATCACCATTCTGCTTCCACCGGTTGGTACTTTACTCCTCGTTGGTGTATCCGATTTGCTTCTTCGAAGAGATCCACTTGGAGCTTTAGACTTCACACCTTTCCCATCCACTTTTTTCCCAGGTGCTATACTAGCTTTAATGTTGCTTTCATTACTATTGCCATTGCTTTCTACAACTTGCTCAGCTTGTAAATTCTCATTTTCATAATCAATTTCAGGGTTCCAAGACGCTACAACTTGCTCAGCAGCAGAGCCACGCCCCAGCATCATATAAAGCTCTTCTGGTTCATAAAAATTACTAGATTCTACCTTTCCTTGCAAATTTCCCGGCATGCTATTAGCTCGATCAATATCTGAAACCATGTAAATGTCAGCCTTAGGCTGACTTTCTAATGGGCCATCTGATAGTCTTGATTGAACCATGAAAGAGTCATCCAAAATTATATCTCTCTTATGATTGGCTGAGTAGTGATCACCACAGAAGATAGTGTGATCTGTCCTCCCATCAGATATTTCTCGTTTGCTACCTATGAGCCAATCTTCCTCTTTTTGGATTTTAGCGATAGAAGATTCAGTCCCTAAATGAGCATTTTTTTGCAAGTAATATTCTCCTTCTATTCTCGATGCAACCAATAATTCTTCATTTTTGCTGCTCCCCTTTATAACGCCATGGAAATCTTCCCCACCTTCAAATTTAACATTGGTTTCGTCAATTCCGTTTCCTGTGGACCTCTCAGTGAGAAGGAAAGCATCACTCGTGTATTTTGGTTTATCCAACTTTTTATCTGAAGAGGAAAATTTTTCTTCTTCATAGGCTTTCTCCATAGAGTGCTCTTCTTGAACATTTACGGTTTTTGAACCCATATCATCGAATTTCGAGTCTAAATCCTTCATGAGAATGTTCTGGAAGATATCCCAGTTCCCGTCTTTCTTTTCTTCTTTGAAATTAGTTGTCCCTTCATTTTCAATATCTACGCCAATCTTTATTTTATTGCTAGTATTCTTGCTTTGCTTATGGTGCTCCTTGACGTATTCATCTTCATCATAAGAATCGCCATCAGAAGCACTATTACTTTCTTCGTTTCTGCCTGAAGTAATGTAATTTATGTTACGTATAACGACTTTTCTTGATGAATGTTTCTTGTGCTTCTTGTTATGAACTTGGTCTTGCTCATCACTTGAATCACTTGGATCCGTTTCAATGCGTTCACTATTTTTCATGGCATTTTTGTCTTGTTTCTTAGTACTCCTCTTGTATCTATGACTATCTTTGATTTCTCTATCAAGATATGCACTGGGATCCTGGAAATTTGCGGGCCATGGTACATTACTTGGATACATACCCGGGAATGCATACCCCGGATAGTGCGGGATTTGTTGAAACATGGGGCCTTGTGTATTTTGCATGTATTGAGGAAGATGGCTTGGCCATGTTGGTAATTGAGCTACCCCTTCGGTCTGTTGCACTTGCACATTGAACTCCATTGGCGAACTATTACCCGTTCCTTTTCATTAACAAAGCCATATCAATTATTTCAATTTTCGAAAAACAGAAAAAGAAAAATAAATTCATATCTGAAAAACATAATTAATAGAATATAAATGTTACAAGAAATGGTTATTCAGAAATACCCTCGTTGGTGTCCATACTTCCTTGCTGGTTATTATTTTCACCACCGAGTATAAGTGCAGGTGTTCCCATGTATGATGCTTGCATTGCTGCAACTTCATCCATCCAAATCTTATCTTCGTTCTTTCTTTTACATAGTTCCATGAAGTTTATACATGCTTCCCTGAACAGTAAAAAAGTCAACGTCTTAGCTCAGGTTAATTCAATGAAAGTAAAATAATTTTTGAGACAAAATCTTGTTCGAGAGTCAATGAATCCTGAACTTCTAGATTAAGGATGGATTGACATTGTCTGCCTAAGCAGAAAGGAAGCCCGTAGTGGGTTGGAGCCATCAATCGCCTCTCCACCCCCTAACACACACACACAATTTGTCTATGATATCAAGTTTCATATTTAAATTAAATGGAACTCAAGATTTTGCCCCACTTCAAATTCTTAAAATGCCTTTTCATATGGGTCAAAATATCTATCTTGCCCCCCAATACTAAGAATTCTGGCTCCATCCCTGCAGCATAGGTTTGTAGATACATTCATATACCATGAAAGTCCCATGCCAAACATGGTGCTTTGCAGCCCAAAAAGGCACTTCTAGCAGATACTAAACACCAAATTGCTCAGTTGTGGAGTCCATATAAGATCATTTCCTACCTTAAACGCATAGCTCCAAAAGCATCACTGAAAGATACAAGATCATATATGTAGTCCATCTCAAAGCCACCGACCAATGCGCGAGCATAAGCCATTGCTTGCTCTTTCTTGAGCATTGCCTTCCGAGATTCCAGAACACGTTGCAGTTGAATCCTATCCATGCCAAACGTCAAAAATAATATTATTATTTTAATTGCTAGCAACTGTAACTTCATGAACAGAAATAATCAAGTTCAAGAAACTTACTTAGGTTTTTCCTCTGGTTCAGCATCACCATTACTGCTGGACTCTTTGGACTGACGTTCAAAGACAGTTAATTGTTTATAATTAGATTGATTTTGAGAAAGAAAGAAAAAGTAGGATTTTACGGAGGATGATGTACCTTAGATAGAGCAGGATCACCATAAGTTCCAGATACAATGCCTGTTAATTCCACAATGTATTTAAACAAAGCTCAAGCAGGTGGATTAATTTACAGATACTATGTCAGTACTTACAATTTGCAAATACACTGTGCTAAAAAATTGAAAATGTTCATTTAATCAAGTAAAATTAATTAGATTCTACGATTTAACTCCTAAACAGGACACCAGTAAAGAATTTAACTAAAAATTTGTTTCTTCGATTTTTCTCACTTTTCCTTGCAATCATGTAAATGCTGAAGATCTTGAAATTGGGATAACAGGCGAAATTAAGGCTGGAAAATGAAAAAACCATGACAACAAGGAATTCACTGGAGATCACGGAAACATACTACGTTCAATCCACTAATCCATCACATACATGTAACTAAACAAAACTTTTCAATTTCAATTCCTTTTTGCAGTACCTTGTACATCCACTGTTCCATTGGCTTGTTCATTCGATTCAATCGAGCTCTCAATCTGATCGATCTCTCTCTCAATCGTCACGAATCTCTCGAGAACTTCAGGTGTACTAACAAACCTCACAAACCTTAAAAACGAAAAAATTAATAATCAAGCATACAGCACAACACTAAAATCAACCAAAACCTAAGCCAATAACATCAATCAATACCTCTCTAGAGTAGCTTTAGTGAACCATGGAGAAGAATATGCGGTCTTCGGCTGAAGCGTAATTGAATATCCACCTCTGGAGATTTGATCTTTCGCCGATTTCAAATGCGAAAGAAAAGGCTCCAACAATCCTGATGCTATTTTCTCATTCTTTTTACCAGCAAAAATCACAAGATCACACCTATTTTTGTTCAAATTCAAACGTTAATCGTGAACAACACTATCAAATACAAATCGAAGTATACAAATTCACACAAAATCGAAGCAATGAGAGATGTAAAGTTGAGATTAATACCTAGTTCTTGTCGGCGTCAATTGAAACAGAGCATAATCGAGCAGAGTTGTCGAATCCATAATGTAATTTCACAGAAATCATACACCGAGAAGATGAAGTTTGATTTGAAGATGAAATTTGATTTTGAAGTTGCTGATCTGAAGAGAGAGATGCAGAGATGAGGAATAGTGAGAGATGAGCACATGCAATGCAAGTGACGACAGGAGGGGATTTTTTTAAAGATTGATCCAGAGCGTGGCCCCTACATTTTCCAAAGGCCGACACATTGTTTGTGTGTGTAAATATATAGATACAGGAGTGTGTATGTATGTATATAGAGATAAAAGGATTGGTTGAAGCCTGAAGGGAGAAGAATATAGTAGTTGTTGAGGGGTCAGCTTTCATGTTACTGTAGTCTGTTTGTATGGTGGTGGTAGTAGCATTCTTGTTTTCTAAGTACTCAGAAATGGCAGGTTGGGTGTAAATATATAGATACAGGAGGAGTGTGTATGTATATATTAATACACCAAATGAAAAATTGGGTTTTGCTTGGCTTAGCTGTCACTCTCGTCAGGGAATAATAGGATTTTCCACTTAGTGTGGACCTTACTTCCTCAGATTTTATCACTTCCTGCCATTCACCTCATGGAATGTTCTTTCCCTTTTCCCTTTTATTTCTTCCCCATTTTTTTTTTTTTCAAGATGTACTCAAATTGTATGAAGGTGGTAATTGGCTAATTGTCATATCGAAAAATGTTGGACGGATCACAACGATTCATATAAGTATATAACCTGCACTTTAATTCTATGGATAGGAGTATAAATACATCGAAAATTCTTAATTTTAGATTGATCTATCAAATTACTGGACAAATGTAACAAACTATATTTTCTTCTGGTTAATCATTGTCCTTGAATTACATCAGTGAAACAAAGTTCAATATAAACTTAGAAATTATTCCCACTGTTTATGTTAGGATCACAACGGCTCAATGGTGAAAACACTTGGGAAATTAAGAACACAACGGGAAAAATAAAGCAAAAAAGAAGACGATGATTTTCTTGGTGAAAACATAAACAAGGGAAAATATCTCCTCCAATTAGATCTTATTCAACTTATCAAAGTGATTCAATATTTACAATAACTGGTAAAGCGAACGTGTATTCGCACGTGGGGATCATTTTTATACAGTAAAAGATTTAAAAATATGAAAAAGTAATTTTGGAACAACATAAAACTTATAAATATTTCATTTAGTTATTTCAAATATTGCCAATGTTGTTTAATTATTTTCTATTACTAACATAGTTAAGACCATGCAAAAAGTTTATTATTAGGTTCAATCTCTGTTAGTAAAAACTCGTATTATACTTGTATAATACACGTACATACGTATAATTGAAAAATACTTCTATTTATCATATGCATTCTGAACGTAATGAATAATACTCATACTTTTGAGTAGAGCAATTTAGTACACGTACTTTACGTATCTTGAATAATTCTCTAATTTTCGCGAAAAAGATATGTTTTTGCAATTTAAAACATAAAAATTATTATTAATTTTTATAAATACTAGTTGAGTATTATACATAAAAACTCTGAACGTCAATCATTTATCAAAATATTAATTATTGTTAATTAATGACTCAAATAAAATATTATTTATATAAATTAAAATCAAGTACAAGCAATAAATATTACAAATTTATATAGAACTAAGTCGTATTTTTACTCCCGAATAATTAATTTATATCCATATTATACTCGTACGTCTACGAATCCGTTTATTTCCCGTTCTCGTACTTTTTAGCTGAATTTTTCATCGTAACTTTCAATAAAATTTCATAATATACACGTACGTATTAAATGACGAACTTTTTCAATCCCGTATTTTACTAACTATAGGTTCAATTAATTTCTATTTATTTAGTCAATAATGGATCTAAAAATATGTTAAACGTTCTTTGGTATCTAAAATGCCACTTTATTGTAGCAAGTTTTAGGGGGGAAAATAGCTTAGGTATAGTCTGTGTATGTTGGCCCTATATCAAAGGTTTTACTTGTATCTCAAAATATGAATTAATTAAGGTGTGACTCTTCAAATTATCATAGGATGAAACAGATGACACTCTTCAAACTATCATACTGATCAGGGACGGAGCCAGGAATGTGAATGAGGGGGGACGAGATTATTGTGATATAGATATACATTTTTTTTTGGTAAATAGTCGAAGGAGTGAAAGGGGGGTGCGGGGGCCTTGCCCCTCGCGGTACGGTACGGTATATTTGTGAAGAAAAATATAATAAGAAACTAGGTTCAATTACAACTTTTAACATACTTTATACTCTTATATTTCTTTCATTATAGCCAAGATTTTGGGTTTGAAGGGGGACGAACTCAAAATAAAGGGAAAAAACATGATATTTTTTTATTTTGAGGGGGGGCGAAATACAAATATTAAAAATTTTGTAAGGTAAAAAAATGATTTTTCAAAATTGAGGGGGGGGCAACCGCACCCTCCAGCCCCCCCGGCTCCGTCCCTGATAGTGATGAAATGGACAGCAGCCTTAAACTTACATTAATCATAATTATTGCCATAACAGTGACATAAATCTTCATCTAAGCAAAGGTTTACAAAGAATTGGATACATTGCAGATGAACTTAGATTCAACATATTTACTGATACCGTTTGTTAATTGTTAGAGTTTTATTTTTACAATTGTAAAAAAATTAACAAATTTTGTTAAAGCGTTTCACTATCTCCATTTGTGCCGAATACTTTGCTAATTCATTTTCAATAATTGTTTCTTGTATGATGTATCTATGACATAAATCTTTCTAGTCTAATTTATAATATAATCATTCGATGTCCAAGTCTAAATGAAATTTTAGCCATATCTAATAATATCATTTCCTTTTTCAGATTCATTCAATTGCTGCAATAAAAACAAAAGACAATTTGATAAAATACATTGTATATTGTCCATAAGTATTAAGCATATTTTTTTGTCCACTAATTCATCTTTTATCAGAATCACAATCAAATGTACTAACCACAAATTAATCCACTCTAGTACTCTTTATATTGTTTTGCATTCAATCATCCTTTACGTAATAAAACACTTTTGTCTTATTTCTAAACTCTATGCAACATTATATATCTTAAAAATACATTCTCTTGTTATTTATTTTTTCACTAATTTTTTTTCTCTAATCCACAAACAGTGTTCAGTTATTATCCTAAAGCATCTCACAACATAAATTTATGTCAATTCCCATATTTCGCAAAAGTTAAAAAGAAAAAGAAAATTTATGTCACATTTCCAAAGCTCTCGGATCCATATTTGTAACACTTCCACAATCTTTCATTGAAATGGTTTGCACCAGGCATTTAAACAAAGCCAACAACAAATTTTTATTCAAACAAAAAAACAACAAATATCAAATTAATCTACTCCCCCTAAGCTTAATTGTAGACTAAGATTAATACCAATCATAAAATAGTAATATTTGAATGAACAAAAGGAGAAATCCTCCTTGTTGTGAACATTCTCCTCATCCTTGTTCCGCTGCCTTATGTTTGTTCAAATATGAGCACAACCTCTACAATTTTACTTTCACCATTCTTCATGCTGCATTTGATAACTTGTTCGCCGGCCGACCCAATCTTCATCTTGTTCCGCTTCTCATGAAATGATGCAATATCTAGACCTTCCAAAGTTGCTCCCTCGCCTAAGCCTCATAGGACTCATATTCTCTTAAGCTTCAAAAAAATCCTATCTTATATAGGAATATTACCCAAAATCGATTATAAGTTAATTAGACTTTTAGATCTCTATGAAAAATTAAACATTAAACAACTTTTATACGTGGACATCAATTTGTTGGAACGTGGGGTGCCCTTTTCATGATGCTTTAAAATTTGCAACGGTTTGCATAAAGTTTGTTTGTGGGAAGACCAAAAGTTTATTAAATGAGATAGATGTAACTTAATTTCACACTGAACTGATGGACTTTCAGAGAGCTAGGAAGTTGAAAGGTGAAAATATTAAAAATTGGGAGCTGATCGTTTTTGTTTTTATTAGGAGTTGGTATTTTTTAAAAAAGTTTCTTGTAGGGAAATGGTGGATTTCATATTTACTAAATTGTAGTATTTATTTTTAATAGATAGTGGAGGATAGAAATATCAATTCACAATTAGAAGAAACACTAAGATATCCACACTACCAAATTGTAGTATTATTTTTCAAAAGATAGTGGAAGATAGAAGTGTCAATTCACAATTGAAAGAAACACTAAGATATCCACACTTTTAGTATAATATAATATAGATGAGTTATGCTATTTAAAGAGTACAAGAGTCAAACTAGGAAAAACATTCTTAAAAGACTAGTAAATGCCGCACACTCGTTTGCGTGTGCAAAACATAATTTTTTTTTAAAAAAAATTCTTTTAGTTAAATTCAATTTCATAATTATTTTTTGTACCAAAATCAAATAAATAAAATATAAAGAAGATATTGAGAAAAAAAGGTATGGGAGAGAAAAGGAAAATAAACGTGATATACAAAGATAATGTGAGAGAAAATAGGAGAGAGAATAAAATTTAGAGGAGAAATGGTAGTTATTTGGGACATTTGTCAAATTTTGGGCGGATTAAGGCTTCACCAAAATTTGACAGTCCAAAGTAGTTACTCTAGGTCTCTCCCACTTTATATAATAGAATAGATTAAAAAATAAATCCTATCAACTAGGAAATAGTTCTAATCAAAATAGAAATTAAGAAACATGCCAAAATCTGAAAATCCGTGCAAAAAACTCGCCTACAGCACCTAGGCTCGCGATGGCTTGTCGGCGCTGTAGCGCGGGCGAGCAAATTCTTCTGCTTGGTCACGCTACACCATGGGCTCACTCGCGCTGCTCCCCCTTCCTGCTTTTTCCAATCCTTTCGCGACCCCGAACTATCCCGATCCATCTTGACTCTATTTTGGCTATCTTCTTTTGACCCGTTTCCATAAACTCCCAACAATTTAAGGATTCATTATAAATGAAGAGACATGATGAGTCTAATTAAAAAGTTATTTGTTCCAAAAAGTCTGAGAACTAAGATTTCAGAAATGAAAATAAAACCATACGAGATTCGCGATTTTTTTTTTTTTTTTTCAATTACCGCTTGTTAAAAAGAAATTAAATACCTTACTTTAAAATTTTAGTTTCATGTACCTCTGTATATGTTAACTAAATAATTTTATAAGTTTATTATCTGTCACCCCTTACCTTATCATCTTATCATTTATTTGTCATATTTTTTAGTTCTAGTAAAATATGTTCATACAATAAATGCCCTCACAAAATTTACGTAACTAATATTTACTCCGTAATAAATTGTTATTTTACTGCTGATGATAAGATGATAAAATGATAAAAGGTTAGATGACGTATAACACTTTCCAATGATTTAAAGTTTAAACAAATACTTTAAGTCTAAACGAGTCAAAATTATAATTAGTGAGAATTATTTATAAAATTAATTATGCAATTAATTAGGTGGTGGGTATAATTGTTTGTTAGGTGTTGAGCAAGGGTATTTGATAGGGTCACGTGTGGGCTCCTTTCGCTTTACAGTGGGAGTTGGATAAAAAGTAGCGATCAACGGTGGAACCTCGAGAATCATATCTTGTCATAATTAAGGTTGGGTTTGGTTGTATGTGGCTTTCATCTCATGTGTAATAAAAGAGCCTAAATCGTCACCAACGATGATTTGGCCTATTGGTAAAATTGATGCCCCATAATTTAGAAGTCATGGATTCGATCCAATTAGATATACGAGTTATTTTTCTTTATGTAGTAGTTCGTTTTGTGTAGTTTATAGTGGAAAATTACTTATTGATGATAATTAATTTGATATTTGATATAATGATATAATAATATCATTTTAAAAACAAAAATTGAAATCGCCTTTCCCTTACATAATTAATTCGGGAGGTGGCTTGAAGTCAACCTTCATTAACTCATCATAACTTACTTTATCTAGATTGGGAAAAGATAAATAAGTCCCATTACAATAACCCCCTTTACGTATTGTCTCATGGATGGATTTTACATTGATATTTTGAGAAGAAAATAGAGTAAAAAGCATTTTGCACCCTATAAAGTTAGGTTTTTGGCACTTTCCACCCTCATTAAAAAGAACACACACTTTGCACCCTCACTTTTATAGTCTTTGTCAACTTGCATCCTCGATCCTTATTCCGGCGAAAATAGTCAACATCGTAGTATCTCCGGCGAATCTGCTCAATACCTAAGGGGTAAATTTGTCAGTATACATCTTCTCCCTCCAAATTTTAGATGAAGACACATAATGGTAATTTCCACTCTTTTTATCGTTGGCAAAAGCCCTAAAAAAGTTATGGTTGCAAAAAATTCAACTCTGCGCCATTCTTCAGCCAGTTCTGTTTCCATGGTAATTGTTCTTCCATTTGTTTACTGTGAAGATGGGAAGGGGAAAAGTGAAGAGGAAAATCTGAAAGTAGAAGTGTTGAAAGAGAAAGTTGGAGAGCTATTGCAATAATTGGAAGATAAGAAGAATAAATATACAGGAGAAGCGCAGACCGTGGAAAAGAGAATGAAACTTTGAAAATCAATGGCTAATTGGAAGGTGAAATTACTTTCGATTATGTTGATATTGATAGTGGTGATAATTAGTTTGAAGCCTTTCGGGTCATCTCCAAGTAATGGCAAATGTGCTGGGAATTTTTTGGAGCTTATGTGAAGCTTATTTCAATTATATAATTAGACTTGAGTAAATTATGTTTTATAGCTATTAATTATGCAGTACTCATAGTACTTCTATTCATGTATGAACTTATTTTTGTTGTATTATTTACGCAATATGTAGTATCTAAATTCCATAATGTGATTGATCTTTGAAATGAAAATATAGAATATTTACATACCAATTGAATATGGTTGCTTGGAGATTACGTATTTTTACGGTTGTAAACGAGTCGAGACGAACAAATTATTTTTCAAGTTTATTTGAATTATTATTGAGCATTAGACTTTGTGTTTGAGCTTGGTTTGATTGTTAATAAAGTCGTGTTCAAACGAAATTTAATCGAACCGAACACTAGTCGAGCTCAACAGACATCCTTCAATTTGGATTTGTTGTCTAAGTGCTCTTGTTATTTCTACATTGGCTATTTTCTAGAATCTAGCTAAACAATGCCAGCATATTCTCAATTAAAACATCATAATTCACTCTCCTAATCCACAAAACAAAATTCACCTGCTTAAATACAAATATAAATATATAAACCACTCACTTAATTCACTAAAAATAGGCCAACATCTTTGATAAACCACGCCATTCATTCATATAACTTGGTACAACGGCACCCGCCACAAAATTTAGCCAAAACAATCATTTCAAATAATCCATCTAGAACCATCCATCATGGAATTACAACTTAATTGCAGTGTAGATTACGGAAAGAGTAAAGTTTATTGAAATTAAAATTATAGAACTACAACTTGATATTAGTCCCTTGTCATGGTGGAATTGCCATCAGTTTCTTGAGTCATAACATTTGATGTCATCTTGAAAATTTCAGTCTCAGATGCTCTACTCCTTACTTCATCATCCTGAATCAAAATGTAAAAGGAAACTCGATGTTACTTACAAGTAAGATAATATGTATGTAATAGTTATAAAAGACATATATTTAACCTGTGCACTTGTTTCTGGTTGCAAAACCAAGTTAGAATCGTTGGAGGGAATGACCCTTCTTTTCACCTGCAATTGACACAAGAGTGTGTAAACTTAGAACATATGATATTAAGATAATATATATGAGTTATATCAAAGTAGACCTACTGGGAGTTTAGATTTCTTTTTAGAAGGCCTTGAGCTTTGACCATCCTGTGGCCGCTTGTTGCAAGTGGACTTGTTATGCCCTATCCCATCACAAATAGAACACATGTTTTTTGATCCACCCTTCTTAAGAGTTTTTCCATTTTCTTGTTCAATAATTAACTCATCATTTTCCTTTCTTCTGGCATGTTGTAGTGGCCTCCCAGTTTTCTTGATTTTAGCAACCCATGGCTCAATAAGCAATGTGTTTGTCTCGGGCCATTCTTCCATCCCATGAATAGGATTTAACATGTTTGTATATGCTTTCAAAAATGTCTCTTTTGTATACCAATTCTCAACAAAGTCTTCCACTTTCTGTCTTCTATGAAATATACATGCAGTTGCATGCACACATGGGATTCCAGTGAGTTCCCATTTCTTGCAACTACATGTTCTTTTAGATAAACTAACTATCATTTTGTCACCATGACATCCTTTGACCTCAAATTGATCCCTTCCATTCCATTCCAAAATGTATTCACGACTTTTTCTCTTATTTTGTTCCAGAATTTTCTGCACTTTAGGACATATTTCTCCTTTGGATTTCAGAATTGTATCTCTCTGGTGGTGAATCCTCTTCATCAAGATCAACCTAATAGTCTCCAACATCATGATGATAGGTTTATCTCTTGCCTTGAGAATGACACTGTTGAAACTTTCACAAAGGTTGTTCAATAGCATATCAGACTTAGGCCATGTACTGAAATGAGATTTAGCCCAATTTACTGCAGGTCTCTGAATCAACCAATCAAAGGCTGCTTGATTGTATATTTTATTTGCTCCATGTGCCTCTTGAAATCCACAATCCTAGCAGCAGTGGCAGCCTTCCAAACCATATCTTTTAGTGCCAAACCTTTGTGATCTTTCTTGAAGTTATTGTACATATGCCGAAGACAAAATCTGTGCTCTGAATTAGGTAAGAGTTTATCGATTGCTTTGATTAACCCTTTTTGCTTATCAGAGATTACTGTGTAGTGAAAACTATTTCTAATCTCCAAATCCGCAATAAGGAGTTCAAGAAACCATTCCCATGTTTTATACTTTTCTTTTCTCACCATAGCATAAGCAAAAGGGTACAAACTATTATTTCCATCAAGTCCTACAGCAGTGAGCATTACACCCCCCCTACAATTCTTTAAATGAGTCCCATCTAGACCAATGATTGGTCTACACCCTTCTTTAAATCCTTTTTTCAAAGCTCCCCAGCAAATGTAAAATCTCTTAAATGTACACTTTCCAGAATCCATCACATGTTTGCACTTGAGTTTTACTGTGGTGTCGGGATTAGTTCTTTTTAATTCTTCACAGTAATTCCAAAGTTTGGAATATTGTTCCATTTCGGACCCGTGACTTAATTGCAAAGCCTTTTTTTTGGTTCTATACATCTTCGAAATTGAAAGATCTGTTTGATTTTCCATCTGCATAATTTCTTGCATTGAAGTGGCAGGCCATTGGGGATTGCTCCTGATGTGATGTTGATACTTTTTGGCAAGAAATTTGGAGGTACAATGCTTGGAGGATGAACTTCTAGTACAAGTATGTTCCCCTTTGATTGACTTAACTTGAAAAGTTTTGTCAATCTTAGACTGAAAAGAGGCATAGATTACCCACCCACAGTCACATGTAACTTGAACTTTATTACTGTCATTCTTAGAGAAAGTTAGAGGCCTACCTTGCTTATTAGAATAAGTTCTAATTGCATCTCTAAATTCAACAACAATTTTGAAGCGCAAACCAACTTCCCACTCAAAATCAGAGTTATCGGCATCACCTTTGTAAATGGGAAGTTGTGATCTTTTCTTTGACATAGCCACTCGTGCTTTGCTTAAAGTCCTAGACTTGCCTCTTCTAATTGTATTCTCTACCTCAAAGTCTGGTGAAAATGTAGCACCAATGCCCTCCCATTCTACCTCTTTGTCAATGTATTGCTCATACAAAGCATCATCAACATCATAATCTGAATCTGCAAACCCATCAGAATAAACAGAATCCTCCTCATCTGTATCACTACCCTCTGATTCTGTCTCATTTTCAACCTCTAAAATTTCTGATTCAACAGGGTTAGATTGATGATTCTTATCACTTGCATCTTCAACACCATTCCCTTCAAATCTTTCCTCATCTGCAAAATAACCAGTCTGATCAATTTCACTTCCAAAAACATTGGAGTATTGAGATGATGGTAAGTTGGACCCTCCTTGGCTTTGAAAACCTATTTCTGGCTGGACATGGTCAACGTAGATATTTACCATTCCCTCATTGTCAACGTTTCTTATTAGGTCCTGAGCACAATCATCACTAACCAACAGAATGAATTGGCTGCAATCATCATGACTCTTCACATTGTAATAAAACTTAACCCACTGTTCATGACCTAATTGTCTAGACATAGAACGTAGGTCAGTCATGGACATGTTTGAAGAATCACACCAGTCGAAGTAGTTAATCTGTTCTTCTATATAAGATTTACCTCTTTCTACAAATCTCCCAGAATGATGCATTTTAACTGTAAAAAAAATGCTAGAATCATCTGCAATATAAGACAAAATGGTATTAGGAATCTACACAAAAGCTAGATTAACAATAAATAATTATTTTCAAAGTCACATATAAAGAGAATGTAATCCACACATTCTGTTGTGCCCATAAATCAACTATACATATATATTATATTTATATATGAGTTTTTGCATGTGAATAATCCAAGAGTTGTATTTCATTTCATCCACTAGTAATAGGTGTTAAATATTGTAAAACTTCACTTTCGAATCATTTTTTACTTCCTAAACAGTAAACAAATGGAAGAACAGTAATAACGAACAATTACCATGGAAACAGAACTTTGTAGAAGTGCCAATCTCCATTTCATTGTCAAAATATGTTCTCAATATCCACATATTTGATCTATGAGGGCCCACTACACCTTCTTCGACGAATTTTTGGGTGAGAGTTGGCTGAAGAATGGCGCAGAGTTGAATTTTTTTGCAGCCGTAACTTTTTTAGGGCTTTTTGCAACGGTGAAAAGAGTGGAAATTACCATTATGTGTCTTCATCTAAAATTTAGCGGGAAAAGATGTATATGACAGATTTACCCCTCAGCTATTGAGAAGATTCGCCGGAGATACTACGATGTTGACTATTTTCGCCGGAATATGAATCTAGGGTGCAAGTTGACAAAGACTATAAAAGTGAGGGTGCAAAGTGTGTGTTCTTTTTAATGAGGGTGGAAAGTGTCAAAAACCTAACTTTATAGAGTGCAAAATGCTTTTTACTCGAAGAAAATATGTGCTACTATTGGCGAGAATTTATTATGAATAAAGAATTTTATTATGAATAAATTAATGAAGATTACATATCTAAATTTACTTAAATAGACGATTACAAAATTTGAACTATTTAAATAATCTTTTTGAATCTGATGACTGACTTTTTTCCATACCGCAAATTGCATTTATAATGAAATTGTCTCAAAATTTTATATAATTTTTCTTTTAGTGTAAGTAATTACTTGATCAAGGTGTAGTGTAAATTTTGATCAATCTTATTTAGACATAGAGAATTGATATTGGTGCGGTGAAAAATTACTATAAGCATTCCACTGTAATTATGTTTATCAAGCACTAAATAGCGACTTTTGGATCGAGCTTCAATAGTATACTTTGAAGTGTCAATATTAATTTCTTGAGTCTTGAGTGAGTGGTGAAATTGAAGAACATGGAAGAAAGAAAAGGAAAAGAATACTAAAATAAGATTAGGACGAATGGAAAAATGTTCACAAATAATCGAAAGGATTGTCTTATTTTACATTTGTTACTTCATGGACTACTTTATTATTTTACAGATTGAAGTGCTACAAATGCCAAAATAGAGGGATACATTCACTTTTGGTGGAACATAAAGTCAAGATCTTCTAATTTTTTTTTTCAATAATATCTATATTTTTTGTATCACTTATTCCATATCTCATCTCCGTTCGATTTTATTTGAGATAGTTCTTTTTTGGAAAGTTTTTATAGCTAATAATGAAGTTTGATTATAGAATCATGTAACATCAACCTCTTATGGGAAGCAATCTATTTAGATACTTTACCTTACATTAGCTGGTTAAAATAGTGACTCTCTATCCCATCTGAAAAGGGCCATAATTAGGGTCCATCTCCTGTTTATTATATGCTCATCTAATCTTATTTTGGTAGAGCCATTAGCTTCCACTATCATTGACTATCAAGTTGTAACCTAAACGGTACATCTTTATTTCTTTTTGGTAAGTGTAATGGTAATTTTCATTTACAATGTTACCACATTTATGTTGTATATAGTTTGCGTTTTGATAGGGCAAACAATGCACAATACTAAGAATGATTAAAATGTCCCTGAAAAGGGCGAAAATGTCCTACTAAAGTGAAGATTTGCGTGATTTATACATCGGTTGTTATTATTCGACTGCACATCAAAGTCAGAATTCAAAACAGTAACAGTCAACTATGGTGATCTTGAACTCATCTTGGAGCTCCACGTAGAGTCATAATGACATTAAGATTAGTCTCTATAAATATTTCAAGTAGTAAGTAGTAACCTCATTAAGTATGTTATTTTTATGTGCCGTTCATTATATAATCTCCAATAAAAGTCTCTAACTTGAACACCGGAGGCCTGTTGGATAAAATGGGTTTACAAAGTGTGGTTTTCACCACTTTTGTGTACGAGATTCGAATACCGTAAGTATCTGGGATACTAAAGATTATTGGATAATTTTAATCTACGTTCCGAGTATATGAGTTTAGCATTTCGAACTTCTCAAATCAGACTTGTAACGAATGAAAAATTAAGTGCTAAAGTAAGAGGTTTGAACTTGTGTATCCCACATTGGACATAAACCACAATCTAATTGGGTTTATAAGTCATTGCCTCAAGATAAGGGTTTGACACTTGGGTCATCCATTTTTGGCCTTTGTGTGAAAGGGGGAGGAGCTATGCAATTGGGCTTAGGCACAATTTCTTAGCTCTTCACTTGGACCTCGGGCTCGGGCCGGGCCCGAGTCATAGGCTTATGGCATGAGGCTTGAGGTGTGTATAGTGTGGGTTTGGACTTCACAATTAATCTTTAACTTCAATTCTTTTAGGAGGGGGGAGCTTTCTTAGTTGGAGGGAGCAAAGTCCCGTGTTTTCCCAATTTGTGGCGCAAAGTGACGGTAGTTATGTAGTTCAAGTGGGCAAAATAAATTAACCCTAAAAATAATTACTTCTGCACATGGTAAACCAAGTAGAAAATTAAGCTTTGCCGTTTTTACTTGGGCTAGTTAAACAAATTGCCTATATTATTAAGAGCATTCATAGTTCAAATGTTCGATATTATAACTTCAATATTTGGCCAAATAAATAGAAAAGAGTGTAAAAATGAGAATACAACTTATGCTCTCTTACCTGAAGGGGGCAAAGTGCATGTTTTTATAGTTTGAGGGGGCAAATTGAGACCACATAATTGTGGGGTAAAGTGAAATTCAATGATAATGGAAATTTATGAGCAACAATATTATATTTTCCTATAAATACAAAGTTTATATTTCTATATTATAATGGCCATCAGACAGTCTCTATACCAGCAAACAGAGTTATGAAATTCCATCTAATGTGTGACATGACCATCTCCAATGTTGTAGCTAAAATGGTGCAATATTTGCACCATTTTGTGCTATAGTAATTTCATTTTAACGTACTGTATTATTTTTTGCACAAAATCATCATTCTATATATATTTATTTTTCACCTCATTTATACTATTTTCCATATTTTAAAAACACACCCAACTTTAAGTTTTATATTACATATTCATCCAAGTAAATATTTTTGTTATTTATAATAATAAATAATATTAATAATTAGTTTTTATTTAATCTACTTCAGTATTTCGTAAAATTAAATTAAAAATTTGATGATGTGTGGAACATGCTAAAAGATTTTGAGAAATTTTGGCACGTGACTTGAGTTCTATCAGTGATGAGATGGTTTGTGCTCATCTTCAAGCTCAACAAGCGTATATTATACAAAAACACACACAACAAAATCAATATCGACATCCACCTTCTGCGTCAAATTATTATGGTGACTATTTTCCTAAGTTTGGTGGAAGTGGAACTGATTTACCACCGTTTTACATTGTTGTTGTCTGTCTAATTTATTTATCTTGTATTATGTTCGTTTTCCTTTAAATTGTGTAATTTTTGCATTTTATGTAATATTAATCTATGTTGGAATTAATTTTTAAATGTTTTAAATTTATATGGAATATGCATTTTGTACTATTTTGAATAAATATCTATTATTTATAATTAAACTAAAACAATATATAACTAAAAGGAAAAAAAATAACAAAACTTAGGACCTAATTGTAGCTTTTTAAAGTTTAGGGACCAAATTACATAGAACCTAATTGTAACTATTACAAAATAATGAACTAAAATAAAAATAAAGAAAAAAAATAATATACACCAGCGCTAAAATAGCGCTCCATTGGCATACAAGATCTTTCATTACAAAATGGTGTTGTATCTCTTATTGCATTTATTTTTATGCATGACAAGTGTATAAATGTTTTCCTTAAATAAACAAGTGATTTGAATTTTGTATATTTATCATGCATAAAATGCAATGCAATATGAGATGCAACACCATTTTCAATAAATGATCCGAATTGATCGATTGGAGGGCTAAAAAGGTGCTTTAGCACCACTTTGGTCTTCCGTTGGAGATGGCCAATATGATAAAATCCAAATATCAAGCTATAACCATAAATCTACTAAAGAAAGTACAGTAAAAAGAACAATGTAGTGAAAGAAAAACCATGTTCAAGAATTAAAATATAAAATCCTTATTCTCCTGAATTATAAAAAAATAATTGTGCAATAAGTTACATTCTACAAACATCTTTTACAGAATTTGTTTCGCGTAAAAACAGACTAGAATAAGGAGGGATTTCGAGTAGACGGTCCCTGCCTCGCGATAACCTTAACTTAGAATTATCTACCGACGCCTGCCCAAATGGGACAGAATTCTAATAAGAAAATGAAATAAAGAATTTGGTGGATGAAATCTGATTAATGCACAATATATCTTATCCACTGTTTTGTAAAGAAAATTAAACCACTCTACATCAATAAGGGTGGAATTGCTTAAAAAATCTCTATACCAACCAGCTGAATGCTTCGGAATCCTGTTTAGTGTCGAGCAATCGATATGATACAATCCGAATTTCGTGGCTCATCCATATGACCACAAAAAAAATTCCATCAAGCTCCATATGAAATAGCCGCGCACATCCGCTCCCATTCCTAGACAATTTTAGATCAACAAGCGTAGCGTAACGTAATTTACGATTTCTAGTTGACTTCTATACGAACTTAGCAGCTTTCGCATGTGCCAACAACATGTTATGGACAACAATCAAAGGCTCAATATCTGAATTTCCATTGGCACAGTTACCAAAAGGAGGCGAACAACCTAGCGAGCGGGGGCGCAGTCGCCAACTCATACCCCATTTCCGCAACTAAGTTGGGCTCGTTGATTGTACTCTGATACGCTCACCACCTCTGCTGCCACGTCACAATCCGAGAGTTAGGCATATCCCGGGGTCAATGTGCTTTAGGAAGAGAAGATTTAGTCCACTTATATTTGATGTACCAAATAATCAAGTCATTCATTTATCACTTCGTATGACTTATATAGTAAAACTTCTATAACATCCTCGTATACGAGGATATGAGATAAGTACTAATATACTTGTGACTCCCTTAGCACCTAAGAGATTGTTTCAAGGGCAAGAGGGAATGAATCCAGAGCCTAAGAAGAGGGGAGAAGTTGCAGGGGCGCAATCTGATGAAGAGGTCGAGAGTAGAGCAGATGCGCGTTTGGAAATTCGACGAGGAAAATAGCATATGCAGAAAGAAAGAGAGAGCCCAGCTTTGTCGAGGGCAGAAATTGATGATATGTATGAGAAGCTTGACAGGGTAAGTCGTAAACCAGAGGCTCCTCGACCAAAGAGTAGGCCAGTTTCAGCATTGATGGCTAGAAATTCACCATTTTGCAAGAGTACAGTGTTTGAAGAACCTCCAAGTTCTTTTAAAGCCCCTCTTTTGCCTACTTATGATGGGACGAGTGCTCCGGGGCCACATTTGACGACGTTTGAACTATTGATGTCGTTGTATCATCAATCGAATGCGATCACTGCAAGGGTCTTTGTGACGACTTTGGTTGGTCGGGCTCAAGACTGGTTTACGAGTCAACAATCCGGTTCGATAGTGTCTTATGAGCAGCTGATTAAGAGATTTGAGAATCACTTTGCGGCAAACAAGAAAGCTAGGAAATCTGTATCTTCCATGCTGGGATTCAAGCAGGGTCCTAATGAAATCTTAAGGGATTTTGTACATCGATTTAATCAGGAAGTTTTAGAAATACCTGAATGAAATCATGATCTTGTTGTAACATTTCTTTTATTGGCTTTGAAAAAAGGTACATTGGCATCCGCCTTAGCTCGTCGCGCACCAAAAGATCAAGAAGAATTGATGCAATTAGAAGAACAATGCATCAATGAGGAAGAAATAAATCTATCAAAAGATTCCGAGGCTCTTAAGCCCATAAACGATCGAAAAGAAAACAACGATCGACAGGAAGGGTCGAGGTCTGAAAAGAACCATGAACGACCCCGTCGATACGCAAAGTATGAGCAATACACGCCTTTGAAAATGTCAATAGGAAGAGTTTTAATGGATGTGCAACACTTGAATGCGATTCAGTGGCCAAAGCTAATGAAATCAAAATCACGAGCAAATCCAAATAAATATTGCTAGTTTCACAAGGATAAAGGTCATGATACCGAGGATCGCTATCAGTTGACGGATGAACTCAAGCGCATAATAAAAGATGATGTCTTGAATGAATTTATTGATCGTACCCTTGCGAAAGTAAAAGCCCCTGAGGCCAACCGCAGTAAAGAGGTAAGAAGATCATGAAGTAGATTGCCAGATCGATCCCAGTATCGAGGAAACGATGATCGGTATCATGACAATAGGAGCTATGGTAATCGTCATTACGATAGGCCTCGAAATAATGAATATCGTCGGAATGATAATTATCGACGAAATGATGATAGGAGAGGGAATGATACTCGTCATGAAGATCGACAAAGGAGCCTGCCAATGTGGCCAGAGCAGAGATACACACTATCGCGGGGGGGCCAGCTGGAGGAGATTCATCTAACGCAAGGAAAAGACATAAGAGGGAAATGCGTGGCAATCACTATCGTCAGGGGCCTACGAAGGTCTTCTCTGTACAGAATCACGACCAACCAATAGCTTTTGACGATAGAGATTATGAGGGCATGATTGTTCCCCATAATGATATGATGGTGATAACGATGGATGTCGCGAACTTTGCTGTACACAAAGTATTGGTTGACATTGGTAGCTTGGCAGATATAATTTTTTGGGATGTATTGCAAAAGATGGACCTAGGGAAAGTAAATCTACGAATAGTGAATACTCCCTTGATGGGTTTTACCGGATCACAGATTATGCCGAAAGGTTCAATCGAACTTGATGTATCATTTGGGTCGTCTTCGAAGAGGAGGACATTGCGTCTGACCTTTTTGGTCGTAGACACTCCTTTTGCTTATAACATGATTGTGGGCAGACCGATGCTGAATATGTTTGGGGCTATAGTGTCGACCTCTCACTTGGCGAAGTGAGGGGAAGGCTCAATGAAGTAAACTCCAGCAAGAAGATGAAGAGAGAGGTCACGAGGGTGAATGTCGGATGAAGGTGATCAATTGGATAAGAAGCAGAAGGGTGGTGACCTGTGGGAAATTCAATTTTTTGAGAATGATGTAAAAAACTACGAGAAGGTCCCACGATGGAGTCATGATCAAAGCCAACACTGATATTTTCGCATAGCTGCTGACAAGGCATTGACAGTGATAGTGCATCGACCATGACAAAAGTTCCTCAAAAACAAAGGAATTTTGGCCCACGCATGGATGAAGGATGGAATGGCTAGAGTAGTTCTTGTCAAATGGCGCAGGGTGAATCGGGTCCGCCTCGAGTAGAAGCATGCCACTAATCAATCTGATAGGGAGAAAGCAACTTGTTTATTGTTATAAGAAGACTACGAAACTCTGGAGAGAACATGGTTTGGAAATACGTATATGGATGATATGCTCAACCTGTGGAGCATAAAACGATTCAATTTTTTGAGAATGATGCATAAAATCGAAGCTATTTTGAATATGAAATCCCTCGCAAATGTAAAAGATGTACAGAAGCTAACAATGAGAATGGCGAGCCTAAACAGATTCATATCTAGATTCGTTGATCAAGGACTGCACTTTTTCAAAATTTTGCGGAAGGTAAAAAACTTGACGTGGACAGAAGAATGTGAAAAAGCTTTCCAAGAGTTAAAGGAGTATTTGATGTCTCCCCGTTATTAACGAAACCTATTCTTGGGGAACCGTTGTTCTTATATATGGCAGTATCGTTGTCAGCCATTAGTGCAGTGTTGGTTTGAGATGTCGATAACGAACACAAACCAGTATATTATGTCAGCAAACTAATACAAGGTGCAGAATTGAACTACTTAGAAATTGAGAAGTGGGCGCTTACTTTAGTAACTTCGGCTCGAAAATTGAGACCATATTTTCAGTCTCATCAGATTGTGGTTTTAACCAATCTACCATTAAGGCAGGTTTTAGCAAAACCAGATGTGTCGGGAAGACTCATAAAATGGGCTATTGAGTTAGGTGAGTTTAATATTAAATATAAGAGTCGAACAATAGTAAAGGCACTAATAATGGCGGATTTCGTCGTAGAGATGACGATGGACACCTCTTCAGGTAGTTGTAATAGAGCTAGAAAAACCATGGTTATTGCACGTTGATGGATCATCAATGACGAAACGAGGAGGGATTGGAGTTTGGTTACAAACCTCAGATAAATTGGATATGGAGTTCGCGATAAAATTGAACTTCGATGTTACCAATAATGAAGCAGAATACGAAGCCCTTATTGCTGGTTTTAAAATGGCAAAAAGCTTAGAAGTGAAGATGTTAATGGTTTACACCGACTCTCAGTTGGTGACAAGGCAAGTTGCCGGATCGTATGAGGCTAGAGAAAAAATGATGATAAAATATTTGAAGAAAGTGAAGGAGTTGATGCTAGAGTTCGAAAAAGTTGAGTTGCATCAAATCCCAAGAGATGAGAATGAACGAGAAGACGCATTATCGAAGTTTGCGAATCAAATTGTGGGATTGAAAAGTAGGAAGGTAACTTTGTTGGTGGCAGAACACTCGGAAATAGAGTCAACGACTTTGGTAATGCCAGTTGTGGTTAAGAGTTCGTGGAAGGATGCAATTACGGACTACTTAATTAAAGACGAACCACCTAAAGATAAAGTTGAGGCCGGGAAAGTCATTCACAGAGCAACGAGGTTTGTAATGATGGAGGGAAAGCTATACAAAAGGTCAGTGGGGGTCCACTGTTACGATGCTTAACTCCATCAGAGTTTGAATATGTTCTACGGGAAGTCCACGAGGGAAGTTGTGAGAATCATTCTGCAGGAAGATCATTAGCTCAAAAAGTTACTATGCAAGGTTATTTTTGGCCTACATTGGTTAAAGATGCATATGAATTTGTCAAGAAATGTCGGCAATGTCAAATGCATTCTAATGAAATATATCAACCAGGAACCCCTATGGAAGCAATAAAAATTGCATATCCATTTGATCAATGGGGCATCGATATCCTAGGTTGGTATAATCTTATTGACACACTTGTAAAACGAGGTAAAATGCATACTTACTTGATTATTAAATTCGTATGCAGGACCTTTCCCTCCAGCTCAGAATCAAAAGAAGTTTGTTATTGTGGCAATAGAGCATTTCACGAAATGGATAGAAGTAGAAGCTGTCGCTCGTATTACAGAAAAAGCCATCATTGACTTAGTTTGGAAAAATATAATATGCAGGTTAATTAACCTAAACAAAATCGAATAAATACGACTGACAAAAGTTAAAATTCTCATTTGGAAGAATATAATATGCAGGTTTGGCATACCCCGAATATTGATGTCAGATAATGGAATGCAATTCAATGGCAAAGCTATCACTGATTGGTGTTCCAAATTGAAGATCCAGCAGAATTTCACCTCGGTTGGACATCCCCAGGCTAATGGACTAACAGAGGTGGCGAATCGTATACTCTTACAACATTTGAAAACCAGACTAGATGCCGAACGAACGGGATGGGTAGAAGAGTTGCCAGGGGTGTTGTGGGCATATCGAACTACACCTCGTTCGTCGACATGTGAGACTCCATTTTGTCTTGTGTATGGGTCGGAAGCAGTTATAACAGCCGAAACTGGTATGACGACCCATAGAGTGAGTTCATATGAACAACAGGAGAATCGAAAGGCGAGGGAATTCGAGTTGGATGTTGTCGACGAGATACGAGACAGAGCATATGCAAATATTCTGAGGCAGAAGAGTACGATGGTGAGAGCATATAATAAAAGGGTGAAGGCCAGATGTTTTCAAGTAGGTGATCTCATTTTGAAAAAAGTCGAAGTATCGAGGCATGTGAAGAAATTAGAAGCAAATTGGGAAGGACCATTTAAAATTGTTAAAATCACGAAAACAATGGCATATAGGTTGCAAGATCTCAATGGGAAAGATCTACCTCGTCCATGGAATGTAAATAACTTACAGAAATTTTATGCTTGATGAGAGGGATCGAAAAAATTGACCCTCCTTCATACTTGACGAAAGGATCAACCCTTCTCTATTTTTACTTCCATTTCGTTATTCATCTAAATAACTGAAAAAGCAATTTCGATGTTTGAACAAATTCAGACACTTCTTAATTATTTGAATTAAATGAGATTGTCATTCGTTTAAATAAGATTTCTATGACGAAGAATAAGATATACGGGATAAGTTTTAGACGGTTCAAGGCATTTAGCAAATTCGATAAACAGATAAATGGACGATAATGCATAAATTTAAACAAAATGGAAGTAGATACAAATACCCTAGAGGTGGGTAAAAACGTTGTCTTAATCCAAAGAAATCAAAAGGTCTCAATCTAAAGAACGTCAAAATCAATCTTCGATTGCTTGGGGCTCGTCAGCAATCATAGCCTCTTCTCCTCCTTGACCTTCCTCACTTCTTTGGGCAACAGTTGCTGCAAGCTCCCGTTCGAATTGTAAACTCGTTCCAAATTCCCCGATGACCAAAGCATCGAATTTGGGAAAATAGGTGTAAGCAATGTTGTCAGCGGGGGTGGCGGAGGCTAGTTTGATAGGGGCTCTTAAATAGGCTTTTGCAAACTTATTCTCTTGAAAGGTGGGAGGTAAATTCCTTTTTTCTTTCAAGTAATCTATTGCCTTAAAGAAGCAGTCTTGGACATCGTTAAGAGCTTGATCCAGCAAACGGTCATCAAAGACCGTGGATCGTAGCATATCACGAGCTCCACCCAATCGAGCCTCCTCTATTTGACGTCTGAAAGATGAGGACTCTTGGAATTCCCTACGACCTGCAGCTTTACCTAAGCCGAATTGACGACGCCGTTCGGCCTCAGTACTTTCCTGCAGTAAGTTCAATTGCTGACGAAGCTCATTGTTAGTTCTTTCAAGCTCAACCATTTTAATTTTGTCCCCGTCATATGATCGGCATATGACATCGAGCTCCATCTGTAAGAACAAAATTTCAAAACTTCAGATTTAGACTTTAACTTAAAATTAAGCTACTATTATAGTAGTCGATTCGTATTTACCTGCAGAGAAACAACCTTCTCTTTGTCCTCTTGAGCAGCCGTAAGCTCAGCAGCGACCTGTCCCTTATAATCAATGAGTTCTTGCTGAGATCGACTTAAGATCTCTTTCATCGTCGAATTGTTAAGGGACAACTGATGAATTAGGAGCTTCGTCTAAAATATCGATTAGCAAATATAAATGAGCTATATATATATATATATATATATATATATTAAAAAAAATGATAAGAATAATAAATTATATACCCTTTCAAGATATTGAGCTGCCTATTTCTCGACCAGAGGATGAGGCTGGTCGAGTATAAGAGCCTTATCCTTGGGCAACAAAGTGCGATGAAATAACTCGATCGCTGTATTGACACTAAGATCCTTGATTATGCTTCTATCGGGGTATATGTGCCAATCTTGGACGAGTGGCTGCTAGTCGGGTCGTAGTGGAGCTCGTTCAATAACCTCACATTCAAGGTAATCTTTAAGCAGAAACGATTCGGCCTGATTAAGCAATTCATAATCACGAGCATCAGGCTCGTCCGTTGTCTCAGCTCGGGGACTCTCAGCTCGAGGACTCGACCTCATGGCAATGGCCTGAGAAGTATCCTCTCGATGAGGACGTTTCTCTGGATGACCATAGGGGGCACTAGTTAACTCCCCAACTGGTTCAAAGCGTCGACGTCGAATGAGTGAGCCTTCTTCGACCTCTGTATTGGTAGCTGGCTCCGTGCTTCTCGGAGGACGAGATGCAACTGGTGGGCGATTTGGCTGGGCGGGGGACTCACCTATTCTTATTCCAGGTTGTCCTTGGCTTCGCCCCTGGCCACGACCTCGGCCTGTACCACGACCTATTGCGGCTGCTGCCCTTTGGGCCGCTTTGGCTGCAATTACAGCTCTCTTGTCTAAACGAGCTTGTCTCTCTTCCATTGCTGTGAAGGTAACTAAGCAAAAAACAACGAATATATTAATACTATGAATGTATTAATGATGAGTATATAATAAATGTGGAAAGGCAAATACAAAGTGTTACCCAAGTTTTTGACGATGGGCACGTTAGCCCTACTAAGCCCACATGTGACTAGCACGGATTCATTCATTATTACCTCGGGCTTGAATAGCCATTTAAGAATATGTTTTAAGGTTCGGCGAGGTATAGTGGGTCTACCAACGTTGCTTAAATCAACGAGATCCATACCCCATGGACGAGGTACGTTCCATCGTTCATTTAAAGGCGGAGCAATGAAGAAAAACTTTTTCTTCCAATCCCCAAAGGAAGATTGGGTGCGAGACTGAAGATGACAATGACACTGAGGAGATAGGAAGAAAAAACCTTCTTCCAAAGATTTAGTGGATCGATGCACGGATAAAAAACCATTAAAGTTCTTTATATTCGGATGAACTCCGTACATCCTCATGATGACTATGAAAAAGATAATATGCCTATAAGAGTTGGGAAGTAATTGTGTGGGACTCAGACGAAGGAAGAGAAGAATATTTTCTATGGCAGGATGTAAAGGAAATCTAAGTCCTGAAGCGAGATGGGCCACATGCACAGTGCGGAACCTTATGGGGGGACGATGCATTCTATTATTCTCGTCAGGAACGATAGTTCGGAAGTTGGAAGGGATATGATATTTAGCTCTAATGTCGGCAATGTTCGATGCGGTTAAAATAGAGGAGTAACCTAACCAGGAAACTATTCTACGAGCCCTATCCATATTGAGAAATAACTGTAGATTGGTATTTTCATCTCCCTCGAGATTTGGATAGGGAGGGGGGATATCAGGTTCTTCTGGTTCGATAACTATAGGAGGGTCGTTCACATGAGGTTCGGGAGAAGTTTCTGGACTACTTGAACTACGGTCAGACTCACTATTAGAGGACGAGGTAGTCTCATTTTCCTCGTCAGAGATATGGGGTAAATCAGCACCCACACTGTGAGTACTCATAATGTATTTCTGGAAAATGCAAATATGGGAAAAATAAAAGAGAGAAGGGTTAAGCTTATACCTAGCACGAGGAAAAACTTGAATATGAACTAAGAAATGATCTTCAAACAGCAAGAACACCAAGAAGTTGCAGATAATCTTTAAAGAAGCTCTCTGTAAAAACGGAAATTTGCCAAAGTAAAAACTCAAATGAAGTATAAATTGGTATATATATAGTAAGGGGGGCATAAGAATCAACGACCTAGATTAATCGGTAAAAAGTAAATCTATGGTAAAAATGAGGTGCCGTTTCGAATTCAACTGATGTCTCTTGAAATTCAAAACGGCTAATAGTTGGATCAGACACGTTTCTCGGGAAACAGCATGTCAGAATTAATGATGTAAACGGCTACAGAGTAATGATTACATAAAAGAGTCGAATAGTTATGATGAAGAGAGTTAAATGCATTAAAAAGCCTTATTTATCTACTTCGTCAGCAATCACTCAGCTAATTAAAATTAGTTTCCTCATTACTATCGAAGTGGGGGACTAATGATGTACCAAATAATCAAGTCATTCTTTTATCACTTCGCATGACTTGTATCGCAAAACTTCTATAACATCCTCATATACGAGGATATGAGATAAGCACTAATATATTGATACAGAACACGTGGCACCCCAAGATCCGCGTATTTTTAATAAATTGGGTAGGGTCGACCAAGGACCCGACCCTATAAGGACTGATCATTGCCCTCTGTCAAGTACACGTGTAAAGCATCCAAGGGCGATATGTCTCATTTGTTATTCATTCTACAGTACAGAATGGAATTCCTATAAATACCTCCATTTATTAAGATTCATGGACGGATAATTGGAGTAATAAATACTACGAATCATATATGGTATAGCTCGGGTTATTTGTAGACTTAAGAGTACGATCCTATAATACAAATATTAGATATCTTCGCAATACGAACCATAGATATTACAACCGCTTTATTTGAACTACATTTAGACTTGATCCTTTAGAGGTACGTAGGCAGCTCGATAGTATTCGAGTGCAGTCTATAATCTTGAAAGTACGTTTGTTGATCCGTATTCGAAATCTTCTTGACTGAAATAGTGTGGGGTAAAATCCGTGCTAGATCAATATTTATTTTCAGAATCTTTAGCAGTTAAAGGCACTATGCCATTATCCATATTACTAGGAATAGTTGGTGCAAGTTATTTCTTTCACGTTGGCAGTAGCTTAGGATATTAGGACTTGGAATTGTTATTGTATATTTTTTATGCAGAAATTTGAATAGAATTCTTCATCCCCAATTTGCTTCTCTCCGTTAAAATCTTATTCTTGGAGATCACCCCTCTCGAACTCGAAGTGGGCTACCGTATCACTATGCTACCTGATATTAATTAAACAAATAATAAGTCAAATTTCACATGAAAAACAGATAAGAGAAAAGAAATATCAAAATAAAGTGAAATTTACTTACCTTTAATCGGGCAAAAAACATCCCAGTTGTTTAGACTCTTACCATCTTCAAGAAATGCTCCTTCGATCTGAATAAAACATAAATATAATGTTGGCCTAAAAATACTTACAAAAAAAGTTATAAAAAAAAAATATAGGTGAAAATAAAGAAATAGAAAACACACACTTGATATGCAGAAGTAGCAGCTCCAAAGAGAAACCCATGTGGAAAATCCGACCTTTTTATGTCAACATTTTGTTCTACGGAGGATTTGACAGTAGAAATTGAGGATAGTAGAATAATCAAGAAATTTGAGGAAATGCATGAGCTCGTGATTTTCTTCATTTATTTCAGCTTCGAAAGAACAACTTAACGAGATTGATGGTTTTTCTTTTTTTTTATTTTTTATGATAAGTACGAGATTGATGGTTTTGATATTTATAGGGGTGGGGGATGTATCAAAATGGCAAAAAAGGTAGGTACACGAATCTTTCAGGGTAAACTACACACTTTACTTACCAAAAAAAAGTACACACTTTACCATTTTAGCTTTTCATTCCAAAATAGGGTCTGCTTCGGGCTCGGAATTTAGAATTTCGGGTGATCTCTACCTTACATGTATAGATATTCATATAGAAAGTCCATTATCACGTATACATATTGTGATAGAGATCAGATCATAAGTCCCGAGAGCTATCAAGTATGACCCTGTCAAAATATTATATACATATAGAGTTTCTATTAAATTTATATTCAATAAAATATACTTGTTTCATATAGCTTGGGCCGCATCTCTTTTAAACTGAACATTCATCCATTAGTTCTTAATTCTTTTTTTTTCGTGTGTGTGTTCGATGCATTTATTCATTCACCAAAAGGATAGAATAAAGCTGCAATGGAGGATGATGTGCTCGAGGGTAGCTGCATATTACAAGTTGATAGAGTTCTTAGGGTAGTAACGTGGAAGAGAACTTTGTATATTTCTGAATGAATGTAAATGATAAAGTACACGGGTACAAATAGGTAGAGATAAGACCCTAACTATACTGATTTGGATCTATCTATTTCTAACAAAAGATATACAACATATCTTTCTATATCTAACAGAATATACATTAACACCCCCCCGCAAGCTGAGCAGTGGGACCAACGCAAAGATTTGCCCCGTAACTGGGAGAACTTAGGAGCAGGCAAAGCTTTGGTGAAGATATCAGCGATCTGATCAGCAGTGGGAACATATTTCACCAAAACATCACCAACGGCGACCTTCTCCCGAACAAAGTGGTAATCTATCTCAATGTGCTTCGTACGAGCATGAAACACTGGATTAAGAACCATATAGATAGCACTAATATTATCGCATTAGACACGAACAGGATGCGGAAGAAAAATGCCCAAGTCACGAAGAATATACCGCAACCAACAAGTCTCAGCAACAGCATAAGCAATAGAATGGTACTCGGACTCAGTACTAGATCGGGATATGGTCGCTTGCTTCTTGGCGGACCAAGAGATAAGGTTATCACCAAGATAAACAGCATAGCCAGTCGTAGAGCGCCGACTATCTGGACAACCGGTCCAGTCAGAGTCAACATAGACGGTAAGAGAATCCAACGAGGAAGATCGTACAAGAAGACCAAAGTCGAGAGTGCCCCGAAGATAACGAAGAATCCTCTTAGTCATCTGAAAGTGAATATCCCGACGTGAGTGCATACACTGACTGACTAAGGCCACCGCATAAGCAATATCAGGCCGAGTGCGAGTGAGATACTGGAGACCTCCAACAATACTACGATAAAGGGTTGGATCAGAGAAAAGGTCGCCCTCAAGAGCAGAGGGAGTAGACTTCGCAGAAAGATGAGAGGCAACAGGCTTCAAGTTCATCATGTCAAACGCTGTAGAAGCTCAGTTGCATACTTTTTCTGCAAAAGAAATAGTCCAAGAAAGTCCCGTGTAGCATGAATACCCAGAAAATAGTGAAGGTCCCCCAAATCCTTCATGGCAAACTCCTGGGAAAGATGAGAAATAAGAGTAGTAACGGCAGTACAGTCATTCCCAGTCAAGATATATAATATCATCAACATATAGTAAGAGAACCAAGGTGACAGAACCAGAGCGATAGACAAACATCGACATGTTAGCTTTGCTGCTATTGAACCCAGGACGCAGCAAATACGAACCAAATTTTTGAAACCAAGCTTGGGGAGCTTGTTTCAGACCATATAAAACCTTCTATAGCTGACACACATGTGAAGGATACTGGGGATGAATAAAACCTCGGGGCTGAGCCATGTAAACAGTCTCGGAAAGATCACCGTGAAGAAAAGCATTCTTCAGATTAAGCTGTCTGATAACCCACTGACGAGAGACTGCAATAGAGAGAACAGTGCGAATAGTAGTCGGCTTAACCACAGGGCTGAAGGTCTCACCAAAGTCAATACCAACCTATTGCTTAAACCCCTGAGCAACCAAGCAGGCCTTATACCGCTCAATAGATCTATCAGACCGTAACTTCACCTTGTACACCCATTTGGAACCAACTAGATTTTGTGAAGGATGTGGTGGCACCAAAGTCCATGTGCCATTTGCTTGAAGAGCATTAAACTCATCAGCCATGGCGGCACGCTAAAGGGGATCCTTGGCTGCCTGTGTATAGCATGTCGGCTCTATAGGCGGGGAAACAGCAGATAAGGAGAGAAGTACACGTGGCTTACGGGTACCATCATGTAAGCGGGTGACCATAGGATGACGATTGGGCGGAGGTGGGACATTGGGTAAGGATTCAATAGAAGGAGAGATCGAGGAGGAGATAGTAGCAGGAGACGGGACAGACGAGGACTCAATAGCAGTCGAGGAAGATGATGGAGAGGGGACTGGACTAGAGCAAGAAGGAGGGGGAACTCGACTAGAGGGACATGGAGGACTCTGGGTGGATGGTGGTAAAAGAGGGGAGTCTAGGATAGTCGGCGTGGAGGAAGCAACAGTGGTGGCAACAGGTAAGTCAGTGTGACCGAGATAAGGCGGATGAGGAAGAGAGATCGGAATAGATCCAAAAACAGACTGGTGGGTATCAGAGGTAGAAGCGGAAGATAAGGTAGGATAGGGAAAAGAGCCTTCATCGAAGACGACGTGATGACTAATATAAATAAGACCAGAAGTAGGATTGAGACACTGATAACCCTTGTAATCAGAGGCATAACCTAAGAAAATACACGAAACAGAACGAGGATCGAGCTTATGAGTAGCACGATGATCAAGATGCGAAAAACACGCATAGCCAAAAGTCCGAAATGAGGAATAGTCGGGTGAACGACCAAATAAGACCTCAAAAGGAGACTTGTGGTAAAGCGTAGGGGTGGGGAGACAGTTTATAAGAAAAACAGCAGTATAGAGAGCGTCGACCCAAAACGAGTGAGGGAGAGGAACAGTAAGGAGTAAAGTACGAAGTAACTCAGAGATATGACGATGCTTACATTCTGACACACCATTTTGCTGCGGGGTATAATGGCACGATAAGCGAAACTGAATACCAGAAGCAGGAAAAAGGGTACGGAATTGGGCATTACCAAACTCACGACCCCCATCACTTTGAAACATTTTGATTTTAGTTGTAAAAAGATTTTCAATTAAGTTTTTAAAATTACAAAAGTGAGTATCGACTTCAGATTTAGCACGCATAGGGTAACACCAAGTAAAACGGGTAAAATCATCAATAAAAATAACATAATACTTAAAACTAGAAGGAGAAATAACTGGGGAAGTCCATACATCAGAGTGAATTAAATAAAAGGGCACAGAGCTACGCTTTTCAACAGGATGAAAAGGTAACTTGTGTGACCGACCTAACTGACAAGTTTGACAAAAAGAAACAGAACAATTCTTAGACTATAAACTACCACTACGAAATAATTTCTGAAAAATAGAAAGACTGAGGTGACCTAGGCGGTGATGCTAAACATCACCAGAGACAGCTCGGGCGACAAAGGCACCAGAACTGGAGGACACCAAGCTAGGGGAGATCGGGTACAGACCACTATTGGATGGGGACTCCAAAAGAACCTTCCCCGTTGCTTTGTCCTTAACACAAAAACCGCTGGGGACAGGAAACACAAGTATGACCCGGAATACCACATAGCTGACATGTCTGACCAGGAGTAGGAGTCGGAAGTAGACCAGGACCCCAAGAGAACTGAAAACTAGAAGGCCCAGATGACCTAATAGATCCAGAGTGCTAACGATGGGGCTGCTGAGAATGAGTGTTGACACGAAAAATCCTTACGTGTTTGCACAGCAAGTGGACTGGTCGTGTGTAGTAATAAAGTGGATTTTTAAGTCTGAATTGTCGATCCCACAAAGACTTGTATTTTAGACTTCTTGAATTTAAAGCAAGCAATAATTAAACTAAAACTAAAGATTTAAAGATTTTAAAAGCAATAAAATAAACTAAAACAAGAATTAACTCAAATATTATGGAAGCAAGATACAAGAAACAAGATGTCGAAATCAAAATAGCTATGGAAGAGAGCAACTAAGACACATGTGCTGGCATAAATTAATTAATTCTTGTTAAAATCACGTTTTCATATTATTAGACTAATGTTGCTTTGGTGGAAACTCCTACATTTAACTACTACCCGATCTCTCGGCTGTAATAATCCTATGACTACGTGACGGTTCTCTAAATATGTCTATCCGAGAATCAAATCATTAGCCATGCATTCACGTTTTAGAATTTCCCCGGATAAATCCGGCTAACTGCACCCGAAAATCTATACCTATCTCTAGGAGCAATTCCTCATGTTTTTTGGATGATGTGATGATTTCTTTGAACCCTAGCTTATATTCTCTTGAATCATAAACTAGGCTAATTAGCAAGCATATGGTGATCAAACATATGATTGGAATTACAGCACAAAATCAATACACAAAGCAACAATAGAATTAATATGAAAAACACAATTTATAACTCAATATCATAATTTAGCGTCAACATGGCCTTAGTTCGAAGAATCTAATTCATCATAAAAGATAAAAGATAGAAACTTAAATTAAGATTCATATTCATAGACAAAAATAAATCTAAATCTAAGAAACTCCCTCGTATTTTTTATGGTTGAACTTCGATCTTCATCTCTTCCATGCTTCTTGGTTTCTTCACCTTCAAGGGCTTTTGAAAATCTTCATGAATATGTAAAAACGATGTCTAAACCCCATTAGGGCTCTATTTTATGTATATTTTTTCGTCTTCTAACCCTAGAGAACTGATCTAATATATATAAGGGTGGAAGGGGAAGACTCCAACTTGAATTAGAATTGGAAATTTCCAAAAGTCTGCTATTTTTCCCGTCAGAACCAACGTCCGAACGTGAAGTACCCAACGTCCGTACGTTGGAAACAGAAACATTTTGCCTTCTGCACAGCGATCTTGTTTCCTTCATAACTTTCTCCACAAACCTCCGATTTGGGTGATTCAAGTTTCCACGTGATGCTAAGATAGATCTATACAACTTTGTAGAATAAATATTTGTCAAATTCCGTCTCTAAATACTCTGAAAATCTGCATTTCCGTCCAGTTTTTCTCAATTGCACTGATTTTCCACCTTTACTCAATAAACACACAAATTACAAGCATATGTGGCATAAATCATGCATAAAACAATGTAAATAACATAAATATGAGGCTTTAAAACATGTAAATCTCACACCTATCACTGCCAATTCTGAGGCGAAAAGGATGAACCGCGACCATTACGACCTTTCCCACTCCCGGAACCAAAACTGGGACCACGTGAGCCACCACGACCTTTACCACCAGAATGGTTGGAATGCGAGGAGTGAGAATGGGCGACAAAAGCAGGAGATAGAGATGAAGGGGAGTGATCATGGCGAAGGCGTTGCTCAAATTGAAGGAGCTGTGCCCGAAGATCATCAAAGGTGATGAGAGAGGGATATAAGGAGACGACAGTGATGAAGACTTGGTACTCAGAAGGGAGCCCATTAAGGGCTTGAATAACAAGATCACGAAGAGAGATAAGATGATTTACTGCAGTAAGGTTATCGCAAATATTTTTCAGTTTGCTGAGATAGGCGTCACAAGAAAGATCTCCCTTTTTGATATTGGAGAATTCACTTTTATATTCTAATTGTTTTGAAAAAGATTGCTGAATAAAGCGACGCTCAAGAGTGAGCCAGACATCACGCGATATAGGGAGTGTATAGACCGCTTGCAGAACTTCCTGAGTAAACGTGGCATACATCTAAGATTTGATGCTACAATCAGTGTGAAACCAGGAAGTGTATGCCGGGTTAGTAACAAGTTGACTCGATGAATTCAAAATATGAGAAGAGGGGCATGGCAAAGAACCATCAATGTAGCCCAAAAGATCATGACTCCCAAGTAACGTTTCAAACTGATATTTCCATAGGCGATAATTGTCAGAATTCAATTTCGTTGTCATTAGTTGTGGATTTGGGAGAGTGGACGACGGTTGTGAAGGTGAGGCTACGTGAGGTGGCATCACAGAAGGAGATATAAGAGATGATGTGGACGAATTAAGGAAAATTAGGTTGGCTTGGGGACTGTTTTGGAAAGAAAAACTAGTATTGGGGCTGTTTGGAAAGATTGGGTTTATGTAGGGGCTGCTTTGTGAAGTAGGGTTTAGTGTGGGGTTTATTTGGAAATTGCTTTGTGGGTTAGTAGTTAAAAAGAGGGAAGAAGAGACGGGAAGCTGCTGGACAATTTCACTTGCGCCGTCAATTGAAGGAGTGACAACGGCGGGGAAGGAATGGTTGCCGGTGACGGAGAGGGTTCCGGCGGCAGTGGCAGAGAGATGAATAGAGTCAGAGGTTGGGAGAGAGGATGAGGAATGGATGTCTGCAACAGGTTGTTGCAATCGGTGGTGAGAAATGAGAGAATCGCCGGAAGTGCGAGTGGGAAAGAGTTCGGCGGCGGCAGTAGAGGTGCGGCCGCGAGGGATGGGTGGCCGGTTAATAAAAGGGCGATTTCTTTTGGAGAATAGTTGAGAGAGGTAAGGTATTGGAGTAGAGAGAGGGCGGTGGGGAGCGATGGGTAGGCCGCTAGTGTTGCCGGCAAAGGGACGGTGCCGCGGTATATGCCGACGCCGGAGAAAATGAGAAGGGTGGCGGCAGCATACTATTTGGAGAGAAGGAGAGTTGAGGGGCAGCAACATGAGGAGAAGAGGAAGATTAATCGAGGAGAGTGGTGGAGGGGACCGAGGTGACAGTGGTTGCGGTGGTGGCGCCAGTCAGGGAAGAGGAGATGGCGGCGGATATAGATGTCGTGAGGGCAGTAGAATTAGGCACATGCTCGATTTGCTCGGTGACTGATACCATGATAGAGTTCTTAGACCAGTAACGTGGAAGAGAACTCTGTATATTTTTGAATGAATATAAATGATAGAGTACACGGGTATAAATAGGCAGAGATAAGACTCTAATTATATTGATTTGGGTCTATTGATTTCTAACAGAAGATATACAACATATCTTTCTATATCTAACAAATATACACTAACACAAGTGATAGATTATTGAAAATATGCATGTTTCAATCACGAGGGGCGGTGCGCGCGCGCGCGCACACACACACACACACATATATATATATGATATGGATCAAATACATCCCTTGCCACTAAGTAAGATATAAGACCAAATCTAGGCCTTTGATTCAATTTGATCCCAAGGTCTACATTTAACACATTTAACTGATTTAATAATTTGTTTTAATTATGTAAATGGCATTTTAGTCATTAAATTATAACTAACAGATTCAATTTAATACACAGTATCAAATCAAATCCCCAGTTTCACGAGCTATAATCGATTTCATTATATTCTTTCCATAATCACATATATCAGCAAAATTGATAAGAGTGAATTTGCTGAAATCTTCTGTTTTTACCCATTCAATTCATCATCAAATCGATTGTTTTTCAGTAAAATTGATTCGAGATATCGTTTTACCCGTTCAATTCATCATCAAATCGGTTGTTTTCCAACAAAATTGATACGAGATATTGTTTTTTTCCCGTTCAATTCATCATCAAATCGATTGCTTTTCAATAAAATTCGAGATCGGGGCTGTAAAGATCGAAGGATATGCAGAAATCGAATCCCTATTCATCATCTTCTTCTGTTTTTAATTCAATTTTTTCTGAAATCTTCTTCTGTTATCAATTATGAGTCACAAGGGTATTTTTCGAGCCTAAATTTCTCGCACCAAAACACCACCGTGCGGCCTGATTTTCCCACAAAACCAGTCAGCCTTCCGATCCTCACAAATTCACTCGTTTATGAGGGAGGTTAGAGAGAATTCAATCACACAAACAATCACAATTCACACACAATATATGCTGAAATGTAAAGGCAACAACAATTTACGGCCAAAGCCAACCTTATATTTTATTACCACAATAGAATACAAGGAATCCCAAAATTGCACTCTCTCTACTCTAATTTTCAAATTAAACAACTGATCTAATGTAATAGATAGAGTGAATTTGAACAAATGAGTTTCTCTTTATTTCTCTGTAACGGACCATTATACACTACAATAACAAACCATTATACACTACAATACAAATCATTATACACTACATTATAAACCATTATACACTGTGAATTTTTATACACAACTATATAGAATGGTATAACAGATTGTAGATTAGATTCATTATTATACACTACAATACAAACTATTATACACTATAATACAAACCATTATACACTGTGAATTTTATACACAACTATATAAAATGGTATAATAAATTATAGATTAGATTTATTATTATATACTACAATACAAACCATTGGAAGTCTCCCACAAACCATTGTTTTTCTTCACTAATAGAATTTATTTGACGTGTTTTGATGGGTGAACAGCTATCAGGCATTCATTGGTGGTATAAGACAGCAATTTCTATTAATTTTGAAAAAAGTGTAGGCATATTATGCAAGCGTGCATATATGTAACTTATCAAAATACACATCAATATATATGATGTATATGCATTACACAAAAATCATATTATTAACACAGGAACTTATAGCAAGTGTTATCTTCTTCTTTATGGATTCAACTTATAAATCTTATTTTATAGAATAGTATAACAAATTATAGATTAAATTCATTATTATACACTACAATACAAACCATTATACACTACAATACAAACCATTATACACTGTGAATTTTATATACAACTATATAGAATGGTATAACAGATTATAGATTAGATTTATTATTATTATATACACTACAACATAAACCATTATACACTGCAAAAACTGTTTTTGGAATTTGGTCCCAAGTTCTACTTCAATCTTGTAGGAAACGTCGTTTTAAAAATAACTCAGCATACTTATATATGCTGAGCACCACCCTCTCAGGCCCAAATTCCATTGTTTTAATAGGTTTTTTCGCGTTTTTACGTTTTCAGTCGGATTTTTATTTTTATTTATTTCCATTATTGTCGTATTTTACCTTGTTTATATTTACTGTATATTTGATTATTAACTATTATATAATGGATTAATTAGCTATTGTATTCACTGTATAATGACTTATATGATAGTGTATACTGTAATATAATATGATGTATAATGTAATATAATATGATGTATAATGTGTTCAAATCACTATTGAAAAAATCACTATTTTCAGAGGGTTTGCAATCTCGATTTCAAGAAATCTTTTAGAGTTTCAGAATTTTTTGGTGGTGATAATCGATGGAATTATAGGTTTAATAGGATTCTATAACTTCTTTGAGTCAATTTTGGTAACAAATCGAGAGATTATAGGTGAGATTTTCGCAGTTTCAAATGGAGAGATTTCAGGGAAGATTTTATGCCGTTATTTTTGGGAGGATGATGCTGTGTAATGAAAAAATTGACAATTATACCCCTTGAGCGAATTAGAACCCATTTTGCCGCATGTTTCTGGATTATTTTTGGACTGTTGGATTTAATTGATCCAATGGTGTATAATGGGTCTTATATCTTATCTTAGATAGAGTATGTATTAGATCTTGACCCTATATATATATATATATATATCTTATAATAACAGTGATGTCCATTGCCCTTGCTTGATACATAAATTAACACCTATAATTATTAAGTCATCCATTCATATTAATAATATTAATTGAACAATTCATATTAATACAATACATTGAAGTTTGAACAAGCTTGCTTAATATTAAGTTCAAGTTCATGCACTTTCATATTTGAGGATAATATTAATTTATGTTAAAGAGTTATTTTGGTCTTAACAAAAAGTTATACAATGTAAATTATGTAAATCATCTCAAATCATTCATATTTTTAGAATAGGTATATATATATATATATATATAGATAATAATTAATGATTAAGATATTTTGAAATTCGCTAAAAGTAAATTAACCTTAGGCTGCCGAGGAGAATGAAGTGGTCTGGTTATTATTGGAGTCTACTGGTCACCTTATATTATGTGATGAGTATAAAATATTCATCTCTCTACTCTCTCCAGGTCAATGGTCAACAATATACGGCTACTTTTGAGTATTAAATAATAAATAGCATAACAGGTCGGGTTACGACCCGACCCGATTCGTCGAACTGGGTCACACATGTGACCTAAGTTTAATCATTCCTTGACACATGTTCAGTCTCAACATGCCTAATTATCATATCATGAATAGTGGTTATCTTATCACCTATAAATACCCCCTCTTGTTCATTTATGGAGGGGACAAACAATAAATTCTCTAAAATACTGTTTAGCTATATAAAGGAAATATACACATAAAATCATAATTAAATAGTTAGCCTCGTATCGTACGAAGCCATTGCTTGTATCATAGAAAATTATCTGGAACTACACATAAACTTGATCCTATATAAATAGGTACGTAGGCAGCTTGATTCTATCAAGTTCAGTCTACAATATAATATATTGTTGTGTGGTTTTGACCCTCTGGGGTCGTTGGATTCGCCTCGTTCTTATTGACGAAAATGAGACCGATCATTTGGCGCCGTCTGTGGGAAACCTGTTTCCTGTGGTTTTGTAGGTATAATGGAAGAAGTAGGTTAGAAACGAGGAGAAGATGTGGTAATAGAGTCTCAGGGATCACCATTAGGAGATCCCTAGCATGAGCTCGAAGTGGAGCCACCACAGGAGAGGTTGATTACAATGACTGAGACAGAGTTCAATAGAAGGATGCAAGAGTGGGGGCAAAAATTCCTACAAGAACAAATGGCTAAGATGCCAGCGACGCCAAACGTGGGGACTGTCCATCCTACCCCGGCTATCCCAGGATGGCAATTCCCAGGACTCGACCCAGAAAGGGAACGAGGGGAAGATGGCCGCAATACGGGGGCACACCGAAGGCTATTTCGCGAACCTGACCTGAGAATGGAACAGGGTGAAACGAGCCGAGGCGAAGGGGACCGAAGAGGTGAAAGGGAAGGGAGTCCACATGAGGCACGAAGCGACGCTAATTCAACACAATGTAGCAGAGTTAGAGGTGAGATAGAGCCTGGTGAGATAAGGCACGCTGAGGTGCCGCAGAGACCGACGATCCAGGTTTCAGCGCTACAGCGTCGCAATTCACCCTTCCATGTGGATATTCTGCCGGAAGCTATCCCGTTGAATGTCAAGGTATCGGATCTTCCGAAGTACGATGGAACTCGGGATCCTAGGAAACATTTGGTCACTTTTAAAACGATGATGGTGTTGCATAATTTGAGTGATGCAGTGAATGCAAAAGTTTTCCCAACTACCTTTGTGGGTCGGGCTTTGGATTGGTTCGTCAATCAGCCCCCAGGTACAATTGTAACGTATGAACAATTTATTTGTAAATTTGAAAATCATTTCGCTAGTAAGGCTCGAGCGGCGAAGTCAGTGTCAACCTTGTTGGGGATAAGGCAGCTAGAAGAGGAGATGCTGAGGGAATTTGTAGACAGATTCAATGACGAAGCCCTGGATGTTCAAGGTGTGCAGCACGAGGTAATTCAGCAGTTGCTATTAATGGCTTGAAGGAAGGACCATTGGCAGGAGCGTTGATACGAAACCCTCTCGTGGATCAGGAAGGGATGATGGTCCTTGTAAGGCAGTATATACACGAAGAGGAGATTTATACGATCAAGAGGGCCGAGAAGAAGGCATCGAAGCAAAGTAAAGAGCAACATGAGCAACGGGGAATGCCGAGATCAAACAAGGATCAGGAATGGCAACCACGATACACAAAATATGAAAGCTACACACCTTTAAAAACAACACGGGGAAAAGCCCTGATGGCCATCGAAAGCTCAAAGTTGATTGTTTGGCCTAAAAAGATGAAATACGATCCGAAAAGAAAAAATATTAATAAATATTGTCGCTTCCACAAGGACAATGGACATGACATGAAGGATTGTTTTCAGTTGAAAGATGAGATCGAAAGATTAATTAACCAAGGATACTTGCATGAATTTATCGACAAGGCCCGAGAGGCAAAAGCAAAAAAGCAAAGAGGAGGGACACGACGAGACCGTAGGTCTAGAAGTTGATCCCGAGAACGAGGAAAGGAGATGGAACGAGGCAGAGGTCGCGAGCATGATGATAATAGAGAACGAGACGACTGGAAGAATCTGCCTCGACATGATAAAAAACGGACTCATGAAATTCAAAATAATCCACAAATTTGGGGTGAAATTCATACCATTGCAGGGGGTCCCTCATACGGAGACTCCCAGAGTGCACGAAGAAGGCACCTTCGTGAAGTACGAGCCCATGAAAAAAGAATTGAATCATTGCTTGTAATGAATGTTACTTCAGGTTGCGAAGCCATTAGCTTCGATGACCACGACTATGAAGGAGTGATACGACCTCATGACGATCCAATGGTGATCACAATGAATGTGGAAAACTTCTCTATCCACAGAGTGTTAGTAGATAGTGGCAGTTCTGCAGATATTTTATTCTTACATATGTTGAGGAAAATGAACTTTAATGAAAAGAAGCTCACCCCTGTAAATACTCCTTTGAAGGGGTTCGGAAGGGGAGAAGTTGTCCCTTTGGGGACGATCGATTTACCCGCCTCGATGGGATATTGTTAGGAAATTCATTGTTAGATGTTTTGATGATGACAAGATAAGATTTCATGTTAGACCCCAAAAGAATGTGAATTTATACTTTCATAGAATATCTGTATAAGCGTTTGAAAGTGTATTAGTTTGTTAGGCTTGTAATCTTTATCTTTGTAGATTTTAGACTAAGTATTTAATACCAAGTCACTGATAGAATTCTGAGTGAGTCTATCAAGGATGAAGTTGAAGATCAGCGTCTGAAGTCAAGTGAAGATGAAGATTTGTCTTAAGCGTCTGTCAAACGCTTAAGAGTCTATTTCAGGAGTTATGAATCAAGCGTTCGAAATAATGTTCTTAGCGTCTATCTAACGCTAAAGGACTATTCCAGAAGTGTGAACAGAGAGCTCAGATACTCAAGCGTTCATCGAAAGGATTCACCTGAAATACATCCTCAAGTCATCTAATCCTCAACGATCATTTATTTCCAGCGGGAAATAAATTCAAGTGCATTAAATGCGATCTGACTTGTGGACAAGCCACCTTTTGACTAGACTGTCAGCTTTTCAAGTTCAACCTGCTCCTGTCAAATCAGATTCAGCAGAAATTAAGGAATGTTAGAAAAGGGACTATTTGCGCTCAATTGTGTCCAACGGACAAATCCCAAGAAACCCTATAAATAGTACCCTTCAGCAAAACCTTACGTGTGAGACGTGAGAGAGAATGTGCGAAGAGCCAAAACTGTGCTGAAATAATTTGAGAGAAAAAGCTTCCAAACTCCATAGCCAATTGGAATTCAAGAAAGTTAATTCTTTCAACAAGCAGTATTTTTGTGTAAGAGAAGCTTGTTGAAGAAGATCTTTCTTGAAGCTCCAATATCCTTTAAAGCTTCTCAAATATATTCCAAGATAGTCACCCGATATCTTAAACCTCTTTAAAGAAGAACCCAAACTATTATTGAGATATCCCAAGTTGTTTGAACTTCCCAACATCAAACAAACCTGTTACAATAAACCCTCAACATCTTTCATCTGAGTGAGAAAGTTTGTTGACTTCTACAAGCAATATTTTTGAGTAAGAGAAGCTTGTTTAAGAAGGTCTTTATTGGAGCTGAAGTCTGTGTGATCAAGGAGCTCAAGGCCATCTTGGAGAAGATCTTTATTGGAGCTGAAATCTGTGTGATCAAGGAGCTCGAGATCGTCTTTCCAGAAGTAGAGGATTGAAGTGGCTTGTAGCAGAAATCTGTGTGACCAAGGAGCTCAAGTCATCCATATCCATCTCTTCCCTATTCCCTATTTTATAGAAGTCTCTGTGTGACTCTTCGAGAATCAATTTAGTGGATTGCCTCCGAGTGTTCGAGGAGAAGAAGGACATAGCTGAGATTACACCACCCAGTGAACCTTACAAAATATTGTGTCATTTACTTTTCAGTCAATTCTTTTATCTATCATATCATTACATAAAATGATTAAGTAAAACACAATCAAACGCTAAGCAACTAAGAAACTTCTTGTGACGCTAAAGCTTTCAAAGAGAAGACTTCAAAAATGATTCCGTTGTGCTAACACTGATTAAAGAACTGAACGCTTAAATCTACTTGGTTAAAGTATTCAAATCTTGAAGTCTAAGTTAACTTTCTAAAAACAGTCTTCATCAGACGCTTCACCAAAGCGCCTATATTTTAAGTGAACGCTTAAGTCAAGGGTTAGACACTTCAAGCGTCTATTATTTCAAGCGTCCAAAAACTATTTTAATACGAAATCTTTTGAAGTCGAAAAAGACTTCAGGTCTATTCAAGCCCCCCTTCTAGACCCTTTCGTATGCCTCTTGGGACCAACAAATTTGAACCCAGGAGAAAAACTGTCATGATGAAGTTCTTGGTGGTGGATGCACCTTTTTCCTATAATGCAACTATAGGTCGACCAGGATTGAATCTGTTCGAAGCCGTGGTGTCGACGATACACTTGAAGTTGAAATTCATGACTAGTGGTGGGGTCGCAGTTGTACGGTGTGACCAACAGGTGGCCAGGGAGTGTTACACTATGTCTTTAAAAAAGGACAAAAGTGAAAAGCAAATAAAATCGGGAATGGTAGAAGGTAATGCTACACCCATCAAAGAGATGGAACAAGATCCTGGAAAAAGACCTCGTACGGAGTCTGGAAGAGTCGAGCCGATGGAACATAAAACTGTTGAATTGTTCCCTGGAGACTCAATCAGACGTACCAAAATAGGGTCTCAGATGCCGGAGAGATGAGAAATGATGATGATTGGGTTCCTTAGGGAGAATTCCGATATGTTTGCCCGGCGGGCTTCAGACTTCAAAGGAATTGACCCCGAAGTGATAGTACATCGTCTAAACATGGACCTAAAGCAAAACCGGTGAAATAGAAACGCAGGAATTTTAGGCCGGAACGAGCGATAATAGAAGCAGAAGTGAATAAGCTGCTTGAGGTGAATTATATCCAAGAAATTCAATTCACGGATTGGCTGGCAAATGTGGTGCTTGTACCCAAGTCCGGAGGTCAATGGCGTATGTGTGTGGATTTTACTGATTTAAACAATGCTTGTCCACGTGATCCGTACCCATTGCCTCGTATTGATCTCCTCGTGGATTCGACGGCTGGGTGTGCTCTCTTGAGTATGATGGATGCATATTAAGGTTTCAATTAGATCATGATGGCACCAAAAGATAGAGACAAGACTTCCTTCGTTACAACGAAAGGGGTATACTGTTACAATGTGATGCCCTTCGGGCTAAGAAACTCCGGAGCGACATATCAAAGATTGGTGAACACAATGTTCCGAGAAGAAATCGGGAAGCCTATGGAGGTCTATGTTGATGATATGTTGGTTAAAAGTGTAAAGGAGAATGAACACCTAGATCATCTGCGAACTGCCTTCCAGATTATGCGTTAATACGGTATGAAACTAAACCCGAAGAAGTGTACTTTTGGAGTTAGAGGGGGAAAATTCCCGGGATTTATGGTGACGGAGCTTGGCATCAAAGCCAATCCAGAGAAGATAAAAGCAGTAGTGGAGATGCAATCCCCGAGATCGGTAAAAGAGGTTCAGAAGTTAACCGGGAGAATGGGTAGTCTCAGCAGATTTATATCAAGGTCCGCGGATCGTGGTCTACATTTCTTCAAAATCCTAAAAAAGGTAAAAAATTTCGAATGGACAGAGGAATGTGAGAGAGCATTTCAAGAATTAAAAAGGTATTTGACCTCTGCTCCGTTGTTAACGAAGCCAATGGTCGGAGTACCTCTTATGTTATACTTAGCTATATCCGACGAGGCAGTAAGTGCTGTTTTGCTTCGTGAACAGGAAGGGAATCAAAAACCAGTCTACTACATCAGTAGAACGGTGCAGGGAGCTGAGAAGAACTACACTCAAATTGAAAAATGGGCATTGGCTCTAATCAATGCGGCTCGTAAGTTGCCACCCTACTTTCAGTCACATCATATTGTGGTACTAACTGATCAACCGCTGAGGCAAATTTTGGCTAAACCTGATGTTTCAGGGTGCCTCGTAAAATGGGCTGTCGAACTTGGCGAATTTTCAATCGAGTACAAGCCACGAGCCGTCGTAAAAGCACAAGCATTGGTAGCTTTTATTGTCGAAATGACAGTAAACGATGAACCTGAAAATGCTCTTTCTGGCCCATGGCTGCTTCATGTAGATGGCTCATCCATGACCCAGAAGGGGGGCATAGGTGTATGGTTACGAGACCCAGAAGGTACAATAATTAATTGTATTGCATAACGTAAACTTTGCGTCTGAAGCAAAGTAATCATTACTTATGAAAGTAAGAAATCAACGAAGCTTTGCTTCATAATTAACGAATAACTGCTCGCGGCTATATTAAGATTGCTCTTAGTTTTAAACAAATAAATTGCAATTCTTCAATGCAGGCAATGATCATGAATTTGCTATCAAGCTAAATTTTGAGGTAACCAATAATGAAGCGGAATACGAAGCATTGGTGACGGGGTTAAAGATGGCAAAGATCATGAAGGTGAAACATTTGAATACAGACTCTCAGTTCGTAGCGAACCAGATCTTGGGTTCGTATGAAACGAAGGAAAGGAGCCTCGTATTATATTTGAAAAAGGTGAAGGAATTGATGAATGAATTTGAAAAGATATATATATCTACCAAATTCCACGAGGTGAAAATGAGAGAGCTGATGCTCTTTCAAAATTTGCAAACCTAATTATCGGAATGAAAAGTCAGACAATTACCCTGTTGGTATCCGAAAAGTCAAAGATCTTGTCAAACAAAGCTATAGAGGTGATGGTCACAGTCAGTGAAGCGAGCTGGAAAGATGAGATAAAATTATACCTGTTGAAAGGGGAATTACCCGAGGATCGTAACATGGCTCGAGGATCGTATATAGAGCTTCAAGATTCACAATTATTGACGAGGAGCTCTATAAATGATCCTCAGCTGGCCCACTATTACGTTGCCTCATTCCTTCCGAAGCAGAGTATGTGATGAGAGAAATTCATGAAGGAAGTTGCGGATACCACTCAGGAGGTCGTGCATTAGCCCAAAAGATATTAAGGCAGGGATACTATTGGCCAACGTTGGTGAAGGATACCTCTTATTTTACTAAAAAATGCACAGAATGTCAGTTGAATTCGAACTTGTTGCATCGTCCGGCTACTGAAATGGAACCAATTAAGATTACTTACCCATTTAATCAGTGGGGGATAGATATCTTGGGACCTTTTCCTCCCACCGCGGGGCAAAGAAAATTTATTATTGTGGCGATGGAGTATTTTACGAAGTGGATTGAAGCCGAGGCAGTGACGAAAATAACAGATCACGAGGTAATGAAGTTTTTGTGGAAAAATATTTTGTGCAGATTTGGGATTCCTCGTGTCCTAATCTCAGATAATGGGACCCAATTTAATAGTAAAAACATGGTGAAATGGTGTGAAGAATTAAAAATCCAACAGAACTTCACAGCGGTAGGCAATCCCAGGGCTAATGGACAGACTGAGGTTGCAAATAGGATAGTTCTTCAACATCTTAAGGCTAGGATAGAAGAGAAGAAAGGTAACTGGGCCGAAGAATTACCCGGAACGCTGTGGGCATATCGAAAGGAAAATCACCTTTTTGCCTTATATATGGTTTGGAAGCTGTGATTCCTGCCGAGATTGGGATGGTGTCGTACAGAGTACGATCCTATGATCCCGAGGAGAATACGGCGGCTAGGTCATACGAACTGGATGTTGTTGAAGAACTAAGGGATAGAGCCTATGCTAGAATTCTAATGCAAAAAGAAACAATGGCAAGAGCTTATAACAAAAAAGTAATACCACGAAATCTCCAGATCGGAGATCTCGTTTTGAAGAAAGTTGAAGTGTCGAGGCATGTGGGAAAACTCGACCCAAATTGGGAAGGACCTTTTAGGGTCGTAAAATTAACAAAGAAAGGGACGAATAGGCTGCAAGATCTAGAGGGGAAAGATCTGCCCCGTCCTTGGAATATTCAGAACCTACAAAGATTCTATGCTTAAAACTCATTGGAAGTCTACCCTTCTTTTTGCATTGGGAGACTCGATCTTGTGTACATGTACTCATCTTTTGCTTCTAATGGTATACATATACATTTTTGGCGTGAAATTATGAGAGTGCAATATTCATACACATTTTGTTTCTACGTGTTGCCTTATTGTAAGAAATAGTCAAAAACAAGCAACTGTTGATAAATTCTACGAGGCAACTGTAAAAAGGCTAACGTTAATTGAAATCCACGAAGCAACTATAAAAAGGCTAACGTTAATTGAAATCTACGAAGCAACTGTTCAAGGCTAACGTTAATTGAATGCTACGAAGATGTGCAGCAGATGTTGAGCAGCTAATTCATTTAAAGCAAGAAACAATTCATAAAAGTTTAAAAACAAAACGATGACAAGAAAAACTAATTGTTCTTTAATACCAAATAAGTGAAATCATAATCTAAATATTCTCGGCAACCGAAGCTTGAGCTACCTCGTTAATGTCTTCTCTATCAAAAATTGGACCCAGAGGATCGAATTCGGGGAAAGGAACAGCTGGTGGGCTGAGATCAGCACAAGAATCTCGAAGAGGAGGGGAAGCCACGAACTTTTGAGCAAAATCTTCGTCGTCGAAATCCTCAGGCAGGCTTTTCTCTCTTTTCAAATAACCAAGTGCTATTACAAAGCCATCGAAGAGAAAGTCTGATGCTTTCTCCTCCACCAACCTCTCGAAGGCAACAGAGCTTTTGAAATCTTGAGCCGCTTCGAAGCGAATCTGTCTCTTCATCTCTTGGAATTCCTCTGAAGCTAAGAACCTGGACCTACCCTCAGCCAACCTAGATTGGAACTCCTCATCTTTGGCCGATTGCATGCTAACTTGTAGCTTCTGCAAATCCGAGTGGAGTTCCTTCATTTGCTCCCGTAGGGAGTTGGCTTCGAAGGTGCGAGCATCTAACTGCTTCTCGAGCTTGGCCTTCCCATCATTGAGGAATGCAGTAGCTTCTGATGCTGCAGCTCGGGCCTCCGTTAGCTCGTTTTGCAACTTGAGCCTCTGTTCCTTGAATTCGGCGTCAGAAGTAAGTTTCCGATCGTGCCAAAAGGAGAGACCAAGGGAAAGCTGGTGCAAGCAGAGAACAATCTGGAAGAAAAGCAATACTAGTGTTAAAACAAATTAGATTCGAACTAAAGAAAAATGAAATCAAGAAATACGAAGGAATTACCTTAGCAGTGGCCTCGAAACCCTGTTGCTCTATGATAGTATGGGGAAGAGAGGCGAAGCTGGCCTTGTCCTTTGGCAAAATGATGCCTTGAATCAACTCCGAGGCCGTCAGTGACCCCGATGGCCCCATGATGGAGCTATCATCATAAACACGCCAATTTGGAGTGATGGCAGTTTTGCTTCGATTTATATATGGGCGGTCACGACCCCCTGTAGCCTCGGCCCTATCCCTTAACCAAATTGTTTCGAACTTCTCCACGAGCCGAGCCACCGAGGTCTCATAGAGATAACCAAGAGTTGAGGTTCCTAGTTCGGGTCTTTACCCAGTCCTGTCAAACCTTCTCTTCTTCCTTAACTCGCCTGCTGCAGAACCCACGGGAGAGGATGGGTGCGTGCGAGAGCCCTCTGATATCTCGACCACTGGATCCCTCAAGGGTCCTGCCTCGTTTAGAGGAGGGACGTTATAAATCGGCTCATCGTGAAGGGGGGGCTCAGATGCACCCCCGCTGGGAGTAGGAGCACAATGCTGTGCCCTCGTTGCTGCAGCGGGGGCACCTCGCCTCGTTTTTCCAGCAGAACGTTTTGCAAGATTTCTCTGCATGCGAGCCGCCTTTTTTGCCATACCTGAAAGAAAACAACAAAAATAAATAAATACGATGAAATAAAATTAAGCTATGAGGCTACGAACTAGGCTAAGTACGATGCTTACCCACTCTTTCGGATTCGATGGGAGCATGACTAATCCGTAATTGAACCAAGACCCCTTCGGTGAGGAGAAAATTAACATTATATAAATGCCAAAAATGTTCATTGATAAAATCTTGACCTCAAGTCACCTCACCAATATCCTCAAGACGAGGTAAATCCAACCTCCACTCACGAGGTACTTTCCACTTCTTAAATTTAGGTTGGGATATAGAAAAATACTTATTCTTGCACGCACCGTACGAGGAAGTATTCTTCTTGAAAATATGAACGCGGCGATTATGAGGGAAAATATAGAAGAATCCCTCGTCCCCAGTCCCTGACCTACTAAACTTAAAGGTCTCCATGAAGTGTGCCAAAGAGGCTACTGCACGCCAATGGTGCATAAGGACAATGAAGGCATTAATATGCCTATAAGAATTAGGCAAGAGTTGGGTGGGACACAACCCTAATCTAGACAGAATTCAAACTGTTGTAAGGTAAAGGGAAATCTCACTCCGGCCTGCAAGTGAGCGAGGTGAAAGGTTCTATAGCCGGTAGGAGGGGTGTCTATGCGATCGGTTGGACTAGGAATTTTAATATCAAATTCCTCAGAGATATAATATCTCTCTCGTATCTCTGGGATCATCCCAGGATGTAAGTTGGATCGCATACCACTCCAGGAGTGGTATACGCGAGGTACTCTACGAACCGCCTCGTCCTCGAATTCATCTTCGTTATCTCCTTCCTCGTCCTGACCACTCGCATGGTCAGACCACCTTTCCTCACCTATCACCTCATCACCCGCCTCGTTATTATGAGCCTTGTATTCGTCTATTTCTAACTCGTCATCATCCACAGTTCTAGATAGGGAATCTAACTGTTCTACTTCTTGACCCCTGCCAACGACGTAAGGGACTCGTCGGATCTAGTCCTAGAGGTTGAACGAACCATGATGCAAAACTAGTGAAAATAGAAAATATACAAGGCCAACAATAGTACAAAGCAGAAAAATAAACTCACACACCACAAAAATTCGAGGATGAATACAGACGAATACATGAAGGAGAAAAATACTTAACAATGGTATCTTGCGAGAGGATAAGAAGAGGCCTAAAGCGAAAACAAGCCCTAGTCTGCGCAACCTTGAATTTCGGCCTGGGTATGATACTTTTTCTTCTTCTTTCTTCCAAGTGCGAAGAAAAAATTCCCTTTCAATCTGCCTGAAGTCACTAAATAGAGGAATTGCTCAAAGAATTGCAAAATCACTTCTTTTCTTTCTGGTCGTAGCTTTTTCGAGAGTTCTATCAGAAGGTGAAAAAGGTAAAAAGTGAAAATAAGCCTAATATTTCCTATTTATAGACTTCATTAGACGGGAATGCCAAAAGTTAAAAAACTGACAATTTCAATGTTAAAGATGAATGGATCAGATAGAGTGACTATTCTTTCACCCCACTATCTAACCGTTAGTAATATATATAATTAATTGCACAACAGTTATTATTATGGAAGGCGTGTGTTATCACTTGCCAAGAGCTTACTCGACACGTATCTTCGTCTATCTGCGGAGAATAGGATGAATTCTACATCACTTGCTTCGATATTGAGAGACTGTTCAAAGCAATCGTTTTTTATTTATTCGTAGGCACGATGGCCACGCATCGTGGCCTACGAACTGGGGGACTAAATGATGAGTATAAAATATTTATCCCTCTACTCTCTCCAGGTCAATGGTCAACAATATACGGCTACTGTTGAGTATTAAATAATAAATAGCATAATGGGTCGGGTCGTCGTTTAACCGGGTCACACATGTGATCTAAGTCCAATCATTCCTTGACACCTGTTCAGTCTCAACATGCCTAATTATCATATCATAAATAGTGGTTATCTTATCACCTATAAATACCCCCATCTTGTTCATTTATGGAGGGGACAAGCAACAAATTCTCTAAAATACTGTTTAGCTATATAAAGGAAATATACATATAAAATCATAATTAAATAGTTAGCCTCGTATTGTACGAAGCCATTGCTTATATCATAGAAAATTATCTGGAACTACGCATAGACTTGATCCTATATAAATAGGTACGTAGGCAGCTTGATTCTATCAAGTTCAGTCTATAATATAATATATTGTTGTGTGATTTTGACCCTCTGGGGTGGTTGGATTTGCCTCGTTCTTATTGACGAAAACGAGACCAATCATTATGCCTTGTCTGCATGGCTTTCTGGCTCATCCACTAATTTATCATATGCTTGTTTGGTTATGATAATATATGTAAACCTAAAATGAAAGCAAACTGAAACAGACATAGAAAATATCTGCAGGCCTGTAGATTAGAAATTAGGGTGAATCTGTACCCCTCCAAACTATAAAAATTTGTGTTAGGAAAATTAGTGCTAAACGGACGATGTTTATGAAGACGTAATATGAAAATGAAATATTGAGGTAAGGGTTAACTACATTTCCTTAAGAGATTATTGACCCTTACTTGGTGGTTACAGAATACGGCAATGATCTTCCAATATACAACGACAACGTCTCAAAAATGGTACCACTAATAATTTCCAAGCGTATCAAACAAAATCTATGTTGCAAACTCTTTTGATGAACACCAATAAATTAAATGCACATCTAATATGCAAGACTATTATTAAAATATTAAAAATAATATTTAAAAATATTTAAAATACTCATATGAGTACTATAGAATTCTTAAAATATTAAAAATAATATTTAAGAACATAGAAAATATTCAAAGTACTCAAATTAGTACTAAATAAGAGAAAGATGAGAAATGTGATATTGGTGTGATAATTTCAAAAAATATTAAGGTCTATTTATAGATAATGTAGAGTTTTGGGCAAAAGATGCAATTTTTTGGACAGCTTTCAAAAGGACACAAATTGTGGCTTTTGGGCGAAAAGCCCCTGAAAGCAGCTTTCGAATGTGCAAAATAACCCCATAAGAGTCTAGGGGTGTAAGTTGAGCCGAGCCGGCTCGCGAGCCTGGCGAGCCGGATCTAATCGAGTTTGAGCTTTCTTCCGAGCTCGAGCTCGAGCCAAATTATTATTATATATTCAAAAAAGCTGCTAGGATATTATATTTTATATATTCAAATATATAAGAATTCCATATTTTATATATTATTATATGTAAATATATATGCAATAGCAGAAAGCAAACTTAGAGCTATGGAATCACATCTAATGTATGATATTAACATTATAAAATCCAAATATCAAGCTATATCCATAAATCTACTTTAAAAGATACAGGACAAAAATAAGGCAGGTAGGAAAACAAGAAGTCAAAAGGTTTAAATATGAAATATCCTTATAATATTATAAAAAAGAGAGATAATAGTAGACACTCTTAATCTCTACGGGGTTGAGCACTTTGCCCATGTCCTATTGACATGTGTACCAGACATCCTCACCTTTGATGTCGGGTGTACTTAACCCCCTCCAACGGAATATTGAGGAATATTCCTCATTTTTGTGGCGCATGTGCCTTGCACATGACACTATTAAGGGCAAAATCGTCATTCAGGGCGCAAAGTGTTCTATACACCACAAGATAGGGGGATTTACGCTAAAACTTAGGCTGTGTTTGGCCATATTTTCAAATTCAATTTTTGGATTTTGTCTTGGGAATGTGATTTATTGATATTCGTGTGAGACTGTTGAATTTTGTTGTATCTTTAAAAAATAGTTGAAAGTAGTGTTGATATGATATAAAATAATATTTTATTGAGATTTGATGTAGGAAATGATTGAGTTATTTATAAAGTAAGAGAGAGAATAAGTTTATTAGTGAGGATAAATTAATTAATAATGAGAGATAGTATGATATGATGGAAAAGTGTAATGATGGATGTTTGTATAGTAAATATGTAATAGAAAATGAGAATGAGTATGTTTTGGAGAAAATGAATTTGGTTGTGTATTTTCATTTTTGGTGATCGAAAAATAAAAATCCACCTAAAAAGATATGGCCAAACACAACCTTAATGTTTGAATTTTTATAATCTTTAATGTTTCTTTTAACATTTTTAGTTAAAAAATATGGATCATGCCACCAAAAAAAAAAAAAAACTTGAAAACTAATGAAAAATATTTAAAAAAAGAACCAGAAAAATGAAGGGAAATTCGAAAAAATAAGGGAATTGTTTTTAAAATGCAAAAATCCAAAAACAAATTCAGAGAATTGAGATTAATTAGAAAAACAATCAGAAAAATGACGAAAAAAATACTAAAAAAAACAGTAGAAAAAATTAATTAAAACAAAAAATGAAAAATTTGAAACACGACAATGACATGTAATTTTCTTAGCGCTTCAACAATTAGAAGAAGCAAATCAATTTAAAATTTTTTTTTATGAATTTTTTTTTATTTTTTTAGTTGTTCAGAATTTTTTCAAATTCTTTCTGAAATTTTCTGACTTTTTTCCTGATTTTTTCCCCCTACTTTTTCTAAAATTTTCCCATATCTTTCAGAATTTCTTTCTGATTCTTATTAGACTTTTTTTTCTAAATTTTCAAGTTTTTTTTTTGTATGGCATGATCCATATTTTTTAACTAAAAATGTGTAAAGAACCATTAAAGATTATAAAAATTCAAATTAAAATTCAAACATTAATTTTAACAAACCCCCCCATATCATATGGTGTATAAAGCACTTGGCCCCCTAGGTGACGATTTTGCCCTTAATGGTGTCATGTGCAAGGCACATGCGCCTGAAAGATTAGGAATATTGATCAATATTCCGTCGGAGTGGATTAAGTGCACCCTACACCGAAGGTAACAGTGTCGGGTGCACATGTCAATAGGATAGGGGCAAAGTGCTCAACCCCTTATAGGTTGGGGGTGTCTGCTATTATCTATAAAAAATATAAATGTGCAACTTGTACTCTACACAACTTCTTTAGAATTCCAAAAGGAAAATAAAATAAAGAATTTGGTGGATGAAATCTGATTTATGCACAACATATCTTATTCACTGTTTTGTACAGAAACTTGATACTTCACTTTATGCTCAGCGCTTGAATACCATTACATCATTTTTTCTACATAGAGACTGTATTAGAGAATTTTACATCGACAAGGGTAGAATTGCTTAAGAAATCTCCATACCAACCAGCTGAAAGTTTCGGAATTCTGTTTAATGTCGAAGGATCGATATGATATAATCCGAATTTTGGGGCGTATCCACTCGACCATTCAAAACTGTCCATCAAGCTCCATATGAAATAGCCGCGCACATCCGCTCCATTCCTGTCAATTTTGGATCAACAAGCCTAACGGTTAGGATTTCAATTTGACTCTCTCCGTGAATTAAGAAAAATCAACATATTTTATTTCTATAAAAAATTTCTTTTTTCTCAAAGGGGTTAGTTGCACGATTTTGAAAAGTTCAAGGAAAAACCAAAAGTACATATGAGTAATGTCTAAGTTTATTGAATTTACGGAGGGGTCATAATAGTCGAACCAATAAATATTTGGTCTTAAATGCAAGATAAATATATTGGACAATTAAATAAAAACATAGATATCCGTAATAAACTCATTAGACATGAAATGTTCTCTTTAAATTAAATAACTTCCAACCCTCATCATATTCCCCTTCTACAATGTTACACTTATTTGACAAAAAAACATGTAATAAGTTGTTTATGGATTTTGACTTGTAGTAATATATATGACGCTTGGAATATGTGATGGTAAAGTTACTTTACTCACTCCACATATAAATGAAAATACCTTATAGCTCGAGCAAGATACGCAAGATACGATTTATGAAAATGAATCCTCTTCACATCATTTTGGTAGTCGTCATTTTTGCTGACCGGAGATGAATAACCTGGAATTGACATCAAATTCAGCAAACAATGGACAGATAATTCTTATTTAGAAAAACACAACAAAATGCACATATTTTACCATTTTCCGTCACAAACATAGGCTTGTTATTATATCTCTCCTTTACATAGTTAACAATATCTTCCATGCCTCTTGGGACAACGAAAAGCTGAGCCATTGCTGTCTGCAATAGAGGAATGAATTATGATGTTGCCATATTGTGCCAAAAGTAATTTTAGAACAATAATATGCATTTTTAAGAAGTAGAAGTATGATGATTCTCATACTGGTTCCCCAATTGTTACGCCATCGCGATCTCCACTAGTGTACACGAACCCCCGAATCGGACGGTCGCTGCCTTGGATGCAACTAGAGTCATTGCAAATGCAACTTGAGTGAATGCAATCTTTTGCATAGAGCGTGGAGTAATGGTTTATCCCAATAAAGTCTATGCTATCTCTTAAAAGTGATCTTTCCTCCGAAGAAAAAGTCGGTAATTCGCTTCCATGATGACGCTTCATCTCCGGAGGGTAATCTCCAAATACCAGTGGATCCAAAATCCTTTTTTACCACAAAACAAAACATCATGTATCTCCATTAGGAAAAAAATGGAAAATGATAAACCAGTCTCTTCCTCTTAATTTCTTTCTCTCTCACATTTTTTCTGCAATTTGAATTCTCTATTCCAGTTTGATATTTCATCTTGTATCCACAATACAAATGAATGCCAGGATTATATGATCCATGCAAATTCACAATCAAGAAAACATTTTACACATATGGCATGTTTTTATAATGTAGATTATTAGATGAAAATACTAAATTGAAAAAGAAGGTCCAAACTGTTTATTTTTTTTTTTGGTGGGGTGGGTGGAGGGTGGGGGATGCTACTTAAGTTGATTCAAACTCTTACCAAGCAACATTAAATGCTAAGGCCCTCTTTGCAGCTTCTTTATCAGCCTCGTCCTCTGTCAATGGTGTGTACATATATGCATGTACAACGATGCTTATCATACCATTGACTTTCGACTACATAAAGATAATTTTGTTAGGTGATAATAATAATAATCAATATTCCAAGGTTATTGATAATCGGTAATTGCCTTAAACTGCCGGCGATACAATTTAGCAGCTTTTGCGTGTGCTAATAACATGTTGTGGACAGCAATCAAAGGCTCAATATCTGAGTTTCCATTTGCACAGTTACCAAAAGGAGGCGAACAACGAGCAGGCGGGAATGTTGCACTCTCATACCCCATTTCTGCAAATAAGTTGGGCTCGTTGATCGTAGTCCAATACCTCACTCGATCACCAAAATTTTTAAAACATGTTTCAGCAAAATGGACAAAATCTTCCCTGTTAAGACATTAATGTACCGTATAATTAGCATTTTGATGAACAACTTCCTTAAGTTTCGGTTTGGATTGAAAGATTTCAACTCCATAATAACAAATACACTGAGCTTGTTTTCGATAATTTCAAGTTAAAATAAATCTCAATTCCTTCGACGCCCAATATTCGATCTTCTTGATATCCAAATAATTTGAAAATCTTAACTCAAAATCTTTTCATTAAAATCCAAATCATCCCGCAAATGCAACACAAGCTTTTGGAAAACCACTCCAAAAATAACATTAATCTTTCTTCATAAGAATCACAGTTCAAAGTATCTGACCGATATCTGATAATATCGGCCGAAACGTATCTGGATCGGCTCTTCTCGATCTGATAATATAGGGCGATATCTAATATTATCCGAGGTTATATATATCGTCGATAACATCCGATAATATCGGATGATATTGCCGATACAATGATATTAGCGGTCGTATTGGGATATTATCGGTGATAACATCAACTAATATCGGGCATCTCGGATATTATTTTCAAAAACAAAACTTTCATTGATTTTTTATAAATATACTTTAGGATATAATTTAATGGGTATATTATTACATATACCTTGACAACTTATGATATAATTATGAAAATATTCTTTTCTATTACAAATTTAGGTTTCACAATAATATTATATTTAAATTATTTATGTCTAATGCGATATTAGAATTTTGAAATGTACCAATTAATGGAAACTTTTATTTTCTATCTATTCTAAAAAATTATATAATTCTTTTAGCAACCTATCATTCGTTATTTCGTATCGCCCGATAATATCCCGATACGCCACGACCGCTATGGAACAACGCCTGCCGATATTATCACCGATACCGCGATTTTGAACCATGACAAGAATGTTTTTGGAGGATTTAAAGAGTAACGGGGTCCAATGTATCGCGACTTTGAACCATGACAAGAATCCTTTAGGCTTCTTTCTATTTTCTAGATCACAATTTTCAGAAAATTACAACTACAAACAATTGTCAACCAAAACACCTTTTTTTCAACTTTACTTTTTCATTCCCTTGTATACTTATCTTTCAGTCAATACATCTGTCACTTCACACTATCTCTCATCAATATTACCTATTCTAAATATTCTTTCTTTTCTAGCTATAGCTTAGTTTTACTATTGTTTTAATTATATAATCATTACTAAAATAACTAACTCAATCCTATATCACTATCACATTTGATTTCGTATTTTGCTAATTCCAACCAGTTTCTAAAAACATAAACAAACACGGCCAATCATTTTCATACAGATACTCATAATACACATTCCACAATAAAAAGGATTTATACGTACTGCATTAGAGGACTGAGCCAGCCTCCATGTCGGTCCCCAAGTTCTTGAGGATAGTCATTGTGGTGAATGGTCACAAAGGGCTCAATACCTGTGTTGAAGATTATGATCATATCCGCTGAAACAATATAATAATTTTGAATGTTGATGATTTTTTAGCTTTCAATAATTAGGATCATAATTTCTACCTCTAAGTATGAGGTTATCTATAATTTTGTTATAGAACATAATACCAGCTCGGTTAACCCCTCCAAATTTCCCTCCTGTATTCATAGTCACAAAGAAATTACAAACTAATTCAAATCAAATAAACAAAAAAAAATAAAAATGAAAATACATACTAGGAAGAACTCTGCTCCATGAAATTGAAAATCGATAAGCACTCAACCCAAGTGAATGCATTATCTCAATATCTTCCTGTCATTGGTTAATTTCAACAAAAATATAAATATAAATAAAATCAGAACTTCACTATTGAAATCATCTTTAATGTTGATATTAATAAAAAGGGATAATTACACTCCCACACCCTAACTTACCGTGTAATTACTAAAATCCACTCACTTTCGGGAAATTATCATAACCTCCCTTGTCGGGGTAAAACCGTAAAAGATTATAATTTCACCCCTAACAGGGGGTGCGTTAGTAATTTACCAAAAGTGAAGGGGGGTTTGGTAATTACACAATAAGTAAGGGGTGTGAATGTATTTATCCCTAAAAAAAATTGCAGGGCTAGTACCATGTAACGATGGTAATGATCATCTGCAATATCACCATTTTCTCCATTTGCTATGCTACCTGAAATTAATTAAACAAATAAAAAGTCAAATTTCACATGAAAAACAGATGAGAGGAAAAAAAATGAAATGAAAATGAAATTTACTTACCTTTAATCCGGCAAAAAACATCCCAGTTGTTGAGACTCTTACCATCTTCATGAAATGCTCCTTCGATCTGAATAAAACATAAATATGATGTTGGCCTAAAATCACTTCAAAAATAATTATTAGAAAATTGTTTGGTGAAAATGAAGAAAAACACACACTTGATATGCAGAAGTAGCAGCTCCAAAGAGAAACCCATGTGGAAAATCCGACCTTTTTATGTCAATATTTTGTTCTACGGAGGATTTGACAGTAGAAATTGAGGATAGTAGAATAATCAAGAAACTTGAGGAAATGCATGAACTCGTGATTTTCTTCATTTATTTCAGCTTCGAAAGAACAACTTAACTAGATTGATGGTTTTTTTTTTTTTTTTTAATGATAAGTACGAGATTGATGGTTTTGATATTTATAGGGGTGGGGGATGTATCAAAATGGCAAAAAAGTAGGTACAAGAATCTTTCAGGGCAAACTACACACTTGACTTACCAAAAAAAGTACACACTTCACCATTTTAGATTTTCATTCCAAACTAGGGTGTACTTGGGGCTCGGAATCTGGAATTTCGGGTGATTTTCATCCTACATGTATAGATATTCATGTGGGAAGTTCATTATCATGTATACATATTATGGTGGAGATTAGATCCTAAGTCCCGAGAGCTATCAAGTACTATAACCCTATCAAAATATTATATACATATAAAATTTCTATTCAATAAAATATACTTTGTTTCATATTACTTGGGCCGCATCTCTTTTAAACTGAACATTCATCCATTAGTTCTTAATTTTTTTTATTTTTTTTTGTGTGTGTTTTTATCGTGTGTGTGTTTCGATGCATTTATCCATCACCAAAAGGATCGAATAAAGCTGCATTGGAGGATGATGTGCTCGAGAGTAGCTGCATATATATTACAAGTGATAGATTATTAAAAGTATGCATGTTTCAATCACGAGGGCCAACATGATGGGATATAAGTGTGGAGACAAATCAAATTATCAAAAGGAATAGTTTTGGTAGGTGGAACCAAAGGTTGTTTGGTAGGTGAAACCAAGAGGTTGTTTGGTAGGTGAAACCAAAAGGAGTTTTGGTAGGTGGAATTACTCCTATAAATAGGAGTGAATTTCCTTCACTTCATGTATCCCAAATTGAGAGAAAACATAGAGAGCAAAGTGTGTGTAGTGTAGTATATACTAGGAAAAATGTAGTGTATACTAGGGAAAGCAATTTGTGGTAGATACAAATTGTGCTACACGGGAAACACTTGTGGGATTTTTCTCTCGGGGCATTACAAAGGGGGATGGGGGAGTAGTGTTCTATATAACTTTGAGAGTGGTTGTACAAGAGTGGTTTTCTTGAGTTTGTCTATAAACTCAAGTGTGTATTTTTTGTAGCGGTAAATTTCTCTCATAGTGGAAGAAAGGAAACTCTCGTGGACGTAGGCGGATTTTGCCGAACCACGTAAATCTGTTGTCTCGTTTTCTTGCTTTGATTCTTACTTTAAAGTTCGTTCATGCGCGTTGATTCCTAACACAACACACACACACACACATATATATATATATATATATATATATATATATAATAACAATGATGTACATTGCCCTTGGTTGATACATAAATTAACACCTATAATTATTAAGTCATCCATTCATATTAATAATATTAATTGAACAATTCATATTAATACAATACATTGAAGTTTGAACAAGCTTGTTTAATATTAATTTCAAGTTCATGCACATTTATATTTGAGGATAATATTAATTTATTGATATAGAGTTCTTTTGGTCTTAACAAAAAGTTAAAAAATGTAAATTATGTAAATCATCTCAAATCATTCATATTTTTAGAATAGATATTTATATATATATATGATAATAATTAATGATTAAAATATTTCGAAAGTCGCTAAAAGTAAATTAACCTTAGGTTGCAGAGGAAAATGAAGTGGTCTGGTTATTATTGGAGTCTACCAGTCGCCTAACCATCAATTATATTATGCCTTGTCTGCATGGCTTTCTGGCTCATCCACTAATTTCGCATATGCTTGTTTGGTTATGATAATATATGTAAACCTAAAATGAAAGCAAACTGAAACAGACATAGCAAATATCTGCAGATCTGTAGATTAGAAATTAGGGTGAATCTTTACCCCTCCAAACTATAAAAATTTGTTTTGGAAAAATTAGTGCGAAACAGGCGATGTTTATGAAGATATAATATGAAAATGAAATATTGAGGTAAGAGTTAACCCCATTTCCTTAAAATATTATGCCCCCTATTTGGTGGTTACTGAATACGGCAATTGTCTCCCAATATACCCTGACAACGTGTCGAAAATGGTACCACTAAAAATTTCCAAGCATATCGAACAAAATATTTATTGCAAACTCTCTCGATGAACACCAATAAATTAAATGCACATCTAATATGCAAGACAATTATTAACTATTAAAAATAATATTTAAAAATATTCAAAATATTCATATAAGTACTACAGAATTCTTAAAGTGTTAAAAATAATATTTAAGAACCAAGAGAATATTCAAAGTTGTACTCAAATTAGTACTAAATAAGAGAAAGATGAGAAATGTGATGTTGGTGTGTTAATTTCAAAAAATATGAAGGTCAATTTATAGATAATGAAGAGTTTTGAGCAAAAAGATGCAATTTTTTGGACAACTTTCAGAAGGACCCAAAAATTGTGCTTTTGGGCAAAAGGCCCCCTGACGCAGCTCTTGCAAACAACCCTTATGCAGGAATAATCCGGTGTGGGCGGATGCACTACGCACCCGTTGTCCAGCCAATCAAATGGCTCCTTGGATGGGTGCTTATTCAATGCGCACGGTTGCACCTTTTTCAATTGGTCAACTATCCAGAACATACAAAACTTGCCAAAACTTTGAATCTTGATCAATTAGGTCCATTCAAATTAGTCCCTCAATTTTTCTCAGCCCCAGACTAAAGGGGCCACTTCCCAGATGATCGCGGTCATCGATCGTATGATTGTGATCATTTAAATGCGTATTTTCATATCAATCAATTGAATCCAATTACAAACTGCGATTCAAGTGACACAATTTGTTGATTAATTTTTCATTCACCTGGAATCGGATTTGAGTACAGTAAAACCTCTATACAAGAATACTCTATATAAGAATAACCTCCTTATAGTAATAAAAAATCATGCCCCAACTCGGGACCAGTTATAAATAAGAATAAACTTTACATTGTAATATTTCATGTTTTTTTAGGACCATCCTTAAAAAATTTACCTCCATATAGTAATAAAATAACATTAAATTTTAAATATATTTATATATCTATATAAAATATATAGAATTATTTAACTATGTTACATTAAACTTAAGATGATATGAAACACTTATCTAACGTTGTCTGTGACAAATATATTTATATATCATGATTATGCTAGCATTTATATATGTATAGAAAAAAGAAAACAAACGAGAAGATATTTTGAAAATATAACATACATGAGTGAATATTTTAAATGCATACATGATGTACATACATATTTTTTTACATTTTCTAGATACATACATAAATGAATCTTCTAAATCTAATATATACACAATGTACATTCATGATGTACCTACATTGGTTTTTAAAAATTCATGAACCTTATATATCTTTTAATTCATGTTTTCAAAATATGAAGGGATACATTTCCAAGAGTCGTATAATGTATATTAGTTATTTTTTTAAAATTATAATTTTTATATGTAAACCTCTATTTAAGAATAACATCCCTATAATAATATTTTTCTCTGGCCCCGAGGATATTACTGTATAGAGGTTTTACTGTAATTAAATACTCTAAAGTTATCTACTCTAAACGTAGATTAATTTAAGCCAAAGACATTCTGCTTTCGACTCACGGAATTCACTTAAATTTTAGCCAAAATCGTGTTGAACCACAATTTATTCAATCAAAATTTCCAATCATATGCACCTTTCCCCCTCCAGTTAAGAGATCATAAATAATTTTCCCATTTAACCCTTCTTTTCTATTTTATTTTTGGAAAATATTGAAGCTATAATTTTGAACCTTCGAAATATGTTTACTCTTAGGATAAGCAATTCATTTAACTAGCCAATTTAACACACCGAAGCTGAATTTTTATACGTGGTTTAACATAAGAAAAAATAACAATGATTTTTATTAATAACTGATATCATTATCCTATTATCATAAAAAAATGTTAAATAATTAAAATTATAAGGTAAAATCTAGAATGGAATTTTAAACGAAATGGTATCGTTACCGAAAATAGGTAATGTGGTTAGATAGAGAGTACCTATGATACCAGCAAGCTCGCATTACGAATTCAAAATAGTTCTGTAATTTCAGGAAAAATGAGTGCCTCCTCAAAGGGGATGTCGAAGCGACAATACTAGAGCGACTTTTTACTAAAAACATAAATCTTCACGGCGTCGTAGAACAATGTATCTTGACTAATGATTTTTTAATGTCAGAAAGTCAAGAAAGTTGGTGATATGACATACATTTTATTAATATATAAAGTTATAATTGGTCTAATTTAATTTAATTATTTTCTATTAAGTTTGATCTATGTTTCAATATTTCAATTCCAGTGCTTCCCGAAGTTTCAATATTAGATTCGAAAGTCAATGTTTTGACTTCAATACTTTTGTGTGTGGGGGTGGGGGTGGGGGTGTTTGTAAAAGTGGAATACATTTATGTTTTCTTCGTTGGAGGGGGCAAAATGCGCGTTCTCCCAATTTGTGGTGCAAAGTGACAGCAATTATATATAGTTGAGCCAAAAAATAATTTTTTTTCATATGGTACACCAAATATGAAATTCAACTTCACCGTTTCAAATTGGGATAGTTAAATAAATTGTTTATACTATTAAGTGCATACGTATTTCAAAAGTTCAATATGATAGCTTCAATATTTTCCCAAATAAAAAGAAAAGAGGGGCAAAATGATAAAACAACTTATGCTCTCCTACCTGGAGGAGACAAAGTGCATATTTTTATAGTTTGAGGGGGCAAAAGTGAGACCAACCACTTAGTTGAGGGAGGTAAAGTGAAATTCAATGATAATGGAAATTTATGAGCAACAACATTCCTATAAATGAAAAGTTATAGGGGTAAAGACATTAAACCTTTCATACTATTGACTGTTTTGCATCTTGAACTTCAAAATATTGACATTTTTTTTATATATATTTTGGCATATTCTGACATTTTTGTCATTTTTGTCGGAATATTGACATTTTTGTCATTTAACATCAACCCTATTTTCATTGTCTACTTCATCTTCGTCAACATACACACAGTTCACACACTCACTGTCACTGTCACCCACACACATACGCACATACACAGAATCACATACACACGCACACACACACACATATATATATATACACGTAGATGAATGTGTTTGTGTGTTAATCTGTGAGTGTGTGAATATGTGGAAGGTGATGGTGGGTGATGGCAACGGTAGGCGTGTTGTATAAAATGTGAGTATGAAACAATTCTTATGAAAATCAATTGGCTAGACACACCTTTAAAGTTGCTATCTTTAAGGTATATATTTCTCCCACTATAAATGTAGATGATCTCAAAAAATACACATCTAGAATACAAAGCCTATTAACTAATTTTGCAAGGCTACACTCCTTCGAAATTCTTAAGAGCAAAACTCGACCAAGTACCAAAAGAAAAGACTCGAAAATATAGAAAGAAAGAGAAATATTTGATGTTTATTTCATTATCACTCACTATTTTCGGCCAAACCAAGGAAGTATTTAAAGACTTCCAAAAGTTTCCACCAAAAGGCACCTTTTCAATCGAAACGGTACTTCTAACCAAAAGACATCTTCTCAATCAAACCGGTACTTTCAATGCGAGACACCCTTTCGGCAAAGTGAAAACACTTGATCCGAAATGGTACTTTGACCATCTCAGGTAACAGAAAAGTTAGACCAATTGGAAGTCAACCTTTCGATTCAATTGAAACAGATTTGGAACTTCCTATATTAATATTTAATTTCTTTCTTTCCTTCTTATATATATTATATATATATAGAAATAAATAAAATAACCCATATATATATTATTATAATATGCAAATATAAATATATATACATGGTGGTCCCAAGTGGCATACGAAAGGGTCTAAAAGGGGGAAGGGAGTTGAATAGACCTGAAGTCTTTTTCGACTTCAAAAATTTCGTATCACTTTTAAAGATTTGAACACTTAGGAATCTATAGTAAAGATAACTTAGACTTAGTGGTTTTAGCAATTTACCAAAGTAGAGAAAAGCTTAGCTCGCTTAATCAGGGTTAGCACAACGGAAATGATTTTAAAGCTTTAGCGTTCGTTTTGGTCAAATAGTCGCTTAACCGTTTTACTTGTCTTTTTCAAGATAAATGGTAAAATACAAAGCAAGACAATAAAATAGTAAATGACAGTAAATAACTCAAGAACTTATAAGATTCACTGGGTGGTCTAATCTCAGCTATGTCCTTCTTCTCCTTGAACACTTGGAGGAATTCCACTAAATTGATTATCGAAGGATCACACAGAGGCTTCTACAAAATAGAGGTGGGGATGATGATCTTGGGCTCCTTGATCACACAAACTTCAACACAATGAAGATCTTCACCAACAAGCTTCTCTCACTCAGAAATATTGCTTGTAGAGTCAACAACTTCTTCACACAGATAGATGAGATTGAGGGTTTTGATCACGGGTTTGTTTGATTTTAGGAAGTTCAAAGAACTTAGGATATCTCAATAATAGTGTATGTTTCTTCTTTGAAGATGTTTGAGATATCTATGACTGTCTGGAATGAATGTAGAAAGCTTGGAAGAATTTTGGCTATAGAGTTTCTAAGCTTTTCTTTGAGAAAATATTTCAGCAAAGTTTTGACTTTCTTGTGTATGTACATGTTACTTTAGGGTTTGTTGAGGTAAGGTATTTATAGGCAATTTCTTGAGATTTGTCCGTTGGACACATGTAGGAACGTGCCTCTCACGCGCGAGTGAGTCATACCTTTTTCTTTGACATTCCTGAAATCCTATTGCACTGATTTAATGTGGCAGGTTTGAACTCTGAAATTCTGATAGTCTAAGCCAATAGGTAGCTTGCTCCGTATACAATTTGTCCTTATCACATTTAATGCTCTTATCAAGCATTTAATGCATTTGAATCTATTTTCCGTTGGAAATAAATGCCCGTAAAATGATTGCATTTAAGTCCTTAGTGACTTCGGAATTTATTTCAGGTGAATCTGATCTTGATCGCTTGATTCATAAACCCTGAAACAGTCCATAGCGATTGGCAGTCGCTTAAGACAAAATCTTCATCTTCGCTTGTCTTCAGACGCTGATCTTCAACTTCGTCTCTAATAGACTCACCTAGAATTCTACTAAAGACTTGGTATCCAATACTTAGTCTAAAGTCTACAAAGATCAAAATTACAAGCTTAATGAAATTACAACCTTTCAAACACTTATACATTTTTTCTATGAAAATATAAACTTACATTCTTTTGGGGTCTAACATAAAATCCTATCTTGTCATCATCAAAACACCTAACATGAAATTCCTAACAATTTCTCCCTTTTTGATGATGTCAGGACCTTAACTCTTATAATTCTTTTATAGTTTAAGAGTTCAAAGAAAATCCCAAAAAAAACCATTCATTCATTTATATGGAAAGTAAGCGTATCATCTTTTCTGTCGCTTCTTATTTGCCTCTTCCTGGTAGATTTCATTCGCTAAGTCCAGTAGAAGTCTATCAACTTCTATCATAGTTGTATGCTGAACTTCATTATAATCATGCCTTCTTTGTCTAGCGCTTTCATTCAGCTCCAATAATCTTTCCACCCAATCCCTTGAGGGATTCCAAGTTTTCAAATCAAGTCATGATAGATGTCTTGTCTTCGATCATTGGTGGATTTCCAGTTGATAGGTCTTCTAAGAGCTCCAGCGTATGGATGAAAACCTATACTCTCTAAAAAGTCGACATCTTAGTCCGGAAGCATGTGCCTGCCTAGATAGTATCTTGGCTTAAGCTTCTTAGTGAGCATTTTCTTTATGCTTACTATTTCTTCGAACATGGATCGCCGATGCTTATTATCTGTTTTAGAGATTGGCTCCTTCAAGGCTTTGACTTGAGACTTTTCTTTTAGATCTTCCCCCTTCTTGGCATCATCAAGGGACGTCTTTAATTCAGCAATGTCCCGGCGAAGAAGTTTGACTTCATCCACTAAGAGAGCAACTTGCTCAGCGATACTTTGAGAGACCAAATTGGAAGAAGTATGTCGCTCAGTATCAGCTGATGCATTTTGAGCAAGCGTCCAGTTAAAGTCATCAGAGAGTTCTTTGACAAGCGGAGCGATACTATTCATCATAGAGATTGTAAGCTCGTTGACATTTCTCATGTCAGCGTGAAAAATTCTCTCTGCTTGATTAAGCATTGAAGTGCTTCGCTCTTCCAAACGAGAACACGAGCCTGTGATATTACCAAGAGAATTTCGAACTGCTTTTCTGAAACCTCTAGCCTCTGGATCACTTTCGGAGTCCGAGTCCGAGTCAGAAGAAGAGCGCTCAGGTCCGTGAGAGCTAGAAACTGCTGCCTTTCCCTTGGATTTATCTCTGATAAATGGCTCTTCAGGTACTTCAGCAATTTCTGCATGAATTTCGTCGACCGCTAAGTCAAGGGATTGAGTTGATTCCTCAATCGGAACAGCTTGATCAAAAGTGGGAACCTCGACTGCTAGATCGCTGGGGGCAACTTCAGTTTGCACATCAGTGTCTGTGGTTGGAGCGACTTCCACAGCAGAAGCTTGTTTCTCTATCATCTCAACAATCTCCACCTGGGGAGAAGGTTTCTCAATAGCAATAACCCAGAGTGGGCCAATCGCTTTCATAACATGCCTTGGACTGAGGACATTGGTCTGTGAAATATGAAATATAGCATCTTCGTGCTCTTCAGTGCTGAGTGCAAATTGCACATCTTCTGGCAGATCAACTCCTGAAATATAGGAATTGTAGAAGTCTAAAATAAATGGCATTAGCGCTTGGGCTGCTTCTTAGTCCACTGGCCTGATTTGCTAGATCATCTTATAGCCTCTGAATGGATTTATGCTAAAATAATCAGCGAAGGTGATGTCCAGCGATTGTGCATTTTCTACAATCGTTCTCCTGTCTCTGTAGAAATCAGCAAACTCAGCATGGTCATTTTCAAGTCTCATGTGAGCTTTGTTGTGCCTTGGCAGAGTAGGTCGCATAAGTTTTGTGTTAGATGATAAATATAGCATCCTCCCTGAGCAATTAAAGTTAGATGCTGGCGAATATAGCGTTCTATCGATTGTCTATAATAAGGCAAATCGCTAATATTTCCTACCAGATTCTTTCGCTGATCGAGTAAGAACACAGCAAAACCTCTGCGTCTGTATTCCACTCCAAATTGAAACAAGAAAGGATACCTCACAAGTTCATCTAGTGTGTAGAAATGCAACACAAACTCTTCAGCCCATCTTGCGGTATCCATCATCCATCTTCTGTCAAGTTTATCAGTCTTTTTCTTGTCTGCTCTGGCAGCGAGATACTTCTCGAATCTCTCGACTTCTTCATCATAGTCGTTAGCCCATAATCTTGCTAGATACTCACGGGCTTCATCTTCTATCCACAAATTAATAGGATTAGGACGCTCAGCGACTACTGGTCCTTTTCCTTTCCAAAACTTGAGGGGCTTTGGGGATAGAGCGTTCTCAGGAGAATGAACGACTTTGGGATAGGCAGAGTATCCAATTTTGTTAAGGATTTATTCTTCGGGATTTTTCAACCAATCACCCATATTTGAATTTGTGATGACGATCTTGTTCTGGCGCAAAGGATAAAAAGCTTCTATTGAATGACTAGTAAAATTGAAACACTTTTCATCATATTCTGTTATGTTGAACGCTGGTCGCCGAATGTATTCCAGACGGGATTGAAGACACTCAAGTGTGTAAAGACCGAGATCAGCAAAACGCTCGAAGAAACCAAACTTATTAGAATTAGGGATCTCCGGGTTGTGGAGAGTATCTTGAAAATTTATCTCTATGTCAACCAAAGTTCGGGTGTCATTTTCTCTGGCTGCAAAGTAGAATTCAACGTCTGCATCATAGCCACGAGGAAAGAAATCAATAACACGAGGAGGAGGTCTTATTGGAGTAAGAACGATGACAATCGCTTCTGTTGGGACAGGGGCCACTTCTATCGACCGCTCAGCAGTAATAGCCTCTTCTAAAGCTGTAGATATTTTAGCGTCAAGAAGGGCTTGTGCAACTTCTTTAGCAATATCCAGAATAGTTGCCATTTCCTCGTCGAATTCAACATTGACCTCAGGAGGAGGTGCATCAGCATTCGGCGTACTTTGAGCTGATACATGCAAGCGTTTGAGAAAAGCAAGAAAAAATTTCCACATAGTAGAAATAGATAATAAAAAGACTACAACGCTTACCCTGAGGACCCTCTTCGACTGATTTAGTCGCTTGTTCTACAGGAACTTCAGTTTCCATAGGCTCAGGCTCCGGGACTACTTCATCATCTTCAAGATTAATGAGAGTAGTAAGGGGATCAGCACGAATAGGAGTTTTGAACTCTTCTAATATATTCAGAGTATGTTGGATTCTATATTCGCTAAACGCTAAAAGAACAATTTTATCCTAGTGTTAAAAGAAGAACATAGGAAAGGATAAAATACATTGTCTTAAGACAAGTACTTACCCCAATAATCACCAAGCTTTGTTGAGAGAGCTCCAGTAGCGGGCTCGGTGATTGGTGCGGTAGGAGAGGGAGAAGAAACACCAGATGATTCTCCAAGCGCTGGTTGTTCAAACGCTGGCTCGGATGGAACGCTAGTGGATCCTCCTAGTGTAGAGCGCTTATGTGCTAACGACACTTCTTTTTCTTCTTCAGCTTTTTTCTCTTTGGGAGAGATAACAAACACGGGAGGAGGAGAAGGGGATTTGGGAGAAGGAGAGGGAGGCTTTTGCTTCTTCTCTGGCTCCGACTTCTTCTTCTGCTTCTTGGCTGGCTTTGATTGCTCAACGACTTTCAAAACGATTTTCCTTTTAGGTCGCTTTACCACCACTTCCTCTTCTGAGGATGATGAAAATGAAGTCATATGTTCTTCATCATCGTTGCGAACAATACCTTCCGCACGGAGTCGCTCACGCTCTTCTTTGGGAACTGCTGCACCACCCCGTCGCTTGGGTTTCAACAGCTCGACGACCTTCTTTTTACCATAAAATTTAAGCGCTGGAACTTTCTTACCAGCGGTGTTAACGAAACCGCTAGCGCTTAAAACACGACTTAACACAATCCCATAAGGCTGGGATTCACTGACTCAATCGTCGCTGCTTTAAAGCAATTAAAGACATACAACGACCAATTGATCTTCAACTTAGTCAAGATGGCTACCATCATTTTATACTGAATGTTGGAGACTTTGTCGAAACTACCTTTACTGCACTCTATCATCTTAGAGCAAATGTCAGCCATAATGACATATTCGCCCTTCATGTCATTCTTCTTGAAGTTTGGTTCATAGGCAGCTTCAATGTCATCTTTCCTTGATCAGTGCCCAGATCTTGGTGGCGTCGCCAAGAGTGACTTCTTCGACTTCTCCTCCATCGTTGGGTAGTTTTAGTAAGGAAGATAAAAGTTGAGGAGTGAGAACAAAGGTCTCTCGGGAAAATGGAAAGACGCAGGAAATAGAGTTTCCATCATCCGAAGTTTTGGCATTCTTGAAGAAGAAAAGGGTTTCTTCCTCATAAATGTTTGAGTGGGAAGTAAGCATCTCTCGTAAACCTGATTCTTGAATAAGGGAAAGAACAGTCGTCAGAGGAAAGTTCTGGTTATTGAAGAGATAGTCCCAGTTTATCAGAAAGCCAACATTGACTGTGACTGGTTTCGGAGTTTTGGAAGATTTTTCGGTGGTCTATTTGGAAGATTTTGGCGGCGCCATGGATGAAGGTTTGAAGCTTTTTGAGAGAGTTAGAAAGAATGTTTTTTGCCTTGAGAGAGATTTTACAGCAAAGAGAGTTTTGAGAGTGATAAAGTTTTTCTGTAAAATTTTGAAGGGTTTAAATAGAGGCAAAAATAACTCTTCAATAGCTTGGATAAATGCCAAGTATCAAGAAATTAATGTTGGAAATAACAAAAATTGATTCTGAGCCGTTTAGTCATGAATACGGATTTAAAAAGGTGTGGTAAAATAGGATAACTACTGTGAATTATTAAATTTTGGAGCCCGCAGTTACTTTTTCAAAAACGTTTGAAATTTTAAAAATGTTCAGTGTGTGTTGCACGCGCCTAATGGTACACTGACACATACCCAGACATGCGCAGTTACTGAACCGCCTATTTATAGGAATCATTGACTGACAGTTTGATTTGATAGGAGCGCGTGGGCGGTTGTCAAATCTTATCTTTTGGACTTATCCACACACTACCTTTTTAGCGATGAAAACAAAGCATGAATTTCAGAAAAAGTTACTTAGCGTTTAAGTGGGAATATTCTTAATGCTGAAATCTTTCATAGAGTTCAATCGCTTTGAAAAGACATTTTCTTTTAATTTTATTAGAAATTGACTTTTTCATGCATAACAGATAAACGCTAATGATCAATGCACAAAATTTTGAAATTAATTTTTGATCATAGACGCTTATTGATTTGAATAAGTACAATTTTAAAGTTTTCCCTAAAATTGATAACTCATTTCAATTTTGAAATCGCTTGAGACAATATAAGTGGATTTCCCCTAGATTATATGCCTATAGAAGATATGATGCTTTATGATTTAAGCGTTTAAATCAATCATACCTAGTTCACTTCTCAAAGTGAGAAAGCGTTGTTCGTTGAGTGCTTTGGTGAAGATATCTACCAGTTGTTTGTCAGTACCAATGAAGTGCATGGAGATATCTTTCTTTTGAACATAGTCACGCAAGAAATGGTAGCGAATGTCAATGTGTTTAGTTCTAGAATGAAGGAATGGATTTTGGGTCATAGCTAAAGTACTTTGGTTATCACAATGGATTGGGGTAGGACCTAGGATTGTTCCGTAATCTCCAAGTTGTTGCCTCATCCAAAGGATTTGTGCACAACAGCTCCAAGAGGCTACATATTCTTCCTCAGCGGTAGAAGTCGCTATGGATTGTTGTTTCTTACTATGCCACGAAATCAATCTATCACCTAGAAATTGACATGTACCACTAGTACTCTTTCTATCTATTTTGCATCCTGCAAAATCTGCGTCTGAATAACCAATTAGTTCAAAAGGAGAGTCTCTTGGATACCATAAGCCCACATTTTGTGTGTCTTTTAGGTATTTAAGGATTCTCTTGGTAGCATTTAAGTGTGATTCTCTAGGATCAGCTTGAAAGCGTGCACACATGCATATCGAAAACATAATGTCAGGTCTACTAGCGGTAAGATAAAGAAGTGATCCAATGATACCTCTATAGTTAGTGATATCAATTTTCTTCCCACTTTCATCTTTATCTAACTTAAGCGTTTGGGTCATTGGAATTTTTGAAGATGATGCATTTTCCATACAAAATTTCTTAATCATATCTCTTATATATTTAGCTTGGTTAATAAATATGCCATTAGGGAGTTGTTTAACTTGTAATCCTAAGAAGAAAGTTAATTCACCCATCATGCTCATTTCAAATTGATCTTGCATCATTTTCGAAAATTTCTCACACAATCGCTTATTAGTAGAACCAAATATAATCTCATCAACATAAATTTGGACTAAGAGAATATCTTCATTATGGATAATTTTAAATAACGTTGTATCAACGCTGCCTTTTGAAAAGCCTTTACCTATAAGGAAGATAGAGAGAGTGTCATACCATGATTTTAGTGTTTGTTTAAGGCCGTAAAGTGCCTTATCCAATTTATAGACCATACTTTTCCCATGGTTGTTGATGAATCCTGGTGGTTGCTCCACATAAACTTCTTCTTGGAGTTTACCATTCAGGAATGCACTCTTCATGTCCATTTGATACACTGTGAATTTGTTAAATGCGGCAAACGCTAGGAACATCCGAATCGCTTCAAGGCGGGCTACTGGGGCATATGTCTCATCAAAATCAATACCCTCTTCTTGGCAATAACCCCGAGCGACTAATCTGGCTTTGTTTTTTTACCACAATGCCATCTTGTTCCTAAAAATCCATCTAGTCCCAATAACTCCTTAGTGAGTTGGTCTTGGTACTAGTGTCCAAACCTTACTTCTCTCAAATTGGTTAAGCTCTTCTTGCATCGCTTCTACCCAACTTGAATCACTGAGCGCTTCATCCACTTTCTTTGGTTCCATTTGAGATAGAAAGCTTGCGAACATGGCCTCATTGATTGTAGCGGCCTTAGTTCTAATAGGTGCTTCAGTATCTCCAATAACTAGCTCTGGTGGATGATCTCTAAGCCATTTACGATCTGGTTGGAACGGGTTGAGAGACTCTTCATTATCAATAGCTTGACTCTCATTTGTCGTTTGCACAGTCGCTGCATCATTCACAGTTCCAATTTGTTCTTGATGATCATTCTCTTCATGATCATCAGCGATTCTTACAGTCTCATCATTGATAACCTCACGAGTAATCTTAGGATTGGGCACAAAGACTCATCATCCTCATCATCATCACTATCATCACCAAGATTGATTTGTGAGGATTGTTGGGTAAGATCTTCAATTCCTACATCATCAGGATTAACCTTACTTGGTTCTTGGTTAGCATCATCAAACACAACATGAAGGGATTCTTCAACCTTCGATTTGATCTTATTTAGGATGCGAAAACTCTTTCCATTCTTGGCATAGCCTAAAAAGATTCTCTCATCCTCTTTAGGATCAAATGCCCTTAGACTTTGGGATCCATTGTTATGAATGAAATATTTTGAACCAAATACATGAAAATATGAAACGTTAGGCTTACGTCCCTTCCACAACTCATATGGAGTCTTTTCATGTTGCTTGTTGATCATACACCGGTTCTGAGTGTAGCAAGCGGTATTGATAGCTTCGACCCAAAACCTTTGAGGCAGCTTGGACTCTGCTAACATCGTCCTAGATGCTTCTTTAAGCGTTCTGTTCCGTCGCTCGGCAACTCCATTCTGTTGAGGTGTTCTAGGTGTAGAATGAGTATTCCAAAATCCGTACAAAACTTCTCAACAAATTGGTTAGTAAATTCAGTTTCTCTATCGCTTCTAATTCTTGTCACATTTAAATCTTTTGATGTTTGTAATTGATGAATTAGTGTTGTGAGTAGGGGTGTAAGGTGAGCCGAGCCGGCTCATGAGCATGGTGAGCCGGCTCGATTGGAGCTCAACTCGAGCTCGAGCTATTTCGAGCTCGAGTCGATTCTTTTTCGTTGAGAACTCACTTATAGTGTTCATGCTCTAGGCTCGTGAGTAGAACTCGACTTGTATATACAACATAGTTTAATAATAAATCTATTTTGTTTAAATCGTGTAACAACAACAATTATAAGATTATATATTTTAGTTGATAAAACTATAAAAATTTAATTCTCAACTAAAAATTGGTATAAGTATCTTAATTCGCTTCTCTATCTAAAAAGCTTCTAAATTATTCTTTGCTCGACATCTACTTCGAAATCGAGCCCTTGAGGCTCGTCGAGTTTGAGCTCGAGCTCGAGCTCAAAAAAGTATAATCGAGCTTCGAGCCTGAAAATTTCATCAATTACAGCCCTAGTTGTGAGTTTGACACTAGTTTCATCTTTGGTCGCTAGAAATTCTACCCATATATAGCGAGAGAAATCATCAACTATTACTAGTGAATACTTTTTACCACTAACACTCATGATTTGAATAGGACCAAACAAATTTAAATGCAACAGTTCAAGAATTCTAGAAGTAGATAGGCATGGTTTCTTCTTAGAAGATGATTTAACTTGTTTACCCATTTGACATGCATCACATAAGAAATTTTTTTGAAAGGAACCTTTAAGTAATCCCTCTACTAGGTTTAGCGATATTAACTGAGAGATTGCCTTAAAGTTGAGGTGAATCATTTTTCTATGCCATAACCAACCTAATTCATTTTGACTCTTAGCAACAAAGCATGTGGGGTTGTTATCAATTGTAGAATCCCAATCTATAAATACACATTGTTTGATCTTTTCTCTCTTAATTTAGTAGACTTAGTCTTAGCACCGTTAACATAGCAACAGTCACTTGAGAATTTGACTTCAAAGCCTTTATTTCAAAATTGACTAATGCTCAATAAATTATGCTTAAGACCCTCAACATAATATACATCACTAATCATGATGTTCCCCCTATGCATGATACCTATACCTTTGGTTTTACCTTTGGAGTTATCACCGAATATAACTTGAGGACCGTTGGTTGTACGATAGTTGACCAAGAGATCTTTTAAGCCAGTCATGTGCCTTGATGACCCACTATCAATGTACCAAATTGAACTATCGGTGTTGGCTCTAGGTACCTGCATTTAAAGGGCAGTTCTAATTCTTCTAAGTACCCATTTTGTCTTGGGTCCTTCTATGTTAGTGACTTGAATTTGAATTAAAACTTTCGAAACCCATATTTGCCTTGTCTTCATTACGGGAAGATTGGCCTTCTTGGGTTTCGGTTTGTGTTGTGTGTGCTTTTTAGGTGTATAGTAATACCCTTGATTATAATAGTAATCATAGTCATAATTATAATCATAATCATAATCATCATAGTAACGATAATATGATCTAAATCTTTGAGGATATTGACGTTGGTATTTCCTTGGCACTGGCTTAGGAGTCGCTTTTGGCAATTGACGCTTAGCGTTTGATTCACTTGTAGATGATTTATCCTTAGCATTTTAAGCGTGTGGATGAACCTTTTTTTGTGAATCATTCACTTTCGTCTTCTCCTTATTGCCTGAGTTGGTATTGACTTCTCATTTGGCCTCTTACCATTGTCCTCGGGTTCATTCAGCGTTTGACTGTTTGAACTCTTTTCAACAAAGAATACACATTTTCCTTTGTTGGTTGCCGTAACCTTAGACATTTTTTATTTTTAACCAAATTTATCACAACCTAAACCGGTCTTTTCAACAAAAAGTCTGGTTACCTCAGTCACATTATCTAGCTTTCTTGATGCTTTGGATAATGATGAGACAAGTTGTTCTGATTTGGCAAGTCTAGCGATCCATTCAGCTTCTTTCTTGACTATTATATCAATATCACTTTTTTAATTGAGTAATTTCACTCTCAAGCGATTGATTCTTCTCAATGCATTGTTGCTAAACTTGCAACTTTGCCTTGAGCGTCATTTATCACTTGTGAGTGATGAAATAATATCGAAGTGATTTTGATATATCTTGGCGGCATCTTGACAATCTTTGTAATACTCAGTTACTTTGTCAAGTAGTTCATCATAAGAAAGAGGATGAGATAATTCAGTGTTTGCCTTAGATAGCGAGTCCAGACGCTCTTCATCTCTTGTCATAAGATAAATTAATGCTGAGTCGCTTGTTGGCTCATCATCACTGCTTTCATCTGATGATTCCAAATCCTCTTCAAGTGTGGAGAATGGTTCAAATTCCTCTAACAAACCTTGTTGGCGAAGGTTGCTCCTGAATTGGTTTCTATCCGCATAATCTTGTCTTGTGGGCTTAGATACATTCGGATAAGGGCAATTTACCTAGTAGTGCCCTGGTTTCCTGCAATTGTAACACAAATTAGTTTTCATTTTCTGTTCAGTGGTTAATCGCTTAGAAATCATTGGCGCTGAAACATTCTATACTGGAGACGTCGGCGCTTGGTATTGAACTGGCGCTGGAGGCTGAGGAGCAGAATACACTGGCGCTTGATACTGCGGTGCTGGTGTAGGAGGAGGGGTTTGAAATGATATCTGTCCACTAGGGTTTCTCTTTTCATATCTTAGAAATTTCTTGAATTTCTTAACTAATAATGCCATTTCGTTTTCCTCATTTGATTCTATCACTTTCACCTCACTGACTGACTTTCCCTTGTTCTTAGTAGTAGCTATCAGGGCTCCTGATTCAGTCGCTGATGTAGAAGTCGTTGTGTCGCTGACTTCTCCTAGTTCAAACTCAAATGCTTTCAACTCTGAGAATACATGTTCCGGAGTTAGAGTTTCCAACGTTTGTGATTCTCTCATGGCAACTGTCTTAATCAAATTTTGCTTGGAAGACTTCTGAATATCTTGTTGACCATTTCCTTGTTAGTCAACTCCTTGTCTAGTGACGCTAACTCTGTAATGAGCATAGTGAATCTTGCGTCCAATTGTTCTAGCGTCTCGTTGTTCTGCATCTTAAAATGCTCAAATCTTTGCATGACTATGGAGAGCTTGTTCTCCTTCATCTGTGTTGAACCTTCACACACGATAGCCAACTTATCCCATATCTCTTTTGATGTCTTACATTGCTTGATCTTGTTGAACACTGCATCATTGTCTCCTAACGCTGAGTATAGTGCACTTCGTCCAACATTCTAGATTTGCTCTTTTCCGATCTTCTGGCGTCCATTCTAACTTGGGCTTCTCGACATAACCATCTGGAGTAGTCTCAGTCGCTCTAGGGGCTCGAGTTACAACTTTCATGATCTGAATGGGGCCATCTGTAATTACATCACACATCTCATTATCACATGAACATAGATATGCAAATGCTCTAAGTTTCCATGAATCATAGTTTGATTCAACCAGCTTAGGCATCTTGTTAAAAGCCATAATATGAGATTTTATAAAGAAATAAAATGACTAAGTTTAGAAAAATGGATCTAAACAAGTAGTTACGCTCGGAAATGCTTTGGTTTCTACTTCAACTACTCTGATACCACTTGGTGGTCCCAAGTGGCATACGAAAGGGTCTAAAAGGAGGGGAGGGGGCTTGAATAGACCCTGAAGTCTTTTTCGACTTCAAAAATTTCGTATCACTTTTAAAGATTTGAACGCTTAGGAAGCTGAGCGCTAGGTCAGGCGCTATAGTAAAGATAACTTAGACTTAGTGATTTTAGCAATTTGCCAAAGTAGGGTAAAGCTTAGATCGCTTAATCAGGGTTAGCACAGCGAAAATGATTTTAAAGCTTTAGTGTTCGTTTTGGTCAAATAATCGCTTAACCGTTTTACTTGTCTTTCTCAAGATAAATGGTAAAATATAAAGCAAGAAATAAAATAGTAAATGACAGTAAATAAACCCTGAAACAGTCCATAGCGATTGGCAGTCGCTTGATTTCTCAAGATGAATCTGATCCTCTTGATCGCTTGGTTGCTTTGATCGCTTGATTCATAAACCCTGAAACAGTCCATAGCGATTGGCAGTCGCTTAAGATAGAATCTTCATCTTCGCTTGTCTTCAAACGCTGATCTTCAACTTCATCTCTAATAGACTCACCTAGGATTCTACTAGCGACTTGGTATCCAATACTTAGTCTAAAGTCTACAAAGATAAAAATTACAAGCTTAATGAAATTACAACCTTTCAAACGCTTATACATTTTTTCTATGAAAATATAAACTTACATTCTTTTGGGGTCTAACATAAAACCCTATATTATCATCATCAAAACATCTAACATGAAATTCTTGACAATACAACAATCCCCCACTTATTTACATACAAAATATAATAACTTGGTCTTTATATGGTGAATAGCCAGGAAATTTCTTGTTAGATGTTTTGATGATGAAAATTAGAATTTATGTTAGACCCCAAACTATGTAAGTTTGATTTTATTAGAAATCATGTATAGGCTTTGAGCGTTATAATTGTATAAGGCTTTATTTGTTTTTATTCTAGACTGTAAGGCTAAGTAATTTTTAGACTGAGCGTCTGATATTATTTTGAGTGAGTTTATCAGTTAGTTAGGTCTGATGATTCAAGCGTCTGAAGTCTGAATGAAAATGAAATTTTCCAAGCGTCCAAGCGTTGATTAGGACCAGGATCATTCAGCGATTGAATGAGCGTCTATCAAAGACAAACATTCACTTGAATTTATTCCTAAGTCCAAAAGAAGTTTAATGAAAATATTCTCAGAGCATTAATGTCCAACGGGCATTAAATTCAAAAGCATTAAATGCTGATAAGAGCATTAAATGTGATAAGCACTCCATGACGTACAGAGAAGTTGTCCCATTGGGCTATCAACATTTCAAAGACTGCCGCACCAACTTTCTGAAGTAGATTTTTTAGGGAAAAAGGACGAAAGTTCTTCACGCACTCAAGTGAATGCCACGCTCCTGAACATGTGTCCAACGGACACTTTACCAGAGAAAGTCTATAAATAGGACTTCAGCAACAAGCCAAAAAAAAAAAAAAAAGAGAACAACAAGCTTACAAGCCAATACTTTGTTGCATTGAAGTCTCAAATCTTTAACTTTAAGAAAAGGTCAAAAACTCAAGCAAACATTCTCCTTGCTTTTCTCCAATCCTTGAGACAGTCAACTAATATCTCAAACATTCTTTCCAAAGAAACCTACACTATCTTTGAGATATTTCCAAGTTGTTTGAACTTCCCAAAAATCAAACAAACCGTTAGACAAAATCCCATCCAAGCCTCACAATCTGTGTGAAGTCGAAGTTGGATACTTGCATTATTTCTGGGTGAAAGAAGCAAGAGGATAGAAGTGTCTTGGAGCAGAAATCTGTGTGACCAAGGAGCTCAATCCATCTCTCCCTAATTTGTAGAAGATTCTGTGTGATTCTTTGAAAATCATATTAGTGGATTGCCTCCAAGTGTTCAAAGGAGAAAAAGGACGTAATTGAGATTACACCACCCAACGAACCTTATAAATATTGTGTTCTTTACTTTACCGTCAACTTCATTACTATCATATCATTGCATAAATCGGTTAAGTAAACACATTCAAAATGCTAAGCAACTAAGAAACACTTTGTGATGTTAAAACTTTCAAAGAGAAGACTTTAAAATCATTCCACTGTGCTAACACTGATTAAAGAATTGAACGCTTAAACCTAATTGATTGTAGTATTCAAATCTTGAAGTCTAAGTTAACTTTATCAAAACAGTCTTCAGGTAGACGCTCAGCCAAGCGCCTACATTTTCAAGCGTCCAACCTCATTTTAATACGAGACTTTTTGAAGTCAAAAAAGACTTCAGGGTCTATTCAACCCCCTCCCTTTTAGACCCTTTTGTACGCCACTTGGGACCAACATGAATCATTTAAGTAGACATATTCTCACTATATATGAGTTTTTGCTCTTCTTTGTCGGCGGCACAGTTGATAAATGGGCCTTGTGCTCGATCCTAGTCTTCACAAGTACTCTAGGATTCTACCAATGTTAATCCATAAGAAGTGGCCTCTTACTTCTCTAATTGTATAGGTAGAATTATTAGGAATGTTCACACACATTCCACTTAGCTATAAGCCTATTAAGAATTTAATTAAATTCATCCTAACCTCATGTGGTAATTAGTGCATAGGTTAGATATGGAACTTTGAAATAGTGTCACCCCCAGTATTTTTAAGTTATGCACTTGAAATGTATCTATGTTGCCATTTCACTAATATCTTGTATTGAATTTCCTTTGAAGACTCTTATGTTAAGGTGGCAAATGAGTGACTTGTACCTTAAGATAGATTTGGTTTCAATCAAGATACTTTTTGATCAGTAGTAGTCCTATATCTCCCATAACCTGTGTTATCTTTTCTCCGGATAATGGTTTTATTAGTGGATCCGCTAACATTTGATTTGCAAATCATATATTTCTCAATAAATAAAATATTTATGTCAATAGATACCTCATCGTATTACTTTTAGGCATAGACCTTTGTACTAAGGAAAATATAAGTATAAAACTTATCTCATAAATATTTTCCTTATATATACATCTCTATATGTATATACGACACACATCTCTATATTTATATATGCACATATTCACTTTTCTTAATTATATACATCTCTATATGTATATACTTATGGTCACACTATAGAGAGTTCTCATACATAGTGGACATTTCAAGCATCTTTTAATGCTTAAGCCAAAAGGAGTTCATCACAATATATATATAAACACTTATACATATATAAGTTCACCTATACATCAAGAATCCTCTAGATTCTCAACCCAAGGATTAAGCATATATCTATCTAAAACGTATATAATAAAGTTCAACGATGTCTTCCAATTATCTTGACATATTCCTTTTGATTTATAGGAATTAGCTTAATGTGAAGATCAATTGAATACTTACTTTACAATCAAAGTAATTGAACTTCCTCAACACTTTCTATCTCTTTATATAATGAGATTGTGTTAATATAAGATTTTATCTCATTTTGACCATAACTTATGGTGCAAACATGAATCACTAATTCCAATTTTACATTGATATGTTCAATAGTAAAGTCACATATCTTTTCACCATAAGATTTATTAAGTCTTCCGTCCATATCTTCTCAAATAATAAGGATATCATACAATGTATTATAAATGCATCTTTCCATGAATAAGCACTTTATAATAAGAATCACTACATCATCACATAAATGTGCTAGGTAAGATAGAAAATACTATCTTCACAATGCAATTTCATCATAAATTATTCTCAATTTAGCATAAGGAATTTAATAGATTTATGTGTTTATAAATCAAGAATCATGATTATAATTAAGACATATAGTTCACATATATGCTGTCAAACAAAATTGCATACAGCCATCCAATCTACGTATGTGACATTTGATAGCATAGCACATTTTATAAATATATGGCAGTTCACATATATCCTAATATTAAACATGTTTCCACATATTTTTGTGTTATCTATCTCTACTCATTTGAGAATAACCAATAAAAATAGATTTCACAGCTTTAAAACCAAGTTTAGGCCTTTTCAAAATTGCATCTAAGACATGCAATACAAACCCATACTTTGAAATGTTTAATGCTAGGTTTGTGCCCAACAAACAATTTATATTGAGTTTTCATATGCTTTTTATTCACCACTCGATTACTAATGTAACAAGAGGTTAATAGTGCTTCACCCCCATAACTCATCAGAAGTTCCAAATGAATTATCATAACACTAACCATCTCCATTAAGGATCGATTTTTCCTTTCGGCTACTCCATTTTGTGGAGGAGTATTTGGTGCCGAAAACTCTCTAATAATACCATTTTGTAAACAAAATTTTTTAAAATCATTAGAGAGATATCCACCACCTCTATCGGATCTTAATCTTTTGATCCTTAAATCAATTTGGTTTTCAACTTCTTCTTTGAAAATTTTAAACTTATCAAAGGCCTCATCTTTTGTTCTAAGTAAGTACACATAAGTAAACTTAGGGAAATCATCCATAAAAGTAATAAAGTAACGTTTTCCACCTCTAGTGACATGTTCTTTATTATCACATAAATCCGTATGAACTAATTCAAGTAAAGATGATGTTCTACTAACACTTTTAAAAGTAGTTTTAGTTAACTTAGATTGTGCACAACATTCACAATTATTCATAGAAAAACTAGATGAATTTCTAGGAATTAATTCACAAATAATCATGCAAAACATCACATTTAAACCAATATGTCCTAATCTATGATGCCAAAAATCATGCTTATCATGAACATAATTATAATTTGAACCATAAAAGTAAGAAGAACTAGAAATAGTTATATTGATGCTCAACAAGTACATATTGTCTTTAATGTAGCATTTCCCAACAAATGACCCTTTCTTAGTGATAATCACTTGTTGAGATCCAACATCCACTTTAAAGCCATTAGAGTCCAACTTAGGGACCGATACAAGATTTTTCCTAATAGAAGGAATATGATAAACAACTTTCAAAGTTAATGTCTTCTCGGAAGTGAGCTGAAGTTCGCTGGTAGAAGAATTTCCCATGTAGATAGTTTAAATCTCGTCCAATTCTTCATATGTCTTGAACAAGTTCTGATTTGAAGTAAAATGTCATGTTGTACCAGAATCCACCCACCAATCGGTATCAACTTGACCAAGAAGACAAACTTCGGTAAGCATACTAACAAGATCATCTATAATCAAGTTTATCCCATTCTTTGTCTTTGGTACTTTGCGATACCGACATTCTTTAGCAAAATTTCCCTGTTTACCACAAACATAGCAAGAAATTTTCTTCTTCTTTCTGTAATTCCCATCATTCCTCTTAGAATAAAAGTTCTTCCTTTTTTGGAATTTTTCATGGTTTCCCTTGGATGTTCCAGGACCAGGTTAATACCATCATTTTTCACCATAATTGAATTATCCTTTTTAAGACTTTCGGTCTCAATTTGGATGCCCTGAAGAAGTTCATCTAAAGTCATAGACTTCTTCTTGTGTTTCAACTTCTTTTGATAATTCTTCCATGAAGGTGAAAGTTTCCCAATAATGGTAGAAACTTGAAAAGTTTCGGTGATGGATTCACCTGCATCGGCACATTTTGTTGCAATATCATTAAGTTCATTAACTTGATCGATAACAGGTTTAGAATCAACCATCTTGTATTCCACATACTTGTTAACCAAAAAAGACTTATTTCCAGCATCTTCATTTACATACCTTCATTTAATAGCATTCCAAAGTTTCGCTGCTGTTTTGTGAATGTGAAACACATTGAACAAAGTGTTGTTGAGCGACTGAATAATAGTTTAGTGGCGAATGAAGTCGTCATCCTTCCACTTCTTGACTTTTGCTTCTGCTTCTGTCTTTGTGCAACAGTAACGCTGGTAGCGGGTTCTGAACTTCCAACAAAACTTGGTTCAGTACTAGTAGCAGGACCAGAACTACCACCAGAATTTAGTCCAATACTCGGAGCAGAACCAGAACTTTGACCAGCACTTGGAGCAGAACCAGAACTTGGACTAGAATTTGGTCTGGTACTCTGACTAGAACTCGAAGCCTCGGTTGGACATGGTTCCGACAAAACATGGAACACTTTAGCAATCATCAGTAGGTATTCAAGCTTGAGACTCCAACGTTTGTAACTCAACCCATTGAGATGTTTGAGTTTGTCTTCTTCACGCAATTGTGTTTTCACAAGAACCGACTCAATGATAGAAAATTTATACCATAAAATTATTGTATAAAATGTGGATATGGAACAATTCTTATGAAAATCAATAGGCTAAGGAACACATTTAAAGATGCTATCTTTAAGGTATATATTTCTCCCACTATAGATGTAGATGGTCCCAAGAAATACACCTCTAGGATACAAAGCCTATTAACTAATTTTTCAAGGCTACACTCCTTCGAAATTCTTAAGAGCAAAACTCGACCAAGTACTAAAAGAAAAGACTCGAAAATATATATATATATATATAGAGAGAGAGAGAGAGAAATATTTAATGTTTATTCCATTATCACTCACTATTTTCGGCCAAACCAAGGAAGTATTTATAGACTTCCAAAAGTTTCCACCAAAAGACACATTTTCAATCGAAATGGTACTTCCAACCAAAAGGCATCTTCTCAACCAAACCTGAACTTCTAATTCAAGACATTCTTTTGGAAAAGTGAAACCACTTGATCTGAAATGGTACTTTGACTATCTCAGGTGGCCGAAAAGTTAGACCAATTGGAAGCCAACCTTTTGATTCAATTGGAACTGATTTGGAACTTCCAATGTTGATATTTAATTTCTTTCTTTCTTTCTTATATATATTATTTCCAATGTTAATATTTAATTTCTTTCTTTCTTATATATATATATCATTATATGTAAATATATATATATATATATAATGTGGTGGGTGATGGAAGCGTAGGTGGAGATCGTGAAAATGAAGAACTTTTTTTTTTATTTATTTACTAATTCTATTTTTTAAAAATAAATCATAATTTTACATTGAAAAAAAGGACATTTTAAGGGTAAAACAGTAATTTAAAAAAATTAATCAGTTAAAATACCATTTGCCCCTAAAATTAATATATGACCGGTATGAGGGAATCTTGGTGGAATATTCTGTCGGAATATGCAAAAATATATAAGAAAAAAAAATTGTCAATCTCGTGAAGTTTACGATATAAAGTGAAAAAAAAATATCCGTAAAAAAGTGTGAAAAACTCAGTAGTTTTGAGGGTTTAATGTCTTTACCCCAAAGTTATATTGAAGAATATTAAATATTTCTTTATTATTCTGGCTGTCAGGAAGTCTATGAATCAGTTGTTGTATAACAATGTGGGCATGGAGTAACTCTTGTAAAAATAATCAATGATAGGTTAGACGCACCTTTTAAAGATGTTATCTTTAAGATATATATTTCTCCAACTTAGATGTAGATGGTCTCGAGAAATTCACCTTTAGGATACAAAGCCTACAACTCACTTGTTTCAAAAAGCTACACTCCTTTGAAATATCTAGAGCAAGACTTGACCAAGTATTCTAAAATTGAACACTTCAAATATAGAAAGAAAGAAAAGAGAAATTCGAATGCTAGAGATGGAGAGCAAATTCGAATTTTGTGTAATGAGTTTGATCAAATGAGGAAGTATTTATAGACTTCCATAGGATGCCATCAAATGGTGCAACTCATCAATTCATAAGAGACACCTATTCTCTCATACCTCTCTAAAATATATTAAGAAGTGGTCTAGGATTTTACAAGTACTCTTAGATTTTACCGATGGTAATCCATAAAACACGATGTCTCAGTTCTCTACAAGCATGGGTAGACTTGTCAAGAATGTCCACACACATTCCACTTAGCTATAGGGGTGTTCACGGATTGGTTAACCGATCGAACCGAACCGAACTTTTCGGTTCGGTTTCGGTTTTTATTTTTTTGAAAATTTTGATTTCGATTTCGGTTTTGGTTCTCGGTTAACCAAACCGAACCGAAAATCAAAATTAAATTATATAATATATAAAATAAATTAATAATATTATATTTAATGAAATTAAAAGTTTAAAACTTCCACTTCACCCTGCTGCACAATTCAGAAACGCTCAACTCTCAAGCCCAGAACACTCAAACTCTCTGCCTCTCAACCTCCGTCGCTGCCATCCTCCGCTGTCACCGCACGCTGCCGCCACCGTCGTCGCCGCACACTGCCGCCACTGTCGCCACCGCACAACGTCGCCATCTCCTCCAATCGTCCTCCCTCTCTCAGCTCTCCTGGTCTCCTCTCCAATTCTATTTCTCTAAACTTAGGTTAGATTAGGTTATTTAATTTTTAAATCAATTGGGTTAATTTTCTACATAAATTTATTGATTTTGTCTTATCTCCTCTCCCTTTCATACTTCATACTTGCAATTTCAGCCCTTTGTTTGCCTGGAGAAAATTAAAGTGGGATTTTTCAATTTTTTGGGCAAAATTCGGCTAACCATTTGGTTAACCGAAAAATAACCAAAATGTTTTCGGTTACAACCGATCCGAACCGTTTCATTTCGATTCGGTTTCGGTTTTGGATTGTTTCGAACCGAAATTTCGGTCAACCAAAATTTCGGTTCGGTTAACCGAGATGACCACCCCTACTTAGCTAGGTCTATTAAGAGTTAAGGGAAAATTATAAGTTTGGTCTTACATATTAGGGGGGTGGCAACTTTGGGACAATATCTTTCTCAACTTGTAATTAAGTCCTTTATCTTTCAATTTTGTGGCAATTTCAGTATTTCGAGTGGTAATTTTGGTCCTCCGGATAGAATTTTTTTAAAAATTGGGGATTTGGCATCCAATTTGGGAATTTTTCAAATTTTAGAAGGAAAATTTGAACTTTTGCTGATTTTTTTTTTGCGGGGAGGGGGGAATAATTATTGTGCATTCATTTAAGACGCACAATGTAAGAATAAACTTGGTAAAATACAAGTATACTAAAATATATTTACAAACATACATAGAAAATAAGAAATATAATAAACAATCACTAAATAATATCTAAAACTTAGTTTTTTTTTCTCCATACTTTAACATGTTCTATCAATTTATCTAAGAGGAGTACTCGATATGTTATGGAGATGGGGAGTACTTCATAATTTTTTTAAAGTTTGAAATGTTTATATACACACACACACACACATATATTATATACAACCATTGATATTAAATAATATTAATTTATATTATTGTAAGATACTTTGAAATTATGAGTCTTATTTAATTAATAAACAAAAATAGATAAATAAGTATGAAAAATTAAATATTGCTAAGTTTAATCATCAATTTTGTATATTATTATTTTAATATTGTTGTTGTTAATGTGTGTTGTGTGTTTATATAACTATATATATAAATATAATATTAGCAAAAACCCCAATTTTCCCACCAAAATCATTTAAAGCTCCATTTTCTCTTCAAAATCCAAAAAATCCCTAATTTTTGAAAAAAATTGACCCGAAGGACCAAAATTGTCACTCTGAGGACTGAAATTACCACAAAATTAAAAGTTAAAAGACTTAATTGCAAATTATAAAAGACACTGTCTCAAAGTTGCCACCCCCAATATATAAAACCAAAATTGCAATTTTTGCTAAGAGTTAATTTCTAACTCATCCTACACATATTGTGGCAATATAGTGCACATAACATATATGAAACTTTAAATTATGGCACCCATTATTTTTAAGTTATGCACTTGAAATGTATTCATGTTTTTATTTCACTAATATCTTAAATTGAATTGTCTTTTTAACTAAAACCTAAGGTGAAAAATATGTGACTTTTACCTTAAGATAAAGTTCGTTTCAATCAAGATATTGTTTGATCAGTGGTAATCACATATCTCTCCTGATCTTAGTTATATTTTCTCCACATAAAGGTTTTGTTAGTGATCCGTTAACATTTGATTTATAGGAAGATACTCGAGCACCACCTTCCTTTTTTTAACTATACTCCTAAAATGACTATACTTCATAGCAATGTGCTTGCTATGACTCGACATTCTTTCGTTCTTTGTATTGTATATCGCAACTTGATTATCACAATACAAAGTGGTTGGGTCCTTTTTCAGGATCTATGAAATGAATAGTTCTAAAGAATCTTCTTAACTATATAATGTTTTTGCTCGCAATAGAAATAGCTATGTACTCAAATTTCATAGTAGATAAAGCAACACACATTTGCCTTTTCAAAGACCAAACAACTATGGCACCAACAATAAAGAGTAACCAATCTCTTGTTGATTTTGAGTTGGTTGTATTAGATTCCCAATTAGCATCACTATAACGTTCAAGTGTAGATGAATTACACTAGTAATGTAAACCAAGTTTATTATAGGGGTGTTCATCAAAACCGCAAAACTGTTAAACCGCCCTAACCCAACCCAAACCGCACTGCAATTGGCGGGTTGAGGGTCGGATGGGTCGGGTTCGGGTTTATTTTAAAAGTACTGCAGTTTTGCATTCTGATTTGATTTTTCATTTACACAAACCACAAAAACCGCACCCAACCGCAATACATATAAATATACTTGTATATGCATCAATTACTCTTTCGTATAGCTATTGTGAATTTTAATAATTATCGATTAAAATTAGTATCAATGCATCATATATTTTATTGATTGTTTATATAAATATATGAATAAGAATATATATATATATATATATATAACAATAGATTAATATATATATATATATATGTTTGTGTGTGCGCGCGCGTATATATTAAATACTCTTAACATATTTTTATTTTAAATAATTAATTAAAAATAGTAGCAATAACTCATTATATTATTTGATAGTATTTTATAGAATAGTACTTAATAATTAATCCGCGTCTCAATACTAAAATATGTCCTTTGCACAACGTGTTTTAATATATTTATTCATAATTTTTTTTCATATTTGTAGTCTTGATACAAATTCTTCGATCAACTAGTAATTCAAAAAGAACTCATATGTACTTGCTTATGATATCATAGTTTGATGAGAAAAAAAGTAAACATAAAACTAAATCTTGTGATCTCTCAATAACTTAAAGTTGTGTTTTCGGGACGCCAAATTTATTGACTTCCATAGGATGCCACCAAATGGTGCAACTCATCAATTCATAAGAGACACCTATTCTCTCAAACCTCTTTGAATATATTATTTATTTTTCTTTCTTTCTTTTTTATATAAATATATGTACATATTCGAATAAATAAGAATTCCATATTAATATATATTATTATATGTAAATATATATATACAACATCAGCAAGTAGAGGTGAAAGACAAACCAAACTACTCGATACTCGATTCGAGCTCGATCGCTAAAAGCTCGTTTGAGCTCGGTTCGTTAACTTATCAAACCAAGCTTGAACAATTTTTTGTGTTTGATAAGTTTTGAAGTTCGACTCGAGCTCGGCTCGATTAGTAAAAAATAATAAAAACATGTATAAAAAATCAAACTACTCGAGCTCGACTCGTGTTCGGCTCTATTAAAGCTCGTTTGAGCTCGGCTCGATTAATAATCAAACAAACTCAAACACAAATTTTAAAGCTCGATTATATTTCAAACAAGTTTGAACAACATCTCGTTCGGCTTAACTCGGCTCGTTTACACCCCTATCAGCAAGCAAACATAGAGCTATGGAATCACATCTAATGTATGACATTAACATTATAAAATCCGAATATCGAGCTATATCCATAAATCTACTTTACAAACTACAGGACAAAAATAATGCAGGTAGGAAAACAAGAAGTCAAAAGGTTTAAATATGAAATATCCTCATAATATTATAAAAAATAATTGTGCAATAAGTTCCAATCCACAAACAACTTTACAAAATTCCAAAAGGGAGATAAAATAAAGAATTTGGTAGATGAAATCTGATTTATGCACAAAATATCTTATTCACTGTTTTATACAGAAAATTGATACTTCACTTTATGCTCTGCACTTGCATACCATTATATCTTTGTTTCTACATAGAGACGGAATTAGACAATTCTACATCGATAAGGGTAGAATTGCTTAAGAAATCTCCATACCAACCAGCTGAAAGCTTCGGAATTCTGTTTAATGTCGAAGGATCGATAAGATATAATCCGAATTTCGTGGCGTATCCACTCGACCATTCAAAATTGTCCATCAAGCTCCATATGAAATAGCCGCGCACATCTGCCCCGTTCCTGTCAATTTTGGATCAACTAGCCTAACTCTTAGGATTTCAAGTTGACTCTCACCGCGAATTAAGAAAAATCAACATATTTTATTTCTATAAAACAATTTAATTTTTCTCAAAGGGGTTGGTACTTGAACGAATTTGAAAAGTTCTAGGAAAACCCATAAGTACATATGAATAAAGTCTAATTTATTGAATTTACGGAGGGGTCATAATAGTCAACTTAATAAATATTTGGTCTTAAATGCAAGACAAATATATTGGGACAAATAAATAAAAACATAGATATCCGTGATAAACTCATTAGACATGAAATGTACTCTATAAATTAAATAACTTCCAACCCTCACCATATTCCCCTTCTACAATGTTACTCTTATTCGACAAAAAACATGTAATGAGTTGTTTATGTGGGAAATTGTAATCAACTGTATGTGCATGTAAGTTACAAAAGCAAGTAATCTATATGACGCGTGGAATGTGTGTCACACCCCAAAATCCAACGTGACCGGCCATGCCACCATGGTCCGAGACGAAGCCACAATCTTAACTCAATCTATGTAAATCTTTCCAAATCTTGGCGGAAGTGTGCAATATCCAAAAATAGGTGCAGAGTATCTAAGAATTTTCAAGAAATATTCCACAAAAACATTGATTTAAGGAGTTTACAAAAGCTAATTGCCAAAAATCCTTTATTCTAATTTTATTGAATCAATCTCTACCATTGACTATTTCAATCTCGACCATTTTATTGAATCAATCTCTACTGCCGAACTAACCATATCCTTATACTAATCCTAGTCAAACTAGGACTCTTAGCATAAAAGGAAATACTAACTTAATAAGTAAGTCATAATAAAATAATAATAATTACCCTAATTCTAGTCAAACTAGGACTCTCACCAATCTAGAAAATTCTAACTTAATAAGCAAGCAATAATAAAATAATAATAGTTAACTAACTAATCTTAAATCTTGAATAACGATGTTGCTTCAATCCCCGACTTCTCCTGCTCCATCTCCTTTCTTTTTTCTCCGCTGATATACAAGCAACGGCGCCACCCCTTCGTCTTCCGGAGTCACATTTTGGCTCGTAACAACTACTCCCCCCTTCAAAATAACCTTGTCCGCAAGGTTGTAATCGGGAAATTGCAGCACTAACTCCTCCATATCGACCCATGACGCTTAATCGATAGATTTTCCTCGCCACTGGACCAACCCCTGTCGTACCTTGTGATTTTCGTGTAATACCTCACTAACTTCTAAAACCTGCTCCGGCTCAAACATGGTAGATTTTGAAATCTCCAAGCTCGTGGGTAAGCTCTCTTCCACCCGATGATCCCCAATTGCTCGTTTAATTTGCGAAACATGAAAAATCGGATGAATTCTACTAGTCTCTGGCAAACGCAAATGGTAAGCCGCTGGACCAATTCTTTTCTCAATCTCAAAAGGCCTGTAATACTTGGCAACCAACTTGTTATGCCCCCGTACAGCCAAAGACGACTGGCGATGTGGCCTGACTTCTAAATTCCTTCTTTTTGTATTTGCATAATGGCGCATATTTTGTTGTGCCCGTCCAAGATTTAATTTATGCTGTCGTAAAATCTCGTCGTGACTTGATAACACCTCAGCCACTGCCGACACTTTGCATTCACCTAGCAAGAATCTTTGAATCGATGGCGGCGCCCGTGCATAAACGACTTCAAAAGGAGTCGACTTCGCCGAATTTTGACATGACGTATTATACCAATATTCTGCCCAATGTAACCATCCCACCATTTTCGGGGCTACTCCGAAGAAAAATAACGAAGATAAGTTTTGAGTATTCGATTGAATACTTTCGTCTGCCCGTCAGTCTCGGGGTGATAAGCTGAACTAATTGGAAATTTAGTTCAGCTTAGTACCCTGCAATTTAAACATCTCCCACCAAAACGAACTTACAAAAATCGGATCTCTATCACTGACCACCGAATGTGGGATTACATGCAACCGCACAATTTCTTTAGTAAATGACTCGGCCACGAACTTTGTTGTGAAGGGCGAACGGAGCGCGACAAAATGCCTATATTTGGGGAGACAATCTACTACAACCAATATACACAAAACCCGAGGGATTTTGGCAACCCGGTAATAAAATTCATCGAAACATCTTCCCATACCGCTTCGGGTATTGGTAAGGGTCGCAACAAACCCGCTGGAGACATAGCCTCATACTTTGATATTTGACATATCAAACAACTCGCCACGTAGTGTCGCACTCATCGGAACATACCTTTCCAATACACACTTCCCGCCAATCTCCGATATATGCGCAATGCACCGGCATGACCCCCTTATGGAGTGTCGTGAAACTCATGTAACAAACGTGGAATCCATTCCGAACTTTTAGAGAGAACTAGATGGACTTCGTGGAATACCCGTCCATTCATATACGAAAAACCCGGTTGACTATCCTTATCCCTTTATAATGTCGTGATAATATCAGAGAGACATGGGTCACTACGTTGCTCGTCTATGGCACCTTTCATCTATGGCCAAACCGGAAAACTTATAATCGATAACTCCCCTTTACCTCCCCGTCGTGACAACACATCTGCCGCCCGATTCATAACACCCGATTTATAAACTATCTCAAAATCGTATCGTAAAAGCTTAGCCACCCAAATTTGTTGCGACGGGGTAACAATTCGTTGAGATAACAAATGCTTCAAACTTTTGTGGTCCGTACGCACCATAAACCTCCGGCCCAAAACGTATGGCCACCAGTGTTGTACGGCTAGAACCAGCCCCATTAATTCCCATTCATATGCGGATTTTGATAAGGTGCGATCTGTCAAAGCCTTACTAAAATACGCGATCAGTTTGCCTCCCTGCTGTTGGGATCGGTGTAACTCGGGGATGCCGGCGCAGCAGAAAACATAGATTTTAATAAAAATTCGACATCCCAAATTAGGGTTAGGTAGACATGGTACCATCGGATTCAAAAACTAACTAAAAGTGAGTTTTCTCGTATTTGAGTTTTCTCGTATTTACCTCTTGAAGAACTTAATTAGCAACGTCTTTTTAAGCAACTCCTTGCTATACCTCTCTGGGTGGATTTGCTCTAGCTCCCCAAGTATTGCGCCTCTAAGATGTATTCACACCCTAGCTCGTACCCTCGATTATCTCCACCGGTGCTAGACAAGAGAATATCGAATTTCGGCTCGTGAGAAAAAGGGTAGAAATTTATTTAGTATTCTTCGTACTCAACTCATGAGTGGGAAGAATTTAGGAGAAAGAAAAAGAGGAGACAATTAAAGAGAAAAGACTTTTTGGAGGAATTGACTCTCTTCGTTGTCTTTTTCAAAAGATGGAATACACACACACACACACACACACACACACACACACACACATATATATATATATATAGTCCACCAATGTGAACACACATACACACACGCCCTCTCTCTCTCTCATCCATGAGAGGCGTGTATATCTATATATATATTTAATTTTTTTCTTTTTTATTCTCTTCCCTAATTAGTTGGATACCTTTCTAACTAACTAGATATTTCCATATATTTGAGATTATCTCAGATATACCACATCTATCCAATATCTTTAATAATATATTTATAAGATATTTCCTTTTCAATTAGTCAACTTAACCAATTATAAGATATTTCCTTTTCAATTAGTCAACTTAACCAATTAAAAGATCCTATTAAATATATTATAAGATATATATATATATATATATATATAAACTTGGTGAGCAAGATAAAAAATTTCCACCAATTTCACATACACATACACACGTGCACGAGTACTATATATATATATATATATATATTTCATTCATCAATTAATTAATTAGGTTTTCCCAATTTAATATTCTAATATTAAATTATAAGACCATTAATTAACACCATATAATAAATTTCTTTTCCCGATTAATTAAATCTATTTAATTAATCTCTCCATATATTCACAAAGAATTAACTAGCCAATAGGTACTACACTAAGTTACGTGTGTGACCCCTCAGGCTTAGTAACAAGCTAGCAATAAGTCCTCCCATAGGCTAGATTAACTATTCTCAATAACTAACTAGGCCTTGGATTAACTTTACCAAATTAACCCAAGACACCTATTGATCGTGGATCGATGTCTAGCAACGTCGCCACAACTTCCTATATGTCAACGATGACAAGCAAACTTATCCAGGTTACGATCTTCATGTGAGTAAAATCCCTTCATCAGTTTCCCGTCTATGGTCGAGGGTATGACGACGATCGAACCCTAATAACCTTAGAAACTATGACTGTGTTGTGACATCTAATGATCTAGTCTTTTAAGTAGGGACCACCAATCCCTCTTATAAGACAAATGCTTTGATCAAAGGCTTTCATCGATCATTTAGATTCTTGCAACAACATAGGAAATGTCGGGTACTTCACGCTGGATGAATCCCTTGACGCTATCACTTGTTCTGCTATACTATCAGGCTATACACAACATACACGCCGTGTGACTCTCCTGGAGTGCACGTGCATATCAAAGCATAGTGGATAGTACCCTTTCCGATGAAACCTCAGGTCTAAGGACCAATCTCACACTACGAAACCTAAGGACTCAATGTTCAACAACACCAACGAGGAATCCTTGCGGGGCCATTCAATTCTATACTTTTCCAAAGTATGAATCTTTGTGTATGTATTGACTCGTCAGCCATTGACAATAGAACACGTCAACTTCTAACAAAGAGTTACACACATGAACAAGTCTTGACGAGGCCCGTGATATCCCACATCTCATAACCATTATGACTTGGAACATGTTTTAGGATTACAGTCTTTGAGAACGTTCCATAGGTATCCCGACCACTCCTCTAACCATATGTAATCCATGAGATCTTTATCTATACTAATATAAGTAATTGACAATAAAGAAACATATCATAAAAGAAACATTCAATATATTTAAAACAAGATTGTCATAGTGTTTTACATATAAGATAGCTGAGCCTAAACATTGGCTCGTCGGTCACATAACACTATCACCTGCATCAACACAGCATCAATGCTTGAACCCGAGGCATCATACTCAATTACAACGTTCTGAGAAAAATCAGGCATAGCTAATACGGGGGCCTTTGTCAGCACGGCTTTGAGGCGTTCGAATGCCTTAGCAGCTTCTCTTGTCCAACAAAATTTTCCTATTGTTTCTTTCTTTAATAATTGCGTTAGTGGTTTCGCAATAAGCCCGTATCCTTGTACGAATCAGCGGTAATAGCATGTTAGTCCAAGAAAGCCTCGCACCTATTTGACGGACTTAGGTGTTGACCAATTAATTACGACACTGATTTTGGTGGGATCCATTGCCACCCTATTTTTGGATATGACTAAATCAAATCTGCTTCTTTTCTCCTTCTTTCTCTAAATTTGTTTTCACAACAATTCCACCGCCTTTAAAAATAACCTTGTCCCCAAGGCTGAATCTGGGAAATTATTGCATATGCTCGTTCCAAGAATCGCTATAAACCAAGAATTCATGGTGCCTGCTTTGGGTGCGAAACACAGTCTTATGAATATTGGAAGATTCAGTTCGTGCTAACCACCCAAGCGGTTTAGTGCCAACAAAAGTAGGGAGTGTAGTGGCGCGGTCGTTGTGTGTTTGTTGTGGGGAGGTTTGAGGAATTCGGTAAACGGAGGCCATATCACTTTCTGTTGGTTGGAGGTTAGGGGTGGTGGTTTGTAGAATTTGGTTGATGATGGGCAGATTGGTTGCGTGTGGTGTGACTGGTGGGATAAAACTGCCCAAAGGTGGTGGAATTTTAGCAGCCATGGCAGCGGCGCTTTTTTTGGTTAATGAACTCGATGAGGCGGTTGCAGTCCCGGGTGGTGCGTGGACGATGGCTGAGGACGAGATTGCACTGCTTTTGAGGTCCCTGATTTCCACCCGAATGTTGGAAATATGATTGTCGACGAAATCCATACGGGTGATGACAAAATTCAATGGAATTCTGATTTCTTCTAACGCCGTTGGGAGAGATTCACAAGAGATTGACACAAGAGATTGATAAGGTCATAGTGGCGTCAAGGGATCCGGCAGGTCGGACCAAATTGTTAGATGATAAAATTCACAAACTCAAGTAATTCACTAGAATAACTTGCCCAGCTCCAAGCTCAATTTCTTGATAATGGTAATCCCTTATAATGAAATCAAAAACCCTTATTTATACTTCTACTGCCGAACTAACTCCACCCTAATCCTAGTCCAACTAGGACTCCTAGTCCAACTAGGATTCTTACCATAAAAGGAAATACTAACTTAATAAATAAGCAATAATAAAATAACAATAATTGCTCTAATCCTAGTCAAACTAGGACTCTTGCCAATCTAGAAAATTTTACCTTAATAGGCAAGCAATAATAAAATAATAAAAATTACCTAACTAATCTTGAATCTTGAATAACGCTGATGCTTCAATCCTTGACTTCTCCGCTCCATCTCCTTTCTCCTTTCTCCCCTGATATACGAGCAACGGCGCCGCCCCTTCATCTTCCGATGTCACATTTTGACTCGTAACAGCCTGCTTTCTCATTTCTCCATTGCGGCTAACACAACTTGTAACCAACCATATTCATGAAATCTTATTCTCTTCTTTTGTGTGCTATTTATCCATCCACACATTATATAATGAGCACTAAATGATAGGATATGAAGAATAATACATAAACCTCCATGGTAAAACTTGTCTCCTAGTCATTGAACCTATAGTAACGCCTGATCCTTATCTAGGTTAACAAGAAAAATATTAAATATCCTAATACCCCAAGCACTCCTTCATATTTAGAATAAAGACCCTCACCAAAAAAAAAAAAAAAAAATCCTAACAGATCACGTTAATCATAAAATTGATCAAAATAAAAAATTTAAATTTACTTAGAGAAACAAGGGTATTACAATTTGTGATAAATTAACAACATAAAATTTCGAAAAACAGAAGATTGATTACATGCATCTTTTAATAGGCTTAAAGCTACTTTACTCACTCCACATTGAAATGAAAATACCTTATAGCTCGAGCAAGATACGCAAGATACGATTTATGAAAATGAATCCTCTTCACATCATTCTGGTAGTCGTCATTTTTGCTTACCGGAGATGAATAACCTGGAATTGAAATCAAATTCAGCAAACAATAGATAGATAATTATTATTTAGAAAAACAGAACACAATGCACATATTTTACCATTTTCGGTCACAAACATAGGCTTGTTATTATATCTCTCCTTAACATAGTTGACAATATCTTCTATGCCTCTCGGGACAACGAAAAACCGAGCCATTCCTGTCTGCAAAAGAGGAACATATAACGATGTTGCTATAGTGTGCCAAAAATAATATTAGAATAACAATATGCATTTATGATAAGTGGAAAAATGTTTGTTAGAAAGTAAAAAGTATCATGATCCTCATACTGGTTCCCCAATTGTTACGCCATTGCGATCTCCACTGGTGGACACAAACCCCCGAATCGGACGGTCACTACCTTGGGTGCAACTAGAGTCATTGCAAAAGCAACTTGAGTGGATGCAATCCTTTGCATAGAGCGTGCCGTAATGGTTTAGCCCAATAAAGTCTATGCTATCTCTTAAAAGTGATCTTTCCTCCAAAGAAAAAGTCGGTAATTCGCTTTGGTGATAACGCTTCATCTCCGGAGGGTAATCCCCAAATACCAGTGGATCCAATATCCTTTTTTACCACAAAACAAAACATCATGTATCTTTGTTAGGGGAAAAAAATGGAAAATGATAGATCACTCTTCTTCCGCTTAAGTCCTTTCTATCTCACATTTTTTTGCAATTTGAATTCTCTATTCCAATTTGATATTTCATCTTGTATTCCATGAATGTCAGGAGTATATGATCCACGCAAATTCACATTCAAGAAAACATTTGGCATGTTTTTGTAATGTAGATTATAAGATGAAATACTAAATTGAAAAAGAGGGTCCAAACTGGTCTTATTTTTTGGGGTTAATTACACTAACTACCCCTCCCTCTTATTTAGTGTAATTACAATCCAGTCCGCTTATTTTTGGCCCATAACATCCACTCCCCTCTTATTATTATAACCTTATATTGAACCTCTTTGACTAATTGCCATTAGTCAAGCATGACTGAAAATATAACAAACTCCCCCTATAATAAAACCTGAACATCCTCTTGAATATAAATGGTCACATTCACCCCCTCAATGACAAAATAGGAAATCTAGGATAGGGGTGTAAACGAGCCGAGCTCGAGCCGAGCCTGGCCATTTTGCCAGGCTCGAGCTCGATCGAGCCGGGTTTCGAGAGCTCGAGCTCATAGACTGTAGAAATAGCTCGACTCGAGCTCGAGCTGTCGAGCCTAGGCTCACGAGCTCAGTCTACCAGAAGCTACAAGGCCAAGAAAACAGAAGGTAGACAACAAAATTTGAAAAATTGGGTCTCCATTTATTTGCATTTAAAAATAAGAAAATAACCAAAAATGGGTTAGAGAAACTGACTGATTGTGGTGCGATGGTGGCTACGGTTCAAGACTCCTCCCAGCCTCCGCCAACACCATCAGAGCTTCGTCTTTATTCCTCTTCTTGTTCTTAGTGTCGTTCAATTCGTTTCCGCCGTTACTATCTCCGCCGCCTCCATTGTTGTCTCCGATTCCCCATCGGATTTGGTATCAATTTCGTGATATCGGTGGTGGTGGCTCAGCCCTCGCCCTCTCTCTCTCTGGTAGAGTTTTTTTTTTTTGAGTTATAGAAGTCTGCTGTGTTGTAAGTTTAACTCATACACTAGTATTTTTTAGATATTTTGTTGGTTTTTTTATTTTTAGTTTTAATAAATTATATTATAATTTTAATATATAAGTACTATAATATATATATATATATATATAATAAACGTATGGTGGTATACAGCTGTTGTACAGCGGTATACCATCAGCTAATATGAATAAAATAATAATATATATATATAAAAAAAATTAATTAAAAATTGAAGAAGGCTCGCGAGCTTTTGGAAGAGAGAATTCGGCTCGAGCTCGAGCTCGATAAAAGCTCGAGCTCGTGTTGGGCTCGAGTCAAGCCGGCTCGGCTCAACTTACACCCCTAATCTAGGAAATATTTGTTTGATAATGTCAGTAAATTCCATTAGTTTTCTAACGTAAGGGGGCGATTGTAAAGTTTTATGATAAGAGGGGGGTATTTATTATGTGTTCAAAATAAGTTGATTGGACTATAATTACACAAACTAAGAGGGTAGTTAGTTTTTTTTTTTTTTTTTGTGTGGGGGGGGGGGGGGGGGGGAGATGCTACTTTGTTGAAACACTTACCAAGCAACATTAAAAGCTAAGGCCCTCTTTGCAGCTTCCTTATCAACCTCATCATCTGTCAATGGTGTGTACATAAATGCAAATACAACGACGCTTATCATACCATCCACTTTAGACTGCACAAAGCTAAATTTTGTTAGGTAAAAATAATAATAATAGTGATCGATATTCCAAGGTTAATGATAATCGGTAATTGCCTTAAACTGCTGGCGATACAATTTAGCAGCTTTCGCATGTGCTAATAACATGTTGTGGACAGCAATCAAAGGCTCAATATCTGAGTTTCCAATGGCACAGTTACCAAAAGGAGGCGAACAACGAGCAGGCGGGAAAGTCGCCCTCTCATACCCCATTTCTGCAAATAAGTTGGGCTCGTTGATTGTACTCCAATACCTCACTCGATCACCAAAATTTTTAAAACATGTTTCAGCAAAATGGACAAAGTCTTCCCTGTTAAAACATTAATGTACCGTGTAATTAGCATTTTGATGAACAACTTCCATAAGGTTCAGTTTGGATTGAAAGATTTCAATTTCATAATAACAAATACACTGAGCTTATTTTTTGATAATTTCAAGTTACAATAAATTTCAATTCCCTCGGCGCCCATTTTTAAACATTTTCTTAATATCAGAATCATTTGAAATTTTTAACTCATTTTTTTTTCATGGGAATCCAAATCATCCCGCAAATGCAACATAAGCTTTTACAAAAGCACTCCAAGAGTAACATTAGTCTTACTTCATAAGAGTCATTAACCATTTTCAGATAACAAAAAACAGGATTTATACGTACTGCATTAGAGGACTAAGCCAGCCTCTGTATCGGTCTTCAAGTTCTTGAGGATAGTCATTGTGGTGAATGGTCACGAAAGGCTCAATACCTATATCGAAGATTATTCATATTAACTGAAACGAAATATAATAATTTTGAATATAGATGATTTGTTAGCATTCAATAATTAAGATCATAATTTCTACCTCTAAGTATGAGGTTATCTATAATTTTGTTATAGAAGAAAATACCAGCTTGATTAACCCCACCAAATTTCCCTCCTGTATTCATAATCAGAAAGAAATTACAAACTAATTCAAATCAAACACAAAAACAAAAAATAAAAAAAAAATTGAAAAATACATACTGGGAAGAACTCTACTCCATGAAATTGAAAAGCGATAAGCACTCAACCCAAGTGAATGCATTATCTCAATATCTTCCTGTCATTGTTGATATCAACAAAAATAAAATATAAATAAAAACCAGAACTTCCAATCTCTATTCACTATTGAACTTTCGGTAAATTAACATAACCTCCCTTGTTGGTAAAAGATGATTACAATTTCACACCCCGTGTCAGTATAAATATATTACAATTTCACCCCTAACAGGGGGTGTGTTAGTAATTTACCAAAAGTGAAGGGGAGTATGGTAATTACACAATAAGTAAGGGGTGTGAATGTAATTTTCCCTAAAAAATTGCAGGACTAGTACCATGTAACGATGGTAATGATCATCTGCAATATCACCATTTTCTCCATTTGCTATGCTACCTGAAATTAATTAAACAAATAAAAAATCAAATTTCACATGAAAAACAGATGAGAGGAAAAAAAATGAAATGAAAATGAAATTTACTTACCTTTAATCCGGCAAAAAACATCCCAGTTGTTGAGACTCTTACCATCTTCATGAAATGCTCCTTCGATCTGAATAAAACATAAATATGATGTTGGCCTAAAATCACTTCAAAAATAATTATTAGAAAATTGTTTGGTGAAAATGAAGAAAAACACACACTTGATATGCAGAAGTAGCAGCTCCAAAGAAAAACCCATGTGGAAAATCCGACCTTTTTATGTCAATATTTTGTTCTACGGAGGATTTGACAGTAGAAATTGAGGATAGTAGAATAATCAAGAAATTTGAGAAAATGCATGTAGTTGTGATTTTCTTCATTTTATTTGAGCTTCTGTATTGGGCTCTGTTTCAATTTCCAGCTAAAAAACAACTTTCCAAAATTATCATTTTGATATTTATAGGGAATGATGTGAGTTTCCTTGGTTTTTTAATAAAATAATACAAATACTATAAAAGTTTCTCAAAATAATACATTTTGAAATCAATTATTAAATTAGTACAAAATGTCATTTAATATGTCGTCTTTGTCTAATTCCACTATTTGGACTTTAGTCCTCTACTTCTTCATATTATAAAAAGCCCCTAAATCATACCCTTTATGATAAATCTTATTACCTTAGGTTTTGTTTTTAGCCAGAAAATTTCAATTCATGATATACGATAAAATCAGGCCCAACATGCTTCCGAAAAATATTAAAATCTCATAAATCTATACCTTTTGTTTGACCAAAATATCACCGGGTATTCTAAGTCCTCGGTTTTACGGCGAGCAGGTACAAGCTACTCCAGACCAACCACACAACCGCAGCAGGTGGTTCCCAGTACTCAGCTCCTTCAATGATACTTAGCACAGCCCAAATCGTTTCCTACCTTTGGGCGTAGAAAGGTCTTCAGAATAAAATTTAATAAATTTTGAAAACAGATGTTGAGCAAAAGTCTTTATTTATTGATGAAAACAGAAAATTAAATTACATGATATTATTCTACTCCGCTATTGTTGGAGAAACCTTTTAGCCTCTCATGAGAGGACTTGGAAACCCCCATACACTCGTTTATTAAAACTATAAAAGAAATATTACAAATTTGTTGTTTTTGCTAGATTTGGAAATTTTGAAAAGTTGAAGAAAATTTCTGATGCTCTTCATCTGCTTCTGAGCTCTCCTTTTATAGCCTCAGACTTCGGATTCCAAATGCGGATTCCAAACTTGTACAATTTTCTTGACATCATTGTTTTGCTGTCAAGATTCCTTCACATGCGTATGGACCCTAGTGTTTGCCACTTTGTCTGCCACGCCTTGACTTTAACAGCTATCTTTTGGTATAGCTGTAACCTTTAATCAATTACATGATTGATTCCCGGTTGGTGCGCCTAATTGTTTGGTCGCCTTTGTCGTTTACATCCTTTTACTTGGGTTTGGGAAAACCCTTGGGGTAAACTTTCCTTTTACCCTTATCTTTGTCAGATTCGGGTTTTACCTTGGTGACCCGTATTCTGGTGCTGAATAAGGGTTTCTCTTGAAACTGGCAACTTGAACACTCCCTGTTATGCCATAAATCAACATGCATCATGTTGCAGGCTTTCTTCCTGGTCGCGTCTGTTGCTGGCAACTTGTTTTCCCAGATAAGCGTCCTCTTTTGTTCAAAAAGCTTTTCTGCGAAATCAGTACTTTTCCCTGTCATGGAATTTAACAGGAACGATCCATTCGCTGTATTAGAGAATATCTTGAATGGATACTTGACTTTGTCCATCTCTGTAAGACAGACCCACATTCCCCATGCTCTCCTGGTGGAAATGTCATCTTCATTGATAGTGCTAACCAATGGAGATTCCTCTGTTGCAACCTTAATTCTGGTATAGGCCGCCATGTCTGGTCTCTGTAACTTAATAAAATGAAACACTGGATGAAACCCTTTTCCTGCTATTTCTGGTGCTGCCGATATAAACTTTAGCTCCAGAATATCACCTCGTTTGAGGTGCTGATTGTTTTTCCATGAATCATACACGGCATTTGTAATCCAATCCGGAAGCTTAGATATTTCCGGAAAACCTGGTGACATAGTATGTATTGAAGCTAAAGCCCCAAAATCAAACCATTCTCGGACCTCTTCTGGCTTAGATCCTTCCTTCATCCAAATCCTAGGATATTTCCCCGATATTTCTATCAAGGATTTATTCGGATTTATTCCTTTTCTTGAGATTAATTTTTCCCAAGAATGCTGGTAACCCTGCCAATGTACATTAATCGAGTTAGTATTAATCTTAGACGTGTCTGTCTGTGGCCTAAGATTAATCTCTCCCTCTTTAACCCCAGAGGTGGTGGGTTGACTTGAACTAGTAAGAGCTTGCGCTTCTTCTTGTTCAACATTTTCCTTTTTCTCAGAGTCTGAGAAAGGACTTGTGCAAGTGGTATTTTAATCCACTACTCCGGGTATAGAGCCCCGTTCTCGAAACGCAGGTTTGGAGTCCTGCTCTCTCAATTCTCGAGCAACTACAGAAGGTGATGCTTTTCGAACTGGTCCTGTAAGAGTATTCCATAACGAAGTCATGGCATACGTTGTCTCGTTAATCGAATTCTGGACAATGTCCAAATCAGCTCGTTGAATTCGGTCAGCTACTTCAGCGTTAACTGATAACTGTCCAAATTTCCGATTAAGCTCCTCAAGGTTTTCCCTGAGATGCCTATACCTTGTGATGATGGAATTTGCTTCAGATACTTCCATCTCTTGTCAAGAAATCTGCAAGAACATTTTCATGAGATTTCACAATAACAATGTCAAAACAATAATATTGACATTCAGCTTGCCACCTGAGAATACGAGCTTTTCAATTTTTGATTCAAGTTTATTTTTCAAAAAAGCTTTAACATTCGTATTATCGACTTTCAAAATAAATTCTTTGGCTAATAAAAATAAAGGTCATTTCTTGAATGCCTTCCAAACCGCAAAGAATTCTTTCTCGTTAATATGCCATACTCTGGCTCGTTGTTCATTGAACAACCCTCCAGTGTATCTACAGGGTTCTTCCCCTGTGGTTGACCGCTTCATGAGCACTGCTGCCCATCGATAATCATTGGCATCTGTATAGACTACCAAATCATCGTTATCCTGTGGTATTGCGAGTTTAGGCAAGGTTTTGCACACTTGTTTCAACTCACGAACCCTTTGAGTGTGAATTTCTTCCCACTTCCATTTCTGGCTTTCCGTTTCTCTTAAAAGTGGTCGGAAATCCTTTCGGTGTTTGGCTAGATCTTTAATAAAGATCCCTGCAAAATTAACAACTCCTAGAAAACTTTGATACAATCAATCAAGTGTTCTCGACTGGGAATATAGTAACCATCAAACTCAAGGATCTTATTTATTCCTTGATAGTTGATTACTAATCTTGCCTTTCCTCTTTTTACCTCGCTATGGTTCCTTACCAGGAATCCAGGGCTACTGTAAGAAGAGACTCCAGGTTCTATGAGTTTCAGATCGATATGCTCTTTTATGATTGCTTGCATATCTTTCTTGTCCTCCATATTCATCTGGATAAGCTTGTATCGAACATACTCGTACTTGCATTGTTCCTTAACTTTCAGAGTAGCTTCGATCTTGTTTTTATTCCACCAAGCCAAAGGATTCTCATTAAAGTTTCTTTGAATTAGTCTTTTAACATTTTCAAGAGAAAGTAAACTTTCCCCATCCACAGCATCTATGGGTTTGGTTTGTAAAGTATTCTTAAGAAAGAGAATACCTTCTTCACCTATTTCCTTAGACCTGTTTTTTAGAAGGCTAACCTTTCAATTATATCCTTCACAGAAACTATCATAACCTTTTTGTCTGAAAGACAGTAAGGCTTTTCCAAATTTCCTTTTATCCTGCATTTTAGGATGGGTTAATTTGGAATCATTGTGTAAATCACCACGTTTGCTGCGAAAATTTATGGGCATGAGGCGATTAAAAGCCTTTTCGCGTCGCAAAACTTGTATCTTACTGCCACAAGTAGTGGTAAAGGTGAGCAAGTGTTTGTGATTATCTTGCACATATTTTGCAAAGGTTTGAATAAAATTATTACCGAGCAAAATATCAGCGCCAGTATCATGAAAGTAAATAGGAGGCGTTTTTACCTTGTACCAAGGTGTTCCAAATGCACCACCGATCATGATATGGGCTTCACGAATACCTTTATTGAGGATAAGGATTTTCTGAGAAAAATCTCTTCCTGCAATAGTAGGTAAATATTCTATAGCATTGCTAGGAAAAACTCCAGGTTTTGCTGTGCAAATCCCAGATCCATAATCAATATAAGCTGCAAAATATTCTGACTTATATTGTTCATATAACATACCAACAGATATGTATATAGAAAAAGGGCTAGTCATTTATTCAACTTGAATTAAATGTCCATCCAAGCTAAACTCCATACCTTTTCTTTTTCTTCCCCAAGGTTTATGTTCCTCAAGGAAGCTTAATCCAAGAATAACTATTCTTGGATCTCGTCCGGCACTACCTGTAACAAATACTTCATAGCCTGCTATTTCTAGCATACATTCGTATTTGTTAACGGCGGACTGCTGCAAGTGATAGAGATCATCACAAGGAAAGTAATTTTCTTTCTCCGTAATGTCAAATAAAACCTGCACATCTTTCCATCCTTCTGGGCATTTAAGTTTTACATTATCTACCCGAATGGCGGAAAGAGTTAAATCTTCCATTAACTCTTTGCCCTTTAAGCCCTTTATCCTTTCCTCAGAAAAGGACATTCGGCTACTGAAATCTGTTCTAGAACTTACCGATCTGTCTAGAACTGGGTGATCTCGAATTAAGATATCAACACCACCAATCCTTGGTATTTGAATAGGATCAGGTGCCATAACATTAGCAAATTCCTTGAATATTCTAGGAATTTCAATATACTCTTTCTTTATGAACAAATCAGAATGATGTGTATTGGAAAGGGCATAAGCTATTCTATACGTAATAGAATATGGACGATTCCCTTCTTTCATGAGATCCGTTCTCTTGAAATCTTGATGAAGGGTTAAGACTCGACTGAAATCTTGGTCGGCAAGATTATATGCTATTCTTGGATGAATATCAAACATTAGTTTGCCAGCATATAGATTTCCTACCATTGTACCAAGACAACCATCCCTTAGGTTGTTAATGCTTTTATCCATTATGGATAAATGCAAAGGTGAATTAACACCTTCTTTGAATTTAGCTTTGATTACTACTTCAATGGTTCCTATATGGATCCATTTCATAGTCATCGCAACTTCTTCCGAGAGCCTACTTAATTCCTCTAGAATTTCTTCTTTTGGAATAAGTTGCATTTCCATCACATTACCAGTTAATTCCATGGGAATTGAGAATTCCCTTGAACTTACTTTGTACATGATGTTATGCCGCCTTTGATTTAATCCTATTTGATTTAGGATTCGGCTAAGCCCACTGACTCGGAAACCATCATATTTTCCAATGTCAGAATTTTGCTTCATTATCTTTTCCATGGTTTTATCCGATATGGATGCTCTGGAAAAGAAACCAGCTAGGCTGTCTGATGTTATCAGCCTATCTCCTCGTTGGAATTATCCATTAGAAGGATTTCGTTTATCTAGAAGAGAACGATTAAACTCTGTCATTTGGTTAATGACATTTTCCAGATATTGAACATTTTCGGACCAAACTACTATCTTGGTTTCATGTTCAATTATTTTTCTTAAGCGAATAGGTGTTGCGCCTAACAACTGGATAGTAGCCTCATAATGCTGGATCATGGTTCTACTTCTTTCCATTTTTCTCTGAAGATCAGAGATAACAGTTCGATATTGCTGAACTGTAGACAAGGGAATTCCAGGCATACTTTTGGAATTTATTCTGACTCACTTGAAGTGTCATCAGAATCGCTCCCAATTTCCTCCTCATAGACGCTTTCATCTGAAGGAAGATTGTCGAATTGGTAAACTGGTACCAAATCGCCAAAGAAAACTGCGTCCAGGATGTCTGCAGTAGCTTCAAATTGTTTCAATTCGTTGCTCTTTTGCGGACAATCTGGAGAAATGTGGCCACGAGCACCACACGTCCAGCAGTTACAATCTTTGAAACTTTCATTAGTACGAGTATGAGCTCGCTTGAAAGTTCGTCTCGTAGGGGTTTTTCCAGTGGATTTCCTAGATCCCTGGGAAGACACCCTTGTTGGTCCAGATCTTTGGCCAGATTTGTAAGATCGGGCTTTAGACTTTGACCACCAAGACTTTCGCCTGAAAGGAAATCGCCTTTTATAATTCTGATTATTCTCAGAACTTCTAAAATGCTTTTTCTTCCTTCTCGGCTCACTTGATTCTCCAATTATTGTTGGAAAATCATTATTATCACAACAAAGAGGGGTTTTTTTCATTGTCCCCTTAAGCCTCTTCATTTTCTTCTGAAGAGAGGCTTGCAGACACCAGTCCTTTAGTTTGTCTTTCAAAAAAGACATTCTTCTGGAAACTGAGTCAAACTGTCCTTCCGGTACTTTGTATGATTGAATCAACATTTCCCTCCATGGACTACAGATTTTTGCAAAGAACAGAGTTGCAGCAACGTCTGCCTTTACCGTACTCTGATAAAAATATTTGCGAAACCAATAAATATATTCATCTATTGCACAAATATTTCGTAACTCAATCCCATAGAGAGATTGGGTATACTCTCTGGATTTTTCTGCATTATTTTGATCGAAGTATCCATCTCTGATAAAATGCAGCTTGATGAGTCTTCCGAATCTTTCTGCAATAGCATTTTTAGATTCGCCTTCTACGACTCCTTCTTTGGTTTCTGCTGGTGTGTTTGTCCACCCAGTTTTAACCGATCCTTCGAGACTTAACTCGATAAGCTTGATAAAGTTTTCTTTATCAAGATCAAGGGCAGTTGCTGCTATTTTCATAGCTGCTGCCCATTCATCGATTAGCTTTTCAAGATTTCTAAAATCGATGACGTCCAAATTTAAAATAGTACCATATGGATGCAAGGGTTGTAACATAGTCCTTGCCCATGGAGTATTCTCCGGTGCTATTTTTGGATTTCTTGGATTTGATCTATACGTAGTACCCACCAAAGGGGGTCCAGCGCGAGTGTTCAAATCCTCACGTTCTTGCATCATCACCTCGGGAGGAGGATTATTGGATGCTGAACTTTCTCCTGGCAGTGTTAATGCTAGGGGATTCGTTTCGTTGGTCTTGACATCAACCCAATCAACGAAATCAACAAAGTTTAGTTGAGAAAAGGACTCAGCTAAATCTTGTAGATCGGATGGATCCACTCTTGATATGTCCATATCAGTTAATACTTCTTAGGATATCTAAGAGTAATTCATCCTGAGTTTTAGGCTTAGGAACTTCCTTGGCCTTTCCCTTCTGATGTAGAAGAGGAACTCGACCAAGAGAATCACGGATTCTGTCCTGTTTTTGTTTGGACAATCCGGCAATTCCTAGTCTATCTTTCAAATCTTGGACTTCTTTATTTAGATCTATAATAGATCTATCCAGATCGGGAAGAAGCTTGAGGATTTCCTCAAGTCTACTGTTCATGGTTTCGATTTTCATAGGAAGATGTTCTACCCTATGTCCGAACTCTTGAACAGTCTTTTGGATTTCTCTAAGATCCCGAGAGAGCTTAGAATTATCCGGTTCAATTTCTTTCCAGCTCATAAATATTTGGAAATTTTACCTTTATGTTTCGTGTCTCTTGCCTGCCTTGTCAAGCAGTCAAGCTCCTTTGGCCACTTGCCGTTGATTTGAGAAAGCTGAAAATCTCCAACTATGTTGCCTTGAAAAAGACCTTCCATATCAAATCGTCTTTGATAATATCTGATCTCTTCTGGTAGGTTAGCTGGAGAAGGAACTTCTTTGGCTAACTCCTTCCGAATTCCTTTGGTAATTCGGGACACGTGACGGATAAACCTATCTATCCGTTTGGATTCTTGTCTTTCCAGAATCTGGAAATACTCTCGATTATCTTCATAGATCGAACTATTGTTCGGTTCCATTCTTGTTTGATTCTCCTCACTTAGGGGTAGAATAATATTTTCGTACTTAATTTAAAATTTTCATCAATAAACCTAAGCTCTGATACCATTTGTCGAACGGACCGGGCTATCATGAATTGTTCTTTAAAACTAAATTTTTCCCAACCTTTTAGCTCTAAAATTAATCATTTTAGGACTTAAATTTATTATTTTCTTTAAACTGGGGTCAAATTGTATTATATTGCAAAGCCAAGGACTAATAACGCAAAATTTGGAATAGTGAAGATGTCATGCTAAATGTCGTCTTGTATTATTTTCATAAAAGTTTTGAAATAGTATTAGTTTAAGAAATTTTTTATGTTTTTATATTATTTTAATAAAAAGCCCGAGTTTCCTTCCTTTTTATTTTTTTATTTTTTATTTTTGTTTTGAATGATTTGAGTTTTCCTCAAAAGTCAAAAAGGCCAAAAATAATTCTAAACCCAAGTATAAGAATATGAAGTACACGCATTTACCATTTGATATTTTTATGGGCAAAAATCATTTTGCCTCTCTCTACTACAGAAAATTTATGCTAGACCAAATTTAATAATTTTAGTGTTTATCTATTTTCATATAGCAGAGTACATTGTGTGCGGTTTTCAAATACAATTATGTTAAAGAAATAAACACATAATATATATTAGAACCATTGAAATCGATCTGACATAAAATTATCCCTGTAGACACCATCAAGTACTCCTTACCCTTAAAAACTTTTAAATATGTATGAACACTATTAATACATATATGCTAATACATAAATGTGTTTATATTTCATATGGTCTTTTTTTATATAATAGTACACGGTTATTTATGAGCACAATTTTTTTAATATTAATTAGTGATAAATGCTACTATGTGAAGAAGACACGTATACATAATTCAAGATATATTAAATATAATATAGCAATATTTTGTTGTCTAATAATAGAGGGGGCAAGATAGATTCTTGCCCTATTTTTATTACAAAATACTAGGGTGAGTTTGAGGTAATTTTATAAGTGGATATTTTGTTTCTAGCTTTTTCATATAAATGTTTATGTGGAACACACACACAATACACTCTATTATGTCAAAGGTATAGACACTAGGACTGCTGGACTTGGTCTAACATAAATTTTTCAAATGAGTTTGATCCAATTTTTACATAAATGATTATAGAATAATTGATTTTTTTATAATTGATAATAAAAAAAGGCTAAGATTTCTATCTTTGTCAAAATATGGTTACCTAATGTAAAAAGGTCCAAAGGAGATTATAGAAATGAGGGCAAAATATTCATCAAAATAATATTTGGATCTCTAAGACAGACTTTAGCTTCTCAACCGTCGGTCCATATATAATTTGTTTTAAATATGTGTTTAATAAAATATACTTGTTTTATACATATGAACGAAAATTTGAAATATAATGTCATCTTGACAATGAAAATTCAAACCGTACACAGTGCACTCCTCAATAATTCAGCTGAATATGATTTGATATGGGGAAATGAAGTAAATAGGCCTCAAATGCACAAAGTGGTTGTGCATAGGCCCCATCACATTTTTTACTATTCAAACTTATACCTCTGTGGGACCCATGTTCAAAATATCATTACTAACATTAAAAATAGTGGTCCCCTACTTTATTATAACACTGAGATACTGGATTTGTTCAAAATCATGTATGAAGTGCCTATGTTTTCAATTTATTTATCTTTAGTCCCCAAATTTTGAAAATGGCTTATTTTGCCCCCAAAAAATAACAAAAAATCTTGCGAGAAATATTATACATTTTTAAAGAAAAGAAAATCTCAACCCCCTTTTATAAATCTGCATAAAACTTATTGTTGCACTCATAATTTATTTACATGTCTGCACACGTTCATATTTTAAACTATTTTATTGATTATCTTAATACTTTAGAAAACTTATATTATAATAATCAGGAATTAATATTAGAATTACGAAACCAATTAATAACTAGGAGAGATAATTGAATATATTAATAGCAGTCTTTTATTAAAATAGATCCTTCTAATTTTAAAAGATTAGATTATTTAGATCTTGAATATAGTTTAACCGATAGATCCATAATTTCCTTAGATAAACATAAATTTATTTGTAGATTTGATTAGGGGTGTACATAAACCCGCACAACCCGCCCGACCCGCTCAAACCGACCCGAACCGCCCGAAAATCGCCGGTTTGAAATTATTAAAAAATTGTGATGGTTTGGAAAAATTGCAACCCGCCATTTTCGGGTCGGGTGGTGGGTTTAATAATTGCAATCCGCCTAACCCGCCACCCGACCGCTTTTAATCTTGAATATGCACATTAATAGATTAACTCTAAACTCTTAAAACTATATAGCATATATATAAACTCTAATAAGAGTAGTTTTATTCTTTTATGTAAAACACCTTATTTTTAATTTGATAAACAAGAACAATTGTTTTTCTTGATTTAGACGAAGATGTAGATGTATATTTTGATGATCTAATTTTAAATTCAGATTAGATTAATTTATTCTTGATCTTGAACAAGTATGTTATTTAGTTTCTTACTTATAGTTAAAAGTAACCGATAACCCGCCAAACCGCCCGCTAAATACATTAAACCCGACCGACCCGAACCGCTCGGTTTGAAAAGATAATTATGCGATTTCGGTTTGATATTTTGTCAACCCGCATATATCGGATCGGGTTGAATTTTTTTCATAAAACCGCCCGAACCCGACCGCGTACACCCCTAGATTTGATTAAAGTTTTAAGCACAATTTACATTCGAAACATAAACACTTAAATAGTTTAATGGATTTACTTATATCTCTAGCGTCAAACTTAGAATTAGAAAACACAAAGTTTTATAAAACTTTAGAATCATTAAAAAAACCGTTTTAATAAATAGAGAAATAATAAAAATAGATGAAAATAATAATTTAGATTACATTAAACAACAGTCTGAGGAAACTTTAAAAATAGTTAAAAATATAATAACTTTTTCCCTACTAAAGACGACACAATAGAATTAAAATGTAGTTTGGAAAGTAGTAAACTGAAACAGATAGAAATCGAGACTAAGAAAACCCTAAGCCAAGTAATAGATAAAATAAATAACTTGAAGCCCAAATTTTAGAGACTAATAAAACTCAAAAAAATATATAGTTAGTGGATGAACAATTTAGAAAATAGACTATAATATAAAAGGGTCATTCAACTAGCAAATAAATATGTAGATACAGAAGCAGGATTTACTACCTACTAAGGAAATAATAATTCAGATAAATTATATTCTAAACTTTTTAATACTCAATTCGCTTTAATTTTTCAAGTATTTGAAAAGCTAGATAAGTTAGAAAATAAAATAGAAAAGTTAAGTACTAAAATTGACACAATATCTCAAGTAATTAAAAGAGATTTACAAGATAGTATAGAAGAAAAATTAGCAAATTTAGCACTAGACGAATTTGAAAAACCTAAACGAGAACCCAAAAAATATATATATTGGTAAAAATGTTGAGATCATTCAGTGGTACTAGTAGAACTATAAGTGAATCAAGTAGCAAAGAAAAAGAAAAGGGAAAAATAAGTAACACTTTCACTAAAGGAATATTTAGAGGGTCCGGAAGTGAAAGCTCATCTAGAGAAGTAGCATTAGAAGAAATAATAGACGTAGAAGAAAATCTTAGTTTATACAACAATAAAGGAATAGATAAGTTACAACCTAAAACATTATATAAAGTAGAAAATGAACTGGTGGGAAAGTTTTAGTTTTATTATTAGATAAAAGTTGATCTGATGCTAGGAGAGCAGTATTCACTAGTATAAAGATAGACATGAATAATAATGTAGGAATATTTTATGTAGCTCCTAATATGATGAAAAGTATTAAAGATATTAGTAAAATCACTATAGGATTACAAACTAGAGGACATGAAATACATTATGGTAATAATTTAGTTGTTTCTATAGCCTTTTTAGGAAGAGTAACTAATAATAGTTTCCCTCAATATAAGATTAACATAGATGACATAATAGACGGATTAGCCTCAATAGGAGTAAAAATGATTAAACCTTTAAATATAGATAATAGCAATTTAAATGAAAAAGAATGAGAATTAACCAAACACTTAGAAGAAAATAACACAGTTAAGATTCCCTTTACCACAATGATGTTGTCCATAGATCAAATTATTTCGTGGATTGGTGAGAAAGCGTAATGTATACAAACAGTAAAGGTCAAACTTTTATTAGACTTCTTAATTACCAAAAGCAAGATCCCAAAAAAAATTAGAAGATCTAGAAGAAAAACTGATAATGAAACAGAAACAAGTTATATGAATATTATAGAAGAAGAAGAAGAAGTTAGAATAACTAGTAGATTTGCAAATTGGGAAATAGAATCTGACATAGAAAGCGAAGATGAAGAAGAAGAAGAAAATATAGAAGAAATAGATGAAGAGATAAGACAATTAGAAAGTCAGCTTAAAAATAATTACAGACCTAAGAATATAAAAGAAGTATTAACAAAAAAATTTGAGATAAATAATTTAAGAGAATTAGTAGATGAAATGTACTTCGAAGCGATGAATTTAGATATAAATTTGAAATTAACTAAAGAAGAATTTAAACAATATTATAATATTGATTTAGTAGATGATATATACTCAGGAAAAGTAGAATTTGAAAAATTCTTTAAAAATAAGGAGAAGGATAGTAATGAAATAACCTTTATGGCAAATAGTCAAGCTAGTACTAGTAGTAATCCAGGAAAAAGAAGTAGAGTAGAACCCGACTATAGTGAAGTTCCAGCTAGAAATGTAGAACTGAGTGAAAGACCAAAATGGAAAAACCCAGTATATGAATATGGATCAACTCAACTAGAAAAATATGTAGGAATAAAGCAGCCCATAGGAAAAACCATAAGTGGAACCATGTTAGTAATTGAATTAGGAAGCCCGCAAATGTGGCCAAAAGAAGTAAATATATAGAAACAATGTGTAGTAAGACAATGAAAATAAATAAAAAGGCAGATATGGATATGTTTAACTTTTTAGAAACATGCTTAGGACCAACAACATTATCTATTTGGCAAAGTAAAAAGAAAAATGATCCAACTACAATTAATGAAATAAAAGCCTTAGTAAATAATCATTATAATTTTACTAGTTTTATTAGAACCTTAATAATAGGAATAGATCCAGGAAGAGAAAGTACATTCATACAAGATACTGCACTTAGAAACCTAGAGCAACTTACTATAACTGATATGAAATATATTATACCTTTTATTCAAGATTTTACAAGATTAATAGCAGAAGTTAATAAATCTTTTGACGAAAAATTATGTAATAGGTATTTTACAAAATTGCCATAAGATTTAGTAAAAAGAATACATGAAGAATGGATAATCAGCAATGGTAATCTTACCGGATTAGGCATAGCACCTAGAGTACAATATACCTTTTTTAAACTTCAAGAATGGTGTAAAGAAGAATTCATTAGAGAACAAATTAGAAAATAATTTTATGAGTTTTGTAGAAAAGCTATATACACTCCACAACAATATGGACAAAGAAGTTACTTTAAACCAAAACAAAAAATATTAAGAAAATCCAAAATCTAGTTTTAGACAATATAGACAATGAAGAAAACCCCCTAATTATGTTAGAAAGCCATCAACTAGGAAATGCACTTGTTATATTTGTGGAGATCCTAAACATTTAGCTAATACATGCCTGAGCAATTTAATATAGAAAGAGCAACTATAGAAAAACAACTAGATGAAGATGTAGTAAGTATAGACGGTAATATTGAAAGTGAGGGAAAATAGTATCGACCTCCCCTCAACTATGGCCTATTGGCATCCACCCCCCTCATGTTTGGTTTCTTGGCAACGACCCCCCCTCCATCTACTTTTCCGCCAGTTGACTGTTAGTCAATTCAGGATAATTGCATCAACCACCTCTGAACTATGGACAATTGGCATCCACACCCCCTCACTTTTAGAATATTGACATGGACCTCCCTTCCTTTAGTTTTTCAATTAAATTTATATTAAAGACTAAAATGCCCTTTATTTTTAGAGCTAAAAATGTAGAATTAGACTTACTAATTTGTTGGGTTTTTTTGAAAAAAAAGTACCATTAGATAACATTGTAATAAAATACAAAACATAATCATGCAAAATTTGAAAAAAATAGAGATATATTTCTAGAACTCTTAAATCATAAATTAATAAAAAAGTACATCTCGGATATTTTTATTCTTAAGTTGAAATTTAAAAAACGTACAATAAAAAATTAACTAATGAATATTGTATAAATAAACTACAAATTAATAAAAAAATATGACTCAACAAGTAGCAAATCTCTACATATAAAGCAGTGGTGGGTAACAAGTAGAGGTTTGCGACTTGTTGAGTCATAATTGTTTATTAATTTGTAGTTTATTTATACAATATTCATAAGTTAATTTTTCATTGTACGTTTTTTAAATTTCAACTTAAGAATAAAAACATCCGAGATGTACTTTTTTATTAATTTATGATTTAAGAGTTCTAGAAATATATCTCTATTTTTTTTTCAAATTTTGCATGATTATGTGTTGTATTTTATTACAATGTTATCTAATGGTACTTTTTTTTCGAAAAAACCCAACAAATTATTAAGTCTAATTCAACATTTTTAGCTCTAAAATAAAGGGCATTTTAGTCTTTAATTGATAAATTTAATTGAAAAACTAAAGAAAGGGAGGTCCATGCCAATATTCTAAAAGTGAGGGGGTGTAGATGCCAATTGTCCATAGTTCCGGGGTGGTTGATACAATTATCCCGAATTGACTAACAGTCAACTGACGGAAAAGTAGACGGAGGGGAGGTCGTTGCCAAGAAACCAAACATGAGGGGGGTGGATGCCAATAGGCCATAGTTGAGGGGAGGTCGATGCTATTTTCCCTTGAAAGTGATAATGAGAGTATATATAGTATAGTAAGTGAAGAAGGATCAGAAATTCCAAATATAATAGAATACATTCATATGAATAGTTTAGGTGATCATAAATGTATAAATGGAAAAGGAACTATGAGTATAGCATATAGTATTTGTAGATTATATCCTGATATGCCTTTAGGATATCAGTGCAATATATATTTTGACGAAATTTGTTTTATTTGTGCTAAAGACTTATATAATATAGAAATAGATGTATCGCCTAAACCTAGTAAAAAACTAGAAACTATAGAAGTTCTGAACCATAAAATAGAAAATTTAGACTTAAAAATACAATTAATAAAATTAAAATTAAAAAATAATGAAAACATAAGCAGTAATCAAACTAAAGGAAAAGGTGTAGTTATAGAAGAACTTGATGAACCTAGCCAACAATTAGAAGAAAGCCATTTATAAAATACAGCGTACGAACCTCAAATACATGTACCTTATACTAGTAGTTTAATACTTTTAGACTGTAGAATCTGGTGTAATCAAGAAAAATCTATTGAAACTAAAGTCATTTTAGATACAGGAAGTACAAAAAGTATGTTAGTCTTGTACCAAAAGAATTTGAAGCACAATTAAGTTACACTGTTACCAGTAGAACTGCAGAAAATAGATTAATGAAAATAACAAAAGAATTAATAAACGTAGGAATACAATTTAAAGACTTTTCAGGAAATTATAGTAGCAAATATACCTTAGAACAAGTACTTATAGCACCAGATAACATAACAAGCCAAGAATTCCTTATAGAGTTAAATTTTATCTGTGCATTAAATGGAAGTATATTAGTAGGAAAAAATTATATTATTATTAGCAAACATAATTATACATTCCCAACTAATAGATATATTAAACAATCAGAGTTGACTGCGAAGCGTGGTGAACATGGTAGTAATAATTTAGATTTTTTTAAAGAATTAGAACAAGACAATATAGAATCTGAAATCTTAGACATCCTACTAGATGAAGAAATTAGAGATATAGGAAAAGGATTAGAAGTTCTAAACCTAAAAAATGAAAGAATTATGCACAAGTTAGAAATGTTAGGATTTATAGGAGATGATTTGGCCAAAAATAAAGTAAAATATACCTTTAAATTAAGTATTTTAAACCCTGATATAGTAGTAAAAACAGCAGCTATAGAATATACGCCTGAAGATATAACGGAATTCAAAACACAAATAAAAGAAATGTTAGAAATCAGTATTATAAGAAGAATTGGTAATCCTCATAGATCAGCAGCTTTTATAGTAAGAAATAATGCAGAAATAAAAAGAGAAAACCTAGAATATTCTATAATTATAAAAGACTTAATGATAATACAGAAGATGATGCTTATAGAATACCTAATAAAGATGAGTTAATTAATCTAATACAAAATAAAAATATATTTTCAAAATTCGATCTAAAAAGGTGATATAATCAGATTAAAATGGTAGAAGAAGACGAAAAATGGACAGCATTCAGCTGCTGTAGTGAATGACATTTCGAGTGGAATGTTCTATCTTTTGGTTTAAAGAATACTCCAGCAATATTTCAAAGATTTATCGATAGTATATTTAAACATTTAGATTTTTGTTTAGTATATATAGATGACATTTTAGTAGCTTCTGAAAATATTCATCAAGATCATTTAAAACAAGTGTTTAATTTAATAGAAGAAAATGAAATAGTAGTGTCTAAAAAGAAAATGGAACTTTTTAAGAGAAAGATAAGGTTTTTAGGTCTGGAAATAGGAAATGGACAGATTAAATTACAACGTCATGTAACTCAAAAGATTCTAGATTTCCCTGATAAATCAGAAAACTTAAAACAAATACAAGTGTTTCTAGGAATATTGAATTATTCCAGAAAATTTATTCCTCAACTTAGAAAATTAAGTGGACCATTACATAAGAAAACAGGAAAATCTGGCTAGAGACACTTTAATTAGGAAGATATTAACCTAGTTAGAAAAATTAAGGAACAATATTAAAATGTAAACCTCATAAATTTTCTCCAAAAAGTGAGGAAAAGATAGCAGCTTATTCCAGTGGTAACTTTAATAAAACAGGAAGTAATTAGACCAGTCTACATTACGAAATAGTAGGAATAGTTAAAACAATAGACCATATTAGATTATATTTAAATAAGCATTTTACCATTAGAACAGATTGTGAAGCTGTGGTCAGATTCATAAAAAAAAAAAAAAATTAGAAAGCAAAATAATAAAAGATGGTTACATTTTAGAAATACAATAGAAGGTAACAGAAATAAAGTAGAATTTGAACATATTAAAGGATCAAACAATAGCATATCACATTTATTAAACAGACAATTAACTTGAATTCGGGGTTGCAGATCATGGCCTCTAACAACCAGGACAACTAACAAACACGACCTTCCTCTGCAGCTCACAACCAAATAGCCCAAAGACCAGCTCTTAGGCCTAACTTTCATCAAGTTATCCAGAATAGACCAGCCTTTGCAATTAAAACACAGTTTTTTAATCCAGCCACTCAAAATGTTTTTAAAACCTTTGGCAAAATAGCACCTCCAATTAGACATGCTTTCAGACCTCCAAAAGATACTCCATATATAACCGAAGAACAAAGCATTTTACTCAATGCATTATGGGAAGTCAATTCACCATCCATCAAATTATCAGCGTTAAACGCACTCTGCTACTATTTCGATAAAGAAAACAAAAATTTTCCAGCAGAAGAAGCAACGGTATATTTGGTTATTAGAGGGCAGCCCGTTGGAATTTTTACTGACTATCAAATGGCATTACAGAGCATTCAAAAGGTAGCAAAAGGATACTTGGAGCCCTTTAAACAGTTTCATGAAGCAATAGCAGCAGCGAAAAGACTTTTAGGCCCAAATTTTTACATTCAGCCCAATTCTGAAAATGCAAAGCCCAAGATGCGATCAGCAGGAAAGCAATCTATAAACCCAGATGTTGAACAACTCAAATACAATCTAGAAACCTAACTAAACAGTTTACCAACCTTAACAAATTTTATCAAGATCTGTTAGTCCAGCATCAAAATTTATCAGCCCATTTAATAAACCCTAAACAGATAGAAGTCCCCAAAGACATTAAGGATAAATCTTTCCAATTTTTGTCTGTGCGAGCTTTTTTTAATCCTTGCCAAAAAATTCTAGCCTTACCTGAAGAAATTCAAATTATAGTTTGGAAGAAAGCAGAAGAAAGTTTTTACTCAAAAATGCTAAAAGTAGCTCAAATGTTATCAACCAGCAGACAGAAGGAATAACTTCCAGAACCCGCCTACTACAATGGAAAGGAGAACCTATTCGACATGAAAGATCACTAAAATTCTACACACTTAAATACTTTTCATGGTCTAATGTTCACATAGACGCCTCAATTTTTAGAGAAGGATGGATAGATGATTATTTTATCAGCCTACAACAACTATTAAGCTTCGGTTTTGTATCAAAAATATTTGTATCAGATCTAATGCAAGTGACACATCTAGGTCGACATCTTTCAGACACGGTCAATCTCCTATTCGAGCAAGGAGCAGTTAGTCTTAAGCTTGATATAGTACTCTACCTCCAGTTTGGAACACTACAGGGGTAGAAATGGGACATTCCTTTATTTCAGTAGCCGAGAATTATGAAAAATGGGAACCAATGTAAAAAATTTGGAGTTTCCCTGAAGTCATTAATCCCTTAGCAAGCATAGAAGAGCTCAAATTAGCTTTGGAACTAAGGAGAAAAACACAGTGACATTACATGATGCCCAACCAATTCGGATTTGGACCTCAAGCTTATTTTCCAAGCACCGCATCATAGCATATTTGTTCCGGCTAGGACCAGATGCCATTACCATATTACAACACTAGGAAAGGAAGCAATGACGAGTTTGGAATATCAATCAAAGTATGATCCAGACTTAGCAAGAACCAGTCGAGATGCGTACTAGAAGACAAAACTTCAGCCAAAATAGAAGAACAATAATCCAGCAAAGGAGCAATAATTCAGTATCTAGACAAAGGCATTGAAATCCAGACAAAAGCAATAAATTCGCCAGCTTTACCAGGACAATAATTCAGCAACCGGACAAAAAGCTACAGTAACACTCAGACAACCAGCTTCAATAATGCATGATTCCTATACATCTTCATTGTTCATTTTTTGCCACTTGTGGCATTTCTTTAATAGGAAACTGTTTGTCAACTTCTACAATAATTGCAGGCTTTGTATAGCTTTACCTGCAACTTGTTTCGGATGTAAAATTTTTCTTTCATTTTGTTGTATTGTATTTTAAATCTAAGGCCTATATAAGGACCTCACCTCTCATATTGTAAACTTGCACCTTAACACTCTCCAACCCACACTTGTTGGTTGTTAGAGAGTCTCTCAACCTTTCTTTATAATAAAATATCTTCTTTGTGTGCAAAATTTCTAGTAAGTTTTATATGCTTTATAATTATGCATAGTGAGTAAACTACCCCCCAGGGACGGGATTCCCCTTCTATTTTAAAAATGCTATAGTTTTCGCAAGCTCAAAAAATAAATAAAAAAGAAAAGATGATGATGAACAGTAGTAATCTTCTACCCTTTCATTATCCCAAAAATATGTTTTCGCTGTACAAATTCTTATTTTTAATAACCTCTGATATTTTTCTGCTTTGAGAAGATTTTGTTTACCGTCTCGGTGTACATTGGATGGAGGCAAAATGTGTGGGATAATTCCCCCCAGTGTGCGAGCAATCCGGTATCAGAGAAGGGTTCCTGATTTTAAAATTTGAATGAATTAAGTTTATATTTTAAATTTCAAAAGAGTAAGAAAGGTACTTCACGTCTTTCCAACATAAGTTTTCGTTGATGAAGCAATCGAATTCTCAAAGTAACCCTCTTACTTGAGAATGATAGAATATGAGTTTTAATTCATAATCTGAAAGAAAAACAGTAACCCTGAATTTTGTTATGTAATTACTTTATGTAATTGTTCTTTTTATGTATGCTAATTACTTTTGTAATTTATGTACTTAATTTATGTCGTTTTTCATATATTCTGGACTAAATAAACTAAACCTAAAAGTTAAAGGACTAAAGGTGTCATTTTTAAGAAGCAGGGACTTCATTTGTAAATTTTTAGGGAGCCATTTTTATCAAAGGGATATTTTGGACATTTCTTACCTATTTAGCCGCAAAAAATAAAAGAAAAAGAAAAGAAAAGAAACATAAGAGGCATATGGGTTTGCACCCCACCTGTGCAAATGGGACACTTTTTTGCCAACATCCCGTTTGATCTAGGATTTTCCATAGATGAGAACACTTCTACCTTTTCTAATTTTCATATATTGACTAGATTCTAGAATACCCTCCACTGTTTACAAATGCATAAGGTCCAGAACATTAAACATTAACTTTATTAATAGAGTTAGACTTTATCGATTTTACTCACCAATTTTTTATTCTATCCACAACTGTTTTAAATAATATTTAGAGCATTTATTCTCCACTACCACTTGAAATATTATCAGTTAAATTTGAGCCCACAAGAAAACCTAACAACTTCGTGATAATTTATTTTAAAATAATTCTTAAAATAAGTTTTTGTGGCTACATTTTTTTTTTTAAAAGAAAAATCGGTTTTATATATCATTCAATCGAAAGTGTACAACGCTTGGAATAATACAATTCATATCGACTCAGGAGATATAGTAAGAACATCTAAAACACCAACTATCAAGCTTCTTGAAGATAACAAGTTTTAAGAATTTACAAACGAACATAAGAAAACTCTTGTGTTCAAAACCACACTCTTATTCAAGAGAGAAAAACTCTCATTCGAGAGAGAAATCGAACTCTCATTTGAGAGAGAAAATAAAAACCAAACACAAATATAAATACTATCTAAAACCTTGTTTGTTGTCCGTCTTCATCTCGTCAAATCCGTCTCTGTCTCATTAGATAAATCCATGTCTCGTCAGATCTGAAGTTTGGATATATAATTTGAAGGAGGGTACTCCAATCCAGCCCGCCAATGATGGTGTTGACAATAGTGGTGATGGAGGTAACCGCCTCACCAAACCATCATCGGCGGAGAAGAAGAGAAGAAAAATATTAGGGTTTGAGAGTCGAAGAAAATGAGAGCAACTAGCTACTTCTTTTGATAGATAATATTAAGATAACTTTTTCGCGGCTTCATTTTATATACATAATTTTTTTTTGTTTACCCAATGTATTCGCAGGCCTCATTAGAGGCCCAAAACTAATCCACGGGGGATCAGAGCATTGGAGCATTAAATGTTGATTCCCCTCCCAATAAGTGCGCTTCCCGGGAGTCGAACTTATGTTCTCCTCCTTACGGGGGTGGGAGCCGCTTACCACTTCACCAACACTATGTTGGTATTTGATATACATAATAACTAGAAGGCATGGTTAACATTCTAAATTTGAGAAGCGCCATTATCATGTCTTCTTCACAAAATATATAAAATGATTCTTCATCATCTTCGTTTTAACACAAGTATTCAGTATTCACCTGAATTGTTATCACAAGTCATTGTATCTTTGGTAAAGTTGGCAAATAAATCAAATTGCTTGATACAAATTTAATATATATACCAAACAAGATTTAACAAATTTAGCAATTTAATTTGAAACCTGACTCGATTAGTTAAAAAATAATAAATATATTTAAATATCAAGTTACTTAAACTCAATTTGTGATCGACTCGATTAAAGTTAATTTAAACTCAATTTGTGATCGACTCGATTAAAGTTCATTTAAACTCAATTAAATTAACAATCAACGAAGTTTAAATACGAATTATAAACCTTGATAATTAATTTTTGTTCGACTCAAGCAAACCTTTGCCAGAAGGCATGGGATCAATTGTTGACTTTCAAAATTAATTTACGTTCTATTTGATCTGATCTAAATATGCATCCACCTAATAATTTGAAGAAAAATCAATTAACTATTAACAACACATGAACCATGTAAAATATCCTTTTGTCTCTCTTGAATTTTGGTTTTCCTTATGAGGGAAGTAGAAGAAGTTTGATATAAGTAATTAATTGGATAAATCCATGTCAAGAAGATTAACCAAATTTTTGGGGACTACGACGTAATATAAATTACTAATCAGCATTTTGTTTTTAAACAATAGTCAAATATTGAATTAATATTCTTACAAAAAATGATGACGTACGACTCCTTACAGAAATAGAAATCTATACATTATGTTGCGTTCCCTTAAAACAAATACGAGAAATTTTAAGTTGACCCATTTAGTAAGGGATAATGTTTTGGAATAAATAAAAGGGGAATGATATTGGAGATCCACAAATATTATAGGAGCTGTTAGGGATGGTAGTATCAGAGCATAAAAAATAAACAAGAAACAATAAAACCTAAGCCTAAACATGAAGATAAAAACACGAGGATTTAACGTGGTTCGGCATAATTGCCTACATCCACAAGTCAACCTAGATTACATCTTTATTGTTCAATGAGTACATCAATCAATTACACGAGTGAGTTCACATATTTATAATGGTGGAGAAGTCTAAACTCTAACAAATTAGGAAAAGCAATCCTAAACAACAAGGGAATAATTCCTAACACAATAGGAAACAATTCCATACAAGGTAGGACTCAAAGCATGTCAAAAATCCGCCAAAATACTAAAAACACGTCGAAAAAACGCGCTGTTAGCTCGCTGTCCGCGCCTAGGCGCCACCTTGTTGTTGGCGCCGTCATCAGTTTCTGAGAGCTCCCATGACTTCGTTTTTCGACTCCTTTTTATCCTTTTGCGATCCCGGTCAACCCCGACCCTTCTTGGCTCTATTTTGGCTCCTTTTCTTGACCATATATTGATCCGACTCCACCAAACCCATCAATCTCCCACTTGGAGACTGATCAAAATAACCCGAACTCAACTTGAACCACCACTTCACTTTTCCTAAGTGAACCTTCGTCAAACCCCGAGACCTTTCCATGTCTCTTCAATTCATTCGTCCTCTAGTGTCACCCACTTGACAAACTCTCTCTGTGAACATTGTTCCCCCTTTTGAACCCTCGCCACTATACTATTCCTTTTGGTGATCAGCCAACTCCTGAATACCATGGCATATCCATCTTGGTCCAACTGACCCTCGGATATAGGTTACTCTAAAACCCGAACATGTCACACTCAAACAGCCTCGGTCTACCCGTCCACTGACATCTTTCCACTAAGGACTTTTTCCAACGGCAATCTCGGATCCCTCATGTATCTGCTCCATGAGCCTGCATGAGCCATGTCTAATCCATCCACCTACTTGGTTTTTCAATGGCTAACTCGGGCCACTGACATATCTGCTCGAGCTCCCACTCCACACGCTATGTCACATCCCTCTGCCAATAAACCCGATGCTCTGCGAATCTACCTACCCGGTTTTCACATCCTGCCACCATAGCTTCCGACTCCACGGTCAACCCCTCCCGGCACCGCTTCCTGTCCTCATGGTCTCTCTACGTGGTCATGCCTCCATAGCTTGCCTTCTGGTCTCTCGACTACATGGCTCTACCCTCTCGGTTACTGATTCTATCATTCTAACCTCTGGCTCGGTGGATTTGCTTTCTTGGCACCGTAGCTCTGCCCCCTCGATCTAGCAACTCATTCGCTCTCTGCCAGAAACATAAATCTGCTCTCTGACCTCTGGCTCTACTATTCTGTCTCTGGCACCACAACTGCTCCCACTGGCTTCGTGTTTTACCCACCCGGTAACACAAATCTACCTCTGCTGCTGCGGATCTGCCTCTGCTGGCACCACAATTTTTCAACGTTTTCTCGTTAACGTTCAACGGGATTACTCTTCTTTGGTTGACGATCTACCCGATCTCATCCTCCTCTGTCATCTTCTCCGGATTCACCACGACTTCAATCCATGCTTCTCTGCAACGAAATTATCGAGCTTGATTATTCTTCCTTCTCCTACCATCGTTCCCACGACGAAATCCGTGTTTAGCTAAAAACACTTCCCCATAGATCTTGATTTAGGACGTCATCTAAATCTACAACCTATGACTCTGATACCAGTTGTTAGGGATGGTAGCATCAGAGCACGAAGAATAAACAAGAAACAATAAAACCTAAGCCTAAACATGAAGATAAAAATACGAGGATTTAACGTGGTTCGGCATAATTGCCTACATCCACGAGTCAACCGAGACTACATTTTTATTGCTCGATGAGTACATCAATCAATTACAAGAGTGAGTTCACATATTTATAATGGTGGAGAAGTCTAAACCCTAACAAATTAGAAAAAGCAATCCTAAACAACAAAGGAATAATTCCTTACAAAATAGGAGACAATTCCATACAAGGTAGGACTCAAAACATGTCAAAAATCCGCCAAAATACTAAAACACGTCGAAAAAACGCGCTGTCAGGTCGCTACCTGCGCCTAGGCGCCATACAGTGACGCCTGGGCACCACCTTGCTGTTGGCGGTGCCTGGGCGCCACCATGGCGGCGCCTAGGCGCCATCATCAGTTTCTGAGAGCTCCCCTGACTTTGTTTTTCGACTCCTTTTTATCCTTTTGCGATCCCGGTCAACCCCGACCCTTCTTGGCTCTATTTTGGCTCCTTTTCTTGACCATATGTTGATCCGACTCCATCAAATCCATCAGGAGCTCCACTTTTCTTTCTGTCTCCAGGAAAATGATAATAGTACTCATTTGTTAACAAAATAAATCAATTGCTAACAAATTAAAAAATAAATGTTCCTTTTAATAATCAATTCCTTTTTCGTAATAGTTTATCCAAATAATTGCTTGAAGAATGCATAATTGGACAATACATACATGTACGCAAGTACAAAACTACCAGTTTAAAAATATTAAAGAATTACGTAAAGAACAAATTATTATTATTATTTTGACATTTAGGTATAAAACATATTTATATACTTTGTCTCTTTATGTACAACTGGAGAAATTATCAGCTACTTCTAACATTATCAGCGCCGTTATTATTATTATTATTATTATTATTATTATTATTATTATTATTATTATTATTACCACTACTTCTACGTTTTTTTATAGGGATTAAGTTTATCTGGGCCGTACTTATTTATGCCTAAATCTTGATTTATTACTCAAAAAAACTACATAAAATTGATGGTTTGGTGTCAATATAAAATGAAATAATTTTCATTTGAAATTCAATGTTTTGTCATTTCTAATTTGACATATGTTACTATGTTATATTGTTGATGATGGTCTAAAATTTTCATTGACGAGCTTCATTCAATATAAATATTTAAAACTGTTCCATTTTTATATTTTTTTATTTAATATGTAATAAAATAGTGAAGTATAATAACTTGTTTTGATTGCATAAAAATACTTTTAGAATTTAATTTTGAAGTTTATAATGTTTTTATACTCCATGGGCATTGTTGTCATATTTTAGTAATAAAATTAAACTTAGAGCTCTTATAGTAACTTGTGGAGTGCCAATATCATTTCCCTAAATAAAAATAAAACTGTGAACTTTTTTTCCCGAATTAGATAGGTTTACATACTACAAAGTAAGTCCATTCACATTTTTATATGATTGATTTCACTCACTCTCAACATTTTTTTTAAGGGAATAACAATCATTTTATTTCATTCAACAAAAAACTTACAACGTCAAGAACAATAATACTTAAACTATTTCTAAAGATATAATAATAACAATTGAAACACCTAATATCAAGTTTATTCAAGATGACAAATCTTAAGAATTAACAAACGAACACAAGAAAACTCCTGTGCAATTGACCACACTCTTATTCAACAGAGACGAACTCTCATTCGAGAGATAAAACAAACTCTGATTATACGAGAGAGAAAATAAAATATTGAATGAAATATCCAAAAAGCTATATTAAAAAAAAACTAATGTATCGCCCTTTTTCATCTCGTCAAATCCATCTCTGTCTCGTTAGATTCATCTTTGTCTCATCGGATTTGAAGTGAGAATACACAATTTGAAGGAGGGTAAATTGAGGAATATTGCTCAATATTCCATCGGAGGGGATTAAGTGCACCATACACCGAAAGTAAGAGTGTCGAGTACACATATCAATAGGACAGGGGGCAAAGTGCTCAACCTTCTATAGGTTGGGTTGGGGTGTCCGCTATTATTTCTATAAAAATAAATGTGCAATAAGTTGTACTCTACAAACATCTTTACAGAATTCCAAAAGGAAAATAAAATAAAGAATTTGGTGGATGAAATCTGATTTATGCACAACACATCTTATTCACTGTTTTGTACAGAAAATTGACACTTCACTTTACGCTCTGGACTTGCATACCATTACATCTTTGTTTCTACATAGAGATTGTATTAGACAATTCTACATCGATAAGGGTAGAATTGCTTAAGAAATCTCCATACCAACCAGCTGAAAGCTTCGGAATTCTGTTTAATGTCGAAGGATCGATATGATATAATCCGAATTTCGTGGCGAATCCACTCGACCATTCAAAATTGTCCATCAAGCTCCATATGAAATAGCCGCGCACATCCGCTCCGTTCCTGTCAATTTTGGATCAACAAGCCTAACGGTTAGGATTTCAAGTTGACTCTCTCCGCGAATTAAGAAAAGTCAACATATTTTATTTCTAAAAAAAAATATTCATTTTTCTCAAAGGGGTTGGCAGTTGCACGAATTTGAAAAGTTTAAGGAAAAACCAAAAGTACATATGAATAAAGTCTAAAATTTATTGAATTTACGGAGGGGTCATAATAGTCAACCTAATAATAGTTGGTCTTAAATGCAAGATAAATATATTGGGACAAAAAAATAAAAACATAGATATCCGTGATAAACTCATTAGACATGACATGCACTCTATAAATTAAATAACTTCCAACCCTCACCATGTTTATGGGGGAAATTGTAACAAATTATATGCTTATGTAAGTTACAAAAGCAACGAAGTAATATACATAACGCATGGAGTAGGGGTGTACATTAACCCGCTCAACTTGCCCGATCCACTCAAACCGATCCAATTCGCCCGAAAATCGCCTGTTTGGAATTATTAAATAATTGTGGTGGGTTGAAAAAATTGCAACCTGCCACTTTCGAATCGGGTGGTGGGTTGAAAAAATTGCAACCTGCCACTTTCGAATCGGGTGGTGGGTTTAATAATTGTAATCCGCTTAATCCGCCACCCGACCGCTAATTGTATATGTCATATATATAGAGAGAGAGTTAAAGATTAATCCTAAACCCTCAAAACTATATAGCATATATATGAACTCTAATAAGAGCGGTTTCATTCATATTAATGTAAAACACTTTATTTTTTAATTTGAGTAAATAAATTATTTCATTTGAAAATATGTATTTACTTGATTTGAATGAAAATGTAGATGTATATTTTGATGATAAACTTATAAGATAATTTAATTTTATTAATATTTTAGAGTTTACAATTCATGATAAATATGATTTTTATTTAATAACACCACTTATTTTTATATTTCTCACCAACTCAATTGTTTTTAGTTAAATGTACAACAAATATGTTATTTAGTTAGTTTCTTACTTACTAGTTGAAACTAAAAGTAAGTTGTAAGAATTATAATTATAATTTGATAACCCGCCAACCCGTCCGCTAAATACATTAAACCCGACCGACCCGAACCACTCGGTTTGAAAGGATAATAATGCGGTTTCGGTTTAAGATTTTGTCAACCCGCATATATTGGGTCGGATTGATTTTTTCTTTAAAACCGCCCGAACCCGACCGCGTACACGCCTAGCATGGAGTATGTGATAAATTAACAACGTAAAATTTCGAAAAGCAGATGATTGATTAAATGCATCTTAAAGTTACTTCACTCACTCCACATCGAAATAAAAATACCTTATAGCTCGAGCGAGATACGCAAGATACGATTTATGAAAATGAATCCTCTTCACATCATTCTGGTAGTCGTCATTTTTGCTGACGGGAGGTGAATAACCTGGAATTGAAATCAAATTCAGCAAACAATAGATAGATAATTATTATTTAAAGAAAAACACAACAGAATGCACATATTTTACCATTTTCCGTCACAAACATAGGCTTGTTATTATATCTCTCCTTAACATAGTTGACAATATCTTCTATGCCTCTCGGGACAACGAAAAACCGAGGCATTCCTGTCTGTAAAAGAGGAACGAATTACGATGTTGCTATATTGTGCCAAAAATAATATTAGAACAATAATATTTTTGATAAGTGGAAAAATGTTTGTTAAGAAGTAAAAAGTATCATGATCCTCATACCGGTTCCCCAATTGTTACGCCATTGCGATCTCCACTAGTATACACGAACCCCCGAATCGGACGGTCACTACCTTGGGTGTAACTAGAGCCATTGCGAATGCAACTTGAGTGGATGCAATCCTTTGCATAGAGCGTGGCGTAATGGTTTAGCCCAATAAAGTCTATGCTATCTCTTAAAAGTGATCTTTCCTCCGAAGAAAAAGTCAGTAATTCGCTTCCGTGATAACGCTTCATCTCCGGAGGGTAATCCCCAAATACCAGTGGATCCAAAATCCTTTTTTACCACAAAACAAAACATCATGTATCTTCATTAGGGGGAAAAAATGGAAAATGATAGATCACTCTTCTTCCTCTTAATTCCTTTCTATCTCACATTTTTTCTGCAAATTGAATTCTTTTTTCTAATTTGATATTTCATCTTGTATTCCATGAATGCCATGAGTTATGATCCACGCAAATTCACATTCAAGAAAACATTTCGCATGTTTTTGTAATACTAAATTGAAAAAGAGGGTCCAAACTGGTCTTATTTTTTGGGGGGTTAATTACACTAACTACCCCTTTATTTAATACAATTACAGTCCAGTACGCTTATAAGAAACCCTCCCCTCTTATTATTATAACCTTACATTGAAGTTCTACCATTAGTCAAGCCACTACAAAAAAATGATTATTGTCTATGTCAATATGTCATAGTGAAAAATCCTTTTGCCATGGTTAAAACAAATTGACCACGGCTTCGCTACGGCCTTGGCCGTGGTATTTGCAAGCATGGCTAAAACATTTACTATGGCTTATAGCCATGGTCAATGTTTTGTTCATTGTAAAAACCATGACTTTTAGTTATTGTAAAAAAGTGTTAGATTAACATTTCTTCCACCATGGCTAATTAGAGCTTAAAATAGCTAGCATTTTTTTTCACCACGGCTAACTTTAGTGTGGCTATATGACACATCTACCACGGCTAAATTAGCCGTGAGCTTAGACCGCAGTTTTAAGCCATGTCATATACTTTCATTGCCAATACTCAATTTTCTTGTAGTGAGCGTGACTAAAAGTGTAACAAACACCCCCTCTTATAATAAATTATAAGACCTGAACATCCTCTTTAATATGAAACTTTACATTCACCCCCGCAAGGACAAAATAGAAAACCTAGAAAATATTTGTTTGATAATGTTAGGAAATTCCATTAGTTTTCTAACGGAAGGGGCAATTGTAAAGTTTTATGATAAGAAAGAGGTATTTGTTGTACTCATTGGAAAATATACTTTTAGCAACAAAATATAATTTTTGTCCTTAAATCATTATAGGTAAATACCAATAAGCTACGAAACTCATTTTTTGTTGCCAAAACGTCACAAACCGCAACGAAAATCATGTTGTAGTTAAAAAAATCGTTGCGGATTTTATCTTTCCTTGTAGTGTTATGTGGTCAAAATAAGCGGATTGGACTGTAATTACACAAAAGGAGTAGTAATGTAATTATCCCCTTTTGTTTTTTGTTTGTTTTTGTGGGGGGAGTGGGGGATGCTACTTAAGTTGCTTGAAACACTTACCAAGCAACATTAAAAGTTAAGGCCCTCTTTGCAGCTTCCTTATCAACCTCATCATCTGTCAATGGTGTATACATAAATGCAAGTATGACGACGCTTATCATACCATCCACTTTAGACTGCACAAAGCTAAATTTTGTTAGGTAAAAATAATAATAGTGATCGATATTCCAAGGTTATTGATAATCGGTAATTGCCTTAAACTGCTGACGATACAATTTAGCAGCTTTTGCATGTGCTAATAACATGTTGTGGGCAGCAATCAAAGGCTCAATATCTGAGTTTCCATTGGCACAGTTACCAAAAGGAGGCGAACAACGAGCAGGGGGGAAAGTCGCCCACTCATACGCCATTTCTGCAAATAAGTTGGGCTCGTTGATTGTACTCCAAAACCTCACTCGATCACCAAAATTTTTAAAACATGTTTCAGCAAAATGGACAAAGTCTTCCCTGTTAAAACATTAATGTACCGTGTAATTAGCATTTTGATGAACAACTTCCTTAAGGTTCAGTTTGGATTGAAAGATTTCAATTTCATAATAACAAATACACTGAGCTTATTTTTTGATAATTTCGAGTTGCAATAAATTTCAATTCCTTCAGCGCCCATTTTTAAACATTTTCTTAATATCAGAATCATTTGAAATTCTTAACTCAAAATATTTTCATCGGAATCCAAATCATCCCGCAAATGCAACATAAGCTTTTACAAAAGCACTCCAAGAGTAACATTAGTCTTACTTCATAAGAGTCATTAACCATTTTCAGATAACAAAAAACAGGATTTATACGTACTGCATTAGAGGACTAAGCCAGCCTCTGTATCGGTCTTCAAGTTCTTGAGGATAGTCATTGTGGTGAATGGTCACGAAAGGCTCAATACCTATATCGAAGATTATTCATATTAACTGAAACGAAATATAATAATTTTGAATATAGATGATTTGTTAGCATTCAATAATTAAGATCATAATTTCTACCTCTAAGTATGAGGTTATCTATAATTTTGTTATAGAATATAATACCAGCTTGGTTAACCCCACCAAATTTCCCTCCTGTATTCATAATCACAAAGAAATTACAAACTAATTCAAATCAAACACAAAAAAAAAAAAATAAATTGAAAATACATACTGGGAAGAACTCTACTCCATGAAATTGAAAATCGATAAGCACTCAACCCAAGTGAATGCATTATCTCAATATCTTCCTGTCATTGGTTAATTTCAACAAAAATAAAAATATAAATAAAACCAGAACTTCCAATCTCTATTCACTATCGAAATCATCTTTAATGTTGAGACTATAATTACACTCGCACCCCTCACTTACCGAGTAATTACTAAAATCCCCTCACTTTGGGTAAATTACCATAACTAAGAAGATTACAAGTTCACCCTGTCAGTATAAATATATTATAATTTCACCCCTAACAGGGGGTGTGTTAGTAATTTACCAAAAGTGAAGTGGGGTTTGGTAATTACACAATAAGTAAGGGGTGTGAACGTATTTATCCCTAAAAAAAATTGCAGGGCTAGTACCATGTAACGATGGTAATGATCATCTGCAATATCACCATTTTCTCCATTTGCTATGCTACCTGAAATTAATTAAACAAATAAAAAGTCAAATTTCACATGAAAAACAGATGAGAGGAAAAAAAATGAAATGAAAATGAAATTTACTTACCTTTAATCCGGCAAAAAACATCCCAGTTGTTGAGACTCTTACCATCTTCATGAAATGCTCCTTCGATCTGAATAAAACATAAATATGATGTTGGCCTAAAATCACTTCAAAAATAATTATTAGAAAATTGTTTGGTGAAAATGAAGAAAAACACACACTTGATATGCAGAAGTAGCAGCTCCAAAGAGAAACCCATGTGGAAAATCCGACCTTTTTATGTCAATATTTTGTTCTACGGAGGATTTGACAGTAGAAATTGAGGATAGTAGAATAATCAAGAAATTTGAGAAAATGCATGTAGTTGTGATTTTCTTCATTTTATTTGAGCTTCTGTATTTGGCTCTGTTTCAGTTTCCAGCTAAAAAGCAAGTTTCCAAAATTGATCATTTTAATATTTATAGGGAATGATGTGAGTTTCCTTCCCTTTTTTTTTTCTTGAATGATGTGAGTTTTCCTCAAAAGTCAAAAAGGCCAAAAATAATTCTAAAGCTAAGTATAAGAATATGGAGTACACGCAATTACGATTTGATATTTTTATGGGCAAAAATAATTTTGCCTCCCTGTATTACAAAAAATTTATGTTAAACTAAATTCAATAGTTTTAGTATTTGTTTATTTTCATATAGCAGTGTATAGTGTACAGTTTTCAAATACAATTGTATTAAAAAAATAAACAGATAATATACACTCGAATCATTGAAATCGATCTGACATAAAATTACCTCCGTAGACACCATCAAGTAACCCTTACCCCTAAAAACTTTTAAATATGTATGAACGCTATTAATACATGTATGCAAATACATAAATGTGTTTATATTTCATATCTTCTCTTTTTATATAATAGTACACGGTTATTTATGAGCACATTTTTTTTTAACATTAATTAGTGATAAATGCTACTATGTAAAGAAGATATGTATATATAGTTCAAGATATATTAAATACAATATTGCAATATTTAGTTGTCTAATAATAGAGGGGGCAAGATAGATTCTTGCCCTATTTTTATTACAAAATACTAGAGTCAGTTTGAGGTAATTCTATAAGTGTATATTTTGTTTCTATTTCTTTTACATAAATATCTATGTGAAGCACACACAATACACTTTTCTATGTCAGAGGTATAGACACTAGGACTATTGAACTTGGTCTAATATAAATTTTTCAGATGAGTTTGATCCAATTTTTACATAAATAATTATAGAATGATTGATTTTTATATAATTGATTATAAAAAGAGCTAAGATTTCTATCTATGTCAAAATGTGGTTATGTAATGTAAAAAGGTCCAAAGGAGATTATAGAAATGATCAAAATAATATTTGGATCTCTAAGACAGACTTTAGCTTCTCAACCGTCGGTCCACATATAATTTGTTTTAAATATGTGTTTAATAAAATATACTTGTTTTATACATATTAAATAAAATTTGAAATATAATGTCATCTTGACAATGAAAATTCAAACCGTACACAGTGCACTCATCAATAATTCAGCTGAATATGATTTGATCTAGGATTTTCCTTAGATGAGAACACTTCTACCTTCACTAATTTTCATATATTGACTAGAATACCCTCCACTGATTACAAATGCATAAGGTCAAGAACATTAAACATCAACTTTATTAATAGAGTTCGACTTTATCGATTTTACTCGCCAATTATTTATTCTATCCACAGCAATTTTAAATAATATTTAGAGCATTTATTCTCCACTACCACTTGAAAACCTAACAACTTCGTGATAAGTTAAATTTGAGTCCACAAGAAAACCTAACAACTTCGTGATAATTTATAAAATTCTTAAAATAAGTTTCCGTGCCTTCATTTTTTTATTTTTAAGAAAAATCTTATATATCATTTAATCGAAAGTTTACAATACCTGGAATAATACAATTCATATCAACTCAAGCGATGTAGTAAGAACATCTGAAATACCAACTATCAAGTTTTTTGAAGATAAAAAATCTTAAAAACTCACAAATGAACACAAGAAAACTCTTGTGTTCAAAATCACACTCTTATTCAAGAGAGAAAAACTCTCATTCGAGAGAGAAATCGAAATCTCATTCGAAAGAGAAAATAAAAACTAAACACAAATATAAAATACTATCTAAAATCTTATTTATTGTCCGTTTTCATCTTGTCAGATCCGCCTCTGTCTCATTAGATTTATCCATGTCTCGTCAAATCTGAAGTTTAGATACATAATTTGAAGGAGGGTACTCCAATCCAGCTCGCCCATAATGGTGTTGACAATATTGGTGATGGAAGTAACCGCCTCACTAAACCATCATCAGTGGAGAAGAAGAAAAAAAATATTAGGGTTTGAGAGTTGAAGAAAAGGAAACCAATTAGCTATTTCTTTTGATAGATAATTATAAGATAACTTTTTTGTGGCTTCATTTTATATACATAATTCTTTTTATTATTTATTTATTCAAGGTATCCCCATGCCTCAATAGAGACCGCCAAACTAATTCGCGAGGGATCTGAGCATTAAAGGTTGGTCCCCCTCCCAACAAGTGCGCTTCCCGGGATTCGAACTTATGTTCTCCTCCTTAAGGGGGTGGAAGTCTCTTACCACTCCACCAACACTATGTTGGTATTTTGTATACATAATAACTAGAAAGCATGCTATTAACATTCTAAATTTGAAATCCGCCATTATCATGTGTTCTTCACAAAATATTTAAAATGATTCTTCATCATCTTCGTTTTAACACCAGTATTCAGTATTCACCTGAATTGTTAACACAAGTCATTGTATCTTTGGTAAAGTTGGCAAATAAATCAAATTGCTTATACTAAATTTAGTATTTCAATTTGTTTAATATATATACCAAACAAGATTTAACAATTTTTTCCAGTTTAATTTGAAACCTGACTGGATTAGTTAAAAAATAATAAATATATTTAAATATCAAATTACTTAAACTCAATTTGTGATCAATTTGTGATCGACTCGATTAAAGTTCATTTAAACTCAATTAAATTAACAATCAACTAAGTTTAAATACGAATTATAAACCTTGATAATTAATTTTTGTTCGACTCAAGCAAACCTTTGCCAGAAGGCATGGGATCAATTATTGACTTTCAAAATTAATTTACGTTCTATTTGATCTGATCTAAATATTCATCCACCTAATAATTTGGAGAAAAATCAATTAACTATTAACAACACGTGAACCATGTAGAATAACTTTTTGTCTCTCTTGAATTTTGGTTTTCCTTATGAGGGAAGTATAAGAAGTTTGATATAAGTAATTAATTGGATAAATCCGTGTCAAGAAGATTAACCAAATTTTTGGGGACTACGACTAATATAAATTACTAATCAGCATTTTGTTTTTAAATAATAGTCAAATGTTGAATTAATATTCTTACAAAAAATGATGACGTACGACTCTTTACAAAAATAGAAATCTATATATTATGTTAGCGTTCTCTTAAAACATATATGAGAAATTTTAAGTTAACCTATTTAGTAAGGGATAATGTTTTGGAATAAATAAAAGGTAAATGATATTGGAGCTCCATAAATTACTATAGAAGCTCCACTTTTCTTTCTCTCTCAAGGCAAATGACAATAATACTCATTTGTTAACAAAATAAATCAATTGCTAACAAATTAAAAAATAAATGTTCCTTTTAATAATCAATTCCTTTTTCGTAATAGTTTATCCAAAATAATTGCTTGAATAATGCATAATTGGACAATACGTACATGTACGCAAGCACAAAACTACCAGTTTAAGAATATTAAAGAATTACATAAGAAAAAAATTATTATTATTATTTGGACATTTAAGTATAAAATATATTTATATACTTTGTCTCTTTATGTACAACTGGAGAAATTATCAGCTACTTCTAACATTATTAGCATCATCACCATTATTATTATTGTTGTTATTATTATTATCACTACTAATACTTTTTTTTATATATAGGGATTAAGTTTATCTGGGCTGTACTTATTTATGCCTAAATCTTGATTTATTACTATAAAAAAACTGCATAAAATTGATGGTTTGGTGTCAATATAAAATGAAATAATTTTCATTTGAAATTCAATGTTTTGTCAATTCTAATTTGACATATGTTACTTTGTTATATTGTTGATGATGGTCTAAAGTTTTCATTGACATGCTTCATTCCATATAAATATTTAAAACTGTTCTATTTTTATATTTTTATTATTTAATATATAATAAAATTGTGAAGTATAATAACTTGTTTTGATTGCATAAAAATACTTTTAGAATTTAATTTTGAAGTTTATAATGTTTTTATACTCCATGGGTATTGTTGTCATATTTTAGTAATAAAATTAAACTTAGAGCTCCTATAATAACTTGTGGAGTGCCAATATCATTATCCTAAATAAAAATAGAAATGTGAATTGTTTTTTCCCGAATTAGATAGGGTTACATACTACAAAGTAAGTTCATTCACATTTTTATATGATTCACTCTCAACATTTTTTTTAAGGGAATAGCGATCGTTATATTTCATTAAACAAAAATTTACAACGTCAAAAACAATAGAACTTAAACTGTTTCTAACGATATAATAATAACAATTGAAACACTTAATATCAATTTTCTTCAAAATGACAAATCTTAAAAACTAACAAACGAACACAAGAAAACTCTTGTACAATTGATCACACTCTTATTCAAGAGAGACGAAACTCTCATTCGAGAGATAAATCAAACTCTGATCATACGAGAGATAAATCAAACTCTGATCATACGAGAGAGAAAATAAAATGCTGAACGAAATATCTAAAAAGCTATATAAAATTAATGTATCACTCGTTTTCATCTCGTCAGATCTATCTCTACTTCGTTAGATCCATCTTTGTCTCATCAGATTTGAAGTGAGAATACACAGTTTGAAGAAGGGCGCTCCAACCCAACCCACCGACAACGATGATGGTGATATCAGTAGTGATGGAAGCGACATTCACCAAACCATCATGAGAGAAGAAAAATAATTAGGGTTTGAGAGAGAGAGAGAGAGGGGGGTGGAGGCGGCGGCTATATTTCACTCTCAACCTCAAGAAATGATAAAATCAATATCATATACGATTGATGGGATTCCAGACGTCAAATTCACATTAAAAGTTTAATAGGATATAATCTTTTGCCCTACTTAGATTATTAAAGTTCGTTAAGAATTAACTAATAGTTATGTTTCAAAAAGAAAAAGAAAAAAAAGCCTAATGGTTGGGTAGATCAATAATTAATAAACTAAGAATCCAGTTCTTAGGTTTGTCCTCGTGAAAGACGGATATAAAATAAGTCGTATATATAATAAGATTGTCCTTAATAACTCACATTTTCAGATTGGAAGACAATAAATATTATTAATATAGTGAACCTTATTTATACAAACTCTATTATGTCAAATTATTATGATTATATATACATTGCCTATGAATGATTTGATAGAATGTGCATGATTACATTTTTTTTCCTAGCCTAACAGGTCGAGTGCAATAAGGTTTGAACTCATGAACCCGTGTATATATATATATATATATATATATATATTATTTGCGAAAATGATGATTGTCTGATAATTTCGAGTTCTTCTTTTCATCTCATATTTGGTTTCACTTACACACAAGTATATAAATATTTTTAAAAATACAAAAATGACATGAATTATATGCGCTTAGCGTGTAAAAGTATTATAAATACATGACGATCATGATACATTATTTTGAAATATAAAATCTGTTATATTTTTGGGAAGAGTGACCTAAAGCCCATTTTCAGCTCAAACTAGCTGAACTAAAAACCCAAGTATAGAATGGGAAAATAGCTTAGGAGTTAGGAGTTAGGACCTTCCCTTGACCCGAAAATGAAGGAAATAAAATCAAAAATGATATGGGTTAGCCCAGTATCCAGGACTGCATCAACATTAATTTGTACTAGTAACGTTGACATATTCGGTGTGTTCGCTTAAGCTTAAGTACATACGATATAAAATTAAATAAAATAACTTTATTTTATATGTTCATTTATATTAGCTAGTTTCCATAGTTTTGTTCAATTTACGAGAAGTTAAATAGAAAACTCATTCGGAATAAGATTAGAAAATATGATAAATAAATAAAGGGGAGAAAGATAAAGAAAACGTCGGAGAGATCATAGTAAATGAAAGAGAAAAGTAGTTGAAATTTTTCTTGACATCACTTATTAAATGAGATTAATTTCACTTAAAAATACCAAAACATTTACTATGAAAGACTCCCACCTAATAAACAGTCTATGATGTTACTGAAGTCGTGCCAATAGTTGTTCTAGGGATAACAATTAATTCGGGTCTTATCCAGAATTGCCCCGGAACTGTCCTGACGGATCCTGTTTTTTTGACAGGAATCGGTTCCGGTTCCATATATTTTGGACCCAACGGTTCCTACCCAGAACCCCCCCCCCCCATTTTTGTTGGATTTTATGCATATAAAGTGTGTTGGACACGACTTTTGCATAAGAAATTCGAACAACGTAAGTATTCGGGATACGAAATATTATTGGATAATGTCAATCTATGTTCCGAGTAGATGAGTTTAGCATTTCGAATTTCTCAAATCGGATTAAAAACGAATGAGAAATTAAGTGCTAAAATTGGGTGTTTGAAGTGGGTTATCCCACATTGGATATGGATCAAAGTTTGAAATGGTTTATAAACCATTGCCTTAAAACTAAGGGTTGGCCCTTTGGGTCATAAGATTTTTGTGGGCTTTGTGAGGGAGAAGAACCTAACCATGGTTCGGTTCACCACACGCGCGCGCCATCGCCGCCGGGTCGTGGGCTTGGGCTTGCAAGATAATTAATTTTTTGGAGAAAATTAATTCCACAAATAACCTCTTGATCCATCAACCAAAATTGGGTCTGAATAAAATGGTTGGCCACTTTTTTATTCAATTTCTGAATTATCCTTCTAGAAGACCCAACGTTCGAACGTTACACCCCTAACGTTTGAACTTTGGTTCTGACCGTTGGTTTTTGCTATTACAAGCCAACGTTGAGGGGCCAACGTTCAAACGTTGGCGGCAGAAACTGTTCTGCTGTTTCAACTCAGAATTGAAGGTAATTCATTGCCCCTATTTAATTTTGGCTGATTTTGGAGGCTATATAAAGCCCCCTCCAGCTGAATGAAAAGACACACCAAGCATTTCATTGCTTATATCTTCTCTCATTCTCATATATTCTCTCTCAAGAGTTCTAGTTACCTAAGTTGTTCTAAAATTAAAGTGGTTTCGATTTTAGAACGTATATCGTTGTATCTTGGGACGTTTGTTGCATAAACCTGTACCACCTATGCAGGGCAATTTAGCGTTAAGGATAGAGAGTTCTCTCTCGCCTCGATATAATCCTTCTTTGATATTAGTTTTTTGATACGATTGTGAAGTTTTGATACAACAAACTTAACGCTAAATTCTTGTTGTTCAAAAGCTATCACTTGTTCAAATATCTAATGTGAGAGATGGTGATGGTGCTACTCTTGACTTTAGTCTTGGACCGGGTGCTAATCTTGGTCTCAGTATTGGCTTTGGCTCAGGTGGAGATTCTGGTTTTGGTTCCGGTTCAGGGCTGGGTCCTGGCTCCGGTTTTGACGTTGACTTTAGTGGGGGTGTCGGGCTAGGTTCTGGTTCAGGGCTGGGCCCTGGTTCAGGTTCTGGCTCAGGGCTGGGCCCTGGTTCCGGTTCTGGCTCTGCTCCGGTCCCTCCATTTGTTCCAATGGCTAATCCGGTTATACCGGCTCAGGCTGAAAGGCCGTTTAAGTTTAGCGGGGTTAACTTCAAAAGGTGGCAACAGAAGATGCTGTTCTACCTCACAACTCTGAACCTGGTGAGGTTCTTAAGCTAGGATGCTCCTTATGTCCCCGAGGACTCAACTAACAACTAACTGAGGATGGCATCTGACACCTAGCATAATAGTGATTTCCTTTGCAGGAATTACATATTAAGTGTCTATCTGTCGGTTAAAACCGCTAAAGGCCTCTGGGAGGCGCTGGACAAGAAATATAGAACTGAGGACGCGGGACTGAAGAAGTTCGTGGTCGCAAAGTTCTTAGACTTCAAGATAGACACTAAGTCCGTGACAAGCCAAGTCCAAGAGCTTCAGATAATTATTCATGAAGTTCATAATGAGGACATGTCTTTGAGTGAGTCTTTCCAAGTAGCTTCTATCATTGAGAAGTTACCGCCGTCTTGGAGAGATTTCAAGAATTACTTGAAGCGCAAGCAAAAGGAGATGAGTTTAGAAGACTTGGTCGTCCGACTCAGAATTGAGGAAGACAACCGGGTTTCTAACAAGAGGCCTTCTGTGCAGGCGATGGCTAACATCACAGAGGTTCCGGAAAGCTCAAACCGAAAAAGAAAGTTTCAAGGGAAGTTCAAAGGGAACTCCCAGAAAAAGAAAGGAAAGTTGAAACAGGGAGACGACAGTTACAACTGTAGCAAACCTGGTCACTGGGCTAGAGACTGCAAAGAGCCCAAGAAAACTAAGTCTCAAGGGCAAAGTTCTGGTAAGAATCAGAACAAAGGCAAGAATCAAGTGCAGAACCAAGTGCACTTGGCAGAAGATGATGTTCAAGGCATTAATGAGATGATCGACAATCTGTCTGACCACCAGGTGCCGATCAATCTGACTGATCTTGATCTCACTGCCCTCGTGTTCGAAGCAAATCTGGTAGACAATCTGGTAGACAACCCGAGGGAGTGGTTCAAAGATACTGGGGCTACTCGCCACATCTGTTCTGACAGAGATGTTTTCTCGTCCTATTCCCCAACTGATAGACGGAGATTGTTTATAGGAAACTCGGCCACGTCTCCAGTGGTTGGAATGGGTAAATTTGTGCTGAAGATGACTTCAAGCAAAGAGCTGACATTGACTGAAGTTTTGCATGTTACGAAAATTTGCAAGAATTTGGTATCCGGTTCGGCTTTAGTAAAGAATGGATTCAGGATAGTTTTCGAGGCTGATAGATTTTCTTTAACAAAGAGAGAATTTTACGTAGAAAAAGGTTACCTTGAGCAGGACCTTTTCAAGATAAATGTAATGAATGTAATCCGCTCTGTTGTAATAAAAAATGAAAGTATTGAGAATTCTATTTATTTGCTTGAGTATTCTAATTTATGGCATGTTAGACTAGGACATGTAAATTATAATACTATTCGAAGATTGGTCAACTTGAACTTATTACCAACTTTTAAAGTTGAAAATGAACATAAATATGAAATTTGTGTTGAGGCAAAACTAGTCAAACAACCATTTCCTTCAGTGGAAAGAAACACCGCACCTCTAGAACTTATTCACAGTGACATCTGTGATTTAAAGCTTGTGCAAACTAGAGGTGGGAAAAAATATTTCATTGCATTCATAGATGATTGCACAAACTATTGTTATGTGTATTTACTAAGAAGTAAAGATGAAGCGCTTGGAGCGTTTACACATTACAAAACGGAAGTTGAAACTTAACTTGGAAAAGAGATAAAAGTTATCCGAAGTGATAGAGGTGGAGAATACGGAGCGCCTTTTGATGAACTTTGTACCAACTCTGGAATTATTCATCAAACGACGGCATCATACTCACCTTAATCAAATGGCGTTGCTGAACGCAAGAATCGCACTCTCAAAGAAATGATGAATGCGATGTTGTTAAATTCTGGATTACCGCAGAATTTGTGGGGGGAGGCGATCCTCTCCGCCAATTATATCCTTAACAAGATTCCTCACAAAAGTAGGAGTGAGACTCCGTACGAACTTTGGAAAGGTCAAAAGCCTTCTTACAAGTACCTCAAAGTGTGGGGGTGTTTGGCTAAGGTAGAAATACCCAAACCCAAACAAGTTAAGATAAGGCCTAAAACTATTGATCGCATATTCATACGTTATGCTCTTAATAGTAGCGCATATCGATTTCTGATACATAAATCAGAAATATCTGAGATTCATAAAGGTACTATCATGAAATCTAGAAATGCTTCGTTTTTCGAGGATGTCTTTCCAAGTAAGGAAAGAAATGAGCAAAGTTCCTCTTAAAAGAACATTTGATGAGTCTACGAGTAGTTCTAATCCAAGGGACGAAGAACCACGTCGTAGCAAAAGGGCAAGAGTTCCAAAATTATTTGGTCCCGATTTTGTATCATATACATTAGAAGGGGAGCCACGAATGATTAAGGAAGCTATGTCCGGTCCAGATGCTCAACTCTGGAAAGAGGCTATCAATAGTGAAATCGAGTCTATTTTTCACAACTATACCTGGGAGTTGGTTGATCTTCCAAAGGGAAGTAAACCTTTAGGTTGTAAATGGATTCTGGAAAGAAAGTATAAGACTGATGGAACTATTGATAAATATAAGGCCCGTTTGGTAGTCAAAGGATACCGACAAACGGAAGGTCTTGATTTCTTCGATACTTATTCTCCGGTAATGAGAATAACATCCATAAGATTATTCATTGCTATTACCGCATTGCATAACCTTGAGATACATTAAATGGATGTTAAGACTGCGTTTCTGAACGGAGAATTAGATGAAGAAATATACATGGAACAACCCGAGGGGTATGTTGCTTCTGGAAAGAAGAAGAAAGTGTGTAAACTTGTAAAGTCATTATATGGACTTAAACAAGCGCCAAAGCAGTGACATGAAAAGTTTGATAGCACAATGTTATCAAATGGTTTCAAGGTCAACGAGTGTGATAAATGCGTGTATGTAAGACAAACACATAACGCATACGTCATAGTGTGTTTATATGTAGACGACATGTTGATAATGGGTAGTTGATAGGAGTCATTTTTACGTGTTATTAAGCCCCTTTGCGTTTATGTTTTAGGTTCATTTATCGCTTGATTTTGTCACTTGTGCGTTTAATTCGTGCATTAAGTGATTTCAGGCCTGAAGTGGATACAATCGAATAAAGGGTGGAAAAAAGACGTATAAAACAAGTTTAGGCCAAGATGTTTCACACCTCTACGACCAAACAAGCAAGAAACAAGCTGAAGTTAGCCAAAATCATATTTTAGTACCATTTCCGCACACCTGGGCGCCAAATCAGAAACAACCTCCACATTGGAACGTCATTTTGATATATTTAGAGACAGAATTGGATGAAGTGGCCTTCTACAAAGTTGTATATGTATGTCGTATCGTCACATGAGGACTTGAAGCATCAAATTCGGAGGTCTGTGGAGAATTTTATGAATAAAACACTATCTCTGCGCTGGAAAACACGAAAGTGGCAGCTCTCATTCTTAATAGGTGGAAAACAAGAGAATGGTAGTTCACATTCTTGGTAGATGGAAAGAAGAGAATGGTAGCTCACATTCTTAGTAGGAGGAAAGTAAGAGAATGGTAGGTGGAAAACAAGAGAATGGTAGTTCACATTCTTAGTAGATGGAAAGCAAGAGAATGGTAGGTGGAAAGAAAAGAGAATGGAAGGACATGTTCTTGGTAGGTGGATGTTTTGGCTATAAAAGGAGGATTGGAGGCCATCCTACAAACACACTTGAAAACACATTCCCCATTAGGGGAGCCTAAACACATCCTATCATCATCTTCATCATCCTTAGATTAGTTATGAAGATTATCAAGAACCTCTGAAGGTGAAGAAATCAAGAAGCATGGAAGAGATGAAGATCGAAGTTCAACCATCAAAAATACGAGGGAGTTTCTTAGATTTAGATTTATTTTTGTCTATGAATATGAATCTTAATTTAAGTTCCTATCTTTTATCTTTTATGATGAAATATATTCTTCGAACTAAGGTCATGTTATGATAATTGAGTTATAAATTGTGTTTTTCATATTAATTCTATTGTTGCTTTGTGTCTTGATCTTGTTTGAATGCATCATATGCTTAGCTACCATATGCATGATTTATTGCTTAAATTATTCGTTCGAGAGAAGGTAATTTAAGGTGCAAAGAGGATCATCACATAATCCGTAAAAAATAGGAAATTGCCCCTAGAGATAGGTAGAGATTCCCGGGTGCAGTTAGCCGGATTAATCCGGGGAAATTCTAGAACTTGAATGCATGATTGTTGGTTAGATTCTCGGATAGACATATCTAGAGAACCATCAATTAATCATAGGATTATTACAGCCGAGACATCGGGTAGTAATTATTTAAGGTTTTTTCCACCAAAGCAACATTAGTATAATAATATGAGAACATGTTTATAATGAAAATTGATTAATTTATGCCAACACATGTGTCTTAGTTGCTCTCTTCCATAGCTATCTTGATTTCGACATCTTGTTTCTTATATCTTACTTCCATAATATTTTAGTTAATTCTTGTTTTAGTTTAAGTTCTTCAATTGCTTTAAAATCATAAACTAAAATACAAGTCCTTGAGGTTCGACAACCTGGACTTTATTGTCCACTTTATTACTACACATGCCAGTCCACTTGCTGTTTAATACACGTAAGGACTTTTCGTGTCAAGTTTTTGGCGCCGTTGCCGGGGACTTGTTTAATCTTAGTTTTTGATTTTATTGCAAGTTTTAAGTATTTATTTTATTTTTATTAAATATTTTTATTATTTTTTTTTATTTTTTTCTTACACTCTTAGCTCGCAATGACTAGAAATTTTCCAGATATGACCCTTCCGGAGAATCAATTATGGCTGCAAACCGTCATTCAATTCGCAAAGGATAGCAATTTTCCTGATATGACACTACCGGAGAATCAATTATGGCTGCAAAGCGTCATTGAAGAGTGTTATGCACAAGGGTTCTTTCCACAACATTACCAAGAAAGAATTCCTACTCCGGAGGAACAACTTGATAACACCATTGGAGAGCTCCACTTTATGATGAAGGACGCACGGCGGGAAATGAAGGAGATGAATCATCAACTCAAGCAACTAACGAGCGACATATCTGAGAAAGTACCATGGGCATTGCTTGGTACCACTGAGATAGATCAAAAGGAGGAATTCAACACCGTGATGTTGAATGAAATGAAGTTGGAAAATTCGACAGCAGATTCCTCCAACGATGAGCATTCGACTCCTATCCTTTCTGACGGTGTTGACATTTCTTTACTTTCTTCCCTAGCCACAGGTAAATCGGTAATCGATACCGATGATGGTAAGTTGTCAATGAATATAGAAGATGATGATATGGTTAATATCGATACCTATGAGGTTTTTGAGCATCCACTTGACTTTGATTTGAATTTTCACGCTGATGCTTTTGATCCTTTTAGTGTTGAGCACTTTCAGGAAAAACGAACCAATCATCTTCTACATCCTTACATCGTGGATTTCATCTATGTGAAAGTGATGGGTGAAGAACGACGAGACATTGTCTCTAACTTGGAAGAGAGCCCACAATACCATCCTAAGCATAGGCAAGAAAAGGTAATAGAGGTATTGAGGGACCATAAAAAAACTCGTGAGTGGATGATTGCTTGGTCTCAACCTAGGGTATTTATCACACATGATGGACCAATCCTCAATACCAATATCCAAAGATTGAATCGATACCCGAGAGTGGAGTGGAGAACAAACAAAGTATTCATACGTCATCCTCCTTGAGCCGACCCGATAAAGTCAAGCTAGTGACTTTAAAACAAGCGCTTCTTGGGAGGCAACCCAAGTTTGTAAGTTTTCTTTTCTTTTTGCTTTTCTTTTTGTTTTGTTTAGTTTGTTTCTTTATGTTGTGTTCTAGCATGCACTTTTAGTATGTATATTTTCATATGCTTGATGGTTTGTTTGATAAGTATGTTGAACATGTTATAGTAGCAATTCCCCGTTGTTTTGAGAGGCCTATTTTGATGAGATGGGTTTGATTTGGAACATATTTGTGATGAAGGATTGTTTTTCACCAATCCTTGATTGTAAGTACTCTTATACCTTTTGCATGCGTTTATGTGAGACAACATTGGGGACAATGTTGAGTTTAAGTTTGGGGGTATATGTGGGTAGTACTTTGTGGTTTTAATACATTCATATGATTGATCACCATGTGTTTGCTATTTTTGTCATGTCATGTGTACCTCGTTTAGCTCAAGTTTGGGGGAATTTGTATGCTATCATGTTTATATGTGTTTATGTTGAGAAAATCAAGCATGGTTTTTTTTTTTAGTCCTTCCAATTGATGCATTTAAATTGATTAACTTTAAAAAATGACATGATTTTTTGAAATAATTTGAATTTAAATGAACATATATATCTTTGAAATTGCTCATGGAGACCCTAGACTAGGATTGATTTCTTAGATGATTCACATTGCACAATAAATCGAGGGTAGAGGAGTTAAGAGGATAACCATCTTGAGACACTTAAGGAGTTTTTCCCGGAAAAATTAACTTAGATTTTTCATAAGGTTATAAGTTGAATAGTAATTTTTTTATGCTAAACAATGAATTAAAAAGGTTGAAGTTTGGTATGACCACAAGTGGTCAGACTAATATGTACTGGAGGTGAAAAGTTTCATGCCTATCTACTGTACTATTATGCTAATTTGAGCTAAGCTCAAGCCAAAAAGAAGCGAATTGTTTAAAAGATCTAGTTTTATTTCGTGGCCTTTGACACTCGAGTGATTAAATCCTTAGGAGTGTCTTTACACTTAATGCCCCAAAACTATCTAGTTTGGGAGTCATTGATCTAAAGCTTGTTACATGGGTGCCATAGAAAGCCTAATGGAATAAAACATGGCACATGATCTAGCCTTAATGAAGTTAATTGGAAAGTTTCATATGAATTGAAAGTTTGAATGTTTGAGATAATGAAATTTAAATGGCTATGAAATTTTCTATGATTCTTATGCTTTGTGTTTGATCATAAAGTTGATAGATATGGGATTAATGTCCAAAATTTAGTAAGGATGCCTCTCGACTATAATACCTTAGATTTATTTTCACTACACCCTATGGAGTCTTTTCCAGTATTGGTGTCACATGAGCAAAAGTAGTTGATATGTATATATATTTGTGAGCTGTAAAAGGGTGATTTTGTGCCATTTATTCTTGTTAATTATGTTGAGATGTATTCATCTGGTTCAGATTGAAAGTTTGTTAAATTTTGTGGGTATATCATATGCAAACCCTCACGAGATTATAACTCGTCCTTTGAGGTAACTCAAAGGTTTAAAGGCTTGTTGCACATGCTAAGTGCAATCGTTTACTCCACGAAAGTGAGTTCGTTTGTTGTTTTTGTTTTCTCCTTTTGGTTGATGATGTTTTTTGTGCCCTAGACCTTTTATTGCTCGAGGTCGAGCAATTGATAAGTTTGGGGGAGTTGATAGAAGTCATTTTTACGTGTTATTAAGCCCCTTTGCATTTATGTTTTAGGTTCATTTATCGCTTGATTTTATCACTTGTGCGTTTAATTCGTGCATTAAGTGATTTCAGGCCTTAAGTGGATACAATCGAATAAAGGGTGGAAAAAGGACGTATAAAACAAGTTTAGGCCAAGATGTTTCACACCTCTACGACCAAACAAGCAAGAAACAAGCTGGAGTTAGCCAAAATCATATTTTAGTACCATTTCCGCACACCTGGGCGCCAAATCAGAAACAACCTCCACATTGGAACGTCATTTTGATATATTTAGAGACCGAATTGGATGAAGTGGCCTTCTACAAAGTTGTAGATGTATGTCTTATCGTCACATGGGGACTTGAAGCATCAAATTCGGAGGTCTGTGGAGAATTTTATGAATAAAACACTATCTCTGCGCTGGAAAACACGAAAGTGGCAGCTCCCATTCTTAGTAGGTGGAAAACAAGAGAATGGTAGGTGGGAAGAAAAGAGAATGGAAGAACATGTTCTTGGTAGGTGGATTTTTTGGCTATAAAAGGAGGATTGGAGGCCATCCTACAAACACACTTGAAAACACATTCCCCGTTGGGGGAGCCTAAACACATCCTATCATCATCTTCATCATCCTTAGATTAGTTATGAAGATTATCAAGAACCTCTGAAGGTGAAGAAATCAAGAAGCATGGAAGAGATGAAGATCGAAGTTCAACCATCAAAAATACGAGGGAGTTTCTTAGATTTAGATTTATTTTTTGTCTATGAATATGAATCTTAATTTAAGTTCCTATCTTTTATCTTTTATGATGAAATAGATTCTTCGAACTAAGGCCATGTTATGATAATTGAGTTATAAATTGTGTTTTTCATATTAATTCTATTGTTGCTTTGTGTCTTGATCTTGTTTGAATGCATCATATGCTTAGCTACCATATGCATGATTTATTGCTTAAATTATTCGTTCGAGAGAAGGTAATTTAAGGTGCAAAGAGGATCATCACATAATCCGTAAAAAATAGGGAATTGCCCCTAGAGATAGGTAGAGATTCCCGGGTGCAGTTAGCCGGATTAATCCGGGAAAATTCTAGAACTTGAATGCATGATTGTTGGTTAGATTCTCGGATAGACATATCTAGAGAACCATCAATTAATCATAGGATTATTACAGCCGAGACATCAGGTAGTAATTATTTAAGGTTTTTTCCACCAAAGCAACATTAGTATAATAATATGAGAACATGTTTATAATGAAAATTGATTAATTTATGCCAACACATGTGTCTTAGTTGCTCTCTTCCATAGCTATCTTGATTTCGACATCTTGTTTCTTATATCTTACTTCCATAATATTTTAGTTAATTCTTGTTTTAGTTTAAGTTCTTCAATTGCTTTAAAATCATAAACTAAAATACAAGTCCTTGAGGTTCGACAACCTGGACTTTATTGTCCACTTTATTACTACACACGACCAGTCCACTTGCTGTTTAATACACGTAAGGATTTTTCGTGTCAGTAGTAATCATGAAATCATCATGAATACTAAAGGAATGTTGAAGAGGAACTTTGACATGAAGGATATGGGTCTTGCAGACGTCATCTTAGGGATTAAAATCCTGAGGACTTCTGAAGGACTAGTCTTATAGCAATCTCTTTACGTTGAGACGGTTTTGGAAAGGTTCCTTTCAAGCGATAGTGCACCAGTTCAAGACGCCAGTGGACTTCAGCGTTCATCTATGCAAGAACCATGACAAACCCGTATCGTAGTTAGAATATGCTAGGGTCATTGGTAGTTTGATGTATATCATGAACTGTACTCGCTCTGATCTAACTTATTCTATGAGCAAGTTGAGTAGGTTCACGAGTAATCCTAGTGTAGAGCATTGGAATGCTTTAACTAGAGTTCTTAAGTATTTAAAGTATACTAAAGATTATGGATTATACTACTCAAGATATCCAGCTGTAATAGAGGGATACAACGATGCTAATTGGATATCTGACACGAAGGATTCTAAGTCCACAAGTGGGTATGTATTTATCATTGGTGGAGGAGCGGTGTTGTGGAAATCTTCTAATGCAATAGCCCGTTCCATGATAGAATCAGAATTCATAGCTTTAGATAAAGCTAGTGAAGAAGCTGAGTGGCTAAGAAATTTCTTAAAAGATGTTCCTTGTTGGGAAAAACCTGTGCCTCCGATTTTGATTCATTGCGACTGTATGTCGGCAATTGGGAAGGCTTATAGTAGTATGTATAATGGTAAGTCTAGACATATTCGTCGTAGGCATAATACCATTAAGCAGTTGATCTCTAACGGGATTATTTTCATTGATTATGTGAAATCAAAGGAGAATATTGCAGATCCTTTGACGAAAGGATTGCCTAGAGATCAAATATACTGCCTATCAAGAAGAATGGGATTAAAGTTTACAATTTAAGAATGGACACAGCGGTAACCCAACCATGTTGACTGAAGATCCCAAGATCATGGTTCAGTGGGACAACTAAGTTGTGAAAATTCAGTATGGCGCTTAGAAGTTTAAACTCCAAACTCATTACCTAGGATAAAGAAGTGCATCCTACAAATGAAGCAAAAGCTAAGTTTGGAACTTTTAATGATTCCTATACTATCATGAAAATGAAGTGAAGTATGGTAGGATACTCTTAAATAGGAGATCACTTATGTAAGTGTGAGTTGTAGGCTGCCTCAACATTGAGTAAAAATGTAAACACTTATGAATCCAAGAAGGGGTGCCATGGCCAAGCGGACCCAACAGTGAGAACTGAAACAAATGAGAATTTATCATGTGAATATCATTGTCTGGTTTTATACGAACGGCTGACCAATTCAAGACATCATGTTCATTGGGGAGCCTAGTAAATCCGATGATATCTCACTAAGAAAGGTTCAAAGCCAAAAGCTACCTCTTCTGATGTGATAAATTTTCGTCTGAACTCTTGAGATCATGCATTGCATTAATTTCATTCGTGTGGGGGATTGTTGGATTTTATGCATATAAAGTGTGTTGGACACGACTTTTGTATAAGAAATTCGAACATCGTAAGTATCCGTGATATGAAATATTATTGGATAATATTAATCTACGTTCCGAGTAGATGAGTTTAGCATTTCGAATTTCTCAAATCGGATTAAAAACGAATGAGAAATTAAGTGCTAAAGTTAGGTGTTTGAAGTGGGTTATCCCACATTGGATATGGATCAAAATTTGGAATGGTTTATAAGTCATTGCCTTAAGACTAAGGGTTGACCCTTTAGGTCATAAGATTTTTGTGGGCTTTGTGAGGGGGAAGGGCCTAGCCATGGTCCGATTCATCACACACGCGCGTGCGTTCCTCCGCCGCCGTCCGTCTGACCACCCGGACCAGACTCGGGCTCGGACCGGGGTCCGAGTCGTGGATCGTGGGCCTTGGCTTGGGCTTGGGCTTGCAAGATAATTAATTTTTTGGAGAAAATTAATTCCACAAATAACCTCTTGATCCATCAACTAAAATTGGGCTCTAATTAAATTGGGCCTAAATAAAATTGTTGGCCATTTTTTTATTCAATTTCTGAATTATCCTTCTAGAAGACCCAACGTTCGAACATTACACCCCTAACGTTCGAACAATGGTTCTGACCATTGGATTTTTCTGTTACAAGCCAACGTTCGAACGTTGAGGGGCCAACGTTTCAACGTTGGCAGCAGAAACTGTTCTGCTGTTTCAACTCAAAATTGAAGGTAATTCATTACCCCTATTTAATTTTGGCTAATTTTGGAGGCTATATAATGCACCCTCCAGCTGAATGAAAAGACACACCAAGCATTTCATTGCTTATATCTTCTCTCATTCTCATATATTCTCTCTCAAGAGTTCTAGTTGCCCAAGTTCAGTTGTTCTAAAATTGAAGTGGTTGCTATTTTAGAACGTATATCATTATATCTTGGGACGTTTGTTGCATAAATCCGTACCAACTAGGTGGGGCAATTTAGCATTAAGGATAGAGAGTTCCCTCTCGCCTCAATATAATCCTTCTTTGATATTAGTTTTTTGATACGATTGTGAAGTTTTGATCCAACATTTTTTTCTTAAATACTAGTAATATAAACTCAATTTTATAATCATTTTGATTTTAATACTTAATCCTAAAGATTTGTTAAATTATTATATCCAAACTATTTGTTTTGTTTTGAGGACATGCATAAGTGTCAAAGACAAGGAAATTAATGTAACAAGGTTCCTTTATTCCTTTTTGACTCTATTTTGGCATCGTCTTCTTTTACTCCATGACTCGGCTAGCATTTTTCTTCATTTCATATTTATGCAATTTATTTACCAAAATAAAAATAAAAATAAAAATGGAACAATTTTAAGAGTTACGACAACCACTAATATGTGGTTGCGATTATTTATTTATATAATGTCTCGGTTTTATGTTGGAGTAATTCTTAAAATGTATTAAGAAACTAGCATGATTTGGGGTGGCTGTTTGGTCGAAAGCAGTGTAGATATTCTCAACATAATTCATCCATGAATTTTATTTTTCTTTTAATTCAAAACGAAGGGGGATGCCCTAAATATCTAAAACCGAAAAACCCGAGTTGATAGTCATAATCTTGAGTCATAAAGACTCTATCTAGTTCCATAAAGAAGGAGAGAGCCACAACTTGTGGCAGTTTGGACTCGAACCCAGGACCTCCACATAAAGTGGGAGGTGGATACCACTAGACCAAAATGTCTTTAGTCATGAAAAATTATTATTTAATAGGTTATATTATCTCACTAATTTATTTGGGGTGTTTGTAAATCTCATTAATTAATCCACTGCAATTTAGTCTCCCATCATGCTTCTAATAGATTGGTAACTAGAGTGATTTTCTCTTCTAAGCTATTAATTAAAATATAAATATGGAGAACGTATAGAAGAAAAAATAGTGAAAAAGAAGAAAAATTAATGAATACCGTTAGTCATGCAAAAAAAAAGAAAAAAGGCAAAAATCTAGCCCAAAAAGAAAAAAAAGTCTCGCGGTTCCGATTCCAAATCCACAAGAACCGACTAGGAGCCGGCCCGTCGCCTGTTGTCCTAGTTCACGACCATATCGACAAGGCATGCAAATCATTTGATACAATGTTATTCACATGATCTCTTTCAATGATGAAATCAGGAGTTTGACTATTGTTGTCTCTGCAGTTAGACGTGAAAAAAAATAAAAATATGACAAAATATATTTATATTATTGATCGAGACCATAATATATTGTTCAAAATGTCAAATTGAGGCCTTAACAGTCTACACGTATGAAAAAAATGGGTTTAAGTCCCACTAGAGGTGCGAGTGTTTTGTGCTCTTTGCTTAGAAGCATTGTTATTTCATGATTTTCCATTTAATTATGTTTATATTGAATTAGTTTCTAGTATATATATATATTAGAAATCTTAATTGAGTAAATTGTGTTTTAGCATGATTTATTAGAGATTTAAGTGAATTTCATTTATCAAAAATGAAATGTCTTTTTGGCTTAAATTAATCTGCCCTTCGAGTAGATAAATTTAGAGTATTTAATTACTCAAATCCGATTTCAGGTGAATGAGAAATTAATTAACAAAGTCCATCACTTAAAATGTGATTTCTAATTGGAATCAATGAATCGATATGAATGTACACAATTAAACTCATAGTATCATACGATCGACGGCCGCGATCGTATGAAAAATGGTTAATTTAGTCTGAGGACTAAAGTGTTCAAATAAAAAAATGGAGGGACCAATTTGAATTCTAATATAGAGCATTTAAAATATTCTTGAAGTTCTTAAGTATTATTTTAAGAACTATTTAGTACTAATTTGAGTACTTTGAATATTCTTATATATTATTTTAATATTGTAAGAATGGTTTTGCATATTAGATGTGTAAATGTGCATTTAATTCATTCGTGTCCACAGAGAGAGTTTGAAACAAGTATTTTGTTCGCTAGACTCGGGAATTTGTAGTGGTACTATTGCCGAGACGCCATCGTTGTATGTTGGGAGACAATTGTTGTATTCTGTAACCACCAAGCGCGGAGCAATATTGTCTTAAGGAGAGCGAGTCTAAACTCGTGCCTCGATGTATCATTTTTGCATCATCATAAATACCGTCCGTTATCGCACTAGTAGTTTTTCCCAACATATATATATATATACACACACTAGTTGAGAGCACACCCCGCTACATGTGGTGCAAATTGCCCAGACCAAACGTCTAAATTCTAGTGATTGGATTCACTGTATTGGAGTGGACTTTATAGAGAGGTAAATTTTGCTTTATTTGTAATTGTGAGCCCAGATGGGCCTGGTTTTACTATTTAAAGTGTTTTAAAATTCTGGTGATTGTGATTCACTGTATTGGAGTGGGCTTTATAGGGAGGTAAGTTTTGCTTTATTTATAATTATGAGCCCAGATGGGGCCTGGTTTTATTATTTAGAGTGTTTCAAATATCCTTCTAAAACACGGACCATTTACCAGAATATGTTTTTTACATTTTTCTATTGCAGTAGAGTCCCATAAAATCATTGTCCTGGTCCAACATTAGTAAATGGGTTGGTATTATTTATGTTGGTTCATCTATATAAAAAACTTGTAAAAAATAAATTCTTATAATATTTCATTCAATTTAGCTGAATATTGTAGGATTGATTTATTTTTTATTTGTGAAATATAAATGCCAATAATATTCTCTATATTATCTCTAATCGTATCTCTAGAAATATTGTAGGTTGATTTGACTTTAACATGTTTACAATAAAATAGTGTTTAATTAAAAATTTTAAATATAATTTTTTAATAAGAATTTATAAATATTAATTTTCTTTTTATCACTAAACTAAATATCTAACCCTTTTTATCACCAATTCTAGGAATATGGAAAGAGGCATAAATCTGTTGAAAATTTTGAATAGATCCCATGTCCAAAGTAGTTAAATTGGACTTCAAAATGATATTATCCAAAGTTCATCTCGAATTTACTCATAAATTACAGAGAAAGAAACACAACATACATTTTACTTCTTCTTTTCCCGGTATGGCTACCCTCTTCCCCTTCAAAGTACTGCAGTTATTCCTACTATTCAGAGGAAAACACTATTTTCTCACTTCAAATAAAATACAATCCAACATATTCCCAGGATCAATAAATTGTTGTATTTTAGTCACAACTGCTTTTATGGGCTTGTTATCACCTACAATAATCACATTTTCATCATCAACTCCACCATCATATATTACATTACCACATGGAAAATCACATGTTTAACCCATATCTTTTCCCAATATCCGATTTAGTCTCGGTCGTTACGGGAATTTTACGTTTAGCCCCATAACTTTCAAAGTGTCTCGTATATAATCCCAACAAAAATTTCCATCCAAAATTTAACGGTCAAACTCATATGCTCCGTTAATCTTTTGACCCTTTTTTCTGGAGAAATGCGCACACATGAATTCTATGTAATATCAAGGTGTTTTTATTCAATATCAAGTTTCACGTGCACGAGTTCTCCACTAACGGAACATATGAGGTTGACTTTCAAATACTTGTCGAAAGTTTGGTTATCTGGAGACTTTTTAGAATTTATGAGGTGTAATTTGGGAATTTTGTAGAGAATAGGAATATATTTAATTGGGGAAAAGTATGGAATGAAAAATGTGATTTTCCCTATTACCATTACCACTACCACTTCAAACAACTAAGAAGAAAAAACCTGTAAAAAAATTTTTTTGGTCTGAACCAAGGGTGTCCATCACCGGCAGCAGTGACCAGGGACGGATCCAGGAATGAATGTTTGGGGGGACGAGTTATCGTTCAATTTTGTCTTTTTACAATAGTTATATTATATATGTATATACTTAATTTCATTGCTGAAAATAACCTTTCAGTCGTTGCCGTGGTAATAGGAAGTGTAAATATCAATCTAATTAAACAGTCAATTAGAGGGTACACAACATCCTTTCTTGTCATATTCGATTGTTTACATAACTCAACTATTGTAGATAATTATTTAAACTCCAAATAATGGCCACATCGAACTCATATTGTCGTGATTAAAAGCTAATTAGTATTAGTCAATTAGTTCTCGAGAACTTAAAAGCTAATAGATGGTTTAATTGAAAATCTGACAAGATTTCAATTAACTCTTCAAAACAAATATAAAGTAATCATTACTAACTCTAATAATATCACTGTATGCATACATTATGGTGGATAAACTCTAAATAATAGAGTGATGTTCTGTTTTTTCTCATATGCAGATTTGTTAACGTTTTGTATATTTTCCTTATTAACAATTATTTATAGGTTTTGGGACAAGTGCATATTAATCCCAATCTTAATAAATTTAGAAGAAAAAATAGAAAAATAAGAAAATTAGAGTTGTTTACTTGAATTCAACCTTTTTTTCAATTGTCTTGTTAACTAAAAATAATAACTTTAAATAAAAGGATATAATCCCAAAAACAAAGAAGGAAAAAAAAATACAATTTTACTATTAATGGCAGGCGTGTTTTAACTTACACTTAATAGGTGAAAAACATTTAGTTTTGTTTCACCTTTATTTTGAACAAAAAGAAAATATAATGAGGGCAGGGGGAATCGAACCCCTTGCCTTCAAACTCCAAAAACATGCAACTTACCGCCTGCGCCACTAGTACCCAACGTGGGAAAACTACGAAACATTTTTTATAGTATTGTTTGGGGGAGCCAAAAAGTAAATATATATAATCTATAGAAAAAATTTTAAATCTCGGGCCCCTAAATCCGTCCCTAGCAGTGACTAATCTCTTTCGTTGCGGGAGCTCTCCCATTGGAAATAAACGGGTGGCCACGAAATATGCTCCATTCTCAAGGGAATTGAACTCAAAAAAAAAAAAAAAAAAAACTGTAAATGAACGGTGCATGTTGGACAAATGACTTCTCTCATTCTTGCTGCTTTGGGATTCACTCCTACAAATACATAAATCCAGATGCTGCTTTATTAGGTGGCTCATCAGATCAAAACATTGCTATATCAATCAATAAATCATTTACTCTTCATAAATCTATACCCTGTCTTCTTCCGCTTTTTGTCCATAAAAGTATACTGCACAAATAAGACATAAAACATATTCATTTTATGAAATAAGACAAATAAAATAGACAAAACACTAAATATGAAAAGTTAAATGCAATACTTTTGCAGGAGAAGGCTCATGCCCATTCCAAAACACACGTCTGTATAACAGCTAACCCTCCAAGCTACCTACGTACCTAATTAGGATCAAGTCAACGTAATTCTATATCAAGGTGAATAGTCAGGGTCGTACTCGAGGAACGATTCTAACTTCCAAATTTATATGTATATAGGAACGTACTTCTCAGTCTATAGACTCGTTACTAATAAATATACGAGGCTAAAACTGGAGAGAGTATTCTCCAGCCCCCCTCAATAAGTGTTATGAGGGGGTATTTATAGATGCAAGTGTTGTACGGATCTGACAACGATAAGTGGGTCGCACCGATGATGTCACGTGGTGCCTATGAACGGTCAGGATCTTGACTCGTATCTAGTGAACGACCCGACCCAGATCACTTAAAAACACGCGGATCTTCCATTATGGGCCTGTTTCTGGGTTTGTGTTGGGCCTCACATGCTATAACATTTCATTCTTGGGCTAAATACCATATTTTGGTATATTATTAAGTCCCCCACTTCATCAGTATTAAAGAGGAGACATTTATGGCTTTAAATTTACTACTGAGGAAGTAAAAGTCAAAAGTAAATTTGAATTTTTCACACAGAATGACACTTTCACATGACCTTCGTCAAAAGAATGAACCTGTAGAAAATAGGTAACGAGATTGGCGTGACCCTAAATAGCGATATTACAAAAATGATCTGTGTTTCACATCAAAGTTTAAAGTAGAATTAGACTTAAGAGTTAAAAATATGATCTTTTATCTTGGGTCGTTCACGACGTACAACCCCAGAGTTGGAGTCTAATTAGACTAAAGAGTTAAAAATGTGATCTTTCTAAGATCATCTATCTTGGGTCGTTCACGACGTACGACCTCAGAGTTGGAGTCTAATTAGACTAAAGAGTTAAAAATATGATCTTCTATCTTGGGTCGTTCATGACGTACAACCCCAGAGTTGGAGTCTAATTAGACTAAAGAGTTAAAAATGTGACCTTTCTAAGATCATCTATCTTGGGTCATTCACGACGTACGACCCCGGAGTTGGAGTCTAATTAGACTAAATAGTTAAAAATATGATCTTTTATCTTGGGTCGTTCACGGCGTACGACCCCAGAGTTAGAGTCTAATTAGACTAAAGAGTTAAAAATGTGATCTTTCTAAGATCATCTATCTTGGGTCATTCACGACATACGACCCCAGAGTTGGAGTCTAATTAGACTAAAAAGTTAAAAATATGATCTTTTATCTTGGGTCGTTCACGGCGTACGACCCCAGAGGTAGAGTCTAATTAGACTAAAGAGTTAAAAATGTGATCTTTCTGAGATCATCTATCTTGGGTCGTTCACGATGTACGACCCCAGAGTTAGTCTGAGCTCGTTTATTTGATTCTATCTTCTATATGAATTTTACGGCGATTGCCATCTTTGGGTGCTTTTGCTAGGCTGCTCATAATTACAAGTCTGACGATCCCTTTCATTTGCTGGGCTGCTCGTAATTACGAGTTTGACGATTCCTTTCATTTGCTAGTCTGCTCGTAATTACGAGTCTGACGATCCCTTTCTTTTGCTGGGCTGAACGAGTCTTCATATTGCCAGCCTCCATTCCTAATAACAAGTCTCAGCAACTTCAAAGTAGTTTCCCACAGACGGCGCCAACTAATCTAACTCAAATTCGGGGACTCAAATCTATCAGTCTGGAAGGATTCGAACCCTACCACGAGTATGCTAATGAAGATTATAGACTGCACTCAATGATAACTAAACTACCTACGTACCTAATTAGGATCAAGTCAACGTAGTTCTATATTAAGGTGAATAGTCAGGGTCGTACTCGAGGAACGATTCTAACTTCCAAATTTATATGTATATAGGAACGTACTTCTCAGTCTATAGACTCGTTACTAATGAATATACGAGGCTAAAACTGGAGAGAGTATTCTCCAGCCCCCCTCAATAATTGTTATGGGGGGGGGTATTTATAGATGCAAGTGTTGTACGGATCTGACAACGATAAGTGGGTCGCACCGATGATGCCACGTGGTGCCTATGAACGGTCAGGATCTTGACTCGTATCTAGTGAACGACCCGACCTGGATCACTTAAAAACAAGCGGATCTTCCATTATGGGTCGGTTTCTGGGTCTGTGTTGGGCCTCACATGCTATAACATTTCATTCTTGGGCTAAATACCATATTTTGGTATATCATATATATATATATGATTATATTGAAAAGGTTACCTACCTCAGGAGTGCTTCTTGGATAGTGAATAGAACCAGAAATGAAAATTTTCCTCTGCCCATTTATTATGAAGAATTTGTCCTCATATGTGACAGTGGCTGTAACTGTAACTGAAGCACAAGTCAATGATAGTAATACTAACAATTCCAAAATGTTGATTACCCATCACTAATTCGGAGTCTCAAAGCAATATACATACACATATATATAAAGACTGGATCTGGATGAGACAAACAACGAGTAATTAAACCAAGGAAAACGAAGAAATACTCTAGCATGCACACCAGAACAATTACATATATAAAAGAGACGACCACAAATGGCTGTCAGAAGCAAATCCGGCCATTGAAGACACACGTGGCTGGAATCGCCGGACGCGTGGCCGGGAAGTTGCCGGTTCGGGCAGGGAGGAGAGATGAGTCGGAGTTGGAACTTGGAAACTCAGTGATGCATGAGACGACGTTGTTTAGCGACCAGGTGGGGCAGAAATAAATACATCCACTCAAAGGAAAACGACGTCGTTTCACACTCAGGTGGAATAAAAAAAAAAAATTACGACCACGAAAGACTGTATGAGTTGATACATGCTTATATAGTTTAGTAGTAATATAAAGTTTACACTTGCAATAACATACAATGATATATTAAAAAACATTCTCCTCAATCTATGTTGCACTAAATACTTTGCCCTTTACGAGGGTGGATACCCGAGCACAACTACATAAACGGGGCCTGATCGAATTGGACGTGTGTGTACATTGTGGCGAGAACTCATATACGGTGCTGCACGCCCTTAGGGATTGTACATGGGCACGACAATTATGGACTGACCTTGTTCACTCAAAATGGCATGAGCTTTTCTTTGCAAGAACACATCAATCATGGATCAATTGGAATTTAAAGAATGCAACCAACAGGTACGTTTGGTGTGAAAATTGGTCGTTGGTTTTCACTGAAACGATTTCGTTTTTGTGGCATGTTCGAAATAAAGTCTCGCACGGCGCTCAATATGAGGTCCCAGATACTCAAACGGGACTAGATATGATACGAAAATGAATTGACAGAATTGCATATGCCCGCGAATCGGACCTGGATGATACAAGTACGTGTATTCAAACGGGTTGGACCAAACCCCCCCTCGGGTTACGCAAAAGTGAACGTAGATGCTGCAGTCAGTTCCAATACAAATGGACTGGGCAATCGTGTAGGGGTCGGGGGAGTGTTATGAGACGACCAAGGAGCATGGATCCGTGGATTCAGTGGGAGCATTATACCATGCTCGATTTTGGAGGCAGAGATACGAGCCATTCTACTAGGGTTAGAATTGGCGTGGGATGCCGGTATGAGGAGAATGATACTTGAATCTGATAGCCAAACGACAGTAGAGAGTATTGTGGACGCCTCCAACACGCATCATCACTTCAATGTGATTTCTGATATCCGAAGAGTGCAAGCCCGAGACTGGGATGTCTCAATTCGCCATATTTGGCGAGAAGCAAATCGAGTGGCAGATGATTTAGCTAAAAGTGGTCTAAGTACCAATTTGCACTACACTAATGTACTGGATTTGCATTTTTCTAGTTGTCTAATGAATGATAGAGATGGTCATACGTGGCCTCGTCTTGTAACCATTAACTCGGGTTTGTCGTGCTAGAAACTGTTGGGTAACACCCTCCCCCCCATTTTCGGAGTGAAAAAAAAAAAAAAAACTTTGCCCTCTATTTTAAAAAATTTTGCATTTGCCTCCAACTTTTGATTTTTGTTGTTGAACATCTATTTCGGCGGAATATTCCATAAATAATCATGGCATATTTATGAAATATTCCAACGGAAGGGGTGTTCTTCAATAAAAATTAAAAGTTGACAGTAAAGTGCGATACATTTTTTATTTTTTTTTGAATAAAGGCAAAGTAATGTATGTCAAATTTCGGTGGAATCTGCGTTTGACCTTTTCCTTTTAAAGTAAGAACAATAGAATTTCTTGCATTATTAAACTGCATCTTGGGGTTAGAAAATGAAATGAGAATATGAAGATAGGATACTTGTTTTTTAAGACACTCATCCAATTAAATGTTTATTTCTTTCTTTTATTTCATTACTTCAGTTTCTATTTCTTTTACCAAACGATTAAGTAATAGTATTGCTCATATTGCGGAGTTGGATTAAATGCATGTCCCTGTTCTTCCTGCTTTAATTGAGACTGCATTGTTATTTATTTGACTCTCCCGTTTGCGTCATATATATATATATATATATATATATATATATATATATATTTGTAGGGTATGGATCAAATACATACCTTAACATTAGGTAAGATCTAAGATCCAATCTAGGCCTTTGATTCAATTTGATCCCAAGGTGTGTGTTTATCTTATTTTTCAGATTATTTAAATTGTTTTAATGATGGGAGGGGCATTTTAGGCAGTAAAACATAACAAACTAAATCTTCCCATAACAGATTCCTGATTTTTCTCCATAACTGATTTTGCTTCCCAATTTATTTATTTTTCTAATATAATTCGATCTATTTACAGAAATTATCAATTTCATTACCAGAATCTGAAATTTCTTCATCATTCATCAATTCTGCTTCGAAATTCGTTTTTTCTTTCGAATCATAAATTGTAAATTCTGTATTTTTTTCTGCATATTATACAGTACATTAATCATCATTATACAGTATATTATATTCCATTATACAGTCCATATAACGCGATTATACAGTGTGGTATTAAATGCAAAGAAAGTCAGTTTAATTCACAAACAAATTCTTCAAAAACAGAATTCACAAGAACAGATTCTTCAAAAATAAAAAATCAAAGCAAATAACAATGATATAAGCGAAATCATGGGAAAAAAATTCACTATGTCGGAATGATACAAAAATTGTACAGTTATAGCGAAACAGCGTGTTGAACAAGACGCACTGCTTTGCAGTGCGGTCTCGTGATTTTAGCTATCTGAGATCATTTAGGGCTTCAAAATTGCATTTTGTTAGTTTTTAAGACTTGTAAATAACAATTACATATCATATAAACCATTATACAACATCTTATACAGTGTGGTACTAGTGACAAACACAATTAGTGATTTTTAAAACATTATACAGTAGCTTATACATTATACAATTAGTGTGTGTTTATAACTATACAATTACAATTTTATAAACCATTATACGGTATCTTATAGCACATTATACAATATCATATTAATCAATATACAGTATTATATAAGTCATTATACAATGAATAAAATAGCTAATTAATTCATTATACAATAGTTAATAAACAAATATACAGTAAATACAAACAAGGTAAAGTTTGGAAATAATGGAAATAAATAAAAATGAAAATAAAAATCCGACTGAAAACATAAAAACGCGAAAAAACCTATTAAAACGATAGAATTTGGGCCCGAGAGGGTGGTGCTCAGCATACTTATGATAAGTAACTGAGTTGTTTTTAAAACGACGTTTCCTTCGAGATTGATGTAGAGCTTGGGGCCAAATTCCAAAAACAGTTTTTACCTTTCGAAAATTTAAAATATATATATTTTTATTTTATTTTTTAAAGCAAAATACAGTACATGAGTGGTGATATACAGTGTGGTATTTTAGTGACACCACAATTAGTGATTTTTAAACTATTATACAGTAGGTTATAAATCATTATACAGTAGCTTATAAACCATTATACAGTAAATACAATGGTGATATACAGTGAACGATTACTGATATACAATTAGTGATTTTCAAACGATTATACAGTATGTTATAACATATTATACAATATCATACAACCCATTATACAGTGTGTGTTTATACATTATACAATTACAATCTTATAAATCATTATACAATATCTTATAACACAATATACAGTTAAATATAAGCCAATATACAGAATCATATAACCCGTTATACAGTAAATACAACAGCTAATAAACATTATACAATAGCTAATTAATACATTATACAATAGCTAATACACAAATATACAGTAGGAGAAGATTGATATTTCACGATCGAATTTTCAGTTCGCGAAATTCATGGCTATTTTCCGGTCGCCTTCCCCAGCTAATTTCCGATCGTCTTCCCCAGCTAATTTTCGGTCGTCTTCGAGCAGCAACTCACGCAAATTCCAGAAGTTTAATATTTCAGATTTTGGTTTTTTCAATCTCGATTTTCAGAAATTTCAGAATTTTTTTGTGATAATTGACCGAAATATGAGGTTAATAGGATTCTATAAATTGATTGCGTTAATCTTGGCCTGGGATTGAGAGATTTTCGTGGGTATCAGATTTGGAGAGATTGTAGGAGATTTTTCTGTTATATTTTGGGTAACTGAATGTTGTATAATCTTGCCATTTTGTCTATTATACCCCTAATCTTTATTTTTCAATTTCTACAGCCTGTTTATTCCTTATTTTTTGGACTGTTGGATTTAATTGATCCAATTGTGTATATTGGATTTTAGATCTTATCTAAGAGAAGGTATGTACTCGATCTTTACCCTATATTTGTATATGTGGTAAGCAGAATTAATCACCCGCTATAGGCAACCAAAGTCAATGTTACGTTCTTTGCATTAATTCTGTACAACTCTGTACAAAATGCATGCCCTGCGGATTACATGTATCAGATTGCAAAAGAAAGTATAATCCATTCTCAAACATTAATTTTGAGATTTTTTTAATATAAAAATATGTAAAAATAATTTTTCATGAATTAAACTTGCCATGTAAGTACTTATTTTGTGAGATATACTTGAGTTTGACCAATCAAGTCCAAGTTAGAATTTTCTCAATCTTTACAACTTAAACAAGACTTCATTCGGCAGTTCTAGCCCCGAGGGAAAATAAATAGGACATTAACGAGTAATTGTTAGGAGTTCTTAGGGACTCGAGACAATCACTACTATTAAATTGGTTAGATTTATGTAAGAATTATTGTACATGAAAAAATCTAGTCTGGATTCAGCTGATCAAATATAAGTGTAATTTAATAATATAAAGTGGGTGATTAATCATGTAATAAATATAATTCATTGACATTGTAAATTGCACTTAGATCGAATTCGGCCGAATTAAATCCAAAAAATATTCTAAACTATAATGAATGTATGAGATTTTGGGTTGTGTACGTCAGTACGTACCGATAAATGTATATGTACCTCTATGTTGGATGTGCCCATTATTATAATTCAAATCATTATCTATTCCGTTGAATTGATTTTTAATATTTAATGTAAGTAATCAAATTTTTCTCAAATAAATATATAAGAAAAACTAAATAATTAGAGTCTAGCTGCTTCGTTAACAGGCGATAGATTATTGAAGCTAGATGCGGTCTTTTATCAATGTTACAGAAATTCCTATGGAGATTTTGGTAATTAGATATCAAAGGAACTATTTGCAAAAAAAAGATATCAAAGGAACTTTTAGAATCTAAATGAAATTGTTCACGATATTAGCAATAATTAGGTTTATCATCATCTTTTAATAATGGATTGACGATGAGGATTTTCAATATCATAAAAATAAAATTATAAAGATTCAGAATCTCGTGATATTTACTAGTTTCTGTTCATATAGTACATATTTAATTACTTCACACTATTAAAATTTCGAATTTTCGTTGTCTTTTCAGAATGGTGAGTTGGTGACCAATGATAATTTTAGGGAAAATTACTAAAAAACCCTTAAAATAAACTTTTATGTCCAAAAAACCAATGATAATATTCGTCAATCCAAAAAATCCATTCCATCAACTTTTCATTCCAAAAACCCAATATTTAGGGTTAACAAATTTATGGACTTAATTGCCCTTAGCCTTCTAGATTAAAAATTAATCTATTGTTGTTATGCAATAAAATTTATTTATTTAAAAATCTTGTATTGATAATTGATACTAATTATGATTTTAATTTTAAATTTTCAGATTTTTTAATTTTTTTAAAAAATTTAAAACATATATTTATAGATAATTACCATATTAAAATAAAAAATAAATTATATACAAATATTTTAAAAAAATTAATATTACAAAAGAAAATCCGTATTTTATGATTCATCAATTTGAAAGAATCAAAACAAAACGATACATTAAGAAAAAATAATTGATCAATTATTAACTTAATAAATGAAGGGGTAGTTTAGTCCAAAAAGTTGTTAATCCTGACTTTTGGGGTTTTCGGAATGAAAAGTTTGTAAAATGGGTTTTTTAAATTGAAAAATATTTTCATGAGTTTTTTGGATATGAAAAATTATTTTAGGGGGTTTTGAGTAATTTTCCCTAATTTTTAACTATTACGAAAGAATTCAATTTTCTAAAATTCATAATTATTAACAAAATCCAAGATCATTCTATTATACATTGTAGTTATTAAAATTTGTTATTATCTTTTAATAATGGTTAATCATCAATTACCAAAAGGAAAAAGGTTAATCATATTTCAGAACTTCTCAATATAATAATGAAATTCAGAATTTAATCAAAAATTCACTAAATATCAGTCAAATACCTATCTATTATCTTATATCCTCCATTTTACCATCCAAATAAACATCAATATTCTTGAAAAATAACACTAACCCCCCCCCCCCCCAACTCCATATATATTCAAAAATAATGTACTATCACTAGCTAACTCTCAAGTTTGGGTCATTATTGTTGTTGTAAAAAAAAAAAAAAGAATACACAAACTTAATATATAACTTGTGACAAAAGGAATAATATATACTATTAAAACACAATAATATACCAAATTAAATTGACAATATTTAACGATTATTAGGAGGGCGCATCCAAATAAATTAGTCATGATTAGTAAATAAATAAAACGAAACAAATGTCATAATTCATATATATATATATGTGATAACCACAACAAAGTGCAGATGGAGGGGGAAACGTGTGCTAAATGTAGGAGAAATTAAACAGAACAGCCAAAAAGCCGTAAGACTCTACAAAACATAAAAGAAACGTGATTAATTAGTATGCCATTCATTTGAAACCCCATTCTGAAACAAACTCATCTTATAAAATCATGAATCCATGAGAGAGAGGGGAGAGAGAGGGGAGAGAGAGGGAGTATAGGTTATATCAACTTAATAAAACAAACCCCACAATAAAAGGTCGGAGCAGCCGTGAATAGCTCAAAAATCTCTCCATCGCCGCCGTGACACCGCCGTAACGGCCCAGGTATCCCTCTCATCTCTCCTGCATGACACACATACATATATATATATATATATATATATATATATTTCTATACGTAACATCCCACTCACAAAATCCCTTCTTATTTTTTTAAAAGCCCTTTTCTCTGATCATTTATTACGCACTTTGACTATCTGATTATCAGAATTCCAATCAGTCATTAATTAATTGTGTTTTTCCGTGTCTATTTATACGAGGGCTTTGCAGGGATATATAAATAGAGGCGATCATATCGGAGTTTTTCTTATTATATAAATATATATATTCGTGTACGTATCGGTGGTGAAGAAGCGGCGGAAATGGGGTCTGAGATTGTGGACGTGGAGGCGCAGTCTCAGATGGTCGAGAAAAGTCCGGCGATATTCAAGAAAGCCAATCTTCCTGTATCATTGAAGGTGATCTATTGAACTTTAATTATTTACTAGTAATTATTTTTCTTAATTATTCGTTAATTAGTCATGCATGCATGAGGTGATACGAAGGGCTTAATTTCTTTCCCACATAGAGATAATTAGTTATATTATATTAGATAATTGTATTATTTTTCAGTTTATAAATTAACCTCCATGTCCGATGAGTTTTCGTCGATTTATCTGGAAATTGAGGTTTTGAAATTATTTTCATTGTGTAATTCTATGTTAGAATGTGTGAAATTTGATTTTGTATAAGTTAATTATTGGATTGAATCAGCGATAATGTAATAGTGAAAACCAAATTGAAGATATTGGACAGGATTCACTGTGGAATAACATAATTTTCATTGCTTAATCTATAAGGAAAAAAGTTGTTTTGCTAAGAAATAAATCTTTTCTAACATATATAGTGTTGAATTTAATTATTATTTTTTGAAAGAGAAGTAATTAAAGTCTAATCAATGTTATTACCCTTAAACTATCCAGAGTATTTACTACCTATTCTAATATTTACTGCTTCATTATTTAATTTTAATACTGGCTTATCATATTAGTATTATTGATAATTTTGATAATCTACAACTTCAACATTTAGACTTAAACTATCCAGAGTATTTACTACCTATTCTAATATTTACTGCTTCATTATTTAATTTTAATACTGGCTTATCATATTAGTATTATTGATAATTTTGATAATCTAAAACTTCAACATTTAGATTTGTTCTATTATATATATTATTATTATTATTTTTATCAGATTAATAAGTTTTTACTAAATTGATATTGATGCATTTAGAAGCAACAACAATCAGATTATACATATGAAATATAGGGATCTGATATAGGGTTGTGTAAATCTTCTACATACTCACCATATATACCACATTAGAAAGCAATTAAATTCAGTTTATCTTCAGCAATTGATTTCTAAACATTTCATTTACTTGAATATTGTAAAAAAGTATTTTGCAAATCTTCGAGTAAAAGTAATCATTGTAGTATACTCAATTTGAAATATATATTATCCTTCAAATGTCGCTTCCGCGTTTAACACAAAAAAACAAAAATGCAGTTCGAAGATGTTATTTACAAGATCAAAATCGAGCAAGGAGGATTCCTGAATAAAAAATCCAAAAAATCCGAAGAGAAAACAATCCTGAAAGGCATCACCGGGGTTGTAGTCCCGGGTGAAATGCTCGCAATGCTCGGCCCCTCTGGCAGCGGCAAAACCACTCTTCTGACCGCCCTTGGCGGCCGTCTTGGAGGCCAACTCGCCGGAAGCATCACTTACAACGGGAAGCCATTCTCCAACGCCATGAAGCGTAACACGGGCTTCGTCACACAAGACGATATCTTATACCCTCACCTGACTGTCACAGAAACCCTAGTTTTCACCGCACTACTTCGCCTTCCCAAAACCCTAACCAAACAGGATAAGGTACAACATGCTGAAGCAGTTATATCCCAGCTAGGATTGTCTAGGTGCAGGAACAGCATAATAGGTGGACACCTCCTTAGGGGAATCTCTGGAGGGGAGAGAAAAAGGGTTAGCATTGGACAAGAAATGTTGATTAATCCGAGTTTATTGTTTCTTGATGAGCCCACATCGGGATTGGATTCTACGACTGCGCAGAGGATCGTGTCCACGTTGTGGGAATTGGCTAATGGGGGTAGAACCGTTGTGATGACGATTCATCAGCCTTCGAGCAGGCTGTTTTACATGTTTCACAAGGTTCTTTTGTTGTCCGAAGGGAATCCTTTGTATTTCGGGAAGGGCTCAAATGCGTTGGATTATTTCTCTAGTGTCGGGTTTGCTCCCTCGGTCACCATGAATCCTGCAGATTTCCTCTTAGATCTTGCAAATGGTACACAAAATCTCTTACTTCTTTCCTTCTTATTGCAATTTTGACCATCGAGTAGCGTCTTTCGCTTAATAAATATTGAATTTTTTATTTCCGGATCTAATACATTATCATTTACTTTTATTGATGAAAATTAAAAGCTATTGTACGAACAATTTCACCTTTCCGTTCCCTTTTTATTTCCCCTAATAACAGAACACTAAAGAGTTCATAATAATTGCTTCCTTATTGCAGGAGTTTCAACAGCTGAGTCACAAGAAGACCACGCAGCCATTAAGCAAACTTTGGTGTCCGCTTACAAGACAGAATTATCATCAAGTGTGAAATCAGAACTTGCTATTGATAATCAGCTTAATATCTCACCAGATGGTAAGAAGTTCAAGAGATGGTCAAACACTTGGTGGGTACAGTTCTCAGTGTTGTTCAGGAGAGGAATAAAAGAACGAAAGCACGAATCGTTCTCCGGTCTCAAGATTGCTCAAGTTCTAATTGTTGCTATCATTTGTGGACTCTTATGGTGGCAATCTGATATCACTCACTTACAAGATCAGGTCATTCTCTCTCTTTCTTCTCATTGATAGTGATAGGGATATTTTCTTTCAGTACCGCGCTTTAAGTAGTTTTGCAAATTTTGTGCACATTTGGTCGTTTTCCAAATGACGATTATTTTTTCGTGGGAAAAGCAGCGTTAATTAGCTCCAGGGATTTAAAGTTGATGGTCACGTGAGTTTTACGTAGCTTTTGTCCTTGGAAACTATTTGTGTGCACAAAACAATCGAATGTGCCACGAAATTTGAAATTTCAAATGAAAATCAAAATCTCGTAATAGAGGCGAGACCATGGCCGTGAGTTTCAAGTAACCCTTTCTCAAAAACGAAATGGTATCATGTAATTAGATAAGTGAAATATATCATATAAAAGAGCATAAAGGAGGAACATCAAGAACATAATCTTGAACTTTTGGCGTACGAAACTAGCGTAATTTAGCTTTTCACAAAATTCGAATTTTCATATCAAAGTCAAAATTGCGTAGTTCAGTGTACCATGGCCACGAGTATCTTTATTTCAGGTAGATCTTAAGGTAAATCCCTTTGAAATTTCCGGTCAATATCAAAACCCCCTAGAATTTTCTTATTAAAATCAATATACCGTACTTCTTGGGAGCAAAAGTGAAATGACCTAATCCTATGGGATTGAAATGCAATTTTTTCACATTGTTTTAAAGTATATATAGTTTATCACTAGGAAGGATACCCTCCAATGGTATAGCCACATCATTTTGTGCTAGGAAAATGTTTGTATAGATAAGGTTTTCAAGACCAAACGGTCCACATCAAATCGTTATAGCATCCAGTATCATGATGAGGAAACGTGGCTTGATCTAGACTATTTGGTATACAAATATAGGGTTTACAAGCATTTTCCATTTTATGTTTACGGGGGCTTCATAATCATAAATGATTTCAAATGCAGGTTGGACTTTTTTTCTTCGTCTCAGGGTTTTGGGGCTTCTATCCTCTCTTCCAAGCCATCTTCACATTCCCTCAAGAACGTCTAATGCTCGCAAAAGAGCGTTCTTCCGGAACATACCGACTCTCATCATACTTCATGGCACTAACCCTAGGTGACCTGCCTATGGAACTAGTCCTCCCAACTGTATTCTTCACCATAACCTATTGGATGGCGGGCCTCAAACCCTCGGCCGGGTCCTTCTTATCGGGCTTGTTCGCTCTCTTATACAGCGTTTTATGTGCACAAGGCCTCGGCCTTGCAATTGGAGCTGCTGTAATGGATCAAAAATCAGCCACCATACTTGGATCAGTGATTATGCTGACTTTTTTGCTAGCGGGTGGGTACTATGTACAACACGTGCCGGTATTCATAAGATGGATCAAGTATATATCGATTAGTCAGTACACGTTTAAGCTATTATTGGGGACTCAATATAAGGTTGGTGAGGAGTATATGTGTGGAGCCGATAAGACTTGTTTGGTTGAGGATTTTCCATCGGTGAAATCTGTCGGGCTTGGCAATCAGGCGATATCCGTGATTGCATTGGGTATTATGATTGTCGTGTATAGACTTATTGCATATCTTGCCCTAATGAGAATTGGTGTGACAAGGAAAAGATATAATTAAGGATGCCAAATTATGATGGAAAAAGTGTGCCTTCCACTCTTGGAATACATGGTATACTTAAAGGCGGTAATAACTTTTGAATGTTTGTTGTTTTCTTTTAGGTTGTCAGTTTTCTTGCTCTCCGAAGAACCTTAGTTGTCTTAATTTGTAGACTTTTGGCCTTGAAAGTTGAAACAGTTTATGTTCTTGGGAAAATCTTGGTATATATAAGTTTTGTAAAATTTTGTGTTTGGATGTTCTGAGAACAAGATTTGATATATTTAGGATATGGAAAAATATTTTCATTAATAGGATAAGTAATTCACAAATGTGTAAAAACATGACACTAGACTAGTTTATACTCTCTATATTAAAGTTTAGGAAATTGATAAAAACACTCCATCTTTTGTTAGAGGCACTCCACTTTTATTTAAACTTCACTATACAGACAAAAATGCCCTTTAGTCTATATAATTCTTATCTTTTTTTTTTTGACAAACTAGTTTTATACCACTTTTCTATGAACTGCAGAATAGGTATTCAAAATTTGATAGTTCATAATTTAAAAATTTTAAAATGACAGATAACTACCGAAAATAATAAGTAGAATAAAAGTTCGTAGATATGACAAAATTTTTTACTTATTTATTCAGAACCAATTTAGGATAAATGTCATTTTATTTTATAGATAATATTGACAATTATTTTTTCATTAAATTTAACAAAAATATAATTAGCTATTATTCTAGATGGACATATTGAGTTTACCAAGACTAACTCAATGTAATATGGTCTGACGATTATTTTTACTTTTTTGGTAGTTTTTAGGTCTTGATGTTATATTAATTTCCAATATTCAAATTAAAAAAGAAATTCTAATATTTACTATGGAGGAAGTGAGCAACACATATCATTTAACGAGTTCTATAAAATCATGTCGGGGTTAGAATATCTATGGCAAGATGATTAGTCTTATAACACTGGTGAAAAATATGTTTTTTAATTTCCAAAAAGATGATTGAGAAAAAACGTAATTTTATTATGTATTATTTTCACACAAAAAAATTAAAAAATATTCTTCAAAGTTTATTTAGAAGGGATTATTCATTTCACTTTTTAATATTAATAAAAATTCTATATAAAACATTGTTAACTAATTTAAATATGATGTGAAGTACCTTTAACAAAATGTAGAGTGTCTTTATCAACTCCCATTGATAAAGGCACTCCACATTTTATTAGAGGCACTCCACTTTTATTTAAATTTTACCATATAGACAAAAATACCCTTAGTTTAGTAAAGTATTTCTTATCATTTTTTTTGACAAACTAGTTTTATACCACTTTCTAAGTGAATGTATAATAAGTAATCAAAATTTGATAGTTCATAATTTTAAAAGTTAAAAGTGAAGGATAACTACCGTAAATAATAAGTAAAAAAAAAAAAGTTCGTTGATGTGACTAAAACTTTTACTAATTTATTTAGAACCAATTAGGATAAATGTTGTTTTATTTTGGATAAAATTGACAATTAGTTTTTCATTAAATTTAACAAAAAATAAAATTAACTATTATTCTAGGTGGACATATGAGTTTACCAATACTAACTCAGTGTATATAGTTTGACGATTATTTTACTTTTTTGATAGTTTTTAGACCTTTGATGTTATATTAATTTTCAATATCCAAAAAAGAAATTCTGATATTTACTATGGAGAAAATGAGCAACACATATCATTTAATGAGTTTGATAAAATAATATCGGGGTTTAAATATCCTTGTCAAGATGATTAGTCTTATTACATATTGATGAAAAGTAGATTTTTTTTTAATTTTCAAAAAGATGCTTGAGAAAAAGTGCAATTCCATTTGGTATTATTTTTCAAAAAAAAGAATCAAAAAATATTTTTCAAAGTTTATTTAGAAGAGATTATTCAGTTCATCTTTTAATATTAATATGAATTTTATATGATACATTGAGGGGCATCATAGTCAATTTAAAAAGGGTGTGGAGTGTCTTTATCAACTCCCTTTCAATAATAACAAATATATAATTATAACTTGAGTTTGAGATGTGGTTAAGAAAATATAATTTAAGCCATTAAATCAAGTCTTTTATGATATGTCATCCATCCAATAGTGTATTGGACACAATTGGTGGGAATGTGTGTGTATCGTAGAAGAGCCAAATCCTAAAAATAGATGATATGTATGCCTCTCTTGCAATTTATTTAGACATCGAGAAAGAAGGTATTTTCTTAGTAATGAGTATCCATCAGTAAATGACCAGAAGACCATTTGGGATTGCGGACCGATCAGGTCGAGGACGTTTGATTTTTTGCAGGCGAAATTGCAAATTTAGTGTCGCCAAAAAGGGTAGATTTAATTCTAGCTCTCCAATTTCTATGATTTTAAAAATAGTTCCTACCATTTGTAAAAGTTGCAAGGGGAAATTGTAGTATTAGTCTAATAGGATCCTATGGGACGGAATCTCTGAGTAGAAGGAAATAATATTGAAATCAGAGACAGAAATAATATCAAATTCAGAGATGGATTTTGAGACAGAAATGAAGCCATTATCAGAGACAGAAGTTGGGACGGAAATTAGGACATAGTTAGAGATGGAAAATTCGGTCTCAGATTATCATCTCATGCGACGAGGGTATCGATTCGAGACAAAATAAATCCATCTCAGATGAGCTTCAGTGATCAAACTATGGGTTTTTGTCAGGGAACAATCTGTCTCTGAAGTCATGTGTTCTTGTAGTGTGATAGGTTCCCTTGCAATTTTGGCTTAATTATTCACAAACTTGCAAAATTAGACCCATATAACGGATTTTTTGAATTTTTAGACCACATAGTTAAATATTTGACCATGTGTCATGCACGTGACAATTACTTAATTTGCATATATTTCACACACAAAAAAGTCTTGTATTATATAAAACTTTTAAAAAAAACTCACTTTTTAACTATTGTTTAACATTTAGTGTTGTAAAAGTCAGGGGTATTTACGCAATTTATCCAATATATCCTAACCCTAAAAGGCACGTGAATACGACTTGTGAAATTCTATCTGTTTTCTTAACGAATTAGACCAAAATTGCGGGGACAAAAATCTATGTGACTATTTTTGCACTTTGGCAAACAATATAACTAAAATTACAATATACCCTATCTTATGGACCAATATTGTAATTTTCCCATGTTGCACGTCCTTTTTTGGAGCAATGTTGGTCCCACACTTTATTTTCTATTTTGATGAAAATTAACGGAATGTATTTTTAAAAATTGCAAATTTGCAATTACACCCTGGACTATACATCTAGTATTTAACGCGTTCTAAATGGCAAACAAATTTTAATGTCCTCCTTTGCCCCCGGCTTTCTCCGGCAATCACTCCTTCTTCTCATCTCTTGACTACCCCAGCCCTCAGCCCCAATGGATCTATCCACCAATTCACTCGATAAAAAATTTTCAAAAATCCTTTCTCCCTTCCACCTCAAGAGTCCCCTATGGTCATACTCATCTCCGGCATCTCCACCATCTCAAGAAGCACCTGAATCGGCACTATGGAGAACCTTGTCTCCAGATCCGCCGCTCGAAGGTGGGCAGTGCAAGTCTTCGGCGTCGGCCGCGGTCCTCCACCATGGAGCCGGCGGTGGTTTCACCTTCTCTGTTCAAGCCCGAAACCCTTTCATTTGAAGATCGAAAAGTAGTTTCTTCTCTCCATTTTTTGAGTTACCATGGAGAGAAGGATGAGGAACCTTTTGTTTTGTCGTTACCATTTACGTTATTTGTCCGGCAGTTCCTCGGAGAAAAAAATGTTCTTTTATTTCTGTTTTTGAGTCCAAGTATTGCTTGTTAGTTCAATGTTTTTTGGTGCTTTTGGTTTCTTTTTTTTGGTTTGTGATGCAGATGATTTGGCAAAGGCAAAGTCTGTGGAGACAAATTGAACATCTTTTTTTAGATTGTGATAATACTGTTAGAGTATATGCCCTCGAATGCCATAAAGAGGATAGATTTATAGGGCATAAACATTGTAACTAAACTATGATTTTTCTATTAATATAAGGCAGTTGATTGTTGTTTTCTTATAGGCATTTATAAGGTATGAATAAACAATGTAAAGTCCTTGATGACAAGGCGAACCTTCTACCTCCTATGGGATAGGAGGAAAGGCACTAGAATGGTTTGACCTTTGACAACTAAAAGGGTTCGCAAGTCTAAGAAATATTGATTGGGCATCAATAGTGAATAAAGACTTGTATGATGTAAGTTTCGACAGAGAAAGTGTCAGTCGTACACTATAGAAATGGTAGTGGGAACTTATATCATAGACGTGTCAGTTGGACTGATATGTTCGAACACGGCTCGCATCAGTTCATTACATGGGTATTCACTCATTGATAGTCAATGATGAAACTGATAGGTAGTGATAGGTACGTGTGAACCTCTGACCTGAGAAATCGAGTTGAAGATGTACTTGTGACATCAAGTCTGTCATTAGAGTAGTTAGATTCAAATCACCTGTTGGTGGAATCGACCTCGAAGTGCGACTTGATGGGCAAGTAGCATTGTTAACTGATTTGCAATATGTAATTTATTCTCTCATAATTGAATGAGTAAAATATCCTATGCGATCATGAATAAGTGAGAATGAAAGTCTTTGGTCAAAGCATTTAAATACCTCGACTTGTTATGAGCTTAGGCATATGGTCAAGTTATATGAGTTTGACTTTAAACCAGGACTCTTACTTGACTGGGATATAAGAATAAAAGGTTTATACACGTACGGTATGCACAGCGTAAAGGTTTGGAATGATCCTATTCATTCATTCTCAATTGGGTTACGATGTGAGCCACGAGACTGGCTAGGTGTCACTCACACCCCCTTTGGATTCCTTCCAATTGCCTTTTGAGACGAACCTAAAGAGTCGCGCTTAAAGGAAGTGCAAAAGGAAAAATATGGGAAAAAGACTTGAGAGAAATTCACGGCATTGGATGTCGTAATTAATTAATTAATTAATGGATAATTTAATTAATTAATTAAATTAATAAATTAATTAAATTAATGAGTTAATTAATTTCTTGGAGAAATTGAATTATAAATTAATTAGGAATTGAATTAATTGGATTATCAATTTATTTATCGGATAAATAAATTATCCGATTAATTAATTAGCAAGCAAGACGAAAGCCCGAAGGCTTCCGAGCCCACTAAGGGGCGGCCAAATAGACGCCCAAATAGGGCTCTTGCATGCTAGTGTTATTGTTTCATAATGATATAAATATATCACAAGGTGAAAAATAACACAAGACAACTTACATAACTTTCTCTCCAAGAAAAAGTCTCCCACCTCTCTCTCTCTCTAGCCGTCTTTGACAATGAAGAAAGGAGGAGTTTTTCGTTTTTGATTCCGGCGTGACGAATTAGAGACGTTGGCAAATTCGACGTTAGAGAAAAGGATCACGTTCAGAAATCAACATACGCGAGAACGGTAATTTTTCTATACACAATTAAACACGAGGATTAGAGATGATTCGGGCTTTGGGAATTAAATTTACTTTCCGCTGCGTTTTATTCGTATAATTCCCAACAAATACGACTCTTCATGCTGGTTGTGTAAGGAAGACTCACGATTGGGGCATTCTGTTGAGCCATTTTTTCATGGAAAATTTGGCTCTGATTCAATTTGGTACCTCCTCTCTTTGGGATTGGGAGCCCTTGCTAGGAGTGGCCTCTTGTAATACACAAGATTTAGGCCTTCTCTTTGGCGCTTATGTTACTAGGTGTTGGGATTGTGAAGTGTTTTGTGCTTCCATCTTTGAGTCCTATTTAATTTTTGCCAAATCTGCAATTTGTGTTGATCAGCAGAAATTGTCTTGGTTTGTAATGATTTTTGTAACATCCTTCTGTTTGATTAATGCATAATTATTATTTATCAAAAAAAAATGTCACTTACTCCTGAAAAATAAAAAAATTAAATTAAAAAGCTAATTTATTAGAAATTTTAACTAATTATGTTAACAAATATATTATTTAAATAAAATAAAATGAAAAAGAGAGGGAAAAAAAACAGGTTCAAGGGCTAGAGTGGGGTTGGGTCCGACCGGGGAGGGTTAGGTCGGTAGAGGGAAGGCTGACGGTAGCGAGAGACATGGAGTAAAGCTAAAGGGGGCAGGGTTGGGCTGGTTGGTACCTGGCGGCGAGGGAAGGGGTATGGATGGCGAGGGGAGGCTGGTTGGGGTGGGCTACCTGGGATGGCTGAAAAATGATGTCCGAGGGGGAGAGGGGGCTGGACGTAGGGAACAAGGGGCTATGTGGGGGAAAATGATGAAAATGGATAATTTTTCTTCTCTTTTTGGTTTAAATTTTTCAGGGGGATCAGTGACAAAATAAGTTGTTAGGAGGGTGTTTGATAGAAGCTATATAGTTTTTAGGGGGCAAACTACAATTTTGAGTTGACCATTCCGTTGGATTTTAATAGAAATGTCAATTATTAGCAAAACACGGGATCAAAGTTGTTTAAGAATGAAATAATCCTTTTCATATTACTGGAATGATTTTTAAATTAAATTGCGGATCTATTATTAAAATAGCTCTATCATATGAGATTAAATTTTGCAATTTTTCCAATTTTTGCATGTTCACTACTCTACGTTTATTATTCTTTTATTTTCTTTAGATGTTTTACAACAAATTTTGTTTTTCAAATTGACTTAATTAAGTTTTAATGATGTGATAGCATCAACTCTCTCAACTATTACTTGTGACAATAATAACATAACATCACAAATTTAAGCTGAACAGGCCTATGTGTTCATTTTGTGGCAAGGCACCTATTGCTAGGCATAGATTCATTTTGTGGCTTGCCATGCTTAACAGGCTAAAAACAAAGGATATAGTTAGTGCTTGGAAGGAAGTGGATGATTATACTGTTGGAAATAATCTGTAAAAAATTTTTAAATTATTATTTATTTTCCAACATTTTATTTTTACCATAATGTGCCATTTTAATTTATATTTATTTTAGACTATAGACCTCATTAAACCTTATTTATGAGATATTTGACCACATTAATTTCATCATTAATGGGCCCATTTATAATGTGATTATGATGGTTTTTATTGTATTGTTAGTGGCCTATTAATATTTTGTACGGTCAAATATTATTCTCCTATATAAAGAGGTCATATTCCTTTGTATTGGCACAAGTGATACAAGTGAGATCATGAGTTCTTAAGATGATTTTCATTTTACTCCCACAAGAGTGTTAGTGTTTTGGCAACGTGATGGTGGACTGGTTCCTAGTCTCCTCGAGGACGTGCACCCGAGATGAGACACCGCTGTGAGCTAATGGATTTTATCCTGGAGTCGTGATCAGCCGTCAGAACCTGCACGTAGGGAGGCAATCGTGACTTTAGAACAACGACACCATCATGACTCTCCATTGCTCCAGCGTCATATTTACCAAGTTTTATACGGTTTGATTTATATTTATATATTATGAAGTTATGATAATTCCATTGTATATATTGTTGAGATTATTTTAGTATTCTATAAACACAAATCACAAAATTATTTACAACAATCTAAAGTCCCGATTGTGACTTGTGTTTAAGTAAAAAAAAAAAAATTAGCTTGAAATCTTTAGTTATGTCTAACCAAGCATTTCTAACTTTTGCATGTGAATAGCATGTGAATTTGATTGAGAAACTGAGGAATCCAACATGCTAAAGAGATATTTGCTGAAAACAATAATGGGGTTTACGGATCAAATTTTGAAGTTTGCTTAGAGCAACTCCAAGGGAGCACAAAAATTGTGCAATTTCCCCTTTTGGAGCGGCAAAACTCACGGCAAAATGGGGGTGATGAACAGTGTCACGCCATATTTGGCGTGACACTGTTCACCACGGCCCGTGGGTAGGTCCCATTATTATTTTTTTATTCATTTTTTATTTATTTCAGTTTAGTATTATAATTTTGTATAGTTACAATTAAGTCCTATATAATTAGGTCCCTAAACTTTGAAAAAGTTATGATTAGGTCCTATGTTTGTAATTTTTGTTAATTTATTATATATGATTTTAATTCAATTATGAATAATAGATATATATTAAAAGTAGTACAAAGTACATATACAATATAAGTTAAAAACATTAAAGTTGGGTGTTATTTGTAAAATATGAGAAATAGTATAAATGAGGTGTAAAAAGGAATATTCTAGGGAATATACTTTTTGTGTGAGAAATGGTGCAGTACATTGGAGTGCAGTTACTGTAGCTGCACAAAAATAGTGCAAAAGTTGCTGTATTTTTGTGTTATACCTTGGAGTTGCTCTAAGAAAGAATTAGCACTCAAATGTCTATGGTATGCTACTTTGTTTGTAGTCAAATGACAAGGTACGCTCTCTATTATTGGAAGTTGATGCATTCGGTTTTAGAAGTTGATTGCATTTGCTGAGGAATATGAAATGGTAAAGGATTACAACAACTATAAAAGAAAAATATGATAATTGAGTAATTGTTGTCAACCTGATTCGTGTATTCTAACAATCTCTATAAGTTATATGGAGCTAAGAAAGGAAATAGTCATTTAACTAATTAAAAGTTTTGGTATTCTTGGTTGACTGAATATGTGATATACTTGAACAAAGAAGTGTTCCGCGGTGAAATACTACAAGAGCAAAATGTTAAGCCATTTTACTAAATCTGGTATAATATAATAATGCATTAATATGCATGTGAGTAATATTCCTAAATAAAATATTAACTTAATTTGACAATCTATATTTCCTTAACGGCTAGTTTATTTTTTTTAAGAATGCTATAAAAGTGTTTCAATACCAGCCTCTACAAATTCCATAAATTATTAGTATTATTATTTGGAAGTTATAGCAAGGAGCATGCTTTCTCTTGATCTTGCCACATAAAGATGATTGATATATATTTGGTTGTGTAAGTTACTGAATGCTTAATTATAGAAGTTATATGTATTATATATATAAGAGTTATACCTCCAACAACTAGTTTGACCATGTCTTAATGTGGATACTAAGAACTTAATGAATTATTATATGTATTTTGAAGTTATACTAGTGTCTTTGAAAAGGCAAGTACCAAAGTGCATATTGTCTCTTGATTTTCCCACGTATGAGTATGTGAATTTCATTATTGTAAGTTGTAAGCTAAATCTCTGAAGGTTAGTATGTGTTTTAAGGGCTAGTACTTGCTCTAAAAATTTACTTTTTATGATGCATAGTGGACAAATTTATTGCATTCATTATTATTATTTGGAGGTTGACTAAAATGTATGTGAAACGGTAAAACATGCCTCCTGAAATGAATTGTTCATTTTATTGTGTAACAGTCGGAGATAAATGTATATACTATGATTGGTATCTATATAAACATTAATTTTATAAATAATGAGTTCAACTGATATAGATGAATGATTCAAGGGCCATGAGAAATATGGTAGGAACTGCTCTATACCGCCAATATGTTCTACAAAGTATGTATTTTGTCTAGTTGATGATTTAATAATTGTTAATGATTTCCCAAATGATAGCATATGTCTCTAAAGACAATATTGGTAGCTATAAATCTATATTAATGATAGCTCTTGATAAATTAATTTACTGAAATGTTATTATTTGGGGCTAATTATCTCTAGATGAAGAGATTATATTTCAACATTACAAATGATACTAAAATGATATGTGTCTATATATTGAATACAAATGGTCTCAACTTTGACTTCGTCTAGTATGAAAATGTGAACTCTGTCATTTATTGCTCTGTGTTAAGTTAATGACATTTGTAATATAATATGTGATTTCTACTAGTCTCTAATACTTCTGATGAAAGTTGGAAAATGTTGCAACAGTATTAGAATTATTAAAACTTTGAATTAACTCGCATATCAAAGATGGATGTATTTCAAAGTTTTACATATGTGAAATCGATTGTAATGAAATTTCTAGAATTTTTTCCAAATACAGAGAAATGTGGGGGATTATGTTGATCTTATTCAATATGAAAATAATATTTGATAAATGTTTTATGTGAGTTTAAAGCGCCAAACATAAGCGCACCTGAAATTGACACAGAAAATAAGTTGATGGTCCAAGAGAATTTGGAGATATTTCAAAGCTAACAACTTAAATAATTAAGATATTTTTTCTTGTGAAGTTCACTTTTGAAATGCAGGTTGTTGCATATGAAACGAGAATATACAAGAGGATTAATCATAAAAGAAGAGAACATGATATTCCGTGTAATAGAAAATTGCCTAAGGGGCGTATAATAATTTATTCCATGAGATGGAAAATTAAGGCCTAATAATAATTTATTCCATGAGATGGAATTGAGGCATAATAAAACTTAATTCCATGAGATGGAATTGCCTCGAGGACTAGCGTAACAAGAGGCTATATCCTCATCATCGAGGGGGATGGGCAAAGCCCGTAAGGGAGTCACCTACGGGAGTAACCCAACCTCTGTGATTGGCGATCCCATGAAGGAGGTTCAATGGATAGGAACAACCCGCAATGCGTGACTCAAATATAAAGCACATTATGTTGAGGAGAGTATCTAAAGAGATGCCTCCTTCGCATCCCTAAGGTGAAGTGCTATTAAAAAAAAAAAAAGTGTGATGTTAGGTTGGGTTTTGACCCGTAATGAGACCAAGGCGAGAATTCGTAGGGTGGAGGTCACACGTACCCTTGGAGGTTTCACCTAAGTGAGAGTCGCCTTGATGGCCGGGGCTATGGGTTTGGGCTAACCCTAGAAACCTCACGAGAATCAGGATCAGTGCGCATGGCCAGTTAACGTGCTAACCCGCTATAACCATGTCCTAAAGTCAATACTATGTGTGTGGTGATTGAAGTTTGGCTAAAGGGACCTAATTCAAGGCCAAGTCCATTATGGCTCCCTCAAACGGATATTGCTATCACTAAGTGTAGGTTCAAGCCCGGAAGACAACTGCACCGATTGCATGGTATAAGTTGCCACCATATTTATTTGATTTATTGTTTTAAGAAATTTTAAATCTTGTGGGGGATTGTTGGAAATAATCTTTAAAATTTCTTTAAATTATTATTTATTTTCCAACATTTTATTTTTACCATAATGTGCCATTTTAATTTATATTTATTTTAGACTATAGACCTCATTAAACCTTATTTTATGAGATATTTGACCACGTTAATTTCATCATTAGTGGGCCTATTTATAATGTGATTATGATGGTTTTTATTGTATTGTTAGTGACCTATTAATATTTTATAACGGTCAAATATTATTCTCCTATATAAAGAGGTCATAGTCCTTTGTATTAGCACAAGTGATACAAGTGAGATCATGAGTTCTTAAGATGATTTTCATTTTACTCCCACAAGATTGTTAGTGTTTTGGCAACGTGATGGTGGACCGGTTCCTAGTCTCCTCGAGGACGTGCACCCGAGATAAGACACCGCTGTAGGCTAATGGGTTTTATCTTGGAGTCGTGATCAGCCGTCAGTATCTGCACGTAGGGAGGCAATCGTGACTTTAGAACAACGACACCGTCGTGACTCTCCATTGCTCCAGCGTCATATTTATCGAGTTTTATACGGTTTGATTTATATTTATATATTATGAAGTTATGATAATTCCATTGTATATATTGTTGAGATTATTTTAGTATTCTATAAACACAAATCACAAAATTATTTACAACATATACATGCTTACTATGTGCCACTGAACTTGAGAGTAGGGATCACCTTCTGTTCAGATGCAGATTTACAAGAGAGCAGGGACGGAGCCAGGAGTTTTATAGAGGGGGGCGAAATTATTGTGATATAGCTATACATTATTTTTTTTGTCAGATCGATGAAGGATTCAAGGGGGGTGGCGAACTCAAAGAAAAAGGAGAAATCATGATATTTTTCAATTTTGTGGGGAGGCAAAATTCAATTATCAAAATTTTTGCAAGGTAAAAGAAATAATTTCTTAAAATTGAGGGGGGGGGGGGGGGGGGGGGGCAAGTGCACCCTCCAATCCCCCCATGACTCCGTCCCTGCAGGGGAGATACTACATCTAGGGGAAGTTTAATGTAAGATGCAGACAAGAAACTTGAGAAACCATAGCGCAATGGGTGAACAGAATTAGTAAGAGCAAATCAACTCTTAGTTTTAAAAGAGGGTTGTTTTGATTGTAATTGTTTACTTTATTTGGCTCGAGAGAAATAGAAGGTTATTCTCTGTAGGAAATAGTGATGTTAAAATTATAGGGGAAAGTATATGGAGTACTCTCAATTGTAAATTTGAGGGTGCCTGGAGCATATGTAATGGTTTTGAGTATATAATACAAGTTTACTGTTTTCCAAAAAAAAATGAAATGTTGAATCAATATCGTAAGGAACTAAGGTAATTGAAATTGGAAACTCGGATAATTAGTTGAGTGAATAAATTCTTATGTAAATTCATGTTTTAATATAGCTTCTCTTGTTTAATTCTGATGGATCAAGCGATTCTATTCTTTTGTTTGGTTGAGTTCTCTGTGTACTTCCAATAGCCTTTTCATTCTAGCTCCAAACACTGAATATTTATATAATCTTCTTGTTTCTTATTTTTGATATGTTTCTTTTTAATTTTTATTTCTCCGTTTTCTAGAGAAAATATAACATTTTCCTTCTCATAATCATTAGATTTGTCTCCATTTTAAACCTCAATTTTATTCTCTGCGTGTGACATGGGGATGTGTCACGTGTTCTTCGATCCCTTCGTACACTTGAAATAAATTAACAATTGGGTGGATCATCAATTAATGGTAATGATGGAATGTAAATCGCGTGTATATAGGAAGGTACATCGGATCCCATGTAGCCAATCCTCCAAACACCTTTTGATGCATGGATACAATAGTAAAAAGCATTGATTCAACGGTGTTAGTTGGGCAGACGAAAATTTAGTCGGATCACCTTATAATTTCTCATCCAAAAGGTGGGTGTGTGTTATGCTGCCTACTATTAAAAATATTATCAATTATCCTACTTAATTATTTAGTCAATTGCTATTTTTATTCAACATTATTTTAGTCAATTAGTTGCATTATTGTAGGCGGTAGTGATTTAGTGGGCGTAGTGATAGTTATCAATTCATTTGTATAATTTGTGGAACGATGATGTTATGGAATTAAGCAGAAGATAATATTTCAAGTTAATTTTATCGTCTTTCTCTCTCTAATTTTCTGAAGTTAATTCCTGACCCAAAAAAAAATATATTGATACTCGTTCGTATCAGTGTGAGTCAGCAAATAGTCATTTCAAAAATGGGAATATTGATCGTTTTCTATGTAAGCCGAGCCATCTATAAAAACTGCGTCTTTATATATTGAGTTACTCGAAGTTAAGTACAGAAATAGTTCAGTCGCCTCAATACTTCTTAAAAAAGGAGTTGCAGAATATTTCATTTGAATTCCTTTTTGGTATAACAACTTTTCCTCTTAATTTAATCATGAATATCTTTCCGATCCCTCATCAAAACCACTTCTTTAGTTGGCATTGGCTGTATCATAGAATCCGATGGTCGAAATGGTGATAGCAAAAGATCCAGCAGCCCCGCACAGTAGTAGCATTAATTGCTCGATCAACAAGTTTATCCGTGTCCCCCTGGCTGCTTCATATATGAATTCAAATGCAGGTTGGACTGTTCTTCTTTGCTTGGCGTACGGCGAAAAATCCACGGCTATGGCTAATAAGACAATCTTATGATCTTATTCGAGTTATAAATTACAAAAGATATGTTCATCTATTTATAACTGAAATATAGCAGCTGCAAAATTACATTAAAATAACTAAGATATCCTTAAAAAAATCATTTATTTACAGAACTTCCTTTGTACCAGAATTTACAAACTCATCAATAGGTCACTAGCAAATCTATCGCCCCCTCTCATTTATCAATAACCTCAACTTCTCTAAACAAATTAAATGAAATTCAATATTTTTCTCCTCTCAAATTCTTGAATTTCCCTCTTACACTAATTGAAATATTCATATCGCCCCCCAAAACTAAAATGGAGGTCTGGACTATATTGTGGGGATCTGGATTATTAACTGACATTCAAGTTTTTCAGTATTGCAGTAAGCTATAAATATTTTGAAACATAATTTCTGTTTCAGTAAGGAGTAGTGCTCTGCTCTGTGTGTGTGTGTGTGTGTGTGTAAATCAGAGGTTGAAAAATGTCGAATTTATTTTCTTACACTGAAATTATAAATAATGAATACATTTCATGTACAGATATGCCGAAGTTACTCACCCCTCACTTAGTAAGGTGACACATTTATGCTTTATACAGTACTTGCAAACCTTACAATGTTCCCTCCGCGTCATTCATTCTCTTGTCGTTCTTCTTATGTCTCATGTCTCATCATCCTGCTCATGTCTTCTATTCGGTTACTCCTTTATTTAAGAAGAAGGAACGGAGAAAGAGGGATCAATATATCAGAATTAATACATACACCGAGTCGAAATCCCATATATTTATCAGATAGTGGCATACCTGAGATGGACCTTTAGATGGTGGCAAAATGGCATTGGTGTCTTCGACTGGAGATTCAGATATTCTAGCTTCTGATTTCTCATTCGAATAACTGCCCAAAAAAATTTTGAAATCAAATTAAACTTCAAGGTTCAGAATCAGGTAGCGGTTCCACAGATATTCATCTTAACTAGAGTTTTTTGGAAACATTATTCATTTATTTGTAATCTAGTCCAGGTAACCTTAAATGTTCGGCGTAGATATGAATAATTATAAATTTGAAGTCGTTTTAACTACAATGGATAACATGCACACTCCCTAACTTATCGGGTAATACCATGAGGTCAAGGTTTTGCAAATTAACAAGCACCCTTCCCCCTCATGCCGACACCCCGAAAAACTAAGGACAAAATCTTAATCTGCTTTTTACTGATAGTGGGTGAAGTTGTAATATGTTTTTATGGACAATGGAAGTTAGGTTAATTTCTCAAATCTCGTGTTTTTCGTAATTAGGGTATCATGTAGTGGTGTCTATGTAATTCACAGTATCTACAATGCTTACGTCGAGAGTATTGTGACCCAAATGAGTTCCACGCAATCAACCCAAAGAAGCCTTTGTTCGACTGGGATAACGCCATACGTTATCAGATGAGCAAAAGGCCAAAGCTTCCAACCCGCCTGAAAAATTATTCATAAATTCAAAGCAGTTTTAGAATACAGGCCAAATATTAAGACAAAGATACCAGAAAGAAGAACAGAGAATTTGAAACTGGCTATTCAAAATTCATGCAACGTGTTTAAAAGAGGAACGAAGCAAGTTCAACGAAGAAGTAAGATTTCTTACAGTTAACAAGGGAAAAAACGTAGCCTTCAATTCGGTAAAGATATTGAGAGGCGATTCGAGACGTAAAACTCCTAAAAGCGTATAGTAGATGCTATTCCAGATTGCAGACCACACTGTTTGATCAAAGGCTACCTTAGCAGGAACCACCCACCAATCATCAAAAGGAAATAAAGCCTGAAAACCGCAAAAAGCCGGTATTAAAAAGAAAATCAGGGAATCACAAGTAAATTAAAAGAAAAAAAAAAGAGAGAAGATAATGAAATTGCAAAATAATTACCTCACAAAACTGATAGTAATAATGCGAGAGGGACCCGTGTAGTGTAAAGCCTACTAGACCAGATCTGAACATGCGTGTACGGTCAAACTCGAACAGAGGCTTACCTTCATAGCACTACAAATTATCAGAAATAACTGATATCAGTCCACCAAAATATACAAATTCTAGAGGATTTCTTTCATCATCAAATTATTTGAAAAAAGGGCTAACCTGCGCGATCCAATCCCCCACAGAATAAACTACTCCACTTATTATCATTTTTGCCAAGACAGGGTTCTTTTTAAGAGCTTCCTCGTACGCAAGCCAATTGTGTTGTGGAGCATATCTCAATATTTCATAGATAGTCCATCCCTAGACAAATAAAACAAATTAGTTCTGCATTATATCAAAGGCGCAGTTGACATGTGTCATTTAGGAAGAATGATTCATTTACAGGCATGCAAATGGTGAAGAAAATAGGAGAGTATACATGTCACTCAAATAGGAAGAGCAGGAAAATAAACAGGAATACTAGCAGAGATGCGAGCATAAACGTGAGACATCATACGACTAACATAAGTTTCAATGATCTAATAATTTGCATACATAGGTGTGAGAATCAATGAGCTACAAAACTCGATTATGTAACGAGCCACTAAGTATATTTGTCAAAATTTCTGAAACTATAAGTCCATTGAAAATCAATAAATGACAGTAATGGGTGAAAGTGTCTTATGCTTGGAAACTCGTATTTGTAGTGATTCTAAAGCTCTCAGAGCATCCTTTTTTTTTTTTTCCTTAGTTTTTTTTTGGTGAGTAGGTTGAAGTTCTATAAAATCCAGAGTGTGTGTGTGTGTGTGTGTGTGTGCAAGTCAAAGACCAATTGGCATTTTTTACAAGCTCTTTCAAGTATATCCTTCAAGTACCATAGATTTCTCATACTATTTTCGCGAAACTAAGCTCCGATACTTTATGTTCCACAAGTTTAAACGATTGCAAGCACAAGAAAAACGATGTGCAATCATGTTTAAGGAAGTACTCAAGCCTGCAACTGCCCCAGAAAACTAGTAGACCCCATGAGTATCAGTCCAGAGATGCAGTATCCAACAAATCAAGCAAACTTATTTGCAGTTCAAATCCGATTATTCGTCCAGTGAATTTAATTGCACCTCATTTCCAAGCAAGCTTAAGAAATTATAATACTTTTTTACAAACCCCAAGAAAATGTCGAGGATAAAAGCAAAACAGAAAATTCAATTCATAATTACAGAAGCAGCAAACATTGAATTGAAATAAAAATGAATAAATTATGTAATCAAGAAACAAACTTCTTCAATTGAAATTAAATAGGAAAAATTCATCCCAATGGCCAATACTCACAAATGATTTACAGTAAATTACTCAATAAAAAAGTAACTCTTTAATACGGCTGTAAAAGAGTCTGAAATTAAATAGGAAGAATTCATCCCAATGACCAAACTTAAACAATATTTTGTGTTCGAACTCGAGTAACTTGATCTTATGCACATATTTTATCATTTTTCAGTAATCGGGCCGAGCTCGAACACAAAATATTGTTTAAGTTTGATTTGATACGTTAACGAACTAAGCTCAAACAAGCTTTCAGCTATCAATCTCAACTCAAGTATCGATCAGCTTGTTTCGTCTTCCAAAATTCCCATCTCAAAAAACCATAAAAAAATCCCCAATTTCACACAAAAAAACAGAACAAAATTGGTAAGAATAAAAAATCATACTCACATGCCAATAATCATGATCAATGGTGAGCAGCTTGGTGATGGCAAAAGATCCAGCAGCAAGCACAATAGTAGCATTAATCGCTCTATCAACAAATTTATCCACGTCATCCTCCTCGCTTCCCTCATCCGGTCCACCTACACTAGAAGCAGAGGACGAAACCGACGCCGTCGCACCCTCAAACGACAACCTTCCAGAAGATTCATTTCCGAATCCCCCTACCACTTGATCCGCCTCCGTCGATTCGGATTCTCTTTCTATGCAAACGACGCCGTCTTGCTGGTCCACCCTGTCGTCGCTTTGCACGGGGATGACGTCGAGTTCGTTTGTTACTGAGCGTATGAGCTGTAGAGATGGCATTTTGAGTTTGGGCGGCGGTGGTTTGAAGGGGAGAGAGGATTTGTTGGGGTTGGGATTGGGTTTGGGTTTAGAAAGAGAAAGGAAGGATTGTGGGGTGATGGAGGCGGCGGCGGCGGCGGCCATTACGGTGGTTTTGAGATGATCGGAAAATTCACTCTGTAGTCGGTGAAAATTCTGAGTCAGCTCAAAACAGATTTGCGTTGTGGGAATGGTGCTTTTATATGATAGGTGGTGGTAGCTGGATGGATGGGTGTGGATTAGAGTGGGCAGTAAAGGTCGGCCCCGTGGATTAGAATCGAGATAAACAAGTTTTTGTTCAAATTTGTTAATTATTATTGAGTTTTAATTGAGCTGAAAATGAACCGAACTCTAGTAACTTGATTTTTTTATAAATATTTTATTTTTTTTATTTATCTAATTGAATTGGAGCCGAGCTTAAAATTTATTTAACACAGAAGATTATTCAATTTAACTAATGACTTTTTAACTAATGATGTCGAGTTGAATATGAAGTAATTTGATTCGTTTTTTAGGCCAAAAATTGATTATGGATGGTACATGGCTAACTTGTCAACTTGTGGGATCAAAGGATACTGATTTAGGCTGATCTTGGGTCAAACTATCTCAATTTGGGTAGACTCGAATCAGCACATGAAGTAAGGGGATCAAAATTATAGACAATGTTCGGCGATAACCAAGCTACTTACGTACCTACTAGAGGATCGAGTCTAAACTTAATTCAACTATTCAATATGCTCTCAATTTGGTGGTTCGTGTGGAATGACGTATACCGAAATTTATATGAAAAGAACTTACTTTTAAGTTTATAGTCAAAGTATTAGGAGATACGATGCTAAAATGGAAAATTGCTCAATTCAGCTTGTAACCTCAAATATCTGTTGAGAAAGGGTATGTATAGATGTTCATTTAGCACGGGTTTGATAATTACAAGTGGATAATTTGGATGACGCCATGTGGTGTCCATGAGCAGCTAGGATTTAGGGTCGTAGGGTCAGGTCCGGATCTACCCAACCCAGACCACTTAAACACACGCTGATATAGTAGTGTAACATAAATATAATAACTTCTGAGGATTCTCATGCAATTATATAAGGGGCCATTTTGCAAATATTACGAGGATCGTTCTGCAATAATAGGATTAATATATGGTATATTAGTAGGGGAATATTATAGTGCATGGGAGCGTTGCTTCTAATACATTTATCCCCACAAATTTTAGGAGTGTGTGTGAGTTACGGTGCACCGAAACCAATACTCTCAATGCACAATATTACTTTTCGTATACCTGGCAGTGATAAAGAGATGCAATAATTGTACTGTGAAAACAGATAATGTCGTGAAACGTGCTCTGAACAGAATAATTAATTATTGTGGCCCTGGTTAGTTGTCTATTTATTTAATTTATTTATTTCGGGAGTGGCTAGCAACGGTGGTAAGGCTCAACAGTCAACATACCATCTATTCACATATGGGGCTACGTGTTTGAATATGTTTAGCTAATTTTATCATGGATTGGGGCCGATAGTGATATGATTTTGATCCTCAATACACCGGGATAAATTTATGGTAGTCCTAATGTAATGGTGGGTGATTTTTAGTGAATTCGGGGAGTTCAACTCTCGAGTAAATATTTATCATAAATAGTGCTAAAATATATGGGGTTCATCAAAATATATACATATTTTATTGTGCTTTAACATTTTTTATGGTGGATATTGCACGGGAGTTAGACTCTCAAATCCACTAAGTATCACCCATACTCGTGTAATGTTCCTAATGTTTTAAATACCACGAGTTTAGCCTGGGTAGGTGGGTTATGCAACCCCCATATAAAAATCAATCACCCTAAATTGAACTTATAGTATTTAATGCACTAAGAGCGCATTGTACTAAGAATTCCATGGGGTATATCTCTGTATGACGGTATAATATATTTTTTGTTATAACATATTTACCTCCAGTGGTGTTGCTAGTTCGGGACATTAGTCTTGATTTAGAATAGAATTATCTTGAATTGTTGACTGATCGTAGTGGTAGATTCGATAATGGATAGTGGTTAATAGAATTATCTTTTTACTAAGTAGTGGTTTATATAAATAGACAGACAATATATTTTGTCATGAATAAGATGGTAAAGGCATGCAATGGGAAGCATTCATGGATCAAATTGGACTATCGTTTAGTAAACATTCTCATGATTAAGCTAAAAATAAGGCCCTAATTGGTTGGCATGCTCTTCTCCCAAAAATCAATTTTCCTAATAAAAATATCCAAAACATATGGTTGGTTGGCATACTACCAAATTTTCTTTTAAAAAAAAAATCTCTCCCTACCTCTCACCTACCCTTTCTCTCTCCTATTTTCTTTTTTAAAAAAATCTCTCTCTCTCTTAATACCTCTCACCCATCCCGCCCCACCTTCTCTCTCCTCATTTTCTTTTTTAAAATTTTTTTCTTCTCTTAATAATATTTTCCATACTTCACATAAAAAAATCTCTCTCTCTCTCTCTTAATACCTCCACCAACCCGGCCCCACCTTCTATCTCCTCATTTTCTTTTTAAAAAAAAAAATTTCTCTCTTAATACTATTTTCCATACTTCACATAATACTATTTTCAAAGTCTTTATTTTCTTTCCCTTTTGTATATGCTATTTGGAAAAATTACAATTTTGGTACCATAGGATAAGACTAGTTCGCAAATGGTACCACGCTTTTCACTTTTCTCACTTTTAGTACCAAATATGTTTTTTTTTCTCACTTTGGGTACCATCGTTAGTAATTGGACGGATTTTGACATGTGCCTCGCACATGTCCGTTAACTTTTTGGAGCTTCTCGGCTGTGCAGGTAGCTGTGCGCGTCTTCACACAAAAATTCATAACTCATTGTAGAAAGCTCGGATTCATGAACCGTTTTCTTCCCATGAAACTAGACACATAGGGCTATCCACACATATATCGCACATACAAAGCAGTTTTGTATTCAAAGTTAGCTAAAAATCTTTCGGCTGTGCAGACAGCTGTGCGCGTCTTCACGAGAAAATTCATAACTCATTGTAGAAAGCTCGGATTCATGAACCGTTTTCTTCCCATGAAACTAGATACATAGGGCTATCCACACATATATCGCACATACAAAGCAGTTTTGTATTCAAAGTTAGCTAAAAATCTTTCGGCTGTGCAGACAGTTGTGCGCGTCTTCACGAGAAAATTCATAACTCATTGTAGAAAGCTCGGATTCATGAACCGTTTTCTTCCCATGAAACTAGACACATAGGGCTATCCATAAATATATTGCACATAATCAGGAGACGTCTAGAATAAAGCAGTTTTGTATTCAAAGTTAGCTAAAAATATTTCGACTGTACAGACAGCTGTGCGCATCTTCACGAGAAAATTCATAACTCATTGTAGAAAGCTCGGATTCATGAACCGTTTTCTTTCCATGAAACCAGACACATAGATATATCCACACATATATCGTACATAATCAGAAGACGTCTAAAACAAAGCAGTTTTGTATTCAAAGTTAGCTAAAAATCTGTCGGCTGTGCAGACAGCTGTGCGCATCTTCACGAGAAAATTCATAACTCATTGTAGAAAGCTCAGATTCATGAACCGTTTTCTTCCTATGAAACTAGACACATAAGGCTATCCACACATATATTGCACATAATCAGGAGACATCTAGAACAAAGCAATTTTTGACTCATTTGACCGTGTATTTCCCTCCAAATCAGCCCCAAACGGTATATTTTCCCCAAAAAATCAAAAGTTAATGGCGCATATGTCAAAATCCGTCAAAAAACTAACGGCGGTACCCAAAGTGAGAAAAAAAAACATTTTTGGTACGAAAAGTGAGAAAACTGAAAAGTGTGGTACCATTTGCGAACTTGCCCTATCCTACGGTACCAAATTTGCAATTTTCCCTATGCTATTTTATTCAATATTTTACATATAAGTTATTATTTTCTTTACCAATTCAATTAAGATAATAAAAATTGATATTGGGCATCACTCGTTACTACTCCTAAAGTACCCTGAAAAAAGATGGAATTAAGGCATCTCTAATTTCATATTGATTGGTCAAGAATGTTGAAGGCTTGAAGCTTTATACATCACACATGCATTTAAGCTCTAACCAAAAGTTGCTTTAATTTCTTACTATATCAACATAAAAAACTACTACGTATGCATGGAGCTTTTTTATTTTTATTTTTTAATAATTATAGTAGCAATTACTATATAAATTGATTTTATTATAGTGTTGTGCAAGGTTGACCAATTTTTGTTGTACTGTAAACGAAGATATTTTAGCAAACTCATTTAATTAAATCTTGGATATTATTAGATGGTTTTTCTACTAAAATGAAATTCAATATTCGATCGATTTATTAAAAAAAAAATTTATGAAAATAACATGTGTTTTACGAAAATTCACATAGAAAATAATAAATTATTATAGTTTATTAATTCAATATATTTATAAAAATAGTTATAGAAGTATGAGATACACCATCCAAAACATTTTATTCAAAATTATCTATAAATACAACCAACTTTTCTTACACCAACCTCACAAAAAATGTCACATCAACACTTTTTCTCACAAAAAAAAATATATCACATCAAACATAATCATTACATTTTTTTCTCTAAAAAAACTCATCCAAACACACTATTCACCCCATATTTCTTATCTCTAAAAATATTCTTTCTCACTTTTATCATGAAATTTTTTTCTCCGAGACGGATATGCCAACCTAAGTTGTTTTACTGATGACTCGTTCCCCTATTTTCTTATAAAAAAAGGAAGAAATAATGTACTAGAGGTGGGAATTTTTCATGTTTCTATTTCGACGATTGATTACTAACTTACAATATATCATGTAGTACAAAATCCCGTGTATTAGTCAAAGTATAATAAGTAAATAAAAACATGCATCTTTAGAAGTTCCAAAGTACGTAGAATATTAGTTATCACTATAGTTTTAGAGATTCAATCTTCTCTTGACAAAAAGTTGGGTTTTATTTATACAAATGATAGCATTGCTATTATATTATTGGTGGAAACAAATATGTGAACCAAATATTCTACCAAATTGATTTTAGGATATGGGCTCCTAAATTCTGATCTCCCAATAATATTATTGAAATAATAATGGCTGGTGACCAAAAGTCAATAAAATATATATATATATAGAAACTATTATAGATAATTCTCAGTCCACACATATCTTGAAATATCCGTAATTTATCTGGTGAATACTGGATCACGCTTGTCATCGTCAGGGCCATGCAACACATAATACCCTATTTTCAGTTTCAATTATTTTGCGTTCGAGATGTGGTACACCAAGTTTTGGTTTTCAATTTCATCCTGTCATATCAAACTTTTTTGAATATTCTGATCCAGGTGAATATCAATTTCCATTTGCTATCGAGGAAATCAAGATATGAGACGATATAAAGACAAAAGAAAAAATGGGAAAGAATTCAAAATTTCAAGCTTACGTTGGATTTGATTCATAAAAGACAATCTTGAAAGTTAAACAAGCTGAAAAAAATAATGGCACAAGCTTTTACGGTGATTTGGCATAATCTGCCCACGTCTGTAATCATATGTTCTTCTTCTATTAACTAATGGGTTGATACATACACAATATACATATCAATTATCAAAGGTTTAAATTTGGACATGAAAAATAAAAGTCCAAAATTAGTGCTGACAACCAAAATGAGTGAGCCGAATTTGCTTAAGTTCACGTTTGGAATGATACTAAATGTATTTTTGCGCTCAAGATTTGGGTTTGGTGTGACGACCAACCCAAGTTTCTCGAATTAGCAATTTCAATAATTTCACCTTTCTAGTACAATGAATAAGATAAATGTACCAAATAATCAAATAGCCTTAAGATTCAAAACACTTCTTTCAGATCAAATTATACACGTACTAAAATTCCTTCAACTTGACTGCAGAAAATTAAAACACCAATTATTTTCCATATTATTTTTTTATCGAAGAACATTTAGAATTAAAATACGTATAACTTATTTTTTTTTTTATTTGAAAGAGCCATATTATCCTGATAACTATGGGTTTTTGTTTATAGGTAATGCCTATGTTTTATATAGTTTTACATGTTAGTATATTATTTTCTTATTTGCATATAAAATATAATATAGTATATAGCACAAGTTCAATTTAAATAGAGCATTTCCTCAATCAGTTTCAACTTGAATCTGAATTGAAGCTCTTGCTTTAACTTGCTGCTCAAACTTAAAAAAATTTAACTTCAGCTTGCGAGTCTCAAGTTTGCATGGGCTTATTAACATTTCTATTCAAAGCAACAGTGGGAGCAAAATATCGTTTTTGGTCCTATATGTAAACGATATTCTACTAATAGGTAATAATATAGGCCTGTTGACTTCGGTCAAAATGTGGCTCTCAAACATGTTCTCCATGAAAGACTTAGGAGAAGCGACCAATATCCTTGGAATTCACATCTTCAGGGATAGAGCGAATAGGAAAATAGGTCTCTCCCAAGCCCTCTATTTGGAAAAGGTTTTGAAGAGATTCAGAATGGAAGATTCCAAGAGAGGCCTCTTGCCCATAAGACATGGACTCCATCTCTCTAAATCGATGAGTCCTCATAGTGAGGATGATCCTAAGAGAATGAGTGGAATCCCCTATGCATCAGCAGTAAGGAGTCTTATGTACGCTATGTTATGCATGAGACCGGACATTGCCTACGCTGTGAGTGTGGTAAGTAGGTTCCAACCTAACCCAGGGAGAAAGCATTGGATTGTTGTGAAGTGTATCATTACTTGAGGAGGACTAAGGATATGTGTTTGACATATGGAGATGGGGAACTGAAAGATGAAGGTTATACTGACTCTGATTTCCAGTCGGATGTCAATGACCGTAAATCCACATCGGGGTTTGTATTCACTTTAAATGGTGGAGCAGTGACTTGGAAAATTTCCAAGCAAAGCACGACGGCTGACTCAACCACCAAAGCTGAGTATGTGGCTGCCTCAGAGGCGGCCAAGGAGGCTGTTTGGATAAAGAAGTTCGTGGCTGAACTTCAAGTGATTCCTAGCATGGAGCTCCAGTTGCCACTATTCTGTGACAATAATGGAGCCATCGCGCAGGCTAAGGAACCCAAGTATCACAATAAATCCAAACACATTGAGAGAAGATACCACATCATTATAGAGATCTTGGAGGAGACGACATCGCCGTGCAGAGAATAGATTCAGTAAATAACATTACTGACCCACTGACCAAGCCACTATCACAGGCGGTGCTAGAGCAACATCTTGAGAAGATGGGTATTAGTTACCATACCGATTGGCATTGAGTGCAAGTGGGAGATTGTTAGAATTATGCCCTCCATGCCATAGATGAATTAGATTATTAGGGCATTACATTTAAGTTGTACAAACTCTTATTCATTAATAAAGGCACAATTTTTGTTTATATCAATCTTGATGACATTAATATAAGTATTGAACAAATAAGTCCAAAGTAATCAAAAGAGAGCGTCTACTCCTCAATGATATGAGGAGATGGACACTACAAGTATCGATTCCTTGTTTATTTAAACCAGAGTTCGCAAGTCGACGAGTCTTAATTGGGCATTGAGACCAGACTTGTGTGGTGCAAGATTTAACAAGGAGTGTCAATTGATCACTTTGGATGGTGGGAGCTTGGTCATAGATATGTCAATAGAATTGACATATTCGAACACGGCTCGCCGTAATTCAGTCACATAAGCATTTACTCTTGGATAGTCAATGATTGAATTACTGGTCGCGGTAGTGTACATGAGCCTTAGACCTTAGGATTCACGAAGATTGGACTTGTGACACTGAACGAGTTATTAGAGTAGTTAGATCCATTTCACCCTTTGTGGGATCAACCTCGAAATGCAGTCTAGAAGGCCAAGTAGCAATTGTTCGGTGATTGTCAATAGGGGATTCACTGTTTCGGGTAGTAACGAGTTAACGTCATGTGCGATCGTATGTAAATGAAATTATAAGTCTTTGGCCAAAGCAGGAGAACTAACTTATGTATAGTACATAAGGGTAGTTCAGTAATTTCATCTTACTATGATTCCCTAAGAAGAACAGCATCGAGTCTTGTAAGTTAGACATATTACATGACTCTCACTCGATTGGGATGTTACAGTGAATGGCTTATACTCACATCTTTGGTTTCCTCCCAATATCAATTGAAACGAACCTAGAGAGTCGCGCTTAAAATTAATTGAGCAAAGAGAATTCTTTCGTTGTCAATAAACATAAATTAGGTAATTTTCTATTTGATGAGCAAATTAATTTATTTGATCAATTGGAAATGGGATGTATTTATTATGAACAAATTAATTTATTTAATTAATTATAATAAATAAATAAACTTATTTATTATACTCACCCTTTATTAAATAATTATATTATTTAATATAGAGGAATATTAATTAGTATTATATTTTAATTGGATTAAAATATATTGGACCTAATTAGTAATTGGACTAAGTTGAAAGTCAACTTAGCTCAATAATACTAGGGTGGGGCGTGTGGTAGGCGTTTTTTAAGGAGTTGGATGGGCTCAAGGAATTAGTTAATTTCCAAGTCCATCACTCCTTATAAATACCTAACACTGGTTCAGTCAAAACCTAACTCTCACAATTAGACTTGACAACAAAGAAAGAAGAGAAATGTTTTCTCTCCCCCCTTGCATAAGCCGTCGGCCATAGTGGTTACTGAAGGTGGAGAATTTTTCTTCAGAGCTCGTTACGGTGTGATATCTAGAGGCAAAGTTTTGAATTGCTGCTAATCGAAAGATCAAAACTTTCATCGAAATCAAAAGATTAGTAAAAAGGATGAAATTAGATTTCACCCTCATGCTTATTTTTTTAAAATTACATGAAAAAATTATTAACACAAAAATGATCCAATTGTGAATCCGGATCTATTTTTATCATTTCCGCTGCGCATGAATACAGGATTCACAACAGTGATATCAGAGCCAACTTTTGGCTTTTAAAGATTTTTGATATAAATAGGTTCGAATTCATGTTTGTGATGAAAAATTTAATTGGGTTGATATTTTTCATGGTTAGATTTACTTTTTTAAAGTTAAATCTGAACCGATAAATTTGTTTATGTAATTCATGTTTTAAATATGAATCAATATTATATTGGATATGAATATGTGATGAAAAATATCATTGGATATATATTTTTCTTTGTTAGATTTAATTTTTTGAAAGTTGAATCTGAACCGAAAATTTATTTTCGTGATTTATGTTTTGAATGTAAATCAATGTTTTTTGTATTGGATATGAACTTTTGCATGAACACGAAGATGTGGTTTTGAAATATGTTGAATTTCAGCTCGGGGAGTCGAGACGGCGCAGCTCAACGGGCAGCGCATGCTTACGAAGGGCGACATGCTCTGCACGCACAAGGTGCCTGCTGGGTAGGCCACCGTGTGGCCCATTAGGGCTACACAGTGCCTGCCCAGCAAGGCTATGCACGCACAGTGGGTAGCGGGGCGACCCGTGCAATCTGGTCGCTCCACGACTCGGTATTTTATTTTATTTTTTTAAAATAATAAGACCGTCGGGTCAAACCACGATTTCAACCGATGGTCCACGGATCAACCCATGGATAGACCCATGGGTCAACTAATTTTCTAAAGTTAAATAAAATATTTATTTTAAAATGGATTTAAAATTTATCAAAGGATAAAATAATTTTAGAAATTAGTTTTATGCCTAATTTTAAATTAGATTTAAAATTAAAATAATCCTAGAACAAATAAATTTATTTTGAATGTAAACTCTTTGTCAAATCGACTTAGAATTGATTTTTTGAAACTAAATTGGATTTATTGTCAAATAGGATTAGAGTAGAATTAATTTTTTTAAATTGGATTTAAATTAATTCAATTGTTTTATAAACCACATCCAAATAAAATTGGATTTTATTTTAGTTTTTTTAAAATAAAAAAAAAACTCCAACATATAAGCTATCTTTTGATGTTTGATATTGTGGGATGTCTTCCATGGACTAGGTTTCTTTATGGGTTTTGTTTTCTGGGTTGTACTGGGTCTTTTGAAACCCCCCCAGTTTGTATTTTACTTTTGATACAAAAATGTATAGGATGCATTTATATCTATATAAATTAGAATAGGACCTTTTTGGAAAGGTATCTGGTTGGAGCTGGAAGACCTTGAAGTCAGACATAGGTTTGATCCTATAGGTCCCCTAACCTCGATTGAGCCATTGGCTTGACTCAATCTAGATAAGTCCATGGAAAGCATGTGTGGTAGAATTGCTAGGCGTTTTCTATATTATAATCCATATACGCACGCTACACATGGATAATGTGCAAAGTGAGACCAATTTAATCCCAAATTCTCTCATTGGATAATAATACTGAATTTAGATTAAAAGGGAATTGGATGCCCCAGCTCTCCATCAAACGTAGGAGAAATTGAATAAATATCAATATGCATAATTTCTTCCCAGTAAGTGGGGGTTATGCATTGCGACATTTATTTGAAATTTCTAAGTGCATTAGATGCTATCAATCGAAACAAATTCCATCTCATATATCGACAGAGGGTTGCAAAGTGGAATTCAATTGTTAGATTGATTGGAAGTTGATGGGCCCATGTTCAGATAGATCACAACCTATATATTGTTAAAGGGTTGTGGTCTCGTGATCTATGAGCCAAACTAATGATTGAATCGCATGTTGGACGATGCTGGCAAGGATTGCTACTTTAATAAAATTAGTGAGCCATATATCGTTAAAGGGTTGCAACTCATCGACTTTATTAAAACACTTAATCACTCAAGATTTCCGAATATTGCAGTGGGAGTGCAATGATTCGAAAAATGTAGTGGGAGCCAAATGAAAATTCAAAGTCCTGTCTAATTTTACTTGGTGTACAATATAAAGACCTAATTGAATCTTTCTTTATTCTCTGCAGTTTTTTTATTTTCTCTCTCTCAAAATGGTTAACAACCCTCTTTCAATATTGCTTGAGAAAAACGTCCTCGCTGGACCAAATTATATTGACTAACTTAGAAATTTGAGGATTGTCCTAAGTTTAGAGTCCCTTAGCTATGTACCCAAGGCTAACAAACCCGCTGCCCCAGCTAAAGAAGCTGATGACAATGAACGTGAAGCATATAACACTTGGCGTAAAGATGACGTTCGTGTGAAGGGTTACATGCTCGGCTCCATGAACAATGAACTGCGAAGATCCCACGAGAACATGGATGACTCGAGATCGATCATGATGCATCTCAAGGAGCTTTATGGAGAGCACAGTATGACTGCTCAATATGAGATATTGAGAGAGATCTTCAGAGCTAGGATGGGAGAAGGAGACAAGGTGCGAGATCATTTACTCAAAATGATTTCGATGATTGAGAGATTGGAAGCTCTTGATTTCTTCATGGATTCCACCTTCAAACTGATCTCATCTTGCAATCACTCCCTAGCTCTTTTTCCCAGTTCATTGTGAACTTCAATATGAATGAGATCGAGTGTACATTAGTTGGGCTAATGAACAAACTAATCAGTGTCCAGGGCCAAATGAAAACATAGGGAAAAAGAGTATGCTCTAGCCATCTCAACCATTGGAGGGACTTCAAGTTCTAACAAAATAAAAAGGGGCAAAAAGAAGAAAGGAGCGTTGAAGGCTGAGGGAAACATAGGAAAAGAAAAAGCTGCTAAGAAATACAAAGTGCATGGGCCCAAAAGACAGATATCTGCATTTACTACAAAGAGGCCAATCACTGGAAATGTGACTGCCGGAACCTAAAGGCTGATACTGCTGCAGGTATAGAACTCTATGTTTTAGAAACTAATTGTTCTATGACTGTATTCGCCACTTCATGGATTCTGGACTTAAGAGCTAGCGCTCATGTCTGTGTCTTGAAACAGGATCTGGAGAAAAGTAAGAGGCTTGAGGAGTAAGAAATGATGATCCATGTAGGTAGCGGACATAGTGTGGCCGCTACTCACATAGGATCCACTTATTTATCTTTATCTACTAGACATTTACTAGTTTTGGATGATTGCCTTGTTTTGCCCAATGGACTTAAAAACATTTGTTCTATTTCCGTATTAGTTAGACTTGGATACAATTTTCGGTTTTTGAACAATGCTTGCAATATTTATTTTGGAAATAATTTTGTTGGCTCTGCATCTTTAGTAAATGGTTTATTTTACTTGAATGTCCAAAATAGATATATTGTGAATACAATCACCAAGAAACGAGGTATGTCTGGGACAAACCAAAGACTCATTTGACACTTGAGACTAGGTCATGCTGGAGAATACAAGATTCGTGAACTTGAGAAAAATGGGCTTATAAGCATATTTGGGTCAGACCCACTCCCCACTTGCGTGTCTCATAGGCAAAATGACTAGGTCTCCCTTCACAGGGCATTTTGAACAAGCCAATGAAGTCCTTAGTTTAATATATACTGAGGTTTGTGGTCCTTTCGGGGAAGTGGCTCGTGGAGGTTTTCAATACTTCATTACATTTACTGACGACCGCTCTAAGTATGGTCTCGTATACCTAATGAAGTATAAGTCTGAATCTATTGAATGGTTTAAAGAATTCAAGGCCTCGGTTGAAAACTAAAGTTGCAAACGTATTAAAACACTGCGATCTGATCGAAGTGGAGAATATATGAGTGCCAAATTTGGTGAGTTCTTAATTGAACATGGAATTGTATTACAATTAACTCTTCTTGCGACTCCACAACTAAATGGGGTAGCCGAACGACTAAATAGAACACTATTGGATATAGTTCGATTGATGCTCAGCTACACGGATCTTCCCATATCATTGTGGGGTCATGCATTGCTCACAGCAGCCCACATCTTGAATAGGTGTCCATCTAGATCTGTTCCTAAAACTCTTTATTAGATATGGAGTGGAAAGACGCCCAGTCTTAAATACATAAGGATTTGAGGATGTCCAGCCTATGGGAAAAAGACAAAGATGGAGAAATTGGAAGATAGATCTTTAAAAGGTCGATTTGTTGGTTTCCTAGAAGATTCGATGGGATACCTATTCTACCTGCACGATGATCAAAGAGTTATTGTGGCCCTACATGCATACTTTCTCGAAGACGAGTTCGTTCGAGAAGGTGGTGCAGGAAAAAAGATTGTTCTGGAAGAACAAAGCAAAATCCCTTTAGAGATCACTGTTTAAGAGACTCATAATAAACCTAACCAAACGCAACCGCCATCACGTAGATCAAGTAGAGTATCTCAGCCGCTTGAGAGATATGGTTATCTGCTATAGAGGGAGCATAATTTGTATGTCCTAGCAGAAAGAAACTATGGAGATGATCCTTATACTTTTGAGCATGCGTTGGTGGATATAGATTCTGCGAAATGGCTTGAGGCTATGAAGACATAGATGTAATCGATGTACTTGAACCAAGTCAAGACTCTAGTGGATCACCCTAGGGGTATTGCACAAATAGGGTGCAAGTGGATCTACACTAAGTCACATAATTCGCCTCCTACCCCTGCCGCACTGGCGCTCTGGTCGTGCTCCGACGAACTGAGGGCGGGGTCGCCGTCCTTAGCCGCTCTAATGTTTATTAAATCGCGCTTTATAATTCTTAATTCGCGATTTATTGTTGTAATGGTCAGAGTTAGCAGATCTATGGTGAAAGTGATAACGGTTGGAAGCTTGGAGGTTGTTTTGCTTAGTTGCAGAGGTGGGGTAATGGCGGCGGAAAGAGGAACCACCGATGAGCGATTTTCAAAGAGGGGGACTGAAACTTGATGAAGATTGAAGAACTGGGACTACAAAAGAAGAGGATGAAAATATAAGAAAATAACATAAAAAGAAAAAGGGAAAAGAAAAAGAAAAAGAAAAAGAAAATAAGAGAGCATACCAGAGGGGATGGCGGAGGAAGAGCGAGGAAGACGATGGGATTCTTTCAGATTTCAACTTATTCACCTAATTAATGTAAAGTGGGCCTTTTTTTGGTAATTGCAAAGTTGGCAGACCTTTTTACTTTTTAATTATCTAAACTTTTTCAATGTAAAATATATATATATATATATATATACACACTAAAATTTGCAAAGTTATAATTTCAAGCAAACAATAACCCACCGAGTCCAACATTAATGTTTAATAAATATTATAATAATATTGAATTAATATCTATATATAAATGTGTATAGATATATATATATATATATATTTTATTTGACGCTCTAAAGCGCTCCCACACTCACAATTTTTTCATTTTTGTCGCTCTCGCTCCCGCTTTATGTGACTTAGGATCTACAAGAGAAAGATTGGTCTGGATGGCAAGGTCGGTGCCTTTAAAGCCAGACTTGTAGCAAAAGGGTATAGTCGAAAAGAGGGTATTGACTATGAGGAAACTTTCTCTCCCGCTGCCATGATCAAATCCATTAGAATTCTGCTTGCAATATCACACGTACCTAGATTATGAAATATGGCAGATGGATATGAAGACCGCGTTCCTGAATGGATACCTCGAGGAGGACATCTATGTGGAATAGCCTAAAAGTTTCGTGTCCAATGAAAATTTTCATAAGGTGTGTAAATTGAATAGATCAATTTATGGACTTAAACAAGCATTGCGGAGCTGGAATCTTCATTTTGATGAAGAAGTTCAGAACTATGGTTTTATCAAGAACGAAGATGAACCATGCGCTTACAAGAAATCTAGTGGGAGCAAAATATAGTTTTTGGTCCTATTTGTAGACGACATACTACTAATAGGTAATGATATAGCCTTGTTGACTTCGGTCAAAATGTGGCTCTCAAGCACGTTCTCCATGAAAAACTTAGGAGAAGTGACCTATATCCTTGGAATTCGCATCTTCATGGATAGAGCGAATAGGAAAATGGATCTTTCCCAAGCCCTCTATTTGGAAAAGGTTCTGAAGAGATTCGGAATGGAAGATTCCAAGAGAGGCCTCTTGCCCATAAGACATGGACTCCATCTCTCTAAATTGATAAGTCCTCAAAGTGAGGATGATCGTAAGAGAATGAGTGGAGTCCCCTATGCATCGGCAGTAGGGATTCTTATGTACACTATGTTATACACGAGACTGGACATTGCCTACGCTGTGAATGTGGTAAGTAGGTTCCAAGTTAACCCAAGGGAAAAGCATTGGAATGTTGTGAAGTGTATCCTCAAGTACTTGAGAAGGACTAAGGATATGTGATTGATATATGGAGATGGGGAACTGAAAGTAGAAGTTATACTGACTCTGATTTCCAGTCAGATGTCGATGACCGTAAATCCACATCAGCGTTTGTATTCGCTTTAAACAGTGAATCAGTGACTTGGAAAAGTTCCAAGAAAAGCATGATGGCTAACTCAACCACCCAAAGCTGACTACGTGGCTGCCTCAGAGGCGGCCAAGGAGGCTGTTTAGATAAAGAAGTTTGTGGCTGAACTTCAAGTGGTTCCTAGCATGGAGCTCCCGTTGCCACTATTCTGTGACAACAATGAAGCCATCTCGCAGGCTAAGGAACCCAGGTCTCATAATAAATCCAAACACATTGAGAGAAGATACCACATCATTAGAGAGATCGTTGGAAGAGACGATATTGATGTGTAGAGAATAGATTCAGCAAATAACGTTGCTGACCCACTGACCAAGCCACTATCACAGGCAGTGCTAAATTAAGTGACATCTTGAGAAGATGGGTATCAGATTTTTTACTATTCATGGTTTGATAGTTCACCATATTAAGATTATTACCTCCATGTCATAGAGGAATTAGATTATTAGGGCATTATATTTAAGTTGTACAAACTCTTATTCATGAATAAAGGCACAATTTTTGTTCATATCAATCTTGATGGCAAGTCCAAAGTAATCAAGAGGGAGCTTCTACTCCTCAATGATTCGGGGAGATGGACACTTGAAATATCGATTCCTTGTTTACTTAAATCAGAGTTCGCAAGTCGACGAGTCATAATTGGGCATTGAGACCAGACTTGTGTGACGCAAATTTTGACAAGGAGTGTCAGTCGGTCATTTTGGATGGTGAGAGCTTGGTCATAGATATGTCAATGGAATTGACATATTCGAACACGGCTCGCCGTAATTCAATCACATAGGTATTTACTCTTGGATAGTCAATGTTTGAATTATTGGTCGCGGTAGTGTGCGTGAGCCTTAGACCTGAGGATTCAAGAAGTTTAGACTTGTGACACTGAACGAGTTATTAGAGTAGTTAGATCCATTTCACCTTTTGGTGGGATCAACCTCGAAGTGTTGTTCAGAAGGAAAAGTGGCAATTGTTCAGTGATTGCCACTAGGGGATTCACTGTCTCGGGTAGTAACGAGTTAATGTCGTGTGCAATCGTAGGTAAATGAAATTATAAGTCTTTGGCCAAAGCAGGAGAACCAACTTATGTATAGTACATAAGGGTAGTTCAGTAATTTCATCTTACTATGATTCCTTAATAAGCACAGTATCGAGTCCTGTGAGTTTGACATATTCTATGACTCTCACTCGATCGGGATGTTACAGTGAAGGGTTTTTACTCACATGGTATCTGTGACCTAAATGTTCGTATTGATCCATTCATTTCAATTGGGTTTCGGTGTAAGTCCACGTGACTGCCTTAGTGACACATCCTTGGTTTCGTCCCAATGTCAATTGAAACGAACCTAGAGAGTCGCGCTTAAAAGGAATTGAGCAAAGAGAATTCTTTCGTTGTCAATAAACATAAATTAGGTAATTCGCTATTTGATGAGCAAATTAATTTATTTGATTAATTGGAAAATGGAAATAATTTATTAATAAATAATTTGATGTATGTATTATGAACGCATTAATTTATTTGATTAATTATATTAATGGAAATAAATTAATTATAATAAATAAATAGACTTATAAATTATACTCACCTTTTTATTAAATAATTATATTATTTAATATAGAGGAATATTAATTAGTATTATATTTTAATTGGATTAAAATATATTGAACCTAATTAATAATTGGACTAAGATGAAAGTCAACTTAGCTCAATAATACTAGGGTGGGGCGTGTGGTAGGCCTTTTTGGAGGAGTTGGATGGCTCAGGAATTAGTTAATTTCAAGCTCATCACTCCTTATAAATACCTAACACTGGTTCAGTCAAAACCTAACTCTCACAATTAGACTTGACAGCAAAGAAAAAAGAGAAAAATTTTCTCTCCCCCCTTGCATAAGCCGTCGGCCATAGTGGTTACTGAAGGTGGAGGATTTTTCTTCGAAGCTCGTTCCGTTGTGATATCTAGAGGCAGGAGTTTTGAATTACTACTATCCGAAAGATCAAGACTTTCATCGAAATCAAAAGGTTAGTAAAAAGGATGAAATTAGATTTCACCCTTATGCTTATTTTTCGAAAATTACATGAAAAAATTATTAAAGCCCAAAAGTGATCTAATTGTGAATCCGGATCTATTTTTATCATTTCCGTTGCGCATGAATACAGGATTCACAATAGCGGTATCAAAACCAACTTTTGGCTTTTAATGACTTTCGATATGAATATGTTGGAATTCATTTTTGTGATGAAAAATTTAATTGGATTGATATTTTTCATGTTTATATTTATTTTTTGAAAGTTAAATCTGAACCGATAAATTTGTTTATGTAATTCATGTTTTGAACATGAATTAATATTCAAAACATGAATTAACATTTATATTGGATATGAATATGTGATGAAAAATTTGATTGGATTTATATTTTTTGTTGTTAGATTTAATTTTTTTTAAAGTTGAATGTGAACCGAAAACTTATTTTCACGATTTATGTTTTGAATGTAAATCAATGTTTTTTGTATTGGATATGAACTTTTGCATGAACATGAAGATGTGGTTTTGAAATATGTTGAATTTCGGCTCGGGGAGTCGAGACGGCGCAGCCTAACGGGCAGCATGTGCTTCGGTGGCAACGCGAGATGCGCGCACAAGGTGCCTGCCCACCGTGTGGCCCATTAGGGCTACTGCTGGTCGCGGGGCGACCCGTGCAATCGGGTCGCGGATATTTTATTTTTATTTTTTAAATAATAAGACAAGGTTTGACCCGGCGGGTCAAACCACGGTTTCGACCCATGGGTTGGCCCACGGATCAACCCATGGATAGACCCATGGGTCAAGCCATTTTTTTAAATTAAATAAAATATTTATTTTAACATGGTTTTAAAATTTATCAAAGGATAATATAATTTTAAAAATTAGTTTTATGCCTAATTTTAAATTAGATTTAAAATCAAAATAATCCTAGAACAAAGAAATTTATTTTGAATAAAAATTCTTTGTCAAATTGATTTAGAATTGATTTTTTGAAACTAAATTGGATTCATTGTCAAATAGGATTAGAGTTGAATTAATTTTTTCAAATTGGATTTAAATTAATTCAATTGTTTTTCAAACCACATCTAAATAAAATTGGATTTTATTTTAGTTCTTTTTGAAAGAACTCCAACATATTAGCTATCTTTTAATCTTTTGATGTTTGATGTTGTGTGATGCCTTCCATGGACTAGGTTTCTTTATGGGTTTTATTTTCTGGGTTGTACTGGGTCTTTTGAAACCCCCCAGTTTGTATTTTACTTTTTATTAAAAAATATATAGGATGCATTTATATCTATGTAAACTAGAATAGGACCTTTTTGGAAAGGTTTGGAAGATCTTGAAGTTAGACATAGGTTAGATCCTATAGGTCCCCTAACCCTCGATTGAGCCATTGGCTTGACTCAATCTAGATAAGTCCATGGAAAGCATGTGTGGTAGAATTGCTAGGCGTTTTCTATATTATAATCCATGTATGCACGCTATAATTGGATAGTGTGCAAAGTGAGACCAATTTAATCCCAAATTCTCCCATTGAATAATAATACCGAATTTAGATTAAAAGGGAATTGGATGTGCCGGCTCTCCATCAAACTTAGGAGAAATTGAATAAATATCAATATGCATAATTTCTTCCCAATAAGTGGGGGTTATGCATTGCGACATTTATTTGAAATCTCTAAGTGCATTAGATGTCATCAATCGAAACAAATTCCACACCATATATCGACAGAGAGTTGCAAGGTGGAATTCAATTGTTAGATTGATTGGAAGTTGATGGGCCCATGTTCAGATAGATCACAACCTATATATCGTTAAAGGGTTGGGATCTCGTGATCTATGAGCCAAACTAATGATTGAATCGCATGTTGGACGATGCTGGCAAGGATTGCCACTTTAATAAAATTAGTGAGCCATATATCGTTAAAGGGCTGCAACTCACCGAATTTATTGAAGAACTCAATCACTCACTAAGAAGTCTTTCCAACGAGATTTTTGAATATTGCAGTGGGAGTGCAATGATTCAAAAAAATATAGTAGGAGCCAAGTGAAAATTCAAAGTCCTGTCTAATTTGACTTGGTGTACAACATAAAGACCTAATTGAATCTTTCTTATTCTCTGCAGTTATTTTATTTTCTCTCTCAAATTGGTTAACAACCCTCTTTCAACATTGCTTGAGAAAAACGTCCTTACTGGACCAAATTATACTGACTGGCTTAGAAATTTGAGGATTGTCCTAAGTTTAAAGTCCCTTAGCTATGTACTCGACAAACCCGCTGCCCCAGCTGAAGAAGTTGAAGACAATGAACGTGAAGCATATAACACTTGGTGTAAAGATGACATTCGTGTGAAGGGTTAAATGCTCGGCTCCATGAACAATGAACTGCGAAGATCCCACGAGAACATGGATTCCACTAGAAATATCGGTTCCTTATTTACTTAAATCAGAGTTCGCAAGTCGACGAGTCTTACTTGGTCATTGGGACCAGACTTGTGTGACGCAAGCTTTAACAAGGAGTGTCAGTCAGTGACTTTGGATGATTGGAGCTTGGTCATAGATATGTCAATGGAATTGACATATTCGAACACGGCTCGCCGTAATTCAATCACATGGGCATTTACTCTTGGATTGTTAATGATTGAATTACTGGTCACAGTAGTGTGCGTGAGCCTTAAACTTGAGGATTACGAAGATTGGACTTGTGACACTGAACGAGTTATTAGAGTAGTTAGATCTATTTCACCCTTTGGTGGGATCAACCTCGAAGTGCGGTCCAGAATGACAAGTGGCAATTATTCGGTTATTGCCAATAGGGGATTCACTATCTCGGGTAGTAACGAGTTAACGTCCTGTGTGATCGTAGGTAAATGAAATTATAAGTCTTTGGCCAAATCAGGAGAACTAACTTATGTATAGTACATAAGGGCCAATAATTTCATCTTACTATGATTCCCTAATAAGCACCGCGTCAAGTCCTGTGAGTTTGACATATTCCATGACTCTCACTCGATCGGGATGTTACTGTGAAGGGCTTATACTCACATGGTATATGTGACCTAAAGGTTCATATTGATCTATTCATTTCAATTGGTTTCGATGGGAGTCCACGTGACTGGCTTAGTGACACTTTGGTTTCCTCCCAATGCCAATTGAAACGAACCTAGAGAGTCGCACTTAAAAGGAATTGAGCAAAGAGAATTCTTTCGTTGTCAATAAATATAAATTAGGCAATTTGCTATTTGATGAGCAAATTAATTTATATGATTAATTGGATTAATGGAAATAAATTAATAATAATAATTGGATGTATTTATGATGAACGCATTAATTTATTTGATTAATTAAATTAATGAAACTTAATTAATTATAATAAATAAATAGACTTATATATTATACTCACCCTTTTATTAAATAATTAGATTATTTAATATAGAGGAATATTAATTAGTATTATACTTTAATTGGATTAAAATATATTAGACCTAATTAATAACTGGATTAAGTTGAAAGTCAACTTTGCTCATTAATACTAGGGTGGGGAGTGTGGTAGGCTTTTTTTGAGGAGTTGGATGAGTTCAAGGAATTAGTTAATTCCAAGCACATCACTCCTTATAAATACCTAACACTGGTTCAGTCAAAACCTAACTCTTACAATTAGACTTGACAGGAAAGAAATAAGAGAAAAAATTTCTCTCCCCCCTTGCATAAGTCGTCGGCCATAGTGGTTATTGAAGGTGGAAAATTTTTCTTCGAAGCTCATTCTGGCATGATATCTAGAGGCAGAAGTTTTGAATTGCTACTATATAGAAGATCAAGATTTTCATCGAAATCAAAAGGTTAGTAAAAAGGATGAAATTAGATTTCACCCTCACGCTTATTTTTCGAAAATTACATAAAAAAATTATTAAAGCCCAAAAGTGATCCAATTGTAAATTCAGATCTGTTTTTATCGTTTCCGCTGCGCATGACTACAGGATTTACAACACATCCAATAACTAAAAGGCTTTTATCCGCCAACATCTTAACATATGCATTAAAATAATTATATATCTTGATTCGAAATATCGCAACATGTAAAATAAGATTCACTTTGCATATTTTTTGATGTTTTAATCAATAAGTTTAACTTAGATTTGTCTAAATTTTCTTATAAAATAAATACCCTTCCATACCATTTCTCATAAAAAAATAATTTTTCTTACAAAAAAATATCATATCACACCTAATCATTACACTTTTTTCTTTTTAAAAAGACTTATCATCTATTCTCTTAAAATAAAATCTCTTAACGTTGTTTTAAAAAAATGAGAAATTGAAAATAGATCCCATTTTAATTTCTTTCATTTTCATCACAAAAATCATTGTAAAATAGAGTGTAAATCAAGCAGATTTCGCAATACTAACTACACGCGATTAAGATTAATTTCAATGCGACCATTCTTTAGAATGAGAGGTCGACTGATGTGACTCGGCGGGACAATGCATCGGTTGGAGCTCTAGCCTTTTTGAGGCCACCACTAATATGTAACATGTAGAAGCTTTAGGAGCTCACGAAGCAAATGAATTCACGGTTAAGTTTGGATGGAACTCTATCATCTATTTATACTATCTATATCCATACTATTAATAAACTACTAGCGGGAAAGGCATACTCGTTGCGTGTGCAACTAAAATAATACATAATAAATTCATTACATAAGCAGACTCATGTTTTTTTTTTTTTTTGAATGAAGCAGACCCGTGTTCAAACCTAGTGAAATGCCAACTTTTATAAACTTAATTATTCATTCTTAGTGAAAAATTGAAAGAAAACATTAAATAGGAGGAACATAAAACGCAAAAATACTTTTTAATACTAAAATAGAAAATGTTTCGAATTTACGTACTTTTGTAATTTTGCTTCAAAGTACTCTTAATCTCTTTGTCTAAATGTAATGTTCCACAATGTTACAAATTATTTAAAAAAATTACAAAACAAAATAAAAAAATTGTTAAAAAAACTGCATAACCTTCTGCAAAGAGAAAATACATTAAGAGCAAAACTTTCTACCACCATAGATGTTGGAACTTGAAATTATGAACAGGTAACAGAACTATGGAGTAAATATTAGTTGTTCTGCGTTTCATTAACAAAGAGTGTTCGGGAGTACTTGAAATGGCAACGGAAGAAGTTATAAAATGTTGGTTGTGAGAAATTCTTCAAGCTTTTTTCTTTCTTCGATCTCATGTTCTTTGAGTTTTGGAGATGTGAATGACAATGTGAAAATGGTGTGAATGACTGCAGTTATCACTTTTAATGGGGGTAATGGAAGTTTGACAGTTTTGCAAAACCCACAGATAATTTGGATGAGATGGAAAGAGAGAATTACAGAAAAGGACTTCTACAATTACCTTTCAATATGTTTATAGTATAGAGATATTTTGGAGAGTATACATGTGGTTTCCCAAGATAGTTATTCTAGGGTGATCCCACTTAATAAATAGTATCTATACTCTTTTATAAAACACCAACACTCTAGAGTAACTACTTTTGGTGTGTTTTAGAGTGTCATGACTAAATTACCCCCAATTTTAAAAGTATTTTTTAGATAATTCTTTTTCAATCTTCTCTCTCTTATATTACGTATCCTCAACTTCTCCTACATTCACTCTCTCACCCACTCTCTCTCCTATGTCATATTTTCTTTTCTTTTTTCACCCAAATTTTTTAATACTTTGTTCAACTCATTTCTATTTATTTACAATACCTCACATAAAATGCTGACATATTAATAAATTTTTTATTTACTCAGCACACACATCGAGTGTGCCCACGCGACTAGTAGATTAATAAAGGGAGAAGCCCTTAAAGTAACCACCTATTTTTTTAAAAAAAAGAAAAATTGATCTATCATTCAATCGAAAGTTTACAACGTTTGGAACAATACAATTTATATCGACTCAAACGATATAATAAGAACATCTAAAACACCAACTATCAAGTTTATGAAAATAACAAATCTTAAAAACTCATAAATAAACACAAGAAAAATCTTGTGGAACTCCTATTCAAGGAGATATAAAACTCTCATTCAAGAGAGAAAGCAAACTCTCATACGAGAGAAAAAATAAAATACTAAACAAAGTATCTAAAACACTATATAAAACCTTACGTATAACCCGTTTTCATCTCGTCGGATCTGTCCTTGTCTCTGTCTCTTTAGATCCATATCCGTCTCGTTAGATTTGGAGATATTTACAATTTGAAGAAGGGTGCTCCAACTCAAGCCGCCGACGATGGTGGTAACAGTCGTGAAGTAGACGACTGCTTCACCAAGTCATCTCCGGCAGAGAAAAATAGAAGAAAAAAAGAATACTAGGGTTTAGAGAGATGGGGTTAAGTAACCACCTTCAGTCTGCTCATTTTTTCGATATGATATCTTGCATCCACTAAAACTTTGACAAGTGTTAAACTTAATTTTTTCCACTCATTTCATTTTCTCTTATATACGTTGTTTTCCCTCTATCTCCTCTCCCTCTTTCTGTTTTCTCTTTAATACTCTCCATATATTCTTTTTCTATTTTTTTTTCTCTTTTACTAATTTCTAATTGTTTATATTAATTGACATAAAATTATATGTAAAATGTATGCTCACAAAATTTCAAATAACACATTTGATATTTGAGAAATTTTTATTACAAAATAATGTATTTATAATTCTTAAATAATTAAGCACACGCATCGAGTGCGCGACCACATCTAGTTATTTGATTATCTAGTTATTTGATTATCGAAGGTGATTGTGTTCAGATCATTCACAAACTCCAAATGCGATTACAAAATTTCTCTCATATTAGTCCGATAATCTCAGACATCCAATATTTATCTTCTCGTCTTATTTTACATATTCCAAGGCCAGGCAATAGAGTTGTCCATAGTCTTGCTAGATTAGTTTCCTGGTCAGGAGTTTGATTTTTCTGTCCTTTCTGAGACTATTTATGTATTGATTTCATCATATTCGACTTTATTTGATTAATAATATGATCGGTTTTAGAGTGTGTTTTTTTTTTTAAATATCCATCCGTCCTGCAAAATATAAATATTGGATAATAAATTACATCAAACCTCAAAATAGAGACACAATTGAATGAGGGCTAAGAAAATACATTTGCATAATGGACTGATAAAATGAAAATTCATCTGAAAAACAAAGAATACGATATTTAACTTTCTTTTGGCAGAACCAAACGATCTTGGCCTTCTACCAGCTTTGCAGATCGAATCACATCCCCACTTTTAATCTGAGATAATGTTTCTCTTCCAACAGTTGTGTATCTGTAAAATTTTCTTTATCTTGTCAGCAAAAATGAAAAATCTAATTTTCGACTAAAAATAAAAGAAAATAAATCATGGAGAAGCTTAAAAAATACATACCCAAAAACAGAAAATTGACCTTCATCAAAGGATAGCCCTCCTAAGCCAGCCTGCCAAAAATAAAAATTATTTTACTCAATTTTTCAGTTGTATGAACAAAAGATATAAATTAAAAAAAAAAAAAAAAAAAAAACTGCAACACATATTGCTCACATTTCTCTTGTCGTAGAGATAAAAGAAAAACTGATTTGGCGAAGAAAGCTCCTCAGAGACATCGCTATGAGCCATGACCACTGCACCGTAAACAGATAGTGGAAGCACAGGCAGCTCCCCATCCTTTATGCACAAATTTGATTACCATTCATCATAAGAAATTTAAAAACAAAAAAAGAATTCAACGTTAAGTTGCATGGGTTTTTTCAGGAGGTCGCAGGACCATCACAATCGTTCATATGGTGAAAATCATGTGGGGTCCACTGCACAGAGACGATTGTGATTATCTTGTGGGTCCACATCCCAGGGACACCTTAAGAATCACCGAAGTGGCATTTATGAGTAAAATGATATGTGTGCAAACCTGGACGCTTAGTGTCGTTTTATAGAGAGGCTCAAATTGGCCAGATGGCATTATTTCTAGGGGAACACTATAGCCTTTTTCCTTCCCCAACCCAGCATCTGATAGAATTGCTTGGTCCGTGCAGTTAAGTTTCACCCCGTCATAAACTCCATCTACCACCTACATTATAGAACAGCAATTGTTGGTAAGAGTTTATGCAAATACACGATACCAAACTTTTCCCTAATAAGTAGGACGAAGATCGAGTGCATTTTGAATTTTTGACTATTATTTTGTGTCTGTGCTACACCGCTATCAGACTTAATTCTGTATGTTCTACTCAGATAAAAGCCCCAAGTAAGAGGACGGAATTTATTGTTTAGCTATAAAATGGAAACGCACAAAAAAAGGAAAAAGAAAATGGGTTAAATGTGACGTGCAATGCATGCTTCTGTCAGATGAAAGAATAATAGAAAAGTAGTGACAAAGCTGAAGTGAGACTCCTCTACCTTACCAGTTTTGCAAAGTTCCCTGCAGTAAGTGGCGCTGAATACCCATCTAAGACAACCTAAAAGCAGATCAATTAGTCGGAAAACGTCGCTTAATAAAGCATGAAGGAGACCAGACTCTAATCTATTAAGTTAACAACTGATTAGATCTGGACCATGCTCAGTATTTCACGAGAGACGGTTGTATAAAATATTCAAATGCTGTAAATTAAGGTTTGACAGTTATGAGACTACTTTTCTAGTTCATATTCACTATGTTAATCAGACTAGAAGTCAAATACTGTAAAATCAAGAATGACGATATTTGCAACTTCCAAAAATCATCGTAAAACTAAATAAATTTAGGAGGGTGAGAATAAGTTACCATGTGCTTCAAGGGGATATTCAGTATACCAGATACCTGAATCATTGCGGTATTTCTGGGTTGACCAGCGGATTCCGGAGAAAACGTTGAGCCATCTCCTTTCTCAATAGCAAATTCAACCACTGCTCTCCCTGTAAGCCTAAGGAAATAAGGTAAAATATCAGCTACAACTCGTAACTACCTACCTTCTTACTTCAGTGTCATTCTGATACTCTCAAAAAAGATAATAATACAAGATGCGGATAGTACCAAGAATTAAATTATACACCCTCCTTCCCAAATTAATAGGTCGATTGATGCTACTGACCAGACAATTTGACTATTTTGTTTGAAGTAAATAATAAGTAATTAGATCAGTGTTTCATTCAATCCATCTAAATTAAACTAACAGAACAAATCATAAGTTTCGTAATCCACTAATATTAAAATTGTCACAACAACTAATATGATAATAGTATAGATGGATACGTGTGTAGAATTAAATATGTGCTAAATGAGAGTCTAAAAGATGCATTACCTGGGGTAATTTAAGTATTGCTGAGGCAACAAAAATGACAATCCTGGAGCCTGTTGAAAAATACATCCTTGAACATCACTGATCAAATTGTGAACATGTAAATCGTCAATCCAGAAAAAAGGTGAACTGCAGGAAGGATGAGTACGTAAAGTTGTGATTTTATCTCATTTGTTCACAATAACTATCTGATATTGACTATCATAGCAGAGATTCAGTCATGCATAAGATTGTACTCGAAAATCTGCCTGTACTGGCATTTGTATCTATTTAAGAAGTTATGAGATTATACTAACTGATTCAATTTAGAAAAGCACTCATAAGTACCTGTAGCAACTCCAACTGTGCAATCGTATCCAGTGAAGATGCTAAGCCAAGTGATACTTTGTCTGCATCTTTATCCTTGATGCTTTGAAGAAGGCTTTTTAGCCCATCCTGACCAGCCAAAAGAATATTCATCATTTTCTTATTTTTCGCAATACCGACAAACCTAATCCCAATTTCTTCATTTGAAATTGATTTAATTTTGTTGTAATTCGTCAGTCTCACATGACAGATTACAAACATGTTGGGGAAGCAGAAACTAACCTAAACAGAAAATGCATTCTTCCATTCAATTGTTAATGTTGCATTTACAACAAATCAGAGATATAAAGTAACTTTCTATAGCCAAAAGAGATTTCACTATTTCCTCTACAATACCTTTCCATCTGTGAGAGATGTATAGAGGACAGATCCCTTATCTCTTAATTCAGCTGGCATGCTGGACAAAATGGATTCTTTTTCGTCCACAGCAATCTGAAAAGGGAAAGAGCAAAGCAGACCAATAAAACTATTACAACCATGGACGAAAAATTGGACAATAGAATCAATTACTTTATAGTATAACAAGATGAAACCATTAAATGCACAAACAAGGAACGATATATTAAGATTGAACTATTTCCGGAAAGGAACCCCAAGATTCATTTCCATTTTCATTAAGGATTTTTTTTATCACAAACAGGAGTTTTTTGGGTCAACAATAGCTGATCTCGTTTTCCGTTTTCGGTTTGTTCCCTGCCTTCACTCGATTAAGGGCAGAATTAAGGTTAGAAAAAGATCTTAATTATGAAGATAAGTATGGTATGAGTTTAGGCTCATTTTCCTTGGGTAATATGGATGACATCCACCTCATTGCAAGAAAAGACAACAATTTCAGATATACTAGAAGAATGTGCAAAGAGCGCCACACTTCTAAAATGGCCGCCTCAGTCAAGCCTATATGCACTGCCAAAAAAACGAAGACATAGTCAACATACTCTGCATATCAAGAGGTTCTTGCACTAAAAACCATATTCTCAGGACAGCTTAAATTTATATTATTGATGCAACATATTAAAGAGATTTTCTCCCCATTTGCAACCATGAAATTTCAAAGGCAGATCAAGTCATGCACTTAGGCCATCTAAAAAAAGTGCGGCACCCTTGCCTGTTTAACACAGGTACTTATACAAGAAGCAAAATCAAGCATCACCTTAAGGGCTTTCTTCACATTTCCCTCCATCGTTCCGTATGGTTTTCTCTGTGGAATCCTTAGCAAGTATGATATGTCCTCCAGAGAATCCTTGAAGAGAAGCTTAAGCATTTTAACTATTTCTTTATCAAAATGGATTGAACTTCAAGAAAAGCAAGTTACTACTGTTCATGTCACCTGTATAGCTTTCATGCTTGTGTTAGCTGGGATTGCTCTTCTCAAGGCTAGTTCCCCAGTTCGAGGAATTTTTGTTTCTGGGGAATAAAGCACTGCTTCGGCAGAAGGAATGAGCCAAGACTCATGACCCGTCAAAGGTAGTGGTGATGTCAGCTGAAGAGAAAGAATGACGGCTGCAAGAACGCTCTGAAATGGCTTCGTCCATAGATCCTTCCAAGTCTTTGTTGGGTGATTTTTGCACTCATTCATCAACTCCTGCATGAATAAATATCCATGTAAGAGAGTTGGAGATGTTAATGTAGGACATGGTTAGTGTACATGAAACCCTGTGAGTATACAACAAGAAGAAAGAAGGAGATCTTATATTTGGCGCGTTTGCCAGTCAGAATGCGCAGATATATATCATTTTTGCAGAAATTCTCCTAGCCAGTATAAAACAATAATAAGACAGAAAGTCATTAATTTTTCAAGATACATACTGATTTCATATGCATAAGTTTACGATTCCTGCTTAAACTTAATGATTCATTCATCATAATACCTCTTGGCACTTTTTCAAGAATAGAAAATCAGATTGTTCGTATTGTAAGAGTGTGTTATACTGCAATGCATACATCTTTCCTATTATTAGAGCTGAACGTCATATTTTTGTTTTTGCTCTCCCCCGTCTTCGGTTTAATAAATTTTAAGCTATCCTCTCTGCATTTGAACCAATACCGGACTCACTTAACGCTAACGTCACTGTATTAATAAATCTTAGTGCCCTCCTCAAGAAAAAAAATATCCGAACCCTCAACCAAAGACCACGGTATATGCACTCAAACCATTTCAAATTAGGCTTTCTCCAGTAAAGCCCCTTTTTCATCATATACTATAATACGATAGGCCAATTCACACCTTAACTGAACATCTAAGAATAATAGCAACCACTGTGAGCAAAGGCTAACATTCGAAAACAGGAAGAAAGTGAAAAACAGTAATTGCAGAATAAACAAAATGCTAGTTACTCCTATGACAAAAGCAGCTAATAAATCAACTCATTTTCTCAAGAAGATACTGAAAAGGGATTGAATTGAACTGACCATCGAATCATCGTCCTTTCTTGCCGAAATGCGGTTCAATTTGCGAGAAAGATATCTGGGCGATGAGGGTTCTCGAGGAATTCGATTGTAGGGAAAAGCGAAAGGCGTAGCGAATAATGAGTTTGAGTTTGGAGTAGAGGGAGAGAGAGAAAGCTTGTTGAGTGAGAAAATGGAAGCAGACAAAGGGAAGGCCATGAATGGAAGTTGGTGGTTGATGAGGTTTTGGCGCGCCTCATCCAAAGCCTAATCTGAACTTCCACTCTTTCTCTCTCTAATTTTATATGGTTTGGTTCTTACACCACCATTTTTCTCCTCATTTTCCTTTTTCATTTTTTCTTACAATGGTGGTTGTTTATTTCTTGTTTGTATATGTTTCACCATATAATGTACATTTCATACATTTCCATGTCCAATATGAAAGAAAAATTAGTCATGCTACTAGATGTTTGACTCGACTTTGATAATTGAGAACTCGTTGAGCTTGATTCGTTAAGAAGTTAAAATAAGACTGAACATGTTTTATTTTTTGATAAGTTTTGGATTTGAGCTCTCGATTAGCAAAAATGATAAAGTGTGTGCAAAATAAATTATACTACCCGAAATCCGACTCTATTAAAACTCATTAGGCTCGTTAAGTTGACAATCTTACCAAAGTCAACACAAAAATTTTAAGCTATATAATAATATAAATGAGTTTGGACAATAACTTGTCCTGGAATATGCCCAACTAGCAACAGATCTTGCCTCAATGGTCTTTGGCGCCACGGACTACCCTCCTGGCACTGCGCTCTTGCCTCCCTAGTTTTCGGCTGTGTGGATTTGCCTCCAAAACTCTGTCCTTCAGTCATTGGCTCTGCGCCTCTGCTCTCCCGGCAATGTATCTCTGCCTCTCTAGCTTCTGGCATTATGGATCTGTCTCTCAGCACTACAAAGTTGCCCTCTGGTCTCTGACTTCGTGGCTCTGCCCTCCCAACACCCGATTCTACCACTCTAAATTCTAGCTTTGTAGATCTACCCTCCTGACACCACATTGGCCCCTACTAGCTTCGCGTTCTGCCCACCTTGCAACGCGGGGTTGTCTATGCTACTGCGAATTTACCTAAATAGTACCATGATCCTGCCACGTTTTCTCGTTAGCGTTAAGCTAATTACTCCTTGCAAGATATTCTAATTGATCGTGTTCCTCCTTTGTCATATTCTATGGCTTCACACAACTTCTTGTTGCCTACCAATGAACGTGTCAATATTGACCTTTTCTATATTTCCTACCATTGCTCCCATTACAAAAATGTGCTAAAACAAGGGGCTCTTCATAGATCTATATCCTATGGCGTCTCACGTTTCTATAAACATATGACTCTAATACCAGTTTCTAGGAACATGTTATCATGAGACTAATTGCGAATGACTAGAAATGAACAAATTTTTTAAGAAACCTCTAAAAAGGCATAAGCAATTTAACGTAGTTTGGTCAAATTACTTACATCCATGAGCCAACACTAGATCTCACATATTTTTTTCTAGAGTAAATCACATGTTACAATGTTTATGTCATCTATACTATTATATAAAGTGGGAGAGACCTAGAATAACTACTTTGGGCTCTCAAATTTGGGTGAAACCTTCATCCACCTAAAATTTGACAAGTGTCCCAAATAACTACCATTTCCTCTCTAAATTTTATTCTCTCTCCTATTTTCTATCACATTATCTTTATATATCATATATATTTTCCTTTTCTCTCCCATACCTTTTTTTTTTAGAGTAACTACTTTGGGCTGTCAAATTTTGGTGAAACCTTCATCCACCCAAAATTTGACAAGTGTCCCAAATTACTACGGCTCTGCTTGTTTATGTTTTTGAGATAAAATCCTGAAAATTTCTCGGGAAATGCGTACTACATGGATTCGTGTGAGAATTGATGTGATGTGTGTTGTGTTTGTTTATGTTTTTAAAAATGGTTGAGATTTGTAAAATGTGTCAAATCAATAATAATTGGTTGATGTATGGTGAGTTAAATAATTGAGTTAGTTATTTGTGTAATGATTATGTGAATAAGATAGATATATAAAGTTAATTTATTATTAATATATTTTGAAATTTGAAATTTATTATTAATATATTTTGAAATTTGAAATTTATTATTAATATATAGTAAAATGTGGAAGATTGAATAAAAAAGTAATGATTGGAGGAAATGATGTTGATTGATAAATGTGTGAAATGATTGATATAGTGATTGATAGGTAGTTATATGGGAGATTGAAAAAGTTAAGTTAAAAAGAGTAGAATTTAGATGAGAATGATTTATGTTATGAATTTTTAGAATTTTGTGATCCAGGATATTGAAAATGGAATTTGAAAACATAAACAAACAAGGCCTACCATTTCCCCTTTGAATTTTATTCTCTCTCCTATTTTCTATCACATTATCTTTATATATTATATATATTTTCCTTTTCTCTCCCATACCTTTTTTCCCCCCACTATGTTCTTTATATTTTATTTATTTGATTTTGGTACAAAAAATAATTATCAAATTGATTTTAACTAAAAGAATTTTTTTAAATTTTTTTCTATTGTGCACACGCAAACGAGTGTGCGGCATTTACTAGTATTTATAGAGTGTGAGACATGATAAACAAAGAAATTAAAACCTAATCTCAATAGAAAATACAATTCTACTCTTAGACAATTAGGAAAAACAACCCTGATACATGCCAACTTCCAAGTACAAGCAAAAATGCACAAAAACCAATTTCATGCACACCCTTGGTGCTGCACGTTGCATTGACGGGTCAAATTGCCTTTCATAATAAAACTTAAACTCCAGAAGTACTTGAAGTTCACTATGAGAGGATTTACCAAAATAAAATAAAAGAAGTTCACTCTAAGAGGGAGTTATTATGGGCAACCCCCTATGCTTAAGTATTATGTACTATAAATATGTACACATATAAATATGTCGATAATTGGTTTAGATTGTTTCAGACTAAAGATTAGGATTCAAACTTAGATGAGTACATTTTGTGCTTTTTCTCATGATTTTGAAAGACTACAACTTTATAGTATGTGAACTTAAAATGATCGGTATCACATATATCAATATAAGTAACATAATTGAAGCCTACTCAATGAGAGACAAATTGACAACATACATTACCCGAGCACTTTACAATATTGATTTTACCCAATTAACTTAGCCAAAAAAAAAAAAAAAACAAAAACAAAAACAAATCAGGGTTGATTTTGACAAGCCAGCCACCTACAACATTTCATCTACAAATGTTCTAAATCGCACTCCTCAAGTCCCGAACGATTTCACCGAAGCTCGCCACATTTCCTGACAAGCGATTTCAATTCGCACCGGAGAACGAACTATAATCCCACCTTCGACATAACGCGATTCCCCAGACTCCATCGATCCCAACGACGACGGAACAAACAAATCTACGGAAGCCGTTCCCACACTCAACACTAAAACCTTCACTCCGCTCTTACACTTTGCACACTCTTCTACTACTACTACAACTATCGCATTGTGCAATCGCCGATCTCCGCTCTCCATCGCCGTACTGATGGTCTCAACAGATCGGTGAAATGGCGAGTTTCTTACCTCAGTTTCAGAGCATCAAGACCTCCTCCGATCACGTCGTTCTCGCCGGTAATTTCGTCGTTTTTTACTTCTTTATGCATACCTAATTTGTGCTTCGCCTTTGAATTCTTGATTTTTGTGTTAGTGCTGCATGATGTCGGACTTTTTATGGCTAGATTAGTGTTAGCGATTTTTTTTTTTTTACTATTTATTTCGGTTGCTTCTAGGTATACTGATTGCAACGATCTCTCTATCACTTTATGTGATTTGTAGCAGTTGATTTGAATGAATGAAGAATTGCATATATGATTGATTTCTCTGTACTCTCTATAACTTTTTATGGCTAGATTAGTATTCGCAAGTGTTTTTACTTTTAATTTTCGTTTGCTACTAGGTATACTGATTGCATTGATCTCTCTGTGCGATTTATAGCGGTTGATTTGGATGAATGAAGAATTGAACATATGATTGATATTTCTGTAGTTTCTTTTAAGTTTCGGATTTAGGTTTCTCAATGCTGTTTGGCCGTTGAGGCTCTAGTTAGTGACTAATTCGGCTTTGAATTCTTGTTTTTCTGTTAGTGCTGCGTGGTGTTCAACTTTTTTATGGCTAGATTGGTGTTCGCAAGTGTTTTTTACTTTTAATTTTCGATTGCGCCTAGGTATACTGATTGCATCAATCCCTCTATCATTCTATGTGATTTGTAGCAGTTGATTTGAATGAATGAAGAATTGCATATATGATTGATTTCTCTGTAATTTCTATAAGGTTTGAAATAAGGTTTCTCAATGCTGTTTTTGCTATTGAGGTTCTTGTTAGTGACTATTTATTTTACAACTAATCAATTTAGTCTTCTGCATGGTGTTCAACTTTTTAAGGGTAGATTAGTGTTTGCAAGTTTTTTTTTTTTTACTTTTAATCTTCGATTGCGCCTAGGTATACTGATTGCATCGATCTCTGTGTGTGATTTATAGCAGTTGATTTGAATGAACGAAGAATTGAACGTATGATTGATTTTTCTGTAGTTTCTTTTTAAGTCTCCGATTGAGGTTTGTCAATGCTGTTTGGCTGTTGAGATTCTAGTTAGTGACTATTTCTTTTACAACTAATCATTTTAGTCTTCTGAATGATTTATGGACCAATAATACTTCACAAATGAAGATCATATGTCCATGGGTTATTTTTTATTAGCTAAAATTGAAGAATCAGCTAAGTACCATATTGTCCTATTGAACAATGATAGGTCAAGATTTTCTGATAGAGGTCAATTGCTTGGCGGTCAAGAGCTAACCATCTTCCCATGCTATAGATTTCTGTAGCATGTGTATGTGTTATTCTTCCTACATTACTGAGTATTTGCATATGGAAAGTGTAAAGTGCCATGTATTCAATTCATATAGACAATAGCTTAAGAAAATCAAGAACCTTTCTAATTGAAGAGTTCTTAGTTTATAAGCATTCTCATATCTTATGATAGTTGAGGATGTGAGCGATCTATGGCCTGTCATCAAGAAGGGGTTCGAGGAGAGGTTGCCATTCAAAAGGGTTTCTCTAAACAACAAGACCCGTAATCCTGTGCTTGTTGATGAATTACCTGCTGAATTTATACTGACAACAGATGCAAGACTACGTAGTCGGTTTCCGCAAGAACAAGCATTATTTTGGTTTCGAGAACCATATGCAACTATAGTTCTTGTTACTTGCGAGGTAAAATTTACAGTTTCTATAGCCTTGTTTCAGTTAATCTCGTTATCCTCTGCTTGGCTGAGACCTCTAGCTCTACGTGAGCAACTGGTTTCTTTATTTTTTTTTTCCATTACCGTACTTGTTAGCATTTTCTGTTGCATATGTTTAATTTCACCATTTCTTCTGTAGGATCTGGATGAGTTTAAGAACATTCTTAAACCACGCCTCAAACTAATTGTTCAGAATGACGAACGAGAATGGTTTATTGTTTTCGTGTCTAAAGCACCGGCTCACAATGATCAGGCCACCAAAATGGCGAAAAAAGTTTATGCCAAAATTGAAGTAGATTTTAGCTCTAAGAAGAGGGAAAGGTAAGACTTCCTCTTTAACAACCTGATATTAAAGTTATATGCTGTTATGGAGTCAAACAAAATGTTCAAAAAGTTATGTTTCTGACTGGTTGTTGAACTATGATCATCAAAGTTCTATGTCATTCTCCCAAAGGAATTATGTGATATGATCTATCACGGGTTCATCTTCTATTTCTCTTATCTACAATTTCGGGTTGGAATGTTCATCTTTGAGTTTTGTTCTTATATTATGCTGGTCTATTTTTGTGAAAAGTAATTGGTTGTTGATGCATAAAGTAAAAACTAGCAAGGGTGAATGATGCAGTAGGACATATTGATATGAATAAATCAAACTTGCTTATAATTAGATGCAAGTAATCCTTATCTTTGAGACTCTCCTCAAATGTTTCAATCAGGTGCTGCAAACTAGATATGCATGGACCTGATGCAAACTTCTGGGAGGACTTGGAGACCAAAATAATGGAGTGCATCAAAAACACACTTGATAGGCGGATTCAGTTTTATGAAGAGGAAATCCGCAAGCTCAGTGAACAGAGATTCATGCCAGTTTGGAACTTCTGTAACTTTTTCATCCTGAAGGTACTTTTGGGTAGAAAGGTGTCATAGAAATTGCTAATCAGTCAAGATCTTTTGGGAAGAGCCTCCTGTTTAGTTTTTGAAGGAGTCTTGAGTAGCTTTCTTGATGGGTAATGCTAAAAAGAAAATTGAAAGCATGCTTATACAACTGTGTTCTTAAATTATGCCAATTTATATGGATGATTAGTAATTATATTATGCTGTAGCTAACTTGACGTTGCAAATTATATATTATTAGTTCCCTAACTTATAGTAGTGAAATGCTTTACGCTAAGAGAGGCTAATTAGTCTTCTGTTGGAAAGAAACACAACAGTATTGTAGCAAGGGGACACCTTGACACTACATTGATAGGGAAAAAGTAGGGAAAGTTGGGGGTCAGGATGACTTTGTTTATCTAAGCCCTATCTTCGATCTTCTGGAACCGTTGCATGAAGGTTTGAACAAAATTACATTATCTATGCCCAAACTGGTGAACATGTATAAGGGTGCAGATTTGAACAAAGTAGCCTATCTAAGCTCAGATCACATATGAAACATTTAATCATATAAGTCCAACTGATTATCTGCATTTTATCTTCACCTGTTAGAAAATTACCTGGAGAATTCAATATCCTTTTTCGAAATGTCAAAATTTTAATGCATTAACGTTCCTCCATCTGACTCCTTCTCCAGTCATAAAGCACTATGCAAGTCTATAACATTATGTTTTATTTAAACCATGGTCAATTACAATGACCTGGTACCTTCTTTCCTTCCCATCAATATCTTCCCTGTGAAGGTTAGGCAATTCTTCTGATACAATCTTTTTCTCATGAATTCTCCCTTTATTGACAGGAAAGTTTGGCTTTTATGTTCGAGATTGCTCATCTCCATGAAGATGCATTACGTGAATATGATGAGCTTGAACTCTGTTATTTGGAAACAGGTGCTCCATGCATATTATCTTGCATTTTGTCTTCTAATGGAAAATGGATGTTGATTTGAATGATGTTAATTTTATTTAAATAACTGCTATTCTCCGTATTGAGTTGTTTATTTAAGAGTGATTCCTTGAATTTCCATGTAGCCCTTTTTCCTTTGTGACACGCATATGTTGTAATTGCTCTTGAATCGTATGACTGTTTTTTGGAATGGCAAATTTCAAAAATTAAGATGGAACCGTTACTATTTGGAGCAATGGGGAGAATAGGCATTCTGTGATCTTCCTACCGTTTCCCTCGTTCATAAGTTATTTTCTTCGTCTCCTCCTGAAAACTTTTTCATGACGAGTTGACTACGTTATTTGAATTTAGTAAAACTGAATTCTTTTTATTTCTTTACCTGTTCTTGTAGATAGAAATGACACCGTCTCTCTGTTTCATTCCTTCTTTCTGTTTTTCAGTTTGTTTCGAGTGAAGACTTTCTATTTTCCCCCCTTTTTGGCGCCCTTGGTGTCTGATTGTAGTTTTTTAAAGGTGCTGATGTACAACTTCACTTTCTTTGCATGTCTCTGCATTATAGTTAATGTGGTTGGAAAACAAAGGGAATTTGGAGGCGTGGAGCGGGAAGATGATCAGGCGACTCTGCTTGACCCCGGGAAAAAAGCATTGACTCAGATTGTTCAGGACGACTCATTTAGGGAGTTTGAGTTCAGGCAGTATCTGTTTGCCTGTCAAGCAAAGGTGTGAAAGACAGATATTGTGATTAGCTTAGGTTCGTTGTGCATTGTGTGGACCTATTTTTGCCTGTCACAGCACATCTTCTGATCTGATTTTGAACAGTAAAATATCACAATATTGATATCTGGTGATTAGTTTTGGGTTTCTTGTTCGGCTTCTCAATGTAATTTTTAAAACTTGCTTAGGATTGTTCTTTCTCTTCTTTTCCATGTACGTACTTTCTTCGACAAAATGTCTAAGAGGGTTTCCATAAACTCATGAAATGCAGCTGCTCTTCAAATTAAGGCGTCCATTTGAGGTTGCATCAAGGGGTTATTCGTTTATAATTAGCTTTTCAAAGGCATTGACATTACATGAGGTAGTTTTTACATCTTTATTTTCCTGCAGTCTTATACTAATAGCGTCGAAGTGTCTTTTCCTTCTAAAATTCCTATTTACTGTGTTCTTGCAGAGTATATTGCCATTCTGTATGCGCGAAGTCTGGGTAATAACAGCTTGCTTGGCATTGATAAATGAAACTGCTTCTTACTACGAAGATGGATTAGCTGCACCTGATGTTGAAAAGGAGTTTTACCGTGTTCAAGGAGAACTTTATACTTTATGCCGGACAAAGGTAGTATCTCCATGTTTAAGAATCAAACGTAGAAAATTGAACCATATGTACTGCAACTTCCTATGTAGTTTGCCAATTGGAATGAACAGTGAATATTTTTTTACTTTGCCTGAGAGATTAGTCATAAACTGCTGACATATGCCGACTACAGTTCCTATCCTATGTTATTTGGCTTGTTGTAAAAGAGAATGTGAAACAATATGATTTCCTATACCAGATTAATGGTACTTTGTGTTGAAGTATTTCTTTGCTGTGGCAGTTTATGCGGCTAGGGTATGTAATTGGCTATGGACTAAATATAGAAAGAAGTCCTGTCAACAGGTATACAATTTACCAAAATCCTATTTGTTTCTTTTATCCCTCCCAGAAAAGAAAATATCTGGTATTGTTCTTGTTCTTATTCTGGTAAGATTTGTTTTGGGTGATAATGAAATGTTCCTGTAGTTGGTACTGTTGAGAAAAGGTAGTCATTCCAGGAGAACCAAAATCAATCTATTTTTTTCGCACTTAAAGGTTTTTGACTTCTTTGTACAATACTATAATTCTTCTATTTCCAAGCAGTGCTTCACTCAGCATGCTGCCATGGCCTAAGCCAGCAGTTTGGCCATCAATTCCACCCGATGCTTCATCTCAGGTGCTTGCAAAAGAAAAGGTGAGTTTGGATGCACATCGATGTGAAAACTGTTATTGTTAAAATGTGGTTAATTACATATAAGTTTTGTATTTGGTTGTTAATAGTCCTTTTAAATGGTTTACATCAGGCGTAGTGATTGTGATGTTGCCTTATCTTGAGTAGGTCACTGCTAAAGAAACACAAAGTTGCTAACATCTTACGGTGAATAATACTTATTATGTCGTTTGTGGACTACTTAATACCTTGTGATCTCCTGTGGCGTGTATACTTTTACCTATTTTTGCCTAGAACTATCTCTAATCTAGCTATTAGTTTTCATGTAGCTTTTAAATATTTGGTTCAATGTTATCGCCATGTTTGCACTAATTTTCATTTTTATTTAAAAAGAAGTTTTTTATAGAATTTCTTAAAATGTTACCCGTTTAAACGAAAATGTGTTTGGATTAGAAATTTGAGAACTATGACTAATTGAGTTGACATGTTCATTCACATTTCATTTTAAGAAAACATGTTTGGTTTACTTGTTTTCAAATGTAATCTAAAGGATTTTTTGAAAATGAAACTTTGAAAGATCGGGTACGTATTTGATAAATCTGGTGTCTGCTTTGAAAATGGGGTTGAAAATTAGGGCGTTGGCTTTGAAAATAGAGTTGTTCTTATGTTTTAAGTTTTTTTTTTCTTTTTTTTTTTTAAGAAAAGGATCAAGATCATCACTTTGTTTAGTTTCATTTTTGGAAGGCCTTTTTTCCTTCTCGCCGAACAAAATCGATGTTTCATATCTCGTGTTTAATATTATTCTCCCAAAATGCGCCATTCTTTACCCCAATGATAAAAAAAGAGAAAAAATAACATATATATATATATATATCTGTGTGTGTATTTTTATTCCAATATAACAACTTGATATGACATCACTATAATAAAATAACAAATATATTTTTATATCTGTGCTTATCTTAAAATTAAAAAAATATCTTTCAGTTACAGTAATATAACAAGATAGAATAATATGACATTTTGATGTGATACCACAAACCAGACAAATTCTTACATGACATGCTATCTCAGAGAGCATGTCTCGTACTGATGAAATCAAACATAATTCTTTTTTCCACGCATTCTCAGGTACTTTCTCCAAAATATATTTCCCAAAAATTTATTTCAGCAAAACACCTAGCATTGAACACCATCAAAGCCCATGTTTTCTTGGCTGAAACTGCGAAAATATTTCCGGAAAATGAAACCAAACATAGCCTACGAATTTTTGCAGTTTAAGATGATATATTAAACAGATATAGATTATGTCTATGGGGGCTCTTGATCATGATGTTATGGATTCTGGATAGCCTTACTGTTGACAATTTATACTAGTATAGATCTTGGTAACTAAAATGCTTCCCATGTTTTTCCTGAATTTTAGTTGGCATGATAGGATTGTTAAAAAAGTGAACATAATGTTAATTATGAATAACTTTTTCTCAATTAGTATCGTGTCTGAAAACTACTAAAGAAGAAAATCTCTCACATATGATGATTACTTTAGTTATTATTATTATTATTATTATTTTGCTTAAATACAGTCAACAAAGGGGGCATTCTGTAATCTGTCTTGGAAATTCAAACTATTCATTGGAAGTTCTTTTCTTTATAGTTTTACACTTATCTGAAGACGGCCTAGCCTTCTTTTCCTTTCCTCCATACTTTAGCTTTTGGATATGGAATAAATGTCTGTATCTCCATCATTCGTGATGTATCGATCATCTTTTGTTAACATTTATACTTTTCCCTCATTCACTAAAGCATTCATTATTGTATTGTACTTTTTGTATACAGATGATCCTCCAAGAATCTCCGCGACCTAAGCACTTTGGCATTCAGAGGAAGCCACTGCCTCTTGAACCATCTGTTCTGTTGCGAGAAGCAAATCGTCGTAGAGCTTCTTTATCAGCTGGAAATATGTCTGAATTGCTTGATGGTCGTCCAATTGCCAATGACGGGTAATGAAATTTTGAGGATTAGATCAACTGTACAAGTACACTTTATTACATATGTGGTTGAAGTCACGAAGATGAACACTTACCATTCTACAAATGCTCCAATACATTATCATCGGTTGAAATTGTCAGGATAATTGTCTATGACCTAGCGTTTGACATATGCCCTGAAAATGACCAAACCCTAAACCCATCATTCAAGTACTTCTTCACGTGTTCATCTCATTAGTACTGGACCCTCCATTTTACTAGATTAGAATAAGAAATGAACAAGACAGAAAGGAAGAACTAAAGTTAAAGAAATGTAACCCGACTTCTATATTTCCAGATATCAAACAACTATTATCTCTTCTCTATCAGAAAAGTTATTGAATAAAAGAAGATCTGTATTCAGATACTTAACTAACGAACCAAATTCTTATTTGCAAATAAGATCTGTATTCAGAAAAGATGTTCACCACTGCTCTTACCTGACTGATTAATGATTCATGATGGCTTGTGGCGGATTAAGAATAGTTTGTGGTTGCAGTTCTTATATAGATTGGGGAAGGATGCCTTTGGTACTTATAGGGATTTTATGGATGGGATCATATTATCTTCCGTTTTGTGGTTTTTAGATGGGCGCAAATGTCTATTTAACAGTTCCTGCCAATGATTCAAGTGCATGTTTAATGCAATTGGCCTACAAGGGTAGCTAATAAATTGTGGAGGACTAATCAACGTTGTCATTTGTCATGTGCATGTTTTTAGTAGCTGACCTTTGTTTTTTACTGGGTGCACCCGGGATTGTTCTCGGTGGAGATACTTTTTGCGTTTCTTAATTTTGTTTCATTGACAGTTCAGGACTACTGTCTCCATTGTCTAAAGTGAATTCAATATCCATGACAAGGAACTTATCTTCGCCCGGGAATTTTGATGGATCAATTGATCGGCCTATGAGACTTGCAGAAATTTACGTGGCTTCTGAGCATGCTTTACGGAATACAATTTCTAGTGCAGAACTGTTGAAATCATTATCCTCTGTTGAGGAATTTGAGGTAATTGACTTGAAGAACTCTATATATTTGAAGTCGTTTTTTTTTTTTTTCATGCCATATGCAAGTGTACCTTTTAATAGCTCGACCTCAGTAATTTTAATTCAATTACTGCAAATTAGTGAGATCTAGTTAAAAAAAATTGTTGTTTTCTCTTCCAATTTAATAGCTGGAAATTCTATTCTGGAAGCGATATTATCTTGACTGGAAATTATTTGGATGTGAAATCTTCTTCGAGCTTCTTCTTTTTCTGATTCCTCGCCGAAAATTTGCAAAATGTTGATGCTGGTATCGCCTTTCTGTAGTTATCTGTATCTGCATTTGGTTAATACCTGTAATTTTTAGGTTGGCTATCGGTTCAATCTTGTTTCACCAGTCCTGGTCTTACCCTTCTGTATAACTGACTTTTTACATTCCAGCAAAAATATCTGGATCTAACAAAGGGTGCTGCAAACAACTACCATCGTTCATGGTGGAAGAGACATGGAGTTGTCCTTGATGGAGAAATTGCAGCTGTCTACCATAAGCACGAAAATTACAATTTCGCTGCAAATTTATATGAGAAAGTCTGTGCTCTTTATTCGGGTGAAGGATGGCAGAACCTACTGGCTGAAGTTCTTCCAAATTTAGCGGAATGTCAAAAAATACTGAATGATCAAGCTGGCTACCTATCTTCGTGTGTGAGATTATTGTCATTAGATAAAGGATTGTTCTTAACCAAGGAGCGACAAGCATTTCAGTCTGAAGTTGTCCGCCTTGCTCATAGTGAAATGGAGCATCCTGTGCCCCTAGATGTATCTTCCTTAATAACATTTTCTGGCAATCAGGGGCCTCCACTAGCTCTTTGTGATGGGGACCCTGGTACACTATCCGTCACTCTTTGGAGTGGATTTCCAGATGATATAACTCTTGAATCGCTTAGCCTTACACTGATAGCTACTCATAATACTGATGAAGGTGCTAAGGTACTCTTTCCATTTGTCAACATCAATATTTCTCGCGCCATGTTCACTAAGGTGCATCTTTTGCATTTTATACTAATTCATTGTTCTATTGTATACAGGCAATCAAAAGCTCTGATGCTATTGTACTAAGGCCTGGCAGGAATAATATTACCCTTTCCTTACCCCCACAAAAACCAGGTTCATATGTATTGGGTGTTCTCACAGGACAGATTGGTCAATTAAGATTTAGATCTCATAGTTTTTCAAAAGGTGGCCCTGCAGACACCGATGATTTTATGAGTGATGAAAAACCAACAAGGCCCATCTTGAAGGTATCATGTGTTTAATTCAGCCAGAAACATAGCACTTTTTGCTGAACTGTCAGTGCTCAATTATACAATAATAGATGGAATTGACCCTCCATTCTCTACATATTCAGTTGCTATATTTCACCTGTATTTGCCATTTAAACTTGTCTTCAATATATACGAGTAAGCAACACAAGTTTCTTATCATATATTCTTATCTAGGTGGCCAAACCAAGGTCTCTGGTTGATCTTGCTGCTGCTGTTTCATCTGCTTTGCTGATGAATGAGTCTCAGTGGGTTGGAATAATTGTTAAACCAATTAAGTACTCCCTTAAGGGTGCTATACTGCACATAGACAGTGGCCCTGGCTTGAGGATCAATGAGACACAAGAGATTGAAATCGAGAAGCATGAAGTTGGGTCACAAAAAGAATCCAACTTAGGTATTCCACAGGAGGACACTCTTTCTACCCCGTCTTCTGAAGCCAAGCAGTTGACTCTAGAAGATGGTAAGATCAAGTTGCCTGACTGGACAAGCAATATTACTTCAGTTTTATGGGTTCCGCTGCAAGCTGTTAGTGATGGGCTTCCTAAGGGAACACCTGCAGGTTAGATTATCATATCCCTTATTCAATTAGATCCTGGATAAGATTTGGCAGTTCTAATTTGAAAATGATGATATCTTTCTCTGCTGGGAATGTGTAACTATTTGCCTGTATCTCTATAGGTACAGGTGTTCCCCAGGGACAGAGTATTGTGGATGGTTTGAGAACAATTGCTTTGAAACTCGATTTTGGAGTTTCTCATAACCAGTCATTTGACAAGTACAAGTTTTTCTTTTGCTTTCGGATTTTAATTCCTACCATTTTGTTGTTTCACATATTTTTAGATTTAAGCCTGAATCAACTGTGACTACATTACAGGACAATAGCTGTGCATTTTACGGATCCTTTCCATGTGAGTATACGTGTTGCAGACAAATGCAATGATGGTACTTTGCTTTTGCAGGTATTTTTGCTACAGTTTCTTGAACTTTTTTTTTTGCTGCTCATAGCTTTTGTCTTGAAACATGGACTGTTGTCAAATACCATTGCTTTAATTGCTAAGTAATACAGTCAAGGAACCCAGTTTCTGTATCATTCGCATGAGGCCAAGATGTCGTCAAGTGGAAAGTAATGGCTTTATCTGCTTCTAAGCTTTCTTTTGTTTTTCCCTTTTGTTTTCGGTTTTGGATTCTGAAATTTTATAAAATCTCTTGAATTCTATACGGCAGTTTATTTCTTGTCCGAGGAAGCCACTTTGTTTTACATGTAGTTTTCTTTTCCTTCTGGTTTTTCACTGCAGTATAATCAGAGTTCTCAAAAGGTTTCACCTGTTTATGCTTCTGAATTTGCTACATCTATTCTTCATTGTTGATGTTTATGTTGTCTTCATGGCTGCCTGCATAACTACAGCAGAGTATAGTTTTCTATAATATCTTGTCTATCTAAAAAGTGTGACCTAATAGGAATACAAATGTGTCTTCTAACTTCCTGCTCCCATTTTCCTCCGTTGATTGCTTAGGTCATGCTGCAGTCACAGGTAAAAGCTTCTCTGACCATCTCCGATGCTTGGCTGGATCTTCAAGATGGCTTTGCTCATGCTGGAAAAGGTGATGGCCGACCAGCCTCTAGCCTCTTTCCGTTAATTGTTTCTCCTAAATCAAGAGCTGGAATTTTGTTTAGTATCTGCTTGGCAGACACACAAGCAAAAGGTATGCCCGTTTTCTTTCTCTAGTTCTCTCATGCACCCTTTTCTTCTTTTGGATACTCCTTGCATGGAAAGAGGTTTTTTCTCATGGAATACTATGCAATGAATTACCTTATAGTCTACAAAACTTTGGAGGTTTTCAGTAATCAATTTTTATCATTATAGAAGCTTCCTTAGTTTAAGCAATAAAGTCAATTATTTGCACTTTTACTGTTTGTGGTGGCACTTCTGGAGCATTTCCTTACTCAAAACTATGAAACTCCAAAAAAAATTTAGTGTACTCGAAGCGTGATGGTTTATCATATTTAAATTTTTTTGCTTAGAATGATTAAAATACTTGTTTAAATGAAAATTTACGATGCACTTTTCAATCTCCCTATTATCTTTCTGAGGATTTTTCTAGATGGGCAAGTAGTGCTTGAAATTGTGTTTTTATCTAAATAATGTATCTTACGTGTGCAGATGAAGCAAAAGAGTTGCATCCAGATAGTATATTAAATATTAGATATAGAATTTCTGGTAGTAGAAATCTTGGAGCTCATAGCCCTGTAGCCAAGGAACTTACTGGACCGGATAATGATGAGGCACAGAATTTGACATTTAAGAGCGCTATTGAGTTACAAAGGCCAGTGCTGGACCCTTGCCTTGCGGTTGGTTTCCTTCCCCTCCCTTCAAGTGGTCTCCGAGTTGGACAGCTCGTGACCATGAAATGGAGAGTTGAAAGGTTGAAGGATTCGGTGGAAAATGTGGCTTCTGACAACCTTGTAAGTCCTTTGAGTTACTGTTTTTTGTTTGAACACTTGAGCTAAATTGTCAATTCTTTCTTACTCACAACTTGAAACGATGATTTAGGGTAGGTCACTATGTGAGGATCACTAAAACTGAGCCTCACTTGAGGCCATCTGGCGACAAATTACTCATTCTAATCTTATCACCTATAGTTAATTTGATTGGTGTAAATGAAATTTCAAGAAATCTACTGTTATACAAATGTTTTCAGTTGAAGTGTTGAAGTACATCAAGTTTTTACGGTCAAACATAGAACAGCAGTGCAGAATTAGTACTTTTACACATGCCTGAAAATCATTATTTCTTTGCTTTGACAGGATGAGGTGTTATATGAAGTCAATGTTAATTCTGAAAACTGGATGATTGCTGGAAGGAAAAGAGGATATGTGTCACTCTCCACAAAACAAGGTAGCTAATATCCTTTCCATTTTGCCATTTTTCGCTTCCCATCTACTTCCTCTGTCCCATTTCTATAGGTCCGGTTTGACCTGTCACAGTCACTTTATGCGAAAGTTGAAAAGTGAAAGTTTTGCATACTTTATGCTATTATCCATAAAAATCGCACCTGAAATTTACTCATTTTCTTTTCCTTAGTTAAGTTTTCCTCTTATTGTTGTTTACTGTGTTGCAACTAATGAAATGTTCTTGTTTTTTTTTTGCCGGCTTATTGTTATACTCCATATGAGTTACAACTACACATAACTTGAACCACAAGAGAATGCAATTCAAATTTACTAATACACTGACCCGCTTGGCCGAACCGCCTGATTTGAAAAGATAAATGTGCAATTTCAGCTAGTTCTTGTTAACCCGGTATTTGTAGGGAAAAAGTTCCGTGTTAGAAAATAGAGCCTTATGTTGGATGTTGCTAAAAGGAAATGCGAGTGTTTAATCTTAGTAAGCTACGAACCTCCTTGGTTCTAAGGCACACACACTAAAGGAGTGATTGTAAACTCTAATTTTAAGTGTTTATCAAATTATGGCTAAAATTAAGTTATTTGAGAGTCTTTGCAAATCAACTTATGCTTTTAATTCTCTAAAGTCAAGTATTAATGATTTGTAATCTCTAAGTTGGCAAGGGAATGCTTAAACATGATCATGGTATGTTTGTAATTAAATCGGATTTATTTTAGACATATTTATCACTTCTAGTCACTTTTGTTGCAAACATTTCCTTGCAGCTTTTTTCCACTTTCCACTTGTGCTTGCAAGTACAACCCACTTCTATTTCTTTTTCAATTCTAATTATTTTCCATTTATAATCACTTGTTGTGTTTGCACACACTCCTTATATTCATGATATTTTAACAGGCTCAAGAATTGTGATCTCAATATTATGCTTGCCTCTGGTTGCTGGATATGTCCGCCCCCCTCAACTCGGTTTACCAAATGTGGATGAGGCAAATATAAGTTGCAATCCACCCGGACCTCATTTGATCTGTGTTTTGCCTCCGCCTCTCAGTTCGTCTTACTGTATACCAGCAGCCTAATCACCTTTCCTGCCACTATCTTTGTTGTAGAATTATCAGTGTGGTTACAAATGATCACGCTGCTAATTTACGTTTCGAGTCTGAAATTTTGTAGAATTTTTTGTAATTTTATCTTCGAAGTTTCTGAGATAATTTGAGTATAGATTGTGTAATTTCGTGATTCGTGTATAGTTGCTTTTGGGGCTTGTATAATGGGAGATTTTACACATGGATCCATAGTTTGTATACCTTGTTCGGTTAAAAGTGATATGAAACGGGAAATATTGTGTTTGTTGTTTCTGATCTTGATATAGAGTTAAGTATGAATACAAATGCAGTACTTCACTGCTGCTTATGTAGTTATGTTTCCTCTCAGTTAAACGACTGCACTTTAGTTAAGAGCGATCTGCTATTCTTTCTGCTTAGATTCGCCACTCTTCAATTTTGTCCAGATGTTTTTATTTATTATGCTTAAATCTGCTTCCTTAAAAATTTACTTTCATTTCCTAATATGTAATGACTTGTTTAGTTGGAGTTGAAATCAAACAAAGCTAGATCAAAAAAATAGGTTTGTCAATCGTGTTTTGTGAGCCGAACTTGTACTAGCTCAAATTTGAATACCATTTGATTTGATAATTATTGGTTCATAGTCAACTGATAAATCTTTTCCTTTGTTTAACTCAAACTCGATTCGTATTATTTTACGCAGTTTAGGCTCATGTCGAGTTGGCTCTATTATTATTATTGTTTTTTTACAAAAAAGATTCCAATAATAATATGCATGGAAGAAACTAATCTTGTGTAATACAAGGTAAAAGTTTACTCTAATGAAAATATACTTGAAAATAAAATATTGAGCAATATTTTAATTCAAAATCTATGTTACAGAAGTCTCTGGTATAAAATTCTAAAGCTTTGGTAACTAACAAGTAACAATTATATGATATAATTTGAAAGGTAATCTTCCACGCAAAAAGAAATGTGCTAATATGTGCACTTCATTATAACTTGTAACAAAAAATGTACAAACAAAACCTGAAAAAGAAAGGTCCCACCGAGACTTGAACTCGGGTTACTGGATTCAGAGTCCAATGTCCTAACCACTAGACCATGGGACCACAATTGAGAGCAGTTATTAGCAGAACTATTATATACCAATTTCAATATAGTTTAGATGCATATATAGAACACAAAGTTATTAAATGGTGAGATAGTACATACATAATATATTTAATCTATCAATGCATTTGACTTGATTTTATATATAAAAAAAGTAATATTTCCACACTTCTCTTGTTTTCTTCGAATTAAAGCATACCCTTTATATACCAATGTTTTTCATTTTATCAAAAACAAATCCTAAGTCCAATCATTACATAGATATGTAAGGGCGCACTTATGGTGAGGAGACTTTTATAATTATGAAGGTCGATGATATAAGTTAATATTTATAATTGTAATTAACCATATTCATTTGCCATCACTTTTATCAAAGAGATTATATTACAATTTAGTTCTTTTACTAACTCCTTTTTTTAATTACTTCAGTCTATTAAGTTGTTGCTACAATTATGTACTTACAGTGAACGAGACATAATTCAAGTGTCAAAGTTTGATTCGGCACCACAACTGTGACTTTTGTCTACTCTATGTACATGGTTGTCCGGTCAAATTTCTCGACTCGATTTGATGTCCACCTCTAGTATAGCTTCCACACTAAGAGCGTTACAAATCTAGACTATACTGTGAGTATGAGTGGATAATTTCACAACTTAATTAATGGCATATTATGATATTAATTTTCTATATCAATATTTTCAAACCAAAATTTTCGAATCCTATCTCTTTTTTCTCTTTGATTATGTGGAATAATTTGCTTCTCTTTTTTGAAAGGCCGCTAATTACGTAAACTTCACTATTTTCTTTGTGGGGGACAAGAAGATGTCCTGTGACAGATTTTAACATTGAAGAAAAGACTTGTTAGTTAGATGTTAATTTCAATTTTGTCGGGCCCTATCTATGTTTTCCATCAATCTTTCGATTCCATAGAGAAAATTTCAAAAGAAGAGCAAAAATCTATTCTCAATGTCAATTAAAGCTTGCTCCCACCTAATATCTTTTGCTTATAAAATAAATATTGGTACTTGACATATTGTAACACTAGTTGTTGATCTAAATCTATTATTCACCTGTCAGTATATAGATATTATCACAATTCTCGATCAATAATTCCTCTAAATATGAAATTTCTTCTTTAGATGAGTGATTTTTAGGAAGCATCGAGACAGTAAATTCTGTCACAAATCAACACAAATTGTGTATAGTTGGACTGTACAGAAACCCAACATTTACAATGAAAATTATTATTGTCTCGAGACTTTGAATTCATGAAATTCTTAAAATGGCCACTTCTTAGGGTAGATTATGTGTCCTTTTACTATGTGGTTGATGAAAATGAAGGTATGCTTACAATCACCGGTGTATCTATTGTCATGAATTTGATATGTCACCTGTAGTATTATCTCATGGATTACCTCCACCTCCCCCAACTCACAAGGCACATCCGAATTAGCAAAATCATCCCTCGAAGAATCATAATTGTTACCGCGTCCTTTTACATTTACGAATGTTTACCTACTCCCAGCAATATCAGTCGACAAAAAATATTGATGAAAGAAGGCTAATTAAAATAATGAATTTCCTATTTTGCCCCTTCACTTATTATTATTAGAAAAGGTTGTTTTTGGTAAATGCTGAGAATGTCTTTGATAGTACCCAGCCACATGGTTTTGAAAACCGGACCGGACCGGCCGGTCCGACCAGTTAAAACCAGAACCGGCCACTTATCCGGTCCGGTTATGCGAAAAAAACGTTCGGGGTCCAGAACCGGTCAAAATCGGGCGATTTTAAAAATTAATGAAATTCAACCTTTTAAATTCTAAAAATCTGAAATTGACCCCTTTAAAATCTAAAAATCTGCAATTGGCCCCCCAAAATATAGGAAATGCATTTTATTTTTTTTCATATTTTCATATATATATATAGGAAATACATATTTTTATATTTTATATATTGAATAATATATTAATTATTATTTATTGCATAATTATGACGTCACCGATTCGACCTCGGTTGACCCGACGGTTGAACCGGTGACCCATGACCCGGTCACTTTTCCGATTTGCTGTCCGGTCCGATTTTCAGAACCCCCGGCCATTTGCCTTCTAGGACATTAAATTATACTCATGCTATAAAAGCAAAAGTTTAAAATTAAAATAGACGGTGAATTATTAAAGGTTGTCAATGGTCTAATTAATAGCACAATCTTTTGGTAAATCAAAAGAGCAAATCATATGATGGAAGAACTAATTAATTATGATCTGAGAAGATAAAGCAGCTTAATCACATGAGGAAAAGGATTATGTGTTGTTTACTTGTTATATATGAAATAAAGTTCCTTTAATGGCAATTTCATAATTATAAATATTTCGACTAAAATTTTGAAATTCCTCTTCATAAAAAATGCATTGTCAAATAAGTAATAGATATTTGAAATTTTTTAACCTTTATCTGATTTCTGTCATAATAATTAATTAACTAACAATTATGATACTACTTGTTTTCTTTAGTTTTTCACCTCAATATGCGACATACGGTCTTAATCACGAGAAAATCTAACTTAAGCTAAATTATTTTGATCCAACTAATTATATGATAAAGTGCAATTAATAATACTTTATTTGTGATGTATCGTTTTTCTAAATAAAATTGCAATTTATATGCTTCAATTGACTTGGATTGATAATATCCGGAGTTCAGATTGTCAAAATAAATAATTTTCTCTATAGAAGTAATTTAGAAAAATAGACAATCCAAAATAAGTTAAACTTATAATAGAAGATAATTCTTGCATGGATCGAGTTTATTGAAGTTGGTTCACTCAACACATTTTTATTATAAATGAAAGTGATGATAAAAATCACCACATCCACTGCAATCAGTAATGCATGATGGACCAGCGCAATGAATTTGCTCTTGTGTAAAACGAAAAGTTTGGTGTATGTTGAGCGCCCAAAATATATTTGTCCCAATTGCATAATTGAAGTCCTTAATGGCGCCCTCATGACTTGTCTATCTCACTTGTTGGGGGGGCATACATTCATGGATGGATGATCGCGACTTGAAAATGACTATGGACGTGCCATCTATTTAGCCTTACCATTTTATCAAAACCAAACTTGTATGGAGGCAAAGCGCTATCATTAAATCTCGCCGTTGAAATAGTTGCATTGAATAGTAATTCGGAAAAATTCTTGCCGCTGAGCAAATACACACGAAACAGTAAGAATGATGATACGTAAGTATTAGAAATCGCACCTACTAATGTTGTGTGTGTCTATATATATATATATATATATATGATTGTAAATTGTAATCATTCGGTATGATAATCATAGTATAAATTACACTATACTATGAAGCTTCTAGTCAAATACTAATTTTGCATCATTCTAGCTTAGAGATAATGATTTAAATGAAAAGAACAACCTCAGTACATAAGCTAGCACATGTAATTTTATGTCAGATCGAGCTCAATGGTCCGGTGTGAATTTTGTGTCTAATTCTCTCACACAAGTGTGTGTAGGGACCACACACAATATACCTTAATGTTGAGAGATATAGACACTAGAGTCATTGGACTCGATCTAACATAGATTTTTCCAATAAGCACGTAAACTAGCTAGAAAATAGGAAAATTAAAAATCTTACTATTAGTCATTTGAGGAAGGAACTTTGGGGAATCAAAATTTTGAAATAATCATAATCGATAACGTGATGATGAAAATGCATATGAGTTGTACAATACAAAATAAGCTATGATTATTGATACACCAAAATATCAATATTGAATATAAAGTTCTCGACACCTCATATTTAGTATAAATGCAAAGTCATGGAGCTCTTAGAGTGCCTCGTATACGAGGAAGTGAGGTAAATTGCATAACAGGTTCCTAATATAATGTTATTTGTATTACACTCCAAGATCCGCGTGTTTTTGTTAATTCGGGTAGGGTTAACCCATGACCCGATCCTACGATGGTCAATCGGTGCCATCCATCAAACACACGTGTAAGGGATCCACGGGCAAGACGTCCCATCTGTCATTCACTCTACAGTACAGAGTGAAAACTCTATAAATACCGTCATTTATGAAGTTTTAAGGACGAATAATTCGAGCAATAAATACTACGAGTTATATATCGAGTAGCTACGATTATTCATAGACTTGAGAGTACGGTCCTATAATATAAATATAAGATACTTCGTAACACAAATCATAGATATTACAACTACATCACTTGAACTACGTTTAGACTTTGATCCTTTAAGAGGTACGTAGGCAGCTCGGTAGTATTCGAGTGCAGTCTATAATCTTGATAGTACAGTCGTTCGCTTGTGTTCAAGGTCATCTTGACTGAGAAAGCATGGGGTAAAAACCAAGCGACATCAATTATATCAGAATTTAGAGTCAAATAATCCCAAAAGAATCACTCCTGATGACGATACCAAGATATTTGAAATGAAGTTTAGACTTGATGAGCTTATGCTAATTAGTAATTAATATTTCAATAAAGCACTCAGAAGAGTTTATTTGTTTAGTTTATTAAACTGACTATATTGCCCCTTACATGTTTCAAAAGGAGTTCTTATCAATTTTGAAAGATTGATTACCTTTTCTAAATAGTTTTCTCTAAAATTTTGTATAAATAATTGCGCAAAAAAATTTGTTAAGCATCTTCTTCTTTATTTCCTTTTTGTTGTGAAGGAATTTTACGCAAATTAATAATGAGTAATGTTGAAGTTTAAACTTTATGTCACTGCAATAAGACTAATATCTCACCAGGAATAGAGTTTCATGCAACTCTATAAAATAATGTGTATTGCGCACTTAATTTGCTTCATTATTAATGATTTAGGTCGATTTTTAGGATCGAACCAACTCAATTTAAGTAGCTTTGAATCGTTACAACGGAGTAAAACTATTAGGATTATAGACTACACTTGTTTATCCTTTTGATTGATCACATCCGTCACTAATACTTTTTCTAAGCAACTTTAAGTATTGTTCCACATATGGCACACCGATTTAGGTCGATTTTGAATCGAACCAGCTCAATTTGAGTCCTCGAGTAGTTACACGAAGTAAGATTATCAAGATTGTAGACTGTACTAGGGTAAACCAAACTGCATATTTACCTAATTGAGAATTAAGTCTAAACGTAGTTCATTTAAATAATATACTTCTAGTTGGAGGTTCGTGTGGTACGACCCTAGGTTACCCAAATTTGTATGTCTAAAGAACTTACTCTAAGTCTATAATCATACGATCCCGGCCCTTTAGATTTATCCGTAGAGATTGTAACACCAAATATATGTTGATGAGAGGGAGTATTTGTAGATATCTAGTTGTACGGATCTGAGTATGATTAGTGGGTTGCCTGGATGAAGCCACGTGATATCCTTGGACGGTCAGGATCTAAGGTCGTAGGGTTAGGTTATGGGTTGACCTGACCCGGATCATTTGAGACACACGAGTATTGTAGCGTAATTTAAATATGTAAGTTCTGGGGACCCTCGTGCAAATATACGAGGGACCTTGATGTAATTTGATCGAGGGACGATTCTGCAATCTCTTTATATATATATATATATATATATATATATAGGGTATGGATCAAATACATATCTTGCCATTAGGTAAGACCTAAGACCCAATCTAGGCCTTTGATTCAATTTGATCCAAAGGTGTGAAATTATATCATTTTTTCGGATTATTTAAATATTTTTAATGCTGGGAGGGCAATTTTGTCAATAAAACCCAACAAACTCATGCACATTTAATGCATGATCAAATCAAATCCCCATTAATGCGTAAAAACAGAATTTACCATATATTTCAGCTCGATTAAAATCAATATTCATCACCAAAATTCATTCTTCATCAGTAACATTTAACGCTTCATCATATTCGTCTTTTTCATCGCAATTGATTGGGTAAGATCAATTCATCATCAGCAATCACAGTATTCATCGCAATTGACTGGGTAAGATCAGTTCATCATCAGCGATTAATCAACAATATCAGTTCATCGTCAATTCATTCGTGAGCGTCGTGGATTATTGATTTCGTTTTTTATGGCTGAGATGCATCCATTGTACTTGATAATAACATCCATCAGATTGAATGCAGATTTTTCCAGATTGCTCATCAGCCCCTATGAGTAAATGTATAACAAAGGATTACTTACTGTATAATTATTTTATAGGAACTGTATATTGTTATGTTCAGATACTGTATATTGTTATGAATCTATCCATTATACAGATCATACAGTTTGTAATATAAATATAACATACAATATTATACAATACCCAATAAGCCAATATACAGTATAAACTAAGTTATTATACAGTGTAATAAACGGTATTATACAGTTCATTAGTTGTAACATATAAATATTGAATTTTTAGAATTATATAGAAAATCATATCAAATGATACATTATTTTATAACACATTATACAGTAAAACATATAAAATACACATTACTTGTGTAAATCAACAATTATACAGTACCCAATAATACAATATACAGTATAAACTAAACCAATATACAGTATAGAAAATGGTATTATACAGTGCGTTAGAAATAACACATAAATATTGAATTGATATCATTATACAACAATTTCTTGTTCTCTGTAAATTAGGGCTCCGGCGTAGTTAATCGGTGATTTTTTGGAAGATCTTTGAGCGAATCAAATGAAAATTTGAGGAAGATTTGAATATATACTGTGATCGCATGAATCGTGGCCTGAGATCGCGGAGATCGTGGGTATTAAATGTGGAAAAATATGCAGGGAGTTCGTGGGAGTTATTTTTGGGAGGTGGGTGATGATTTTTTCCAGTTCCGATTTTACCCCTAATTCAGTAACATTCCAATTTTGCCGCCTGTTTCTATTTTATATTTGGACTGTTGGATTTAATTGATCCAATGATCTATATTAGGTCTTAGATCTTATCTAGGTGATGGTATGTATTAGATCTTGACCCTATATATATATATATATATATATATGATTTGTTATATCAACTAATATTGTTAATTCATTAAAAATCGAATGCCTAAAAGGCGTAAATTACAAATTTACCAGCTTCAAGTACCTAATTCAACAGACTAAAACACATTATATTTGCTCAAATTAACCTTAAAAAAACTTATATGATATAATTTGGTGCAACAAAACAAGTTCAAAAACTAGGAAACATGATGATTAACGAGCCAAAGACATGTCATGAGCATGACCAAAGATTTAATTCTGAAACAAACTCAATTTTCCTCATTTCATTTTCAAAGTCGTACAATGCTGACCCACCAACAACCCCCTAACATGCTATTCAATTATATCGATCCATATCTCCGGTCCTCCACATTGTAATTAATTTCACATCAACAAACACAATAAAGAATATGAAAAAAATTCAATAAATAAATATCTTATGCTTAAAAAAAAGATGTTTTCCTTCAAAGAATTTTTGACCTAGATTCGAGGTCTTAGTCGGTTGGTATATGATCCAACCCTGAAAAATGTATTTGAAAAAAAAAATCTCAAAATTTCTAAGAAATTTGGAAAAACTAGTTAATATTTGAAAATTATTTTTTGCAAAAAATGGATTTTTACTAATCATGACAGTTTACTGATCGATTAAAAAGGCTTCCTCCGGTTATTTCTGAATATCGAGAGTTAAATTAACCACATATTTTAAGGCAAAATAACGCAATGTGCAAAATAAGATCAATTGTGCCTATTTTGTTTATGTCTAAATCGATGAGTTTGGTTAAGCTATATTTATAAAAATTATATCTAAGCACCAATCCAAACATTTTCTCTAAAAGGAAAACATATCACATCTGTCCTAATCATTACATTTTTTTCTCTAAAAATAACTCATCCAAACACACTTTAAGACCATTTTTCTTATCCCTAAAAAAGTTTTTTTTCTACTTTTTTTTTTTAAAAAAAATTTCTCATCGATAGACATGACATCCAATTAAACCATTTCATCATATTGCATTACAATAGTTAGGGTTGTAAAGGTGAAATTCGATTTTAACTTGAATTAAATATCGATGTAGAGTTGAATTTTTTGAGTCCGAGATCTCTTTCAATTCGAGTTCAAATTTAATTAGAGTTGTTCATAAGCTTGCAAATCTTTTATAGTTTAATTGTATATAATTTTGTATATGAATAAACACTTAACTATAAAACTAATACTCTAAATTACGTACAATATATTCAAAATTCAAATCATATATAAATTGCACTTAACTTCTTGAGTTATATTGCGAAAATTCTACCTAATAATAATAATATTTACAATAAATAAATCTCTCTAACTGATGCCTGTACAAACTCCGTCTTAAAATTAAAAAGAGTATGTTCAACCTAAAATCCGAAACTATATATTAATTGTGTCGTCATTTCTATTTTCATATTCATTATCAGTTTAGTTACTTGTATGGTTATAACATTGGTATAAATTAACATAATTTTATATCCTAAATAAATATTTTATTTCAAATCTAAGTAACAAAAATGATCTTGTATGAAACTATGAAAACTTTTTCATGTTTATCTCAATTTTTTAATTTAGTAGATATCTAATTTTACAAGATCCTTACTGGTTTATCTAATCTAATGCATCTTTCGTAATTCTCCCATGAAATTGATGATGTGAAATAAATTGCATTGTATATAACAACAATATTAAAAATATATGATAATATGTAGATTATGCAACTCCATAGCAATTTTGTGATATAGTTTCTATAACATAAACTCAATTAGCACATGCAAACATGTTTGTATTCCCCTCATTTTGTAGATAATAGATGAATATAAGATATTTAAGTTATTATACATCTTATGGAGTTAAATCCCATTTACCCCCTATGATGAACCTAATTATTCAAAAGCCCCCGTGATATGAAAATTCACAGAACACCTCTCTGTGAAAAAATAAAGGAACAACTTACTCCCTACGAGCGCCACTCGCCCTATTTGCGAATAGTTATAGTTTTTTTGCTTTTAAAAGACTAATATACCCTTAATCTAAAACCATTGATCTGATAAAATAAAATCTAACTGTTCATATTAAATACCTATTTATTTATTTATTCAATTTTACATAAAACTTTTTATTTTATGAAAATATTAAAAACATAAATAACACATAAAATATATAGTGTATATATATGTGTACGTATACAAAAACACCGCCGTTCATCCCGCCACCACCGCCTACGCCGTCGGCCCACCAGCGCCGTTCTTCAGTCATCGTTGCACCGCCGGTTTGCATAGGGAGAGGGGGAGAGATCCCCCTCTGCAATAAATCTTTAGGGCACAATACACTTTGTACCCCTGAGCTATTTACTTTGTCACATTTAGGTCCCTCAACTATCAAATGTAACAAAATGGTCCGTAAACTATCAAACGTAACAAAATAGTCTCCAATTTGATGGACATGTTTGGCTTGCTGTGACATGTTGCTGACGTGGCACTGAGTTTGACTATTGCAATGTGACCATTAAAAAAGTTTGCGTATTTTGCTCTCACTTGTTTTCAATAAAATGGGTCTTTATGTACTTATAATTTTGCAAGTTTTTAATCATTTGGATACCAATTTCTACGCACTTTTATGCAAAAAATAATACACCGATTTTCTACTAATTTCTTTGGAAAATTTACTAAAATCTTTTATAATATTTTTTAATCCAAAAAGCTCATATCACCAATGTTAAATCCAACATTTAGGGTTAATAAATTTATGGATTTAATTGGTCTTAGCCTTCTAGAGCTAAAAAAAATCAATTGTAGTTTCATCTAAAAAATTATTTATGTAGATATTTTATACCAATAATTGACACTAATTATGATTTTAACTTTACATGTTAAGTTTTTTAATCTTCTTAAAAATTTAAAAAGTAAATTATAAATAATTACCATATTAAAAATAAAATAAATTATTTAAAGTATTTAATATTCAAAAATAACATTCATATTAAACTATTTATCAGTTTAACAAATTAGCCAAACATTTCTTTATGTCAAGGGGCCATTTTGTTACGTTTAATAGTTTATGGACCATTTTGTTATATTTAATAGTTTAGAAACCTAAATGATACAAAGTGAATAGTTCAGGGGTACAAAGTGTATTTTGCCTAAATCTTTAAAACAGATTTATTGCAAAGAGGGGATCTATTTCCCCCTCCTTGCACACAATGACACAATCATTGAAGCCACAGAAGGAGAATGCGACTGCTAAATTCGAGCCATGAACATTTAGTAGTTTGAAGTCAAAAAATCTGATCGGCGAAAGAATGAAAATGCTGTTGATTCAAGTCTTTTAAATTGGTTGATTTCTCCTAAAATCACAAGACTAGCTTCAGTGAGTCTCCTGATGAATGATTATATATATATATATATATATGTGTGTGTATGTTCATAACAATTTGGTGAAAAGATTGTTCTCCCCTTTTTGCAGTAAATCTGTTGCGTAATTTTGGTGAAGGAGTGGCACCGGCGAGATTTGATTTATTTAAGGTTTTGAATTTTATGTTTTAGGTGGTGGTGGTGTGGGAGGTTGGAGGTGGAGGTTTTGGGGGTTCAAAGTATATAAAATATAGTGTAAAATATTTTTAAAGTGGGTATTTTTGTTTTCACATTAAAATTTGTAGGTAAAATTAGTCGAAGGAGGAGTGAGTAATTTTATTTTTTTCACAGGAGGTGTTCTGTGAATTTTTATATCACTGGAGCTTTTGAATAATTAGATTCATCACAGGGGTAAATGGGATTTAACTCACATCTTATGTGACTGTGGGGTTAATTGCATAAAACCCCCCTGTGTTATTTAAAAAATGTTAAAAAAAAATTGTGTTAATGAAATAGGCTAACCACCCTCCTATATTCTTAAAAAATCTGCAAAAAAGCTAAATTTTGCTAAAAAGATATAAGAAAATATGTGTTTTTTTTGGGTGAATTAATACTATTTACCTTTTATATTGTATGAAGAGTATATAAATGACAAATGAGCATGTCAATAAAAGTGAAAAATATGAAAAACACGCTCGTTGTCTAATAGAATTTGGTTTTCTTGCAGATCTTTTAAGAACACAAGGATGTGATTAGCCTATTTCGCTAACACTTGATTTTTTTTAGCATTTTCGAAATAACACAAAGGGATTTTATGTAATTACCCCTATCTATTTTTATAATCATTATCTTTTGCGCGGGTAAATTATGACAATATATAATCCTAAAATAGTAAAGGAAACACTATAACACATTTTTAGTTTGAGTTATGATCTGTTTCAAGCTCGAGCTCAAATTCATATTTTAGAAACTAAATCGAACAAGCTAGAATTCATAAATTATTTTCAAGATTGATCTGTTGTGCTATATATACTCATTCACACCCGTCACATGAGTGAAACATTAATTACATAGAAAACTCATCTACAAGGCTAGTGTAACCCAATGAGCCTAGGACTTCCAAGAGCTTCAATCTATTCTTTTTTCTTGATTTTCAATAGGAAATAAATAACATAAAATGATAATTAAAATAGTATTATACTATTTATTTGAACTTCATAATTGAAAGTATATACAATTTCTAACAAGCGTGTATGCTTATAAATATATAAGTACATATATATATATATAATATTTCATGTCTCATAATCACCATATATATCTGGTTCCACTTTGTGTCCCCAGACCACTTTCATCTATTCATCTCCCCAAAAAAAAAAAAAAAAAAACTCAAACCATTTGTCAAAAATAATTTATTTTTTTTCAAAAAAAATGATTTTATTTTATCAACAGAGATTGTTGAATCTCCAATCAAGTCTGACTTCACCGGGACCCACAAGATGCTGACGTGGCTTACGAAAGGAGACGATGTGGCTGCCGGCCATGAACGCCGTCACGCGCTCCGACACCCTAATGTCCTCCATCTTCAGCTCATTCAATCTCTGCACGTACTCCGCCGCGTGCACCAGGTCCCACACCACCGCCACTCCGCCGGGTTTCAGCACCCTCACCACCTCCCCCAACACCCTCATCCGCTCCGCTGCCGCCGCCGCCGATTTCGGGCCGAACTCTTTTCCGACTGTGTGCACGAACACCGCCGACACCACCACGTCGAAGTAGCTGTCGCTAAACGGCAGCGTTCTTGGGTCGCCGGGCCTGCATGCAACACCAAAATATATATATCGTAGGTTAGCCAGCAAAGAGAATTACTTTATAAGGAAATAAAATGTGTAATTTACTTAATGTATGATAATTAAACGTTGTGATTTAAATGCATTATTATGTATAAGACGAACTAATATATAAAATATAAAACTGTGTTGTTAAAGAAGAATCCAGCTACTCGATATTCGATTCGAAATCATTGGATAAAGCTCGCTTCATTAACATATCAAATCAAACTTCAACAATTTTTTGTGTGTTCAATAAGTTGAAACTCTGGTCGAACTCGACTCAATTAGTAAAAAATAATAAAAAATATGCAAAAAAAATCAAATTACTCAAGATAAACTGGCGTGGCTAAATTAACAATCAATCCAAGCTAAAATACAACTTCTTAACCTCAATAATAATTTAACCAAATTTGAACAACTTGTTCGACTTGACTCGTTTACCGCCCATATTATAGCTACTAATGTCTTCTTACATACTGAAAGCTCTTGCACAAATTATTATCTGTTTTGGCTGGAGCCTCACGATTCTATTTACTGGTCTCCTTTTAAGGATGAAATTGTGAGGCTCTAACAAAATCGGACAATATTAAGATGTGCGATGTGGCAAATGCACTGGTGGGATCTACCACCTTTGTTAGCCACATTAAAATTTCTTTTTCAAGCAAAATTAAATTTTAGATTTTGAAGTAATTAACATTATTCCAAAAATGACAATTTAATTTAGATAAAGCACTTGAGTTCAAACTTCAATAAACAATATAACTAATTAATTTCAATACTATTTCTTTATCCAATTTAAATACTTAATTTATCAATTTTTATCATAGGAAATCTTTTCTTATATCTTAGCAAAAACGCAAAATTTTATATTAAAAAAATGAAATGAAAAAAAAATTGCACTAAATTTGTCAGTTAAAACTGGATAAATCTATGCTAGAGGTCGGACAATCAAACTCGATCTGGCGTAGAATTACATAATTCTTTTTGCCGGCGTCCGTACCTGCACGTGACGTACTCCTGTACGCCCTCAAGCCCAGCCGTTCTCAGCGTATGGGTCGGGTTAAGCCCTCTCTTTTCCATTTTCTCTCGGGTCGGGTTCAGCCCGACAACCCTGCCGGAAGATCCGGATTTCTTGAGCTGCTGTGCGACGGCGTTTAGTAGGATGCCTCGTCCGCAGCCTAAGTCGAGCGCGTGCTTGACACACGACCAGTCGGAGACTGATGAAACGATGCGTTGCGACATGTCGTAGTGGAGTGCGACGGCGGAGTAGAAGAAGTTGGCGGCGGCGAAGAAGAGGCAGACGGCGGAGATGGCGGTGACGGAGCCGGTGAAACCGGCGGAGAACCGGGCTGAACCCGGTCCGGGGAGGAATTGTTGCAGAAAAAGACATATAGGCTCGAAGTAGAGTAGAAGTACTACTGATAGTATAGAGAAGCCTATGGCGTGGATTAAGAGGAATAGTGGCGTCTGCCAATCATCTACACCGTAGATCGCGTAGATCTGCGCCCAATCTCTGTTTGTTTTCCCCATTATTTTTTTTCTGTAAGCTGTTCGACTTTTGACTCTTAAACACGACTTTAGACTATGAAATTCGAATTTCAGTTCAAGAAGATGGAAGATTCAAACAAGAAATGAAAAAGCTAATATGAGATCCGGGCAAAGTACAAAATCAATGAATAATGCAGGGTTTAGTAAATGGAGAGTAGTAGTAGCTAGGAAGATGATGATGAATATATATATATATATATATATATATATATATATCTTGTGTTTATTACGTAATGACGCGTTTTGTGATACGATGTCGGTTTCTGGAAAGAAGAGCAGAGAGAAGTGGAAAGTTTCTTAGTATATATTGGGATTGGGATTGGGATTCGTTTATTGGAGAAGAAAGTGAGTTCTTCCTTTTCACATTGGGCTGGGGAGTGAGTGAAGTATTATGGGGCAGAGGAAGGAATTGTAATTGGCTTTTTATGATTCTTATATTGTGTGTATGTATAGGTTTTTATGTGTGTGAATGTATAGATATAGGGTGGAGTGAGGCTGAAGCTGATCAACTGGTGAAAGTGGTGCTAGGCTTGCTTTATTGCTACATTATTTATTTCGTACACATTCAAGAGTGATTCCATAGTCTACACTTGTGTTGATTCGGTTTTAAACTACTTTTGTAGGGAAATATTGTTACCATAACCACTTAGAATGCAAGGTCCAGCACAATTGGTAGATAATTGGGTTCCTTAAGCATATTATTCAGGGTTCGATTCTTGACCGTGTGTATGAAAAAAACATTGTTGGGAGAGGCAAAATCTACTTCGGTAATCTCTACGCCTCGAAGGGATTAGTCTTCGGTGTCAGGCTGGGGGAACCCCTTAGTATAAACCAAAAAAAAAAACCCATTTAGAAAGCCTAATTCTGGATCGAGTTTATTGAAATCGGTTCATTTACTCAGTATTATTGATTATAAGGAGTGTGTGTTGGTGTGATAACTGTATACACATGTTGTTAGAATATAAAAACTAGTAATGTGGAGAAAAATATGAAAATTGCCTATCCACATTCTAACCACCGTGTACACACTTGTCACACGTATGTGCTTGTTACCCGAAGTATTGCAATGAATTGGGTATATTCCGGCTCGCTCAGTCTAATTCGATAATAAATAGAGGTGTAAGTGAATTGAGTCGAGCCAAATAATGTATAATATAAGTTTGTTTGAAATTTTATCGAGTTTAAAAAGAGCAAATATTACTAATAGTCCATGAAGTTTCACATTTGTCCTTAAAATACCAAATATTATGTCATCGTCCCTAAAGTTTAGTTTATGTTTCACTTTCGTCCTTTCCACCATTATTTGATAGATTTTTCAACGGATCGTACTACATGTACACTTCACATGTGTAACAATATATGTACCTCACAATTGTCCCTAAAAGGTGACACTTAAGGTGCACATGTTCCCCAATCTTACCACAATCTACCAAAAATGGCCCGAAAGACGAAAGTGAAACTGGAACTTAACTTTAGGGGGATTAAAATTTGGTACTTAAGGACCAAAGTAATAATTTAGCAAAAAAAGGGACCAAGGTGATACAAATGTGAAATTTCGGGGATTATTAGTGACATATACCCTTTACAAAATTATCTATGTGTTTGATTTGATTGTTAATCGGGTTGATTTTAAACTAGTTTTAATAAAGTTGAACACAAATCGAGCTCGAGCAGATCTTTAAATATTATCGAACAGAATAAAGTGTTCAAGCTTGGTTTGTACACTAAAAAAACCGAGTCAAACGAGCTTTTAAGTAATATTAAATCGAGTATTGAGAAATTTAGGTTATTTTTCGATATCAATGTTTGATCATCCCCATGACTTGGTCTACCATGGAATGACCCAACTTAGAACCCTTTCACTATAGTTGATGAGGTTTCACTGGGAAAATTTATAAATAATCCCAGTGTTCAAAATTTATTTTTTTCAAATGAATTCATATCATCATCGTATGATATTGGAATTTGAATATAGAATTTATTTAAAAAAATTCTGATTAAACTTTGATAGATTAATTGAAGGACTTTTATCAAAAAATAAAATAAAATTGAAGGATGAAAATTAAATTGATTATTTAGTCCAATTTAAGATGGTGATATTCTCAAAGTTTATGTGGAGTAAATCTTGTTAGATTAGAGAAAACCTTGTAGGAAACTTGTATTAATGAGCAACATATATATAGTTACAAGAGAAAGAATACAAGGAAACCATAAACTCTAAAGAAGGTAAAAGATAAATAAGGCATTAAGAATACTAGTCTAACTAGGAAAGCAATAATAATATTAATCTTACTAGGAGAGCAATAATAATATCTAACACTCCCCTGCAGTCGAAACGTGAAAGTCTTGAACATTGAGACTGAACAAAAAATCGAGAAAATTAAGATGTTACGACAGTCTGGGCATAAGGAATGCTTAGTAGAGAGATTTTGATGAATACATTTTTCAAGGTGGAGCAGTTTCGTCTGGAAATCATTAAATAAGGAGGCGGTTCGACGAAGACGCTTCTCAATGTGGAGCAATTTCGTCTGAAAACCATTAAATAAGGCGGCGACGACTCCAAGTCCTTGTTTTTCCAAGGGTGAGCGGCGACAACATAAACAAAGATAAAGAAAAAAAAACTATCCTAAACTAAACTAGATAAGGTGCGCTGGACGGGGTCGGCGACTTGAGGATGGCGGAAGCTAGAGATCATGAGGGTTGAAAGAAAAATCCTTTACCTCGATACCATGTTAGATTAGAGAAAACCCCGTAGGGAACTTGTATTACTGAATAACATATTTATAGAGATACATATACTTGGTAAACAAGAAACCTAAAAGATAAATACAAAGAAACATAAAGAAACCTAAATTAACATAAATACTAGAAAGATATTATATTATCTAACAATCCCCTGCAGTCGAAACGCGAGACTCTTGAATGTTGAGATTGGACCAAAGAAATTTGGTCATAGAGAATTTGAGAAGAAGACGGCGACAAATATTAAAGGCGGCGGCGGCCATAGAAAAACAAAAAGAGAAAACGAGATAAGGGAGAAGAAGCTGGCGGCGGTGGCCATAGGAGAAAGAAAGAAAAAAGAAATTAGATAAAGAAACATTAAACTAGATACGGAGCGCCGGATGGGGACGGCGACTTGAGGATGGCGGCAGAAGCGAGAGATCGAGAGACCATGGCTCAAACCTAGCTCTGATACCATGTTAGATTAGAGAAAACCCCGTAGGGAACTTGTATTAATGAGCAACATATATATAGTTACAAGAGAAAGAATACAAGGAAACCCTAAATTCTAAAGAAGGTAAAAGATAAATAAGCTATTAAGATTACTAGTCTAACTAGGAAAACAATAATAATACTAATCTTACTAGGAGAGCAATAATAATACTAATCTTACTAGGAGAGCAATAATAATATCAACACACTGCATTTTGCAACCAAAAAATAAATAAATATATAACAAGGACAAAATCTCACTGCCTCCTTCCTTTGACACTTCACAATATGCCAAACATACATCGCAACATTAATTTTTGTATAATAGATGTTGATATTGTATTCAACATCCTATAATTTTTTGGATTCATATTGGCCGGCTCGACATGTGGGACTTCGCAACTTCACATAGAACAAGTGGACTAGTTCAAATATAATTGTAAGTAGGATAAAATGTATTTTATCACTTTTTAATTCCATCTTTTAGACCAAACCTGGTCGAAACAACAACAAAAAAAAAAAAAAACAAAGAAGATTATGGACCCTAAAAACTTGATATGTGTAAGACTTCGCTCCAAATTAAAAATTCAAGTGAGATTTTAATCGGAATCTCAATTACGTATCTATCATTATCTATTTGCATGGTCACATAAATCATTCTTCATTTTTGCAGCAGAACCTTCTTAATTTGCCCGGAATATTTTCTCCTTAAAAATTATTAATAATTATATCAAAATTCATGTTTTTAAGAAACACATGGCGTCGGTTTTATACGAACTCAAGTTTTCACCTAAACACTACTTGTGTACCAATTTACATAAAAGAAGGTGAAAACAGTTCACGTGGGAGCAGATAAACGTCATTCATGACCTTATAAAAGCACAACAATTGACACGCAACTAAGACTCTATTGAAAATTGCATGAATTTTGATTTTGGGACAAAGTGTTGCACATTAAAATTTTCTAAAAGACATATATAGTCTCTTTTTTTTTTTTTTTTTAAATATTGAAGAGTTTAATGCTCAAATTTGGAATTCGTAGGGAGTGAAATGTCTTTTGCCCTAGCAAATATATTCAGGCTCATCAAACAACGTGAATGGTGTGACATGGGTTATTGACTTTTCGATCCTAAAGTGAAATATTAATATCATGTATAATTCAAACATTCGCAATTCTGTTTGAAATTTACTTGAATGTGTTATGCTGCACAACATAAGACTTTGCGACAGAGGATTTTGATTTATATGATATGTTGAATTTAAGAATTTTTAGTAATTTTTCCAAAAAATTAGGTACGTCTTTTACTTTTTTTTTTTTTATTATTTCAGGGTGAAAAGTGATTAAATTGTCTATTCTGGACATGCAAGATTTTACCCGTTTCTTTTACTTTGATTGAGAGATTTTGATTTAATTTTTGTATTTATATAATGATAATCTTGACAATTGCCCTTATTAGGTGCCGCTAATTGGTGGGGGCAAAATTTTAATAATCAAACTAAACCAAAAGGTCAAAGACATGTTTCTTTTACTTTATTTTGTTCCATTTGCTAAGGCAAATCTTCTTAATAAAGGGAATAAAGAAAGAGAGCTGCAAATAATTATTTTTGTCCAATCACCGACCCTTTTTATTAATTTTCTGGAGACATCATATTTGAAGAAGCCACCGTATTTTTATCAGAAAAGGAAGAAGAAGCCACATTACGGATTCCTTATGAATGAGAATTCATCTTTTTCCCTCTTTTAGTACATCTTATACATAGATATTTGAGACACATCTTATATTTTCTTTAAGCATATCGATTTCTATGAGGTACCAATATTCCAATGTCTCAACTGATTCAAGTTATTCTATAATAGGTCCGATGCAAGAGAGTATGTACATTTTTTAACTTTAGACCATGATAATTTGAGTACTTTTTATCACCAATACCTACCACATCCAATGACAGCGCGAGTCCTCAGTAAAATTTATGAATTCTTTGAACACCTCAAATCAGACGATGGTCGGATTAAGTCAAAGACTACACCTTCGAGGGTCTTCTTTAAGTCAAGGCTTGAATTTGGGAGTTTTGTCGTTTTGATTATTACGTCACCGCAATCCTGAAAAATAATGGAACAACAGGTTGTGGATCCGTTTTCCACATTCGGCGCTCAAATTAATGTTTTTGTAAATATCGGAAAGATAAATAATGAAATTTAAAAAAGAATAGAAATGTGTATCTGTATTATGTATGTTGTTGGGAGAGAATTGATCCCTTTTTGCTGAAATGTGCACATGTATTTATAGATGGAAATTGTAACAAAAAAAATTTACAGGTGGAAATGAGGGTAGAAAACACTGCTCATTCGCACTAACTTTCCCCCCGAATTCCTTAGTTAGTAGAGCGGTCGTATAAATACGACCTCATCTTTGGGCCGACTCAATGTATCGTATCTTGCAAGATTTTCGTTTTGCAGCCTCATTAACTATTTGTTAGTAGGTTGTCTGACAAGTGTATGAATCTCCAAGGGTCGTATATATATACAATTAGAACCCTGATTTGTAGACTCAATGTACTCAAATCTTTAACACATCTTCTTTATATTAGCTTTTGTGTCCCCTGAAAATATTTTTTCAGCACACACTTGAAAATTTGGATGGATCTCCAGGGTTGTATGAAATTAGACTCCTGATTTGCTGATTTTCTAAATCCCATTTATGATAAATCTTTTCTTGTCAGCTTTTGTCTATTCACCCCTTTTTGGCCGTATTAGATCTTTTATCGTGCTAGACTTCTAGTTACATAAGAATCGTGTAAATACTTCCGCGAATATGTTTTTCTTATTGTGTGAGGTGGTCATGTGGTCTTCTTACTCGGAGTGGTCGTAAAATATGGTTCTTAGTAGTCTTACCTTTTCGTCGGAAACATTATTCATGACCTCCTATAACAAGAGGTGGTCTTACGACCTTAGACCCCCTTTAGGTGTAGTCGTTCAAAAATAAGTTTGACTTATATAAATATGTTTTTATGTATTATTAATATCATTATTATAATTGGACCGACTCTATTGCACCCGATTCAACATAGAAATATCCTATTTTGTTATACAATACTTCAGTATTATATTTGGAACTAAAATTCCCTAAAGAAGCAAAAAGTTAATTTGTATGGTGGTAAGAAAACATTTTATGTGCTTATTTTCTAAAAGGGATAAATACTTGTGACACCTGTGATGTCAAATTCAGCATTAATTACCCCCCTTAGAAAAAAAATATCAAAAAAAAAACCCCTAATATAAAAATAAAAAGGCATTTTATCCCCCTACGTGCCTCACTTGCCCGTTGTGCGATTGTTTATAATTTTTTTGATCTTTTGAACAATTTTTCCCTTGATCTAACGGCTATTGGATCAAATTGATAAAATCGGCGTTCCACACTTAACATACATTTGATTGATCACATCCATAGATTTTGATTAGATCAACGATCCATAATAGACATTATTAATCATTTGAAATTTATTAATAATATAATTAAATTATAGAAATTTAAATAGTTATATAAATATATATTTTAATAATTTAAAATTTATAAAAGATATAATAAAATAATATATATATAATTATAATATATATACCTCTACACAAAGATGTAAATGGTTGGGGAATTTACAGCACCACCGTCCACCACCTTCATCGTCAGCCGAAAAAATCTATGTTAGACCAACTCCAATGAATCTAGTGTTTATATCTATTACACAATAAAGTAAAGGTGTATCGTGTGTGATCCCCACATATACTTGTGTAAAAAATATAGACACATAATTCACACGCGGATCATTGGACTCGGTCTGATATAATTTTACCCATCGTCAGTCGGACTCTGTCACCCCCGCAATGTTGTCTTCCTCCGCCGTAGCCCGTTCAACTCTTCCCCACCATTACAGCTTCCCCCCACCCAGTTTCTCCAAGCGCCAACAAATCCAGTTTCTCCGTCGTCGCTACAACAGTAGACCTGCTACCATCTTTTGCGCCTCTCTCTGTTCTTTCAACTTCGAATCTGGTGAGGAAGAGCGTTTGGGGTGAATGGGCGCAATGGTGGAGCGATTTTGAATCGAGAAGGCAGCAGTAAGAGTGCGGCGGTGGCAAAATCGCGGTGGCGACTGCGCGGGCTCCAGAGTGATTGTGGCAGTGGCTCCAGGGTACGATGGTGGCACGTGATATGGGCAGTTGTGGTTGAGATGAGGTTTGGGAGGTGGAGATGATGGAATTTGTTGAGAGAGGAAAAATTAGAGTTGGAGTTTTTGTTTTGAGAAGAAGAAACAAATATTAAATAAAAATAGTTTACAAAAGAGAAATTAATTAACACAACAAAATAGAAGAATGTACATGCCTCAAAAGGTTAAGGTATTTTAATCTTCACAGAAAATTTTGCATACCAAAATGTTCGGGGAGGTTATGTTTATAATTTATTTTCAACAATGATTTTACTTGCTTTGTTTTCATACATATACTTGTCACTTTCAAAATCTATTTTCAAAGTATATTCATATCTATTTACTATCTTTGTATCAATCGGGCCTGAGACGAATCAAACTATTCGATACTCTACTCGAGAGTGTTTGCTAAAGCTCGTTTGAGCTCGGTTCGTTAACATATCAAACCAAACTCGAACAACTTTTTGTGTGTTCGATAAGCTTGTGCTGGGAAAAATATATAAAAGCAGCAGAAGTAAGGTATAACAATTTTTTTTTCTCCCTATGCCAGCATCAATCGAGGTTTACACGCGTATGTAAAAGAAAGTAAACGAAACTTACTCGTTGTAGCGAAGTGGTGAAAAAGATCTAATTTTCTTCACAAGTTTCGAATCCCTCCCATGAATCGGTGTGTTGATCCAAACAACAGATGCGCTGCCTCTAAATCGTCTCGTCAAAAATTGAACTGAAAAAACTCCTCTTCTCTGACTCAGATGACCGATGGCTACTATGAGAGGGGGAGAGAGATTTCTTTTCTCGTAGCGTTAGTGTGTTGTGACTTCTCATATGTGGCTAGGTATTATTAAGTAGTATTTTTATTTCACTTAAGTTAAAACTTAGGGCTTAAAAAGCCCATGTAAGATGCCTACTAGGCCTCTACACACCCATGCTGCACCAATTTGAGTCCAACCAAGTCTTTATTTTTTTAATATAATTTAATTAATTAATTTAACTAAACAATTGATTGGATATTTAATTAATTTTATTAACAAATTAATTAAACTCATAAATGAATTAACTTATTTTTTCAAATAATTAATTCCATTTATTTCATAAATAATTTAAGTATCCAACTTAAAATGTTACTACAAGAAATACTCCACCATTTTTTGTTCACTTTTTCTTTTTAAGTGTAACTCTTTAGGTTCATCTATATTTGACAATGAGAGGAAACCAAAGGATGTAGGTATCATCTAATCAGTCATATGGCCCACATCGTAAGCCAAATAAGACAAATAATTAGATCATTATTTGAACCTTTCTCGTTGTAAACACTGTGCGAATATAAACTCTTTGTTTCCATATCTTGGTCAAATAATAGTCATGGTTAAAGTCAAACTCATTGACTTGACACTATGCTATATTTATAATAAGTCAAGATCAGTGAACTTTCCTATTCGAGTTTTACTCCAAAAAAGAAGTTCATGTGCTTTGGTCAAAGACTTATGATCTCACTTACCTATAAACGCATAGAATAATTCTTCGTTTACTTACGAGGAAACAAATCCCTTTTTGGATATTAGTCGAGCCTACTACTTGTCCGTTAGGTCTTAGTTCGAGGTTGGCCTCACCAACGGGTGATTTGGACCTAACTACTCTAAAGACAAAACCTAATGTCACAAGTATAGCTCCAACTTGATTCCTTAGGTCTAAAGTTCTGTCACACCAATTACAACTAATCAATCTGTCATTGACTATGAATGAGTGAAACTCAAGTGACAGAATTGATACGAGTCAAGTTCGAGAACACTTAACTCCATAGGTGCACCTATAATATGAGCTCCTACTACTTCCTAGTGATCAACAGACACCCTATCTTTGTCAATTCTCATATCATATAAGTCTTGACAATTTTTATTGTCCAATTGAAAATCTATGACTTGCGAACTACTTAAGTACACAATATTGAACTTCTCCAATGCCTTTCCTTGTTTAATAAGGAATGGAAAGTTCACCCTTGTTTGCATGGATTTGTAGTCGATTTACTATATATGAATGCCAATGAAGAAGTAAAACAACCATCGAGCCTTTTATTAAAATAGATAATAACAATTACATGAACAAAATGTTCTTATTCTATCTTATCCGCCAATGGCATTTGAGGACATAAAACTAACAATTTGAAGTTCGGCTCGATCGAAGTTCGCTTGAGCTCGACTCGATTAACAATAAAACCAAACTCAAATACAAATTCTAAAACTTGATAATAAATTAAATAAGTTTGGACAACAACTTGTTCGACTCAGTTCAACTCAATTACAACTCTAGTTGAACGAGATGAATGCTGAAAATCATCTGTGCCTTTATATTTAATGATAATTGCTAGACTTCGAGTGTTTTACACTCTTGGTCCAGTATAGATTTTACTTTAGACAAACTGATATTGCATCATTTCATGATCAATTTTATTTTGATATTTAACTTTTTGTTTTGGGTCAGCCAAACAAGGGTAATATTATTAGGATCAGTCTTGATCCACGATACATTATTGGATAGAAATGATTTATGAGTTTTTTTAACTATAACACCCCTACATCCAATGGTATGCGATAGATCGAAATTATTAGTCCTAGTGTAGCGTAAAGAGAAAAGAAAAGGAATTTAGAACAGTATATTCATTACACTTGGTAGAAAACACTCTATAATTTAATGAATTGACACTTCTTGTAACTTTTCTAGTGTGATCTTTTTTTTTCCGAAAAAAATGTAGATGATGCATCTTAGTGGCTTTCAAAACTTGAGATGTCGCATGTTCTCCATTCCACATATATGCATATATATATGTGAAGGCTATATCATCACACACACATATATATATATGTGTGTGTGTATATATATATATATATATATATATAATGGTGGAGATCATTTCGGGATCCCAAATTTTAGGAGCTCCCAAGTATGACCCAAAAAATGTGGTCATGATTAGAAAAGGGGTAAAAATTATTTTAGTACCAGAGTTTCACCATTAATATCATATTGATACCTGAATATTCATAAATGACTCAATTGGTACCCAACTTCTACCGTAATTGTCAAATTGGTACCTCATGGATGATTTCCTTCCATTTCGCTATTATATATATTTTTTATAGACTATTATACCCCTAACCATTATTATAAAATATCAAAGTATGTATTGTGAATTAGAAGTTCCATTTATGTTTTTTAATTATATTTTTTAAATTTGTTTAACATGGTTTGATGTTTTTTCAAAATATATATTTTATGATTTTTATATGATAATTTTATTCTAAAGTAATAAATTTAAATTTTAAGTTTGCAATTAATTTTAACGTAAATTTAATATAGAAAAGATAACATTATACGCTTATTATTTTGAATTTATATGATAATAATAAATTGTTATACATTTAAATAAATATTTATTTTATACATGTATATATAAATGAGTATTTTTCTAAAAGAATAAGAAAATTATATATTTTATCTAAGAGTATATACATACATATGTGTGTGTATATATATATATATATATATCTTCAGATATTTTGGAATTAAAAATATGTTTCAGGCGGACATTGTGATTATATTTTTTTCTGAAAAGTACACTATGATATTAACTCAACATAATAATATCATAAACAAGAACAACAACTATAATTAAAGAGGCTAAATTAAGAACAAAGTACTACAGTCAAACAATGTACAACCTTATTACCAATATGTATAATAAGATAAACCAAATAGAATAAAATGATAAAAACATGAGTTTGAAATCATGACTAATGTGACTAAATGAATTTTTTTAATCAATCGCGTGACATTTTTAAAAATCTACTCATTTAAATGCTTACACCTTTGAAAATTTACTCATTTATATATACATGTATAAAATAACTGTTTAATTAAAAGTATCAATTTGTTTTTATCGTATAAATTCATAATAACAAGGGTAAAATGTTTCTATTTCTACATTAAATTAAAGGCAAAACTCTTTGCTTTTTTTAATGTAATTTTATCACTTCAGAATAAAATTGTCAAATAAAAACCATAATTTACATATTTCGGGAAACATCAAGCCATATTCAATAGGTTTAAAAAATACAATTAGAAAACATAAATGCAAGGTCTAATTTGCAATATATATTTTTTGTATTTTTCATAGTAATGGTTAGGGGTATAATAGTCTTTAAGATTAAAAAATATAATGGAGAAAGGAAATCATCCATGAGATACCAATTTGACAATTATGGTAAAACTTGGATATCAATTGAATCATTTGTGAACACTCGGGGACCAATATGACATTAATGGTGAAACTAGGGTACCAAAATAATTTTTACCCATTAGAAAAGTAAATAATAAGACATGTGTCATATATTAAGTCACCTGTATTTGACATTAACAAAATTGTTTAATCATAGGAGTACTATATAGGTGTGTAGCATAGAAACACAGAGTACGGTTTTTTCGCCCAAGGTCATATATGAAAATAATAAGACCGCAAATTGTCATTTTTAAAATGAAAAATACTATTTTCGCCAGGAAAACAACATCTCTTACTGCAAATCCAAACATTTTAGTATATCACATAAACATAGAATATTAATATTTTAAAATTAGTTTAAGAGTTCAACTACTCTGTTTAACAAGTCGATAGCCGATGAGGTCTAGTACAAATGTACAAAGTAAATATTAATACCTCAAGGTTCCACTATTATATAGTAGGGTTAAAGTACAAAGTGTTCTCCTAAATTATTCTTACTGTCTTATATGTCCTCTTAAACTTTAAAAATACCAAAATAGTCCCTTATGAAAATTCATGAATTATGTCAAATGTTTCATCCAAACACACCTTACAATCTTTAAGCACTAAATGAACTTACTTGGTTATTCTTTTTCTTTATTGAACTTATAAGATTTGTAAGAAATTGCAAATCTTATAAACTTCATTCAAGATTTAAATTGAATGAGTTAATTGATAAAATTAAACAACTTATAATTGACTAATTGAGTATGATATAATTGGAAAATACAAATTGTATAAGTTTAAATCTAAAATTTGTTAATTGATATTTGTTAATTTTATTAATTTAAATTAAAGACTTTGTTAATTTACAAGTTACAAATTTTCAAATAACAAGATTTAAATGATTTGTTAGTTGATAAGATTTAATTAAATAAGATTTAAATATTAATAATAATAATTAAATAATAATAATAATGATAATAATAATTCTCCATAATTTGTTAATTAACACATAACAACAATTAAATATTTTGTTAATATTGAAGACTTAAATTTGACAAATTCATTAATAAAAAAGGAACATCAGGTAAGTTAATATAACGCTTAAATATTATTTTTTCCATTTCTCGAATAATGTGAAAGACTATGCGAAAGTATCAAGGGATGATGTATGCCTTCCCGTTAGAGAAGGAGGATTGGGGGTGAGTCGATCCTTGCAACTAATCAAGCTCTTATGAATGAAAATTATTAGTCCTAGTGTAGCGTAAAGAAAAAAGAAAAAGGAAAAGGAATTTAAAACGGTATATTCATTACACTTGGTAGAAAACACACTATAATTTACTGAATTGACACTTCTTGTAACTTTTCTAGTGTGATCTTTTTTTTTTTACAAAAAATTGTAGGTGATGCATCGATCTTAGTGGCTTTCTAAACCTGGGATCTCGGATGTTCTCCATTCCGCATATATGCATATATATGTGAAGGCTATATCATCACACACACATATGTGTATATATATATATATATGTATATATATGATGGTGGAGATCATTTCGGGATCCCAAATTTTAGGAGCCCCCAAGTATGACCCAAAACATGTGTTCGTGATTAGAAAAGGGGTAAAAATTATTTTAGTACTAGAGTTTCACCATTGACGTCATATTGATACCTGAATGTTCACAAATGACTTAATTGGTACTCAACTTCTACCATAATTGTCAAATTGATACCTCATGGATGATTTCCTTCCATTTCTCTATTATATGTTCTTTTAAGACTAGTATAACCCTAACCATTATTATAAAAATATCAAAGTATGTATTGTGAATTGGAAGTTCCATTTATGTTTTTTAATTATATTTTTTAAATTTGTTTAATATGGTTTGATGTTTTTTCAAAATATATATTTTATGATTTTTATATGATAATTTTATTCTAAAGTAATAAATTTAAATTTTAAGTTTGCAATTAATTTTAACGTTAATTTAATATAGAAAAGAAAACATTATACGCTTGCTATTTTGAATTTATATGATAATAATAAATTGTTACACATTTAAATAAATAGTTATTTTATACATGTATATATAAATGAGTATTTTTCTAAAAGTGTAAGAAAATTATATATTTTATCTAAGAGTATATACATACATATGTATATATATATATATATATATATATATATATCTTCAGATATTTTGGAATTAAAAATATGTTTCAGGCGGACATTGTGATTATATTTTTTTTCTTTCTGAAAAGTACACTATGATATTAACTCAACATAATAATATTGTAAACAAGAACAACAACTATAATTAAAGAGGCTAATTTAAGAACAAAGTACTACAGTCAAACAATGTACAACCTTATTACCAATATGTATAATAAGATAAACCAAACAGAATAAAACGATAGAAACATGAGTTTGATATCATGACTAATGTGACTAAATGAAATTTTTTAATCAATCTCGTGACATTTTTAAAAATCTACTCGTTTAAATGCTTAAACCTTTGAAAATTTACTCATTTATATATATACATGTATAAAATAACTATTTAATTAAAAGTATCAATTTATTTTTATCGTATAAATTCATAATAACAAAGGTATAATGTTTCTATTTCTACATTAAATTAAAGACAAAACTCTTTGCTATCTTAAATGTAATCTTATCACTTCAAAATAAAATTGTCAAATAAAAATCATAATTTACATATTTCGGGAAACATCAAGCCATATTCAATAGGTTTAAAATATACAATTAGAAAACATAAATGCAAGGTCTAATTTACAATATATATTTTTGTATTTTTCATAGTAATGGTTAGGGGTATAATAGTCTTTAAGAAAAAATATAATGGAGAAAGGAAATCATCTATGAGGTACCAATTTGACAATTATGGTAAAACTTGGGTATCAATTGAATCATTTGTGAACACTCGGGAACCAATATGACATTAATGGTGAAATTCTGGTACCAAAATAATTTTTACCCAGTAAAAAGTAAATAATAAGATATGTGTCATATATTAAGTCACCTGTATTTGGCATTAACAAAATTGTTTAATCATAGGAGTACCATATAGGTGCGTAGCATAGAAACACAGAGTACAGTTTTTTCGCCCAAGGTCATATATGAAAATAATAAGACCGCAAATTGTCATTTTTAAAATAAAAAACACTATTTTCGCCAGGAAAACAACATCTCGTATCGCAAATCCAAACATTTTTGTATATCACATAAACATAGGATATTAATATTTTAAAATTAGTTTAAGAGTTCAACTACTCTGTTTAACAAATCGATAGCCCATGAGGTCTAGTACAAATATACAAAGTAAATATTAATACCTCAAGGTTCCACTATTATAAAGTAGGGTTGAGTACAAAATGCCATCCTAAACTATTCTTATTGTCTTATATGTCCTCCTAAACTTTAAAAAAAATACTAAAATAGTCCCTTATAAATATTCATGAATTATGTCAAATGTTTCATCCAAACACAATCTTACAATGTTTAAGAACTAAATGAACTTACTTGGTTATTCTTTTTTTTTTATTGAACTTATAAGATTTGTAAGAAGTTGCAACTCTTATAAACTTCATTCAAGATTTAAATAGAATGTGTTAGTTGATAAAATTAAACAACTTATAATTGACTAATTGAGTATGATACAATTGGAATATACAAATTGTATAAGTTTAAATCTAAAATTTGTTAATTGATAATTTGTTAATTTTATTAATTTAAATTAAAGACTTTGTTGGTTTATAAGTTACAGTTTTTCAAATAACAAGATTTAAACGATTTGTTAGTTGATAAGATTTAATTAAACAAGATTTAAATAATAATAATAATGATGATTCTCCATAATTTGTTAATTAACACATAACAACATTTAAATATTTTGTTAATTTTGAAGACTTAAATTTGACAAATTCATTAATAAAAAAAGGAACATTGGGTAAGTTAATATAACGCTTAAATATTATTTTTTCCATTTCTCGAATAATGTGAAAGGCTATGCGAAAGTATCAAGGGATGATGTATGCCTTCCCGTTAGAGAAGGAGGATTGGGGTGAAGTCGATCCTTGCAACTAATCAAGCTCTTATGCTACGACATCTCTGAGATATTATAATAGAATCTAAGGACTCTATCTGGGTGACTTGTTAGGTTAGAGAAAACCCCGTAGGGAACTTGTATTATTAAGTAACATATTTATAGAGTTACAAGAGAGAGAGAATACAAGAAAACTCTAAACTATAAAAAAGGTAAAAGATAAATAGGTAATAAGAATATTAGTCTAACTAGGAAAACAATAATAATAATAATCTAATTAGGAGAGCAATTATAATATCTAACACTTCCCCGCAGTCGAAACGTGAAAGTCTTGAACATTGAGACTGAACTAAAAACTGAGAAAAGATGTTACGACAGTCCGGGCATAAAGAATGCTTAGGAGAGAGATTTTGACGAATACGTTTCTCAAGGTGAAACAGTTTCGTCTGGAAATCATTAAATAAGGCGGCGGTTCGACGAAGACGCTTCTCAATGTGGAGCAATTTCGTCTAAAAACCATTAAACAAGGCGGCGACTCCAAGTTCTTGTTTTCCAAGGGTGAGTAGCGACAACTAACAAAACTAAAGGCGGCGGCGGCTAAGCGCGGAGGCTAAAACACGGAAAAGATAAAGAAAAGTAACGAAACGGGCGGCGGCGGCTAAAACACGAAAAAGATAAAGATAGGTTGCTAAACCCAAACTAAATCACAAAAGATTCACCATAGTGAAGGAAGAACAAAAAGTGAAAAAAAAGTATATAAGAAGCCGGACGGGGATGGCGATGGTAGAGGCTGGCGGAAGCGAAAGATCATGAGGGTTGAAAGAAAAACCCTTTAGCTCGATACCATGTTAGATTAGAGAAAACCCCGTAGGGAACTTGTATTATTGAGTAACATATTTATAGAGTTACAAGAGAGAGAATACCAAATAATCTTAAACTATAAAAAAGGTAAAAGATAAATACGGTAATAAGAATACTAATCTAACAAGGAAAGCAATAATAATAATAATCTAATTAGGAGAGTAATAATAACATCTAACAGGATCTATGCAAACCGATTGGGGAATAAATCGATATGGACGGTTCAGGCAAGCCAATTGACCTCCGGAGTTGGAAACAAATTCCGAAATTTAGAGTTTTGATTCATTCTAGTGTTCTGTATCATGTGGGTAATGAAAATAAAATTTGGCTATAGAGTGATCTGTGGCATGTATTAGGAGTTCTAGGGGCCGTATATCCACATAGATCTTCCACGCTTGGATTGCCAAAGGATGATAGGCTTTCGGCTATTATATCTCAAGGGGAATGGTCTTGGCCTCGTTCCCGATCTTTGATTATTTCAGATATAACGGAGGTGCTCCCTAATATTCACGCGTATAGGGACGACTCAATAGCGTGGAAACTCACTAAGAATGGTCTCTTTTCTACAAAATCAGTGAGTGAACTCTTGAGATTGAGGGGCACGCCTAAAGAGTGGAGTAATTTGTTAAGAGGGCCAGGTAAAATTTCGGAGCATGGCTTCATCCTTTGGCTAGCTATTCGGGGTAAGCTATCGACAAAGGATAAGTCGTGGATTGGGATTTCAAATACTTCTTGCATGCTTTATGATACGTCCGTTATTGAATCACATGATCATTTATTTTTTGAATGCTTGTATTCTTCACAATGTATATCTAGTCTTCGTCAGCAGGTTAAGTTTCAATGGCTGAACATCCCTTGGCAACAAGGGGTACTTCGGGCAGCAAGAGCTTGGAGGGGAAGCATTTGGTTAATGTTTCGTATTGGATATTATTGGCTACTATTTTATATTTGATTTGGCAGGAGCGGAACGTTCGGTTATTCACTGTCAAGGTGACTAACTCGAGAATAATGGCTTTACATGCACTGGATATTGTGAGAACTCGTATCATATCTCTTAGGTTGAAAGAATAGATTCAAAGTATTGCTCTACGAAGACTTTGGAAAATTGCTTGGTAGTGATGTTTGTTTTTAGTATGGTAGATGGCTTTCTTAGGCCTTGGCTTATGTGTCATTGTACATTGTGTATAACCATATATGAGTGGGTTATGGCTTAGGACTTGCAAGCTATGATACGAGCATAATGATCTAGTTTTGGTATGTGTCCAATATAAGCCGAGTAAGCAGGTCCTGAGGGGTGTCTTAACACCTAACGACTTAAAACCAACTGGTCTGAGTGCGTTTTACAGAAAATCGTTACATGATTTATATAGAAAGCCTAATACACTAATTCATTGCACGAATTATAGGACTCTCATTCTTGGTATTTAGTCCCAAAGGCATATGCACACAAGTAGATGGGATCTGTCTTCACACTTTCGTTGTAAGCTTCGCTTGTTAGTTTGTGACAAGGTTTTTCCTTGGGCACTTTTCTTGTTCTCTCTTTATTTTAATGAAAGTTATTTTCTCCAACAAAATATAATGCTTAAATATTGTAAGGTTCTGTTTGGATAGGAGAATTTTATAAATCATAAATTTTCATGAAAGACCATTATGATACCTTTTAAAGTTTAGGGGGTATATGTGACAATAGGTATAGTTCAAGGGGCATTTTGTATTGCCCTATAAAATATTGGCACAACATTTACTGTTTTATCCCTGCATTTTCATTTATCATATCTAATTAATTCGTCATTACTTAATTGATATTTCATATAAAAATATAATGTACATTTCGTTTTCTACTCAAATATAGAATTGAAGTTATATTGAGAAAAAAAAAGTTTGTTGCTTTGTTTCTCTAACACTATTATATATTGCCAACACCTGTTGGTTCAGTTGGTAAAGACGGACCACTTCCCCTCAAAAGGTTGTAGGTTCGATTCTCTCTATCGATGTGAGAGTAATATTGGTGAACGATCTGTAAATACCTCTGTAAATGACATTTGGATTCGGAGGTATTTCATGAACCTGGTAGATGAACGGAGCCAAACCTAGCTAAACTTTTAATCACCCAAACAAAAAAACTACTATATATTACTCCAGCATGGATTCATCCATGGGAAATCTAGATCTACCAACCCCCCCCCCCCCCTAAAAAAAATATAGTTAATCACGCACAGAGTGATTATAATTTACATGCATGTAATTAATTCACATTCCAAGAAAAATGAGCGTCATATTTTAGCTAGAATTGTTCTTCATAATTAGAAAGGTTTTCTTGATTTTCCTCGTCTAGTATCTGAATGTGAATTTGTATTTGTACTGTCGATCTTAATTCTTCTAGTTAGGGTGGGGCAACAATTTATAAAACTGCGAGAACTGAACCGCATCAAATCATTTTTGTGAAATTATTATTCAAAGTCACAAATTGCAATTTAAATTTTTAAAGAAAATCGCACCGTCAAATCGATTTGGTGGCGGTTTTGGACCAAATCGCACCGAATCGAACCACCATTATTATATATTTTTCACTTTAATTTTTTATTAATAGAAAGTTGTTTTATTTGTTAATTTATGTTTAAGTACCAAAGAATTCGAACTTTTTTAAGTTTCTTATAGCATTGTAGACGATTTAATTATTCTATTTGACTATTTATAGACTACTTTTGTAGAGTTTTTGTTTTAGTTTTGTAGGTACTCTTTAGCTCTCTTCCGGTTGCGGGATGAACCATTTTGTAGGTGAACTTTGTCCAATATTTTAAAATTTTTATGAAGTTTTTATTATGTAATTTAGTTTGTTTGTATTAGTGTTTTTGTGCTAAATATAGCTTTTATCTTTGTCAAATTCCACCTCAGGTTTAGTTGATTGATTTAAAAAAATCACTATTTTTTCATAAATATTCTTGAATATGTGTTTAAAGTTTTATTTGACTCATTTTTTTTTGTTAGTTAAAAACCGCAAACCCATTAAAACCACACCCTTGATTTTAAATTTCAAAATAACAATTTGAGATTTCTCTATTTAAAAACAGCACCTAACAATTCGATTTTAAAATAACCAAAAAGAAAAATGAACCGCCATTAACATCTAGTTAATACAATATCGCTCTATTTCATAACTCCTTTTTACATTTATGTGATTAATAGAATTAAATTATACTATACTTACCTGTTAGACTTTTCTGTTCATACACATCATCAGTTATATTCTATTACCAAAATGAAATTTAATGATCATTCTTTTATTACAGTAACTGTAAAAGGCGGTTTGCGGTAACTGATTTGAGATTTATAAAATAAGTAAAAGTTGAATAGTTTATTGTAAGGTGTAAAGCAATGAAATTCTATGGTGGTCTCGGTCCAGGTCTCACCATTGGATCCGGGGGTAATTTAATAAATGTTCCCCCTATTGAGAGATCCAATGATGAGATCTGGACCGAGACCAATGGTCTCGATCCACCATAGAATTGCCCTGTAAAGCACGAGGTTGGAACTTTCTTAATTCCTAATCAATTTCATTCAGAATTAATATGATAATAAGTCAAATAAATAAAAGCTTGTGATATGATCTTCTTCTTTTTTTTTGATTTCAAACCAAAGGTGTCATCCAGCTGGACGTCGGAAATTAATCTCTTCGAGATCGAGAGATCACCGAAGTGGGTACAGCCTCTCCCAACAAAGCCTTTTCTATACACACGGCCAGAGATCGAACCCTAGATAACATGCTTAAGGAACCCAACTATCTACCAACTGTGTTGAACCTTGTTGGTTGTGATATGATCTTCTATATAACACTACAAGTCTATATGATCGACAAACAATTTCTATATTTTTGTACGAGCTAAAGGCGGCCATATGACGGTCCAGATTAATTTTTTTCTTTTGTCCGAAACCAAATCGCAAATGTTTTATTCTATATTTATTAGGTCTTGTTTGTTTACGTTTTCAATTTCTGTGACCATCTTTTATACTCCTAAGAACTATCACATACGTATTTGCTTACCTTATTTCAACAAGAATAGTACTTGTTTTTTACTCATACATATATATAACCGTTATTTGAAAATCTAAAACACCTATTTTGTCAAAATAGATTCATATCATTAATATTTGAAATGATGTTTCGCTACTAAATTGAATAATTAAAGTACACTTACTTAGGGGTGTTCATCGGTCGGTTTTTTAACAGAACCGAACCGAATTTTCGGTTAAACGAAATTCCGGATCGAAAATTGAGCAGAACAAATTCGGTTTGGCTCGGTTAAAAAACCGACCCATTTTGGTCGGCTACTGTTTTTTGACTATTGTTGTTCACTTTTTTTTTGGAATGCATACATTTATATATTTATAATTATGTTTAGCATGGCCAACTAAAATTGGGGGTTTTTTAAAAAATAATATAGTTTTTAATAATATTTAAATAAATAATGCACAAAAAAATAACAATCCAAAAATAGCAGACTACGCCATTACTAATGGCGTGTGCACCTGAGATACGCCAATAGTAATGACGTATCCTCTCATTTTTTTCTTTTTTTTTTTTAAAGTTGTTACTAGTTCTGCAATCAGGTACAACCCAAAAAAATATTTGGTTTAAGATTTCAACAAATACATGAGGGGCATCTATAAAATAATTTGAAATTTTTTGAGAAGTGAGAAATTAAAGATAGATAGATATACTTAGCAAAACAAGAAGAAGAAAGAAGATATCAAATTGTATATTGTGTTTATATGTCTACTTATATATGTATAATGTATTTGATGGGTTTAAGGGGGTGCCAAGTATTGTCTTAATTGGGAGTTGAGATTTATAAGTATCTTGTAACTAGAACATTTTATCTAATGAAGAATAGTTGTTTGATATTTTGGTGACATTTTGGTGGCATTTGGCCAACTATTGTCAAAGAAATTATTATTTGGTAGACAAACTGATTCAGCTTATGTTGACTCTTATTGTTTCTTCTGCAACAACAAAGCTTGTGTTTTCAAGCATGAAAATTTCCAAGACGAAGTTGTGTAATCAGATGGAAGATGATTTTTTGAATAGTTCATTACTATTTTACATTGAAAAGGAAATTGCTCAAACTTCCAATATCGACTCAATCGTTGACGAGCTCGATATAATGAAGAAATGTCGAGAATAATTTAGAATGCCCAAAATTATATATAATAAATAGGTTAGTACTATGTTGCTTTAGCTGTGATTTGCATATTTTTGTTATATTATCTTAAACGATTGCTTTCCATTTTTTGTTCACAAACAACTTTTTGTTATAATATTTATATTTCATACTATAGTTTGTGTTAATAATAGGTACAAAAATTTGATTATCTTAAGAAAAAAAAGATCCTAATCGAACCCCAAAAATGTGTAAAAATAATATTAAATATTTATATTTTTTACATTTCGATTTCGCCTCACCTAAATCAAAATCCTGGCTCCGTCCCTGCCTGCAATTACCTTCTGTTTCTTTGATCGTTCTTTTTCTTTTTGAGCTTCTCTAGAGGTGATTTTTTTCCCCTTATCAATATATTTGATAAGAAAAGAATAAAAGAAAGCAACTCTTAATTTTCTTTTCTTATAACTTATTAGCAAACAATACTGTAGATATATAGTATAAAAGGTATAATATTAATTTACTAAAATTCATAGCAACCACGTGACTCAACCATTTAAATTCGAGACCACATCATCTTTAGACCTGAATTTTTGCTGACACAATCGAAATCAAATTTTAAAACTGAGAGGCCTCTGCTCTCATATATTGCGTGTGAACTTTTTTTATTTTTAATTTAATAGTATTTCTTAGGTGGTTATAATAATTGATAGTTGATTGTAATTTGTGATTTCATTCTAATAACATGTATTATATAACGAATTCTTATAAAAAAAAAAAGAAAAAGAAAAGAAAAGAGAAGAAGTATAGATCTCTCTGCGCATTCAATTTTATAATTTTTTACTACATTGAGGCAATTATTTAAATTGACTTAATTAAAACTTGTCCCAAGAAGTATTTCTTGGGATTCTGCAATGCCCAGCCACGATGAAAATGTTAGCAAACCACACAATAATACACTTTGTGGAACACTATGCGGATCCACAATTAATTGTGTAGATCATAAGTATGTGAATAACATGTGCTTTGATCCTAGAAAAACTACCTAACCCCAATATTAAGTCCTTGAGAATCCATAGCTAGAGACTTATTTGTTGACTTGTAATCTAGTGAAGGTTTCTATTGACAAATTTAAAATATTAATCAATGATTAGGTGATTTTGACTCCATTTTTATATAATTATAAAAATTTGTTTTTTCTAAAAAAGGGTGATTTTTATTTTTTAGCTTTGCAATAAGTCTAATGCAGAAAAATCCAATCGAAATTATACAAAAAGGGCCAAAGTCCAAACATTCTACAAATCGAATTATAATCTAAATGCAGATTTAAACTTGTGATTGCCGACTTTCACTATAAGAATGGTAAGATGGAACATCTAATTAAAGGGATAATTACACTCACACTCCCTCAATGATGGGGTAATTACACAAACCTCCAATCACTAATTGATAATTACAAACACACCCCTCAAGGGGTCTATTTGTAAAGTTTATACAGGGTGTAAGAATTGTTACACAGATAGGGGGTGCAATTGTAAGAAATCTTTAACATGAGGGGGTGTGTTTGTAATTATTAATTAGTGAAGGGAGATTTGTGTAATTACCCATCATTGAGAGAGTGTGAGTGTAATTATCCCCTAATTAAATTATACTATTAACATGTGTCTCTACAAAAAAGAAATCACACGAATGACAGCGTAGAAAAGTGATTATATATCAAAGTTGACTCGATACCAGGACTTGTTATTTAGCAATATTACATGACTTGCAGGTTTGTGTGACAATTTCTTCACATCTGGATATATTCGAACTTTTTGTAAATATAAATGAAGCATGTATTAAATGATAATAATAGTTGTTTTGTCGTAATAATTATCTTCACAGACTTGCAACTTACAAGAATTGTTCTTAACTTTTCATTGTTGATAATTAATGACACATATATGACAATACCACTTAATTTACTATGATAATTTTCCTAATAAAACAAAAACTTATAATTTTATATATGTATAATTAGTGACTATTTGATTGATGTCATGACTTGAAATCATTTCGATAATATTTACATTTTTGTAGGGAGATTAGCTAATTGATTGAAATGGCAATATGAAAAGCAACAGTTATAACTTATACAGACGGATTTATTTATTTTTTCTGCAAATTAAATATTGGATTCCACTTTTCACATATAATAGTGAAACATATTTTCGCGCAAATTGACAAATAGCCTTTTCATAGCATATTTAAATGCACGTGTCTCATTTTTTTAAAGACAAATCACAAGTTTTTTATCTACATATATAGTGCCATTTCTTTGTATTTTGTTTGTCTGTGTGCATGCAATTTCTTTTTTTTTTTTTCCCAAGGTATCACACCCTAAAAGATTGGATTAATTTCTCAAGGCATTATTAGACGAGAATATTTTCTATATATATAAAAGTTCGAATTTGGAACCTTGCTCAATCGATCAGAATTCCTTCAACTGAAATCGAAGTCAATTTACATTGACATGTAGGGGTGGGCGTTTAAGTCGGATTTTCGGTTACCCACCCAACCCGATGGGGTTCGAGTAGGTGTTTTTTTTCCTTCAAATTTTCAGATATTGGGTAATACCAGAACCAGAAGCATAAGTTCGGGTCGAGCATCGGGTATAATGTTTTTACCCGAATTACCCAATCGGGAACCCGACTAATTAAACAAAAAATCTAATAAAAAACTAGAAGTTATGTTAGAAACACTGCAGAGAGGCTTGAAGTTCTTCTCAACTTCCTCTTCAAAATCTTTGACTTCAATTCTTCAAAACATTCTTGCACACTTCAAATTATCAGCGAAATTATTTTCCTACCCATTTTGGAGCGTATTGAAGGTAAAAATTTTATTTTTTTAACAAAATTTTGATAGTTACTATTTTCTCCATTTCCCACAAAGTGTTTGATAGTAGGAGTTTTTTCTATTTTAAATGGATTAGTTGTTAAATCTTTATTCATTAATTAGTTTATATTTAAATTGAATTTAATATATATATATATATATATAAAGAATAGGGCTTAATTAGCGTAAAGATTGGGTTTTCATCGGGTATAGAGTTCAACGGTGAAACAAATAAAGTATAGAGGATCAAACCACACATATGTCAGCATCGGGTCGAGTATCGAGTATTGGGTAATTAGGGTTTCGGATAACAATTTTTATAACTCAATTAGGACCAGAATATTTCGGGGACCCAAACACACACACAGAGAGAGGAGGGAAATCCCCAACGATCTACTTCGACGAACCCACTAGGACACTTAGTGCCGAAGACATCTTTTTCATGTTGTTGAACACTATAAGATTACAAAATTGGACACTATAAGATCGTTAATGGGCTTAAGGCAAATAGTTTTACGGATCATAAAAATAACCAGATAATGTAATGGGCAATGTTAGAGCCCATTAATATTATTTAATTAGCTAGCTAGGGTAATTACTTTGTATGCTTGGTATCTATACTATTTCATTATTGAAGAGGGCCAAAGTGTGAGCATAACTGCCAAGCCATTTACAATTGCCGCATAACCCACGTTTAATTGACTGGACAAGAAAAAGAATTGCTGATAGAATTTTGGTAATTTATACTATTATATAAAGTATAAGGGGCTTAGTGTAACTACCTTGGGCTGTCAATTATTTCGTAAAGCCATTCTAATTTTTAAATTTTGACAAGTGTCCCATTTAGTGATTTTTTATATATTTTATTTCTTATATTGTTTCTCTTTCCTATTTTTTCTCATACAGTATCTCTTTCTCTCCTAATATTTCTCTCATTTTCTCTCTCATCTCCAAATGCACGGTTATTTTTCTTTTCACTCATTTCTCTCTCTTTATTATCTCCCTATATATTTAACTATTTATTTTTTTCATTAATCATATTAAATTTACTTTCCACCTTATTTTTTCTATTTTTTATTCTCTTCTCTCATATCTTATTTAAACTTAATGGAATTTTACTCAAAAAAAATCCATATCAATTTTATATTTTTGCACACGCATAGAGTGTGTCTTTCCCGACTAATTTAAAGTAACGGCCCCCCATCCACGGAATTGTAACTACCACATCTGCCTTTTGTTTATGTGTATGGCAGCACAAAAATTCATCTTCAGTAGAGCATTATCCCACATTTTTTGCAACTGGCAAAATACATAAATATGTGTGGAAGTTTACAGCATCTGATCCAATATACAAGAGAATATATAAAACAAAATAAGTTTGCTGCAAGGATGATGCTTTTCCCGGAAAGTGGAACCACAAATGAGACTACCTCCTTCCATTCAAGATGGTTCATTTTTTGGGAAAGGACATTTCAAGGTCTGAATTCTAATTTTGTTTTATTATGTGCTTTCTACAGTAATATTATGTGCATTAATTCTTTGTGTTTGCAGAAAATTGTCATTAATGCAGGAGCAATAAAGCACAAAATAGAAAAATTATTGTAAACAAGGCGTCATTTGCATAAACTTACCGTCTCAAATACAGAAAATGTTCTAAAGAAAGCGGAGAATGGAAGATTCAAGAGATGATCCAGAGTAATATTTGAGAAGAATGCACAAATGCACCACAAAAGTGAAGGTATTATCTTTCTTCTTTTTTTTAGTGGCCGCCATATTTACCAAAGTTGTGGTCTTTCTACGATTTTGTACACATGAGAGTTTGGTCATTATAGGATGAAAGATTTGATGTTTAAACTATGGACTGTGAAATGTTACTTGATGTATCAATTTATATAACATCATCCCAATTAACTAAGATTCAGAAATAATAATAACAATATAGATATTTTCTCTCTCTATCGTTTTCTCTCGACACACGATAAAGCTTCATGCTAATGTGCACCGTGCCATGGCTGGCCGGAAACGCAAGGGGGGGGGGGGAGTGTTATGATGAAGATGGAAGAAATGAAGAAAGTGGCTAAGGATGGAGAAAAACGGGCTTGGCATCACTTAAAACGCACTTGGTTGTCTTACAAAAGTGCTAGAGGAAGCAGACGGCGCCGTTTCAACTAAAAGAAGCCAGCTGGAAGTTAGTTAAACAAGTTGTTACTTGTTAGGGTTAAACAAAATTTGTTAGCATCAAATGTGTTTAGTTGCCACAAATGTAATTAGGGCTGAAATTACTATAAATAGCTTTGTATTGAGCTGAACAAACCATTCTGGAAATTATATTGAATACACAATTCTCTCTCAACTCTTCTCTCTTTATCTTTTACGCAATTTACTTTCAAGAATTTATGATTCCATAGTTGAATCATAACAGTGGCACCAGAGCATCGAACCAAATCATGTTTCCGCACTGAAATTGAGCTAAGAAATCCGCCATTAATGACCAAAACTCGAGCTGAGGTAGAAATGGAGAACACAACAAGATTGGAAGTTGTCGAGCAACGCATAATGGAGCTCACACACGGCCATAAAGAAATACGCGAGTCACAAATGGAACAACGGAAGCAGATGGAGCTAATCACCATGAAATTGGAGGAGCTCTGTAGAAATTCCAATAATTCGAAGGGGGCAAGAACCAACAATGGAGCCACAACACGCTCATCATACCACCCCTAGAAGTGTAACACCAAATCAATCAGGAAGAGGTAATGATACACAGATTAATCCTAATGTGAAATTACCCCGATTGGATTTCCCAAAATTTGATGGTGACAATCCAAAAGCATGGATTAGGAGATGTCAAAAATTCTTTATGATACACCCTATGAATGATTTTGAACGAATTGTGACGGCGGCTATGCATATGGAAGGGGGCGGATAGCTGGTACCTAGATTACATTGAAGGGAGAGAAGCCATGGGGTGGCTGAAATTTACGGAACTTGTGATTGATCGTTTTGTAGTAGGGAGAAATGAGAACATTGTTGGCCAATTTAACAAACTTAGTCAAACAGGCAGTGTGGGTGAATATATTGAAAGGTTTGAAGAATTGAAGAGGTTCATGGCAAGTATGCACAGGCACTTAACTGAAGACTATTTCATCAAGAGCTTCATTAGTGGGCTTAAGGAAGAAGTGGCTCAGATGGTCGAAATGTTTACTCCTTTGACTTTAACACACACCATACATCTAGCCAAGAAGCAAGAAACACTACTAGAGGCAGTGAATAAAGGGCCTAAAGGATATGGTAAAGGAATGATCCCTGGAAAAAGCAAAATCTGGAGGAATGACACAACAACCATGGGGCCTAAGAAAGTGGTGAGCCCTACAGGGCAGAAATATCCTACTATTAAGAAATTAAACAATACAGAAATGGAGGAGAGGAGGAGAAAGGGCTTGTGCTTGAACTGTGATGAAACCTATCATATAGGACACAAATGTAAAAAGCTGTTTGTAATCATGGGGGAGGAGATGGAGTGTATAGAGAGTGAGGAGGAAAGGGACTTGGGTACGACAAAAATGAGTGAAGAAGTCCATATATCATTAAATGCACTTGCAGGACAAATCACTCATGACACTATTAAACTGTTGGGAAGAGTGGGATCACACAAACTCTCTATATTAATTGACACAGGCAGTACACATACTTTCATTGACCCTACTACTGCCAAGAGGCTCAAGTGTGAAGTAGAGTATACAAACCCCCTCATGGTCACTGTGGCTGATGGGGGAAGAATTGAGTGCAACTCTAGGTGTCCACAATTTCAGTGGAGTATGGGAGATCAAGTGTTCCAAACTAATGTAAGAGTCCTTCAACTAGGGGGTGTGACATGGTGGTTGGTGTGGACTTCTTAAAAAGATTGGGGCCTATCACATTTGACTTTGAGGGAAAGAAGATATCCTTCTACAGAAAGGGGAAGCAGATTGTGCTCCAAGGGATGCAACAGGAGGCTTCAATCAAAATTATGGCTGGGAAACAACTAGAGAAGATGATGAAAAAGGGGAGTCAAGTGGTATGGAGCTATTTATGCATGATAACTGCAGTGGAGACACAAGGGGAGGCCCACAACTTAGAGAAGCTCCAGCCTTTGTTGCAAAAGTACCAATCAGTGTTTGATGAACCCAAAGAGCTACCTCCCCATAGAAAGCATGGCCACAGAATACCCTTGAAAGCTGGTATGGAACCCTTCAAACAAGCTCCATACAAGTATCCTTACTTACAAAGAATAGAAATAGCGAAATTGGTAAAGGAAATGTTGGCCAGTGGAATCATTCAAAGTAGTAACAGTCTATATTCCTCACCTGTGTTACTTGTGAAGAAAAAGGATGGAACATGGAGGTTTTGTGTAGACTATAGGAAGCTTAATGATCTAACAGTAAAAGATAACTTTCCTATACCACTCATTGATGATTTACTAGATCATTTGGGAGGGGCTAGAGTGTTTTCTAAAATCGACTTACGAGCGGGATATCACCAAATCAAGGTAGCATCCCCAAAACTGCTTTCGTCACTATCACTAGCCTCTATGAATTCAAAGTAAAGCCCTTTGGGCTAACAAATGCCCCTGCTTCATTTCAAAGTTTAATGATTGAAGTGTTTCAAGAACAACTAAGGGATTATGTACTCGTGTTCTTTGATGACATATTAGTTTACAGCCCTGATCTTGACACACATCAAGTGCACTTACAGAATGTATTTGACAAACTGAAAGCTAACAAACTTTTTGCCAAAAGATCAAAGTGTGATTTTGGAAAACAATCCATTGAGTAATTGGGACATATAATCAGTATTGAAGGGGTGGGAGTTGATCCTAATAAAGTCAATTGCATGAAAGAATGGCCTATCCCCAAAACTGTCAAAGCCTTGAGAGGGTTTCTAAGCTTAATGGGATACTACCGCAAGTTTATTAGGCACTATGGCCTTATAGCTAAACCCCTAACTGATCTCACTAAGAAAGGCCAATTCAAATGGAATGAGGAAGCTGAATTGGCATTTCAGAAACTGAAAGAAGCTATGACAACAACACTAGTTCTTAAACTGCCAGATTTTTTAAAACCCTTCATTGTGGAGACTGATGCATGTTATGCAGGGTTGGGGGCTGTTTTAATACAAGAGAAACACCCTATTGCTTTCCTTAGTAAAGCTTTAGGTCCAAAGAGCTTGGGCTTTTCAGTTTATGAGAAGGAATTCCTGGCCATTTTACTAGCAGTTACCAAATGGAGGTCTTATTTACTTCATGGCCAATTCATTATCAGAACTGATCAATGTAGCTTGAAGTATTTGCTAGAGCAAAAGATATCCACACCACTGCAGCAGAAGTATATGACTAAACTATTGGGCTTTGACTACAAAATTGAATATAAAAAGGGTTGTGAAAACAAGGTTGCAGATGCCTTATCAAGAAGAAGCCAGGATGGCAGTTGTGCTATTATCACTGTTGTTCAGCCAGTATGGGTCAATGAATTATTAGCAAGTTATGCTAATGATCCTATAGCAGAAGAGGTGATTGCATCTGCTACTTTACTTCCTTTCAACATGTCCGAATATTTATTCCAGAATGGGGTCATAAGGTTCAAAGGAAGAATATATGTGGGCTCTTGCACTGAACTTAGAGTCAAAGTTGTGAAGGCTTTTCATGAATCCAGTTTTGGGGGGCATAATGGGGTACAAGGTACTTATATGAGAATACAAAACACTTTCCTCTGGCCCGGTCTTAAAGCTCTTATACAGCAACTGGTTTCTCAATGCCATATATGCCAACTTTCAAAACATGAGAACACTGCTCCAGCTGGACTTTTAGAACCTTTGGAAGTCCCTAACCAAGCCTGGACTCACTTAACTATGGATTTCATTGAGCAACTCCCCACTTCTAATCATAGAAACACTATTTGGGTCATTGTTGACAGGTTTACTAAATATAGTCACTTCATTGCTCTATCTCACCCTTACACAGCTTCTTCCTTAGCTTCCATTTTCATGGAGACCATTTACAAACTCCATGGATTACCTTGCTCCATTGTTTCTGACAGAGATAGAATCTTTACCACTAAGTTTTGGAAAGATCTCTTCTCTCTTCTAGGGGTAGAGCAACATTTAAGCACTGCATACCATCCCCAATCTGATGGCCAATCTAAAAGGGTAAATCAGTGTTTGGAGTCCTTCTTGAGATACATGTGTGGGCAATTTCCTAAGAAATGGGCTAAATGGTTAGCTTTAGCCAAATGGTGGTATAACACATCATACCATTCTACACTTGGCCTGACTCCATTTGAAGCCTTATACGGTTATAAGCCTCCACAATTAAGCATTGGTCCTTACTTGTCATCTGTAGTAATTGGAGTTGAAGAGATGTTGCAAGAGAGGCTCAACATGGCTCAACATATTAAAACCCAACTAATGCAAGCTCAAACGCGAATGAAGTATTATGCTGACAGAAACAGTAGAGAGAGATCTTTTGTTGTGGGAGATTTTGTCTACCTCAAGCTCAAACCTTACAGACAATTATCCTTGCATAACAGTAAATTGTGGAAATTTTCTCCTAAGTTTGCAGGTCCCTTCCAGATACTAGAGTGTATTGGTCCAGTGGCTTACAAACTATAGTTGCCTCCTTCTTCCAAAATTCATCCAGTCTTTAACGTATCCCTATTAAGAGAAGAGTTGGATCCCATCAGTCAGTCACTCCCACCTTACCAATTATGAATGAGGAGGGCTCACTTATACTCAAACCAGTTCAAATACTAGCCAGGAGACTTATCAAAAGACATAATTCAGGCATTCCCTAAGTCCTTATCCAATGGTCTCACTTACCTGATGCCGAAGCCACCTGGGAAGATTGGGCATTAATCAGCCAGCAATTCCCTGAAATCCAGTCTTGGGGTCAAGACTTAAGGGAGGAAGGGAGTAATGTTATGATGAAGATGGAAGAAATGAAGAAAGTGGCTAAGGATGGAGAAAAACGGGCTTGGTATCACTTAAAACACACTTGGCTGTCTTACAAAAGTGCTAGAGGAAGAAGACGGCGCCGTTTCAACTAAAAGAAGCCAGCTGAAAGTTAGTTAAACAAGTTGTTAGGGTTAAACAGAATTTGTTAGCATTAAATGTGTTTAGTTGCCACAAATGTAATTAGGGCTGAAATTACTATAAATAGCTTTGTATTGAGCTGAACAAACCATTTTGGAAATTATATTGAATACACAATCCTCTCTCAACTCTTCTCTCTTTATCTTTTACGCAATTTACTTTCAAGAATTTATGATTCCATAGTTGAATCATAACAGGGAGATCGCTAATTACACCATCATTAGTCGTCACGCCACCACAAACTTTGCCTGTGGTGGTGACTGGTTTGGAGAAATCCCAAATAGGGATATCTGAATTGGGGGCAGAATCGCACGGTGAAAGCCCTAACATAGGACTGCTTCAACACGTGATTCGATCGGCGTAACAGATGATTGCGGAGAAGATGCCTACGGAGGTCATAGATCATGAGATTCAGGAGCAGATTCATAACCTGCAAAAAAGTCCAAAAAGAGAACCATCGAACAAATCGCAAGGAGAGGGAGAAAAGGCGAAGCAGAAGGTAACAACACAGAATGTTTGGGATCACTTTGATGTCTCGAAACTTCGGAATGTTGGATGTAAATTACAATATGTGGAGCCCTTGACTAACATAGAACATCAAGTGGGGAAAATTGAGGAGGAGGATGTGCAAATGGAGATAGATTACTGGAATTCTGCCTTGGTATGTTATGTGTTTGGTGCCAATCCCCCTTGCCAAGTTATGAATGGATTTATTAGGAGGATGTGGGGTAAACAAGGAGTAGAGAAGGTGCTGTTGATGACTAATGGATGGTTCTTGGTCAAATTCCACACTGTAGAAGAAAAGGATAGAGTAATTGATGTAGGCATCTATCACTTTGATAGTAAGCCTGTAATTGTAAGTCCCTGGAGTACAGAAACAAACTACACCAAGCCCCAAATTGAGCATGTACTTATCTGGGTTAAACTTAAAGGTTTAAACCTTAATTAAATACTGGAGTGCCACAACCCTCAGCAAACATGTCAGTTTAATAGGGAACTCTATAATGGCTGATAAAATGACCATGGAGAAGAAGAGAATATAGTATGTAAGAGTGTTAGTTGATGTTGATGTAAACAAGATGCCAGAGAAAATATTTTTTCAAAATGAAAAGGGTGTGATAGAGGAGCAGACGGTGAAATATGAGTGGAGGCCTATTAAATGTGCACACTGTTTAGGATATGGACATGCTACTGCAGAATACAGGAAGAAGCAGCCAGTCAAAGTGTAGAGAAAGAAAGTAGTTAGCTAAGCTGAGGAGCCAAAGGAGAAAGAACCTGAGCACACTAGTGATGACGTAGCTGCACAATCAGAGCATGAGATGCAAAAGAGTAAGGAGCACCACAAGGCACCAGAGGAGTTGTGGAACCTGGTCACAAGAACGGGTAGAAAATCCTTACAATTTGAAAGGCAGAATAGGCATGAGGGACCGTCTTCATCAAGGTTACATGTACCAAATTTTGAGATCAACCAAGGAGTGGTTACAATAATAGTTAGAGATCAAAATGAACATAGCCAGTTGGAATATCAAGGTGCTCAACACCAGTAGTAAACAAAGAGAAATGAAGCTCCAATGTAATAAATTTAACATAGGTGTAATGAGAGTGCTTGAACACAAAATAAAACAAGAAAAGTATGATAAAATATATAATATAGTTTGTCCAGGCTGGAAGTGTGTTCACAATAATGATTTGGATCCAAAAGGTAGAATATGGCGAATGTGGAGGGCATATTGGTTTGAAGTACAGGTGCTTAAGGCTACTGCTCAGTTAATTCACACAAAACTGAGGGACAAGGTGACAGGTAAAACATTTGCAACCACATTTGTTTATGTATATAATTTGAATGTGGAGAGAGTTGAAATTTGGGTAGAACTGAAACAGATTAGTCAAAAGATTCAAGGGGCATGTGTTGTTTTAGGTGATTTTAATTTTGTTCTGAATGTGCAAGATAGAATAGGAGGGGTACCTGTTAATGCAACAGAAATAGTGGACTACAAGAAGTGTATTGATGATTTTGAACTTGAGGAGATAAGATGGAGTGGCTGTTATTATACCTGGACTAATACTCATGTATTTTCCAGGATAGATAGAGCACTAATAAACCATGAATGGTGTAGTTCTATGTCAGAAGCTGAAGCTTACTTCCTTCCACTAGGAGTTTCTGATCATAGCCCCATTGTGATTAAACTGAATAACAATATGGACACTAAGAGGAGATCATTTAAATTTTTCAACATGTGGTGTGATACACCAATGTTCAAGGAGGTAGTGGAAAAGGGGTGGAATATGAAGATTGAAGGTATGTACAAAGTGGTCCAGAAACTGAAAATGCTGAAACCAGGCCTCAAACAACTTAACAAGGAATGCTTCTCAAAGATTGAAAAGAAAACAAATGCAAGCTATGCACAACTCCTGGAAGTACAGAAACTTTCAAATAGCAATCCTCTTGATATGCACATACAAGACAGATTGAGGGAAAAACATAAAGAAAGTAGGGAGGCAAGTATTACAAGGGAGAAGTTTTTGCAGCAAAAATCTAAAGTGACATGGCTCAAGATGGGGGACTTAAATACTAGCTACTTCCATATGGTGATGAGGAAGAAGCAATACAGAACCAGGGTGACTTCAGTCTAGGAAGGGGGGAGATTACTCACTGCATATAATGAAGTGACAGCACACTTTGTTGAATATTATAAGAAACTATTGGGAGAGCATACTGAGGTCAAACCAACTGATGTGAGAGTGTTTGAACAGTGGCCAACTCTAGACTGGGAAATGCAAATGCAGTTGCTGAAACCATTTAGAGAGGAGGATGTGAAAAAGGCAATGTTTAGAATTGAATCCACAAAAAGTCCTGGGCCAGATCGGTTTGGAAATGGCTTCTTCAAAGCCAGTTGGGATACAGTATAGAGTGGTATTACTGGGGCAGTCCTTGATTTCCTGAATAAAGGTAAATTGTTGAAACAGATTAATACAACTTTGTTAAGCTTGATTCCTAAAACTAAAAATCCTAGCATGGCCAGTGAGCTTAGACCTATTGCTTGCATAGTGTCTACAAGTGTATTTCTAAAATGATAACAGAAAGAATTACTGAAGTTTTGCCTTACATAGTCAATGAAAATCAGGGAGCTTTTACTAAGGGAAGGTCAATAGCTTGATTAGTCAGGAGTTAGTGAGACACTATAATAGAAAGAATGTGTCCCCCAGATGCCTTATGAAAATTTATGTTAGGAAAGCTTATGATTCAGTAGAATGGATTTTTTTGGAAGCGGTGTTAGATGGCCTAAAGTTTCCAAAACCCCTCTGTTCACTGATCATGGAATGTGTGACTACTACTACATTTTCAGTTGTTTTCAATGGTGAGGTGCATGGATATTTCAGAGGGGAAAGAGGATTGGGACAGGGTGACCCCATGTCACCTCTGTTGTTTGTACTGGTTATGGAGTACTTAACAAGAAGACTAAAGCTTGCTGCAGAAACACCTTGTTTTAGATATCATCCAGGGTGTAAGGCTATGAAAATGACCAATATTTGCTTTGCACATGATCTAATGATATTCTGCAAAGCAAATATGGCTTTTGTCCAAGTGATTTGGGCAGCATTTCAAGATTTTGCAAAAACATCAGGATTAGTGGCTAACCAAGGCAAATCAAACATATACAACAGGGGGGTTGATGAAGAATGTAAAAGAGCTATGGAACAAATTACAGGATTTCAGGAGGGTAACTTCTCTATGAAATACCTAGGTGTCCCACTTTCTCCTACTAAATGGTCTAAAACTGACTGTCATGTACTGATAGAGAAGATAACAAGGAAAATGACCACTTGGGCTTCAAGGCACTTATCATATGCAGGCAAGGTCCAGTTAATAAACTCAGTACTGTTAACAATGCATACATATTGGGCATCTATCTTTATCTTACCTCAAGCAATTATGAAGCAGATAGAACAAAAAGCAAGAGATTTTTTATGGGGTAAAATAGAAGACAAAAGGAGACTGATTCCTGTAAGTTGGGACCAGGTGTGTAGGAAAAAATAGCATGGAGGCCTGAATGTTAAGTGCTGAAAAACTTGGAACACTGTAACAATAGGCAAAATTGTGTGGAATTTGGCAAAAAAAAAGGATACCATGCTTGTGAAGTGGATTAATAGCATATATCTTAAGGAGCAGGATTTTGGGCCTATACACCACCTACAGACAGTAGTTAGGCTTGGAGAAAGCTACATTCAGTTAAAGAAAAGTTGAAGCATGGATTATTGCACACCAGAGGAGGCCTCACAGATCAATCAGGTATGTATTCAGTGAGTAAATGTTATAATTGGCTTAGAGGGGAGCAACTTAATTTTAGATATTCTAGTATTGTTTGGAACACAAATAATATCCCTAGACATGCTTTTATTGCTTGGTTGGCTTTTCATAAAAGACTCCTCACAAGGGATAAATTGAGTAGATTTCTCAGTAATGTGGATATTCAATGTGTAATGTGTGGAGATCATGAAGAATCAATTATCCATCTATTTTTTTAGTGTGCTTGGAGTAAGGAGTTACTACTATATACCCTGAATTGGAATCCTTTCGATTTACATATTGGGTGAATTGGCTCATGTATGCATTCAAGAAGTGAAAATTCAAGCAAGGAGTTGTGATGGCTGGAGTGACAGGGGTCATAAATAGAATCTGGGAAGAGAGAAATAAAAGGGCATTTGAGGGCAAAGAGAGGTATTTCAACAGCTCAAAACTGACTTGAAAATGAAGTTACTGAGTGTGGGAGCCAAACCCAAGAAGGCTAGAGACATCATTTACTTTGCAAGTTTGATTGAGTAATCTGGGATTCTATAGATGCAGTAATATAGATGCATAGTTTTTTTACTGTTGATTTTGGACACCAAGGCATGACATAAAGGTCTCCCTTGTGTGTGGTTGTACAGAAACATTGAATTGTTTTGTTTGGTGATGTAATGATATACTTACTTTACCTAAAAAAAAAACTAAGATTCAGAACAAATAAGAAAAGAAAGAAAATGAAGCAATGTGCATGAATCAAAGTAAAGAAAAGTGGTGCTAAGTCACAGAAAAATGAAAATTTTGAAATAGCATGAATGAGATGATTGTTTCACACTTAAGATGGAATGTAAGAGTTTTTCATGTAGCTCTTTCCTGGAATTACATTTATTGTTAAGCAAGCATATTTTATTTTAAAAAAATATTATTTGATCTTTTCTTTATATTTGCACACGCATCGAGTGTGCTCCGACTGCTAGTAAAACTATAATTGAAGTGGAATTTCAAATGTCTACTCCTTCAAAATTACGACAAGAAATAATGACGATGATATGTACGACCATCAGTTATAACATTTATAATGTATTGGTATGATGCGATGGCGTAAGCAAGTGTTTAACTTAAACAAGAGTTTAAAATGTTTGAAATTATAGCATTAGAGCATGAAGAAAATAAACTAAAGAAAAAAACAAGAAACCTAAAAGGTGAATACAAGGAATTTTAACGTGGTTCGACAAACTGCCTACATCCACGAGCTAACACTAAACTACATCTTTATTTTTGCGATTGAATCCAGTGAATCAAATGAATACAAGCTAAATTCTACTATTTATAATAGTGGTGTAAGTCTAAACTCTAACAAAATTGGAAACTCAATCTTAATTAACTAAGGGAGTAATTCATATCACAATAGAAAACAATCCCAATCAAAGTAGGAATCAAAATCTTTCAAACCAAGCCCCATTCTTGCCAAAAAAACACTCCCAGGATCGCGCTTCAATGCCCAAAGCCTAGCACTGAAGCGCAGGCTAGACACACTTTTGTCTCGGCACTGCAGCGTGGGTTCTCTTTGTGTTGCAGCACTGGATTTGGCGCTACAACGTGGATCTCCCCTGCCTACTGATCCCGTGTCTGTCCTTCGACCCTATTTTCTAGAAGCCCATCTCAACTTCATCTTGGCTCTATTTTTCCTGCTCTCAATCCTCTTTTTGATTCGAATCCACAATCTTCCACTAGAAAACTGATCAAAAAAATTCTCGAACTCAACTTGAGCCATCATTTTACTTTTCGTTAGTGAATCTTGATCTAGTTGGAACATCCCCAAACCCAATGGAGATCATGCTCCAAGACCTCTCTATGTCTCGTCAATTCATCCATCCCTAATGCCTTCTACTTGACGGACTCCTTTTTTTTTCTCACTGTGAAACATTTTTCCCCCTCTTTAAACCCTCGCCACTATTCTATTCTTTTGGTGATCAGCCAAATACTGAATATCGTGGCATATCCCTCTCGGTCCAACTGACACTCGGATATAAGTTACTCCCGAAAAACCATAGCATGACTCACAACCAAAAATCCCATTGGTCAGCCCGTCTGCTGACATCCTTACACCAATGATTTTTTCAATGGCAATCTCATCTCCTTCATATATCTGCAATCTCATCTCCAACATTTCTAGTTTTTCAAACAAGCCATGTCATACCCTTCTACCAAAAAACCCCGTCTCTACGAATCTGCTGAACTGGCTTCGCATCCTGCCTTCAAGACTTCTGGCTCCACGTCTATCCTTCTGGCATCGTGCCTTTGACTCAATGTTTCTTTCTATGTGGGCCTGCCTCTACAACCCTATCTTTCGGCCTTTGGATTGCACGACTCTACCCTTTCAGCTATTGATACTATCACTATGACCTCTAGCTCGATAGATTTGATTTATGACACCGTAACTCTGCCCCTCCAGTCTCCAACAACTCGTTCAACCCTCTCGCAACACGAATTTGCCATCTAACCTCCGTCTCTACGGATCAGTCACCGGCACCACAACTATTCTCACTGGCTTTGTGTTATGCCCACTTGGCAATACAAATATGCCTCTGTTTCTATGGACCTGCCTCTGCTGGCACTATGATTTTCCTATATTTTCTCTTTAACATTAAACGAGATTATTCTTTTTCTCGGTTGGTGTTCTAACTGATCTCATCCTTATCTGTCATTTTCCACAACCTCAATTTGTGGTACATGTAATAAAACTGTCGAGCTTGATTATTCTTTCATCTCCTACCATCTCTCCCACGAAAAAGTCTGCGCTAATCAAAGCACTTCCCTATAGGTCTAGATGTAAGATGTCTCCTAAATCTACAACTAATGACTTTGATACCATTTTTTAGGGATGGTAGCATCAGAGCATGAAGAAAATAAATGAAAAAATATAAAACTAAACATGAACGATGAACACGAAGATTTAACGTGGTTTAGCAAACTGCCTATATCCATGAGCCAATACTAGACTACATCTTTATTTCTCAAAGTGAATCCAATGAATCAAATAATTACAAGCTGAATTCTACTATTTATAATGGAAAGATGAAGTCAAGTCACCATTTGGAGGTCACATGGAGCGAGCCACTGGTCTTTTGGACTTGATCCATTTAAACTTAGGTGGACAACTTAGTGTGATCACAAGAGGGAACTATTCCTAGTTCATAACCTTTGCTGACGATTGGTAGCAATATGGTTATGTATATTTACTAAGACACAAATCTGAAGCCTTTGATAAATTCAAAGAATTTAAACTTGAAATAGAGAATCAAACTGGGCATAAGATCAAAGCCCTTCGATCCAATCGAGGAGGCGAGTATCTAACCTGTGAGCTCGTGAATTAATTGAGAGATCATGGAATAATCTTTCAATGGACACCACCTGAAACACCGTACTTAAATGGTGTGTTTGAGCGAAGGAATCGAACCTTGATGAATATGGTTTGATCCATGATGAGTTCCACAGATCTGCCTTTATCATTATGGAGTTATGCCATGGAAACCGCAGCACATCTGTTGAATAAAATAACTTCTAAAAGTGTGTCCAAAGTGATAAGTTATGGCATGGAAAATCGCCTTCTTAGAAATATTTTAGGGTATATTTGGGTTGTGTTGCTTATGTTGAGCAGTTGATGGGTGATAAGTTGGATCCTCCGTCTATTTTTTGTAAGTTTGTGGGGGTATTTGAAAGAGTATTTTGGATGCCACTTCTACAGTATCTCGGAACAGAAAGTGTTCATTTTGAGAAATGCTACCTCCCTAGAGAAGGAATCTTTGGTCAACAAGGAAAGTACGACTGTAGAACTTGAAGAAGTTCAAGAGCCACAAACTTCTCCACATCTAGCAGTTGATCAAGAAAGGTCAGAAATTGTAAGTACACATGTTCCTCCTTCAAGGAGATCTATAAGGATCTTGAGACAACCTGAGCGGTGTGGTCTCTTGCTAAAAAGCAACAAAGAAAGACTCTTATTGGATTCTGATTTAAAGACATATGGGGAGGTGATGTCTAACTCAATTGGGGAAAATGGCTTGAAGCCATGAAATCTGAAATGACTCCTTGTACTCCAACAAGGTGCGGATCGATCTTGGTTAACCTGCCCAAGATCGTGCGGCCTATTGGATATAAGTAGGTCTACAAGCAAAAGCTTGGAGCCGATGGAGAGGTAGTTTCTCACAAGGCTCGCTTCGTGGTTAAGGTTTATATTCAAAGGCAAGAAATTGACTATGAGGAAACATTGATGTTGAAGTCTATTAGGATCCTTCTAGCCATATCTGCCTATTATGATTATGAAATTTGGCTGATGGATGTCAAGACTGCCTTCCTTAATGGGAACATTGAAGAAGAGATCTATATGGATCAACCAGAAGGTTTCACAACTAATGGGAATGAATATTTAGTATGTAAAACAGAGATTCATTTATGGACTTAAGCAAGCTTCCCAAAGTTGGAACCTGCGTTTTGATAAATTCATAAGCGGATATAATTTTATCAAAAGCGTTGTAGAAGCATGTGTGTACAAGAAGGTCAGTGGGAACATTGTGACTTTCCTAGTGTTGTATGTTGATGACATTTTACTAATTGATAATGATGTAGGAATGTTGCAAACAACAAAAGCATGATTTTTGACACAATTGTTCATGAAGGATATGGGAAAAGCAAACTATGTTCTTGGCATAAAGATCTACCAAGATAGAGGCAATAGACTAGGGCTCTCCCAATCCTCGTACATTGATAGGGTGCTGAAAAATTTCAGCATGAAGGAATCCAAGAGAGGATTCATGTCTGTCAGACATCGTGTTCATCTTTCCAAGTTTATGTCTCTTAAGACTTCCGAGGAAAAAGAACGGATGTCAAGCATACCCTATGCTTCTACAATAAGGATCATTATGTATGTTATGTTGTATACATGACCTGATGTAGCCTATGCACTTAGCATGACGAGTAGACATCAGACATATCCAAATGAACAGGACTGGACCGCTGAAAAGGTAATCTTGAAGTACTTGATGCATACTCAAGATTTCTTCTTGGTATTCCGCGGAGGAGAATTAACACACTGATTCGAGTTTTCAGTTCGATGTAGACGACTCTAAATCGATGTCTGGATATGTATTTGTACTCACTAGCAAAGTGGTATGTTGGAAGAGCTCTAAACAGGAGACGACAACTGAGTCCACCACAGAGGCTGGTACATTGCAGCTGCAGAAGCTGCAAAAGAAGCTGTTTAGATAAAGAACTTCATTTATAAGTTGAATGTAGTTTCCTCCATTACAAATCTAGTGTGTGTATATTGTGATAACGGTGGAGCCATGGCACAAGCTAAAGAGCCAAGGTCTCACCAGTGTTCCAAACATATTCTGAGTCAATAATCTAATTAGAGAGATCATTAATGGAGGCGATATTTGAATAGAACGAGTCGACTCAATGGATGACATAGCAGACCTATTGACCAAACTCTTAAGCTAGAGAATATTCGAAGTTCATCTAAAGAATATAGAACTTAGATACATGGGCTAATGGCTATAGGGCAATTATCTTTATCTATAAATCTGTGACATAGTTGATAGAGTCCCGAGGATCATTGCATGGCTACTAGAATAGTCGCGCACAAGTAGGTGACGACTGTGAATCATTTTTTAGGGTCAAGATCATAAACTAGTTCTAAGCTATAGAGACATGAGAGGAAATAAAATCATATTCTCGTGAAGGCTTGCTCGTATAACATTCCTATAATGGGAGTGCCTTGTTTCATAGGCATTGATCGAGGATCAGCGTATGTGCAGAGGGTCTACACTTGTGTAGTGTGAAGACTAAACCACCACGCTAGATTTCATATTAGTTCCATGTCGAACTTGAATTCTTAAGTGTTATGTTGTTGAGATATCTTTAAGACCTAAGATGTCATGGATGCGATGGCTTCAGCCACTGTACTTTGACTTATTCCAAATTCAAGGAGAATCAAGAGACGGGATAAGGTTGGGTACAGTCTGGCCGTGAGACAGAACAGATGACATCAAAAAGGGATCCATCCACAATACATATACGCCTCATTTTTAGAGAAAGAATCGGAAAGCTTGTAGATTTCTATGTTGTTGTATGGCATAGATGACCAGTGAAAAATCACTGGCCAGAGTATCCAAGTCATTAAGAAGGAGTGGTGATCCTTCTTAGATGAGGCCACTATGATCACAACACGAACATAGTTATTTGAGTTACTTGAGTTTTGACTGAACCCAAACTCTAGACTTGGATAAAAAAATAAATGATAGAAAGAGTGGCTCATACGAAGACTGCAATCTGGAGAGGTTCTTCGCTATAATCATTTATCTCTAGGTCTTCATGACGATGTTTCTAGACATTGAATCATGATCGATGTAAACCTTAAGTCAAGTTTGGTGATAAGACTTGACCTTAAATAATTACCAATGTGATAATTATTTAATCCTTGGGGAGAGTTATCATTGCTAGAATGTAAATGAACTAAGGGGTCACACACTTAACTCAAGTATGAATCTCCTTATGGAATAAGTTAATTCTTAAGTAGAATTAATTATGTGGAATTAATCTTAAGTGGATTAGACTAATTCTTTAGTAGAATTAATTAAGTAGAATTAATTAGATACTTTAATCAATGTTCTGAAACCCGGACTGGACAGCAAACCGAAAAAGTGACCGGGTCACTGGTTCAACTGCTGGGTCAGCTGTGGTCGAACCAGTACTAAATATTATAAAATTTATAACTATGGAAAAATAACAATAATGAGAACACTATTGCTCTTCTATTTTGATTTGGCAGATAAAATAAAAATAATAACATAATATTAATATTATAGTGCCTTTTACTACATGGAAGAAACCCTAGCTAAATCCTTTCCAACTCTTCCCCTTCGTTGGCAGCTCCAACATTACCCCATCTTTCTTCCTCTTTTTTCTTTCTGCTTTTATCCTTCCATTTTTTCCCCTAAATTCATATCTTCTTTTTAATTATTGTCACTTTCTCTTTGCATCTCGTACTTCCAAATTTCTTTTCCTAATCATTTCTTTTCCACCATTGAAGCAGCGGAATTTTGGCACAAATCAACTGCCAACCTTCTCCATTTGAGATCTAAAATATATATTTTACATATATATATATATATATAAAAGGAGGGGAAGATGGGTCTTCTTCTTGGGTCTTCTTTCGAACTCTTATGGTGGTGATGAATTTTGAAGATTGGAGGCTTTGAGGAAGAAGCATGAAGACAAACACAGCAGCAACAAACTCAAGGAAGAAGACCCACTATACAACTTTGTAACCACGACCGGAATGGTTTACATGACCCACCACCGGGTCGAACGGTCCGGTGATTTGACCTCCGGGTCAAACGTTTTTGAGGTAAAAGTTCCGATTTTGGCTCCAAACGGTTTAGAGGTTCAACCTGGACCGTTTTTAGGACTGGTTCCCGGTTCCAACGGTTCAACCGGCCGGTCCGGTCCGACTTTCAAAACCATGACTTTAATTAATAATGATTAATTATCCTAAGTAAGTAATTATTTATCTTGTGTAGATAAATTAATTATGGTATCCAAATATTTACTGATTCTGTAGATTATTAAGGAAGTCAAATCAAATAATATCTTGTGTAGAATATTATTTGATTTGGACTGAAATTTGGATAGACAAGGAAAGAGTTCAAGAAGGAAAGAGATTTGACTTTGGCAAATCCCAAGTAAGAGAGAGAGAGAGAGGACGACTACCCCTATAAGTTGTCTCCACACATACTCACATTCTCAATTACTTTGTGCAGTTTCTCTTCTCTCTGCATTAAAGCCTAAACACCTTTTCCTTCCCTATTCTTCGTAAACCAAGAATTATGTGAAATACTTGGGGTGAACCCTCGCGGGATCAAGCCTAAACACCCCAAGAATCAAACTCTTACCATAATGGGCCCCCTTCAATCAAGGCAATTTGGGCTCAACCCTCGCTGGATCCGCTGCAAGACACGCTCCCTGACTTTCAGCTACCCTGATTAGTCATTGTACCATAATTAGATGAAAGCAGCAAGCTTTATTCCAGCTGCCATGATTAGTCTAAGCTTGACTTTCAAGATTTATGTTTTTACATTGTTATTCCGTCGAAATATACATAAATATATATTGTACTCAATTATCCTATATAAAATAATATAAATAATGTTGGTGTGAATCGGACACGCATCAATTGGCGCCGTCTGTAAGAAATTAAGCTTCAAGGTGTGAGGTAAATTTTATTTATTTTCTGTGAGTATTTATTTTCAAATCTTGATGGCAGGAAAAGGTATGGTTGAAATGCGAGAGGCTATGAGGAACGAAGAAATGAAAAACATGTTACTTTATTTAGGCAAGGATAACCATGCACCAGAAATGCCAGCTATCCTAGCTAGGCGACTGATTGATGAAATTCAAGAGTCACCGTTGGACAAGGTGGCTGAGGATGTAGCAGGGGAGAAAGAAACTCTCCCACATCCGCAAGAATTAGCTGACCAGAGAGCTGATGCGCCTCCACCAAATCATTCTTATTATTTAACAGCCGAGCAACTACAAGCAATTGTGGACGCAACTATTGAAAAAACCATCAAGGATTCGGATCCACAAGGATCCCAAAGGTATGAAAGAAATTTGATGTTGCAGGTACCCGGGAGAACTCCAGTAGCACTAAAAGGAGGTGGTGTGGATGATATTGGAATCACTTTTGAAGTGGTTTACGGTAAGAAAATTAGTAGGGTTGAGTTTCTAACTCAGCCTGAGGAAAAGGAAAATGGAGAACCTCGCAGAAAATATCCTACTTCGGAGGGACGTCAAACACGACGTGCTGAATGGATGGAAGATGACAATCAAGAGAGATGGATCCCACCACCCAAAATTCAGCAGGACCAGATACTAAAAGACAACATTCATGTTGCGCAAAGGAAAAAGCAGTTACCGGAGAGAGTTGACGCTGCAGGAGACCCCTACAGATACCAGCCTAACGGGTAGAAAGAAAAGAGAAAAGATCTTGAAGACAAGGCTAGCAATTATGAATCAGATCATTCCTTGCTAGATGTGCCAGATAAGCTGGACAAGTTGAGAGATAGCCAAGACAAATTTGAAGCTATGACCAGAAAAGTGGAAGAGATAGAGCGAAGAATAGCAGGAGGAAAACAGCAAGAAGATCGTGGAGTTCCTTTCACTGGAACCATCATGAGGGAAGATTTGCCCAGAGATTTTGGGATCTACTCCATCCCGCCCTATGATGGTACTTCTGATCCAAAAGATCATTTGTACACTTTTAAAAATTATGCCTTACTGCACAGGTACACGAACGCAATCAAATGCAGAGTCTTCCTGACCATGCTGACCAAGTCAACCCAGCTATGGTTCAACCAGCGAACGGAAGGGTCCATCGGATCCTTCCAAGAATTCAGCAACAAATTCCTTCACCAATTTTCCAGCAGCAAAAGACATGAAAAGACTCCTCTAACGTTGTTCAACATTAAGCAAAGGGGGGACGAGACGTTGCGTTCCTACATAAGACGCTTCAATGTTGCCACGCTGGAAGTTCCGCTACCATAGCCGAGCTAAATCCAGTGCATTCACGTAAGGGTTACGTGAGGGCAACCTGTTCAAATCACTTACTAAGAAGCCAGCAAGTAATTGTGACGATCTGTCAAGTAGGGCAGAGAAATACATTAACATAGACGATGCCTAGTTGATGAGACGATCGGAGCAAAAGAAAGACAAGAAAGAAGAGAAGTTCAGGAACAGACAACGCAAGGATAATAGAAATAGTTGGAGCACATTAGCACCTGTACCAAGCAGGATGCAAGATCAACCTTCATACAAACCAGCACCCAGAGACCCACACCAACGCATAATGGAGGTAGAAAAAAAAGCGTTGACACAGGCATCAGAGGGCTAATCGGCCAGACCATATTGTTGTTTCCTCAAAGAATATGGGCATCATACAGATAGCTACAAAGCTTTTGCAAATGACCTCTATTCGGGAGGAACTTCATCACGAGGAAGAGGGAACTCTTGGAATAGGGAAAGAACTAATCCAGGTCGTGGAGCAGAAAGAGTCGGACCTGCAAGGCGAGCTGGACCAGCACGGAGAGGACATTTCCCTCAACAACTAGGTGGTGGGCCTAGTTCTTAAGCCAATAGCTAGGTCGCACCTGCGGGTGTAGCAGCTAACGACCTTAAGAAAGGAGTCATACACATGATATCAGGGGGGCTAGCTCCTCGAATTTTAAAAAAAATCCTTGCTTAGGCAAGCCAGAATAGCTAATCAAGTGCTAAATTTTTCCCTAAACGTCAGTCAGAGCTGCCCTCAAGGAGAAGTATGCTTCGGGCCAGCTAATGCAAAAACCGTGTTAATCCCTCATAATGATGCTCTAGTCATTTCTGCTACCATCGCCAGCTACCAGGTGCAACACATCTTCATAGACAGTGGCAGCTCGGTGGATATATTATTCTACCAAGTGTACAAACAAATGGACCTGGGAGATATCAAGCTAGAAAATATTAACACTCCTCTATATGGATTTGCTAGAGAAGCAATCCAGCCCGTCGGACAAATTACGCTACCTATGTCTCTGGGATAAGAGCCTAACCGAAAGACCCGGTTGATAAAAATTTTGATAGTTGATATACCCTCAGCCTATAACATGATAATTGGAAGGCCAACTTTGATATCCTTTGAGGCTGTGATCTTTATACCCACATGAAGATCAAGTTCCCCATGCTGGAAAAAGTAGGAGAGGTGTCAGGGGACCAAAGTATGTCTCAAAAATGTTACGTGGCATCCTTGGGAAAAGAAGTAGGAGGCCAAGAAAAGAAGATGGCAACACACGTAGAACTAGTGGGTTAGCTCATGAATGTGAACGTGGTCCCAGGAGATTCCAAGAAGACAGTGAGAATCGAATCTCACCTAGAAGGAAAATTGAAAGAGAAACTAATGAAAGTCTTACAAGAGCACACTGGCATTTTCTCTTGGTCAGCAGACGATCTGGTTGGAATAGACCTTGCTGTAATACAACACCATCTCAATGTATATCCGGATGCCGAGCCTGTAATCCAAAAGAAACGGCATTTCAGACCCAAAAAAGACGCAATCATCAAAATCGAGCTGGAAAAGTTGTTGAAGGCAGGTCATATATCGAAAATACAATTCCCTGAATGGGTATCCAATGTTGTTTTAGTGCCAAAAGGAGGCAATAAATGGAGAATGTGTATTGATTTCCGAGACCTAAATCTAGCATGCCCTAAAGTTGGTCGATTTAGCAGTTGGTTTTCATTCACTACCCCTTACCCAGGATAGACCAGATGGTCAATTCAACAGTTGGTTTTGAGCTACTCAACATGATGGATGCACAAAGTGGATGTCATCAAATACCCCTAGACAAAGAAGATCAGAGAAAAGTCAGCTTCATTACTTCATTTGGCACTTATTGTTATGCACTAATGCCATTTGGGCCCAAGAATGCAGGAGCCACATATCAACAGCTTTTCAACATGATGTTCCGCTACCAGCTAGGCAAGAATATAGAAGTGTACATAGATGACGTGGAGGTAAAGAGCCGTGTCACCAGCAGCCATATAGAAGATTTGCAGCAAATATTCGAGACCTTAAGGAAGTATAGAATGAAGTTGAACCCGGCTAAATGTGCTTTCGGGATTAAAGGGAAAAATTCCTTGGCTACATGGTCACAGAGAGAGGGATAGAAGTTAACCCAGAGAAGATAAAGGCCATTCAGGACATGAAGGGGCCACGTAACGTCAATGAGGTGCAACAATTGAATGGAAGAGTCATGAACTCAAGCCTTTTTATCTCAAATTTCGCAGAAAAGAGTCTGCCATTCTTTAAGGTGCTAAGAAAAATAGACGGGTTCAGCTGTACGGAGGAATGCAAACATGCCTTCAAGGAGCTAAAGGGGTATTTGGGTCAGGTGCCATTATTGACCAAGCCTGTGCTAGGTGAACCACTGATATTATATATATCAGTAGCTGAAAAGGCCGTTAGTACAGTCCTGGTCAAAGAAGAAGAGAAAAAGGAGAGGCCGGTGTATTATGTCAGCAGGGTGCTGAGTAATGCTGAAACAAGGTGCTCAGAGATAGAAAAACTAGCATTCGTCGTGGTGATAACAGCAAAGAGACTGAAACCGTACTTCTTAACATATACAATTATAGTAAAAACCAACCAACAGTTAAAAATGGTGCTGGGAAAAGCGGGTACCTCAGGTAGGCTGGTAAAGTGGGTAGTGGAACTAGGAGAATTTGAAATTGAATATGCAGCTCGCACGGCCATTGAGGCACAAGTTTTAGCTGATTTTGTTAACGAGATGACAAAGCCTGAAGATAAAGAAGAAGAGAAGAATAAAATATGGTTATTACATATAGATGGGTCGGCTACTCATACCTGCAGGTGGGCTGGAATCTTGCTGACTACCCCAGAGGGGAACCAACTGGAATACGAGGTGAAATTTGAATTCAAGGCTAGCAACAACGAGGCTGAATATGAAGCCTTCATCATTGGGCTAAAAATAGCAATAAAAAGAAGAGCAAAAAACCTGATAGTTTAGTCAGGTTCCCACTTGGTAACCAGACCAATCAGATAGAATGAGCTTATGAAGCAAAAGTAAAAGGATGGCAAAGTACCTGAAGATAGTGGAATCCTTAAAAAAGGATTTTAGAATATTTGAAGTGCACCAAATACCATGTGCTGAGAACAGCAAGGTTGACTACCTATCTAAACTAGGAAGATCGATAGTAGACTGCAAATCTAGACATATTACCATACAAACAGCTGATCGATCTAGCATGGAAAGCAAAGAGAAGAAATACTCAAAGTGACAGACGAGGCCGAATGGAGAACCACCATCACAAGATACCTTATCGATGGAACCTTTCCAGCGGATCGATACAACCGGCAAAGAATGCTCATGCGAGCTGAGTGATTTGCTCTCCTAGATGGGTTCTTATATAAGAAAGGCTTTATTCAGCCATATTTGAAGTGTATATCTGTAGAAGAAGGAAAGTATATCTTGAGAGAAGTCCAGGTGGGATGTTGTGGTAGTCACATCGCGGGAGGGGGCCCTCGCCGGTAAAACCTTGAGAGCTGGTTACTTTTGGCCCAATCTAAGAGGAGACACAGCTGAGCTAGTCAAGAGTTGTGCGCAATGTCAAAAGCACGCTAACCTCATACTCAAGCTAGCAGAGTACTTGCATTCGCTCAGTATTCCTTGCCCATTTTCCAGGTGGGGAATGGACATAGTTGGGCCCTTTCCAGTAGGGCGAGCACAGAAGAAATTCTTGCAGGTGGTAGTACATTACTTCAGCAAGTGAGTAGAGGCAGAGGCATTAGCTCGAATAATAGAGGCTGAAATGATATGCTTTCTCTGGAAAAACATAATATGTAGATATGGTATACCCAGAGAAATAATATTCGATAATGGCCGACAGTTCAGCGGGGCGAGGTTGAAAGAATGGTGTGAAGAAATGGGAATCCAACAGCGTTTTAGCTCTATAGTACACCCCCCAGACGAACGGCTAGGTGGAGGTGACCAACAGGATACTAGTACTGGGACTGAAGACCAGATTGGAAGAATCAGAGGGCAGCTGGGTGGACGAGCTGCAATCGGTATTATGTTCCTATAGGACCACTCCCAAGACAACTAAAGGAGAAAGTCCACTCCTATTAGTCTATGGAACTGAGGACTTGATACTACCTAAAGTCAGGATACCCACTCTTCGGGTTCAGCATTTCGAGGCCGAGCAGAATGAAGCCTGTTTGAGAAAAGAACTAGATCTGATAGAGAAAGAAAAAGAGATAGCATATCGATGAATCGAGCTATACAAGCAGAGCATAGCAAGGTCGCAAGCAACAACAGTGAAGACACGGTCATTTCAGGTGGGAGACCTCGCGTTAAAAAGGGTGGATGACATACACGTTGTAAAGAAGTTGGGGCCCAATTGGGATGGCCAGTACAAGGTCACAAAGGTATTAAGGGAAGGCGCTTACGAGCTGCAGAAAAGCGAAGGAAGACAGCTGCCCAGACCTTGGAATATCCAGAATCTGAAGAAATTCTATGTCTGAAGGAACAAAGAGGAACAAGAAGTATTTTGGTTTATTGTCTTATTTTATTATTGCAACTATTTAAATAATGATTTCAAGAGAAATGTGAGCCCCCTTTATAGGGCAGGAAACTGCAATACCAGCTAAGTATTAATAAAACTATGCACTTATTTATTCTTATCTTGCTGATTTCTTAGTGTGCACCTCTGAAAATGCACACAAGCATCCTTTGCATTTACTAAAAATAGGAGTTTTGGGCGGAGCTGGTGATGTGAAAGTAGACGGTAACTACGAACGTAACACCTGGGTAGGATACCGGAATCCACGATAGCTGGGAGTATATCAGCCTTGGATCTGCCATGACCTATACCAGGGAGAGATAAGGATGGATGTAATACCAGAGAAATATGGACGAAAGGACGTGGCTCCGGCCCGTACCTTATAAGATATAAGGCAACATTGGAGAGATAAGGTTGAGTGCGACTCTGGTCCACTCCTTTGGCTAGGGTAAGACTTCAGGTCCATTTCGACGTCCTGGTGATATAAGGCATAAAATCGGCGCCCGAAGAATAAAAAAGGATGTCGCGGTGACACCCTGGCCAGGTGCAAGCCCGTGAGGTCTAAAAATATGAGGGACAGGATGGTGCAGGGAGTCATATGGACAACCAAAAGGATACAAAAGGTAAGTATATGCATTTGCATATGTAAGACCAGAAAATGTTCGTTGTAAATTCCTACCTGAAAAGTTGTGATTTTTTTGTAAGAATTACTAAAACAACTCTGCAGGAAAGCACCTGATATGTAGCATGTTTTTCCTAAAATGTTGGATAGTTTTTCTCGTATGATAAAACTTTACCAACCATGAAAAATGACAAAACACAGTAAAATTACAATTTTCGGATTCTTAGACAGAAACTCATTTTTCCGAATATCATTCAACTCACCCATCATGTATGCGAGATATTTAAAAGAATTTGCAAGAAACCACAAAGCAGTAAAATTATAAAGAGAAGGAGTGCATAGCAACATTCAAAACCCCTTCCAAAAGGAGAGGGAATGGGAGCAAAAACATCCATCTGCCTACTAAGGCAAGCCAAAAAGAAAGATACAAAAATTGTTCAGGAGGCACGCAGGCCTAAAAGACATCCACAAAAGATTGAAACCCTACTCTATGTTAGTAGTGGCATTTCCAACCACCTCAGTGGTCTCATCATCCTCCACAGTTGGCTGATCAGCAGGATCCTCAGCAAGATTTCCAACAGGACCCTCAGCAGGCTGATCAGCCGGATTGATATCAGGGAGAGCTTTTCAACCACGTTTGCTACGCCAAGAACAGAGTCATCCTGTGCGACCTCGGCATCTAAAAGTGATTCATCCCTTCCGGGTGGTGGCATACCTCACGCATCAAATTGGGCTTTACACCCCTCAAAACCCTTATAGAAGTACTCCAGGGACTTATCCTCCACTTTCTCTGTGAAATCATTTGAAGCCTGGAAGGCATTCTTGACCTGTTTGGCAAAGGCTCAACCTTCATCGGAAAGGGGAAACGCAACAGCCCAAGCTTTTCTCTCCCTGGCCAGAGTGTCCCAGAGCTCTTCCTCCTGCTCAGTAAGCACATTCTGTAGCCTCTGCTCAAAAAACCTAACCCTGCTCGATAAAGCAGCATTGCGCTGCTCCTACTCTTGGACATCCCGCAAGGCTTTGAGCTCTTTTTCTCGCCCCCCCCCCTTCTCAGCAGTCTCATAGGATTTAATCTTATCCTGGGCCTTGCTCAACTTCTTATTCAGGCCAGAAAGCTTACCTGTGAGCCTCAAAACTGATCTCCCCATAATAAGGAAGTACTGCGACAAATTATGAACAAAGTCAGTAAGTAATATTTAAGGGCGACTAATAAAAATCAAGCAAAAAGAAAGATATACCTTGAGGGTCATCTCCAGGGTCAGCTTGTTAACATCCTCGTTAGTCATTGACTCTAGTTGGTGACGGTCAACTGAGTTAGCCATGTTCCATAGGAAGCTACACAGCAGGGAGTGATCATTGCTCTTCAAAATAGAGGAGCCAGAAGCGTCTTGAGACCTAGACCTAGTGCGGTAGGCAAGTGGATCAGGAGAGTTGAAGGGCAGATGAGAGAACACATCCCTTAGGCAAGAACTGGCATAACTGCTATTCTGGGCAGGTGCCTCTGAAGAATCTTCAGCAGCAGGCCTTTTTCCTGCTGCAATCTCTTGGGCGCGAGCTGGATCACGACCTGGGGCAAATGACAAGGCTGGTGGAGAAATAGTTACATGTGGGATCACCTGAGGCTGCACACCAGCTGGAGGACCGCCTGTTGGGGGAGGGGGTAATGTGGGAGGAGCCCTTGCAGCAGCCCTCCTCCACCAATGTTTAGCCTCAGCAAGGCGAGCTGCTTCCATGATCTCAACTGCAAAAATAAAACAACAGCAAAATACTCAAACAACTGATTTAGCACAGCGAGCCAACAAACAAAAAAGTCACAGGAAAAAACAAAACTACCTATAGATTCACCTTGCATATCAATAGCTAGGGGACTCAAACCAAAATGGTACAACAAACGTGGATCAGTTAACTTGCCAGTGTTATATTTATTCCAATTCAAAAACTCAACAATTTGGTCAAAATGAAGAGGTTTGGCGTGGATAGGGAAGAGATTGTGGCCATCATGTCTTTCCACATGGCACGAGGGAAATCCCACACCACACCGGCAAGGGAAGAAATGAAGAAAAAGTTCTTCTTCCAATCCTTTTCAGAGTGAGGATAGGAAGTCAAAAACCTTGCTGGACCCTTAGAAGTCAGGTAGAAAACACCAGAATCACTGTCGGACACCCGAGGAAAAAATAGGGCCTAAAAAAGATCAACCAAAGGAGGGTAGTTAAAACTATTCAGCAAGACTACAAAACTCACAATAATATCTGAACGTATAATGGAGGGATAGGGAAGTGAAGACCTGCCCTAAGATGCACAACATAGAAGGTGTAAAAACCTTCAAGATGGAGATGAGCCCGATCTTGGGCAGAAGGCACCTGGATGCGATAATCAGCAGGGATACCACAGTTAGCCCTGATTATACGATCCTGATGACAAGTAAAGTGCGACCTATAAACAGTCCAAAAGCGAGCCCCTGGAGTAGCCAGTTGGATCCTCTCCTAGTGATCCAAGGCCGCCTTTTCTATATCATTTAGGGCATCCGGATCTGGCTGATCCAAGTCCTCATGGTCTGAGGCTGCACTAGCCAGATTCGCCCCTGAGTTAACCAAGGATGGAGGGGAAATAAACCCCGACATATGGGTACTATCAGAGGAGGAATGGGAAGATGAACCAACATCTACAAACTCTACAGGTTAGTTGGTGCTGTAAGACTCGCCAACGAAAAGGAGAGGCGAGGGAGGGTTAACGGCAGTGGCCGCTGGTGGCGCCGTCATCTCTATAGGATCAGAAGGAAGGAGATCTACGGGGTCATCGAAAGACACGGCTAGAAATTCTGACACATTAGACATTTTTTACACAGGCAAACAACAACAACACATAGGAAAAATAGTAGAGATGGGGAGGAGATAAATACCTAGCGAAGTTAATGGACTTCGGACGTGGGTGGAGGAATAATAACTACTCTTCCAAGGCTTGCAGAATTTTTTGAAAAATAAAAAGACACAAGAGAAAGGAGGTTTTTAACAGAAGAAGCAAAAGGGAAAAAAAGGCAAGAAAATCTTTTTAAATGAGGAAAGCAAATATGTAAAGAAAATAAATGGAAGAAAGAAAAAATTCAAAATTAAAAGAAAAAAGAAAAGGGCGGGATCAAGAAATGGCCTCTCACATGTGGCAGCATAACAAGAGTACCTGAAGCAGTTATGGCGCCTCCAAAGCCATAATTGCAATGATGGTATGCGGAACCCTAGGCACACGTCTGCGATTACCAAGGACGTGGGAAAGAGCAAGAAATGTGTCTCACCCATCATCTCAGATGACGTCACCACCTAGAGCTCCTAGGTGACCTTTCGAGAACGCGTGCTGGGCCAGGAAGGATGAGAGAGCTGATTTTTTCCTTGGCCTCAATATTACAGCGAACCCAGTCCAAAGAAGTTTATTTAAGCCCGATGTGAAACGATGATGCTAGCTTGGCCCACGTATAATTTTTAAACTCTTGCAGCTTGACAAATTGTCAAACTTTAGAGTTGAGAGGACTATTGATGTGGGTGGAATTTACCTAAATTGGGCCAAGCTGAAGAAGCCCAATTGCTAGTAAGGAAAGGTTAATTTTTCTACATAAATGGGCTTAAGCCCAAATGGCCGACTTGCCTTGCTGGGTCTGAGTTGAGTTATGGAAAGGCTTTGACCAAGAGACAAGGACAAATCAAGATCAATTAAGAGGAATACATGGCCCAAGAATTAAGCTTTTACCATAATGGGCCTCCTTCAATCAAGGTTGATGGTCCCAAGTGGCATACGAAAGGGTCTAGAAGGGGGGGGGGGTTAAATAGACCCTGAAGTTTTTTTCGACTTCAAAAATTTCGTATCACTTTTTAAAGATTTGAACGCTTAGAGAGTTGCGCGCTTAGGTCAGGCGCTACAGTAAAGATAACTTAGACTTAGTGATTTTAGCAATTTACCAAAAGCAGGGTAATGCTTAGAACACTTAATCAGGGTTAGCACAGCGGAAATGATTTTTAAAGCTTTAGCATTCGTTTTAGTCAAATGGTCACTTAACCGTTTTACTTATCTTTTTCAGGATAAATGATAAAATATAAAGTTAGATGATAAAACAGTAAATGACAGTAAATAACACGAGAATTTATAAAGTTCACTGGGTGGTGTAATCTCAGCTACGTCCTTCTTCTCCTTGAACATTTGGAGGAATTCCACTAAATTGATTATCAAAGGATCACACAGAGGCTTCTACAAAATAAAGGTGGAGATGATGTTCTTGGCCTCCTTGATCACACAGACTTCAGCACCAATGAAGATCTTCACCAACAAGCTTCTCTCACTCAGAAATACTGTTTGTAGAGTCAACAACTTCTTCACACAGACAGAGGATGTTGAGGTTTTTTTATCTCGGGTTTGTTTGATTTTAGAAAGTTCAAAGAACTTAGGATATCTCAATAATAGTGTATGGCTCTTCTTTGAAGATGTTTGAGATATCTATGACTGTCTGGAATGTATGTAAAAAGCTTGAAAGGATTTTGGCTATGGAGTTTTGAAGCTTTTTCTTGAGAGAGAATTTTAGCAAAGTTTTGACTTTCTTGTGTATGTACATATATATCTGTGTTTTTAGGGTTTGCTGGAATGAGGTATTCATGGGCAATTTCTTGGGATTTGTCCGTTGGACACATGTAGGTGCGTGCCTCTCACGCGAGCGTGAGTCTACCTTTTCTCTGACATTCCTGAAATCTTGCTGGTTCCGATTGGATAGGAGCAAGTTTCGAACTCTGAAATCTGACAGTCTAGTCAAAAGGTGACTTGTCCACAAGTCATAATAGCTTATCACATTTAATGCTCTTATCAGGCATTTAATGCATTTGAATTTATTTCCCGTTGGAAATAAATGTCAGTTGAATGATTGCATTTAAGTCCTTCATGACTTGAGAATTTATTTCAGGTGAATCTGATCCTTGATCGCTGGAGTGCTTTGAGCGCTTGATTCATAAATCCTGAAACAGTCCTTTACCGTTTGACAGACGCTAAGAACAAATCTTTATATTCGCTTGTCTTCAGACGCTGATCTTCAACTTTATCTCTAATAGACTCACCTAGAATTCTATTAGCGATTCGGTATCTAATACTTAGTCTAAAATCTACAAAGATAAAAATTATAAGCCTAAACAAAATTACAAACTTTCAAACGCTTATACAATTGATCTATAAAAACATAAACTTACATTATATTTTGGGGTCTAACATAAAATCTTATCTTGTCATCATCAAAACATCTAAAATGAAATTTCCTAACAAAGGCAATTTGGGCTCAATCCTTCTTGGATCCGCTGCAAGACACGCTCCCTGACTTTCAGCTACCCCGATTAGCCATTGTACCATAATTAGATAAGGAAAGCAACAAGCTTCGTTCCAGTTGCCATGATTAGTCTAAGCCTTCAAGATTTGTATAAATACTCCCATTGAAGATGAATAAAATAAGACTTTTTATGTTTTTACATTGTTATTCCGTCGAAACATATATAAATATATATTGCCTCATATATTGTACTCAATTATCCTATATAAAATTAAAATAATATAAATAATGTTGGTGTGAATCGAACACGCATGAATAGGAAAAGGGCCAAACAATCATCAAAATAGCATATGGACTTTAACGCAGATTTTAGCTTTTCAACTGGTGGGCCAAACACATCCTTAGCCTAAGTATATAGATGTATAAATACTTACTTTGAAGGATTAATGATGAACCATACACTTCAAGGAAATTACTCGCTCGTTTTATCTACCATTTTACATATTATATTCTCAATTATCCCATATGTTATTATATAAATTTATTGGTATGGATTGGACTCAGATCAATATTGCATTTGTCACTACGACTCATAAAATTTGATTCAACTTATCTTAATCATGTAGATAAGTGAATATATTGGTTGATAATTAGTTTTATAAGTTCTCAGGGCTTCGAGGTCCAACATAGTCGTACACATTTATTTAGTGAGATGCACATGCATAAATTTATCATACATAAATTACTGGAATTATAAATACATTAAAGTGTCGAGACTCACTAAGAAACAACAATAATTCATGTATTTTTTAAGTTTTGAGTTGTTTCAAATGCTTGACTAAAAATTGATGCCACATCTAGAGGTGTCAAACAAGCCTAATAGGCCGGCTTGGCTCGGTCCATTGAGGATTGGCTTTGTTGCTAAGAGGGCCATCTTGGCCCTTTTAGCAACCAAGCCAAGCCAGTTAGGCTCGCAAGCCAGCTTGTTAGGCTTTTTTCTGCCCTTCAATTGAAGGTCCAAAAAAGGCTAGCTATCAAGGCCAAGCCACCAAGCCTAACAAGCCGTTTGTTGTGCATGGTTTTTTTATTATTATTTTTTTTTATTTACTTATGTTAATTATTCATTCATGTTATTTAATCTATTATATTTTTATTTTTTTAAAATTATTTATTTATGTTATTTAATCTATTATGTATTTATTTACTGTTGTTAATTAATTATTTAAGTTATTTAATCGAATACATATTTTATTTAGTATATATGGTGCAACGATTGTCAAATTAGTCGTTCCATTGACGGTTTGTTGAACATCATCTTGTATATGTTATAAATACTAAAGTATTATGAATATGATTTGAGAGGCACCAGATGGCCGAAAGATGTGACTATTGGCCCGGGTTTATCGAACTAGAGTCTTCAAGGTACACCATTCCTTTGTAATGAAAAAATATATATATACTAATTGTGTAGACACACTTGATGTGTATCTAATAAATAAATAATTATAAATGAAAAAAATCATTAATTTATTGTTATCTAGTATTAATATTTTTAATTGATTTATGTGGTAAACACAGTTTTTTTTTTATGAAATTTTGAAAATAATAAAAATGATTTGGAGAGATAGTATTAAAATATTTCAAAAAGAATGAATGCGAAACTATGACACATGAGAAAGAAAAGAGAGAAAATGTGGGAAGATAGAGTGGGGAGAACAGAGAAAATAATTGACAAAAGTACCTCAACTTTTTTTTTCCTAATTGGGGGTAATATAGTCATTCCAAACATACTAAAAGTAGTTAATCTTAGGTGTTGGTGATTTAAAAAGAGTATAATTAGTAAATTTGTTACTATGTTAAGAAAATAATATTGGTGTCAAGTATATATCAATTGATGATGATCTTAAAATTATTAAGAGATAAAAACTTTGTATCGCGACAATAATAATTTTTATAAATTTATTGTAAATATAATGGTATATATGATTATGTCTATGTTACCTATAATCACTATGACAACTTGATTAAAACCAATGCAATTTAATCACTAAATTGTAGTAATTTTTATTATTACTATACTTGCATATACCACTAATATCTGTGACAATTTTTATGTTGTTTCTTTATCACTAATTCACTACAAAAAACATAAATATCCATGATGAGATGTCAATTAATAAAGTCAAAAGTTGTCATTAATTATATATATTGAGCGACAAGATTTTTTATTTTGTCATAAAACTAATTTTCAAAAGTCTATTAATGATAAAGTTGGGAAAATTTCACTATTGGTCCCATTAGAGTCAAAATATGCTACTTTTAGTCTCCTCCATCTATTTTGGACCAAATTACTCGTGTGAGTCACGCACTCTATTAAAAAGCGTGGAGTCAGAATTTGAAGGCAAACTTAAATGCATGAAGCACGTGTGAGACGGATTTGGAGGGAATTTTCACATATGTACACCAAAATAGAGGGAAAATTGGTCATTTCCCTCAATTTCTTCTCCCTCAATTATCTTAGCTCCAAAGAAGAGAGAAATCAACATAAAAATGTCACTAAGCTCATCCACATCTCATCCCTAAACAAGAAGACTCCAAGACTACGATTGCGACAAAATGGTGAAGGTGAGGACATCATGGACAGATGACAACCCGGGCCAAAGGTTCAAATGTTGTGCAATGGGTACATGTTCTTTTTTTACATGGTTTGATCCACTCATGTGTGCAAGGTCAAAATCAATAATACCTGGTTTGCTGAGCTGACTGAATAGGCAGGAGGAAGAAATATGGAAGCTGCAATAGAGTATCAAAAAACAAGAAGAAATCTCGAAGATGAAACAGAGTAGCAAAAAACCCAAAGAAATTTGGCTGCAACAGAGGAGAAAAAAAACCCACAAAGACTTGTATGGTCCTTGCTGCTATGATGTTCATGGTGTTTTTGTCGATTTTTTTTGTTTGAAGTGTAGTAATTTAGGTTTATTGATGTAAGTTAGGAACCAAATTATGTTTTGATGTCAAAGTTTGGCATTGTAGTGGAATCTAATGTTTTGATGTCAAATATTGGCAGATATTGTCAATATGTCAAATTATGTGTCAAGTTTCTTTGGTTTTGGATGTAATTTAGGTTTGTTGGTATTATCTATAGAATTAAGAAATTTGCGTTGAAATGAAATTGTTGTATTCTGCTCCAAAAATGCAATAACACCAATAGAACACAAACAACACAAAGTGGCAAAAATAACTTCATTCATATTTCAATGACAAATAATAATTGAAGGGCTCTTTTTGGCTCCTTTACAAAGCAACTGAAAAAAGCAATAACATTTATGGAACAATTGTCTTTCTAACCATTAACAAAAGTATACTAATGAACAATTGTTTGTCTTTCTAACCATTAACAAAAGTATAATACTGGACCACTTACTGGGAAAAAATTCCTTCATTCAATATGAGTTTCATCACAAAATAAAATAAACACAAAAGATCAACAAAAAGATAGGGATGCCTTTGCCACTGAACTTCAATATCTCCAAGGCTCTTTGCCTTTGCCTTTGTTGTCTTTCCCTGATGCTCTCTTATTTGTTGCAGCAACAGCTGCACTGAAATTTATCATTGTAATAATTTTTTCCATCCCCCCTTCATCATGACTGGTACTCCACCTTCAGTGACAGTGTTAACAACAGGAGTTTGAGATATTATGGGATGGTTTGGTGCAAAAGGTGGATGACACCTTATGTTAACTTTGAGTTGAGGCACATGGGTTGGCATTGGTGTAGGCTCGATAACTGCAGATGGTGGTCTAAATTGAGATGGAACTGGGGTTGCAATAGGTCTTGGAGGTCTATTAGCAGTTGACATTTTTGAGAAAGTCCTCTCGCTTGCCTATATAACAACAAAACTTATCAAGTAAATTTACATGGTAAATCAAACTTTAAAGTCAAATTAATATACTTACAATTAACTTAGGTTGTGAACCCTCTTTTGATGATGTTATCTTCATTGAAGCACTTGGAATTGTGCAGATCCACTTCCACTTACCTATAAATAGTAATTAGACAAATAAATCATCTCACACACACATAGACACACGACACAATAAACACCACAAAATTAAACACTCACATGTGTTGTTGCCTTTTGTCCTCTCCCTTTATTTAAGAATTTTCTTGAAGTGGCTGGAATACTTGTACTTGCCTGAGTTGAGGCAGGGATAGAAGGGCCACCATTATCATCAATTAAATTTGTTTCAACCTGCAAAATTAAGAGCAATCATATTAGTAGAAAAGCTCACAAGTAGTATAACCTTTAAGACACAATACAATACCTGTTTTGCTGCATTTCTTGTCGTTTTTCACCAGCACTTCTTGTCCTTTTTTTACCTGCTTTCCTAGATCGTCCAACACCATTGCCACTTGCGTTTTCCTAGAAATTAACACATTACTATAACTATACTTTATAAACCTTTTAAAAATAATTAAAGAATTGACATTTGAATTAAGTTACTACATTGGTTGTCCTCTTTTGAGCTAGGACTTTCCTAGAGGGTCCAACACCATTGACCCTTGCAGTTTCCTAGAAATTAATACATTCATATAAATATACTTTATAAACCTCTTAAAAACAATAAAATAAGGGACATGTCAATTAACTTACAACATTGGTTGTACTCTTTTGAACTGGGGCTTTCGTAGAGTATCCAGTATCATTACCACTTGAACTTGTCTGCATGTAATTAAACTCATTAAACATAAATTTTTTTTTATTGGCAGAATTAAAGAAAAATTACACTCAATTAACTTACAACATTGGCAGTCATTAGACTTGCAAAGCCCCTTGATAAACCTGCTGCAATGTCTGCTTTCCTCCTTTTACATCTCATTTGATTGTGGCCTGGATTCCCACAATAATGACACTGAATCCTAAAGGTTCTTCAACCTCACTGTACCCTTTCTTCTTCTACCCCTCTTTGACTTGTCCCTAGGTTTATCTGCACTCATTCTTCTTGCTCTAGTTGACCTGTCTCTCTTTCTCCCAAAGTTGGGAGGAAGGATTGGAATGAAACCAGTTTTTCCCATAACTTAGAACCATTTACAAGTGCAATGGCATGATTGTAAAATAAAAGTATGTGGCCATACAATAGGACTCATGTACAAAGTCATCAGGCTCAAGGACTTAACTGCCAATTGTACTCATGGCATGATAACATGAAATGTCAGTCAAGTCCCACCTCCTACAAGAGCAAGAATGGGTCCTCAAGTTGACAGTAAGCTTATCATCATCACAAACTTTTATTTTACAATTCCAGTCATCTGACTTCATTGGAATGCAGTCCACTAATTTGTCTATGTTTTTCTCTATAGTTTTTCTAATCTTTGCACAAATTTATTTCCCGCCCCATTTTTTCCTAGCCTTGTCCCTATTCTCAGTAAGTATGTTCATCAAATATTCTCTTATCTACTCAAGGATTGTAAGTATTGACTTCTTTTTAGCCTCAAATATGCAACTATTAAAATACTCGCACAAGTTGTTCAATAACTTGTCACACTTGGGAAAGTTTGAAAGTGTGACCTACTTCACTGAGATGGAGGCTTGTCACTAAATCATTCCAAGGCAGTTTCATCCAACTCCCCCAGTTCTTTCATCCTTCACTCATAATCAAAAATGGTGGTTGTGGATGCAACATTCCACTGTGCAAGTTTGAATGCCACACCCCTATACCTAACCTTTTTGAAATTTTCATGCAAGTGTCTCACATACAACCTATTTTCTGCCCCTGGGGTCTTTTTAAATGACACCCAACTACACCTATAACTGGTCTACATCCAGTCAACTTGTCTAAGTGCATCAAAACAGACATAGAATTTTCCAGAAAAAATTCTCCAACTCTTCTCCACCTCATTGTCCCGGACCATTATAATTGTAGAACTAAGGTTTGTTCTCCTCAATTCTTGTGCATAATCCCATAACTAATCATATGGGTTAAATACATTCGACTCCCAGTGAAATGTCCTATTATCTACTCAGATCCCTGTGGAAAAAGAATCTAACAAGAAGCCCCGTTAAGAAATTTTAAAGTATACACACCGCCTCCCTTAACATTATTGTCCTTCGAAATTTTATGTAAAGACGAAAATACCCTTATACTTTCAAAATATTTACACAAATATTTATTTTATTTTATTTTATACTTTATATTTAATTTTTATTTTCTTTTTCTTCTCCCACAACTTCATCTTCTTCCCTAAAACCTAACCCTAATACACAACCTTCTTCCCCAACTCATTTTTTCACTAAAACAACTCATTCCCTTCACTAAAACCCAAACCCTAATATACCATTTCTCAATCTCAACCAAGTTATCAATATAATATAAATAAGTGTATATATTTATACACTAAGTGTAGATATATATATATATATATACACACACATATATGTCTGCAACTCCACGCCACCTTACAACAACCTTTCGATGTTCTTTCTCCCCCGCTGCCATCAGCGCCTCACCTCTGCCCACGCTTACCATTTTCCTTCGCAAATCTCCACCTGAAAGTTTTGTTTGAAGGCTTTGGAGTTTGGCCTTCAAATCTGCAGATTTGAAGGCTTTTAAGTTTTGCCTTCAAATCTGTAAATTTGCAGATTTCAAGGCTTTGAAGTTTGGCCTTCAAATCTGCAAATTTGGAGATTTGTAAATCTGAGAATTTACAATATGTATGTGGATGTCGGTGGTGGGCGGAGGAAAATACGTGGTGGCGCGGCGGTGGCGGAACTGTGGTGGTGGGAAATTTATATTTTCACATATATACATATACACACTTAAATTTTTAAATATATTTTATGACTTGAAAATTTTAGAAAATAATATTTATATAAATATAAGAACTTTAATATGAACCGTTGATCTCTATCAAGATCTAAGGTTACTATAAATTAAATTTAGTAATATATAGGTATTTAATGATTACCATAGATTATTAAGAGATTAGATCCAATGGTTGCTAGATCAAGGGCAAAATAGTCTTTTATAGATAAAAAAAAATTCATAACCAATTGCATAACATGCGAGTGAGGTGCGTATGGGGCTAAATTGCTTCTTTATTTTTTTTCAGAGGGGGGTTATTGTTATTTTTTATTTCACATGGGGGTGGAGTGATAATAACGACTTTTGTAGGAGGCCCGTGAGTATTTATCCCCTGATCATATTGGTCCTCTTCCTTACCTTCAATTGCCTTAATTTCCTTTCTTATGGCCATATATGCTTTAGATTGTGAAACATTACACATAATGTCTTTAAATACATCTTGCCTAAACCCACCTGCATTTCTTTTATGATCATTCCTACAGGTTCCTTCATATTTGACAGAAAGCCATTTTGAATTTACATTTTTTACATTATATGATCTGCCACATTTATATTTACGGTTGTGTTCCCTAATTAGATATGAACATTCATTCAGAAATTTAAGTGCATTGATCCTCCAATTACATCTCTGCCTAAGACATCTAGCATACACTCTCATATTGTCATTTTTAGTAATTTTTAAGCTTCTCATAGTCTTCACTGCATGACAGTGTATAACATCCCTAATTTAGCTTTGTACTATATAACATGCCAAGTTCAAAACGAGGATCATACTTGTCCCTAGGGTTAAAAACAAAATCTTGTTTACCTCTTTCTTTGTCCAAATCTTCCCCACTATCAAAGGTATCCCCACTGTGAACCAGGACATCACTTGATTCACTCTTAGAATCAGTTGATGACTCTCTATCATTTACAGGTTGAGGTATTAGTTCAACTTCAGTTGGTGGGGTTGCACCCACCATCCCTTTCCCCATCCAACTCGCTATCCCCATTGTCCATAAGTACTATAAAAATAGTCACTACAATTTTCTTTACTATCCCACTCAATGTCCCCATCACTCTTCTTATCATGCCCCATCTAAATCCCCCTCTCAAATTTTCCATCACCCTGAACCCTATTAGCATTTGTGTTTCCCACACTATCATTACCCAAATATTCAAGCATAGTAGAGTCTACAATCCTAAACATGCCATCCGACTCAACATCCCTAAGATTTTTCGCATTTTCCCTAACTTCTAAGGTTTCACTACCACAAAAAAAAGTCCTATTACAGCATACCTATGACAGCGGTTTTGAAAACTGTTGTCATAGGGGGTACTCGGTTCGGAACTATGACAGCGGTTCGAGCCAAAACGCTGTCAAAGGTGTCAGAAAAAATAAAAAAAAAAATTTGAACGCAACAGCGGTTCTGGCCGAACTGCTGCCACAAACGCACATGTACCAACGGTTCGGCCGAACCGCTGGCACAGGGGCCGGGTTTTCTACAACCCGGCCCCCCCTCTCTCTCACTCTCACTCTCACTCTCTCACTCTCACTCTCTCTCTCAACTCTCTCACCACCATCACCCACCTCCGCCGCCCCTCTCTTTTTCTCTCTCTATCTCTAAATCTACCTCTCTCTCTCGGTTTCTCTCTCTATTTCTAAATCTACTTCTCTCTCGCGCCGCCGGTTGCCGCTCCTCCGTCGTCCGCCGCGGTCACTCCGGTAGTATCTCTCTCTCTTTATCTCTTTTTCTCTTTCTCTTGCTATATATATATATATGTGTGTGTGTGTGCATATATATGTATATATTCTCTATATATATAAAATTAACTCTATATATATATATAGATAGTGCCTCCGCCCCCACCGTCCGCCACCGCCGCCCACCTCCGCTTCCGCCGCCGTGGTCCATTTAGTTTTGGTATTTTCTTTTAGATAAATATAAATATATATATACACACACATAGAGTATGTATAGATGTATGTATATGTGGGTGTATGCATATATGAGTGTATGTATATATATTTGTGTATGTGTACGTGTATTTGTGTATATATGGGTGTATGTATATATATTTGTGTATGTGTGGGTGTATATATATTTGTGTATGTGTGGGTGTATATATATTTGTGTATGTGTGAGTGTATTTGTGTATATATGGGTGTATGTATATATATTTGTGTATGTGTGCGTATATTTGTGTATATGTGGGTGTATATGTATATATATTTGTGTATGTGTGGTTGTGTGTATATATTTGTGTATATGTGGGTGTATGTATATATTTGTGTATGTGTGGTGTATGTATATATATTTGTATATATTTTTGAAATTTGCCTATTTATTAAAAAATTTAAGGGAACTAGGAATTTGACTGAATTTAGTATTAATTTTAGTTCGTCTTCTAATACAACGTAATTTTGATTGCTTTTGTAGTGCCCCCGGCAGACCAACGAGGTGGATTGTGGCTATTTCGTTATGAGATTCATGAAAGAGATTATTAGCCATGGACTATCTATAATCCCAACAGCGGTATACATAATTCTTATATATAATTAATTCTATTACTTTTGAAATTATTAAACCTTTGGTAAGTAATTGAAATGTTATTTCACTTTGCAATTAATCTCTATATATATACATATATCTTGCAGTACTTTAAGGATTGCCAATCCTTCTATACTGATGACCAAATTGATGAAGTATGCTGCGAAGTTGCACGTTACATTTTCTTAGCAGCTCCTTAGAAATTAGGTAATATAGTTTTTGTACATTGTGACTTGTTGTAAATTGAGATCAAATGATTTATTGTATTTCGTAAGGTCATTAGTAATTTAATTAGTTGATTGTACATTTTGTTGGAGATTATAATATTTTATTGTTGGAGGAAAAAGATGGTAATATTGAAGTTTGGGGTGATGTTTGTTTATGTTGAATATGTTTTGTTGTTAGTTGAAATTTGTTGGTTGGATCATTGCATATTACTGTACAGGTACTATCATGACAGGGTAATAAATAATTAAAAAAAAACAGAAAAAATGACAGCAGAACCGCTGCCACAGGTCCTTTATTTTATTTATTTTTTGGTTTTTCCATAGCGGTTTCCTGAAAACCGCTGTCATAGGTGGACCTATGACAGCGGTTAAAAACCGCTGTAATAGGTCCACCTCTATAACAGCAGTACCTATGACAGCGGTTAAAACCGTTGTCATAGGCCCAAAAAAACCGTTGTCATAGGTCATTTTTGTAGTAGTGTTTGGGGTTCTGTTTAGGGTCGTGTTTGGGTTTTTGGTTGAACAATAGGTTCAGAATTGAGGTTCTGTTTGAAGGATTGGTCCAATTTGTGGTTTTGGTTCAACAATAGGTTCTTACGTTCTGTTAGAAGGATAGGTCAAATTTGGGACTTTGGTTCAAAAATTAGTTTAGATTGGGAATCTATTTCTTGGATAGGTCCAATTTGAGGTTCTGTGTTAAGGATAATCCAATTTGAGGTTCAAGATCAACAATGGGTCCAACATGTATTATTTTTGGTTGAGTTATGGATACTGGTTCATTTATGGGAAACTCATGCAAGTTGGCTACCAAATAAATATGTAATTCTCTATTTTTTGTAACAAATCCAGTACATAGTATATGTATGTCTGTCATACCCACTAATTGTCTATATTTACCCTTCTATTTGTCAAACCTATATAACTCTTTCTTCCCAAAGTAACCTAACACCTCACACAAACAACTTATGAACTCAATAGACATCTTGGTTACATGATATCGTCATACATGCTAACACTACCTCCTATATATTCATTAGGTTTTATACTTTTAGGTCCTGTAAAACAAGCAGATGAGGTCTAGCCCTACTGTCAAAGCTGATGTCCCAAGATATTAGAGGTCTTAGGTTCTACTCCCACTGACATCATGTGGGTCTTTCTCTATTTTACTGGTAGTTGTTAGCTGTTGTAAATTAGTATTAGTGCTATATATTGATTGATGATTCATATCCATAATGTAATTGATACATGTAACCGATTATCTTAAAAAATTGGTCATGTAAAACAATAAAAACAAAAAAAAAATCAACACTCAATGCAATAAATAGGATTAATCAATTAAAGACATTGCCCAAGACGATAGCAATAAACAACACAAACAAAGGAATTGCCCCAGACCGACAACAATAAACAACACAAATAAAGCCATTGCCCCAAACAGAAAGCAATAAACAACACAAATAAAGGCATTACCCCAGACTTAGCACAAAAATCAAATAAAAAAGCCATTGTCAAACAAAATCATACAACGACCACACAAAAACAATTTTCTACCTACACAACACACTGTCAAACAGATATACACCATAAAATAATAAATTTCATACACTATATATAATAAAACAGAGACCCAGGGACGACATTGTTTACAAACATAGAATATACATTATTATAATGCCTAAAAGCTATGGTTAAAATAAACCAAAAAAAAAACACCTAGATATGAGTGTACAAGCATGCAATTTCACATTATACTTTGTATAACAACCAAAAAATAATAATTATTAACTAACAATAGCACAAAATTTTGTGTTACATATCATATTTGTTTGGATGGGGGGATCATCTACAAAACGCGCAATCCTCAAGTTTATCTTCAACTTTTGGTTGACTTCTTCACATTACGAGTTTCCGACAGCCTTTTTGTTAGATTTTAGGGGAATATTGTTTGGAGAATCAAGGATTTTTGGTTTGGGAAACTTAGGGCTTATGTTTGATGTGGGAAAAATCGCATTTAACTCAGCATATTAGGGTTTTCCTATGTGCCCCTCACGTGTTTAATTTGAATCCCAAAACAGTAAACTAACAAAGCGTGTGTCTTAGAGGGTAATTTACATCTAAAAATAGACATACGGACTAAAAGTGTATTTTGACTCCAATTGGACCAAATGTGTCAAAAAATTCTTATGGGACTAAAAGTGTTTTGATCGAACTTTAATGAGACCAAAAGTAAAAAAATTCTCCATAAAGTTGTGTACATAGTCACTCATGACAATAGAGACAAAGAAATTATTGTCGCTATTGAAATATATTTAGTGACAACTTGATAACAATAAATATAATTGTTAGTATACATGTGTTGTAATTGTATTTGTGTTATCACATGATTAAACATGTGTTATTATTTGTTGATAATGATAATTTCAAAATAATTATTGCCACTTATTAGGTAAATCTAATAATAATTTTGACATAATCACTAATTAATATTATTTTTGTTAAAACGTATATTAGATGTTAGTGGATCTAATATATCACTCATGATTTGAGGATTCGAATATTCACAAATTAGTGGATCTATCCACCATATATGACCCTGGTTTTCTTTTTTTTCTTTTTTATTTCAATTTGAGGTCTAATCTTGTGCCTTGTATTACATATACACCTCAAATACATATAATTTACATCAATTGTACATTTAAAACGACTTTAAATACAATTAGGGTACTTCTATGATAACAACTACAAATGGGCTAATTGCATTTTTTGTCCTATATTTTTTTCACTTTTGGATTTGGTCCTTTTTTTTCAATTTGCTAAGTCTTCTTGTAACTATCCAACTTTTGGCAATTTTAGTCCGATTTTGACTGGAGCTGACCAATTTGTCCGGAATCTGCCACATGTGATAATGACCAGACAAAATTGATGAGGTGGCATGCCAAATAGATGCTGACTAGGACAAAGTTGATGAGGTATACCACTGTTGGGTAAACGACATAAAACGCAGTGAAAATTTAAAATCTCAATCGGTGGTCATCTCTGATTTTTATATTCAAGCATAGAGGAAAAAACACTCATTCTTCCTTATATGCGTCGTTCTCAGAATTCTGACCCGAGCAGCAAACATGTCACTGCCTCTAAAGCTTCACACCGGAGTTTAAAGTAGATCCTCTTCCTTCTTCCCTTGGGGGCGACGGCTACAGAGAGGATGAGGGGAGAGAGTTTTTGACAGAGTTTTGATTTTCTTTCTTTTCACTTTAAAAGAGAGGCTAGGATTTTTAACTCTCTTCAAGTAGAATATAAATACACTACACAAGAGTTGTAAAACCCTTGGCAACCAAGTCATATGGACGCCCACTTTGACCGTGTGCTAGCCTTCGGGCTAGTGCACCACTTGGTTCTAATACAATTTAATTTAATTTATTTAATATATTTATCCAATAATTAATTAAATAAATGAATCAATTAAAATATAATTAATTCTTCCAAGAAATTAATTATTTTATTAATAAATTAATTAGATCATTAAATGAAAAATTAATTATTTAATATCAATCGATATCAAATACCGAAAAACTCTTTAAGTCAAAAACCATTTTTCCCTTTACAATTCCTTTAAGCGCGACTCTTTAGGTCCGTCTCAAAAGGCAATTGGGAGGAAACCAAAAGGATGTGAGTAACATCTAGCCAGTCTCGTGGCTCACATAGTAACCAATTGAGAACAAATGATCAGGATCATTCCAAACCTTTCCTATTGCGAATACCGTACGAGTATAAACTTTTTATTCTTATATCTCATCCAAGTGAGAGTCATGACACAGTCAAACTCACAGTACTTGACTATATGCATAAGTACACAATGAGTCGAGGTCAATAAGACTACTCTTGTCTCTAACACTAGTAAACTCTATTGCTTTGGTCAAAGACTTTTGACCCCACTCATTCTTGACGGAATAGGATAATTGCACAATCACTTATGAGAGAATAAATTCCAATCTTGCAAATCAGTTAAGACTGCTACTTGTCTATCAAGTTGCACTTCGAGGTTGACTCCACCAATGGGTGAATTGAGTCCAACTACTCTAATGACGAACTTGATATTACAAGTACATCTTCAACGTGATTTCTCAGGTCTAACGTTCACTCGTACCTATCACAATTAATCAGTACTATCATTGACTGTCATTGAGAAAAAACCCATATGAAAGAACCAATATGAGTCGTGTTCAAACATATCAGTCTCACTGATATGTCTATCATATAAGCTCCCACTACCACCTAGTGTTCGACTGGCACTTCCATGTTAAAGCTTATGTCATACAAGTCTTATCTGTTCCTGATGTCCAATCAGGACTTTCTTTGACTTGCGAACTTATTTAGACAATGAGTACAGAATCCTTCTAGTGCGATTCTACCTAACCCATAGGGAGTAGAAGGTCCTCCATAATGTCATGGACTTAGAGTTTTTTTTTTATCTTACAAATGCCAATAAGAAAACAAAGCAAAATGCCTTATATAAATAATGTTTAATTACAATGAATATACTCTATACATTCTATCCTCTATGGCATCTGAGGGCATAACACCAACAATCTCCTACTTGCACGCAGTGCCATTAGCTATGGTATCTAATGCCTATCTTCTCCAGATGTCAATCTAGCACCGCTTGCGCCAATGCTTGGTCAGTGGGTCAGCTACGTTGTCAGTTGAGGCTATTTTCTGCACTGCTATTTCTTTTCTACCAACGTTCTCTCTAATGTTGTGATATCTTCGCTCTATGTGTTTAGACTTGTTGTAAGACCTTGGTTCCTTTACCTGCGCTATTGCTCCATTGTTGTCACAGTAAAGTGGTAATTAGAGTTGTACACTAGGAACCACTTGAAGTTCTCCAAGAAACTTCCTAAGCCAAACAGCCTCTTTGGCTCCCTCTGAAGCAGCCACGTATTCATCCTCAGTGGTGGAATCAGCGGTTGTACTCTGCTTGGAATTTTTCCAAGAGACTGCCCCACCGTTGAGGGTGAAAATGAACCCTGAGGTGGACTTTCTATCATCAACATCAGATTGGAAATCTGATTCAATGTATCCATCCACTCTTAGGCCACCACTTCCGTAGATGAGAATCGTATCCTTTGTCCTTTTAAGATAGTTGAGGATATTTTTCAGAGTTATCCAGTGTTCCTTGCCTGGGTTTGCCTAAAGTCTACTAACAATGCTAACTGCATAAGATATGTCAAGTCTTGTACACAACACGGCGTACATCAGACTACCCACTGCTGATGCATAGGGTACAATGCTCATCTCTTTTCTATCTTCCTCTCTTTGAGAACACACAGATTTTGAGAGATGTATCTCATGTCTCATTGGCATGAATTCTTTCTTAGAATCCTCAATTCTAAACCTCTTTAAGACCTTATCTAAGTAAAGAGTTTGAGAAAGTATGTGGCCTTTCCTATAAATCCAAATTTCTATATGTTCGATCTCTATAAATCCGAATTTCCAGAATGTATGTGGCCTATCCTAAATCTTTTATGGAGAATGTACTCGATAGCCATTTCTTAACAACAGTGAGCATTCCTACATCATTTTCTATGAGCAATATGTCATCTACATATAGAACAAGGAATGATATCTTGCTCCCACTAACCTTTTTGTAAACACATGGCTCATCTTCATTTTTGACAAAGTCAAATCCTTTGACCGCTTCATCAAAACGCAGATTCCAGCTACGAGATGCTTGCTTGAGTCCATAGATGGATCTTTCAAGCTTGCACACCCTATGAATATCATTCTCGGATACAAAACCTTTTGGCTGTTCCATATAGATATCCTCTTCCAGGAATCTATTCAAGAACGCCGTTTTGACAACCATTTGCCATATTTCATAATCGAGGTGGGCCGTTATTGCTAACAAAATTCTTATTGATTTGATCATGGCTACTGGTGAAAAGATTTTCCGATAGTCAATTCCTTCCTTTTGACTATACCCGTTTGCCACTAGCCTGACTTTATAGGTATCAACCTTGCCATCAACTTCAATCTTTCTCTTGTAGATCCATTTACACCCAATTGGTATAATACCATCGGGTCGATCCACTAATATCTAGACTTGGTTCAAATGCATCGAATCTATCTCTGCTTGCTTAGCTTCGCGCCATCTTGCAGCATCGATATCCTTCATTGCTTGATCATAAGTAGAGGGATCATCTCCATTGTCTCCCTTTACTATAGTATGGAGACCCAATTCCTTCTGTAGTAGATAGCGATACCTCTCAGATGCTTGAGGTACTCTACCAGATCTTCGCTATTGTGGTTGTGTTAAAATTGGGTCGGTTCTTACTTCCTGTGTAGATGTATCCAAAGGAGTCTCGCTGTGTTCTTGAAAAACTATCTTCCTACCTACTCCACCTTCTCTAATGAACTCATCTTCAAGAATGTAGGCTTGTAAGGCTACAAGGATCCTTTCATCATCGTGCAAGTAGAAGAAATACCCCATTGAATCCTCGGGGTCAACAAAACGTCCCTTCAGGGATCTAACATCAAGTTTTTTCACTTTTGTCTCTTTAACATAAGCTGGACATCCTTAAATCTTTATATGATTAAGACTTGGTTTTCTATTTCTCCATATCTCATATGGAGTCTTAGAAACAGATTTGAAGGGACATCTATTTAAAATGTGTACTGCTGTAAGGAACACGTGACCCCAAACTGAAATGGGTAAGTCAGTGTAGCTGAGCATGGATCGAACCTTGTCTAACAAGGTACGATTCCTTTGTTCAGCCACCCCATTTAACTGTGTTTTCTCTGGTGGTGTGAGTTGCAATACAATGCCATTTTCTCTAAGGTATTCGTCAAAGCACTCATATATTTTCCTCCTCGGTCTGACCGGAGAGTTTTTATATGTTCCAGTTTACTTTTCCACTAAAGCCTTGAATTTTTTGAACTTTTCAATGGATTCAGACTTATACTTCATTAGATACACAAGACCATACCTTGAATGGTCATTAATGAATGTGATGAAGTAGTGGAAACCTCCATGAGCCATTTCACTGAATGGCCCACAAACGTTGGTACGTACCAATCCTAAAACTTGTGTGGCTCATTCAAAAGTCCCACTGAAAAGAGATCTAGCCATCTTGCCCATGAGACAAGATTCACAAGTAGGATAGGGATCTAATCCCAATGGGTCAATAAGCCCATCTTTCTCCATTTTGTGAATCTTATGTTCACTGACATGGCCTAGTCTAAGACGACATATTAGTCTTTGGTTGGTATCTTGCCTACCACGTTTCCTAATTATAGCGTTAACATCACACTCATTCTGGACATGAAGGTAATACAATCCATTTACTAAAGTAGCAGAGCCTACTATTTTATTACCATAATAAATGTCGCACTGTTTATTAATAAAACAAAACGTATAACCCTTGTTAACTAAAACAGGAATTGAAACAATGTTCTTAAGCCCCTTGGGCAAAACCAAAACATTATTCAAAACTAATAAATGTCCAGAAAGTAAACATAACAAGGTAGATCCAACTCCAGTAACTGCGACGCTCTGCCCGCTGCCTACTTTGATCCGCACCTCATCACGGCCCAGCTTCCTTCCTTGCTTCAGGTCCTGATCCACACAACAAATGTGAGCACTAGCACCCGAATCAATAATCCACGAAGTGGAAAAAAGGGTCATAGAACAGTTAGTTTCAAAAACGTAAAGTTCCATACTTTGTGCTCCTAGGGCCTCTATATGGACAGTTCCTCCTCCAGTGGCCCGCTCACCGCAGTGTAGGCATTTGTCCTTATGTTTCTGCCTTTTGCTCTTGCTTTGCTTCAAATTCTTTTGAGATTTATTGGATGCTCCTAGATTTCGTTTGCCTTCCCTATTTTTCTGAACATCCAAGGTTGTGGAAATGGGGATAGCATATCGATCGTTCCATCTATCTGCCTTCATTTGTTTCTAAGCATTTTCAAGTTTATTCATTAGTCTAACTAATGAAGAGTCAATATCATTCAAATCCAAATTTATGACAAAGTAATAGAAAGAATCGGGGAGTGACTGCAAGATGAGGTCAGCGTCAATTTTGGCGGGAAATTGGAAAATTCCCAATTTTTTGCCCATGTCAGCATCATGTGTTCGACACGTGGCAAATTCCTTCTAAATTGGCCAGCTTGGTCAAGATCGAACTTAAATTGCCAAAAGTTGGATAATTATCAGATGACTTTACAAATCGAAAAAAAAACAAGACCAAAATTCAAAAGTGGTAAAGATAACGGATGAAAGATGCAATTAGCCCAACTACAAAAGGATCGATATCAAATTAAATAGGGTTTTAAAATCACAAACTACAGTACACATTAATAGTATAGTAATTATACCAAATTTTGAATCCAAGACGTGCAAGGAAGAAGTTAGATTAGGCCACTTGAAATAAGCATATACAAAGTAACAATAAACAACTTCATTAATCACGAGACTTGTGTTTCCAACTGTACCTGACATATGCATGGAACTAATTCCCCAACTCTCAGGTCTTATCATAAATGTTTTACCAGGTTCTTAATTAATTTCCTTCCAAATAATTCAAGACCCCATCTATCCTACTGATCACACGCGTGGCAATTTTTTGTTCCTTTGAAAGTTATGATTTATAATTTACTGTATGCTAGAATTTTCCATATATACTCATCCTGATCAAAACGATAAATAAGCTGAAAACCCTACAGCTGACTATATATATTATCAAAAAAGCAGAAAGTTTATATAGGTCCATTCTGCTTTTGAAATATATATATATATATATTATATATATATATATAGCTTTACTATATATATATGGTTTGTTTCTGTTTTCTGGTGGATCAGAAGAGGGTGCTTCGGCGGAGCAAGCCGGTGGCGGGGATGTGTTCTCAGTGTCGACACGGCGCCAGGGTGGCGGACATGCAAACGGTGACGAGGTTTTGTTATATCCCATTTTATTGCAAGTCCTGGAAAGCCATCATCTGTAGTTTTTGTGGCTCTATTCTCAAATCTTATAATACGTGAACATAATATATATATATATATATATATATATATATATATTCTGATCAAAGATATATAGTACATGTTCGATGATCAACTTTTACAATATACTGTCATGATAAGCATTTATAGAATCTTGATTTAATTTCACACTGTAAATAAATATCTGTGGTTCATGAATGGAGTTTTCTGTTTCAAAATGAGATTTTAATTTGCTGAGAAACTCTATAGAATTTGATTAAAGATTTTGGATATTTACACTTGAACAAAGATCATGATTCATGAATCATAAAAACAATATTACTACACTGCGTGACAAGACCTATGAAATAAAATAATTTTACCATAATACATAGTCTTTATTTATAAAATATGCTTCATAATTATCTGAATGTCATTCGGGGAAAAACTTATGCCTTTTCAGATTATAGATATAATTTGATAATATTTAAGACAAGCTTAATTTGTTTAGCTAATATTATATTTATTATTATTATTATTAATGACAAAATAAAAATAATAAATTTGAGTATATAGAATCCCCGCAGTATTCTAAAAAAGTGAAGATTTTTGTTTCCAAGAAAACAAATGAAAATAAAATTCTATTTTCACAAATATCAGCACAATCTTACCTATGATTAAAATATTACCTTTTTCTTTTACTAAACAAAATAACTAATAACTAATTATATCGAGTAACTAAATTTTTTATAATTCTTCAGTCAAGCAACTTTAGCTCGTTCCGAATTAGGCCAAACATAAAGTAAGCAAGTGGCAAATAAATCATTTGTCATATAATCAATGGACTTAGTAAAAGGTGACCAATCGTAATACACGTATTATTATCGTTGCAATTAATCGCGTATTTGATGCATTCAAAAGAAGGTAGTGCGGTGCAAGCATGCTCATATACAGTTAGTTGAGTATTACAATTGTGCGCGAATGGTCGTTTGGATGGTACATCTGATTGAACATACAAATAAAGTTCAATGTATAACATATGTTTGATACATTATAATTTTCTAAGAGAATATGTAACTGTATGGTGTAAAACGAAGCAAGGGAACATTTATCATACATAAAACACATAAAGTCGTCGTTCACTAAGTTCGCCCAATCCCGATTTGGTTGAACTCATCTAATTAAAAGGCAGGTGTTTGTTGTACTTGCCTTGTAAGTGGATCACTCTGTTTGAAGTGTACGCCAATTACATGACAAATCTAATTCACTGACTATATGAATTATTGATGTGTTAATGTGTGGAGACGGGTCACAAGTGCTAGGAAGAAGTGCAAAATCGTGCCAAGGGGGAGTTGGGCAACAAAACCCACGCTGCAGTAAGCATAAAAGCTCGCCACAGTGCGTTGCTGCGGTGTGAGATGGCGGCAGTGGCGAGTCATCTCACACCGCAGCAACCACAAATGCTCGTTTCAGCGGGAAACAACTGAAGACTCGCCTCTCGCGCTGCGGTGAACCTCTTTGGCGTGAACCCAACTAGCTTGAGGCGTGCTTTTCCGAGATTTAGGGGTGTTTTTGGCAAGTCTTTGTTTCCTAAGTACTTATGGCTCTTTGTTAGCTTAATCTCCAAGTATTGTTGATATAAGTAGGAGATTATTCATTTTTGTAAAGTTGGATCAGTCTCGTTTATCAATAAAAATCTCTCTAATATAGGTCCATGGACATAGGCATTATCTGTCGAATCACGTAAAAAATGTGTCTCGTTTTTTTACTTTCTCTTTACTTTTAAGTTCTTATGCGCATTAACTCCTAATAATTATTTGGGTTTGGTCTAACCCGATTCAAAGCAGAATAGTTGGTATCCCCCTGCCAACTTAAGGGCTTTTAGTTGGTGAGAATGAGAATGAGATTGAGACCAAAAGGCCCATAATGAAAGCAATGAGATGGGCCCGATTAATAATTAATGTAACATTTTAGTGCCAGTAGACCTTCAGCCCCTCAAACGCTATTTGATGTTCGAATCGGGGAGGGTCGTTAATGAAGCCAGATCGGTTCGCAACATAGTTAAAAGTAGGACTGACAATTGAGTTGGGATTACTCGAAATTCAATTGTTTGATCCGCTTATATTTGAGTCGAGCCAAAATGAATGTGAGTCGGCTGAGATTGAGCTTATATTGGGCTCGATTAATTTGTCAGTCGAGGTTGAGCTTTATTAGGCTCAGCCCGAATGACCCGAACTCATGATTTTAACTAAGTTAATGATTTGTTTCATATAATTAGATTAGTTTTAAGCTAACTTATATAAAATTCGTAGTAGATTCTTAGGTTTGAAGGTTAATAAGTTCATGAATTTGATATATTAGTGGGAAATTTTTGCTACGGAGACTTAAAAAGAACATTTATTATTTTATATCACTTCATGTATATTGAGAAATATTCTGAATTTTCATAATCATTGTTATAGACTTCGTGATTCTATTACAAAAAATTGGAATTATACATACTCATTAGCGTAAATTTTTATTTAGTATACTAATCGAAATTAATCTCTTAATATGATTTTATTATGTACATTTTTTTGTTTGAAAAAAATTGATGAGCCGGCCCGAAATAAGCTCGAAGCTTGTAAAAAATGCGAGCTTGAGTTTGAGTTTGAACTTATAATATTTAAACCCGATATTTCTGAGCTTGAGTCACCCTAAGCTGGGCTAATAAAGCCCGATTGACAAGCCTAGTTAAAAGAAAATAGGATTCAATCATTCAAGATAAATCTTTAAGTCTTAAAATTCATAATTGGAATATTACTCAGGACAGTTTATATAGAATTTGACAAATCTGGCTTGTATAAAAAAATTCTGCACAATTATCCGTGACTACTTCCAGAATATCTCGATAGAATATGTTTAATGTTCATGAATATTATACATTTATATGTGTGAAAATGTCAATAAAATCATACTATTGTCTAATGAATTTATACATGTGTGCGTCAAGGGACGGAGCCAGAAATTCAATTAGATTGTTGTGATATACACGCGCTTCGTTTGCTTGGTACCCCCGCGGTACGGTACGCTATATATATGTATCGAAAAAAATTGGCGATTAGGTTTAGTAAGAATTTTTGACATATTTCGTACTATGTACATCTTTTGTTAATAGTTAAATTTTCTTATCATCTCCCGTGGACATTGCCAATTGCCGAACCACATAAAAATAATATTTGATACATTTTTCATAACTAATCAAATATAAATAGTTTTAAAATTAAATGGAAAATGGTCCTAATTTTAAATAAAACAAAACATAAAAAGCTTAAGAAGTATGATTTAATTAATATCAATTTTAACATTTCAAATTAAAAATGACAATCGTCGTTACATTTCATTAATAATTATCTAATTTCATGGAAATTGACTATAAAAAGAAAAGGCAAAAAAAAAAGATACTTACCATATAGAAGAAACGAGAAACGGTTGATACGATTTGAACAAATCATGGGTGGTGAGAAAATGTAAAATTATAACAAGAATTCTAACTTAAAATTTTGATAATATAGCCTACTGAAATATTCAACCGAGTCAATATTTCTACTATGTGGGTGTGGGTTGGTTTGTGGGTTAGAAATGTGAATTTATTTTGCTTTTTGTTGTTTTTGAGAATGGCGAAATTATAAATTTTAAAAAATTTATATCTGAAAATTAGAAAATAAAAAAATTGAGGGGGCAGTGGCGCCCTCCAGCCCCCTGGCTCCATCCCTGTCTGCATCTAAACATACAGACAATATCGAAAAAGAAGAAAAATACGTTAATATAGTATAATATTGGTTTTCAATTATTATAATTATAGTAATATTAGAATAAAATTCGAGAATAAATTTCTCTGTTAATGATTGTCATATAATAACTTCGATTCAAGAAAATGTCGAGTTTTTATTCGAGTTTTGTTTTTTCAATAACCCTGAGAAGCTTGTTACTACAAAATTCAAAAGCCAAAACTATTGCACTGAAAAAAAAATTAAAAAAAAAAAAAAGTCAAGGCGCGCTGTGAGGCTAGATTTGCGGAGTCTCCGCCAGTCTATTGTCTACCAAAACACAGGTTTAGAAATTGAAATTGTTGAAAATGAAATAAAGAAACCGTAGATCGCGGTGCTAATTTTGACTTTCAAGTCACAAGTAAAACTTCACTTCCATAAATAAACCTATTTATTTCCAAGCTATCCCCACTTATATATATATATATATATATATATATATATATATTTTCAAGACGAATGGAATAATCCTAAATATCTAGTCTGACAAACCCGGGTTTATAGTTATAATTTTGAGCCATAAAAACTCTATCTAACTCCAAGAAGGAGGAGAGAGTCACAACTTGTGGCAGCCTGAATTCGAACCTGGAACCTCTCACATGAAGTGAGAGGTGGATATCACTAGACCAACATGTCTTGATCAGTTTAATATATAGTATGTTATAAATGAATTATTAACTATTATTGTTTTCATTTCTCAATAATCATACGCTGAATGCATTACCGGATTGCCAAATGAGATTTCTAATACATTACATGCTAGCTTTCTGTAATATTTGAGTTTGGTTTAAAACTAAATAGGTGGAATGTGTTTGAATTGGAAGTGTTAAAGTTTTACTCAACTTTGACCGTGAATTTGGGTGATTTGTGTATTTCGGATATGGATTTTATGAGCTTAAATTTATCTATATTTTGAATCGATAAACTTAGGCTCTGTATGGTTGTATTTTTTAAGTTCATTTTCATTTTCTGGATCATCAGAAAATGAAAATGCACACTTCAAGGTAAATTCTACAGAAAATACTCAAATTTTAAATCCTACTACTCATTCCCTTATATAACTACTCATCAATTCAATCACTTCATTCTCTCTTCATTAATCACATAATTCAATTATCCAACAAATTCTCTTTCTTACTTTATCATAAATATAATATTATTCTAATTTTTTCTCGCATCATCATTACATATATAACTAATTCAATCAACTTTATATCACATTTACACAATTTTCAAATATTTCTCAAAAACACATCCAAACAAACAAAAAAACATTAATATTTTCACACGAATTTCTATAATACACATTCTCCAATAAAAACTCAAAATTTATTTTCGAAAAAACAGCCATTAGAAGCCTTAGCATTTCGAATTACTCAAATCCAAACTTGGATGAATGATAAATTAATGATTCAAGTGAACCACTACGAATATGATATAGACAATACACAATAGTTGAGTGTAGGAACTCATTAAATGAGTATCCCACTTATATGGAATCTTAAAAGTTGGATGAATTTATAAATCCATGTTGGTGGAGTATGGGTAATTGTCCGTTGGGCCACCAAGTTTTTTTTGGATAAAGGGAAGACTTAGGTCTTGGTCGTTGGTCGTGGGCCATGTTGAATTTATACCCCCATGGACCCAAGCCAAGGCTCATGCTTTTGGTCTTGGTCGTGCCGGAGTTAATACGCAATCAAAATTAAAGTAAATTTTGTTCAAGTCGGTTTTTCCGTTGGTTTATGTCATAATTGAAACTCTCCGGTTTAACTCCGTTACATTATTGATGATGCTCTAAAGTTTTTATTCATTGACTTTTGGATTTGAGATGTCAATATTTAGTTTTAGATTTATTTGATTTATATATAAGAAAAAATTATTTGGTATATGTATTAATAACTAATAAAGTAGTGAAGAAAATATTTATAACATGAAATAACTAATAAAGTAGTGAAGATAATATTTATAACATGATTTTGACTTGTTTTGATTTCATAAGATAGTTTTGGAATTCAATTTTATTTCATGTGCCAACAACCATTTGGTTGGATGACAAAATCTAGAGTTCAATTCCACCCCTACCCTCCCACCAATATGAAGGAAAAAAGGTGTATTTCATACTCTATGAGTAATTTTGTTATATCTTAGTATAAGAACAAGAATTGAAATATAGTAATGTAGTAATGTGTAGAGTGTTAATATTATTTCCTGCGAAACAAAAAAAATTGTTTCATTTTTATTTTATTTTATGATTATTTGAAGTTATTATATTCAGTCTAAGAGCGGTCTAAAAAACTACCGAAAATACATGATTAATATTAGCAAGGACAAAATTGTCATGCAGCTAAACTAATTAAAATAATCATTCTTATGATTGAAAGATTTCTCTCAGATATATAAAACAATCACTATCACAACTTATCACGCTAATGATCAATTATTCAACTATGAATATCCATTAATGGTGAAAATGTTATAAAAATAGAAAACAAAATATGTAATTTATGCAGATTTGAAGCGTGATCCCACTCTCTTTAAAGTGATAAATGGCCCCACTATAAATTTGCTACCGGGTTTAATTGGTAATTCACTTCTAGGATACAACAAACCACCGAAATCTGTAAATAGCAATTTCGAAAACTTCCATCACGAACTAAAAAGAGAACTAATATTATTATGTAGAAAGTAAGAGAAATTCAAATACTTGAATCCTTGGCTTTGATTGTATATACAGACTGTTGGCAACCATTCGAATCATTGCAATGGTTTGATCAAAAGTTTCTCCAAAACATTGCAAATGTTTAGATATAAATTAGAGAGTTTTCACAGCCAAAAGTCAACTTTTCAGAATAAAATAAAAATTAATTTTGAAAATCAATTAAAAAATTAATCGGAATATAAATAATATATTATTATTTATTTCCATGTGCGCGTGCCAGTGTCTAAGTGCCAAGTGCCAAATCTTTGATATTTAAATATATATATATATATATATATATATATATATATATAATATATCTATATTTTGTCCTTCCTCCAAATTCTCCCTCCAAGCTTCTCTTTGAATTTACTATTTGATATCCACTTATAAAGTAAACAACTCTTGTTTACTTTTTCTATGTGGGATAGGAGATGTCCATATTACAAGATATTTTCAACAATACCCCACTTAACTTGTAATATTATGTCCTTTACATAACTTTACTATATTCATGCATAATAGAAAGTGTCTTTCAAATTAAACTATCTATTAGTGTAAATAATTCTAAGTTAAAATGAAATCAAAGGTGGCCGTAGCTTAAACCAAGATTCCATATGTTTCAACCGGAAGTATCACACACATGAATATATAACTCTCTAACAGTTCACCGAAAGCTTAAGCACATTTATGGCTTTGCGCTCCATCCTAGAATCATGAACACTTATAAAAGCAATCTCAATCTTTTACTAGAAGCGGCACCACTTCTTGTGTTCATTTAGGTGAAGTCCATCCATTTATCTATACTAGTAGAGTGTACGTGCGTTGCACATAGAATACAAATTTATATGCTAAAGAATTTCAATATTCAAGTACTATATCTAGAAATATAAAGAAAAAATTTAATTCAAACTTGTTCATATGAAACATGTTGATATAATGTATTTAACTATAGTATAAAACTAAAAAAAGAAGAAGATTAATTTAGAGTCTAAATTACACGAGAATTGACAGTTGATCGGTTGATCTCGTTCAGACCATAGTAGTGCACCTTTAAAAGAAATTTTGCAGTTGCAACCTGTTCGCGAACATCGACATAGTTAACTTGTACACATTATAAATTGCATTTGCAGCCTCCTTCTCAATGACACCATAGTTATGTATGTATGCAACTAAACAAAGCGCAATTTTGAAAAAAATCATTTAACAATTGGTATCTATACTAAATCGGCATGACTAATGAAAGTGAGTGCTTGCTACTAATTTTCACCTTATATAGAATTTGAATATGGCTCTTAGAATTCTAGTCTACATAGTAATGGCTATTAATTTTATGACTATTCATTTTTTTAGGTTAGTGGTGAGATAAACATGGGCTAATTTGTACTCATTTTCAAAACATATTTTTAATACATAGTTGAGGGTAGAAGTGTAAAATCACAATTGAAACAAACACTAAGATATACACACTTTTAGTATAGTATAGATAGATAATGACATTTTTTTACTTCATTAAGAATTTATACAATTCATCCTCCTTTACATTCAACACGTAATAATACCATTCCTAGTGTTACCTAATCACTCGTCAGTAGCTTATTATTACCCTTTAAAACTTCTATCTAGTGTTAGTTCTAGAAAGAATGGTTGGGTTACCACTACTGGTGATTCTTTCATAAGAAATGTTTTAGTTCCATTCCTTTTGTGGCACTTTCAACCAAATCTTTTGAGAGTCCTTTTGTTAGCGGATCAACTAAATTTTTTTGTGATCTAACAAAAATTATAGCAATAACACCCTCTGAGATTAATCCTCGTACATATGCATGTCTTAGACTAATATGTCTAGACTTCCCATTGTATATTTTACTAAATGCTCTTGACATCATTGTCTCACTGTCACAGTGCAAAGATATAGCTGGCATAGGTTGTGGCCACAATTTTATATCTAATAATAAATTTCTCAACCATTCAGCCTATTTCCCTACAGCTCCTAATACAACGAATTCAACCTCCATGGTGGAATGAGTAATACACGTTTGTTTCTTCGAAGCCCATGAAATGGCTCCCCCGCCAAGAAAAAATATACATCTCATCGTAAACTTGTTATCATTCACACTAGATATCCAACTAGCATCAGTATAACTCTAATACAGTGGGAAATCGACTATAAAATAGTCCTAAGTTTTGTACATTTTAGGTGTCCAAACACTCGTATAATTCCTTTCCAGTGCTCCTTATTGGGATTATGAGTAAACCTAGAAAGTGTACATACTGCATATGTAATATCCGATCTAGTACAATGCATTGCATACATAAGACTGCCAATTGCACTAGCATACTCAAGTTGAGCTACTGCTCTTCCATCATTTTTCGCCAATTTATACGAAGTATCGTATGGAGTTCTAGCTTCTTTAATTCAAGTATTCGAATTTCTCTTACTTTCTACATAATAATATTAGTTCTCTTTTTAGTTCGTGAGAGAAGTCTTCGAAATTGCTATTCGCAGACTTCAGTGGTTTGTTGTATCCTAGAAGTGAATTGCCAATTAAACCCGGTAGCAAATTTATAGTGGGGGCAATTATCACTTTAAGGAAAGTGGGATCACGCCTCAAATCTGCATACATTACATATTCTGTTTTCTAATTTTATAACAATCTTAAAGTGATAATTTGTTTGTTCGAAATGGAGACTGGTTCGAGTTCTGCTTTGAAGATGATGAACCAAGAGGTCGTGAAATTGAATTGCTTTGATGGGACTAACTATCCCCGCTGGAAGGACAAGATGATGTTCCTGCTCACGAAAAATGATTCAGATGAGGTGAAAGAAACCCGTGCAAAATGAGAAGAAGATAAGGTGCTGTGCCGTGGACACATATTGAATTCGATGTCTGATTGATTGTTTGATTTGTATGCCTCACTGAAGTCGCCATTGGAAATTTGGAATGCACTTGAGAATAAGTACAACAGCGAAAAACAAGGCACATATGAGTTTCTTCTTTTAAAGTATTTTGAATTTGTCATGCGTGATAATTTATCAATCATGGATCTAGTTCATGAATTGCAAGTATATGTATCTAAACTCAAAGATGTGAAAGTTGTAATTCCAAAAGCAATGCAAGTCGAATTGATAATTTCTAAAATCCCTGCAAGTTGGAACAACTATAGGAAGAAACTTTTGCATTCTACAGAAGATTATTCTGTAGATATGTTGCTTAAACACTTGAAAATTGAGGAAGAAACTTGTATCCGTGATAAAACCCAAAATGTGCATTCTATTACTAGAGTAAACTATGTTTCTGATAATAACAATGGTGGAAAGAAAAGAAAATCTTTCGGTACTAGCACTAACAGGTTTAAGAATGTTACTTGTTACTATTGTGGTAAGGAAGGACACATCAAGAAAGATTGTCGTAACAGGAAAAGACAAAAGAAAGAAGAGAAATCAAAGACGGAAGTGGCTGAACCAAATACAGATGATATAATCGCTATGGTTTCTGCTTAGCACATAAGTATAGTTACGGAATTGAACATGGCCACTGCAGTCAAGTCACTCAATTGGTGGTGCTATTCTGGCGCCACTGTTCATGTGTGCAATGATAAGACTCTATTCAAGAATTATGAAAGTGCAGCAAGACAACAAGTCCTAATGGGAAATGTGAATACATCAAATGTTCTTGGAAAGGGAAGTGTTGAAATGCAATTTACTTCTGGGAAGAAATTAGTCTTGACTAATGTTTTTCATGTTCTAGAAATTCGTAAGAAGTTGGTGTCGGCTTCGCTTTTGTGCAAGACTACTTATAAAGTAAACAACTCGTGTTTACTTTTCTTATGTGGGATAGGAGATATCCTTATTAGAAGCTATTTCCAACAGAAAATAACTCCATTCTCCACTTTACATATTTCCATTATTTTTGGATAGTAGACTGGTTTGGGCGTCGAAGACCTTTAGTTGGTAATTCTATGTCTGATCGAATTTAATAGTTTGAGTTTGTATTATGTATCTATCTCTTTCACGCAAATGTGTATGGAGCCCTCATGCAATATACTTTACTAGTGAGAGAGATAGAGACTAGGACTATTGGACTCAATCTAGCTTTCCAAAGTATGTTCACCTTGTTGGTCAACTCGTTTTATTTTGGGAAGGCAATTTGCACAAATTTATTATTAACTACAATTTTTCATTTCAGCAATAAGAGTTTGAAAACTGTAAATTTTCATTAACCCTTCTAATTTTTATTTTGTTTTGGTTTTTGGGATAACATTAACCTCGTAATTCAAGTATTGGGGTTGAGAACTTAACTTTAGTGTATATTTATATAAAGATCTTGAGAAAAGAAAAGGATAAATACAATACTAGTTTTATTTCACAAACATACTCCAAACCAAATTACTTATTGAATTTAATTTCACACAACACATTGGGACATTTATAGAGTAGAGAGTGTGCAAATTCTATTTTTAAGTGATCTTCAATTCTTAGTTAAAAATTACTTTAAAGTGGCTGCAAATCCAACTTATATTTCTAATTCACTACATTTAAATCGTAATAATAGTAGTAGTAATAATAATATATAACCTTTGAATTGGTAAGATGGTGCTTAAAAGGAATTATGATATTTTGTAAATAAATCAAATTTATATTCAATATATTTATCATCAATTATATTTCAATATTCTTCAATTATCAGTACTAGAATTTGACTTCAAAAAACTTGTCTTGCAAGAAGAAACGTCAATCATTTCAAGAATGATCTTGTATATTTCGGATATAAGCTGATCTTTAATCACCTATTTTTCTTTAGAAACATTCTCCTTCGCAGCTTTAACTCTTTTTACTTTCCACTGGTATTTGGAAACACTATAAACTTCTGACTACTTACTAATATTGAGTCTTTTTTATTCTTAATCACTTCTTCATAAATAAAAGGGCTAATAGCAGACACCCCCTCAATTATGGGGTGATGTGCACTTTGCCCTCTAACTTATTGAAATATGCGATTTACCCCCTCACTTATAAAAAATGTGCACTTCACTCCTTCGGACAGCTCGGGCAGATTCAGGCACTTCACTTATCATAAAAATTGGACTTTTGCCCCCTGACTTATGTGTTTTGTAGCACTTTGCCCCTGCCCGAGCTACCCGAGGGAGTAAAGTGCACATTTTTGATACGTGAGAGGGTAAATTGCACATTTCAATAAGTTGAGGGGCAAAGTGCACATCACCCCATAACTGAGGGGGGTGTCTGCTATTATCCCGAAATAAAATCGCTTGCAAACACTCATAAAGTTCTTGCTTTGAAGTGATCTTTTTTTAGATCTTTTAAGCATGAGCATTGATACACCAATACGTACGATAAGATATGAATAAAAAATTGATAATTCTAAAAGTATATAGAATAGATACAATAGATAAACAATTATATTATCTCTAGGAGATGTATGCATATATATAGCAATTGTGATGAGAATTTGCCAATTTGGACTATACATAAACCACCAAACTTATAATTTAAGTTACTTCATTGCTCCTATATATGTTTAGCGTATACTATTCTTTTGTTTATTAATATAACAAAGGCCCATAGTTTTTCAAAAAATTCAGAATTGATTTCGATAGTTAAATATCTTATGTCTTATATACACTAGAAATATTGATACTAGTGGCACATTCGATGCATGTGACCAATTACATAAAATATAAAATAAAAGACATATTTTAATTATGTTTATATAATAAATATTCATAATCATTTTAATATATTACTGAATTTATAGGAAGTTAACAAAAAAACTAGAAAAATAAAATAATATGATGAAAAAAGCAAAATAAATATTCTGATATATCTTTCGATTAATATTCTTTCAACAAAATCTTACACGGTTTGTTTGAGATGGTAAGTTTTATCTCCTCTAGAAACAAAAGTAAATGCAAAGAAATCACCCTTATATTAGATGAAAACAATTCATTTATACACATTCTCGAAGAACAAGAATAAAATACTATTTATCAAAACAAAATCACGCACGTTCTCACCAAATACACAACTCAATAAACTCTCTCAACCAAAACACTCTCCAAAACAAAAACAAACAGATCCATAGCTATGCTTGGCCATATTTTATAGATGAATTTTTGTTTTCTGAATCACAAGAAAATGAAAATCCACACCCAAACTCGTTTTCTCCCGTAAATATTCATTCTCATTTTTTACTATACATTCTTTTATACAAACATCCATCATTATACATTTCAATCATGTCACACTATCTCTAATCATCAATTACTTTATTCCCACTGTCAAATTTATTTTCTCTTACTTTACAACAATATATCAAATCTCAATAAATATCACCTTTACATCGCATCAACACCACCACTTTCAACCATATTTTTAAAATACAACCAAACATACCAAAAAATCCAACAATCTCATACAATAATGATAATTTACATTATCAATACAAAATGCTAAAAACAAACTTGAAAATACAACCAAACATAACTATAGTTTTTGACACAATCAATCCTATAAAATTTGTTTTTCCTTAATCAATTATATAATAGTGAGCCAAATTCACACTAAATTATCCGTCAATCACTTGCTTGACAATTGGCAAATACAAAGGCCGAAACCATTTGCTAATATATATTATTTTGTCGAAAATCAAACAAATCATTTACATAAAATAGAGCAACAAATAATATTTGTTTGATTTCTCAAGGTCTCCTCAAGCTCGTAATTGTGAAAACCACTCCCAAATAAATTTTCTTCATTCGAATTTGAACACAACACTTATTGTTATTTGCTCAGGCGATTAGCACATTTTGGGGCAATTCTATGCTGGGCCTCAATTTTAACCCTGGATCCCCTAATAGAGGGGGGAGGGGGATCATTTACTAATTTCACCCTCTCACTTGATTGATCCAAGAGTTAAAACCGGCAGCGTAGAATTTCACCGCATTTTGCATTCAAGTCAACTTTCTTTTTGCTAATAAATAATATTTTTATACAATTTTGTTTCCACTCTATTACTATTTTTGTTTTTAAATCAAAGTGTTTGATTTGATTGGTATATTAAAGTTGGACGTAAGCCCCTAATAAAAGCGACAGGTGTGGACGTTGGCGTTCATGGCCATAGCCATGTGCGAGTTCGGCGGTTATTAGAAGAGGTCTCAATATTGAGAGAATTACGGACGGACGTCTCCTTCAACGGCAACGACGTCAACATTCCGTTAGGTCATATGACCGTTATTCCTTGTAACAAAGATAATTTAATTTTATAAAAAATTACTAGAACTCCACTAAAATAAAATTTTATATCCAAAAGATTCATAAAAATATTCTTCAATATCAAAAACTTATTTTACAAACTTTTCATTCCAAAAAAAATTCGAAAATTAAGACTAAAAACTTTTTGAACTTAATTACCCTCAATGCCTTAAGTTAAGTTTGATCATTTTAAAACCTTTTCGTTTTGGAATCTTCAGATTGAAAAATTGGACACATACGAATTTTATTATTAATATTAAATATTATATATGATTTATTTTTGACTTTAACATTGTAAGTATCTAAAAATACCATTTTTTCTAGTTTTTAAATGATTAAAAAATTGAAAATTCAAAGTTAAAACCATAATTAATATTAACTATCGATACAAAAGGTCTAAATAAATAAATTTCTCTAAAAAGTACAAATGACTAATTCTTCATTTAGAAGGCTAAAGGCAATGAGATTCATATTTTATTAACCCTAAATATTGATTTTTTGTTTTAATAAATAGTTGGTGGAATGGATTTTTTGGATTGAAAAATATTATTATGGATGTTTTGAATTGAAAAATATTATCATGGATGTTTTGAATTGAAAAATATTATAGTGAATTGTTTGATGCAAAAATTTATTTTAAAGAGTTCTTAGTAATTTTCCCTTAATTTTATAACGTTATCTGAATTCAAAATATGTTTTGATCCAAATTCTCCAACTTTTGCACTGCCCTTATAATTATCTATAAGCTATTAAAAACGATTGGTACAACTATCAAATTATGCAGATATATATTTGAAAAAATAACTATATATTGACTTTGATTTATGGTTTAATGTGTAGGAATAAATTAGCCAGATAATTAATTTAAAAAATATTTCTCATATATTAGTTGTAATAAGTCATGTCAAGGTGATATCAAAATCTAATGGGTCATTAAGTTGGCTTTCTATATTTTACATGCACATCACCCTTTAAATAAATCATATATTTGAAAAAGACGATATAATTGCGCACTTCATCCTTACCCTAGAAACTATATTACTCCCATCAAATTACTTTAAACTTTGTATTTGTGTGGTGTTTCAATAATTCTTTAAGCAACTATCTAAATCACAAAAAATAAAATCTGATTTGTTACTTTTTGGATTGGAAGCTAAAAATTAAGATATGGCACATTGCGCATGCTTTTAGTAAATTTTAATTACAATACAATGCTACACTAGTTCTTTAATTTACTAAAATTATTGAGGTTGCTAATTGGATGGAAAATCCTTTTTTTTTTTTTTTTTGGTTTCCCACGGGTTTCCCCACACCACATTGGGTATGGGACTAATCCCGCTTCGCGGTACTGAGCCTGCCACTGGCCTGAGGGGATTTGTCACTGGGGGGAGTCGAACCCGCTCCCCACTCAGGAGCGTAGTGGTGGACAAGCCACTACACCAACCCTTCAGGTTATTGGATGGAAAATCCTTACTCGCAAGGAAAGCATATGAAAAGAGATTTTTCGAAAGAAATGCGTGAAGGAGGAGGAACTTCTTGATTGTTCCCTTTTGACTTGCTTTTCACCTCAATGAAAAGTATCGTCCGAAGTACTAAAATAGTGGAAGGTTATATCCGGTGGCGAATTGAAAGTGGGCAAAATATTTCAGTTTGGTTTGACTGATAAATTGGGGAAAGAATATCCTTGTGACTTAATTGATGAGGTTGTGCTTGACAAGGAAGTTAATCTTTCGAATAAGTGATGCTATTGATGAGATTCAGTCATGGGACCTTGATAGGGTGAAAATGCCCATTTTGGAATCTATTAACCGCATCAAAAGCATTCTTATCCTGTTGAATCAAATGGGCCGAGATAATTTTGTTTGGTGTGTCTCGCCAAATGGTAAGTTCTCGTGTGGCTCGGCGTACTCTATTTTAAGAGGAAGTTTGAGGAGGAGAATAGTGTGTGGGGTTGGATTTGAAAGTTGGTTTGTCCTTTGAAAATCAAACACTTTATTTGGCTCTATCTGTTGGGTTAGTGGAGCCATATCAAAAAGAAGAATCGAAGACAAGAGGAATCAGACCAAACAGGCGTTCCAGGCAGCGGGACTTTTCTTGGGCGGCAAGAAGTTGGTTTTTTGGCATGTGTTTAGACTTCTTTATGTTTTCTATTGTGATTAGACTTCTTCCTTTTGTATTAGGATTATGTTTCCTAATTAGTTAAGGTTTATGAGCGCTCTACTATTATAAATAGCTAGACTTGTAATTGTTAAATCACTTTTAGAGAGTTGAATAAAAATTTAGTTGGAAGGTGGTTTTTTTTTCCTTGATTAGGTTTCCACCAGAAAAAAATCGTCTTTCTTCTTGCTTTTGATTTCTCATATTGTTCTTATTTTTTCCTAAGTATTGAGAGCGTTGATTCCTAACAACTGGCATCAAGAGCCAAGGGTTTAAGTTTTAGGAGACGTCTTAGAACTAGATTTGAGGGTAAACACGAGAGCTTAGATTAGCTTTGAGAGATTTTATCGAGTGGGAGCTATGGCTGGTGATGAGAAAAAAGTTAAGATAGATAGGTTCGATTGTAGGGATTTTGGTTTTTGAAAGATGCAGATAGAGATTATCTGTATCAGAAAAAGCTACACGAACCATTAACGGGAAAGAAGTCAACGAAGATGACGGATGAAGATTAGGCATTGCTAGATCGCCAAGCTCTGGGTGTGATTCAGTTGACATGGGCGAGGATTGTTGCTTTCAACATCATCAAAAAGAAGACTACAACGGGTCTGATGTAGGCGCTATCAAATATAGACGAGAAGCCATCCACCTTGAAGAAGGTATCTTTGATGTGTAGATTATTTAATTTGAGGATGGGTGAAGGTTGATCTGTGACGGATCACATCAACAAATTCAATGTGATTTTGACTCAGTTGAATTTGATAGAAATCGCGTTCGATGATGAGATCCAAGCTTTGATCCTACTTTCATCCTTGCCTGATGGTTGGAGTGTAATTGTGACTGCGGTAAGTAGTTCTTTTGGGGATAATACTCTGAATCTTCAAAAAATCCGGGATATGATTCTGAACGAGGAGATTCATAGGAGAGAATCTGGGGAACTTATGGCAGAAGCCTTAAGTGTCAGTTGAAGAAGCAGTCAACACAATCACCGGGGAAAACGTAAGGAGGACATGAAATGTTTTAATTGTGGGAAGTACGAGCACTACCAAAATAAGTGCAAGGAGCCGAAGAAGGATAGGAAGAAGAAGAAAGATGAGGGATCCGTAAATACCATGACGAAGGATCATGATGATGCTTTGATTTGTAGTATCGAGGATCCAAGGGGTACTTGGATTTTGGACTCGGGTGCATCTTATCACTCTACATCGGAGGAAAGAATATTAGCTAACCAAGTTTCTGGTGAGTTTGGAAAGATTTGTCTAGGTAGAGACGAAACCTTGAACACAGCAGGTAAGGGTGATGCTGACATTGAGGATGCCAATGGAGTGTGACTTAAATTGAGGGAAGTGAGACATGTTTCGGGTCTTAGAAGGAACCTTATATCCATGGGTTAGTTAGACCGAGAGGGATATACCACAATATTCAGTGGTGGCCGTGGATAATCACTAAAGAGAATAGGGTAGTGGTGAGTGGTTCGAGAAAGGGAACACTGTACCAGTCAGAAAAGAAGAGAGAATCCATCATGTGGGGGTCACTTGAGCCGGAATAATTGATGGGGCATGGAGATGCCTTGATTTATCTCCATTGATTTTGGATATGTTCCAACTAGATTAAGTTTTCACTTAGGATAAGTGGAAAGGATGAATTCAAGTTAAGTTCAAGCTACTTTTGATTAGTCTCCAAGTGGGAGATTTTTGGGTTAGTGGAGTCAGATCAAAAAGAAGAATTGAAGACAAGAGGAATTGGGCCAAAAAGGCTAACTTCGCTGCGTCAGAAGACAAACGCCACGACATTGCAGTGCTAAAGGGAATGCGTTCGCGGCAGAGGATGAAAATTGAATCGCCGCGACATTTGGGCTTCAACTTCGTGGCATTCCGGGTGGTGGAACTTTTCTTGGGCGGCAAGAAGTCAGTTTTTTCGGCATGTTTTAGACTCTTTTATGTTTCCTATGGACTTCTTCCCTTTATATTAGGATTGTATTTCCTAATTAGTTAGGGTTTAGGAGCTCTCTACTATTATAAATAGCTAGATTTATACTTGTAATTATTGAATCACTTTGAGAGAGTTGAATAAAAATCTAGTTGGAAGGTGGTTTTTTCCCTTGATTGGGTTTCCACCAGAATTTTTTTGCCTTTCTTCTTGCTTTTGATTTCTCATATTGTTCTTATTTTTCCCCAAGTATTTCACCATTGAGAGCCTTGATTCCTAATACTATCATCATGACGGCATTGTGACAAATTCCTTGAGATTTGACAGTGGCTTTGCTAACACGGATAATTGTTCTCGGTATGGGGATGGTAGAGAGGACCCTATACATGCTCTTAGATAATGCAAGATATCTAAAGAGGTATGGGAGTTTATTGTCTCCCCAACAATATTTTGGAATTTATGTCCACCCCAACTAAACATTGACTAAGATATAATATGAGACGTGTGACGACTAATACTCTTTTGCCGGGTAGCCCTTGGAATCATGTTTTCTTGGCCACAATTTGGAGTCTTTTGGCAAGGCTGGAACACTGCTGTGATCACTAAGCGTTTTCCTACTATTAAGGAGCTTCTTTTCTGTATCAAAAGGTTTGCAAGTGATCTTTCCTTGGCCTTCCCATGCATGCAAAAAAAGTTAGTAGGGAACATGAAACCTTGTAATGGGCATTGCCGCCAAAAGGGTGATGGAAATTAAATACAGATGTAAGTTTTATGAGCTCAACTAGAGGGGCTGCTTGGGAGGAGTTCTTCACGATGATAGTGGTAATTGGGTCTCTCACTTTTGTTGCAAGCTTCGAATTTACACTAGATGTTGGGCTTGTGAGAAGGGTTACAAGAGGCTTAGAAGAGAGGAGTTAAGAAGATCATCGTGAAAATTGACTCCAAAGTAATTTGAACACTCGTCTCTAAAGGGAACACATCACCCCTTGGGAAGTATAATTGAAGACTGTCGAAAACTTTTGAGCAAATCATGGACGTGCAAATTTTTTCATGTGCTAAGAGAAAGGAATGATTGTGCTGACTATTGGAAAAAAAGTAGCCAAAAGTATGATACTCATGAATTTAGACTACAAAATTCGAACAACATTCGTATCCAGGACATAAAATTTTATTAGATAATATTAGTTCACGTAATGAGTAAATAAGATTTGCACTTCCTGATTTCAGACGAATGAGAAGTGAAGTGAAAAAGTTAGGCTATGTTTGGTTATGTTTTGGGGTGGTATTTTGGTGAGAATTATTGGTGAAAAATTTATGGGGATACGTGTGTGTTTGATGAGATTGTGTTTGGTTTTATTTTGGGAGTTGGTTTTTCGGTGTTTTTTTTGTGAGATAATGTTTGGTTTTATTTCCAAAGGGAACAAAAGTTACTGTAGCAGTCAAATCATGAAGCTTTTGTCTATTAAAGAGGAGAGAGAGAAGAGAGAGAGCACATAGAGAGGAGTGTAGGGACAAGGTGGGTGTAGAAATATGAAAAATAATTATTATATTTTTTTTTACTAAAAAAGTAGTGTATTTTTGACCAAATATTTTCTGAACCAAACATGATTTGATGAGAATTTTGGATCAAACATGGTATGGAAACATAACCAAACATTGCCTTAGTCTTTGTTTATTTAAGTTTTTGGGTTAGAATTTTGAAAATTTTCTCGAGAAATGCGTACTGCGGAGATTCGTGTGAAAATGATGTGATTTGTGTTTTGTTTTGTTTAAGTTTTTTAAAAATTGTTGAAATTTGTAAAATGTGTCAAATCAATGATGAAATATTGATGTATGATGTGTTGAATGATTCGGTTCGTTATTTATGTAATGATTATGTGAATAAAGAAATAATAAAATATAAATTAAAACTTATAAAGTATGAAAAAGAAAGAGAAATAATGATTGGAGTAAATGATTTTGATTGATGATTGTATGAAATGATAGACATAGTGATTGATAGATGATTATATAGGGGATTGAAAAAGTAGAGTTGAAAAAAAGGTGAATTTAGATTAAAATACTTTGTGTTATGATTTTTTGGGATTTTGTGATCCAAAATATTGAAAATAAAATTTGAAAACATAAACAAACAAGCCCTTAGTTGTTTGAAAATGTGGAAGATGAAAAATCAAACACGTGGGATCACTAATCACGATCAAATTGGTATTTAATCTGGTACTTCACATGTACCGTGAGGAGTCTGCCGTTTCAGGCTGAGCGGTCGACCGTTTTGACTTTACAGTCCAATGGTCAGCTGTTACATAGGTGCACCAAAGTCTGGTATTAAATGATTTTTCGAATTCCAACCTTTCTTTGACTATAAAAAGCACCCTCCAGCTTCATTCTGAAATAGACCATTCAAAACAACATTACATTCGAAATTCTCCCGAGCAAGAGCTTTAGGCAGTGACTTCATTTGAGGTTTGAAGTAGTTCTACCCAATAGACGAATCATTGTATCTTGAGATACTATTGCACGAGTCCATACCACCTATGCCGGGGCAATATTGTATTAAGGACAGAGGGTTGACCCTCGCCTCGATTCCAGAAGCATATTGTTAAAAAACATTGACACTCTGGTTAAAATAAGCCAATCAAGCAGGAACATAGCTGAGGGGCTAGTGGGGCACCCCCCATTCCCCAAAATTAAAATATTTCAAATGTTGTCTTCCTTTTTATATATTCGACCCCATTTTAATTTTATCCACCTTGTTTTTGTTCCTCTTTATTTTTGTTTCCGTGTATTACCTCCCTTATCTCCATTACCCGTATTACCTGTTTCATTAGATACCCCCGGCTGCTCTCTTTGAGTCATAAAGATAAACTCCTGTTCCTGTCATGCAATTTAGGGTTTGTTTCTTTCCTTGGAGCTCCTTTTTGAGTTCTAGGCGGTACAATCTTCCACAGTCCATAACCCGTCTGAATAGTTTGTTTCCGAGTAGTCGTCACGGGCTGGTTTTCGTCATTCTCTTATGTCCCATTTGTAGTATCTTGATCTTGTGCTCCACAAGTTTCTTTTCGGTGACCGTACGCCCCACATTTGAAGCAAAACATACTAAGGCCTTCATATTCCACAATTCTAACCCGTTTGTTCACTTTGATACACGGTATTAAGGGTTTGTTTAAGTTCAATTCCACACAAACCCTTGCGTATCTACCACGTAATGATTGCTCCGTGTGTTTGTCGATACTAACAACTTTGCCAATTAGGTTTCCCATCCCTATTAGGGATTTTTCGTTGAAGAGATGAATGGGAAGCTCTGGGAATCGAATCCACACAAGTGTAGACGTGATTGTGTCATTCTTGGGTTCAAAGTTTGGATTCCATTTGCGGACGGTAAGATAGTGCCCCAAGATCATCCATGGGCCCTCCTTCAAAACCTAATCGTACTCCTCTTTCATCCGAAACCATACAAGGTAGTATTCGTTACCAATGTCAATCGGGTTTATTTCGTAGGGGAGTTGCCACATAGTTTTGATGTGTTGTCGTAAGACGGAATAGCCAACTTTGCATCCAAGAACTTTAATGAGCAAAGCTCTGCGATACGGATTCGCCATCACACGGATATCTTCGTCGGGAATAGTAAATTTTGGAATGTTTTCTGTTGTGGAGTCGCCAAGTTCCCCCAAATCTTTGTAAGAGTCCAATCCATCTGGTTCTCCTCCGCCGGTATAATATACCTATGCTGCTGGTCTGCAGTTCAACACATTTTTCAAATTTGTAGCCTTCCAAACGTTCTCCTCTGGCGCTGTTTCATCAAACTTGTCGCTGAGGTTTATCGGTTCAGTCGGGTAATGGTTCTCTAAAGTGTCCGATCCAACACAATTTCTTTTAAGCTTTTTCGTATTCTTGTTTGGGGTTACAACCATCAGAGACGGTTGCCCTCCATGACGGCGGTGGACTTTGAGGTGGAGATAGGTTTTGCGGCCAGCTAGGGTTTTTTCCTAGAAAGCGTTTTTTTTAAACAGTGCCAAACTCTTTTTTTGAGTTTTAGAATCCTTAGAAGAGGGGTGTTTGTACATTTATACTCATAGTACAACATACATGCAAGATTCAAAGAAAGGGCAAGTACACTTTGCTCATTGAACTATAGCCCTCGTAACAAATACCCAAGGACGGATCCAGGAATTTGTTGTTGGGGGGCCGAAGTACCATTAACAAAAAAAAATTAATATTTAATTATAAGTATATAGTCAAACTTATTTTTGCTTTAATAGATAAGTGTAATAACAACAACCAAGTGTAAAAAAAAAAAAAAGGAAACTAACTTGCAATTAAAAAGTAAAAAGTGGGGCTTTTAAAAACAAAAAGGCAATAAAAAGTGGAGTTGGGAATCAAACCCACACTCTCCACACATTTTCTTACTTCAATGTCTTATGCCTATGCCCTTTACCAACTTCACCAAGTCTACTTTCAGTTATACATGTAAAAGGTAAATTATATATTCTCGGGGGGGGGGGGGGGGAGATATCATAAAATTACATTTATTTTTCTTACTTTCTCATTTCTCCACATTTTTTTTCTTTTTCATAAATTCTTTTGTTACATTAATTAGTTAAAATCTACACAATATAACAATTGGAATATTTTTAGCACTAGCATTAAATTAACTTGATGATAACATATGTTATATTAATGTTTGACAAAATTTAAGTCATACATTGCCATAAAATTAAATTATCCAAATGAATTTAACTTTTATGTATATCTTGACAATGATATATGTGTGTATGTGTGTGTATATACACTTATGCACTTTTAATACCATAATTTACTATAATATATGTATGAATTAATATAATTCAAACACGCCATATTTTGACAATATATATATATATATATATATATATTTCTAATACTCTAGTTTACTAAAATATGTTTGAATTGATTCCAACGTATGTTATACTAGATTAGGGTATTAAAGATACATATATATTGTCTAATATATATAAAAGATTATAAATATCTATCTGAAAAAAAATATTTTTTTAGCGATCCATTAGTTGAATTTTTCCAAATATTAATATTGTGTGTTGTCATCAAATTAATTTAATTGTGTACTAAAGATACCTTTAATTATTAAGTAATTAATATTGATGTAGTGGGTAAATTTTTAACTATTATATGTAAAAGAAAATTGTGAAAAAGAAAAAAATTGTGGGGAAATGGAAAAAAAAGAAGAAAAATAATGGTTAAGGGCAGTTAAGGTAATTCTACAATATATAAGGGGGTAAATGTATTTTTTGACAGTTTAGGGGGGTGTTTATTACGAGGGTTATAGTTTAAGGGGGTAAAGTGTATTTTGCCCTTAAAGAAATGAATGTGACCTCCTCCGTCATGTAACGCCGTGAAATCGGTCCCTCCGTATCCTACAGCCGCGTAAAAGTGGGGTCCCCCAAGATCGTTAACCTCCAGCAAAGCATAAACCTCAAAATAATATTCCTCAGCAAATAATAGCACTTGTTAAACAAACACTCACATGAAAACAGACAAATAATACTACAATAAATCAAAAATATCAATTTCTTTTTCCTTTTCTTTTATTTTTTCCATTAGAGAAAAAAAATGCCCCAGCCACTGAGCTTTGAAGACATTTTCAGTAATTACATTCCACTCTTTTCAAAAATTCCCAAATCAAAATTTTAAGCTTTAAACCAACGGGGGTTGGTTCGAGTGATAAGCAGCTCAGTTCCGCTTAAGTAAGGTTTTGAGTTCGATTCTTTGTGTACACAGTTACCCCCACTGGAAGACTCACCCACCAGGCCAGGTGTGCGACTAGGGTCGACCAACAAATTAGTCCGGCAATGCCCGGGATGCTGTAGTAGGCACCCAAAAATAAATAAAAATTTTAAGCTTTAGTAATTGATATGAGTGTAAGAGACTCATATCATTTCAGTGATTGATCCGAGTGTAAGAGATTTCCTTCTGTTTGATAAGAGAATTCCCGTTTCAATCTGTCTCCAAAAAAAAAAAAAAAACTTTTTAAGAGAGATTCTCGATTGCACTTAGATATATAATAGACCTAATTCTATAGTTTTGTTTTCTTAAGGTGTTCTCAAGCTCGGTGGCCTAAAACTGATTTTTCGAAATAATATTAGGTGCAATTGCTGGAACTTTATCTCAATTTGCATCCTTGTGTTGCCACTTTTTTAAGCGTCCAGAGCCCATTTAACTCAAACCATCCTTGTGTTGCTACTTTTTTAAGCGTCCAGAGCTCATTTAACTCACACCGACTTTCTTTGAAATTTCATAGTCCTACAGTACAAATCATATACAGTTACAATCGTATACAGTTACAATCGTATAACACTTATTAAAATAAAATAAAATCAAATTGCTATTTAGTTAATGAAGTTATGAAATTTCCATTGTGGGGCCTTTTCTATTTTTGTTTTAAAATTTCTTATTTTTCCCCTCTGTAAATTGACAGCCTAATCAACAGCCTGGAAAGGGCTTGTTGCAGTTTGCACTAAAAACTCTCTTCTGCTTAAAATCAATGGAATTTTGAGCTCTCACATTATTTGCAAATGCCATTTCACTCTACATCACATTATTCCAATTCCTCAAGCTCAAAATCATTGAGGTAATGGTGTTAAAATACCTTTAATCTTCATCCTCTACTTCATTCTGCAACCCCTCTCACAAATTTTCATACCCCTTTTATGAAAATTATGAGATATAATTTATTTTGAGTTAACATTGCTTTGAAATAGATCTGGGATTATTTAATTACTGGGTTTTCTGTATCAATTTTGGCAGAGCAGATATAGAAAACTGGTGAGTTTCTTTGGGGTTAAATTTTTCATTTGATTGCAATTTTTAAATTTGAGGGTTTTTTTTTTTTTTTTTTTTTTATATTTTGCTTGGGAAGTTATGGATATAGTTAAATGGGCTCCTGTAATTGTATCTATAGTTGTTCTTGTATTTGTGGGTTGTAATATATCATATGCTACATTTACCCCTGCTGATAATTACTTGCTTGTTTGTGGATCTTCACAAAATGTGACATTTCTAAGTCAGACTTATATTCCTGATTCTGTTCAATCCTCATTTTCTTTGAGAACCCAAGGAAATTCGAATTCGAATTCGAATTCAAATAGTGTTACTTCCAATTCAACTGCCCCATTCCCTATCTATCAATCTGCTAGAATTTTCACAACCACAACCACCTACAGATTCAATATCGAACAACAAGGCCGCCATTGGGTTCGCCTTCATTTTTATCCTCTCCCGAGCCATAACTTGTCGTCCGCCTCAATAAGTGTTGTCACTGAGGATTTTGTGCTCTTGCACAACTTCAGTTTTAGTACTTATAATGGCACTTACCTCTTCAAGGAGTATTTGGTCAATGTCACTTCAAATACGTTATCGGTTTCTTTCATTCCTGGTAACAACTCTGTTGCTTTTGTCAATGCTATTGAAGTTGTGTCGGTGCCTGAAAATTTGATTCCTGACCAAGCGGTTGGTGTGTCGCCCTCAGGCCCTTTGAGAGGGCTTTCTGGGCTTGCCCTTGAAACCGTTTACCGTTTGAATATGGGGGGTCCTTTGATCACTGCTCAGAATGACACTTTGGGAAGAACTTGGGAGAATGATGTGAAGTATCTTCATGTGAACAGCTCTGCCGTTAATGTTTCTGTGAACCCTTCAAATATTAAGTATAGTGCTTCTGTGTCGGCCGAGATAGCGCCTAATTATGTTTATGCCACTGCTGAAACAATGGGAGATGCAAATGTGGCGAATGTGAACTTTAATATTACTTGGGTTTTTTTAGTTGATCCGGACTTTTCATATTTCATAAGGGTTCATTTCTGTGATATTGTGAGCAATTCATTGAACAGTCTAATATTCAATTTATATATCAATACTGATATTGCTTTCAATGGTCTGGACCTATCGAATCAAGCGGGTAATTTGGACGTGCCGTATTATAGAGATTTTCTCTCCCGAGTCTCGGATGACTCAAATACACTGACTGTCAGTGTGGGTCCTGATACAAACATTGATATCACAAACGCCATCATGAATGGTCTGGAAATCATGAAAATCAGCAACGAAGCGAGAAGCTTGACTGGACTTTCTCCCGTCGAGACTCTCCTTGTAAAGACTCACAAGAAGGGTAAAATGGGCATCATAATTGGTCCTGCGGTTGGTGGTGTGGCTGCATTGGCGTTCATCGGATTATGTTACCTCTGCTTGGCAAGTCGTAGATCGAAACCAGCTCAGCAAGGAAGTTCTTGGCTTCCTCTGCCTTTATATGGAAACTCTTTGACTCTTACAAAAATGTCAACCACTTCTCAAAAAAGTGGCACAGCAAGCTGCATTTCATTAGCCTCCTCAAATCTTGGCCGGTTATTCACGATTCAAGAAATAATGGAAGCCACTAATAAATTTGACGAAAGCTTGCTTCTTGGTGTTGGTGGTTTCGGTAGAGTGTACAAAGGTACACTCGAAGATGGAACCAAATTAGCCGTCAAAAGAGGGAACCCAAGATCCGAGCAAGGCCTTGCAGAATTTAGAACCGAGATCGAAATGCTATCCAAGCTTCGCCACCGTCATCTTGTGTCGCTCATTGGATATTGTGATGAACGGTCAGAAATGATTCTTGTGTATGAATACATGGCAAACGGCCCTCTTCGAAGCCATCTCTATGGAACCGATCTCCCGCCTCTTTCATGGAAACAACGTCTCGAGATATGCATTGGTGCAGCTAGAGGACTTCATTATCTCCACACGGGAGCGAATCAAAGTATCATCCACCGTGACGTGAAAACGACCAATATTTTGTTGGATGAAAATTTCGTTGCAAAAGTTGCAGATTTTGGTCTATCTAAAGCCGGGCCTGCCATCGACCAAACTCATGTGAGTACAGCTGTCAAGGGTAGTTTCGGGTACCTTGACCCCGAATACTTCAGACGACAGCAACTGACTGAGAAATCAGATGTATACTCATTCGGGGTGGTTCTTATGGAGGTTCTTTGCACGAGGCCGGCTTTGAACCCCGTTCTTCCGCGAGATCAAGTTAACATTGCTGAGTGGGCGATGACATGGCAAAAGAAGGGTATGCTTGATCAGATTATGGATAAAAATCTTGCTGGGAAGGTGAATACTGCTTCGCTCAAGAAATTTGGAGAGACTGCAGAGAAGTGTTTGGCTGAACATGGCGTAGATAGGCCATCCATGGGCGACGTTTTGTGGAACTTGGAATATGCTCTTCAGCTGGAGGAGACATCAATGGCTCTGATGGAGCCGGATGATAATAGTACAAACCATATCACGGGAATTCCTACGCCTTTAGAGCCGTTTGATAATAGTGTGAGTATGATTGATGGGAATCATTCAGGGACAGATGATGATGCTGAAGATGCTGCAACCAGTGCTGTTTTCTCTCAGCTCGTAAATCCACGTGGCCGGTGAACGAATAAATGTCTCTTACTTGAGTTAACTTCTGGACTCACAAGCAGGCGAAGGTGATTTGAATTCTTTTCTTAATCCTGAGATTTTCTCATTTTTTCGTAATAATAATAGTAATATAATTCAATGAATGTATGTATTATATATGTATGATAGGTGGGTAATGCATTAATCTGAGTTGTATTTTGCATGGCCCAGTTGAAATGTATCCTTTAAAAGTAATACAGTTTACAGCTTTCATTACATCTATACACTTGATTTTCACAAGATCTGGATTTGTATGAACTGTGTTAACCTCTTTGTTGTAATACAACCAAAGCATTTGTAGTAATCAATGATACTATCTGAGATTTGTTTATTAAGAATGGTAGGTTCAACAAACAAATGATGGGAGTATTTAGGCAATCTTTGGTTATGTTTTGGGATAGTATTTTAATGAGAATTATTGGTGAGAAATTTATGAGGACACGTGCATATTTGATGAAATTGTGTTTGGGGAGTTGGTTTTTTGATATTTTTTTTGGTGAGATAGTATTTGATTTTATTTTCAGAGGGAACAAAAGTTACTGTAGCAATCAAACCGTGAAGCTTTTATTTGTTAATAATTAGTTAATGATTAAAAGTTAAGAGAGGGGAGATGCAAAAGTAGGGACAATGTTTTAGTTGTAGATTTTTAAATAAATAATCATTGTGATTTTTTTTTTACAAAAAAAATTAACATATTTTTGCTCCAAAATTGTGTTAAGCAAACACAATTGGGCCAAAATTTTGGGCCAAATTGAGGTTGGAAACATATCCAAACATAGCCTTAATGTTTAGACAAAACAATGAGGAATCTTTGAAGCTATTATTAGCAAAGTTGCTTAAACTCTCCGTATATTGTGCTCCCTTAAACCATATTTTGCATTAGATAAGAAGCAAGAGCACCGAAAAATAGGATTGAAAGACGAATCAAACTTCTTAATATTTGACTCGAGATCGTTTGTTGAAACTCGTTTGAGCTCTGTTCGTTAACATCACAAACCAAGCTTGAACAACATTTTATGTATTTGATAAGTTTAAAGTTCGGTTCGAGATCAACATGTCATTTTTTTTTATCGTAAAGTGATGTATATCCAGTAGTCGATAATTTAATTCTTTAATGTGACATAGTTAATTATTTAAATTCAACTAATATATTTTAATATTAATAAATAAGAGTACGTGGGCCCATATTATTTCTAACATGAAATACAACCAAACCTATATAGTATTCAACTATAATATTCCGGGTTACTGAGTATATGCCAAGATCTAAGAATTGTTTATTAAGAACGATAGGTAGAACAAACAAATGATGGGAGTATTTAAAGTTTGGACAAAACAAATTAAGAGGAATCTTTTCACCATCTATAAGCCAATTAAGTTGCTTAACCTCTTCTTATTTGTGCTTCCCTTAAAAGTTAAACCACACCTTGCATTAGATTAGATTAGAAGAGCAATGAGAAGGCAAGAAAAAGGGCAAGTAAAGGTTAAAATTGGGGTAGAAGTCATCTGGAGGGCTTTGGCCAAGGACTTCAAATCTGTCGTTCCAAGTAGCATTCCCAATTTAGTAAAGGATGTAGAAATGTTGGAAGGAGATGGTGGCTTTGGCACTGTTTATCTATTCAATTTCGGCCCCGGTGAGTTCGTCTTTGACTTATATTTACGTTATTAGTGTTAGAGTTGTCCATCAAGTCTTATGAGTCGAGTTGAGGTTGATTCAAACAAAAAGTCATCAAATAGACCTGATTTAATGATGATCATTGACTCAAGGTCAGGTTATAAAAAGCTTCTTAAGCTCAAATTTGCCTCATGTGTGTTACATGAGATTTATGATGTATAACTCACACTAGGATTTTTTTTCTTCTTATAAGTAATTTTTAATTCAAATATTTGTTGAATTAGACAAACTTACCCACCTCATGTTATGTAAACAATCGATTAAGCATTTCATTGTATATTAATGGATTTTTAGGGGCCTAGTTTTTGCATGCAAAACACACAGAATTTTATTGGATGGACATTTCGTTTCATTTTTCCGTTTTTCAGGAAAAAAATAGGAACTTTTATTAAAAGAGTAGAAATGATTTTAAAAGTGTATTTGGATTGGTTTTTTTTATTAGGAAAAACAGTGTATTTATGACTTTTGATGTGATGTGTTTTTGTTTAGTAAGAAGACTTGTTTTTTATTTTTACAAATTTCAATGGATGCATTTTTTATTTTATACGAAAATTCAAAATCTTCAAACTAGGCAACAAGGAATAGTTAAAGTGGATTTTACCTCACACATTGCATTTTTTGAATCAAAATATGTGATTAATTTTGATGTACATGTTAATGTATATATAAGTCTTTTAATTATTTGATGATCTGTCTAATCATGAATTAATTAAAAATCTGATCTTTGAGAGAAATGTCAATCGAACCCATTTCAAAGAAATTTGAGATGTTTTACAGCTTTAGGAATATTATTGCAGCGTTTATTTGGGATATTTTGTAGCAACAATAGTTATATGAAAAAATGCTAAATACAAAATTCCGTCTTGTCGCATTTACCCTCCTGAATTACATAATGTACTAAATTGGTTCCTCAGTCAACTTTTGTAGCCATTTTTATATGATTGTTGAATTATTTTCCCAAAATTGCTCTTCTACCTTTTTGTATATAATTGACTTGATTTGGAGCTAAATTTTCACAATTTTACACAATTCTACTGCCAAAGTTCAACCTATTTTTTCTCCAAAATTTATCAATCGATTTTTCATTCATTTTTTTTCACTTGGCGTTTTTTCTTGGTTTTTAAACGAAATTTTTTTCACTTTTTTTTAATTTCCTGCCAAATTCTTATTCTTTTTTTCACTTGATTTGTCACACAGTTTTTCACTTTGTTTATACTTGATTTTTTTTCTTGATTTTTTTCTTGATCTTAATGCAAAATTATTATACATATAGTAAAAGATACATGATATTATTTCCTTGCTAATACTACTTTTTTTTGTGTTAAATATTTACTATATAATAAAAGATTAGATATGTTGCATATGCCCAAATGAGATACTTATTTTATTAATTAATTAATTTTGGGTTAAGGTCGCGGATAGACAAATGAAAATATGTATTGCTCTAGACATTTGTGCACACAAAATGATTACTTGTAACTAAATACTTTTTCACTATTTTTTTTTTCGGGTGAGAGGATTATATATCTAAATATGTATTTAATTATTTTGAAGTAAGAAGTAAGTATGAGTAAATATGTGTATTTAAAGTTTCTTGCTAATACTTTTTCTTATAGTATATTTTATTGGTTTAAAAGCCACTAAAACAATTATTTTCTCTTACACATAAAAATATCCATGGTCCATCTGGAGAGGGGTAAAATTGGTACTTACACTAAAATATTCTAATGCCAGCATACATAAGTTTGATCGAGGGACCAATTTGGTACACTATTTAGTTTAGAGAATATATGTGACATTGAGTATAATTCAGGGCGCATTTTGTATTTTGCCCCGTGAAAAATGAAATTTCTAAAACTAATGTGTCATCAAATCAGGGCTTTAAAAGTTATATTTATTATGTGGATACATTATTAATTAGGTGTACCAAATATGAGCTACCAAAAGGAAAAGATTGTAGAATTCGATGAGTCTCAACATCGGATTGCACTGCAAGTGATAGAAGGGGGTCGCCTAGATGTTGGTTTTACTTTCCATAAAGCCACTTTTCAGCTTACGGCAACGGGAGATTCAGAGACCATGGTTGATTTGAAGGTAGATTTCGAGACTGAAAGCCAAGAAACAAATGCAACAGGGGGGATGATAAAGTCCGTAGTTGCATTCACTCAAGCCCTCGAGACTTTTCTGCTGAAATAATGAAAAGTTCTTTCCAAATAAGAATCACAAACAAATGTGTACTTGATTATGGGCTATGCTAAATAAGCCTTTTCCTTTCATATATTATGCATATAAGCATAACTTTGTACCTAGAACAATCGAATTTTAAAGCGTCTATTTTGACTTGGTGTTTCATTTCTTCATCCAGAGTGCAAATGCATACCAAGTGCACAAAAGATTTTGGTGAGCAAGCTCCTAAGTGCAGATCACATGCACTTAGCATTGAAATATGAAATGAAACACAAAATGGAATAAATAATTCAGGTGAAATTGAGAAGAATTATTATGGTATAAGACCATTCTACCCTTCATTACAATTTAATGGATTGGAATAAATTATTCTTTTAATGACCCTTCATACCAAGATCAATTTTGCTATAATGTATGGATGCAGAGCAAATCTTTTATTCCACAATGGTGTACCACAATGGTGTCACATCATTGTGGGATTGACAAATGTCCACTAAAAAAAACTGCCAATAACAATTCAAAATAAATGGACACTTGTCAATCCCACAATGATGTGACACCATTGTAATACATTATTGTGAGATAGAAGATCAGTTCCGGTATGGAGGACTCGGGTATTTAATATTTTATTATTTAGGGACAAAAGCAGACACACCCTCTATCCTATGATGTATGGAGCACTTTACCCCCAACTTATGAAAATGTGCATTTGACATCCTCACATTTGATAAGTGTTGCACTTAACCCCATTTGTCTCTCTCCGGTAGAATCTAGAGGAATATTTCGTCGGAGATTCTTTGATACTTTGAGACATGCGCATTTTGCCCCCCTGATCTTAAAAATATGTGCATTGAACCACCTATTTTATACATTAACATCAAATCCTTATTCTGATTTGAATAAAATGGAATAGTTTTCTCCAAAATACTGTTATGTATGAACTTCTTGATTTATATATTGACATTTCAATAATTCAAGTTATCTTATAATTACAAATTATTTCTATAGTTATGTTTTTTTTAAGTTCATGTAGGTTAGATAATTAAAATAGTTTTATTGTTACCCTTGAATCACTATTATTGTTTAGTGAATAATGTGGGTTCCTTGGTTTACATAGAGGATAAGAGATACAATGCTTTTGAATGGATTTTGGCAGTAAAAAATAGTGAATTTTGAAATCAATCATCACCTCTTTTATTTATTATATTGAAGTGCAAAATTTTATGTAATCAAATTTTTACTTATGCATAGATTTATGTATATCATAACATTTATCGAAAAATAAATATAAAATTAAATTAACTATCTAATGTACATTATTTGTATGATAACAATATAGTTTATAATTACAAAAATACTCAAATTGATTGAAATCTCCTTACATAGTACAAATTGGATGTCACATGTCAAAATATTGGTGATACATTCTATTTTATCTAATAAGAATAAGAATTTAATAGTAATGTGTATGATAGAAGGTTAAATGTGCATTTTTAAAGGTTAGGGGGCAAATTGCACATACCTTAAAGTATCTACGAATCTCCGACGGAATACATTCTTAGATTCTGCCGGATCCGATCAACAGGGGGTTAAATGCAACTTTCACCAAAGATGAGGGTGATAGGTGCACATTTTGATAGGTTGGGGGACGAAGTGTACAACCACCCATAGATTGGGGACGTCTGCTTTTATGCAAATTATTTAAATGATGTTTTATTCTGTTTTATATAGAGATAATTGCATAAGATCCCCCAGTGAGAAGCGAAACCTACTCCAAACACCCCTGTGTTAATTTTTTTACTAATCACCCCCTTATGTTATCTTTTATTCTGCATATCTCCCTTTTTTTATATTTTTTTGGTGTTTTTTTTTTATCATAAATATTTTAGATCCAACCCAAATTAAATTATTTATCTATTATACACATATTTGGAGCAAAAATGCATTTGGATTGACATTTATGATTGAAAAAAACACTAAAAAATACCAAAAAAGGGAGAGTGTACAGAACAAAAAATAACACAAGAGGGTGATTAGCAAAAAATTTAACACAGGGATGTTTGGCACGAGTTTCGCTTATCTCCGGGGATCTTATGCAATAAACCCTATTATATAACACATTCAAATGACAGTTATATTATTCCAAAAAAAAAAAATGACAATTATATATAATGCATCTTAAAATTACATTTAAATAGCATTTTTTACATTTGCCACACATACGCAAATAAAATACAAATAAAACAGAATCTTACAATAGAAATTACAAATTGAGATGACGGACTCTTGCGAAATTCTAGCCACCAATTAGGTGGCACCTAAATGTATTTTACGAAATAACAAAACAATCACATATTAAATGTAATTTACTCATACTATAAAAATACACCTAAATCCAGACGAGCCGGTAGCCAACTAGAATTTCCCGGGACTCCAGTCCCAAGGGTTACTTCTTGCAAACAATCCCATTTCCACTAAGCAATTTGTGAGAACAATCCATCAAACCATAATCAATTTTCTCCAAAATTGACACTTTATCTCCATCCTCAGTCTTCGAAAACACACATTTTTTACAATCTACATCAAAAAGCGACGCAACTCTATACTCATCTTCCCCGCCCACCACCGCCATCGCCACCCCCAATCTCGCCCGGCTCTCATAATCCCGCCGATAAGTCCGCCCCAAAACCCCCTCCACCGCCGCCGAAAGGCTCAAAAACCTAAACTGCACTTCCAAATGCGCAAAACAATCATCAGAAGGCAATTGATAATTATGAACCCTATCCTCTTCTTTACTGATAGGCACCACATTCACCCCAATCTCCACGATTCCATTCACAGAAACGGCGACGCTATTTTGACTCTCTAATCTCTCCAATTTAACGTCGCCGTTTCGCGATTCCCACGCGGACAGGGCGGTCTGCGGCAGGACGACGTCGTTTCCGTCGAAGGAGAGTTTGAGGTGGTCGATGTTGTTGTTCCATGTCGATGATTTGGTCACCTCGACGGAGAGAGTGTGGGACCCGAACCGGATGCCGAGTGCTTGGATCCAAGTGTAGTCGCGGGTACGGGTCGCGGGTCGGTGGCCTATGAAACGGGCGTTGATTTGGAGGTTGTTGTCGGAGACTAAGGTGTAGTGGTGGTTGATCTTGCCGTGGAAGTAGAAGACGACGCCGTCTGCGCCGATGAGGCGGGGGTCGTAGCACGCCGCTCCGACGCCTGTGCAACTTGGTTTCCGGTCTATATGATTTTGGAAAACCAAAGAACGAAATAGAATAAATAATTAATAGGAGTGATAGATTAGGAGGGAAATACGTTTTTTTTTTTTTGGGAAATTGCTATATTAGTTCCATATAATGTGGTCTATTGTAATTTTAGTCTTGTTATTTTTAAAATTGTAAAAATAGTACATAGAATTCTTGTTTTTGCAATTTTGGTCTCGTCTCTTGGAAAAATGGATGAAATTTCACAAGCCCAACGAACCAAGCTGGCTTGGCTTGCGAAAAGCTTGGCTTATTTGCTAAGAGGGCCGGCTTGGCTTGTGAAGCAAACAAGCCAAGCCGACTTGGCTTGTGAAAATACCTGTCAAGCTTTTTTGGCTTGTGAAAAAGATTGGCAAGCTTTTTTGGCTTGCTGGCCTTCAATTTGGCAAACCCAAAAAGCTTGTCAAGCCAAGTCTTTCACAAGTGATTATTTATTATATGCATTAGCCGGGCTTTTTTTTGGACCAAGTAGGCTTGCAAGCCTAACAAGCCAAGCCTGATTGGTCCAAAAAACTTGGATGGCAAGCCTAACGATTTACACCTTTAGGTGTCATGCATACATCATTAAAGATTTAGGATAAACTGGATAAATTACATATAACCCTAAATATACACCATAAGTCATAAGTCATTTTTTTCCTTTATAACTAATGAAAACCTACATTTTTTTCAAGGTTTACATAATATAGGGGCCCTAGGCCATATACGCTAATGAAAACATAAGTCATAAGTCATTTTTTTCAAGGTTTACATAATATAGGGGCCCTAGGCCATATACGCTAATGAAAACATAAGTCATAAGTCATTTTTTTCAAGGTTTACATAATATAGGGGCCCTAGGCCATATACGCTAATGAAAACATAAGCCATTTTTTTTTTTTACAAGGTTTACATAATATAGGGGCTTATTTATGAAATTTATGCAATGGTTGCATACATGTGATAAAGCTAATAATTTTCGTCCATCTATTAATGATTGAAACCAAAAAATGTAAAATAATATGTCTTATGAGACTAATTTTGTAAATTTATAAACAGTATGGCCAAAATTGCAAGGGAACTTATTATATGAGACTTACATTGTAATTTTTCCTTTTTTTGCGAGAACAACGTATATGAAGTAACTCTAGGAAGGATCGGATCCAGTCCATTCAAGATTGTCGATCATAGGTAACTGGTCCATCCAACACCAATAGCTATAGAGGTGTAATTGTAAAAACTATCTCATTCACCCTGATTCTATAAATTTAGGTTCATCATAGAATGACCTAATTGGATATAAAAGTGGACAAGGGGCTTGATGCAGTGTGCATTTTGACATTGCGTCACTCAAGGCTCTTGTGTATACATATTGTCCTTTTTAACCAAAGTCGTATGGTTTTGTTATGAAAAAACGCTTTTAATATACTTGGTATCAAATACATACCACATCATTCTAATGCTAGCCTAATCCCTTCTTCTAAGGTACCAAAGTCGTATGGTTTTGTTATGAAAAAACGCTTTTAATATACTTTGTAGCAAATACATACCACATCATTCTGATGCTAGCTTAATCCCTTCTTCTAAGGTATAGATGATGTGTGTTCTACTATCATTCACATTGGATTAGTGACGAGAGAATTGAATTGTATATAAACTCAAGTCTCCCCTCTCCAGACCAACGTATGTTTTCAGAAAAAAATCATACGACTCAGACCAAAATGGATCCACACAAATTTCCAAGTACACCACAAAAAATCATACCAAATTAGCTAGACATAGTAGCCCAATCCGGATTCTCTATTTCAAATCGTGTTTTATCTTCTATTTCATTTACTTATATGCATGCAAGTGTATAAAATACACATCGCATGTCTATTTAAGGGGAAACAATTATTCCCTTTAGCATGCATGTACTTAAATGAAATAGAAGAAGGAATACATTTTGGAATAGAGGATCAAGTTTGCTAATAGGCATAGCCACCCGCTCAGGTGTAATATGACAAGTAAATTAAATGAATTCAAAACTTCATTTCCATTCACATTTCAAAATTGCCCTTCTTAATAACCAAAAATATATTAAATCCCTCCCAAAATTTAGAATTCGGGCATGGTCCCCAACTTCATCAATATAAATATGTACTTACGTTTGCGTTCCGCCTTGCATATTGGAGAATCGCAATTAACATAGCAAACTTTAGCCTTTGAGTCTTTTGGCCTTGTCAATGGACATTCTCTTGGGCAGGGTATCTTCTTGAGGAAGCATCGACTCCGACGGCTCGTGCACGTCAACACCGTCCGTTCCTGTGCAAAGATTTCTGTGTTACAGAATGCACAGATTAGCAAAATCATAGTAAAGAACCATTTATAGCTCAACATGTTCATAATTTCACTTATTTTCGTACTTATACGAAAGGAAAACAAAAATAATTAAATGATGAAGCTTATTATTTGAAGGGATGGAAATGGGTTAATGACAGAAGAACGAAAGAGCAAATGTTGGTACTAGTATGGGCCTTAACAACGCTTCATCCATTTGATATTTATAGAAGCAGCCATTTGCCGATAAAATTTAGCTCTACTGGTAAAGCAGAGCCTCTAATATATTAGAGATATTGTGTCCAAAGAAGTGGCCAAAGTCGTTAGAATAATAATATTTGTAAATTTCCAGGTAAGACAAAGGGGTAATTACTAAAAGAAATTGTTTCTAAGTCCAGTTGCCTAGTATACGAGTTTGTTTATTGGAAGTAAATTAAGATCCAAGGGAGTAAATTAGTAATCAAACAAGCTTTCACACAAAACCAGACAAACGTATGTAACACTTTATCATTTATGGTTTGGCAATATTTGACTATGCTCCAAGTGGAGACTTAAAGAACATAGATTAAATGATAAATTTGCAGGAAAATAGAAAAGCATTTTCTTTCCGAGAATCAAATCTATTCAATCTTTTTGACAATAAAAAGGCATCAATTACTACAAAAAAATCAAAATTAATGAAATATATTTATGACCATAATTATGGCTTTGTCACTCAAATAATTAATGGGGACAAAGAAATAAGTCTGAGACTCTGAATTGCTACTAATAATTAATGAAACGTGTATAAAAGTAGTTCGGTCATAACAAGTATATTGTTATATTAAGTTGTATACTTGTGTCGCTAGCTGATTGTCGACGTGAAATTTTTCTTAAAAAAAAGTTTATCATTGCTAAACTTGTCATAAAAATCATCAGTGTGATAAAATAAAAACCCATCACCAATATTTATAATTAATGATAATTTTAACATTGTTAATTAATTGACATGCTGTCATTAATTTTCTTCTTCTTGTTGAAGTGCTTATGAGTTGCCAGAACTTAGCAAAACTACCTGTACTGGACATTAACAATCTATTTCTTCTCTAGGGGTGCACGAATTTTGTGAATGCTTGGAACTTACTAAACAACTTAGTAATTAATAATCCTAATATATAGAGCTAAAAATTATGTGGATTTTCAACATTAAACTTGCAGAAACGTTAATGGATCTGTCAATAACTCGAAAACAAGCAATTTAATTAAAGTCAAAATTCATATGGCGAAATTTTGCATTTTGATCAAAGTTCTCTGGCGCACACAACTTATAGTTAAATGAAGTTCAAGCTTTCTATACGCACTAATTAAGACAGTCGAAATGCGATTTTATTTGATAATAAGAAAGATTTTCAAGGATGGTATATTAGTAAAATTAGTGATAAGGTGAAAATTTTATTTTGCGCCTAGCTGAATATTTGGGATAGTATTTTGCAAGATTAAATGGTTGGCATTTGTGACTAGCTTTCTTAAATCGAACCGAGCTAGACATATGTTACATACTAGGTCGACCTAGAGAATCGGACCAGTGGGCCATATGATTAGATGTTTGAATTTGCTTTCTTGGTTGAGCCGGAAAAAGAGGTTGGTTTAGTCGATGCCACCCATATGGGGACGGCCCAAATCCACTCACCTGCTGACACGCGTCATGTGTCAGATTCATTTTTTTTTTAAATTGCTCCAAACCATAATGTTTAACCATGGTTAGAAACTTAGAATTTTATTAATTAATAAAAAAATATGTAATAAGAAAAAAGAATATTACAAATCACTTTTACTTTTCTACCCAAAATATTCACTCTCTCTCACTAAGGCTGACGGAGAGGTTGTTTCCGGCGATCTACGGGTGAATGTCAGCAACTCAGCCCCTTCATCAGACTACAACCTAAACACGTGCATTGTGCATTTTTTCTAGGTATTATTTCACTCTTATTAATCATTTGTTTAAACAAAAATATGTTTATCTTGACTCCAAAATGTAGATCTATAACCCATTTGTTTAATTCAGTTTTTCTTTTTCTTTTTTAATACTACTTTATGAACGGTGAAATGGGTCTTGCCTTTGGCTCTTATAAAAACTTATTTGTGGGTATTGTAAATGATTTTTTTTTTTGTGATATATTGTAAATGAAATAGCAATATGGAGAACTTCCGTAGGCAGGGACGAAGCTTTATGTTTTTTTCTTTTGAAATTATGACAATGGTGTTAGAATATTAATTCAAAATGTGTGTGTGTCTGTTTATATATATATATATATATGATATAAATGATATACCCATAAACCCATTTCAAAATTGACTTGTGTGTGTGTTTATATATGTGTATATGCGTGTGTGTGTGCGTGTGTTTATATATATATATGTGTGTGTGCGTGTGTATATACATATATATGTGTGTGTGTGCGTGTGTTTATAAATATATGTATACGTGTGTGTGTGAATGAGTGTGTGTTTTGGTGAAGAAGATGAAGTAAAGAGAGAGAAAATAGGGTGTATGGAAAATAACAAAAGTGTCCTTAATTTTTGTGTTAAATTGCATTTTAATCCACAAAAGTGGCACATGCCACAAAATACAATTCTGACTTACAAATTGCAAGAAGCAGAGACTCTTTTACCTTTGCTTCTTATAAGTTTACATCACAATTTCTCTTACATTACAATTGCATCTATTTATACAATGAGTTTATGCTAATACTAATTTTATTTTTGTGTAGGTCATTATAAATAATGACTGAAAATTATTTCACAACGCCTGAAGCTAATGTCTCTGCGATTTTCCAGGTTAGTTATTTGCTACATTTTCTATGAAGTAATAGTTCTGGTAATTAAATATTTAAATTTGATTGATAAGATATATTTCTTGTTATATTAGATTTGAACGGAAACGATGAAGACGCTGAAATTGAGTGTGCTGATCAATGTACATTTGGAGAATTAGGGAGGGACGAACATATTGAGGTACATTCTTCTATCATAGAGGAGTTTGAGAGTAGATTAGCAGTTGGTCAAACAGTAAAGAGCGCCGGCGATGCATATTTACTTTATTATAAGTATGCAAACGCTAAAGGGTTTACTGTTAAAAAGGGGGATCAACGTTGCTTTCCTCATACTAAAGAGCTCCAATCTAAAGATTTTGAATGTTCTTGTGAGGGTGTCAAAGACGAAAGACGGTCTATTAACAGAAAACCAGTGTACCAAAAGCCCATAACTAGAACTGGATGCAAAGCAAGACTTAAAGTTGGGCGAGAATGGGGAGGAGAGTGGAAGGTGACCAAGTTTTTGATGGAACATAATCATGAAATGGTCACGAGTGATCAAATACATTTATTGAGATCATCGCGCAATATTTCGCATGCTCATAAATCAACTTTGGAAGCAATGGTGAATGCCGGAATATCTCCAACTACCGCATTTTCTTATATGGAAAGTGAAGCACATGGGCCACAAAACTTAGGTTTCACACGAAAAGATGCCTTTGATTTTCTTGATCGTTTATGAAGGCAAACAAAATTGAGGATGGAGATGCTTCTGCATTACTTCAATATTTCATAAAGAAATCGAACAAGGAGACTTCTTTTTATTGGAGTGTGCAAATGGGTGATGATAATAGGATGATGAACTTTTTCTTTAGGGACTACCGATGTATGATTGATTATGAATATTTTGGTGATGTGGTCTCAGTTGACACTACTTATCGAACAAATAGGTACGATTTAATATGTGCTCCTTTCGTTGGAATTAATCATCATAAGAAAAATGTGATGTTTGGACTTGCCTTTATGTCGGATGAAACTAAAAGCTCTTTTGAATGGTTGTTTTCTACATTTCTTGAATCTATGAATGGTAAACAACCTGAAACTGTATTCATTGATCAGTGCCAGGCAATGATGAATGCAGTTGGAACAATTTTTCCATTTGCAACAATGAGTAGTGTGGCCCGTGACCCAAATAACGAACAATTCTATATGGGTGGCCAGACAACATATGTGTATCCATTTGGGGCTCATCCTTTGTCACAGAACTAAAAACACACCCACAAGCAGAGAAGAGGAAAAAACCAAAAGAGAAGAAAAAAAAAGAAAAAAATTAGAGGTGAAGAGCACACACACTGTGTGCTTGTATTTCTTCTTTGTACTAGGTTCAAGATAGTTGAAATATTGTGTAATCCAAACTTTTGTTTTATTTTCTTTTTGAAGAAACCCATTTGGTTTTTATGCTAATGAATTTTGTCGACTTCTTTCATGTGTATTTATATATTTATCTAATGTTTGTTATTATTATTTAATTAGTTGTGACAAAATTGTAGTACGTTAACAATTAGTGTTTGCCTTAGGCGGGAATGGGAGTGGGTGCTCGGGTAATCTCTTTTCTTCTATGCTCACAAATTATTTGATGAAATGTTTGTGCCTTGCATTTGACTTATTAGTAATTAATAGATTATGTTGCCTATTGTTAAGTATTACTTGACTCATTGTTATTCATATACAATGAGTGTATTTTAATATGAATATAAAGAAAAAAAGGAAAAAAATTGGGTTGTATGAACAGTGCTGCGAAACTGAAAAAGAAATTGGTGCACCCATTAATTATTTTTTTTTGGTTTCTTTTGATTTTTTGCTTTGTTTTACTTTAGTCACTATATTTATAGTTAGTTACAACTAGGTCCCTAAACTTTGAAAAATGGATATACAACATAAATTTGTGATTGTATTTTCTCTCTCTCTACTTCATCTTCTTCACCAAAACACACACTCATTCACACATACAAACACACACACACACACACACACACACATATATATATAAACACACGCAGACACACACACACACATATATATGTATACACACCCAAACACACACATATATATATAAACACACATACACGCAGGCACACACGCAGACACACACACACACACACACACACACACTATATATATATATATATATATATATATATATAAACAGACACACAAACGCATATACACATATATAAACAGACACACACATAAATTGAATTTCATAATGGAATTTTGAAATGGGTTTATGGGTATAAACCCATAAATGTTGAAATGAGTATAAAAATATGACTCATAAATGGTTTTAGAATTCCCGACTTCCCGGTAGAGGCTGAATGGTTGTGGTTCTACAAGAAGAAAATTTTGGAGATTTTTTTTGGTTATCTTTTAAGATATCTAATTGAAATGAGGAAAATGAGGTATTGAGATGAAAACATGATTTATATATCAATACTAATGCATTGAAATTCAAATTCAATTTTTTTTTTTGGAATTTGGCGCACTTTTGGGAGTGAATTTGAAATTTTTTGCAGAAAAGGGGTCACCATGGTTAAACATTATGGTTTGGAGCAATTTAAAAAATAATAAAAAATTTGAATCTGACACATGACACGTGTCAGCAGATGAGTGGATTCGGGCAGTCCCCATATGGGTGGCATCGACTAAACCGGAAAAAGATTATGAGTTTTAAGGTCAGCCCAAACAAGAATTAGACCATTTAAGGCGATTTAATAGATTTAAATTAGTATGGTACCTAGAAGGGTCTAAACTACGGCCGAAATCAACAAATTTATATATGACAATTAAGGACCCTGTACTTGCCATTGGGAGGTATATATACTACTTTCACTGAGGTTTGAGGCAACTTTTTACATATTACGAATGCAATCACATTCACACTTATTTTACATATTCTCTCTTTTGAGAAGTTATCGAATGAATCAATGGTGGATCTAAAAATTCATATCAGTGGGGCACAATCAAGAACGAGCGACGAAGGATTTAAGGGGGGTGGGGGGGGCTTGCCCCCCGCGGTACGGTACGGTATATTTATGAGGAAAAATATAATAAGGGATTAGGTTCAATTACAACTTTTGACATACTTAATACTCTCATATCTCTTTCATTATAGCCATAATTTTGGGTTTGGGGGAGGGCGAACTCAAAGAAAATGGAGAAAGCGTGATATTTTTCGATTTTGAGGGGGGCGAAATTCAAAAATATGAAAGATCCCCCCTCAAAATTACGTGAGAAAAATAAAAAATAAATACAAACAATATTTTTAACACAAAATGATCAACAATAATTAGTAAATTAATCAAACACTTTGGCTACATTAACTTCAATAACAAATACCTTCAATAACAAATTAACAATTAACAATTACCTTGAAAAATATTACAATAACAATTACGGTGGTGATGGTCGGTAGTGACAAAGAATAGATGAGAGAGAGGGAGAGAGGATGAGACTAGAGAGAGGTGTGAATATTGGGTGGGAGAAAAAGAGATAGAGCCAAGAGAGAGGGGGACCCTTTTATAAATTGAGGGGGGGGGGGCGCATTAGTGTAATTGATAATTTAAAAATTAAAATTATAAAATATATATATTTCTAAAAATAATTTAAAATTCAGTGGGCCCCCCCTTCTTAAGCATAGATCCACCCCTGGGACGAATTAAGCATACGAAGTGATATACTAGGCAAAACATGGAGGTAGATGTTAGTGGTGTAAGGTGAGTCGAGCCGACTCATGGGCATGGTGAGCCGGCTCGACTGGAGCTCAGCTCTAGCTTGATCTATTTCGAGATTGAGTTGAGCTTTTCGAGCCTTTTTATGAGTCGAACTCGAGCTCATTTATAGTTGTTCATATGCTCGTGAGCCGACTCATGAGCTTTTATTATTGATTTTTATTAATTTTTAATATATGAATAAAATTACTCAAATTTCATAAAAATAATACTTACAATTTTATATACAACATAGTTTAATAATACTTAAGTTTGTTTTTTTCCATTTTGTTTAAATCGTGCAAAACAACAAAAAATATAAGATTATATATTTTAGTTGATATGATATACTTTTCTACTTGGTATATTTATACTTGGTAAGGACCACACCTACCACTTATCCTCCAACCACAAGAAGCAGTAAAGCAAAAAATTAAAAATGAATATGATTGAAGAAATTGTACTACTCCTTGGGGTTCTTCAAGATTCAACACCAGAAGGATATCATCATTGATTCAATATGTAGTACTACCAACATTTCATGTCATGAGCATAATATTGTCAACGTGTAACTAATAATTTTCACTTGCAATGTGAAAGTAGAGGTAGAACAGAAACTAGTGAAAGCGATTTTGATCCTCCTATAAACTCGATATGGTATTGAGTAATAACTTTTACTTAAATTTTGGTACATTTTATTTTAATAAAGTTCTCATACGATTTGGTTATTATCTTACTATCAAATTATATTTATTTAATATTTTTCGCAACAGTTTTTAGTGATATTATTTAACAAATTCATTATCCATATATTATATATAGAATATTATTGATGTAAAAGATGTATAAGTATAATAATTAAGGTTACCCAAAATTTTATTGTAAATTTTCAAATATTTTTATAAATTTTCATGATTTCTTTAGAATCGAAACCGAGATTTTGAATATCCCCGAAATTTCCATCGAAATTTTCGTAAATTTACTACACCAATATCTACCCCGAAACCGAAATTTAAGACCTTGCCTACACCAAACAAATGTCTATAACATATTTAAAATGACTAGCTTCAATCATTAATTTCTCATTCATCCGAAGTTAAATTTGAGTAATTCAAAATGCTAAATTAATCTACTTGAAATATAGATTAATTTAAACCCTTCAAATTCTGTATCCAAGACACAGAAAAGCCACTCATATTTGAGTTCAGAGTTGAGTAAAACTTAACTTTTACCTAACAATATTCACATGCATACTACCAAATACAAGAAGTTAGAACAAGAGATCCGCATACATGAAAATGGAACAAGGAAAATTCCAGCTCAAACCAGATAAAGGCCGAACCTGAGTCAGTTCTAGGAGAATCACCGATCAAAATACAAGTGTTATAACAATTATCTAGTGATTAATTGGGTGTTTCAATTTAAGTTTCCGAGAAGATTTTCCGTGAAACATTAATCCAGCAATACATTTATTTAGCAAACCTAATTTACATAGACATCATAAACTCCAGCAAAAGTTTTCGTCACACCTGCAGACGCCCAACTTCTACTCGGGCTTCTTCTTCCCTTTCCCTCTAGTTAACTCTTGCCATTCTCGTGTTTTACTTCATTGAGGGTTTTAGATAGGATATCAGAAATTGCAACTCCGCCTGCAACATAGAAACTTAGGTCACTGATGTGGCAAAATAATGATATAGTGGTAAATTATATTCATTTATAGATAAAATGGAATTAATGTTAATTAATAGCCATTAATAATTATCTCTTATTATCAGGGAGGCTTAAGCCCATTACCCTATTAAGCACATTATAAATATCAGCATATTGAGATTAAAGAGATCATTTAACCATTTGCTAAAAACCAATTATTATTTACTTAAAGAGCTCCGATTTCTTTGGTTTGTCGTTATTCAGGTCGGATATTACATTTCCCAAGGTTCTTCTCGACTCTATTTTGATCTCGCATTAGTCACATAAACTTAATATTGTCGGATATTACATTTCCCAAGGTTCTTCTCGACTCTATTTTGATCCGGCATCACTCACATAAACTCATCAGAACATTAACATACCAGGAATCAATTTGTAGCCTTCCTGGACGGCGTATTGGCCAGCATTTATGGCCAATTTGGTGGTAAATAGACCGATCTTGGATTTGGTTTCATCATCTGGTGCGTTCTGTATCACCGATTCAGCTATTGAGCAGATGAACTCCCAAAATCCCATTTTCCACACTCAAAATTGAGAGTATTTGTGTGAGCAAAATTGGTTTTATGAAGAGAAGAGTATTGAATTGGAGAGAATCTGATATGATTTTTTTTCATTTATGAGCTAAAAGAGAAGATACAAGCTATTTATATACAACTAATCAGCTTAATTTCTAAGCTAAGATTAACAAACTAACCAATCTGTTAACTAACTGTAATTAATTAACTAAGGTACAACTTTTTAAGCTGGAAGTACAACCATAAGCATAAATACTATTTAACATCCCCTCAAGTTTGGTCCCGTTTGAAAATGTCAACAACACCAAACTTGCATAGCAAACTTTGAAAGTGGTGGAATCCAAGCTGGCCATCTCAAGTTATTCAAATTCCATGTGCAATGGTGTTGGTGTTACCACAAGAAGTGTGTTAAAGAAGTTGTAAGCAGCATCTTTAGAGGTGGCTCCTTTGCTTGAATCTATTGAGTGTTAGGATTATGCCCTCAAATGCCATTAAGGATAAAAATGTCATCAATTTTCTTCTTTCATTTTGAAGTGTGCTTATGAGTTGACAGAACTTAGCAAAACTAACCGTACTGAACATTAACAATCCATTTCTTCTCTAGGGGTGCACGAATTTTGTGAATGCTTGGAACTTACTAAACAACTTAGTAATTAATAATCCTAATATATAGAGTTAAAAATTATGTGGATTTTCAACATTAAACTTGCAGAAACGTTAATGGATCTGTCAATAACTCGAAAACAAGCAATTTAATTAAAGTCAAAATTCATATGGCGAAATTTTGCATTTTGGTCAAAGTTCTCTGGCGCACACAACTTATAGTTAAATGAAGTTCAAGCTTTCTATACGCACTAATTAAGACAGTCGAAATGCGATTTTATTTGATAATAAGAAAGATTTTCAAGGATGGTATATTAGTAAAATTAGTGATAAGGTGAAAACTTTATTTTGCGGCGAGCTGAGTACTTGGGATAGTATTTTGCAAGATTAAATGGTTGGCATTTGTGACTCAGAACGGATCTTCTATCCCACAATGGTGTGCCACAATGGTGTCACATTATTGTGGGATTGACAAGTGTCCATTTAATTTAAATTATTATTAACAGTTTTTTTTAAATGGACACTTGTCAATCCCACAATGATGTGACACCATTATGAGATAGAAGACCCGTTCTATGTGTGACTAGCTTTCTTAAATCGCGAGCAAGACATATATTACATGCTAGGTCGACCTAGAGACTCGGACCAGTGACCGATATGATTAAATGTTTGAGCTTGCCTTCCTGATTAAGCCGAACAAAAAATATGAGTTTAAGGTCAGCCCAAACAAGAATTAATCCATTTAAGGCAATACGTGTCTTTTTAATAAATTAAATTAGTATGGTAACAACCTTAGCCTTCTTTTTTTTTCTATTTTTCTCTATCGACGATGGCTTACTGCTTCACCACTGTTACTACTACCATCGTTGGCGGGTTGGGTTGGAGCATCCTTCTTCAAATTGTACATCACATCTTCAAATTTGACGAGACGGATATGGATCTAAAGACACATTTTCAAATCTGACGAGATGAATATGGATCTAAGAGACAGAGACAGATCTGGCGAGATGAAGACAGGTGATACTTAAGTTTTTATATAGAGTTTTAGATATTTTGTTTTGTATTTTATTTTCTCTTTCGTATGAAAATTTGCTTTCTCTCTCGAATGAGAGTTTCATCTTTCCTTGAACAGAAGTTGCATAATAATTTTCTTGTGTTCGTTTGTAAGTTCTTAAGATTTGTTATTTTCAAAAATTTGATAGTTGGTGTTTCAGATATTCTTACTACATCATTTGAGTCGATATAAATTGTATTGTTGCAGGCGTTGTAAACTTTCGATTGAATGATATATAAGATCGATTTTTCTTTTTAAAAAAAAAAATTAGTATGGTACTAGAAGGGTCTAACTAAGGCCGAAATCAACAAATTTATGACAATTAAGGACCCTGTACTACTTTCACTAAGGTTTGAGGCAACTTTTTACATATTACGAATGCAATCACATTCACACTTATTTTACATATTCTCTCTTTTGAGAAGTTATCGGACGAATTAAGCATAAGAAGTGATATGCTAGGCAAAACATGGAGGTAGATGTTAGGGGTGTAAGGTGAGTCGGCTCGATTGGAGCTCAGCTCGAGTTCAAACTATTTCAAGCTCGAGTTCGAGTTTTTTTATGAGTCGAGCTCGAGCTCACTTATAGTTGTTCATATGCTCGTGAGCCGGCTCGTGAGCTTTTATTATTATTTTTTATTAATTTTTAATATATGAATAAAAATACTCGAATTTCATAAAAATAATACTTACAATTTTATATACAACATAGTTTAATAATACTTAAGTTTGTTTTTTTTTATTTTTTTTTCTGTTTTGCTTAAATTGTGCAAAACAACAACAATTATAAGATTATATATTTTAGTTGATAGGATATACTTTTCTATAAAATAATTTAATGAAATCCTGTATTCACGACACCCTCCTCTATTTTCTAAATACTTATTGAATATAAGATTTTTATTTATTATTTATCTTAATAATACATACTGTTTATCTGAATAATGTATACTATACATTATTAATGTATTGTTATAAGCAAAAAAACCGAATTTATTTTATTTTATTTAAAAAATATTAAATTAATATTTACTTCGAGCTCGGCTCATCTACTTCGAGCTTGAACTTGAGCCCTCGAAAATGAGGCTCGTCCAATTTGAGCTCCAGCTCGAGCTCAAAAAAATATAATCGAGCTCGAGCTTGAAAACTTCATTAGACTTGTCTCATTTACAGCCATAGTAGATGTCATATTTGAAACACACATCTCGATCCATGAATATGTTTTTTGTGAGAACTATAAATGTAATTAATCCTGAATAATAATCAAGTGGATATCATCTCCTTATATCGAATATTTGTTGGTGAAAATAGGCCAAATTACTAATATTTAGTCGAGGCACGAGTTTAGACACATTTTCCTTAACACAATATTAACTCGCTCTGGGTGGTGACAAATATGTCAATTTGTGTCCCAAGTTAACACTACTTCCAATTGAGATAGTACCACTACAAATTCTCGAGTTATTTTGTTTGAACTCTCGTTTTTCTAACACAATGATATATTTGAAGAATACTTCTAAATTCACAACTTAGAACTCAAAAGCAGAAAGAGAGAAGAGAAATAGTTGATGGAATTTCATGAAATGAATTCTGGGGGATCTATTTATAGATAGCAAAAAGATGGGGCTAAAAGTCACAACTCTTCGGTTTGGCTGAAGAGTTGCAATTACACCCCCAAACAATGGCAATCCAGTGCGAACGGGTGCATAACACACCCATTGATTTGAACTAGCTCCTAGTGGCGCTTGGGTGCACGAACACTCCAATGGACCACGTAGCATACAATTGTGGTCATTGATCGTATGGTCGCAACCCTCCATAGCGTCCGTTTATCGTCACAATTTGATCACAATAAATCTTGCAATTGGGAACGTCCTAGGCTTGAGCCCGAGTACGAGCTACGATCCGGTCGGTCCACCGAACCGCGGGACCACATAGCATACGACCTTGGCCATCGATTGTATGGTCATAACTCATAACCCTCCATAGTGTCCGTTCATCAACACCACTTGATCAAAAGAGATCTTGTGGTTGGGGCAAGCCCACGGCCTTGGCTTGAGCCAAATCTTGAGCATCAACCCAATCGGTCCTGTTGAATTGCGCGTGTGAGAGGGTTAAATTCCACATGGACCTAAGGCAAACAAATGTCTATTAACATATTTAAAATGGCTATTTTCAATCAATTTCTCATTTATCCGAAGTCAAATTTGAGTAATTCAAAATGCTTAATTAATCTACTTGAAACATAGATTAATTTAAACCTTTCAAATTCTGTATCCAAGACACAGAAAAGCCACTCATATTTGAGGTCAAAGTTGAGTAAAACTTAACTTTTGCCTAACAATATTCACATGCATACTACCAAATACAAGAAGTTAGAACAAGAGATCCGCATACATGAATATGGAACAAGGGAAATTCCAGCTCGAACCAGATAAAGGCCGAACTTGAGTTAGTTCTAGGAGAATCACCAATCAAAATACAAGTGTTGTAACACACTAACACTTATCTAGTGATTAATTGGGTGTTTCAATTTAAGTTTCCCAACAAATTTTCCTTGAAACATTAGTCCAGCAACACATATATTTAGCAAACCTTATTTACATAGACATCATAAACTCCAGCAAAAATTTTCCTCACACCTGCAGGCGCCCAACTTCTACTCGGGCTTCTTCTTCTCTTTCCCTCTAGTTAACTCTGTCACCATTAAATCATCGAAAAAACGAGTTCCCATGAAGGCAACTCTGCTCCATCACTTAATCTCCGGCCACCACTCGAGTGCTTTTGTGGTGTATCGACCTTCTCTGCCAATGTCTTCTCGTGTTTTACTTCATCCAGGGTTTTGGATAGGATATTAGAAAATGCAACTCCGCCTACCACATAGAAACTTAGGTCACTTATGTGACAAAATAATGATACATTGGTAAATTATATTCATTTACAGATAAAATGGAATTAATGTTTATTAATAACCATTAATAATTACTCTTATTATTATTTAAGAAGGCTTAAGCCCATTAGCCTATTAAGCACATTACAAATATCAGCTAATTGAGATTAAAGAGATCATCTAATCATTTGTTAAAGAAAATAATTATTATTTACTTAAAGAGCTCTGATTTCTTTGGTTTGTTGTTATTCAGGTCGAATATTACATTTACCAAGGTTCTTCTCGACTCTATTTTGATCCCGCATCAGTCACATAAACTTAATATTGCAAACTCAGAAACTAACCTTCAATTGAATACATGCACAAGTGAAATTTTGCTTCTTCCAACCTCCAATTTTGAATTTTGCATAAGAAACAGAATCGATGAAAAAAGGATCGATAACATTAATTATCCAAGACCTAAATGATCCAACAAAACACTAATAATAATAATAATAATTACATCCACTTGATTCTCAAAACTTTGAAGATCTAAATCCTCTCTCAAAGTTAAACAAAGCCAAATCAGCAGAACCTTATTAACATACCAGGAATCAATTTGTAGCCTTTCTGGATGTAAGGACCTCAAGCGCAAATATCCATTCTCTTGTCCTAAATGGGAAAGCCCTAGATGAATCAGCACAGTCAAACAAGGAGGGCCATTCGATCAAGTCAAACAACAGGGACCGTCAGATTAAAGATTATTTACTTAGTCGAATTCCATGTACAAACGACTGATTTTCACCTCTAAAATACAAGGCGGAGATAGTGACACGTGTTACTAATACGACACCGCTTCTATTCAAATTCAGCTCACCAGATTCTCGCGCGTGGGACATGTCTTAACGGCTCAGATTACACTATTTTATTTACAATATTGTTATTATGTCAGCCAATAGCAGTGATACACCTGTCCATCACACTTTTTGCACCTAAGGCTAACAGGACACTTTCTGCACCTAAGGCTAACAAACTCAGAATATTCCTTTCAACGTAATTCTGTTACAGAATTCAGTATATGTAATTGGTAGTGACATCATTTCAATCTAATGAATTTAGTCTTGAAATCTCTATTCTCTCTAATTTCTCTTCTCCTTTACTGCATTTTCTTCTCCTTTATCCCCGTCTCTCACCAATTTCAATCCCGGACATCACACTGGATGACGTATTGGCCAGTATTTTTGGCCAATTTGGTGGTAAATAGACCGATCTTGGATTTGGTTTCATCATCTAGTATCAATTGGCCGAGATTGGACGGCGCGTTGTTCCTGACGGCCTTGTTGATCTTGGTGATAGCGGCGGAGCTATAACTGTTAGAAGTTGCGAAGGCGTTCTTGAGGGGCGTCACATCTGGTGCTATGCCTGTTAATGGGTAGGCATTACCCAGGCCCAGGTCCAATAATTTCATATTAGACCCTGCCCAGACCCGATTATTTGGGTCTGAGACCCGGACCCGACCAGGACCCGATGGTAGTAAGGAGTTCGGGTCCGGGTCGGGTCTGTACCCGAACAAGACCCACGGGTCCTTTACCCGAACAAGACCCGATCAATATCCGAACAAGACCCAAAATTTATTTTTTCAATTCACTTTTGTATTTTTATCTGCTTTTATTTTATTTTTTCCTGTGGATTTTGTAAATAGAACTACTGTCACTAGTGTAATTGACCATTTTCTGTTCTTATTTTTTATTTTATTTTAGATTGTAAATTTTACTAGTATTTGTTAGCTGACAGGAGAAACTTATTTTGTCTCTAATATGGAATTAGGAAAAGAGTAATATTAGCAGCCTTCATGTATGGAAGAGATCCAAGACACCAAGTGAGATTCTTCTAACCGGAAAATAAATAATGGTTTTGATCGAGACATATTTTACAGTTCTATAAATACATAAAATATATAATGAACAACAAACTCGGACGATCCCAATTCCCAAAAAAAAAAAAAAAAGAGGACCCGGACCCGAAACTCCGGGTCTGTGCAGTGGACCCGGTTTTCGGACCCATCGGGTTTGCGGCCGGGTCGGGTCCGGGTAGGGTAGAGAAGGCATCCTGTGGGCATTTTCAGGGTTTGGGCCTGGGTCTAGGTAATGCTTACCCATTGACAGATCTATCTGGTGCGTTCCGTTTCACCGATTCAGCTGTTGAGCCGATGAACTCCCAAACTCCCATTTTCCACTCAAAATTTGAGAGTATTTGTGTGAGCAAAATTGGTTGGTTTTTATGAAGAGAAGAGTAAAGCAAAGGGCAGCCATTGCAGATATAATTAACAATAGAGAATAGAGAAAAGGGACGAATTTTAAGTTTCTTTCTGGTTTCTGCTTCATAAAATTTAATCGAAAGTTATTTTTTTTAAAAAAATGAGGATTGATAATCCCACTCCGTTTTTTGATAATCACACTTCCCCTAATTTTATATATTCACTTTTCACTAAAATATCTTTGTATTTATTAAATAATATTTAATATACTTAATTTGATGGACAAAAAGCCCTTCCATCTCTGCTATGTGTAGATAGACTTCCAGCAAAATATAGGCATAGATGCCAAGTTACTTTCATACTCTTTCTTTTTGTCCTTTGTGCTTCTCCTTCTCTTTTTCTTCAACTTTCATTATACTTTTGTCTTCTTGTGTGTTCTCTACTAGTTCTATGTTACAAATTTATTATTTATTTTCAGATTATTACAAATTTTTTAGTTAAAATGGAGGACTATAACAATACTATTTTCAAATGTTAATGTTTCATTTTTCTCTATTGAGTTTATTGACATTGTTTCAAAGTATGTTATAATGCAAGTTGGTTATATTGCAAAATTTATACTTCATGTAGTAACATTTTTAGAATATACCCCTGACTAGAGGAGATAGTTATTTCGTTCTTAATTAAAAACATCCAAGAACATACTAAATATATTTCCTTCATTGCATTCTACGGAATAATCACAACCTTTGCGGGTTGTTATTTAGAATTCTAGTATTAAAGAGATTTAGAGTACATTTTGAGAAGAGTCACAGCCCATCCAAATTTTTGTGATGTGATTGTTCTGTTTAGCCTTTTGCATTCATACGTTGGGAAACATACAAGTGATGATCTAATTATTTATTTAGTTGGTAATTGAAAATTCAGAATCCAAACTCTACAAAATACCCTATGTGATGTGTTCAAGAAAAGATTGAAGGCATTTTTTTAAGAACAAACTATTTAAAATCTCTTTGGTATAATTGTTGCTTCATACATTTTTGCCTGGTTGTTTTGGTGAAGCATTGTGTAAAATGAGAATCAAATTTTCTTCTCGACTTACGTCCAAAAGGGTTGAATATGGTATGTAAAAATAAAAATAGTACATTAATTTATTTTAATATTATTATTTTTATTTACAACGAGGGGATTGGGGTTGGCGAAAAAATGAGTTTTGAACTAAGAAGTTGATTTGCATATGAAGGGTATATTTGTCTCACAAATATAGTATGTATTGTGTTTTAAAAATAAATGGGCATTTTGGTCAATTGCTTAATATCAAAAGAAGAATGGAGTGTGAATATCAATCTCCAAAAAAATTTGATTGGATTAATTTGAGAATATAAAAATATTGTCAAATAATAGAATTGTCACTAAAAAATTATTTTAATAGGAGGAATTTAAAAAGCATCAAAAAGCACCTCATACTCAACTTGGAGCTTTTGGCTTTTGGGAGATTAATTTTAAAGAATCAAAAACAAAATCGGAATTTGCAAACAATACAAAATTATTTATTTTTAGCTAAAAACTCAAAATCACTTTTATTTAGAGTTTACAAATACTATCTATCTGGAAAATAGTGCATATTTTCTATAAACAATGTATGCAATAAGAGAACATCTTACTGGAACTAAGGTTATGTTTGGATATATTTTGGGATGGTATTTTGGTGAGAATTATTGGTGAGAAATTTATGGGGATTCATGCATATTTGATGAGATTGTGTTTGGTTTTATTTTGATAGTTGGTTTTTTTGGTGTTTTTTTTTTTTGTGAGATAATGTTTGATTTTGTTTCCAAAGGGAACAAAAGTTATTATAGCAGTCAAATCATGAAACTTTTGTATGTTAATAATTAGTTAATGATTGAAAGTTAAGAGAGATGAGAGGCAAAAGTAGGGAATAATACTTGGGTTGTAGATTTTTAAATAAATAATTATTGTGTTTATTTTTTACAAAAGAAGTAACATATTTTTTGACCAAAATTGTGTTAACCAAACATAATTGAGCCAAAATTTTGGATCAAATTGGATTTGGAAATATATCCAAACATAGCCTAAGAGTTTGTAACCCAAGCCGATCTAGTGGTGTCCACCTCTCCCACTTTATGCGAGATGTCTTGAGTTCGAATTCAGACTGTCAATCATTGTGGTTCCCCTTTTCTTTATGGAGCTAGATAGAGTCTTTATGGCTCAGGATTGTAACTATCAACCCAAGTTTGTCAGACTAGATATGTAGGATATCACATTTCTCTTGAATTAAAAAAAAAATTAAAAGTTTATAAGTTCTTTAGAATAAGCTTAGCCCAGAAGTGCACATGGTTCAAGTTTTGCGATAATTTTATAAAATTTAGGGGTGTAAGTTGAGCCGAATTGGCTTGACTTGAGCTCGAGCTTTTCTCGAGCTCGAGCCTATTTATTTCTTCAAAAAGCTCGTGAGCCCGGCTCACGAGCTTCTTCATAATTTTTATATATATTTATTTTTATATTATAAATATTAATTATATATATATATTAAATATTAACTATGAAATTCAATTCACCAAAAAATAGAAACCCTATTTCAATCTGTTTCAAAAGTCACCCATTGTGAGGGAAGAAACCCCCCTCTTGGCCTCCTCTCACAGTCACGCAGCGTCACCTCCGTCTCCGGCCGCCGTCACCTCTGTCAACCGTAACTCAGCCGCTGCGCAGTGCCTCGCCTCCATCACTACTCAGCGCCTCGCCTCCGTCACCTCCATCGTCGAAAACCGCCGCAAAACAGCCGCCAAACCTTTGTTCACCCCCGGTAATTGATTTTATTTTTTGATAATTTCGTTTAATTTATGGTAGGGGTGGCAAAATGGTTTTGGACCCATGGGTCCAACCCAACCCAATAGGTTTTCGGTTGGGTTGGGTCCAAGGAAGTTTTTGTTGGTTAGACTTGGGTTGGGTTCTATTGGGTCCAAAAAAAACTTGGGTCCTATTGGGTCCACTCTGGGTCCTAAATGGGTTCAAGTTGGGTTCAACATGTAAAAATTATTTTTTAAAAAAACTTATAAATAATTCTAATATCAAATATACATATTTACACACACTACACACATTTTCACACATTACACATATTTTCAAGCACACTACACACTTTTTCGCACACTACATATATTTGCACACATTTTACACACACTACACACATTTTCACACACACTACACATATTTTCACACATTTTACACACACTACACATATTTTCACACATTTTACACACACTACACATATTTTCACACACAGATCACATATTTTACACACACTACACACATTTTCACATACTACACAAATTTTCACACACACTACATATATTTTCACATATTTTACACACACTACACACATTTTAACACACTACACATATTTTCACAAACACTACACATATTTTTACACACACTACACATATTTTCACATATTTTACACTCACTGCACACATTTTCCCACACTACACAAATTTTCACATAAAATATATATTTTCACACACTACACATATTTTCACACACACTACACATATTTTACATACACTACACATATTTTCACACCATCACACATTTTACACATACTTTACACACACTACACATATTTTCACACACATATCATATATTTTACACACACTATATATATTTTCACACACAGATCACATATTTTATACACACTACACACATTTTCACACACTACACATATTTTCACACACATCACATATTTTACACATACTACACATATTTTACACACACTATACATATTTTCCCATACACTACACATATTTTCACACACACATCACACATTTTACACACACTACACACATTTTCACACGCACTACACATATTTTCACACACACCACACATTTTACACACACTACACATATTTTCACACACTACACATATTTTCACTTACACATCACACATTTTACACATACTACACATATTTACACACATTACACATATTTTCACAAACACTACACATATTTTTACACACACTACACATATTTTACACTCACTACACACATTTTCACACACCACAAATTTTCACATACACAATATATATTTTCACACACTACACATATTTTCACACACACTACACACATTTTACACACACTATAGATATTTTCACACACACCACACATTTTACACACACTACACACATTTTCACACACTACACATATTTTCACTCACATATCACATATTTTACACACACTACACACATTTTCACACACTACACATATTTTCACAAACACTACACATATTTTTACACACACTACACATATTTTACACTCACTACACACATTTTCACACACTACACAAATTTTCACATACACAATATATATTTTCACACACTACACATATTTTCACACATTTTCACACACACTACACACATTTTACACACACTACACATATTTTCACACCATCACACATTTTACACATACTTTACACACACTGCACATATTTTCACACACATATCATATATTTTACACACATTTTCACACACATATCATATTTTACACACACAATACATATTTTCACACACAGATCACATATTTTACACACACTACACACATTTTCACACACTACACATATTTTCACACACATCACATATTTTACACATACTACACATATTTTACACACACTATACATATTTTCACACACACTACACATATTTTCACACACACATCACACATTTTACACACACTACACACATTTTCACACGCACTACACATATTTTCACACACACACACCACACATTTTACACACACTACACACATTTTCACACACTACACATATTTTCACTCACACATCACACATTTTACACATACTACACATATTTACACACATTACACATATTTTCACACACGCTACACATATTTTCACACACTACACACATTTTCACACACTACACACATTTTTACATACATTACACATATTTTGCGCACACTACACATATTTTACACATACTACACATATTTTACACACACTATATATATTTTCACACACACTACACATATTTTCACACACACTACACATATTTTCACACACACTACACATATTTTCACACACACTACACATATTTTCACACACACACATCACACATTTTACACACACTACACACATTTTTACACACTACACATATTTTCACACACATATCATATAGTGTGTGTGAAAATGTGTGAAGTGCATGAAAATATGTGTAGTGTGTGAAAAATATGTGTAGTGTGTGTGAAAATGTGTGTATTATGTGTGAAAATGTGTGTAGTGTATGAAAAAAGTGTGATGCGTGTGTGAAAATATGTGTACTGTGTGTAAATGTGTGTAGTGTGTGTGAAAATATGTATAGTGTGTCTAAAATGTGTGATGTGTGTGTGAAAATATGTGTAGTGTGTGTGAAAATATGTGTAGTGTGTGTAAAATATGTGATGTGTGTGTGAAAATATGTGTAGTGTGTGAAAATGTGTGTAGTGTGTGTGAAAATATGTGTAGTGTGTGTGAAAATGTGTGTAGTGTGTGAAAAATGTGTGATGGGTGTGTGGAAATGTGTAGGGTGTGTGAAAATATGTGTAGTGTGTGTGAAATATGTGTAGTGTGTGTGAAAATGTGTGTAGTGTGTGTGAAAATGTGTGTAGTGTGTGTGAAATATGTGGTGTGTGTGAAAATATGTGTACTGTGTGAAAACATGTGTGGTGTGTGTGAAAATGTGTGTAGTGTGTGAAAAATGTGTGATGGGTGTGTGAAAACATGTGTAGTGTGTGTGAAAAAATGTGTAGTGTGTGTAAAATGTGTGATTTGTGTGTGAAAATATGTGTAGTGTGTGTGAAAATGTGTGTAGTGTGTGAAAATGTGTGTAGTGTGTGTGAAAATATGTATTTTATGTGTGAAAATGTGTGTAGTGTATGAAAAAAGTGTGGTGCGTGTGTGAAAATATGTGTACTGTGTGAAAATGTGTGTAGTGTGTGTGAAAATATGTATAGTGTGTCTAAAATATGTGATGTGTGTGTGAAAATATGTGTAGTGTGTGTAAAATATGTGATGTGTGTGTGAAAATATGTGTAGTGTGTGTGAAATGTGTGTAGTGTGTGAAAATGTGTGTAGTGTGTGTGAAAATATGTGTAGTGTGTGTGAAATGTGTGTAGTGTGTGAAATGTGTGTAGTGTGTGTGAAATATGTATTTTATGTGTGAAAATGTGTGTAGTGTATGAAAAAAGTGTGGTGCGTGTGTGAAAATATGTGTACTGTGTGAAAATGTGTGTAGTGTGTGTGAAAATATGTATAGTGTGTGTAAAATATGTGATGTGTGTGTGAAAATATGTGTAGTGTGTGTAAAATATGTGATGTGTGTGTGAAAATATGTGTAGTGTGTGTGAAATGTGTGTAGTGTGTGAAAATGTGTGTAGTGTGTGTGAAAATATGTGTAGTGTGTGTGAAATGTGTGTAGTGTGTGAAACTGTGTGTAGTGTGTGTGAAAATATGTATTTTATGTGTGAAAATGTGTGTAGTGTATGAAAAAAGTGTGGTGCGTGTGTGAAAATATGTGTACTGTGTGAAAATGTGTGTAGTGTGTGTGAAAATATGTATAGTGTGTCTAAAATATGTGATGTGTGTGTGAAAATATGTGTAGTGTGTGTAAAATATGTGATGTGTGTGTGAAAATATGTGTAGTGTGTGTGAAATGTGTGTAGTGTGTGAAAATGTGTGTAGTGTGTGTGAAAATATGTGTAGTGTGTGTGAAAATGTGTGTAGTGTGTGAAAATGTGTGTAGTGTGTGTGAAAATATGTATTTTATGTGTGAAAATGTGTGTAGTGTATGAAAAAATTGTGGTGCGTGTGTGAAAATATGTGTACTGTGTGAAAATGTGTGTAGTGTGTGTGAAAATATGTATAGTGTGTCTAAAATATGTGATGTGTGTGTGAAAATATGTGTAGTGTGTGTAAAATATGTGATGTGTGTGTGAAAATATGTGTAGTGTGTGTGAAATGTGTGTAGTGTGTGAAAATGTGTGTAGTGTGTGTGAAAATATGTGTAGTGTGTGTGAAAATGTTTGTAGTGTGTGAAAAATGTGTGGTGTGTGTGTGTGAAAATATGTGTAGTGTGTGAAAATATGTGTAGTCTGTGTGAAAATGTGTTGTGTGTGTAAAAAATGTATTATGTGTGTAGAAAGTATGTATATGTGTTAAACTCTATTTGATTTGATTCCATTTTGGGTCTACTTTGGGTCTAAATTGGGTCCACTCTGGGTCCTGATTGGGTTCACTCTGAGTCCTTATATAAAAATTAGTTAGACCCAACCCATATTAGACCCATGAACTTGGACCCATCATAGACCCGACCCAAACCCAACCCGACCCACCCATTTGCCACCCCTAATTTATGGATATGAAGAACATCTGCTGCTCATTTTCTGTGCGGTAGAACAAGTGAAATTCTTAACAAGAAAACAATACCAAAAATGGCAAGCTTTGTGCAAATTCAGTCACTGTTCAACACTCCCATGTTCATGGGTTCTTCATTCATGTATAAACACAACAATTCACAAACAAACTCTTCCATCAATACCAGACAATTCGAACTCAAATACAGGGGTCAAACTGAAAATGGAAGAAGAGTAATTTTCAGGAAAGGAAAAGGGTTTGTTTGTAATGGGTTTTTCTTGATTCGCAGAGCATAGCCTCACAGCTCTTCGCTTTCTCTCTGTTTTCTTACATTGGTTTCTTGTATTTTATCACCAAATCAAAGTCCGCCCCAAAACTCACCCTCTTTATAATGCGGATTTTGTTTGTTTTGGTGCAATTGAGTGATTATGCGATATTTTGTTTGTTTTGATAATGCGAATTTTGTTTTAAGCAGAAAATATTTGATAATTTTGTTTGTTTTGATAATGCGAATTTTTGATAATTTTGTTTAATTAGATATGTATATTTGGTATGTCAATTGAGTGATTATCTTTTACGCTGTCCATAATTCAGTGCCAGCTTGTTATGTTAAATTGCCATTTTATAATCTTAACTCTGCTTTTCTAAAATGTCTAAATGTTAGAAGTATGTAAAAGCTAACTGGAGATGTTGGGTTGGATGTGGTAAGGCATAGTAACAATAAACATATTTCAATTAGATCATGTTAAGTTGTGTGTGTGATTTTCCTTCCAATTATTGTTACTTTTCTAAATCAAACAAAGGAAATATGTTTTGCAACTACAAAGTAACTTGATCATTATCAAGCCTAAATTGCATGGACTAGTAGTTTGAGATTAAAATGTAGAATAAATGCATGCATATTGTCTTAATTTGTTCATAGGGTTACATTGTATTTTTTTGCTTAAATTTGGAAATTTGGATATATTTGAATATTTTTATTAATTATTTTTTTTCTTGTATAACATATATGAATATAGGAACACCGGGTGATACTTCTTCACATCCTACACCTTCTGTAGCAGATTCAACTAGTCCAATTTTCTGTTCTAGTGAAAAAACAAGTGAACGCACAATGAATTACGTGGATCCGAGTATTAATGAAGAGGTTGACGACATAAAATATACAAACACGATTGCCATAGATGATGATGATGTGCAAAATCCTAGAGAGTTAAAACGTTGTAAGTATGGAAACATTTTGAAGAAAGTAAGGCCCAAGATGGTTTAATACAACTTTTTGGCAAGCACTGTAAGCATATGTTTAAAAAGCCCTCATATGGTGCAACAAGTCATCTGGGTAGACACCTGAAATCATGTCCTGTCAAACTTAGAGCCGACGCTTTTGGAGAACAGAGATAGCTTGACGCAATCTCATATTAGCTTTCCGAAAAGTAGTGTTGATCCCTTATCTGTCCCTGCTTTCGATGGGAAATTTGACATGGAAAAGGTCAAAGTTGAAGTAGCTAAGTGGATAATGATTCACGAGTACGCCTTTTCCGCGGACGAAGATGAGTGGTACAATGTTATGATGAAAAGGACAAATCCCGAGTGGATGCCTATATTAAGAACAACGATAAGAAACCAATGTGTTAAGATATATGAGAGTGAGAAGAAAAAGCTGAAGAATGAGTTCAAATATGTGAACAAAATGAGCATTACTACAGATTGCTGGAAATCCAAGAATCAAAAGATAGAGTACTTGTTGATAACGGGTCATTGGATTGGCGCTTACAAAAGCGGGTACTCTAACTTCGTTGAGGTTCCTCTTCCCTGTCGAGGTGTTGACATTGCAAATGTTATTTGGCGGTGTTTGGAAGATTGGGGCATCGAGGGTAAGATACACACAGTGTCGGTAGATAATGCTTCAGCAAACCACTCGACTATTGAGAATCTAAAAGTTTTCATTAGAAGCAAAAAGAAGTTGTTTTGTGAGGGAAGTTTGTTTCATGTCAGGTATTGCACTCACATTCTCAATTTGGTAGCTCAGGATGGTCTTTACGAGATTAAAAATAGCATTGAACGTGTTCGTGACATTGTAGATTATATCCAGCGATCAGATTCAAGACTTAAGATCTTTACTGAAATAGTGAAGCAACTGAGTTTGCGAGAGAGGAATTTAATTGATGATTACAAGACAAGGTGGAACTCTACTTACAAGATGTTAGCTATTGTGATCAAGTTTGGGGATTTTCTTTCGAGGTATGCTGATCGAGATCCACTTTATTTAGATTGTCCAAACCCAAGTGATTGGAAAAAAGTGGTGAAAGTATGCTCATTATTGGAGGTTTTTTAGGCGGCTACGCATGTCATTTCGGGAAAAAGTGGTGTATATATATGTTTATATAAGATTTAAAAATAAATTTGATTCAATAGATTCATTTACATAAATACAATTTTGTCTACTTTTTAAAATTTCTTTGTTATATGTTTAACTTTTAACTTTTAATTTTAATTAAAAGGCCAAAAATATTATCTTTTTTTCTATTTTAACCAAAAAGGTACTGTATAATATTCTAAACATGCCCTGCCTGGTATCTAAGACCTGTTAGATACTTCAAATTTTGTAATGGATATGATATTCAGAATGTTCTCTTTTTATTGTTTACTTTCATACACTCCAAAAATGTGTCGGATACGGTATCTGGGTGGTATTCGGAAATATTTGTATCCGATACGACTATGATACTGCACAAGACCATTTTTAAGAGTATTCGTGCATCATAAATGATTTTGTGTAAACACATGCACCATCCCCGTATGATCGTTGATGTGTGTGAGTTTCACATCAATAATATTTATATTAATATATGGGAGAATATGAGTATTATGGAGAGATTAATAAGTAATATAAAAGCAATAATGTAAATAACAAGAGATTTAATGTGGTTCGGTCCAAAAATGAGACCTACGTCCATGGGGGTAAAGAGTTCGGATCCTTTTATTGATGTTGGAGTCGATATATATACAAAATTTGATGTGGGGGGGGGGGGGGTTAAATGGGGTAGGTCAACTATGCTAAATATACATTTGGTAATAAGAATAAATCATAATCTATCTAAATGAGGCTGCAATCAATTCGGGTATAATTGGGAAAGATAGGCCAGATCTCCGCAGGTCTATATATGGTCAGGTTGAGGATTGATTGGATCTTGTCTCCCTACCTGTGCAGGTCGGGTCATCTGCATTTCCAGCTAATCCTGTCCGAATATAATGTCTTCTAAAAAGATCCAAGTCCATAAAACCATTGGGCTTGGGCCCATACGATATTGGGCTACCTACCTTGGTCCGAAGACGGATTTTCACCCACATCAATAGTCCCCCCCCCAACTCTAAAGTTTGACATAGTCAAGCTGTAAGAGTTGAAAAGAAATAGTTGATATGGGCCGAGCTGGAAGAACTTCAGGGATGCAGGTATGAAAATATGCTAAAGCAAAAAAAGGCCGAAAGAATCTTCAATCAATCCAGGTATGGCAATCTGACCAGCGGAACTCGGGGATGCCTTCCTGTGTAGGTTTGGAGAAAACCCTACTCGTGAGTTTGACTAGTCGATTGGACTTCTCCATGTCTCTGCGATTATTGCCTTGAAACTCGAGAAAGTTGCGCCCTCATCATGACCTCGCTCTATGGTGCCTCCATAACTGCCCTGAGGTATGTGCTTGATGATTGCCACGTGTACGACTGGGGATGAAGCTCGCCTATTTCCTTATATGTTAATTTTATTTTTGAATTTTGAATTTTGAATTAAGGTAACTTGCAGAAACCGTCGATTTTGTTTCCTTTCTTCATATTTTTTCTTAGCATTAAAATAAAAAAAAAAACCTTTTCCTCCTCTTCTTCAATTCTTCTCTTCCAGCGGCGGTTACCCACGTTCATTACCCACTTCCTTAGGTATTGCATGTTTTTTTACTTCTTTTTCTTTTATTTGTTGGTTGCTTTATTTGTTTTTGTGTGCTACGTTTGTTGCGAGAAGAATTCCCGAAATCCTATTATGTTGTTGTTGCCTTTGTTTTCTTTCTTTGTGTGCCAAAGTATGTCGAATAGTCTCGACTCTAATTCTCAGAATCGAGGTGAGCTTCGCGATTTGCTGGAGGCTGCCTCCGATTCTGAGGAGAAGACTTCGTCGTTTGTGCGCGATTTGTACAGTGTCACCGAGGGTGACAAGGTCATTGATGTTCAGTCTTCCGACACCGAATCAGACTGGCGTAATACTACCCTCATCTCCTCCCCTTCCCAAGGTGAAAACCCAGGAAGTAGTCGAGTCGGAGCTCTAGATGTTGTAGGAGCCCTCCAATCGCATTTTACTCTTCAACAAGAACGAAAAATACGCCACAGGTATGACATATCTGAGAGATACCAGATCGTAGTACCAACTGCTCAGGATAGGCCTCATCGCCCTCCCTTAGGTTATGCTTGTTTTTACATTGCCCATCTCCTGCCAAGTCTGCGTTTCCCCATTCCTCGCCTTCTGATTGAGATAGCCAATAGGTATCGCATCCCTCTAAACTAATTTGACCCCAATGCCATCCGCATGATGACCGGTTTTGCTATGCTTCTTCATCATTTTGGCCACCCAGCCACTGCTGAACTATTTTACTCTTTGTTTTTGCCCCGTTCTATCTCCTCAGATAGGGGAGTTTTTTACCTTACCTTCAGAGGTCAGGCTACCTTCCTGGCTACCCACCCCACTGAGAATAAGTGGAAATACAATTACTTTTTTATTGGCCCACCTTCAAGTGAGCTCTGGGATTTCCGTCATGAATTCCTGGAGAAGGTAGATGGGACCCATCCTTACCCCAGCAACTTGTGCACTATCTGAATTTTACCCCTCGCGATATAGGTAAACTTGTGGACTACCATTTGTTATACAATATTGGCTTCAGCCTTGTTGGGGCGGATCTGCAGGGCGAGACCTTAGGTAGTGCTCTGCGTGATGTTTTATACATGCTTGTACTTTAATTTTCAGGTTGACACCTCTCGTATCTAAATGTTGCTTATTGTTTTGTTTGTTTCTGCAGAAGAGCTAATGGACGCTTCTCGTGCCAAGGATGCTTTCAAACGCAGAAAAAAGCCCCATCCAGCTTTGGTGCCACCTCTGCCACCACCTCTCCCAGGTGTGCCACCCCAGGTGGTACAGTCTCCAGCTATGCCCTTGGCAGCTATGTCTTCTCCTACCCTGGGCCAGGAAGAGCAATCTCTCCCACTTCATGATCCAGCCTTGGCGTCGGAGATAGCCTCTGGTAAGAGGCCTGTAGCTTCGGTGACTCCGTTGGACAATCGCCCAGCTAAGCGTGGCAACTCAGGTATTGCCATCAAAGAGCTCATGTCTGACCTGCAACTCAAGACTGCAGATCCTCCAGCCTCCAGGACTCGTTCCAGGGTTCAAGATCCTACTTCCACTTCTGCTTTAAGAAGTAATGATATCGCCGTGATGTTAGATTTTATCCAGAGGCTACCCAAATCGCTTGATCGCCACTACCTGGAGAATTTGACTCCACGCGAGGCTTCTCGGGCTGCCCTACTTCTTATGCCCAAGGCAGGTCTTGTTATTGTCTAGGTATTCTCGTTGCATTAGTCTTTTTCTATAATTGCTGTTATTTTTCTTCATGGCAGTTCCTCATGCTGGCTGGCCATGCTTTGACAGATCAGTACCAAAATACTGAGGTGGACGACCTGCAGAAGAAGCTTTCTAGGGTCCAGGAGCAGCAGAAGAAATCCCATGAGTCCTGGTATTTTAAGGAGAAGAATTTGCGCCAGGACCTGAAGAATCTTCATACAGACTACCAGGAGCTGCTAGGTGAAAAGGTGGATCTGGAGGTAGCCTTAGCTGCACAGGCAACACAAAGGCAGGCAGAGCTGGAGGAAGTCCTGAATGTGGAAGTCAAAATTGGATAGCTAACTTCCCTGCCTCGGCTGAAGGCCAAGAGCTCCTCGCCAAGTTCAAAGCTGACTTCCTTGCTTCCAAGGAATTTTCTGACCTGGTTGATGACAAATCCATAGACTTTTTTGTCAAAGGCTTTGACGGTTGTGTTGCCCAGTTTTGGGCCAAGGGTTATCCTCAAATGGATGTCTCTGATGAATTTCTAGATCCGGAGGCTGCCCTAGAAGCTGCCGTTGCCACTCCAGGAGATCCTCCTTCTGTAGGTCTGGTCATCCCACCTGCGCAGGTCAGCTCGACGAAGCTATTGCTAACCAGCCTGCAGGTGCAGCTGATCCTTCGCCTGATGTTGTCGATGCTGATGTTTCTACTGCTGGGGCCGAGCCCACCGAGTGAAAAAATAGCTTCTGACTTTTGATGGTCGTATGTGGCCTTTTGAACAATTTATATTTCCGTTAATTTGGTTTTGGGCGCATATTGCCCTCGAACAATTTATCTTTATGTTTTTACGCTTGTTGTTCCAGATATGCCCCCAGTTAGGGTGGATAACTGCTTAGTTTTTACATATCTAGTATGATGCCTATTTATATATACTTTTCATGTGCTATGTGTTTTTACTTAGAAAAATGCTTACCTGTGTTGTGCTATAGTTCTCACTTAGGCTTTTAAATCATACCTGCATACTTTGCCAAGAATATGGAGAAACACAAAAAATTTGGACTTCTTTCATGGAAGCAAATTAGCCTTTCAGACATATATTCGAATTATACATTTGGTAATACTGAAATAAACAATGCAACCATACCTCCATTGGTACTTTCACTTTAAATACCCACAACGTTTGATAGACACAAAAAATTCCAAGTACTCCTTTTGAGATCAGATAAACTGGTTAGTCATTAGGTAATACCACCAGACCTGAACCAAGTTGTAGCTGCAGCTCTGGTCTGGGGGCCCTACCTCCAACCCTCCGTCAATTCTTAGTTCCATCTTGACACATACAATCATGTGGACTTGTATTGTCACTATGCAATAGTGGGGACTTGCATCAGGATCAAACACCCTTACTTTCTCTCATGCAATCGTGGAGACTTGCCCACGGGATCGAACATCCATCAACAAGCGCGTACAATTGTGGGGACTTGCACCGCACCTATGTAATCGTGGGGACTTGCATTTGCCACCTGCCTTATTACACCTTTCTCTCCCCTCCGTACACAAATTTCCTGAACGGGCTCGGGTGGCCAGCTCTTACGGCAGATATCCTGCCTTATTTCCCACATTTATCCATACCTTCCTTCCTTATTTATTCTCCAACCTTATGGCTTCCTTTTCCTCCTTGTCGCTCTAAACCCCGGTCTTCCTAGGACAGGTCCTGGAACCACCCCGAAGGTGATTTCTCACTCAGTCCCTCCTTATTTTCTCTTGGTATAGGGCCTTCGATTCCGCCATCGATTTTATGCCTGGCGTCACGGACCCTGGCTACCTACCCAGGTGGTGTATTCCTTATCCTCCGACTACCTCCCCTTCACCAACTACCCTTGCTTCACAGTTCAATCATCAATTTATATACATATACATCGTACCAAATTTCTCAACGAAACAAATTCTTACTAGATTTTTTGGAGCCTTGCCCCTGTCCTCGCAAAGAAGGCATTACATTCTTAGGTAGTACCTGAAAACACAATCTTAACTTCAACCAAAAGTATTAGTAGTTTCGTGAGTCGATACATTAAAAAAGTAAAATAAAGCAAATTGCGGATAATCAAATGTAAAACTTTTTCAAATTCTGCATATTCCATGGGCGAGGTAACAATCTTCATTCGCCATCCTCCAGCTCGTATGCTCCTCCAGCTAACACCTTTATCACTTTGTAGGAACCCTCCCAATTGGGGGTCCAACTTCTTCACCGTGTGCACCGCGTCTACCCTCTTGAGTACCAGATCGCCCACCTGTAGAGATCTGGTCTTCACCTTTGCTGCTTGGTCCCGCATGATCCTCTGCTTGTACTGTTCTATCCTCAGGTACGCCTTGTCTCTATCTTCCTCGATCAGGTCCAGCTCTTTCTTTAGTCGATCCTCGTTCTGCTCAGGTTCGAAGTATCTGATCCTGTGGGTTTGCACCCTGACCTCTGCAGGTATGACCGCCTCTGTTCCATACACAAGGTGAAAAGGACTCTCTCCTGTAGTTGATTTTGGGGTGGTCCGATATGACCATAACACTGATTGTAATTCCTCAACCCAATTCCCACCCGCTCCCTCCAGCCTATACAACTGAGGTTTGGGTGTTTTTCGGGAGCACATTAGTGATGTATTCTTTATAAAGTTGAACAGCCTAATATAAGAGATATGTAATCGAAAAGAAAAGGTGTAGTCATACCTGGTTTTTAGACCTTGTGCAATTATTCTATTGGTAACCTATACCTAACCATTGGTTTGAGGATGAGCTACCGTGCTGAAGCGTTGCTGGATTCCCAGCTCTTCGCACCACCTCCTCAGCTTGACTCCGCTGAACTGTCTTCCATTGTCAGCTACGATCTCTCTAGGTATGCCGAATCGGCAAACGATGTTCTTTCAAAGGAACTTGATGACTTTTGCTTCCGTGATCCTAGCTAGGGCTTCGGCTTCTACCCATTTGCTGAAGTAGTCCACTAGCACTAGCAGAAATTTCTTTTATGCCTTCGCTATGGGAAAATGTCCTACAATATCCATACCCCACCTGGCAAAGGGGCATGGGACACTCATGGAACGCATTACCTTTGCAGGTTGATGGATAAGGCTAGCATGTAATTGACATTGCTCACACTTCTTCACCATGTTAGCCGCATCCATCTTAAGGGATGGCCAGAAGTATCCGGCCTTCAGAGTTTTTCCAGCTGATGTGTGTGGGAAGCACACCAATGATTAATATGCGATATATGATATGAAAATATGATATAAAGCACGGATTGTAAGTAAAGAACACGAGATATTTACGTGGTTCGGCCAGTATTATGACCTACGTCCACGGGGTAAAAGAGTCGATCCTTTATTAGTGTTTGGAGTTGATATATATACAATTTTATGATGGGGTGACCAATAAGGTAAGTCAACTATTCTAAATATACAATGGAAAGTAGAACAAATCATAATCCTTCTAACTTAAGCCATCTCCTTTATGGTATAATTAGCAGGTCAGTTAGAGCGATTTCCGCAGGTCCGGATATGGTAAGTGCATCCCTAATTGATCCTTGTCTGCTCCTTGTCTCCAGGCCTGCCTTATATAGAATGTTGCACCTGGTATAGGACGAACCTCCGGAAGGTCGGACCTGACTATAATGTCTTCTAAAGGAGTTGTAGCTTGTTACGTTGTTGGGCTTGGGCCCTTAATTGTGTTGGGCTAACAGCTTGGCCAAAGAGCCTTTTTCGACTCATATCAATAGTCCCTCCCAACTCTACAGTTTGACGTAGTCAAGCTGCGTGAGTTGAGAAAGGATAGATCTTTGGGCCGAGCTGCATGAATTTTTCGGACTGCTTGGAAAGAAAAGGCTGCGTGGGGATTCTTCTTAGATATGGACTTTATTCTCAGGGGCGGTTTATATTTCAGGTGCGTCTCCAGGTGACATCCTGTTCCTGACGCGACGGTTACATTTTCCCATGCTTGCAATTATGAAGGTAACTCCTGGAAAATCGCGTCACTCATTGCCTTTGTCAGTTTTGGCCGCCATCTTCCTACCCTGGCAACCGTTGATCTTGGCACACGTGTATGGCCCAGGTTAGAGCCCTCTCTTTCCTTATTTATTTTCGGTTTATTTTCAAAAATTAAAATTCAAAAAGGTAACTTGCCAAAACTTTGAGATTTCATTTCCTTCCGTCCTCTGTGTGTTAATTGTTAAATTCAGAGTTTTCTTCCATCCTTCCCCTATTGTTTCAGCCGTTTTCTCCCGCGCTCTCCGCCCCTTCTTTAGGTACTGCTTTTTTTCCTTTTTCTCTCTTATTTGTTTATCTTGTGTTGTTCTTTGTTGTTTTCTGTGCTTGCTGCTGTTTTTCTATTTTGTTGTCTCTATTCCCCTTCTCCTTTTTCACGAAAAAAAATGTCGAGCGACTCAGTCTCAGACTCTCAAAACCAAAGGGATCCCTCGGGTTTGTTAGAGCATGACTCGGTGGGGGATACCTCTTCTTTTGTGCGAGATTTGTATGATGAATCTCCTGCTTTGGGTGGTCGGGATTTTGTAGAATTATCCTCGTCGAATACCGAATCCGACGGCAGGGATGCTGCTGTTGTACCTCCGTTGTCGAGTGTTGGGGCTGGGGCTTCTTCAGGGGGTGATGGTTCACACCCCTCCGATTTTGAATGAGGAGAGGGAGAAGAGCCGAACCCTAATTATTGGGACGAGACTCCCTCTTCCTTCAACCTGAAAAAATTGAAAAACCTTCGTCGTACATACGGCATTCCTGATGACTACTCGATAATAGTTCCCTCTCCCCAGGATAGAGCCCATCGTCCTCCTCCACAGCATACTTGTTTTACGTGGCCCTCCTGAGAGCAGGTCTTAGGTTCCCCATTCCACCTTTTTTTATTTTCACAGCCAATAGGTATGGCATTCCGCTGAATCAGTTCGCACCTAACGCTATTCGGACGATAGCTGGTTTTGCCATTCTTCTTAGTTATCTCGGTATCGAGCCCACAGCCGAGTTCTTTTATACTCTCTTCCATCCTCGTTCTAGTGTTGCGGATAGTGGGGTTTTTTACTTGACCTTCCGAGGTCCTGCTATTTTTCTTTCTGGTCGCCCTGGGGACAAGCAATGGAAAATAACTTTTTCTACATTGCCCCGTCCCCAGGTATGGTATGGGGCTTTTGCCGAGCATTTTTGGAGAGGTTAGAGGAACACCATCCTACCCCTCGTCAGCTATCTGAATACCACCGTCAGGTGGTGCATTTTTTGAATATCTCTCCCCCCCTTATGAATAAGCTTGTTGACAATCGCCTGTTACACCACTTTGGCTATAGCCCTGTGGGGGCTAACCTGAGAGGTGCCACCATAGGTAGTGCTTTCAGCTTGTTCTTTCTTGCTTGACTCACTTCGTTTCTTCATATCTTATGCTGACCCTTGTTTTATTTGGGCGTATTTGCAGAAAAATTGATGGATCTAGCACGTGACTGGAAGTTTGTAAGCCGCAGGAGGCAGCGCCCTTCTTCAGAAGAACCAGCTCTGCCTTCTCCACCCCCGTCGATGCCTCATGATACTCCATCTTTGACTTCTCCTCCTTCAGGTCAGGGTGGTTCTTCCAGGTCACGCACCAATCAAGAAAAGGTCCTTGGCAAAAGACCCATGGCTTCCGAGACTCCTTCCAGTGCACGTCCTCCCAAATGTGGCGGCTTGGGTATATCCATCCATGAGATGATACCAGACCTGTCCCTCAAGACTTCAGATCCGCCGGCTTCTCGAACCAGGTCCAGGGCTTTCGATCCTCCTACTTCTGCTCTATCCAGCAATGAACTTTCAGTTATGGTGGACTTCTTGCAGAGGCTTCCCAATTCCACGGACCGCCACCACCTGGAGAACATGTCTCCCCGAAAGAGGTCTGAAGCCGCGACACTGATTTTTCCTAAGGTAATACGATTCCTTTCGTGCGTGGCTTGATTATGTGTTTTCATGTTTGTTGGTTATGACTCGTTGTATAAATATGTACTGTAGTGTATGCTGCTGGCGAGTCAAGTTTTGCTGGATGCCTACAAGGGTACGGAGGTGGAGGACCTGCAGAAGAAGCTATCTCGAGCCTAGGAACAGCTGAAGAAGGCCCATGATTATTGTTCCGGCTAGGACAAGGAGCTGAAGGTTCTGCAAAAGGATTTTAACAAGCTACTTGTTGAGAAGGTAGAGTTTGAGGTGACCCTTTCGGATATGGAGATTGCACATGACACCGCTCTGAAGGGCACTCTGCTCAAGGTGCACGAGACATGGATAGCCGAGTTGCCATCATCTGAAGAGGATCAAGCCTTGGTTGCCAAGTTCAAGGCTGACTTTCTTGCCTCCAAAGAATTTGAGCTCCTTACGGACAACAAGATCTTCGGGTTCTTTGTCAAGGGCTTCGAAGGATGCGTGGCTCAATTCAAGGTCAAAGGCTTTCCTCCTGAAAGGGTTTCTGCTGACTTCCTGGATTGTGACGCATCCCTTCTTGAGGCCATGGCTGCTCCAGATCCAACTTCTTCAGGTCCATCCCCTCTTCCAGCCTCAGACTATCCGGTTGTTGAATCGCCAATCCAGCGGTGGGCGGCGCTAAGACTTCAGCTGAGGCCACTTCTCCAGGTGGTGCGGGAGGTGATATCCAGGTTGTTTCTCCGGCAGAGCCTTGAAAAAGATTTGATGTTTTCTGCTTTAAGACTTTGTTTTTGTCGGGCATATGTAGCCCTAGTATTTTGAAACACTTTTTGTTTTTGATGTTTATGACGGGCCTGTGTTGCCCTTGGACAAATTGTCGTTTGCTTTACTATTTCTGCCCAGGTTTGGGCTGTTGACATCTTTTATTTTTATGCATGTTATGCTGAACTTTTACCTCCTGGTTTGTTACCTGCATTCTGACATTTTGGTATGTACTTTTGGTTTTATATGCTAAACATGTTTACTTACATTGTTTTGAGATGTGTCGCTCGCCTTTCATATGATATAACTGTTGTGGCTTATAAAGGAAAAACCTAAGAGCAATTATTTGCACGAATCCAACCAAGAAGTGATCTAAACTTGTTGTTGATTTATCACGAGATAATCATTAGGACAAATAACGGACTAAGTTATCGCAACCGTACCTCACTTGAGGGGCTATGAGAATATTACAACCGTACCTCCTTTCTTATTAACAAGCAAAGGCCTCCAGAGAATTTGGGCAGGACCTTTTTTCTAACATTCCTCACAAAAAAGCAAAAACAAAAATGTATTAGTTCTCAGGTGGTACCCACCAGACCTACACTGAGCTATAGCCCTCAGCTGGGTCAGGTGGTCCACAAAGGTTTTGCAATCGTGGGGACTTGCATCATCACCTCCGTCAACTTCTTAGTAATTTCTTGACACGTACAATCGTGGGGACTTGTACTGTCACTATGCAATCATGGGGACTTGCATTTCTCTTGTTCTTATGCAATCGTGGGGACTTGCATCGGGATCAAACACCCTTTTCCAGGTGCATACAATCGTGGGGAATTGTACCACCTCCGTGCAATCGTGGAGACTTGCACACGGGATCGAACACCCGTCACTAGGCGCGTACAATAGTGGGGACTTGCACCGCAACTATGCAATCGTGGGGACTTGCATTTATCTCCTGCCTTATATCCCCTTTTTTCTCCCTCCGTCCAAAAATATTCCGTAACGGGTTAGGGTGGCCAGCCTATACCGAAGGTATCCTTCCTTATGTCCCACATTCTCCGTGCCTTCCCCCCTTATTCTTTCGCCAACCTTATGACCGCCCCTTTTTCCTTGTCGCTCCAAACCCCGATCTTCCTCAGGGTAGCCCCGTAAATGTTCCTGAGGATCTACCCCTCCTTATTTATCCCTGGTCTGAAGATCGTCTGATCTGTAGGGGAATTATCCCTACCTATACAGATCCTGGTCCCCACCCAGATGGTATAGTCCTAACCTCCGACTACCTCCATTGCACCAGCAACCCTTTACTCCACAATTTATCATACATACTTTACATATAGGTACAATTCAGTCTTGCACTTTTGAAAATAAAATCTTACTTCATTGGGAGCTTTGCATGTGGCCCTGCAAAGAAGGCTTGACAATTCTCGTACCTGAAAGTCACAACGATCACCACTTCCAAAAAGGATTATTAGGAAAACTTAAGTTTTTCTTACGACACAAAAACAATTCAAAAGTTACTAAAAATGGGAATAAAATGAATAGTGCAACCCTCGCGGCTACACGTAAAACTTCTTTAGGTTCTGCATATTCCACGGGCGAGGGAGTGGCCTACCCTCCCAGTCTTCCAGCTCGTAAGCTCCTCCAGCTAACGCCTTGGTAACCTTGTAGGGGCCCTCCCAGTTAGGGTCCAATTTCTTCACTGTTCATACCGCATCTACCCTCTTCAGCACCAGGTCCCCCACCTGGATAGATCTGGTCTTCACTTTTGTTCCTTGAGCCTTCATGATACGCTGCTTGTATTGCTCGATCCTTAAGCATGACTTGTCTCTGACTTCGCCAATTAATTCCAGCTCCTCCCTTAGCCTATCTTCGTTTTACTCTAGCTCAAAGTATCTTACCCGATGGGACGACACTCTGATCTCCGTGGGTATGACGGCTTTAGCTCCGTACACTAAATGAAATGGGCTTTCACCTGTAGTGGACTTTGGGGTAGTACGATATGACCATAGTACTAGTAATAATTCTTCTACCCAATTCCCACCCGCTCCCTCCAGTTTTTGGGACCGAGGTTTGGGTAGTCACGCGAACTTATTAGAAAAATGAGTTATAGAAATAAATAAATTGACTAAGACAAGAATGTGAAGAAAAAAAATGTAAGGGCTTTTCAAGATGGTTAGTGGACATACCTGGTCTTTAGACCTTGGACTATTATTCTATTGGTTACCTCGACCTGGCCATTTGTTTGAGGGTGGGCAATGGCACTAAATCCCTGCTGGATTCCTAGTTCTTCACACCACCTCCTTAGCTTGGTCCCGCTGAATTGTCTTTCGTTATCTGCCACGATTTCCCTAGGTATGCCGAACCTACAGATAATGTTTTTCCAAAGGAAACGGATGACCTCTGCCTCGGTGATCCGGGTTAAGGCTTCAGCTTCTACCCATTTGCTGAAGTAGTCAACTAGTACCAGTAAGAATTTCTTTTGGCCTTTTGCTATGGGAAATAGGCCTACAATATCCATCCCCCACCTGGCGAAGGGACAAGGAACACTCATGGAACGCATTGCTACCGCCAGTTGATGAATGAGACCGGCATGTTTTTGACATTGCTCACATTTTTTTACTAGGTTGGCTGCATTTTCCTTCAAGGATGGCCAAAAGTAACCGGCCCGTACTGTTTTCCCAGCTAGGGCTGCTCCTCTTATATGGATGCCGCAATCTTCTTCATGTATTTCCCTTAATATATAATCTCCTTCTTCTTTCGAAGTACACCTCAGGTAAGGGTGTACGAATGATTTCTTGTATAGCATATCATCAATCATGACGAACCTGGTAGCACGAGTCTTTAACTGTTTTCGCTTCTTTCTTTCCGCAGGTAGGGTTCCCTTTGTGAGATACTGAATTATCTCTGTTCTCCAATCTTTGCCTTCCTCTATCTGCAAGATTTCCTGCTCAGTGCTAGGTTTGGTTAGAGCTTGGATGGTAATACTCTGGGTTTGACAGTTAGCGACTGAGCTGCCCAGTTTTGACAAGTAGTCAGCTTTGGTATTTTTAGCTCGGGGTATTTGATAAATTTCTAACTTGTGGAAGTGTCCTCTCAGTGCCTCTATGGTTTTTAGGTACTTGACCATCCTCTCTTCCTTGGCTTCATAGGCTCCTTCGATTTGCTTGGTAACCAGTCGCGAATCTGAGTACACTATTAAGCTCTTGGCACCTCCCTTGATTGCCATTCTCAGCCCCATGATGAATGCTTCGTATTTGGCTTCATTGTTGCTTGCTTTGAATTCAAATTTGACGGCGTATTCCAACTAATCTCCCTCAGGTGTGGTAAGTACTATGCCTGCCCCACTCCCATTCTGCGTAGATGGTCCGTCCACGTGTAAGAGCTATACTTTTTCGTCTTCTCTTGCTCAGGTCGGGTCATTTCTGTAACAAAGTCGGCCAAGACCTGGGCCTTAATCGTAGCTCGGGATGTGTATTCTATCTCAAATTCCCTAAGCTCCACGGCCCATTTGACGAGTCGACCTGATGCTCCAGCCTTTCCCAGCATGGTCTTAAGTGGTTGGCTAGTTTTTACAATGATCTTGTAAGTTAAGAAATAAGGCTTGAGTCTCCTCGTGGTGACGGCCAGTGCCAATGCCGTTTTCTCCACATCCGGATATCGTGACTCAACATGACTTTCCTGACATAATATACAGGCTTCTCTGTCCTATCCTCCTCTCGAACTAGGACTGTGCTGACAGCTCGATCAACCACAGCTATGTAAACTACCAGGGGTTGACCCTGCACAGGTTTAGTCAATAGTGGTACCTTACTCAGGTACATCTTGAGGTCCTCGAAGGCTTGCTGGCATTCAGCAGTCCAGCTGAAGTTATCAACTTTTCGTAGGACCTTAAAAAATGGTAAGCTTTTGTCCGCGGACTTGGATATGAAGCGACTTAAAGCTGTTATTCTCCCGTTCAGCCTTTGTACTTCGTTCATACTCCTAGGTGCTACCATATCTTGAATAACTTTGATCTTTGCGGGGTTAGCCTCTCTCTGTCACCATGTACCCTAGGAATTTTCCTCATTTGATTCCAAATGCACATTTGGTCGGGTTCAGCGTATCTTTGAAGTGTCTCAAAGGTCTCGGGTAAGTCCTGCACATGGGTTCTAGCGATGCGACTTTTGACCACCATATCGTCTACGTATACTTCAATATTTCTCCCCCTTTGTTCTTGGAACATTACGTCTACCAGCCTTTCGTATGTGGCCCCAAGATTCTTCAAGCCAAAGGGCATGACTATGTAGCAGAAGGTACCGAAGGAGGTGATGAAGTTGATCTTCCTCTGGTCTTCCTCAGCCAAGGGTATTTGATGATACCCGCTTTGTGCATCCATAGTGCTTAGTAATTCGTACCCAGGTGTAGCATCTACCAATTGATCGATCCTAGGTAGAGGATAGTGATCCTTAGGGTAAGCATTGTTCAGGTCACGAAAATCGATGCACATTCTCCACTTTTGCCCCACTTTTCATACTAAAACTACATTGGATATCCATTCCGGGAACTGTATTTCCGCAATGTGCTTAGCTTTGAGTAGTTTATCAACTTCGACTTTGATGATGGCATCTTTCTCCGGGTCGAAGTGTCTTTTCTTTTGAATGATCGGTCTTACACCTGGATCTACATTTAGGTGATGTGGTATGACTGTCGGAGCAATTCCCAACAAGTCATTAGCGGACCAAGAGAAGACATCCGTGTGTTGCCTCAGCATGGTTACCAGCTCTTCTCTCAGGTCGGGACTCAAGTGCGAACCTATCTTGATTATCTTCTCTTTGTCTCCAGGTATGAGTTCTATGCTCAAAAGCTCGCCTACCTGCTCCACATGTGATGATACTACTTTCTTGGCATTCTCATTATCTTCTAACTCCATAGGTTCGGGCTTGCGCTTCTTTTCTTCATTGGACTTCTCTCCCTGCTTGATGGAGGCCAAGTAGCATTTCTTAGATTGATGCTGGTTGCCACAAACTTCCCCCACTCCATTGAGTGCTAGGAATTTGATCTTCATATGCGGTATTGAGACTACCGCCTCAAATAGAACTAGTGTCGACCTTCCTAGTATCACATTGTAGGCTGAGGGAGTGTCCACGACCAAGAATTTGGTCAATTTTGTCACTTTGTTAGATCTTTCACCTAAAGAGAGGGGTAACGAGACAATGCCCATAGGTTTCACCGATTCCCCTGAGAATCCAAATAATGCAGTGCGCATGGCCTCCAATTTGCCAATTCCCAGATCCATTTGCTCGAATGCTTAGTAAAATAGGATGTCCATTGAGCTGCCGGTGTCGACAAAGATCTTTTGTATGTCATAGTTTGCTATGACAGCAATTATTACCAATGCGTCACAGTGGGGTGTCTGTATGGCTTGGGTATCTTCAGGTCTGAACTGTATTTCCTTCCTAGGTCGGGTCCGGCTGACATTCATAAAGAATGCTGGTTGGGTTTCTATAGCTCTTGTCTGGCGTTTTAGATTCCGCTTTGATTCGCCTGTTGCTAGGCCTCCCGATATAATATGAATTGTTGCTCGGTTGAGGTTGTTGACCTCCCTGGGTGTAATCTTTTGGGTAGGTGCTTTATTGATTTGCTGAGGAAAATTTTCTCTGCCTCCAGGTCTGGCTCTTCCACCTCGCCATCCTCTACCTCGACCTCTCCAGGTGTGACCCCCTCGCGCTGGGGCCGTGCTTCCCGTGTTGTGGTTGTCTATCACATATTTTTTCAAGTAGCCCATGTTTGCTAGACGCTGGATTTCATCAATCAGCTGTGGACATTCATCAGTATCATGATCGTACTCGTGGTGGTACCAGCAGAAAAGTGTAGTGGGAGGGTTTTTGGGCTCCTGGTCTGCACCTTCGGGCCATTGGATCAGGTTTTTGACTTCCACAGCCATCAAATGGTCACTCCAATTTCCCTTCATGGGTATGCGTCTAGATCTAGGCGTATTTGGAGCAGGTGGTGCCACTCAAGCTGTGTTGGGGATCCATCCATTTCTTTCGTTTTTTTGAGATCTGTTTCTGTTGCCATCATCTTGCTTTTCTTTCTTTGGCTCAGCTCTCCTCATCATGTGGGCATCTTCCAGGTTGACGTACTTTTTAGCTCGGGTCAACAACTCATCAAAGCTCAGGGCGGGCCTTTTGGTCAATGATTTGAATAGATTGCCCTCCTTCAAGCCCATCGTAAATGCACTTGTCTTCAAGTCCGATATTGCCGCTGGCGTCTCAAGTGCTGCTGTGTTGAAACGTTTGACATACGCACGCAGGGTTTCGTCATCCCTTTGCTTGATGCTGAATAAGCTTAAAGGAGTTTTCTCGTGCCGCTTGCTACTGGCGAATTGGTGCAGAAAGTTCGAGCTAAACTCCGAGAAAGATCCAATTGACCTAGCCGGGAGTTGATTAAACCACTGTTGCGCAGCTTTGGCCAGGGTACACAAGAACACCCTGCACTTGATGGCATCGGAGTACCTGTGAAGCAAAGCATAATTACAAAAAGTATATAGGTGGTCCTCCGGATCCGTCGTTCCTCATATAACGCAATGGTTTGGACCCTAAAGTCCCTTGGTAGTTCCTCATTTGCGATGAAATCTGTGAATGGAATGCCCCTCTCTGCTGAGGTCCAGCCCCCTATAGCTTTACACTCCAGGTCCTCCATCCGTCTTGCCATCTCTTCCATTTGTTCCAACTTGGCCTTTGCTTTTCCTTTCACATTGTGGCCTACCCATCCTGATCGGGCAGAGACGAAACTATTGGCGTCATCCTCAAGCTCTTTGTCATGTTTGGTAAGGATCCATGCCTGTTGTTTGTGCAGGTCTTCTTTTCCAGGGCGTTGCTATGTGAACGATGCACCTGGACATGTGACTTGTTCTCGTACGGCTGTTTTTTGTGCAAATTGGGTTGGGGGGCCCATCCTTCCAGATCTTCTCCTCCTAGGTCTAGGCGACGCATGTAGCGCCCTTCTGGTGCTAAGAACTTTTTTAGTGGCACGTCAGAATCCTTTCTGCCGCTTTGTTTGAGGTCTTCCAGTCGTTCTGTTCTCTTGCCTATGTTGACACACGGGGATGTCGATAGCGTTATCTCCCACCCTTAAGTTTTTCCCCTTGAGTGTTCTCCGCTGTATTGGAGACATCATATCCTCCTGTTGCACTAGCTCCGGTACACCTGCAAGTTTAGATCTCACTACCTCATTGACAGCTCTACCAATGACGCTTTCGATTCTTCCCATGAATTGTTCCAGGTCCAGTATGTTTTGAGGAGAGACATCCTTCCCGCTTGCTACCCCTCCTGGCGAGTCGTCCTCGACCTGATTCTACAATTCACCCTCCAATCACCACCTCAAGTTGGTCGGCATTGCAGGTGTGGCCTGCTCAATCCCAGATGGGAAAAACATTGTCTTCTTCCCATTTCCACCATCATCGATCGGGTTCTGCATCCTCACGTCTTATTTTGCTCAGAAATTCCCCAGACGGCGCCAATTGATGTGTGTGGGAAGCACACCAATGATTAATATGCGATATATGATATGAAAATATGATATAAAGCACGGATTGTAAGTAAAGAACACAAGATATTTACGTTGTTCGGCCAATATTATGACCTACGACCATGGGGTAAAAGAGTCGATCCTTTATTAGTGTTTGGAGTTGATATATATACAATTTTATGATGGGGTGACCAATAAGGTAAGTCAACTATTCTAAATATACAATGGAAAGTAGAACAAATCATAATCCTTCCAACTTGAGCCATCTCCTTTATGGTATAATTGGCAGGTCGGTTAGAGTGATCTCCGCAGGTCCGGATATGGTAAGTGCATCCCTAATTTATCCTTGTCTGTTCCTTGTCTCCAGACCTACCTTATATAGAATGTTGCACCTGGTATAGGACGAACCTCCGGAAGGTCGGACCTGACTATAATGTCTTCTAAAGGAGTTGTAGCATGTTACGTTGTTGGGCTTGGGCCCTTAATTGTGTTGGGCTGACAGCTTGGCCCAAGAGCCTATTTCGACTCATATCACCAGCTAAGGCTGATCCTCCAATGTGGCTGCCGCAATCTCCCTCATGAATTTCTCTTAGCACTTAGTCCCCCTCCTCCGATGAAACACATCTCAGGTGTGGCTGCACAAATGATTTCTTATACAACACACCATCGATCATGACGAACCTACTAGCTCTAGTTTGTAGGCGTATTCGGGCATTATTTTTCTCAGGGAGCTCACCTGGAGTGATATATCAGATGATCTCAGTTCTCCAGTCTCCATCTTCATCTACCCATAATACTTCTTGCTCCGTACCTGACCCAGGTACAGACTGGATGGTGATGTGCCTTGTTTTGCAATCAATGACTGAGCTGCCTAGCTTTGACAGATAGTCAGCTTTGGAGTTCTCCGATCTTGGTATTTGATGTATATCTAGCTTTTGGAAGCTTTTCCACAATGTCTTGATGGTTTCCAGGTATTTCACCATTCGCTCCTCCTTGGCCTCGTAAACTTCTTCAATTTGCTTTGTTACGAGCTGTGAATCCGAATAGGCTATCAGATTCTTAGTTCCTCCTTTGAGTGCCATCTTGAGTCCTATGATGAACGCTTCATATTCGGCCTCGTTGTTGCTTGCCTTGAATTTGAACTTGATGGCATATTCCCGCTGATCTCCTTCAGGTGTGGTGAGAACCACACCTGCTCCACTTTCATTCTGCGTTGCTGATCCGTCAACATGCATGAGCCAAACCTTGTCGCTTTCTTTCTCTTCATGCTCAGGCTTTGTCATTCCATTGACAAAATCTGTCAGGACTTGTGCTTTGATTGCAGCCCGAGATGTGTACTCTATCTTGAACTCTCCTAGCTCTACAACCTACTTGACGAGCCGGCCAGATGTTTCAACCTTTCCTAGCACTGTTTTGAGTGGTTGATCGGTCTTCACGATTATTTTGTACGTCAAAAAATAAGGTTTGAGTCGTCGTGCTGTGATGACTAACGCGAAAGCCATCTTCTCGATCTCTGAGTATCTTGATTCTGCATTCGAGAGTACCTTGCTGACATAATATACAGGCTTTTCCATCTTTCCTTCGTCTCGTACAAGGACAGTGCTGACAGCTCGATCGGCCACAGCTATGTACAACATCAATGGCTCACCCTGCACAGGTTTGGTCAGCAGGGGGATTTGGTTCATGTATTCCTTCAGCTCGACAAAGGCTTGCTGGCATTCTTCGCTCCAGCTGAAGCTATCCGCTTTCCTCAATATTTTGAAGAATGGAAAGCTTCTCTCCGCCGATTTGGAGATAAATCGGTTTAGGGCCGTGATCCTTCTGTTTAGTCACTGAACCTCGTTTATATCTCTAGGTGGTTGCATATCTTGGATGACTCTGATCTTCTCGGGGTTAGCCTCTATGCCCCTTTCCGTGACCATGTAGCCCAGGAACTTCCCTCCTTTGATCCCAAATGCGCATTTAGCTTGGTTTAGCTTCATCTTATACTTCCGGAGGGTTTCAAAAGTTTATTGTAGGTCTTGCACATGTGTGCTGGAGGTCTGGATTTTGACCAGCATATCGTCCACATAAACCTCAATGTTCCTCCCTATCTGGTCGCGAAACATCATGTCGACCAATCTCTGGTATGTAGCTCCAGGGTTTTTAAGGCCGAAGGACATCACTATGTAGCAGTACGTACCAAAGGAGGTTATGAAGCTAACCTTCCTCTGGTCTTCCACGTCTAGGGGTATCTGATGATACCCACTTTGCGCATCCATGGTGCTCAATAATTCAAAACCAGTTGTAGCGTCGATGCACATTTTCCATTTTGTCCCTCTTTTTGATACTAGAACAACGTTGGATACCCATTCTGGGAATTGAATCTCTGTTATATGCTTTGCTTTGAGTAGTTTGTCTATTTTCGCCTTGATTATGGTGTCTTTTTTGGGGCCAAAGTGTCTCTTCTTTTGGATGACAGGCTTCGCGTCGGGAAATACGTTGAGATGATGTTGTATGACTGTTGGGTCTATACCTACAAGGTCATTAGTTGACGAAGAGAATACATCTACATGCTCTCTCAGCATGGCTATCAATTCTTCCTTCAGGTCAGGATTCAGGTGAGAACCAATCCTGACAGTCTTCTCTTTGTCTCCAGGTAAGAGCTCTATGCTCATGAGCTCCCCCACAGGTTCGACATGTGAAGAAACTGGATTTTTAGCCACTTCGCTTCCTTCTAATGTCATTGGTTCAGGTTTGCGCTTTTTATCTTCAGCTGGCATTTCTCTTTGTTTTAGTGAGACTAAGTAACATTTCTTGGATTGGTGTTGATCTCCATATACTTCTCCCACTCCATCGAGTGTTGGGAATTTGATCTTCATATTTGGTATTGATACTACCACTTCGAACAATACTAGTGCAGGTCGGCTGAGTATTACGTTGTAGGCTGAAGGGGTATCTACGACTAGGAATCTAGCCAATTTTGTTACTTTGTTGAATCCTCCTCCCAGGGAGAGAGGTAATACTACCTGTCCCACAGGTTGTGTCGCCTCACCCGCGAAACCAAAGAGAGAAGTCTTCACTGGTTCCAATCTAGCATCCCCCAGGTTCATCTGTCGATATGATTGGTAGAATAAGATATCTACCGAGCTACCGCTGTCGATAAATATCTTTTGAACTTCGTAGTTAGAAATCATTGTCGTGATAACCAGTGCATTGCTGTGGGGTTTTAACACTGTCCGCACGTCTTCAGGTCCGAATCGTATTTCCTGCCTTAGTCGGGTTTGACTGACATTCATGAAGAATGCAGGTGCGGTCTCTATGGACCTTACCCGCCGCTTGAGCTGTCTCTTAGATTCCTCCTCAGCTAATCCTCCTGAGATCATATAGATGACTTCCCGATCAATGCTATTGACCTCCTTAGGTGCTGCTTCTAGGGCAAGCTATTTGTTAATCGGTTGAGGAAAGTTTTCTCTCCCTGCAGGTCTGGCTCTACCGCCTCCCCGGCCCTGCCATCTTCCTCCTTTGCCTCTCAGTTACCACCCCCGCGAAATAGGACGGGATTGTTCCCGTTGTTGGTTTGTATCACAAATTCCTTTAAGTAGCCCATCCTAGCTAGCCGTTGGATTTCTTCGATGAGCTCCAGGCAATCATCAGTGTGATGCCCGAATTCTCTATGGTATCTGCAGTAGACGTTGCTAGGCGGGTTCTTAGGGTCTTAGTCTGCTCCTTTTGGCCATTGTACCACATTCTTCTCTTCCACTCCCATTAGATGCTCACTCCAGTTACCTCGTAAAGGTATACGCCTATGTCTGGCGTGCATACCTAGCCCAGGTAAGGCTACCGAAATTGGACTAGGTGTCCAACCACTCCTGGGAGTTTTATTGCAATTGTCTTCCTCGGGTTTGCCTTTTCTTTGTTCGGATCACCGCATGATTTGCGCGTCTTCCATGTTGATGTATTTATCAACCTGGCCGAGTAATTCGTCCAAGCCCAGAGCTGGCCTCTTGGTGAGCGATTTGAAGAGATCTCATTTCCTCAGGCCTTGCGTAAAAGCACTGATTTTTAGGTCGGACGTTGCAAATGGTACCTCCAGTGTAGCCGTATTGAAACGCTTAACGTATGCATGTAGGATCTCGTCTCCTCTGTGCTTGATGTTGAACAAACTCAAGGGAGTTTTCTCGTGTCGCTTGCTACTAGCAAATTGATGCAAGAACCTTGAGCTGAACTCCGAGAAGGATCCGATGGACCCATTGGGAAGTTGGTTGAACCATTGCTGTGCAGATTTGGCCAATGTAGTCAAGAAGACCCTGCATTTGATAGCATTGGAATACCTGTGCAGCAAAGCAAAATTTCGAAAAGTATATAGGTGATCCTCTGGATTTGTTGTTCCTTCATAGGGTACGATGGAAAGAACCCTAAAGTCCCTTGGCAATTCTTCCCTCATGATGGATTCCGTGAATGGAATCCCCCGATCCATTGGGATCTTGCCTCCTGCCATTTTGCACTCCATTTCTTCCATTCATTTTGCCATGAGCTCCATCTGCTCCAACTTTTCCTTTGCTTTAGCCAACCTGCCAGGTCATCCTCATCCTCCAGGTCGAGACGATGAATGTGACGCTCCTCTGGAGCCAAATACTTTTTTCGAGGCGTGATGCCTCTTTTCTCTCCTTTCGATAAGATCCATGCTCAACACACTTTGAGGGAAAACGTTATTTCCTTCCACCAGGCCTTCCGGCGAGTCGCCTAACATTGGATCTAGCAAGTCGTTTGCCGAACTCCTCACCTGGTGTGTCGGTGTCTCAAGTGTGGATTGTTCTTGTCCAGGTGAGAATATCATCGCCTTCTTTCCTCTCTCGATATCATCGCCTCCATTTCTCATTTCCATGACGTTCCCTTCTGCCATTAAAAATTATTACAGTAAAAGAAAGTATTTTTTACGAAAAAATATGATTACCTCACGCCTTTTTTGCTCAAATTTCCCACAGACGGCGCCAATTGATGTGTGTGGGTTTCACATCAATAATATTTTTATTAATATATGGGAGAATATGAGTATTATGGCGAGATTAATAAGTAATATAAAAGCAATAATGTAAATAACAAGAGATTTAACGTGGTTCTGTCCAAAAATGAGACCTACGTCCACGGGGGTAAAGAGTTCGGATCCTTTTATTGATGTTGGAGTCAATATATATACAAAATTTGATGGGGGTTTAAATGGGGTAGGTCAACTATGCCAAATATACATTTGGTAATAAGAATAAATCATAATCTATCTAAATGAGGCTACAATCAATTCGGGTATAATTGGGAAAGATAGGCCGGATCTCCGCAAGTCTATATATGGTAAGGTTGAGGATTGATTGGATCTTGTCTCCCAGCTGTCCATAATCAGCGCTACCCTACCTGTGCAGGTCGGGTCATCTGGGTCTCCAGCTAAGCCTGTCCGAATATGATGTCTTATAAAAGGATCAAAGTCCATAAAACCATTGGGCTTGGGCCCATACGGTATTGGGATCCAAGTTTATAAATGATTTTGTGTGGACACATGCACTACCCCGTATGATCGCGATCATCGATCGTATGATCGTGATGATTTGATCGCAACACTTTAATCACTATTCTCATTCATTCAAAATTGAATTTGAGTATTTCATAATACTAAATTTATCTACTCAGAGCGTAAGTTAATTTAAGCCAATAAAATTTCATACCCGAGATACAGAGGCCACTGAAATCCATAGTTAAAGTTGCATCAAAACACAATTTTTATATAAGATCTCCACCATCATTAACCTATCAAATTAGACTTGAACAACCTTTTTGTGTGTTTGATAAGTTTGAAACATCAGTTGAGCTTGACTCGATTAGTAAAAATGATAAAATATGTGCAGAAAAGTCAAACTACTCGAGCTTGACTCGTATTCAGCTCGTTTGAGCTTTGTTTGATTATCAATTAAACCAAACTCAAATTACAAATTTTAAAGCTCAATAATAATTCAAACAAGTTTAAACAACAACTTGGGTAGAACTGCATAAAATCCCCCCTGTTATTTTGAAAACGCAAAAATAACCTATGTATTAATAAAATAGGCTAAACAACCATTTGTATTTATTAAAAAATTTGCGCGAATTCAGATTATGTTAGCAAGGGAGCAAATTGTATTTTACCCAAAGTTTTTAATTAATTAAGTACACTTACCGACTTCCAATAAGATGCGACAACCTAAGTTCCACATGACTCCACAACCGACGACTCCCATTTCACACGTAAGTCGTACTCCCACCAAAAACACTCAAAAATTAAAAAAAAAAAGATTTAATAATCAACAAAAAGAAAAACTACAAAATAAGTCAAAATCAGAAACAATTGCCGGTTAATATTATCATTATTATTCTTGGCTTGCTACCACGCAATTTCACGGCGCTGTTCATCTGATCCGACGGTCCTCAGGCGGAGGAAAAGCGGAGACGAAGAGATCACAGCCGTCATATCCGCTCTACTTCTCCTCCGATTGGAAATAATTAGACGATGAACGGGAAGGCGAACGTTTCCAAAGAGCTTAATGCCAGGCATAGAAAGGTATGTTTTTACTTATTCGATTTCAATTTCGATGATCTTATTATTGTTTGTTTTCAATTCGTAGTTTAATTATTTACATCGATGTTATTTTTCTTGATCTCGATTCTCATTTCTCATTATTTTGTGTGTTCTTGGGATTTTGGGGATATTGTTATTCATATTTGGAGATTGCTGAATTAGGGATTTGGTCTTTTGTAGATGGTGATTGATGACAATTTATGTGATTTTTTTTTTTTTTGTGTTTTTGGGAGTGTATTAGATTTGAATGGTGAGATTCGGTTGGTCGGATGAAATACTATTGATTTCCGCCGTTCAGCTCGATTTAGGAAAAGAAAACAACCTAAGATTGAAGTTGAGCAGAAGAACTAGGAATTACGATATAAAGTTAGCTTGATAATGTCAAAAAACCTGACAAGTGTCTATTTAAAGATAACTCAAGTGTTCATTGGCATATTAAGGGGGGAAATTACTAAAAGTTTCAAGGTAAAAGAATTGAATTGAAGTTATATCAAGATCATCTTGATTTTTTTGTCTACCAATACAAGCAGCAAGAGTAATTTTTATTAATCGGAAATATTTCGGTTGAACATTTTGTTTCAAAGCTGCTATTTCTTTGTGAAGAAGTACTAGCCCTGGAGAGGAGCTCGTCTGTCCCTTTTATTCTTTTTGGCATCATACTTATTTGTTTTCTCAATTGTATCTTATTTCGGAGTTCTTTCCTCCCAAAGCTATCAGGGATTCAGGGTTTAGTTGCATCATCCCTTTCTTTTACCCGTCTAAATTGATAATAATGATCCCTGTTTTTTCAGATATTGGAAGGACTTCTTAAATTGCCCGAGAATAGGGAATGTGCTGATTGCAAATGCAAGTATGTATTTCTAATTATTTCAGTTTTATGTATATTAACTACGGGAATAAAGAAACAACACGAGATTGACTCAAAAATTATGCATATTCCATTTTGTGGTCATTAATATATTTTTCTTACTTCCATGGATCTAATTCAAATATAAAATTCCATTTATTTTCATTATTTTGTGTATGTCTGTTTCTTTTGAAACGCAGAGGTCCACGATGGGCTAGTGTGAACTTGGGTATATTTATATGTATGGCGTGCTCTGGGATCCACAGAAGTCTTGGGGTGCACATATCAAAGGTGACATCTTGTTTCATAGTTATGTTCTCTCATTTGGCTGATGCGTGCATAAACAGGGGGGAGTCTATTGCATATGTGAATGGCTTTTTCGACATCTGAATACAGTCACATACGTAATAAGCTTCTTCCCTATTGATTGCGTTGGCAATTGGCATTATCAAATATCATATCTAATTTTGTCTGTGGAAATAGATCCCTTTTATTGTATGGTTCATATGGTTCTAATCAACAATATCTAATATGCACCTGTGTCGTGATGAAATCCAAGGGCTTATGGGCCCATTTTGTATTATGCAGTATGAAGGATGTGACCTCTTTTGCATGAGGTTATTAGAGATCTTTGCATAAATAGATGAAATGGTTATTATAGGTTTGATAAGATTACTTAACTTTTTGCTTCCTTATCTTCAGTTTACTTGACGCGGTCTTGTTTTGACTAGGAGGTTCATTATTTCAACTTTTTTCTTTGAACAGCGTCACTCATCCACCTTCACATATGGTCTGATATCATTATGGTTTTGATTTTTCTGGATTTTCTTTCGCTCTTAGAGTTAGTAGAGAAGATTGACTTTTGTTTCTTATATATATATTTCATCTTCTGCTTCTTGATATGTATTTTATCTTTTTATAGGTGAGATCTGCTACACTTGACACATGGCTTCCCGAACAGGTTGCATTTATTCAATGTAAGAATTTCACATTTCTGAACCTGTTAGATTAATATTTATTTGACACAAAAAGCTTCTATTAATTAAATCCTTTTTCTTTTGGTAACACAGCCATGGGAAATGAGAAGTCGAACAGTTACTGGGAGGCAGAGCTTCCCCCAAACTATGATAGAGTAGGGATTGAGAATTTCATTCGTGCAAAGTACGACCTTCTCATTCTAGACCTTCAGTTTTGTTATACATCCGACTCTACAAACTGACTTGTGGAGTTATTTTGCCTTGTATGCAATTAAGGTATGAGGACAAGAGGTGGACACCGAAGGATGGGAAACCAATGTCACCTACTAGGAGAATAGAAGAAAAAGCTTCTGTCCAGTGGCAGAGACCAACTGAGAGAAATGGCCATGGACATGTCAGCAATTCCGGAAACTCTTCTCATGAAAAGAAGAATGTTCCATCGTCTAGTACAAAGGAGAATGTTCATGCTGTCAGAATTAGTGTACCTGCGCCTCCCAAAGGACCGCAAGTATGTTGCTTAGTATACGGTTTTCCCCTTTTTATTCGTGTTTTCGTGTTTTCATGATAGTTTTTGTCAATATTTTTTATGTTCATGTGATGCTGGTGACAAAGATGTAGTTCATGTAGTAACATTGTTACCGACTTCTGATGAATAATTTTCATCAGTGAACTTCTGTTAACTATTTACTTTGATAGGAATTTGAATGGAGTTAATTAAGGGGAAATTGTTATACTAGTAGCTTGGAGCAATGAATCATGCCATAAACGTACAAAGGATGAGGAATGGAAACTAATAAAAAGCTTTTCAGGTCTCGTTTGTTAGTCTGAGTAAACAGCCGTATCTAGTCATGGAATGGATTGATAGCAACTTATTCTCCTTACTTACAGCTGTTGAGTTCCAAAGTTGGTGTCTCTTTTGAATATAATCTATACTATATATAATTGAAGAGGGGTTAATAGGTTTGGACTTGTCACTTTCTGGTATGGCACTTCAACCACCTCTACTATTTTGACGAGTATCGGTAGTTTTGTTTCCCCACTACTACATTCTCTTTCCTCTCTCCTCACTTTTCATTCACGTCTGCCGTTCTTTCTCCTTTTTTTAGCTTTTTTTTTGTTTTACCTCTCTTATCTCAGTTTTTTCTTCTCTCTCTTTTCAATTTATGATTATTAACAATTTATTATAACTACATAAATAAATGAAATAACTAGAAATAAAAAATTTAAATAAAAGAATAATTTTGATTTCTTAAAGGGGATAATTGCAAATCATACCCCTGAAACATGAAACCTGCACACATCCCCCCTGTGTTAAAAAAATAGTCTGAAATAACCCTATGATTTTTAAAACCCTGCACGAACCCCCCAATCCGTGTTAAATCCGCGGAAGGCAGCATTCACGCGCAGTGTATTTGAAGCAGGGTTGGGGGTTTCGTGCAGGGTTTTGAAAATCATAGGGTTATTTTAGGCTATTGTTTTAACACAGGGGGGATGTGTGCATGTTTCATGTTTCACAGGGGTATGATACACAATTATCCCTTCTTAAAGATTAAGCACTTGCATTGTCTGTGCTCTGACTACTAGTTTTTATAAATATATTTTATACAGAAAGTTTGTATATTTTCTGTGTGTTTTATCTTAATGCCTCCTGATATGTGAATTCCAAAATGTGGGCCCTTATTTGGCACTCCGACAGCAGGTTGCTCTGGTGACTGAACAAGTGATTCAGAAAATGGAGCCAGCTGCACCTTCTGAATTTTCAAAGCAGGTTCAAGATACAGTCTCTCCCCCTAAAGTTGATTTTGCCACTGATCTTTTCGATATGCTTTCAATGGATGGTTCTGGTGAAAATGCGACAGAAGCGTCTGGGGATGACAATGCATGGGCAGGATTTCAGTGTATGTCTAAATTGCTCTATTTCATTTTTCTCCTTTAATATGCTTGTCTATTTGTGTGTTTGTTTTCTGGGGGGTTAAACCCTTAAACCGCATAATGATAATAGTTTGCTGATTTGGTGGATATGCGTTTCTTCTGAAAGTGACATTTGACTCAACTTGCAGCTGCTGACACATCATCATCAACAGAAAAGAGTGCCCCAGCAAAACTTGATGATAACAAGACACAGTCGGCTTCTGGAATTGAAGATCTATTTAACAATTCACCATCAGTGACACCTGGTTCCATGTCATCAAAACCTCAAAAAGATGTCAAAAATGACATTATGTCTCTTTTTGAGAAGGTATGGCTTTGTTTGTTTATGTTTTTGAGTTAAAATCCTGAAAAGGTCTCGGGAAGTAATGCGTACTGTGGAAATTCGTGAGAAAATAATGTGATGTGTATTGTGTTTGTATATGTTTTCAGAATATAGTTGGAATTTGTGAAATGTGTCAAATCAATGATTATATGTTGTGTGATGTGTTAAATTGATTCAGTTATTTATATAATGATTGTGCGAATAAGGAATTAATAAAATATGGAAAAAATATTGTAAAGTATGAAAGAGGAAGAAAAATAATTATTGAAGTAAATGATTTTGATTGATGATTGTGTGAAATGATGGATGTAGTAGTTGATAGGTAGTTATACGGGGGGAATGAGAAAGTGAAGTTGAAAAAATGTGTATTAGATGAAAATAGTTTGTAGTCTGGATTTTTAGGATTTTGTAATTCAAATACAGAAAATGGGATTCAAAAACATAAACAAACGAGACCTATATTTTGCTTGAGAAATATCGGCAGCCCCCCACCCACCAAAAAAAAAAAAAAACCCAAAAAATAATAAAACGAATTAGTGGTATGTCTCAACTGTTAATGAACACAAACGGTAACAGTTATTGTTTTAAATATTATCAGTGATAGGAGTCCACAAATTTCTTGCATCTACAAGGTTGGTTGAATATTACATACAAATTGATATTCATAGTGATTGTGCTAATATTGCTTCTTCCATTACTGTTTCGAAAAAATAATCCTTCAATCGTACATTTTTCATATTGCAGTCCAATATGGTTTCACCATTTGCGATCCACCAACAACAACTTGCCATGCTAGCTCAACAGCAGTCTCTTCTAATGGCTGCTGCAGCCAATGCTTCTGGAGGAACACAAAAAGTCCCCGGTAATGCACAACTGGGAGTTAGTGGCGCCAGCTTGCCCAACCAAAGTTGGCCAAATGTTGGCTATTATATGCAGCAGGTAGAATAAAATTGATACTTCAGCGCTGTGCTATTGAAAATTTAAAAATATAGATGTACTAAAGTTCTTTGTTGTACTTGGGAGACAGATGGGGAACATGGGAGCGACTCAACCAGTTGGAAACTCGTTTTCTATCCCCATGTCTAGGTATGGGCATGTCAGTAATGTATGCATTAGATATTATCTTAACTTAATCATACTGAGTGTTTTCTGGAGAACTGAGTGTGATTGTTTGGTATCGCATGAAGATGTGTTTTTCGTTTGTTTATTAACCTCCTCCTGTGACTCATGTAGGCTTCATTCATACCCCAAAAAATGAGACTTGTATAGGCTTCAGATAATATTGTTATGCAATTTACTGCTACTTTCTGATGGATGTTAGACAATTTATTTTTCAGTACGTCCTTTTAAGTTTTGAAGGGAGAAAGGGATTTTGGACACTAATTTCTTCCATAGTTTTTGTGTATCAAATGATGTACCATAATGAACTGGCGGAAAGCCACATGCAATGTGATTTGCCATCAATGGCTAGATTGATGCTAATCCTGTCCAACTCTCCCATTTGGACACTACCCCATAACAATTAAATATGAGGATACAGAAAAACGTGTCTCATCTTCAAGGATCTCCCTGAAGCGTAAATCAATGATGATTGAGTTACTCATTTATCTCTCCCTGAAGCGTAAATCTGAATCTGTGCACATGTTCTACGGACATACATTTAAAGGCTTCTTTTTTTTGGGTGATTCTAATTTCAAACATAGATCGGGTCCATTGGATCCGGTCAGTCTAACAATGTTGGATGCAGGAATAAAACAGTAAAATAGACCAAGATCACCTGCATCCATCCAATGGTATTTGATGGACCGGCTCCATTGGACACTGTCCATCCTAGAATTTCCCCTTTTTTGGGTGGCTAATTTGACATGTAAAAACTGAAGGTGCTTTGTTGTGTCAGCCCATAAATATATTGGTTATTTTATCTCCAGCAATTTCAAAGATTTTGTTGGATTGAAATACTTGGATAACGATTCTTATGCCATTTTTCAGAATATTATCAAGATTGCTAATTTTTCATAATTGTGTTGCAGCGCCACATATGCTGTGGAGCCTAATGCTTCTAGCAATGGCAGTGTCAGCTCCGTACCTAGTAAAGAAACTGCATCCCTGGTTTCGTCTGGTTCTTCGCAATCAGGAAAAGAGTTTGATTTTTCCTCTTTGACACAAGATTTTTTCGCAAAACGTTGAATGGTAGTTGTTCCTTCGGTCTTCAATAGCACACCACACTACAAAGAAATAAGTAGTTGGATTTTTTTCCTGTTGTGTATTTTTGGGGTCGTAAAACTATTTATAGAGGAGCTGTTTGAGCATTTCATTTGTAGGTGTATGGGAGTAATAATACATTGGTTAAGCTTGAAATATTCTTTGTCGTCGCATCTCAAAAGATTAATTCTTATATGTGATGAATTCATATAGCTCTCTGTCAGTTACGGTCACATTCTTGTGTCGTCACCTACTTTTCATTTTTGTTCAATAAAGCTAGGTTGGATTATGGTGGCTACCCCAACGAAGAGAATCTAATTGGGGCAGGCTGGAAGGGAACCTAATCATCGTGAACTAGTTGGGACACGGCAGAACTATTTTGCCATAGCTCCACAACACACAAGAAAATAAATCTTAGTTGCCAACTATAAAGTACGGACACTTCGAAAATTATCCTTGGATGGTGTCGGGCCCGTGGCTGACACGACACCCCCGACACTCCTCCTTCACGTGTGTGTCCATGGTTAAAAAATAAAAAAGCAATTCGGATACCGTGTCTGACACGATCAAATGCGTGTCCGACACGATGACACGATTGACAGTTTTTCAAAAAAATTAAAAGGGGTGGGGTTTCAATTATAAATAAAAAAAAAATTAATTCTAATTTTAGTTTTTGAGCATTTGATATTTTAATTGTATTTGTAATTGCTTTGTAATTTGTGACTTTATATTTTTGTTGTGCGTTTGTTATTAACTTATTGTTGATAGTTAATTGAATTTTTTTAAACATATAAAGATTTACAAAAAAATTAGGAAAATACAAATTTAACAATGAACAAGTAAACAATACTTTCATAATTTATTTTCTAACAAATTATATTGAAATTAAAATCAATATTTAATTTATGTTATATATATATATATAATACTGTGCTCCGTGTCGTGTTGCTGTGCTAGTGTACTCGCAACATAGGTTGTCAAGCATTATAAGTTGGCTGTCACTTATAATATACCCACATAAAGGCAAGCTCTATGTTTGTAATAGCGTTCAAACTCGTAACATGCAAATGAGAGACTAGAAAAGTCACTGCTAGATCATTGTACCGGTAGTTAGGCCAAATACTTCGTATGCATTTGTGAAAACAATTTCCAATAATTGATGAGACTATAAGATTTGAACTCATTTTGAGTATTAACTATTAAGTAAAGTATTTTGCAGATGAAAACTTTGTTTCGGTGGAGGGGTGTTCATCGGTCGATTTTTGGACTGATCCGAAATTAAAATCAAACTTTTTCAGTACAGTTTTGGTCAAATCGAATTTCCCAAAAAAAAATTAAAAAAATAGCCAAATTTAAATTTTGACTTTCACCTTTTTTTGTATCAAGTTGAAAACTATTAATTTAAATTGTGACCTAGACAATTTATCGGTTGTAGAAGCATGCAATTGAAATGTCTTTCTTAAACTTCTACAAAAAATTAAAAACTAGATGAAAATAATTGAATTTTAATTCAGACTAATTTTAATTCATTTTCTTTCTTTTCCTATAAGTTTTCATTAGAAAACACTTTTTTTTATAGTTTTTGATCTATATCACACTATATAAAAATAAGTGATTTTCGGTCAACCGAAACCAAACAGAAAATAAAATAAAAAAAATGAAAGACTGTACCGTATTTTTCGATTATCGGTTTGGTTTGGTCGCATGAACACTCCCATTTCGGTGAAGGGTTGGCCCCTTCTTTACTCATCTCATTTGGGCATTCTTGCATTATAAAACGACCTTTTGATGAAGTTGGGAATTTGAACTTTTGTCCTAATCAATTGTAAACATGACAAGTTGGGGCAAACTAAGCCTTAGGCTACAAGAAATGTCGTAAAGAAGGGAAATCACGGTCATATCATTTTTCTTCTTCAAAATAGATGACTAATTACACTATTAAGCATTAAAACACAATATCAAAGAGTATACAATCAATCACCACAAGTCGAAACTCAAACCCAAGATCTCTTAATTACAGAATGATGGGGTCTCGTTCTTACAACGGGCAAATTATGGCTTGAAAAAAAACACAATCTTTTGGAATAACTAAATAGTCTCGTACAAAATCCGACATCAGGAAATATAATTAACTTCAAAATGCAGAAAATAGAACCAAAATTGGGAGCACAATCATTATTTGTTCGAAAAAGGAAAAAAAAAAAAAACCAAAAGAAAACACTATATACATAAACTCTTATTTGGCGTGCAGCTGAAAAAATATTTACATTATACATCAGCAGAAGTGTTCTTTTAACATTTTTCAACTTCACGGCCATGCTAGACTCTGGCACAAAGAAAACATTATTATCAAACTATATTCACAATAAAGATTACATTTATTATTATTTACTCCTTACAAATATATATGCATGTCAATGAACCAAAAGCAAATAAATTTTGTCATACCTTGGTAGCTGGGAAACAGATGTTTTTCTTAATCCCATGACCACCTTCCCCCCTGGTTCCACCCGATAAAATGTAACTGACAAAAACATTTTCATATTTGTAATTTAGGAAAAAAAAGATAGCCCACAAATTTGCATGTACAAACTTCGGTCAAACAAATTGTTCAGTAAATAATCTAATAACATAATTAAAAACTATCCACTTATTAATACTGGTGAATTTTATGAAGATCAGCTCGTTGCGCTGTCTGAAAACCGGAACTATGACCTTAACCATGTAATTTTGGGCTATTCTGGAAATCATACAGCAAAAATAATAACATCGATCATCTCAATTACCTGTATCACCTGGCTGCCATTTTTTCGAGACCATAAAATCTCTAAGTCCCTCGAGAACGTAAATCCTACTTCCACCATTGAGCCAATACCTGTAGTGAAATTCCCATTCACTTCCTTCTGTATCTTGTATTTTGATGCGCAAACCATGCAAGCCAGAAATATCAGGGAAAAATGCCTGTTCAAATATGCCAGTATTAGAAGAAAAAAACTCCAAGAAACAATATGTCAACAATGCAATTGTCGAAATGCCAGATAGTTTTCGAGTTCACCTCTGCACATCTTTTTGGTATAATGAGGCGTGCTAATTTGAGGTCGGCATCACTAGCAGACAATACCTTTTCGAACAAAGGAGTCACAACAGATTTCGGGCTAAAATATTGTCAAGGATTAGTTCAATACTAAGGCCATGTTTGCTTACGTTTCTTAAAATAGTTTTCTGTTTTCTGAATCACAATTTTCAGAAAATTACACCTATAACCCGTTTTCAACCAAGCACTCATTTTTTCAATTTCACTTTTACTTTTCACTATATAACTACATATCAATCAACACATCCATCACTTCACACTATCTCTCATTAATAATTACCTACTACAATTATTCTTTCTTTCATTTTTCTTACTTAACTGTTTTCTTAATCACCTGGTCATTACCAAAATTACTAACTCAATCATTTTACACTTTATACATCAAAAAATAACATTTGATTTGACAAATTTTACAAATTTCAACCATTTTCGACAAACATAAAACAAACACAACTAAGATCATACACGGATACCCATAACACACATTTCCGGAAGATTTTCTGGAAATTTACTCAAAAACGTAAACAAATCAAATTTAAAATGTTTGGAATAAAGAGCATAAGCATATACATTTATACTAACGCCTGAAAGTTGGTAACATTTATTTGGAATAAAGTTGATGATATAAGATGATCCGGCTTCAGAACTCATAAAAACATTAAGAAATGAAGTTAAAAGAGGAGGATACTTTCTGGAGATTTTTTGCAGTTCTAAATCAGTCACTCGAGGCCAGTATTGGGGTTCGACTGGGTTTTGCCCAGATGGTCCCTGATAAGATTCTCCGGGTTTTATCCCATGTTCGAGAGACAGACATCGATTCCTTGCCTGCAATTGCAAGTTCATAGCTCAATTCTCTTGGTTCCAGGAAGAACAATAAAACAGAGGAACAGGAATTCAGTTATATTTAAACAAAGATAAACAGGACAGGATTTGAGCATCATTCAACAAACATATTACCACGGGATTAAGCCTTAGACGTTCTTACTGTTACTGGAAAATAAAATGTGGGGGCATTCCAAGATTTTGATTTACCTCACTTCTCCAGGTTTAAACTATTTATTTTGTATGGAATGTTGTGTAAATTCCAAATTTGATGTAAAACAATATTTTATTATAAAAATTGGTATTCATTGACAGATTATCAATAAATGATTATTCAAATAGTCATCATAACAACTCCAGACGCAATTTGATCTTTAATCGAAGTTAAAAATTCACTATTTCTTATTAAAAACGATATGTTATCACATTTTGCCATTATTGGTAATCTGTGGTTTAAATTAACTACAAATTACTGAGTTGTGGTTCTGTAATAAAATACCACGTCCCTGTTTCATTTATCATCTGTAAATTATATATTCACTCAAAAGAAAGAAAAATGAGATTTAGAGTTACAGACTATAATATCAGTAGAACTTATACAAATGATTTTACTAATGCCATTAACATTCAGGAAGATTTTGAGATGCCTTCAAACTTCAGAGAGGTTGAAGGGATTAGCTCTATAACTCAAGGAGGTAAATAACATTCAGATGAAATAAATGGTTAACGAAAAGAAGACGAAAATTCGCATCATTCAATCATGTGCACCAAAGAAGAAAGTCAAATACAATAACCGTATTAATGTCTCCTACCAATAAAAAATTAAACCTTGAGCACTCCATGCAAATTATCCCGCCAAAATCCAACAGCAAATGAGTACTGAATGATACTATACATCCACAATGGACTAGCTGCAATAGAAAAATTAACAAAATTAATATGGATAATTAGAAAACAACAAAAATATGTCTAAATACATGTCTGATAATAGATCTCTAGACAAACACAGATCGCAAAAACTTGTTGTGAACTTGTCATCATTTATATATTGAAAAAAATCAACAATTTCATGACCAGACCTTCCCACAAGATTCGCAATCCCTCCAACCATCGTCGTTTGAATGGAAAGTTTCACAGAATCTTCCTTCCTCGTACACAGAACTACATATAAAATTAACTAATATGATTAGATACATGTCATACATGCGTCATATAAGACAAAGATGGTCTCCATGAGGGATTTGAAAAGCTGTCCTAGAAAATATTGCAAGAAACACAAGCTAGGTTGCGAACCACAGATACATATCATTACATCCATATGATTCTGACATTTAAGGATCTTGTTGATCTTGTAAATACCTCATATTTCCAGCATATTACCATAAGAAAAATACCCTCAAAATGCATCATTGGTACAGCTATGGAATATAAACTTCTTTGCACTTGCTGATGCTCTACCTCACATAAAGATCATAAAATCCAAGAACTGGCCACTCCAACCAGAATTTCTCCGCTTTCTCTTTCAACTTGGACTTCTGTTGCACCATGGGACCCACCCATCCTATCTTATGCTAGTGTTCTTTCCTTCCACTCAATTAGACCGTCACCATGGCCGGTCCCCCTACCGAGTTTCTTTTTTGGTGCACTCAAATTATGTACCACCTTATGCCTACAAAAGATTCATGGTTACATTTTGTTAGGAAACTTGGACAACGATTCAAAAAGCTTGCTGCAAAGGTGAACTAGCTTCTAGTGCTGACCTCATGCCACATCTTCAAAAGACTAAGATCTAACTTTAAAATAATGTTACTACAATCACTGCTCAATTTGAACTTGTCTGCACCAATCTACATTAACATGTTGTTAAGCATTGAACTCATCCATTCTGACAACTATTCCTTCTCTAATCCAACTCCCCTCATTCATCCATACCTCAGCAGATTCAGAGCTCACTTGCAATTGTGGTGGTCCAGGGTGATTAGATTGAAGCAATGACACAGCTCGTTAACACAAGTTTCCTTGTTAGAATCCTCTTAACCACCTAATCATCCGCTCTAGGGCTTCAATAAATAAAAATAAGTTGAAATGGTCATACAACGGCAGATATTTCTTTCTTCTGCTGTTAAGTTGGCAAACAAACATGACCCTTTTGCCATTCGACTAGTACTTAACCTCAAATGCAACTTATTCTTACTTATCTTGGATCCAATTCTTATCTTCTGTTAAAGCATTTATATTTTGTTAACAGTCTCTGGAATTTTATTTAATCCCAATCAAATGATGCAAAAATCTAATGCTTCTCCATTATTTAAAAGGGAAATATTAATAAGAACAATAAATTAGGCAAGGCAAATTTGGACAGAAACAAGTTAATTACCTTTTTGAACTTGATTGGTCCAAAAATCAGTTGTACAAACAGACTAAGGCAACTGAACTATAATCCTTAAAAACACACTTGAAAAATTTTCTATGTTCAAGATGAATAAAAATCTGAAAATTCAGATCAAGATGAAACATTATAATCAATGCTGCTTTCATTTCAAGAAATTTCATCATCCTACATTATTTTTTGTTTATTTCTCTTTTCCACAGAACTGATGTGAAGGTATAAATAAGTTCCTAAAGAAACTGTGCGAGATTCATTTAAGCATAATTTTGAAAAGACCAAATTCTCATTTATTAAGGCAACATAAAATTGGATAACAAACAAGGAAGGAACTCTCAGTCGGACCGGAAATGATGGACAAGCTCTGCTAAAGATGGTAGCTCTGAAAAGCTAAGATACTTTACATTTTAACTTATCTTTAAATACCAATGAGCAATTTCCGAATAGCTCCTTCACTACAATAGATGTTCGATAGGTCTGTACATGAAAATGACCACTGATCCACATTGTAAAGAAATACACTCAAGAGATATCAACCTCTAACTAATGAACAAAATTTAGACATGACATTAAAAATGAAACAACAAATAGACTCATTTTTCATTTGCTTGAGAAGCAAGTAAACATAATCCGCTCCCCACCCAACCCCCAAGATTCCATGGAACTAAACGAGGAAACGAACACCAGAAAAACAGTACAAGAAACCTCAAATTTTCACAATTAGAGCAGTTTCCATTTACTCCAATAAGTTTCTCTAAGGCTGCCCTCGAAAAATGACCACTGATCCACATTATAAAAAAATGCACTAATGGCTGACATCAACCTTAACCAATGAGCAAAATGTAAACATGGTATGAAATCTAACAACAAATACACCCAATTTCTGTTTGCTTGAGAAGCAAGTAATACTGCGCTCCAATCGAATTAAACGAAACAGTAAATAAATTCAACTGAATTAAACCAAACAAAACAAAAACGAACACCACAAATACAGTAAAGAGGCCTCAAAATTTTCAGAATTACAGCACGAACATCATATTTGATCAAGCAATCCGTACCTAAAAAAACTACTGAAATTGACATAAACCAAAAAAAAACCACCAATACTCAGAACATTTTTGCTCTAACAAATTAGGAACAATAGAAAGAAAAATAAACAGTTTGTTTGCGAGTGTGATAGATGGTGGTATAACTCACGCGCAGCGAGGACAGAGCTGAGCGCGGTCGCCGCTGCGGAGGCGCCACCCGTTTCTGAAGAGGTCGGGGTTGGAGGTGGAGTCCTGGCACTGGAAGCACGACATTCTTGAAGAAGAAGACGCGGCCATTGAAAGTCCAGAGAACCCTAGAAACTGTGTGTGTGTGTGTGTGGAATTGTGACAGATGCTGGTTTTAGTCTAACAGTTTTGAAGAAGGCAACAGTAGTAGGGGAGTACGGGACAAAGATAGATTGGCTCAGAGTGTGGTAATTATGAGGCGGAAATTAAGTTTGAGCTTTGTTTCTTGCAAAATAAATGTAGCAAAAGAATCCCACTAGTGTGATTGTCTAGCCAGCTAGCCTTGGCAAGTAGAGTTCGCGAGATGGTATATGTCTCAATTTTTTTAATTTCGTTAAAGTCTTGGGTTTGAGTCTAAGTATGAAAATAATTCTCATTGGAAGGGGCACTTAGCAATTTTAACCCCCAATTGCATATTACACTATAAATTTAGATCCCTATGGGACTCATTTGTTTGAAAGGACCAATTTACCCTTACTAAAGTTAAAAGAGGGAAAATTGCAAGCTTTCCCCTTGTTTTATCAAGAAATTGCTCAAGACCCCTATACAATTTAAAATCTTTCGTATAGTCCCTATACTTTCAATTTATTTACCTTTAGTCCTCGAACTTTGAAAATGGTTTATTTTGGCCCCACAAAACAACAAAAACATCAAAAAATCCATGAGAGTAATTATACATATTTAAAGAAAAGGGAATCCCAACCCGCTTTTATAAATCTGCATAAAAACTTTTTATTGCATTCATAATTTACATACATGCCAATTCCTGCTCATATTTTAAGTGCTTTTATTGATTGTCTTAATATTTTAGAAAACTTAGATTATACTAATACAGAATTAATATTAGAATTACGAAATCAATTAATAATTAGGAGAGAAAGTTGGGTTAATAATTATCTTAACATACCTCCTAGATTAAGAGATCACGAAAACTATATTAAATATATTTTAGTCTTGAATATATTAATAGCAGCCTTTTATTAAAATAGCTTCTTCTAATTATAAAAGATTAGAATATCTAGATTTAGAATATAGTTTAGCCGATAGAACCGTAATCTCGTTAGATAAACATAAATTTATTTGTAGATTTGATTCAAGTTTTAAACACAATTTACATTTGGAAAATAAACACTTAAATAGTTTAACAAATTTATTTATATCGTTAGCATCAAACTTAGAAATAAATAACGCTAAACTCTGTAAAACTTTAGAATCATTAAAAGAAACCGTTTTAATAAATAGAGAAATAATAAAGAAGGGTGAAAATAATAATTTAGATTATATTAAACAACAATCTGAGGAAACTCTAAAAATAGTTAAGAAATATAATAAATTTTTCCCCACTAAAGACGAAATAATAGAATTAAAATATAGCTTGGAAAGTAATAAGCTAAAACAATTAGAAATTGAAACTAAGAAAACTCTAAGCCAAGTAATAGAAAAAATAAATAAAATTGAAGCTCAAAATTTAGAAACAAGTAAAACTCTAAAAAATATAGAACGAATAATTAGCGGATGAATAGTATAGAAAATAGATTAGAATATAAAAGAGCCATTGAACTAGCAAATAAATATCTATATACGGAAGAAGGATTTACTACCTATCAAGGAACTAGTAATTCAGATAAATTATATCCTAAACTTTGGAATATTCAATTCGCTTTAATAGTACAAATATTTGAAAGGCTAGATAAATTAGAAAATAAACTAGAAAAATTAAGCACTAAGATAGACATTGTATCTCAAGTAATTAAGGGAGATTGACAAGATAGTATAGAAGAAAAATTAGCAAATTTAGCACTAGACGAGTCTGAAAAACCTAAAAAGGAACCTAAAAAATATATATATTGGTAAAAAATGTTGAGATCATTTAGTGGTACTAGTAGAACTATAAGTAAATCAAGTAATAAAGAAAAAGAGAAAGGAAAAATAAGTAATACTTTCACTAAACGCATGTTTAGAGGATCAGGAAGTCAAAACTCAGCTAGAGAAGTAGAATTAGAAGAGATAATAGACGTAGAAAAAAATCTTAATTTATATAATAACAAGGGAATAGATAAGTTAAAACCTAAAACATTATACAAAGTGGGAAAAATGGATTTTAACACACATTTAATTAAGAAATTTAGAGAAAAAAAAGTAAAAGTTACAACAAATGCCGAAAATATAAGCTTAGTTAGCCCAAAATGTATAAAACAATTAAAACAGTTAAAACTCAAGTATATACATTTAGGATTAATTATTGTAGGAATAAAAGGATTAACTAGAAAAGGAACCGGTGGAAAGGTTTTAGTTTTATTATTAGATAAAAGTTGGTCTGATGTTAGGAGAGCAGTATTTGCTAATATGGAAATAGATATGACTAATAATGTAGGAATATTTTATGTAGCTCCGAACATGATGAAAAGTATTAAAGATATTAATAAAATTACTATAGGATTACAAACTAGGGGATATGAAACATATGATGGTAACAACTTAGTAGTTTCTATAGCGTTTTTAGGAAGAGTAACCAATAATAGTTTTCCTCAATATAAAATTAATATAGATGGGATAATAGATGGATTAGCCTCAGTAGGATTAAAGATGATTAAACCCTTAAATATAGATAATAACGATTTAAATGGAGAAGAATGGGAATTATCCAAGCATTTAGAAGAAAATGAGACTGTTAAGATTCCAGGAGAGAGTGTAATGTATACAAATAGTAAAGGTCAGACTTCTATTAGATTTCTTAATTACCAAAAGCAAGATCCCAAAGAAAATTTAGAAGATCTAGAAGAAAAAACTGATAACGAAACTGAAACAAGCTACATGAATATTATAGAAGAAGAAGAAGTTAGAATAACTAGTAGATTTGCAAATTGGGAAATATTATCTGATATAGAAAGCGAAGAAGATGAAGAGGAAGAAAATATAGAAGAAATAGATGAAGAAATTAGACAATTAGAAAGTCAGCTTAAAAATGATTATAAACCAAAAAATATGGAAGAAATATTAAGAAAAAGTTTCGAGATAAATAATTTAAAAGAATTAATAGATGAAATGTATCTTGAAGCAATGAATTTAGATATAAATTTAGAATCAGCTGAAGAAGAATTTAAACAATATTATAATATTGATTTAGTAGATGATATAGTTTCAGGAAAAATAGAATTTAAAAAGTTCTTTAAAGAAAAAGGTAGCAATGAAGTAGCTTTTATGGCAGATAGTCAAGCAAGTACTAGTAGTAATATAGGAAAAAGAACTAGAGTAGAACCAGATTATAGTGAAGTTCCAGCTAGAAACGTAGAGATGAGTGGTAGACCAGAATGGAAAAATCCAACATATGAATATGGATCAACCCAGCCAAATAAATATATAGGATCAAGACAACCCATAGGAAAAACCATGAGTGGAACCATGTTAGTAATTGAATTAGGAAGTCCTCCAATGTGGCCAGAAGAAATAAATATATGAGAACAATGTGTAGTAAGACATTGGGAAATAAATGAAAAAGCAGATATGAATATGTTTAACTTTTTAGAAACATGCTTAGGACCTACAGCATTATCTATCTGGCAAAGTAAGAAGAAAAAAGATCCTAATAGAATTAATGAAATAAAGGCCTTAGGAAATAATTCTTATAATTTTACTAGTTTTATTAGAACGTTAATAATAGGAATAGACCCAGGAAGAGAAAATACATTCATACAAGATACGGCACTTAGAAACCTAGAACAACTCACTACAACTGATATGAAATATATTATACCTTTCAGTCAAGATTTTACAAGGTTAATAGGAGATGCTAATATAGCATTTGATGAAGAATTATGTAATAGATATTTTACGAAATTACCACAAGATTTAGGAAAAAGAATACATGAAGAATGGATAAAAATTAATGGTAATCTTACAGGATTAGGTATAGGACCTAGAGTACAATATACTTTCTTTAAACTTCAGGAATGGTGTAAAGAAGAATTTATTAGAGAACAAATTAGAAAACAATCTTATGAGTTTTGTAGAAAAGCTATATACACCCCACAACAATATGGACAGAAGAATTATTTTAAACCAAAACGCAAAATATTAAGGAAATCAAATAAACCAAAATCTAGTTTTAGACAATATAGGCAAGGAAGAAAGCCCCCTAATTATGTTAAAAAACCATCAACAAGAAAATGCACATGTTATATTTGTGGAGATCCTAAACATTTAGCTAACAGATGTCCGAAAAGACAGTTTAATATGGAAAGGGCAGCCATAGCAGAACACTTAGATGAAGATGTAGTAAGTATAGACGGTAATGAAAGTGATAATGAAAGCATATTTAGTATAGTAAGTGAAAAAGGACCAGAAATTCCAAATATAATAGAATATACCTATATGAATAATTCATGTGAACATAAATATATAAATGAAAAAGGAACTATGAGTGTAGTCTGTAGTATTTGTAGATTATATCCTGATATGCATTTAAGATATCAGTGCAATATATGTTTTGACGAAATTTGTTTTATTTGTGCTAAAGACGCATATAATATAGAAACAGATGTATCGCTTAAACCTAGTATAAAACTAGAATCTATAGAAGTTCTAAGCCATAAAATAGAGAATTTAGATTTAAGAATACAATTAATAGAATTAAAATTAAAAAATAATGAAAACATAAGTAGTAATCAAAATAAAGGAAAGGGTGTAGTTATAGAAGAACTTGATGAAATTAACCAGCAATTAGAAGAAACTCATTTACAAAATACAGCGCATGAACCCCAACTACAAGTACCCTATACTAGTAGTCTAATACTTTTAGATTGTCGAATATGGTGTAATCAAGAAAAATATATTGAAACTAAAGCCATTTTAGATACAGGAAGTACAAAAAGCATGCTCAGCTCTAGTCTTGTGCCAAAAGAATTTGTAACACAATTAAGTTATACTGTTACTAGTAGAACTGCAGAAAATAGATTAATGAGAACAACAAAAATTAATTAACATAGGAATACAATTTAAAGATTTTTCAGGAAATTATAGTAGCAAATATACATTAGGACAAGTCCTTATAGCACCAGATAACATAAATAGCCACGAATTCCTTTTAGGGTTAAACTTCATTTGTGCATTAAATGGCAGTATATTAATAGGCAAAAATTATATTACTATTAGCAAACATAATTATACTTTTCCAACTAATAGATACATTAAACAATCAGAGTTGACTGCAAAGCGTGGTGGACATGGTAATAATGATCTCGATTTTTTCAAAGAATTAGAACAAAATAATATAGAACCTGAAACTATAGATATCCTATTAGATGAAAAAATTAGAGATATAGGAAAGGGATTAGAAGTTTTAAACCTAGAAAATGAAAGAATTTTGCATAAATTAGAAATGTTAGGATTTATAGGAGATGACTTAGCTAAAAACAAAGTAACTTATACGTTTAAATTAAACATATTAAACCCAGATATAGTGATAAGAACAGCAGTTATAGAATATACTCCTGAAGATGTAAAAGAATTTAAAACACAAATAAAAGAAATGTTAGAAATCGGTATTATAAGAAGAAGTGATAGTCCTCATAGATCAGCAGCCTTTATAGTAAGAAATAATGCAGAAATAAAAAGAGGAAAACCTAGAATAGTATATAATTATAAGAGACTTAATGATAATACAGAAGATGATGCTTATAGAATACCTAATAAAGATGAGTTAATTAATCTTATACAAAATAAAAAGATATTTTCAAAATTTGATTTAAAAAGCGGATATAATCAAATTAAAATGGTAGAAGAAGACAAAAAATGGACAGCTTTCAGCTGTAGTGAAGGACATTTCGAGTGGAATGTTCTATCTTTTGGTTTAAAAAATGTTCCAGCAATATTTCAAAGATTTATGGATAGTATATTTAAACATTTAGATTTTCGTTTAGTTTATATAGATGACATTTTAGTAGCTTCTGAAAATTTTAAACAACATGAGGATCATCTAAAACAAGTGTTTAATTTAATAGAAGAAAATGGAATAGTAGTGTCTAAAAAGAAAATGGAACTTTTTAAGAGAAAAATAAGCTTTTTAGGTTTAGAAATAGGAAACGGACAAATAAAATTACAACCTCATATAGCTCAAAAGATTTTAGATTTCCCAGATAAACTAGAAAACTTAAAACAAATACAAGCGTTTTTAGGAATATTAAACTACTCTAGAAAATTTATTCCTAAACTTAGTAAATTAGTCGGACCATTATATAAGAAAATCGGAAAATCAGGTCAAAGACATTTTAATCAGGAAGATATTAACTTAGTCAGAAAAATTAAAGAAATTGTTAAAGATTTAAAACCTTTAGAATTATCCTTAAGTACTGATTATGTCATAATAGAAGTAGATAGCTCTATAGAAGGATGGGGAGCAATATTAAAATGTAAACCTCATAAATTTTCTCCAAAAAGTGAAGAAAAAATATCAGCTTATTCTAGTGGTAATTTTAACAAAACAGGAAGTAATTGGACTAGTCTGGATTATGAAATAGCAGGAATAGTTAAAGCAATAGACCATTTTAGATTACATTTAAATAAACCTTTTACCATCAGAACAGATTGTGAAGCTGTAGTTAGATTTATAAAAAATGAAAATTCTAAAAAACAAAATAATAAAAGATGGTTAAATTTTAGAAATGCAATAGAAGGTAATGGATATAAAGTAGAGTTTGAACATATTAAAGGATCAAACAATAGCATAGCAGATTTATTAAACAGACAATTAACTTTAATTTTGGGAAACAGATCATGGTTTCCAACGACCAAGACAACCAACAAACAAGACCTCCCTCTGCAGCTTACAACCAAATAGTCCGAAGACCAGCTTTCAGGCCTAACTTTCAACAAATTAGCCAGAATAGACCAGCATTCACAATAGAAACTCGATTTTTCAATCCAGCTACACAAAGCGTCTTTCCTAGACCAACTTTAAAAACCTTTGGAAAAATAGTACTTCTAGTCAGACATACTTTCAAGCCTCCGAGAGATACCCCTTATATAACTGAAGAACAGAGTATTCTACTCAATGCTCTATGGGAAGCTCATACTTCATCCAGCAAATTAGCAGCATTAAATGCCCTCTGCTATTACTTTGAGAAAGAAAATAAAAATTTTCCAGTAAAAGATGCAGCAGTTTATCTCGTTATTAGAGGAGAGCCAGTTGGAATCTTTGAAGATTATCAAAAGGCACTAGAAAGCATTCAAAAAGTTTCAAATGGTTATATGGTACCCTTTAAGCAATTCTACGAAGCAATATCAGCAGCAAAGAGATTATTAGGCCCAAATTTTTACATTCAGCCTAATGCTGAAAATGCAAAACCCAAGAATTTATCATCAGAAAAACAGCCTATAAGTCCAGATGTTGACCAACTAGAAGAAGATCTTGACATAGTAACAAAGAAATTCTCCAATTTAACCAAATTATACCAAGACCTTTTAATTCAGCATGAAAACCTTCAAGAATATGTTTTAAAGCCAAACCAAAAAGACGTACCAAAGAAAATACAACAAAAGTCCCTCCAGTACCTATCAGTTAGAACTTTTCATTACCCTACCCAAGCAATTTCATCCCTACCTGAAGGAATACAGAATATAATTTGGCAAAAAGCAGAAGAAAATTTCTATAGAAAAATGTTAAAGGTAGCTCAATTAATTGTGACCGCTAAAATAGAAGGAATATTGCCTACCACTACTCTTTTACAATGGAAAGGAGAGCCAATCCGACAGCAAGGAACCCTAAAATTTTATACTGCAAAGTATATTTCATGGCCAAATATTCAGATAGATACTTCAATTTTTCAAGAAGGATGGATTGAAGACAGTTTCATCACTATCGCACAGCTTCTAGACTTTGGTTTTGTGTCAAGACTATATGTTACTGATTCAGATCAAGTTAAAAAATTAGGAAGACATCTAACAGACGCAGTAAGCCTCCAACTTAGTAGAGGAATAGATATTCTACGAATTGAAGTCACAGCCATACCACCAATTTGGGTGAAGTCAAACGTTCAATTGGGACATACATTTTATTGGATACATGAAACGTTTGAAAAAAGAACGGCACCACCATCGGTAGCATTCTGGTTATTACATGAAGCAATAAATCCCATTTCAGACATAGCAGAGATGAAACTAGCTGTTGAAACTCGTCGAAAGGATCAACGAAGATACATGTTAAACACAGATTCAATTACAAAATTTCAGCTTTTGTTTCAAGAACGTCATCATAGTATTTTCATCCCAGCTAGTGATCGAGTTTATCATCGAATATGGTTTCAAGGAAATAAAGCATTAACAAGTGTAGAATGTCCTCCAGCATATGTACCAGATTTTGGAGCATCAAGCTCAGGAGTAGGAAGTCCATAATCCAGCCAAAGCATTAAAGGCAGCAATTTTTCAACAAAGCAACAGTATAAGAGCAAGAATTCAGCTACAAGACAGAAGTAATAAGTCCAAGAGGCAGCTCATGCAGACAGCATTCAAAGTTTCAGCAAAATAATGCATCTCTCAGACAAAAGCCGTAAATGTATCAGCAGCAAGGACAATAATTTGCAGCAATAATTCAGCTATCAAACAAGGCACCGAATGCAAAGCAACAACCTTTAATATTTTCAGCAACTTTTGTACCATATTTACTATTCACTATTGCCACCTATGTACTTTTTTACTGTTTAAGCACTGTTTATACTGTTTGTAATAATGGCAGCTATGGTTGCCAAGTTTTTCTTCAATCTGTTGTAAAGTTTTTCAATTCCGAGGCCTATAAAAGGACCTCTTCCCTCATTTGTAAAAATTGCCCCTTGAACACTCTCCAACCCACATTTCTTGGTTGTTAGAGAGTCTTTCACCTTTCTTGTAATAAATTATCTTCTTTGTGTGCAATAATATCTTGTAAGTTTTTATATGTTTTATAATGCATAGTGAGTAAACTACCCCCAGGGACGGGATTCCCCTACTATTTAAAAATGTTATAATTCTCTCATGTTCAAAAAATACAAAAACATTAAAAAACCAAAAATACAAAAACATTAAAAATGCTAAAAATGATGATGAACAGTAGAAACATTCTACTCTTTCATCGTCTCAAAAATATGTTTTCGCTGTACAAATTTTTGTTTTCAATAATCTCTGATACTGCTTTGAGAAGATTTTGTTTACCGTCTCGGTGTTACTGGTCAGGAAACAAAATGTGCTGGATAATTCCCCCCAGTGTGCAAGCAAAATGGTATCAGAGCTTGAGTATTTTGAGTATGCTCTGTGGTCGCAGTTTATCTGATCCTCCACATCAGAAAGGTTCTCTCGAGCTATTTATCAGAACAAGGTTACTGAGTTTTAAAATTTTAAAATGAATTAAGTTTACATTTTTAAATTCAAAAGAGTAAGATAGGTACTTCATTTCTTTCCAACATAAGTCTTCGTTGATGAAGCAATCGGATTCTCGAAGCAACCCTCTTACTTGAGAATGATAAAATGTGAGTCTTAATTCATAATCTAAAAAGTGAACAATAATCCTTTTTATTTTCTGTAATTATTTTGTTAATAACTCTTAATTTATGTAATTATTTTAATTAATGACGATTTTCATATATTAGGGACTAAATAAACTAAATTTAAATATTAAAGGACCAAAGGAACTATTCTTAAGAATAAGGGACTTGATTTGTAAATCCTTAAAGATGCAACAGTATAAAGGGGTGACAAAGGTGTTACTATTAAAGGATAATTTGGACATTTTCCACCTATTTAGCCGCAAAAAATAAAAGAAAAAGAAAATCAGACATAAAGGGTCTAATTTTGCAACCCCTCTGCAATTGAGGTCTAAAATTGCTATCGTCCCCATTGGAAGAGTAGCCCCACATTTTTTGTGAAACAGTATTAAACTAGCCCATACAGTAAGGATAGTTGAGAAACCAAACAAAAAAAAAGTCAGCTAGGCTTCTTCAATTAATCAAATCCTAAATTATTATTATTTTTAAATGAAAAACGGTCAATTATTTCATTTAATAAAAAGTTAACGACATCAAAAATAATATAACTTAAAATTTTTTTAACGATGTAGTTAAGAACAATTGAAGCACCAAATATAAAAAAAAATTCAAGATAATAAATCTTAAAAAATAACGAACAAGCACAAGAAAACTTGTCTACAAAAGACCACACTTTTTTTTTGGGCTAAATTCTAGAGCGACGAAACTATCATTTGCTAAAGAAAGAAAATAAACTCTCATTCAAGAGAGCAAACAAAATACTAAATTAAATATGAAAAAAAGCTATATAAAATCTAATGTATTACCCGTCTTCATCTCGTTAGATCAATCTCCGTCTCAACAGATTTGAAGTTGGGATACATAACTTGAAAGGGATGCTCCAACCCATTCCTCCGACAACGGTAGTGGTAATAGTGGTGATGGAGGCAGCTGCTTCAACAAGCCATCGTCGGGGAAACAGAAGAGAAGAAAAAGACGACTAGAATTTTCAGAGAGAAGAGAGAGATTCCTAAATTATTTTTAATGCTTGGATTTGTTGCAAGATTAATCAATTGTACTAATAAATTTCAAGCAGTTACTTGTAAGTCCTAAGACTATGCCCATGAAGTTTTAACAAAGTTAAGGGTCTAAGATATAAGAGTTCTTGGTTCGGAATCTATTAAAAGCATGTGAGTTTTTTTTTTACTTTCATAGTACTTGTTAGATAGTTGTATTAGTTTAATTGGTTGTAATTTATAGCAATTCGATATTTATAGCATGTATTATGTAGTCGAATCATTCAAATAAAGTTCTAAGACTATTGATGTGGGTTGAAATTGGTCTTTGGGTCAAGCTGGTTAATCCAATACTTTATTGGCCTAAGCCCAATGGCATTATGAACTCGGATCCTTCTAGAAGACATTCTATTCAAATCCATTCAGCTGGAGGTTCGCCTAGATCTGACCTGCACAGGTGGAGCATACTATATAAGGCAAGTCTGGGAGCAAGATTAGACAAGAAGCAATCAATCAAGATAATTTTCATATACGGACCTGCAGAGGTAAAGCCAGCAGATTACCTTTTCTGTACCATATATACGTGATTAGATCTCGACCAAAATGGAGGGATCATGATTATTCTTATTACCTTGTGTATTTTAGGTATAGTTGACTTACCATTCTAGCTTACCCATCAATTACTTGTATAAATACCCCCTATGAGGATGAATAAACCAAGCAACAACTTTACACCTGTGGACGTAGGTCTTCATTAGACCGAACCACGTAAATCTCTTGTTCTTTACATATAATCTCGTGCTTTATATCATATTTTCATATCATATATCGTATATTCTTATTGGTGTGAAACTCACACATATCAATTGGCGCCGTCTGTGGAAATATTGAGCGAGACGCGAGTTATTTTCATCTTCAAATAAGTTGTGTGTAACACGTTTGATGGTGGAACAAGGTGTTAGCGGACAGATCAACCAAGTTTGTGAAAAGATTTTCTAAGAAAAATACGCATATTTCTCCACACAGAATACTCGTTGAGGTTACAAGTTTATAATTTCAATTTTTATGCTTTAAAATAGTTGAGGGGTCACAAGTGAAAACTAGACCACGAGCAAATACATGAAGGTTTGAGCAATACGACAAATACTACCACTCACACACTTGGCATGAACATGATGAATTTGGTTTCATTCACTTTCATTACCAATTTCGTTGCGCTCCATACAAAATTTCTACTAATAATTTTATTGAAAAATCCACATCTACTGCAAATCAAAGGAAAAGATAGCTCCATCTACAAAAGTTTATCACTAGCAAATCATAATTCAAAGCACAAAAGAAATTGGAAGATTCTAATTCTGGAGCCCCAAGATACTAATTTTTATGCTTTAAATTTAAAGGAATCTTCTAGCCTAGCGTGAAGAATTCTATTCAAATGCCTTTGGTCATTTTTATGGAATTAACTCTCAAACATGCATAGTTAATGGGATTTTCTTATCATATAATGTTATGTTATTTTTTGTGGAGTAACACGTGGAGTAAATTGTGATAATTTTCATGCTTATTTTATTTCCTTTTTAATGTTGTCACTAAGAGTAGAAATTAAGCCATACATATTGAATAAGATCATGCTCTTGTATTATATTATTTTTAATTGTGGAATAAATGAAGCTACTTACCATGTTTATATTATTCTCTTAAATCCTCAATTATCTTAAGACATTGAAAGGAAGGTTACAAATAAAAAGGAAAATCCCTAAGTTTCACTCATATTTTTATTCTTTTAAGAGCATGAATTGATAATAGATCGGGAATACATGGTTTGTTTTAATCTTTTTATGAAGTCATTTTTATAGATCACTGACGAATCAAGGCGTTGGGGAGTTCACTATGCAGGTATGGAAAATCCAGGTGCGACCGTAACATACTGGTGGCAAGTGTGGTAATTGCTGGAGCAGCTTAGGCTGCCCAACAAAGGTGGGAAAAAGTTGAATAGCTGAAGCGGCTAAGGCTACTCAGCAAAGGACGGTAATAGGTGAAGCGGCTAAGGCTGCTCAGCAAAGGACGGTGATAGCTGAAGCGACTAAGGCTTCTCAACAAAGGACGGTAATAGTTGAAGCGGCTTAGGCTGCTCAGCAAAGGACAGTAATAGCTGAAGCGGCTAAGGCTGCTCAGCAAAGGACGGTAATGGCTGAAGCGGCTAAGGTTGCAGCAAAGGACGATTATAGCTGAAGTAGCTTAGACTGCTCAGCAAAGGACGGTAATAGCTTAATCGGCTTAGGCTACTCAGCAAAGAACGATAATAGCTGAAGCGGCTAAGGCTGCTCAGCAAAGAACGGTAATAGCTGAAGTGGCTAAGGCTGCTCCGCAAAGGATGGTAATAACTGAAGCGGGTAAGGCTGCTCAGCAAGGACGGTAATAGCTGAAGCGGCTAAGGCTGCTTAGCAAAGGACGACAATAGCTGAAGCGGCTAAGGCTGCTTAGCAAAGGACGGTAATAGCTGAAGCGGCTAATGCTGCTCAGCAAAGGCGGTAATAGTTGAAGCAGCTCATGCTGCTCAGCAAAGGTGGGAAAAGGTTGGATATTTGAGGCAGCTCATGCTGCTCAACAAAGGTAAAAAAAAACAGTAATAGCTTAGGCAGCTAAGGCTGCTCAGCAAAGATGGAAATAGCTAAAGCAATTCATGTTGCTCAGCAAAGGTGGGAAAAGGTTAGATAGCTGAGGCAGCTCATGCTGCTCGGCAAAGGTAGAAAAAGAAGGTAATAGCTGAGGCAACTAAGGCTGCTCAGCAAAGGCGGTAATAGCTGAAGCAGCTCATGCTGCTCAGCAAAGGTGAGAAAAAGTTGGATAGCTGAGGCAACTCATGCTACTCGGCAAAGGTAAAAAAAAGACGGTAATAGCTGAGGCTGCTCAGCAAAGACGGTAATAGCTGAAGCAGCTCATGCTGCTCAGCAAAGGCAGGAAACGACGGTAATAGTTGAAGCAGCTAAGGCTGCTCAGCAAAGACGGTAATAGCTGAGGCAGCTAAGGCTGCTCAACAAAGACGGTAATAGCTGAGGCAGCTCATGCTATTCAGCAAAGGCAGAAAAAAACGGTAATAGCAGTTCATGCTGCTCAGCAAAGGCGGTAATAGCTGAGGCAGCTCATGCTGCTCAACAAATGCGGGAATCCAGGTTAGGTCTTTGCATGATCGGAAGAAAACGTAAAAAGTTCCGTAACAAATCTCCTCCTTGGACATCATTCAGTTATCATGAGCATAGCAGTGCGTGCACATCATAGGCATGGTCAGACATCATCTACGCATCATGTGTATAGCTATTTATCCATATCATAAACTAAGTTATAATATTATTCAATTAGGATTAAAGAGTTACACTTACTGAGACTTTTATAAGGTTTGTCACAGGACTTACAATTTTCACTAACATTTATCTTCGTGAATTTATGATTTTTTGTCTTTTCAGAAAAGTTACTAGCTAGAGGAGTCTACAAGGGAAAACAACTCCCTGGGCCCATGGAACATGCAAAAATTGAAAAAATTTATGTTTGATTATTTACAATGGGCTTTCTTTTTATAGACTCACAAAACCGTTAATATTTTGTAGTTTTGATTGTTGTGCTTTTAGGTAAAGGCTAGAGGTTGTAAAGCCTTCATTGCAAGGTCAAGTGCAAAGCTCCGAAATTTTAGTAAGAATTTGTTTTGTGAAAAAATTGAGATTGAGTTATGTGTATATGTATATAAGATAAATTTTGAATTTTGGAGTAAAGGAGAGTTAGTGAAGTGGAGGTAGTCGGAGGTTAGGACTGTACCATCTGGGTGGATGGCCCGGATCTGTCTAGGCAGGGATAATTTGCCTACAAATCAAATGATCCCCAGTTCAGGGAGAAATAAGAAGGGGTAGGTCCTCCGGAACATTTACGGATTTGCCCTAAGAAGACCAGGGTTTGAAGCGATAGGGGAACGGGCAGCCATAAGGATGGAGGTGAAACAAGGAGGGAAATTCGGAGAATGTGGGACATAAGGAAGTATACCTACAGTATGGGCTGGCCACCCTAGCCCATCTAGGAATATTTTGGTACGGAGGGAGAAAAAGGGGATATGAGGTAGAAGGTAAATGCAAGTCCCCACAATTGCATAGGTGCGGTGCAAGTCCCCATGATTGTACACACCTAATGACGGGTGTTCAATCCCATGTGCAAGTCTCCACGATTGCACAACAAATAGTACAAGTCTCCATGATTATACGCACCTGAAAAAGGGTGTTTAATCCCGATGCAAGTCCCCACTATTGTATAAAAGAAAAAATGAATTCCAGTCCCCATGATTGCATAAGAGAAAGAATGGGTGCAAATCCCCACGATTGCATAAGACAAAAAGAATGAGTGCAAGTCCCCATGATTGCACAATGATAGTGCAAGTCCCCACCATTGTATGTGTCCAGTAATTACTAAGAATTGACGGAGGTTGAGAAATGAACCACCTGACCCAGCTGTAGCTATAGCTCAGTATAGGTCTGGTAGGTACCACCTGGGAACTAATAAGTTTCGTTTGTTTTTTTTTTTTTTTGGTGAGGAATATTGAATGTCGGATTCCACAAGGAATTCTGAGGAAATGTTTGAAATGCTAGGATGAAGGTATGGTCACAATATTTTATGAGCGCAATATTTTATAGAAATTTGATTCATTGTTTATCCTACTAAATTTATCTTGTGATGGAGTAACACTAAGGCTAACTTACTCCTCTGATGAGGTAGAGCAAGTTCGGTTCTATTTTTCATTTTGTGAAACAAGGCAGGTAAGTCAAAGGCAAAGTTGAGCAGTACATGTCTCAAACGCAAAACAAACCCCAAGCTGGGGAAAGGCCTCAGATGTCGCTGACCTAATCTGGGCAGGTCAGTCAAGACGAGAAAAATATACGAATAGCAAATTCATAAAGCCTTAGCAAGGAGGTTCCTGCCCTAACTTTGGCAGGTACAGAAATAACAAAAAGCGAACGAAATGAAATTGTTTAGGAGCTACACATGCCCATTCAAAACCAACGTTCTCGAAAAGAAGAAAGTCTATTATGCGGGGTAGTCATAGCTCCCACAGGCTTATCAACTATAGATAGAACAACTGGACCTGGAAAAGGAAGATTCTTTAGCTGGACTGGAGGACCTATACATGGTGTCACAAACAGCATCAGCAATTCAGGCATGCAGGCTAAAAGATTGGAGTATTTGGAAGAGGAAGGAGAGAAAGGAGACAATACGTCTCGAAAAAAGTACTTAAGCTCTAGAGGGACGTCATGTGCGTCGGCTAGACCTGAATGATGAAGATGATCTAGGAGGTTGGGCACCCCAACCTAGACAGATGAAGAGAAGGAGAAAGCAGGAAAGAAAAGTACAGGCACTTGTTCAAAAGCACAATTCATGAAAGAAGGAAAATTACTTTGAATAACATTAGCTAAATCAGGAAGGGTAGCCTCAGCAACAGGCTTCCCAGGTGAGGCAATAACATGCTGCTCAACTATCGGAAGGAAGATCGGACTGTGGATGAAGAATTCTCGGGCGTAGTTGGAGAGATCACACCCGTGATCATAACGATAGAAGTAATTTTGTGATGTCGGCACTCAAAGAAAAAAAATTCTCCGCAACATAAATCAAATTGATCATGGATCAGCTAAAAATGATCGTGGACGCGAGTACCCAAGCTGCATAGATATGGAGGATTTAAAGAAAGTACGTAAAGACATGATGTACCTGTCCCTGGACATCCAATGCTGGGGAAGATGATGCCGGAAGTGGTCAGGAGATCACTTCAAAAAGATGAACTACCTAGAGCTTCACGACCTGGGCAAGCTAGATGAGTAACTATTGGCTACACCACAAGACCTGTAGGAGGACCAACATGAAGAAATGGGAGGATTCACCTCTAGGATAGAAAGTGGATCTGATGCTACGGCGACTGGTAGACCATTGCCACAACTAATCAAGCATACTATTTGAAGTTTCCTTGAAGAATGGAGTTTTAAACACTCAAAGAAGAAGTGGAGTACAAAAAAGACAATCAAAGGTTACGATTTCTTGGATCTATCTAGAGAGGAAGGTTCCTCTTAGCTCCGTAGCTCAATTAGCTATGAGCTGAGGTAACTTGGCAACATCGTCAGCTTGGCCCACAACACTTGTTTCTTTTTCAACTCTTACAGCTTGACTACGTCAAATTTTAGAGTTGGGGGGACTTATTGATGTGGGTTGAAATTGGTCTTTGGGTCAAGCTGGTTAATCCAATATTTTATGTGCCTAAGCCCAATGGCTTTATGGACTCAGATCTTTCTAGAAGACATTCTATTCAAATTCATTCAGCTGGAGGTTCGCCCAGAACTGACCTTGACAGGTGGAGCATACTATATAAAGCAAGCTTGGGAGCAAGATTAGATAAGAATCAATCAATCAAGATACTTTCTATATATGGACCTACGGAGGTTAAGCCAGCAGATTACCTTTTCTTTACCATATATACATGATTAGGTCTCGACCAAAATGGAGGGATCATGATTTATTCTTATTACCTTATGTATTTTAGGCATAGTTGACTTACCATTCTAGCCTACCCATCAATTACTTGTATAAATACCCCCTATGAGGATGAATAAACCAAGCAACAACTTTACACCTGTGGACGTAGGTCTTCATTAGATCGAACCATGTAAATCTCTTGTTTTTTACATTTAATCTCGTGCTTTATATCATATTTTCATATCATATGTCACATATTCTTATTGGTGGGAAACCCACACACATCAACTATATTTTTGTTAAGTGTTCGATTGGTTTTAGACTTTTACACTCTGTTTGGTTTAATAAAATTATTAGGGAAACGAAAAGAAAACACAATGAAAACCATTTTCCTTTTCCCATCATTTTCCTCACAACTTGGTGAGAAAATGTTTTGTCACAAATTAATATTAGATCTTATCTCTTATTTTCTTTTTCTTTTCATTTTCTCTAGTAATCAAACAATGAAAAATGATTTTCTTTTCTTTTCCATGACAATTTTTTTGAATCAAACAGAGTGTTAAGCTCCGATTAGATGAGATGCTATTTTTTATTTTTCATTTTCCTTAGAAAAAGTAAAAGAATTTATTTTTAGGCGTAGAGATCATTTATTTTTAGGGGAGTAGAAATTTGATGGAGGGAGTGTGTTTGGATGAGTTTTTTTATATAAAAAAAAAGTGGAATGATTAAATGTAATGTGATATGTCTTTTTGTAAGAATTATTTTTTGGTGAAAAAATGGTATGAATGAGTTTTTATTTTTTTAAAAAATTTAGACATATTTAAGCTAAACTCATCGATTAAGGTATCCAAAAATATTCAAAGTGGGTTTTATTTTGTACTTTGTGTCATATTCGAATCAAGACATGTGATTATTTTGATGACTATGTTAAGATATTCGCGAATAAAGGTTTTGAGTTGTTGGGTGAGCAGTCTAATCATAAATAGTAAAAAAAACTGACTTTATTGGTGAAAATCTAAGAGAAATGTCACTTAAATCCTTTTTTCAAGGAAATTTGAGAATTTTTTTACGCTTTGTTTGGTTCAAAGAAATTGTTAGGAAAGGAAAAGGAAACCATTTTCCATTTTTTGGAAATTAGAAAAAAATAAAAAGAAAAGAAAATAGGGGGGAAAATCTAATACTAATTTGAGATCATACATTTTCCTCACCATTGGGGAGGAAAATGGTGGGAAAAGAAAAATGATTTTTCTTATTTTCTTTTCCTTTCTCTAGCAATTTTCTTGAACCAAATAGAGTATTAGAAAAATTGGGTGTAGCATTTTTTTTTTTTAGATATTTTTAGAAGATATCAAACAAATACATTTTTGATGAAAATTCTCACAAAAATCAAGAAATGGGAAATGACATGTCTTTTAATCGGGGTCTTAATGATCGCAATGTCTCACATCACTCGAATTTTAAGTGCACTTCAGATTAATAGTAAAGGGCGCGTGCTTTGCGCATGAATCATTATATTTATTGAAAATTTTAGTATAATTTGTTTATAAAATAAAGATAATTCAAAAAATACACAAATTTGTAACAAAATTTTAAATGCTAAGCCGACATTATTCTAATTTACATTCTTAATACAATTTTATCAGATTAATATTTTTATTTTATTTTTAAGTTAATCTATTTAATAACATAGATAGTTAGGTTTTATATTAATTTTACTATTACGGGACAATTAACTTTATACGCATTATCAAATTATACAAACTTAAGATCGAGTATCTAATAATATATGATCCATATCACATTCGATTCGATAAAATCACATAATTAACTCAAATTACCTACAATAATTCTAAATTTGTAATATTTTGCTTCAATGCCTTTTGCAAATGAGTTATTTGTCATATGTGATAAAAAAAGACAGAGCGGTAAAAAGAAACAGTTAGTTTATCAATTATTTTTTTAATTTATTTATCCGTGTAACAACTGCTTGCACTTCTATTTCTAACATATTTGTCAATATTGATCTTCATCCAAATTATGCAAATAAATTATGTTGGATACCAATAAGCAGGGTATTTAATTGTATTATAGTTAATTTTTTCAGTTGAAATAGTAAATTATCGACTCCTTGTAAGCTTAACCTTTTCTCTCATATCCTACTATATTTTTTTCTTCGTCTCATTATTTTAATATTCCGTGGAACTCTGTTTTTGTCAATTGAAATATGTCATATTATTTTAGAACTATTTACTTTTTCATTAGTATGTATTTTCCTTATATTTATATGAGGTATTTGGTCCTTCTAATTTGTGAGCAAATTTTTCTATTCGTCTATAGTTTTGCAAATATCATAAATCAATTAAATTGCAGAGTCAATTTTGCTCAATTAATAAAATATTGGTTCGTGTAAAAGGTATATAGTGTACCCAAGACCTATTGCTTCATGCCAATTTTACAAGTAAGTTTTAAATAAAATGTCTTTTTATTCATTTTGCAAGAGGTATATAGTGTACCCAAGACCTGTTGGTCTAGTGGTATCCACTATTCAATTTATATTAGAGATCTTGGGTTCGAATTCAAGTTGCCACAAGTTGTGGCCCTCCTCTCATTTATGGAGCTAGAATTAAAATAAAAATAAAAATGAGGTATACAGTGTGAAAAGTTTCTCTCGTTTCATATAATTCTTTTTCACTTTCTCAGTCATATGTTTGTAGTGAACTCTCATACTTTTAAAATACTTTTCTAATACTTATTATTTATACTCTTATCTGTATTACTGCGATTATGTACCAAATGAAATTGGCCATTTTTTAATTGAAACCTGAAATTGATGAACTTAAGAAAAGAAAAATCAGATTCAGGACTAACAATGCACTATCTTTTTCTTCATATTTTAAATTTTATATTTTCTTATGTTATGGAATTGATGTGGAATACACATCGAAATCTGTAACAAGTCATATAACTCATTTATGATTCATTTAAGAGTCTAATGTTTCTAATTAAACAAATACAATTTATTTATTTTTTAAAAATGTGTAAAGAAATATAGCAAAATACTTACTACCATGTAAAGTTATATTTATCATTTTTACGAAAATACTATAAAATACCCAACAAAGAAATTAGATACATATTACTAATGAAACTATACAAGGAAAAAGTAATTCACTTATTAGAGTCCTATTGTACTATATTTAACGAACAATGCGATAATTGTTTTTTATTCTAATTGAGATTCTCCTTTATATATTTTTGCAAGAGACATGTAGATCCAAATTATTTCTCTTCATGTTTTCTTCTTTATTTCAATAATTTTTTAACTGTAAACTCTTATAATTTTGAAATGTCTTATAATTTAAATACTTATTGTTTTATGGTCTTGTCTCTACTGTCCTTTACTAAATGAACTTAGTCATTTCCTTACTAATTTTTTAATGAAAATTTAAAAATCAAAGAATTAAAAATAAAATAAAGTGGACCCGTAATCCAATATTTTTCTTCATCAAATTTTATTTTGAAATCTTCTTATGTTATGGAATTCGCATCAAAATCTATAGGATGTCATATAATTCATTTTCGGTTCACTTAAGAATCTAATTTTTTAATTAAATAAATAAAAATTATTTATTGTAGAAAAATATGTGGTAATTTAGAAAACTACTTACTACCATGTAAAAAATATTTATCATTTTTATAAAAATACTAAATAAAATATCAAATAAAAATAAATTAAACACATAGTACCTTTAAATATATACAATGAACAAAATAATTTATTTATTAGAGTGAAATTTCCATTTGTTTGTTTTCGCAAGAGGCATATGGAGCTAAAGAAAAATTCTCTTCATATATTTTCTTCTCTATTTCAATTACGTGTTAGTTGTGAACTCTCATAATTTTGAGATATCTTTTAATTTAAATATTTATTCTTTTATGCTCTTATATATCTCTACTACCTTATACCAAATGAAATTCGCCATTTGATAACCAAATTTTTAATGGAATTTATAAATCAATGAATTAGAATAAGAAAGTGGACCAACAATCCAATATTTTTCTTCTTCAAATTTTAATTTTTGAATTTTCTTATATTATGGAATTTGCATCAATGTCTAAAACATACCATATAATTCATTTAGAGTTCACTAATATTTCTAATCAAAACAATAAGAAATTATTTATTCTAGAAAAAGTGTGTGTTAATTTAGAAAATTACTTACAACCATGTAAAATATATTTATCATTTTCACAAAAATACTAAATAAAATATCCAATAAAAGTAAATTAGATACTACCTATGAATCAATGAACAAAATAACTCATTTATTAGATACATTGAACAACATTAGTTCTTTTTTTAATAAGGTCTAGATTAAGTTATTTTTTAATATACAATCATTAAGTTATTCTCTTAACGAACCTCACTCTTTTTCCTAGCATAATATTCACATAAGGCTATTTTAGTCTCTACAAGAAAGTTAAGAAATGTAAATCATCTCCTAACATTCACATTTTTATAATCGTTATTATTATTATTATTATTGTTATTATTATTATTAGTAGTAGTATTATTATTATAATTATTATTATTATAATTATTATTATAGATTTAAGTTTTCAAATTTTGTATTCGTATTCATCTTTTTTATTTCATAAATACATGTATGAAACAATAATTTAGAATATAAGGTGCAAAGCATAGTCTACTTTTGGTCTTGATAGTCTCGCAGGTTTTTGTGAAGAAACCTATCTACAGGTATGTTTTTGAACCAAATATATAGGCTATGTTTGGTTATGTTTTGGGATTATGTTTTGGAGAGAATTATTGGTGAGAAATTTATGGGGACACGTGCATGTTTGATGAGATTGTGTTTGGTTTTATTTTGGGAGTTGGTTTTTGGGTCGTTTTTTTTTTGTGAGATAATGTTTGGTTTTGTTTCCAGAAGAAACAAAAGTTACTGTAGCCATCAAATCATGAAACTTTTGTCTATTAGAGAGGGGAGGAGTGTAGGGACAAATAGGTATAGAAAGATGGAAAATAATTATTATATTTTTTTGGACCAAAAAAATCGTGTATTTTTAACCAAATATTTTGTGAACCAAACTGTTATAAAATAACCCCAAATATTATGAAATATACACAAATATTATGAAATTGAGAGAATAAAATGAGAGAATTAAGTAGAGAACTCTTTTATTGATATTCTTGTGTGTCTTAATAATACAACTTCATGTCCTATTTATAGGCACAAAATAGTAGGTACAATTATTTCAAGAGTTGAGTACATAATGGAAAAGATGAATTTACAAGTAGTGGAAGAGCAATGATCATCCACTATAACATAAAGAGGAGGAGAAATGATTATCCATCATATCATGTAGTGGAGGATACATGGACATCCATATAATTATTCATAACACTCCCCCTTGGATGTCCATCACTTAAGAATATGCCTCGTTAAAACCTTACTAGGAAAAACCCAATGGGACAAAAACCTAGTGAAGGAAAAAGAGTACATATCAATACGCAATCAGATGCTGCCTCATTAAAAACCTTACCAGGAAAACCCAGTGGGAAAAACCTTGGTTAAGGGAAAAAGAGTGCAGCGCGTATTATCTCCCCCTCATGACAATATCAGTCGAGATCTTTAAGTCTACGTACTCCAATATTGTAGACTAGTTTTTCAAACGTTGCTGTGGGAAGTGCCTTGGTGAACAAATCAACAAGATTATGACTGGAACGGATTTGTTGAACATTAATATTACCATTCTTCTAAAGATCATGGGTGAAAAAGAACTTTGGTGAAATATGTTTTGCTCTATCTTCTTTAATGTACCCTTCTTTCAATTGTGCGATACATGCGGAATTATCTTCATATAAGATCGTCGGGATCATTTTTCCAGAAGATAAACCACAAGTCCCTCGAATGTGTTGAATCATGGATCTTAACCAAACACATTCTCGACTTGCCTCATGAATAGCCAAGATTTTTGCATGATTAGATGATGTGGCCGATATAGTTTGTTTCATAGATCGCCATGAAATGGCTGTGCCACCACATGTAAATAAATAGCCCGTTTGTGAACGACCATTATGAGGATCAGACATATATCCAGCATCTGCATATCCAACCAATTCGGACTTGGGTACATTGAAATAAAACAAACCCATATCGAGTGTTCCTCTAAGGTAGCGGAGTACCTGTTTAATCCCATTCCAATGCCTTCGTGTAGGAGAAGAATTATATCTTGCTAATAGATTAACAGCGAATGCTATATCAGGTCGAGTATGACAAGCAAGATACATTAGTGCACCGATTGCACTTAGATATGGTACTTCAGGACCAAGTAGTTCTTCATCACTTTCTCGAGGTCGTAAAGGATCTTTGTTCACATCTAGTGACCTTACGACCATCGGGGTGCTCAATGGATGTGATTTACTCATGTAGAAACGCTTTAGCACCTTTGATATATAAGCGTCTTGATACATAAAAATTCCATTCTTTAAATATTCAATTTGCAACCCAAGGCAAAATTTTGTTCTTCCAATATCTTTCATCTCAAATTCTTTCTTTAAACAATTAACAGTTTTTGAAATCTCTTCAGGAGTTCCAACGATATTTAAATCGTCAACATAAACTGCAATTATAACAAACTCATTTCCAGATCTTTTCAAGAAAATACAAGGACAAATTTGATCATTCTTATATCCTTCCTTCAACAAATATTCACTGAGACGATTATACCACATTCGTCCAGATTGTTTCAGTCCATACAATAACTTACTTAATTTAATTGAATAATGTTCTCGAGAACTTGATTTATATGCTTCAGGCATATTAAATCCTTCAGGGATTTTCATATATATATCATTATCAAGCGAGCCATACAAATAGGCTGTAATAACATCCATTAGACGCAAATCAAGTTTTTCATGCACTGCCAGACTTATTATATAACGAAAAGTAGTTGCATCCACCACAGGAGAATCAGTCTCCTCATAATCTATGACAGGTCGTTGCGAAAACCCTTGGGCAACAAGACGTGCCTTATATCTTACAATTTTATTTTTCTCATTTCGTTTTCGCACAAATACCCATTTGTATCCTACTGGCTTTACATCTTCAGGTGTACGAACTACAGGTCCAAAACTTTTACATCTTCAGGTGTACGGACTACAGATCCAAAAACTTTTACATCTTCAGGTGTACGGACTACAGGTCCAAAAACTTTTCGTTGGTTCAAGCGAGTTTAACTCTGCCCTCATTGCGTCTTTCCATTTTTGGCCAATCATTTCTTTGTCGACATTCATTAACAGACTTTGGTTCTTGATCCTCATTATCATTCATCATATTTAGCGCTACATTATATGCAAATTTATCATCAACGTTGACTTCATTTCGATTCCATCGTTTCCCGTTCATAACATAATCGATTGAGATCTCATTATTTTCACAATTTTCAGGTACCTGAGGTTCTTCTGGAACCGAAATATTAGTTATGACTGGGGACTCTTCTGGAGTTATTTTATCCTCGATTAGGCCATCTTGATTCTTAGCTCCTTTTCTTTTTCGAGGATGACTATCTTTGGAACCGATAGGTTTACCACGCTTCAAGCGTGCAGTAGACTCATTACTTTGACCTTCAGGGACAACAATTCTTACTGGAGCATTAACAGCTGGTACATGTGACTTAGTCACTTTTTTTAGGTCAGTAAATGCGTCTGGCAGTTGGTTAGCTAAACCTTGCAAGTGAATTATCTTTTGAACTTCCAGTTCACTTTGTTTTGTTCGAGGATCAAGATGAGATAAAGATAATTCATTCCAACTAATTTTCTTTTCCAGCTGCTTATTTTCTCCCCCTAATGTTGGGAAATCTGATTCATCAAAATGACAATCAGCAAATCGAGCCGTAAATAAATCTCCAGTCAATGGCTCTAGATACTTTATTATCGATGGAGAATCGAATCCCATCTTATATTCCCAACTTCCTTTGAGGACCCATCTTAGTGCGTTGTGGTGGAGCAATTGGAACATATACCGCACATCCAAAAAATTCTTAGATGGGAAATATTTGGTTCCTGACCAAAAACCAAGTGTAATGGGGAGAACTTATGATAACTTGTTGGCCTTATGCGAATAAGTGCTGCTGCATGCAAAATAGCATGTCCCCAACAAGAAATAGGAAGTTTTGATCTCATAAGTAAAGGTCTTGCAATTAACTGCAGACGTTTAATAAACGATTCTGCTAGACCGTTTTGTGTATGAACATGTGCTACAGGATGTTCAACATCAATTCCAATAGACATACAATAGTCATTGAACGTTTTGGAAGTAAATTCACCCGCATTATCAAGGCGTATCTTCTTAATAGGATAATCAGGAAAATGTGCTCGTAGTCTAATCAATTGAGCAAGCAATCTCGCAAACGCCAGGTTGCGAGTTGATAACAAAGATACATGTGACCATCTTGTTGATGCATCAATTAAAACCATAAAATATCTAAATGGTCCACACGACGGGTGTATTGGTCCACAAATATCGCCTTGAATACGTTCCAAAAACGTAAGAGATTCACTTCCTACTTTTGTTGTTGATGGTCGAATAATCAACTTTCCTTGTGAACAAGCAGCACATGAGAAATCATTCGATTGAAGAATCTGCTGGCTCTTCAATGGATGACCACATGAATTCTCAATTATCTTTCGCATCATAATTGATCCGGGATGGCCCAACCGGTCATGCCAAATAACAAACTTATTTTGATTCGCAAACTTCTGGTTTACGATAACATGTGTTTCAATAGTAGATATATGCGTGTAGTACAAACCGGAGGAAAATGCAGGCAATTTTTCCAATATACATTTGTTACCAGATATTGTATTAGTGATGTAAAGATACTCAATATTGTCATCACTTGTTGTCTCAATATGATATCCATTTCGGCGGATATCTTTGAAGCTTAGTAAATTTCTTTGAGACTTAGTAGAATATAAGGCTTCATCAATATAAAATTGTGTTCCTCCGCGTAACAATATATTAGCTCTGCCGGAGCCTTCAATTAATTTTGCACTACCCGATATAGTACTAATATTAGCTTCTTGCATTACTAAATAAAAGAAGTATTTTTTATTTTTGAGGATGGTGTGAGTTGTTGTACTATCAGCGAGACATATATTTTCATTATTGATGTTGTTGCTGATCGAGTAAATACTCATTCTTTATTGAAACATAAAAAGAAATAAATCAATACCAAACAATATTGTTTAATATGAGAAACGATAATCTTATGAATAAATTCATTCTGCTTAAATATTTATTTATAAAGTACTAGAATTAAAATTTAACAAATTTATTTTTGAACACTTCAATCTCCAATCAAGTGATCAATTGTTTTCATTAGGATCATCAAAGAAATCAGCAACATCTAAATGAGTGTCATCAAAATCGGCCATGATCAGAATCGCCTTCTTCAAAAACAAAATTTGTTTCTATTTTCTTTCTTTTACTTTTTAGCGATTCTTGGTAAAGGTAAACAAGATGTTTTGGTGTACGACAGGTACATGACCAATGACCTTTACTACCACAACGATAGCATAAATTTTTCACAGATTTGCTATTTTGGCCACTTTCATGTTTCTCTTCATTATTTTTCCACTTCTGGTGGAAAGATGTATTCTTTGAATAACCACCACGATTTCCATAACCATATCCACGACCACGTCCACGTCCATGATTTCTTTAATGATTAAAATAGTTATGTGCTGCTACTTTCACTTCAGGGAATGTAGCAGAACTAGTTGGACGGGACTCATGATTAAAATAATTATATATTGCTCAACACATTCACTTCAGGGAATGAAGTATAGTTATTTGCATATATGAATTTATATATTGCTCAACACATTTACTTCAGGGAATTGAGTATAGTTATTTGCATCAAGATGAATTTCAACATCTAACGCCCAAGAAAAATAATTTTTTCTCGTAATATCAAGAGTCACAAAGTCAAGTTTTTTCAAGATTCATCAATATAATACTATTATCAAAGTATAAAATGAATAACATAACAATCATTCAACTTCTTAAAATATTTTCAACATGATAGGATTATTCAAAAGAATAATACTAATCAAATATATGCACATATACATATGTCTTCTTTCCAAACATCAAGAGAATTATTGCATATTTCTATTTTTGTTAAATATTGAAATATACGTACCTTTTTTTACCTTTTCTTCTTGCTTTGTTTTAAAAATCTTGTCCATCAATTTTCTTTACAAACTCATAATAACTCACGAAAATCTCTCAATGGATTTTACATCATACGTTGAGTACCCCATGTACATCTTTAGCCAAATTTCAAAATGATTAACATCTTGAGACGGATCGTGCTGATAACGTGTTATAAAATAACCCCAAATATTATGAAATATATACAAATATTATGAAATTGAGAGAATAAAATGAGAGAATTAAGTAGAGAACTCTTTTATTGATATTCTTGTGTGTCTTAACAATACAACTTCATGTCCTATTTATAGGCACAAAATAGTAGGTACAATTATTTCAAAAGTTGAGTACATAATGGAAAAGATGAATTTACAAGTAGTGGAAGAGCAATGATCATCCACTATAACATAAAGAGGAGGAGAAATGATTATCTATCATATCATGTAGTGGAGGATACATGGACATCTATATAATTATTCATAACACAAACATAATTTGGTGATAATTTTGGACCAAACATGATATGAAAACATAACCAAACATTGTCATATTTTCCCCCTTTTCTAGAAAATGGCTCAGTTACATTTCAATTCATACATAATAGATATATTAATTATAGCGGAGCAAGTGACAACTATTGATGCACTGAATAAACAAATCCAATGGTCTGGAAACGAATAATAAGACGAATCGTCGAGAGAAAAAACCAAAAATATAATTAGTGAAAAACTAAAATGAAACAAAATCTAAGAGATCGGAGGCAGGTGTTGATATATCTTATTGCTCGTGACAAAGATAATGAAATCAGTAAAGAGAGTTGGATAGGCGGGGGAATAGGGGACACGTGAACGTGGGGGAAGGGAGGGATGCGACAGCAATAGTTTTTGCCTTTTTGGGAAATAATTTTTCTTTCTTAAGTGTGCAATCTCAAGGGACTTAGCCCGAAAGACTTGGGTCAATTAAAATCACATAAGATATTTTAAAAACTTATAAAATGTCAGATTTATTTTTAAAATGAGTAGTTGGACTAAGTGGTAAATGATTTATTACATCCAAAAACGACAAATATTTGAATCCTGCTGAAGACACCATTTTGGGGAGAACTTCTCTTTACGTGACCTGGACGGAGGGATTAGACTTCTCCGTCTAACCTTTATATAACCAAAATAAAAATAAATCTCAAGGGTTTGAATAAAATGAAATGGTAGAGTGGTAAATGACTTGTTACATCCAAAAACGACAAATATTTGAATCCTGCTGAAGACACCACTTTGGGGAGGACTTCTCTTTACGTGACCCAGACAGAGGGATTAGACTTCTTTGTCTAACCTTTATGTAACCCAAAATAAAAATAAATTCTCAAGGGTTTGAATAAAATGAAATGGTAGACCTTCTAAAAAAATTTAAAGTCTTATAAAACTTTTGGGTATTTGGTATTCGTAAAATTAGCTAAATTTTGGAATTCAAATATTAATATATTATGCTAATCAAATATTAGGCTGTGTTTGGTTTTGTTTTGGGGTTTTTTTGGTGAAAAGGTTTATTAAAAGTTGTGTATTTTGATGAAAATGTACTTCGTTTAGTGTTTGATTTTATTTTCAGAAGAGACAAAAGTTATTGTAGTAGTCAAATTATATAAGTTTTTGTCTGAAAAGTTATGTTTATAATTAGTTAATGATTGAAAAATATAATATAATATAATGATTATATTGTAGTTGATGTAATTAGTAGGCACCCTAAAGTAGAAATAAATAGGGAGACAATAGTTGACAATTTTTTTGACAAAAAAAATCTTTTTTGGTCAAAAAAACACAAAACAAACAAATTTTGGCCAAAATTGGTTTGAAAACAAAACCAAACACAACCTACATTTTGAATTTAATACTATTTCGTATAACAATAAATGTGTATGCATGTGTGTAAATTTGTGGTGTGCATAAATGGTGCAATGTGTGTTTCGTGAGTATAAATATGCATGCGCACTGTGTGTAAATATGTGTATAAAATTGTGTGTTTTGTGTATATGAATATGTATAGTGTGTGTGTGTGTAAAACGTGTGCAATATGTGTAATTGTGTGTGTGATTTTTTTCAGATATAAAGAAATAAGATGACATTGTCCAAAAATAATTGGGAATTCCCAACATATTTTTAAGAAGTTTATAAGTTCCTAACATCTTGGCTATGTTTGGATACGTTTTGGGCCAGTTTTGGCCCAAATTTTGGACCAAATTGTATTTGGCATTTATGATATTTGACCAGAAAAAGTCTATAAATTTTGGCCCAAAATGTTTGTTGACCAAATTCAAACCCTCCACTTTATCTGTCCTCTATCACCAGGGGTGATTCTAAATAGCACCCGGAGCAAAGCTCCGGGGAAATCACCACCACAAACAATGTTAAGTGATAATATAATATGTATATATTTTCCTAGACCCCACTCATCACATAACATTATTTGTGGTTGTGATTTCCCGAGAGCTTTGCTCCGAGTGCTACCAAGAACCACCCTATCACCAGAAATTGCCTCCTGTCATTGTCTCCTGTCACTCTCTCTCTTGCTCTCTCTTCAAACCAAGGTCTTAAATATCGATTTCGGGATAGATATCGATGTAGTAAATTTACGGAAATTTCGATGAAAATTTCGGGGATATTCAAAATTTCGGTTTCAATTTTAAAGAAATCATGAAAATTTATCAAAATATTTGGAAATTTACAATAAAATTTTGGGTAACTTTAATTATCATTCTTATACATCTTTTACATCAATAATATTCTATATATAATATATGGATAATGAATTTGTTAAACAATATCACTAAAAACTGTTGCGAAAAATATGAAATAAATATAATTTGATAGTAAGATAATAACCAAATATCATGAGAATTTCATTAAAATAAAATGTACCAAAATTTAAGTAAAAGTTACTACTCAATACCACATCGAGTTTTTAGGAGGATCGAAATCGCTATCACTAGTATTTGTCTTACCTCTACTTTCATATTTCGAAATCCCCACTATTGTGCTCTCTTCGGCTTCAATAATGCACTTCTTATTTTGTTTATTGGCCCATTTGGATAGAAAGTGACTTATCACTTATATGTGTGGTTGGGGGTAATCGGGTAAGTGGTAGGTGTTTAAATATAATTTCCTATAATTTTCTAATTATATGATATTTAAAAAAAAAATTAAAATACAAAAAAAAAAAAATTCTGCCTAAATTTCGGTTTCGGTTTCGATTTCGGTTTCGGGAAATATTGGGTTTAGGCCGAAATTTCGATGGAAATTTGACAAAAATATTTTAAATTTCGGGTTTCGGTCGAAATTTCGGAAGATATTCTGCAAAATTGGATCGAAGGTTCGATTTCGCTTCGGAACTTCGGTCGAAATTTAAGACCATGCTTCAAACGACTCTCTCTAAAGATCTTCTCTCTCTAGCTTTAGCTTTGTCCAATCTTATTTCCTCTCCTTCTCTCTACTGCTTTCTGGAAGATGCAAATGGAGTTTTTTTTTATTGGGTAATCAGATGCAGTCATGCAAATGGAGTTCACTCCTCCATTATTGAGATGCAAACGGAATATATATATACACACACAAATTTTATATACACTGAATTTATTTATTTTTTAATCGGGCAACAATTTTATTAAACATAAAATTGGATAGAAACCCATAATATAATACAACCAATAAAAATCCTAAAGAATTACTAATTAAGTCGTCAGTAGATTGAGGCAACAAAAAAGAAGATTGAAACATTGAAATGACAAAAAGAGTAACACAAGTACCACATGGTAAACCTTAGAAACTACGGCTATGTTTGGTTATGTTTTGAGCTTGTTTTGGCCCAAAATTCTGACGAAATTGTGTTTGGTCTATACAATTTGGGTCAGAAAACACTTAAAAATTTTGGTCCAACTATTTTCAACCCTACGAGGCCCACTTTATCAGCTTTTGTCGGTCAAAAAGTCAATACACAGCCTACAATCTCTCTCTCCCCTTCTCTCTCTCCATTCAAACCAGCAAGTATCCCCCTAATATATATATATATATTATAACTATATAGTATACGCCATCTTATATATATTTGTAAATTAGTATATATCTATACAATATATTTGTAAATAAATATTTATATGGAATCTTATGAAATATATATATATATATATATATTGGGAATATATTAAAAATTATTTTACTGTGTAAGTATTTCGTGTATTTATGTAAGATATACATGTAAGTATATACTATGTATATTTTTGTATATACATAAACCATAGAGCACAATATATATAAATACATATATTCGATAATTTATTCTAAATAATAAAACACACAGACATATATTTATATATATACATATACTGAATATTGATAAATAGTACATATATGTATATACACGAAATATTTATAAGTTTATATATCCCATATTTATGTATACGGAATATTGCTACATAAAAATATTCTGTATATATATATTACACACACACACACTATGAATACTTGTACATTAAAACATATTTATGTATGTACAAAATATTTATAAGGAAAATATATTTATACACAATATTTTATAAATCAATATATTTATTTATATATATATATATATCAAGGGTATGGAATATATATAATATTGTATTTGAATATATATGTATACAGAGACTATTTATAAATTACTATATAATATTTGTAAAATGAATATATATATATATATTGAGAACATATATAAATATATTTTAGCGTGTATATATATGTGGGTGTACATATGTACCATTTTTTTTGTATAACATAAACCATAGACTACTATATATATACATATATAAATATCTAATTATATATTTCTATATATTAATTAAAATTATAAAACATATATATTATATATAAACTATTATTACATATATATGTATATATATATATTCATTTGTATAACTATTATTACAACCTTAATATTATATTATAATTTTCAATCATTAACTAGTTATTAACAGACGAAAGCTTTCTGATTTGACTGCTACAGTAACTTTTGTTCCCTCCGGAAATAAAACCAAATACTATCTCACAAAAAAAAAACACCCAAAAACCAACTCCCAAAATAAAACCAAACATAAAAATATGAGTAATGTTATATACCACCTTTTATATGCCACCGATTTTTCACCTCCCCTACTTTTGGTAAGAAATCACTTGCAATTAATTGATTTAATGGATTTAATATATCCATACTTTCTAAATCAAGGGGCGGTGAAAAATTGATGGCATAAAAACGGTGGTATATAGCATTTTCCAAAAAGTATCCTCTTTTTCTTCTCACATTCAATGGAACAAACTAGTCTCAACGTTATGAGCCACCAAGACGTAATCCATAACATCAAAAAGAGATGACCCTGGCAAACAAAACACACACAAACAAAATACAAATAATGTTAAGCATGAACATAACAAACAAACAACCCAACAACAAGCCGACATTTTGCCACCAAAATCAGCTTGTTGTACATAGTCAAGAGTTTGTGGAACTCTTGACTAAAGAGCAAACAATAGTTATGGAGGTTGTGGTCCAAGACCCATAACCCATTAATGACAGCAACATAGGCAAGTGCAGCGGTAGTAACGAAGCTTCTTGGGGGTCCAGATCCATGGCCACAGAGAGAAGATCCGGCGGCAGTGTAACGGAGGTCAGTGAGAAGGAAGGTTTCGGTGGGCCGACCATGGTTCTACGAGTCGAAGAACCTATGGTAGGCAAGTTGTGGGAGTTCAACGTCCGAGATCTGGTGTGAAAACATGGCGGTAGAGGTGATCTCAGTCATGAATGGCACAAATTCCGGCAAGATGCTGGTGGAGGTGCATAGAACCGGCGGATCTTTGAAATGAAAGGAATCTTGGTTAAAGATTTTTGGTTGTGGTGGTCGAAGCGAGGAGGCATGTATTTAAGGTGACGGGGTGGAAAGAAAGAAGAAGATGAAGGTAACTCAAGTGACATGCACCAGAGAGGGGAGGAAGCTCCCCGTGGCGGCGGCGGCAGTGTTCTATAGGGCAGTAAAGAGAGAAAGTGTGGAGAGAGGTGTCCTCTCGATAACCTATATATACACATAATAAATACATATAAAATTCATAGATATATATGTAGTATATATATATGTACTGTGAATGTTTATAACTATGTATATATGTGTGCACGGAATATTTATCTATTATATGTATTTATATGTATTCAGTGAATAATTATAAGTTAATATATAGAAAAAATATCTATAAATAAATATGTATAATTTACAGTATATTTATAAATACATATGTATGTATAAAGAGTATATATATACATATATATATATATATGGATTTTATCTATGTATATGTGAACATTTATAAATATATACCTGATATTTATATATTATAAAATAATATATGTATATATATATATAGCAAGAGTACGAATAGTACTATATATGATATGTGTATATGTATACAAAGAATATATATAAATTAATTTATATAACATATATAATATATATATTGTCAATATATATAAATATATTTTACTCTATATATACCCCGTGTATATATGTAGATTTTTTTTTTCCAAAAAACACCCTACGGGTGGAGAGAGTTTTCGGGCCTCTCATCCCTTCTTTATATCATTAAAAAGAAAGCAATAAATAAGGAGTAATAATTCCCTCACAAGCATCTAAAAAAAACATAAAAAAAGAGTATTAACTCCCTTACAAGCAACGAAAAAACCTTAAAAAATAAAGAATAAACAAGGAGTACTACTTCCTTATAAGACATGAGCCAAATCAATCCCATCTAAACCTAAAACTCGGGAAATAAAGGTCCATTTTACTCAAAGCAATAATATCTGTCGATACCTCATGAGACCTCATCAACGAAGAGCATCTCTCATCACAAACCTTATTCGCAAGCAGATCAACCATTTTATTCCCTTCGCGATATATATGAGTAACACGAATATCCATCTTATCTCTCAGCATTCGGATTCGTTGCAACAATCTTTGTATCGTGCAGGCTTTAGGAGATATTTTCGATATAAGATGAATCACCACTTAAACATCAAGTTCCACCCACACTTTATGAAAATTTTGAGCATAACATAACTCAAGACCCTTGTAAACTCCATGCAACACCGCATATGTGTTGGTGGTCGTGTGAAGATACTCCGTAAATGCATAAAAAAGGCTGCCCTTATGATCCCTCACGACACCACCCAAACTTATATATGTAAATATATATGTACATGTATATTGTGTATATATTTGAATAAACATTAACCATAAACTACTATATATATGTATATGTATATATACAAATATCTAATAACTTTTTTTATATACTAACAAAAATAAGGAAACATATCTGTTGGTCCCAAGTGGTATACGAAAGGGTCTAGAAGGGGGGGGGTTGAATAGACCCTGAAGTCTTTTTCGACTTCTTGAAAATTCGTATCACTTTGAAATATTTGAACGCTTGACAAGTTTAAGCGCTGGATGTGGCGCTTGAGAAACGTTAACTTAGACTCGGTGATTTCAACGCTTACCAAAGTAGGGCAGAGTTTAGTCACTAAATCAGGGTTAGCACAGCGGAAATGTTTTATAGCTTAGCGTTCGTTTTAACCAATTAGTCGCTTATTAGTTTTAAATGCCTTTTCAAGATATAATATGACAGTATAATGTAAGACAATAAAACAGTAAATGACACAAAATATTTGTAAGGTTCACTGGGTGATGTAATCCCAGCTACGTCCTTCTTCTCCTTTTATCAGGGAGGTTTTTCCACTATGATGATTATCGAAGAGTCACACAGAGACTTCTACAAGATAGAGGGAGATTGGATATGATCTTGGAACTCCTTGGTCACACAGATTTCAGCTCCACTAAAGATCTTCTATTCCCTTGCTTCTTTCACTCAGAAATGGTGCAAGTTACTTTTGATCTCGGAACTCCTTGGTCACACAGATTTCAGCTCCAATAGAGATCAACTTCAACAAGCTTCTTTTACACAAAATACTGCTTGCAAGTCAACCAGCTTTCTCACTCAGATGAAAGGTGTTGATGGTTTTGGTCACGGGTTTGTTTGTTTTTGGAAAGTTCAAACAACTTGAGGATATCTCAATGGTAGTATATGTTCTTCTTAAAAGAGATTTGAGATATGGGTGACTGTCTCTAGAATATTTGTAAAAAGCTTATATGAATATTTGGCTATGATTTTTAGTAAGCTTTTCTTTCAACAAGGTAGGTATTTTTGTGTGTGTCACTTTCTCATCATGTTACTTGTTTGTTAAAAGAGCTATTTATAAGGTATTGGTGGTTTTTGTCCGTTTGACTCGGTTGGAGTCTCGTTTCCCCAAACATTCCTTGAGTTCAGACATTTCTAACTTTGGGTATATTTAATTGGTTGGGCATGGTCTTGGTTTCATAAACCTGACAGTCTAGGTCAAAGATATGGCTTGCCCATAAGTTATAGTGCTTATATTTTAATAGCACTTATCCGACTTTTAATGCATCTTGTTTTATTTCCGTTGGAAATAATTCGTCCGTTTGATTCATGCATTTTTTAAGTCTTTGGATGGTTTTGGGTCTAAAATTTTTAGGTTACGTTCTTTGTAGGTTGTGTTGGTTTAACCTTTTATTTGGACGCTTGCTGAAGAGAATAGTTATTCTTGTGTATCAGACGCTTGGACTGATCCTGACTTTCTTTTCTTTATTTCAGACGCTTACTCTTCAATCTTGTCTTGATGGTCTCACTGAAAATTTCGTCATTTCACTTGATGTTGAGTATTCGGCCTGAGTTATCCATTCGTAGTTTGAGCACTGGGATAATCCCTAAAGCGTTTGACAGACGCTTCAAGATATCTTTATCCATTGTAGCTTTAGACGCTTGATCTTCACCTTCATCACTTGGTAGACTCACCCAGAATTTTCCTAAGTGTCACATACTTAGTCTAAGGAATTCTACAAAGATAAATACTATAAGCCTAAGATAAATAAGCTTTCAGGTACTTATACATAACATTCTATGAAAGCTTTCACACTTTTCGGAGTTTAACAGAAAGTCCTATTTGTCATCATCAAAACATCTAATATGAAATTCCTAACAATTTCCCCCTTTTTGATGATGGCAATACTTATTTGGTTCAAGTGTTAGATACCTGAAGGTTAGCGTAAATTAGTAAGTTAGTTTGAGCTTTAACGAGATGTTTCAGCTGTAAAATGCATTTTATATATATATTTCATAGTGCAGGCATTTTACAACTACAAAGAGAGAGGCACAAGTAAAAATTAAGATCGTGGCTTGATCTTGTATCTCTTAGTCATTTCAGCACGGATTGCTTCAGTTATCTGATCTTCTAACGTCATCATTGCCGCATGATCTTTACTGATTATGTGCTTGTTTTCTTGAACTTGTCGTGCCTTAAAGGCAATGAAGTGTTTATCCCATTCCTCTGGACTGATGCCTATGTATCGTAGGCAAATTCTGAAGGTTTGGTCGAAGTCAGACATTTTTCTTTCTGAGGCTAATACTGCTGGATCAGTTGGTTCTGGAATTGATGCTCTGAGAAGAGGAATGTCAAACTGTTCAAGCAGTGCTCTTGAAGGCAACGGAAGAGTTGGATAGAGCACTCTGGGGGTTTCTTTCTTGTTGGACGCTTCAACCGATGTGGTTACCCAAGAGGGATAGGGATACCTTGGTTCTGCACTCAGTGTGAGAGAAGTATCAACGTGTTGACGCTTGGATAGTGGAGGAGGAGCTTGATCTTTAGATGTTGACGATTTCCTCTTTTCTCCCTTCTTTTCCCCCTTATTGCCATCATCAGTCTGTATGAAATGCTGAGTAAGAAGACTGACTTGAGCAGCAATCTGAGCGACAGAGGCCTCAAGAGTGGTTAGACGCTGGTCGAAATGTTCTTTCATAACCAGGAGTTGAGCTTGATTAGCGTCTGTGAGAGAGGTCTCGAGAGCCGTGAATCTATCTTGTAGATCATTGGTTAAAGCCACATGACTTGCCTGAGTAGCGGTAGATAGTTGTTGTATTTGAGTGAGGCATTCAGCCATGGACGGTTGAGCGTGTGGAAGTGCAGGGCGGACTTGAGGCTTAAAACGAGATGTGTGTTTGAGAGATTCAATAGATACTTGATTAGTAGGATCAAATACTGTTCCTCGAAGCTCTGGAGCAGTGTTGGACTCGGTGGAGGCAGTAGAGTCGGATTCAGTTGGACTGGGAGAATGAGGCGCTTGAGGTAACTCTAATAGGCGCTCAGGAGCAGTTAACAGTTCAGCGGGTGCTGCAGGAAAGGCTGATTCTGTTCGGCTAAAGTCCGTAAACCGAAAGTCCAAGCTGGCAAACGGTTCATCTGCATATGGATACGTAGCAGTCTGCAGGAGTTCATTCAAATGTAGAGTGGGGAGATGAGTACCTTGAATGAACGTTCTGATAGGACTATCCAGTGCCCGGATATACAGTGGCCCGAGGATATCCAGCACATGAGTGGGAAAGAGTTTGGAGGGCGCTTTGCAGATAGAGAATAAGGCATCTGGGCAATAGTGTTGTGAGAAGCCAATTAGCCGATCTGTTGGGAGAGTCTTCGGTTTCCGAGAGGCGGGAACGCGGAGCTGGTAATACTCTTCCAAGTATGGGTAGATGGCTGAAGCAAGCGCTTGAGATCTTTCTAGTAGCGATAAACCAAAATCATAGTGACTGGAGACTTCTTGTCGAATAGACGGAAGTAGTGGATATCCTCTGAAAGAATTGATCCGAGAGCCATCCCATTGTCGCAGATTGTCTGTGAAGATTTTGTCGAATAGAGAGACTGGAGGCATAATTGCCATCATGAGAGCAAAGTTGTCTTCACATTGGCTAGGGGTGCAGTTCAGACAGGACATGGGAGAGGAACCGCTGGTGGACGCTTGATCATCAAAGCGTAGAGAAGAGTTGGCCAGTTTGTGCAACGCTTGTCTTAAGCGGTGTTCAGGTTGATGGCGGATCAGAGGCAGCTTCAGAACGGGTCCAAGTCTATGCTGGCGCTGCGTCAGCATGTAGCGTGCAAATTTGGTCCTTTTATCATGAATCCCTAGTCTGAACAGATGGGGAGCACTAACCAAGTCTTCAAATTTATACTTGTCACCCATGTAAGCTTCAGCCCATCGTATCTCAGTCATACAATACTCAGTTCCTGCATTAAGTATAGCACGAAACCCTTGGTGATGAATATCACAGATGGATTCAAAACGATACCTGTCGGGTTGGTAGTTAGCGTTCCAGACGCAGTCAAAATATGCATCGGTTTCAAGTTGAATCATCTCGGTCAGGGATGCTGGACGCTCACCGGCATGTACTCCTTTATTCTTCCACAGGAGGAGAGGATTAGCTGAGTTCTTGTTTTCCTCGCTTTTGACCAGTGTTAGAGAGTGAGAATATCCTTCTCTGTTTAGTAGTTCTTCCGTTGGGTTCAGAAGCTGATCCTGACGCTCATAGACTCTGATGTTGTAGTCACGGAGAGCGAAGCCAGTGGGTTTGCTTGTCCCACAATCCAGATAATAAGCTAAGTCAACATCAGCTCTAGGAGTCGTGCCTCCTTGCCGCTGAGCTTGGAGAGTGACAGAAGTCGGGATGTGTGTGGGAGTCTTTTCGAGTTCAAGCGCTTTGTAGTAAGCTTCATCAGCTGGGGTGGAGGCTGTATTAAAGAGAGTGTTGCGTACAGCCAGATCAAACTTTATGAGCTTGGCGATATCATTTTCGGCATTGATAAGACTTTCTTCATTGTAACCTGCAGGTATGAAGTTTTCTGTGGGCGCTGGAGGCAAATAATCGACTGAGTGATCGATAGTCTTTGAGGGATCCAGCTTGAAGAAGTGTCGATGGATCACAACGTCGTTAGCATCGCTCTGACCTTCTGAGCGTGCCTCTGTTGTACTAGGTAATGCAAGCAATGGTTGAGCCCCTGGGATTTCAGGTTCATCCGGCTCGAGATTTGTAGATTCAATGGCGGCTTCATGTGCGATGGCCACAATTTGGGTCATATCAACATCCAGATGGACATCAACTGGGGTTCGGAGGATGATATCGGGACAGCAGCTATGGCTTGATCTCTTTGTGTAGTCTCAGAAGAGATGGCAGCAGTTGGACGCTTACGCTTTTTGAAGATACGCTTCACATTTATACCTTCGGCGGGGAACGCTTGAGTCTGTGGAACTGCAGGTTCTTCAAAGTCAATATTCTTGAGAACCTTTTCCAGATCTTTCCGACTAATGAGGGGTATAGAATCCTCGTCATCTTCATCGTTTTTAATAGGTTGAGCCTTGGGCTTTCGAGGAGCCCGTTTCTTGGTGACAGTGGGACGCTTCACAGTACGTTTGGCTTTCTCCTGATCTGGACGCTCAGCCTCCTCATCTGACGCTGCGCGGACAACTTGGCGCTCAGAGAGAGGCTTAGCAGCACCTCCAACTTTGGGTGGATTGAAGAGATTATTGATGATTCTTGGCCCATAGAACTTATGCTTGGCCACGGTGACTCCTGCTGAAGAATTGCACTCTGCTCGAAAGAGTAGATCACTTAAAACTAGACCATAAGGTCTGTTTGAAGTGCGTAAACTATCTCTGAACCTGCTGAATATATAAGCGCTCCAGTTGATCTTTATCTTGAGTAGGATGGCAGTCATCATCTGGAACAGGGTTGGGTTGATTTTGTCGAAGGTTCCCACTCTGCATTCGATGTTTTTACTGCAGAAATCAGCCAAGACTCGATACCTGTTCACTATATCCTTCTTTTCAAAGTACGGTTTGTATGGAACATCATCGTAAGCGCTAATCTGAGTCCAGACTTCTTGAATTTGTTCTTCAGTGATAGTGTCTAAAGTGGCTCCAGCATTAGGTAGAGAGAAATTCTGGGCAATGGAGGCCGCAGAGAGAGTGAACGTCTTTGATTCCTTCTTGGAGACAGGAAACAAGCACGTGATGGAAGTCTCATCGTCAGACAGTCGAGCATTTCTCCAGAAAAATTCTAGTTCTTCAGGAAACATATATGAGTATTTCGTGAGAAATTTCTGAAGCCCAGCCTCTGCTACAGAATCCATTATTTCCGTTAAATCAATTTGGGGGTTTTCATAGAGAAACTTCCAATCAACTATAAGGCCTTCAGTGATCTTGACAATAACTTCAGAGGTTCCAGCAGTAGCTTTCTTGGGTGCCATGAGTGAGCAGTAGACAGAGATTACGAAGAAAAATTTTTCGTTTTTGAAAAAGAGAGAGACTTGTTTTTGCACGAATGGAATAGAGTATAAGAGTGTTTGTGTTTTGCAGAAACTTCAATTTGAATGTTCGGTGTGTTTGAAGTTTGAGATGTTGACACGTGGAGGAGTATAAATCTCAGCCATTAAAATATAACTGTGGACGTGAATTTAGATTAAACAGGCACGGTTTCTTTTAGTAACTGCCACATATACTATTTTGAAGTCCGTTTAAAAGTTTAAAACAGAGACTGAGAGTAGCCCATGAAAAGCGGATACGTTCTTTATGAAAACTGTTCGGGAATCATAATTTTGAACACTATTTAAATGCCCGCCAAAAATTTGTTAAAGCGTCCGGACTTAGTCAGAATGACGCTTGAAACAATTGAGTGTTATGTGGACGCTTGAAAATCTTGGGAGTCTCTTTCAAGTAACAGGTTGTGCTTTAGCGCTCATTGTAACATATAGAGTTATTCCTTTCAGGGTGTATATGAGGACACAGTTTCCCAGTACTTATCATTAGGTCTTGGTAGTAGTGTTTTACTTTTGGTTTAAAATATTCAGCGCCGGTTGTACTCGTCTAAGATACATGGTAATTGTACTGACACGTGTACATGTGCTGAACCATCTTTGAAAAACGTGATGAGTACCCATGGGTTTTCTTGAGCGAAGGGTGAGGAATGTCAAGTCAGCATTAATTGCATTGATTGACTAATCCACTTTCTCGTTTTAGCGTAGGGTAATGTACGCTTGCTTTTAAAAGGGTCTTTTTACTAACTGCTTTTAGCCGGGAATAAAGCTAAGCGTTTAGTTTATTTTGAAAGAAGTGCAGACGCTAAGACAGATTTGTGTAATAAGTGTCAAAAAGGTTTTAAGTGTATGGTGCTAAGTGCGTATGACCGATGCAAGGGAAAATATTTTTGGTCATATTCACTTAGGTATTGTTAGCTCTTTTAAGGTTCCCCCTATGTAGGTTCCCCATAAATTTCATAACATACATTGAATTCCCCCTAAATTTCATGCCTAACAAAAGTATGATGTTTCGAATGATTAAGCATTTAGATCAATCATACCTAGTTCACTTCTTAAAGTGAGAAAACGTTGTTCGTTAAGCGCTTTGGTGAAGATATCTGCCAGTTGCTTTTCTGTATTAATGAAGTGCATGGAGATATCTTTCTTTTGAACATGGTCACGTAGAAAGTGATAGCGAATGTCAATGTGTTTGGTTCTAGAGTGAAGAACTGGATTTTGAGACATTGCTAAGGCGCTTTGATTGTCACAATGGATAGGAGTTGGATCTAGGATTATTCCATAATCTCTAAGTTGTTGCCTCATCCAAAGGATCTGTGCACAACAGCTTCCAGCGGCTACATACTCAGCCTCAGCGGTGGAAGTAGCGATGGACTGTTGCTTCTTACTATGCCATGAAATTAGTCTATCACCTAGAAATTGACATGTTCCACTAGTACTTTTTCTATCTATTTTGCATCCTGCAAAATCTGCATCTGAATAACTGATTAGTTCAAAAGGAGAATCCCTAGGATACCATAAGTCCACATTTTGTGTGCCTTTTAGGTACTTAAGGATTCTTTTAGCAGCAATTAAGTGTGATTCTCTAGGATCGGCTTGAAAACGTGCACACATGCATACTGAGAACATAATATCGGGTCTACTAGCTGTAAGATAAAGAAGTGATCCAATAATGCCTCTATAGTTAGTGATATCAATTTTCTTTCCATTATCGTCTCTATCTAGCTTAAGCGTCTGGCTCATTGGAATTTTTGAAGATGATGCATTTTTCATACCAAATTTCTTGATCATATCTCTAGTATATTTAGTTTGATTTATGAATATGCCATTAGGGAGTTGTTTAACTTGTAATCCTAGGAAGAAAGTTAATTCACCCATCATGCTCATTTCAAATTGATCTTGCATCATTTTCGAAAATTTCTCACATAGACGCTTATTGGTAGATCCAAATATAATATCATCAACATAAATTTGAACTAGGAGAATATCGTCATTATGGGTAATTTTGAATAACGTTGTGTCAACGCTGCCTTTTGAAAAGCCTTTACCTATAAGGAAGATAGAGAGAGTGTCATACCATGCTCGTGGTGCTTGTTTAAGACCATAGAGTGCCTTGTCCAATTTGTAAACCATGCTTTTCCCATGGTTGTTGATGAATCCTGGTGGTTGCTCCACATATACTTCTTCTTGGAGTTTACCATTCAGAAATGCACTCTTTACGTCCATTTGATACACTGTAAATTTGTTAAATGCTGCAAACGCTAGAAACATGCGGATTGCTTCAAGTCGGGCAACTGGAGCGTATGTTTCATCAAAGTCGATGCCCTCTTCTTGACAGTATCCCTGAGCTACGAGTCTGGCTTTGTTTCTAATCACAATTCCATTCTCATCCATTTTGTTTCTATAGACCCATCTAGTTCCAATGACCCCTTGGTGGGTTGGTCTTGGTACTAGCGTCCATACCTTATTTCTTTCAAATTGGTTTAGCTCTTCTTGCATGGCTTCTATCCAAATTGGATCGTTAAGCGCTTCATCCACTTTTTTTGGTTCCATTTGAGATAGGAAGCTTGCAAACATGGCCTCATTTATTGTAGCGGCTCTCGTTCTAACGGGTGCTCCAATATCTCCAATAATTAGTTCTGGTGGATGGTCTCTGAGCCATTTTCTGTCTGGTTGGAACGAGTTAAGAGATTGATCTAACGTTTGATTAAACTGTGTAGGCGCTTGACCAATTCCTTGCGTAGGCGCTTCAGTGTTTGTAGATTGAATTTGCTCTTGATGAACATACCCTTCATGATCATCAGCGTTTCTTGCAATGTCATCGTTGATGTCTTTACGAGTAGTCTTAGGATTAGGTATAATGATTTCATTATCTTCATCAATATCACTATCATCACACAGATTGATTTGTGACGCTTGTTGAGATAAATCTTCAATTCCTGCATCATTAATATTAACCTTACTCGGTTCTTGGTTAGCATCATCAAACACAACATGAATGGATTCTTCAACCTTCGATTTGATCTTATTTAAGATGCGAAAGCTCTTTCCATTTTTGGCGTATCCTAGAAAGATTCCTTCATCTGCTTTAGGATCAAATGTCTTTAGGCTTTGAGAACCATTGTTATGAATGAAACATTTTGAGCCAAATACATGAAAGTATGAAACATTCGGCTTACGTCCCTTCCATAACTCATATGGAGTCTTTTCATGTTGCTTGTTGATCATACACCGGTTCTGAGTGTAGCAAGCAGTGTTAACAGCTTCGGCCCACAACCTTTGAGGCAGCTTGGATTCGGCTAACATAGTCCTAGCGGCTTCTTTAAGCGTTCTGTTCCGCCGTTCAGCAACTCCATTTTGTTGAGGTGTTCTAGGTGCTGAATACTCATGAAGTATTCCAAAGTCTTTACAAAATTTCTCAACAATATGGTTAGTAAATTCAGTTCCTCTATCACTTCTAATTCTTGTTACTTTTAGATCTTTTGAGTTTTGTAGTTGACGAATTAGAGAGGTGAGCTTGGCACTAGTTTCATCTTTAGATGCTAGAAATTCTACCCATGTATAGCGTGAAAAATCATCAACTATTACTAGTGAATACTTTTTACCACTAACGCTCATGATTTGAATAGGACCAAACAAATCTAAATGTAGTAATTCAAGTATTTGAGAGGTCGATAGATGAAGCTTCTTCTTAAAGGATGATTTAACTTGTTTACCCATTTGACAAGCATCGCATAAGCGATCTTTATTAAAGGAACCTTTAGGTAATCCCTCTATGAGATTTAGAGATATTAATTGAGAGATTGTTTTGAAATTGAGGTGATTCATTTTTCTGTGCCATAACCAACCTAATTCGTTTTGATTCTTAGCTACGAAGCATGTAGGGTTGTTATCTAATGTTGAATCCCAATCTACTAAGTATACATTGTTTGTTCTTCTTCCTTTTAATTTGGTAGATCCTGTCTTAACATCGATTATCTCGCACAAGTCACTAGAAAATTTAATTTCAAAGCCTTTATCACAAAATTGACTTATGCTTAGGAGATTATGTTTAAGACCCTCGACATAGTATACATCATTGATCATGATGTTCCCCCTATGCATGATACCTATACCTTTAGTTTTACCTTTAGAATTATCACCGAATATAACTTGAGGACCATTGGTTGCACGATAGTTGATCAAGAGGTCCTTTGATCCAGTCATGTGTCTCGATGATCCACTATCTATGTACCATACTGAAGCGTAGGTGTTGGCTCTAGGTACCTCAGATGGTACGTCGTTAGATGCTTCATTTTCTCTTGCCATGAGACAAATGAATGCTGAGTCCTTTGATGGTTCATCATCGCTGCTTTCATCTGATGATTCCAAGTCCTCTTCAGGCGTATAGAGAGGTTCTGATTCTGCTAGCAAACCTTGTTGTCTCAGGTTGCTCCTGAATTGGTTTCTATCCGTGTGATCTTGCTTTGTAGGTTTAGACACATTTGGATATGGGCAATTAACTTGGAAATGCCCTGGTCTCCTGCAGTTGTAACAAAGATTGGTCTTCATCTTTTGTTCGTTTGTTAATCTTGTGGATCGTTGGTTTAACGCTGCAGGCACTGAGAGATCTTGCTGAGAAGGAGTTTGATATTGAATTGGCGCTAGGGAGGAGGACGCAGGATAGTGAGGCGTTTGATATTGTGGTTGTATTTGAGGAAGCGCTTGATATGAACTTTGTCCTGGGTGCTTAGGACTGTTTCCCTTCTTTTCATATTTCAGGAATTTCCTGAATCTATTTAGAAGCGCCAGTTCTTCTTCCTCACTTATGTCCGAACCTTTTTCTTTGATAGGTTTTCCTTTGATTGATGCCATTAGCGCTCCAGATTCGATTACTGGATTACTTACTGCATCACTGGCCGAATTCAGCTCAAACTCAAACGCTTTGAGTTCTGAAAAAGCATCTTCTGGAGTTAGGCTGTCCAGATTGTTTGATTCTCTCATTGCAGTTGTTTTCATCAGGAATTTGCTTGGAAGACTTCTAAAGATTTTGACCACTGTTTCTCGATTTTGTAGCTCCATACCCAGAGATGTTAGTTCAGTGACAAGGGCTGTAAACCTCATGTCTAATTGCTCTAGCGTCTCATTAGGTAGCATCTTGAAGCCGTTGAATTTTTCTTTGGCAATTGATAATTTGTTTTCCTTTATTTGTGCTGAGCCCCCACAAATAGTAGCCAACTTATCCCAAATTTCTTTAGTTGTATTGCATGATTTGACTTTGTTGAATAAGTTGTCATTGTCACCAATGGCTGTGTATAATGCATTTCGGCCGACATTGTCCAGATTGGCTCGTCGACGCTCATCGGTGGACCATTCTTGTTTGGGCTTCTCCACATACCCGTCAGGTGTTTCTCCTGTGGCTTCGGGCGCTCTGGTGATAACTTTGTATATTTTGATTGGCCCATCTGAAATGATATCGCACATTTCATCATCACATGAACACAAATAAGTAAACGCTTTGACCTTCCAAGAGTCATAATTTGACTCGGTCAACTTGGGAACTTTAGAAAATGCCATGAAGAATTTTTTAAAGTAATTTTGAAGCGACTATATTAAAAAGATGGATCTGAACAAGCAGTTACGCTTGGAAACGCTTAGGTTTCAACTTCAACCGCTCTGATACCACTTGTTGGTCCCAAGTGGTATACGAAAGGGTATAGAAGAGGGGGTTGAATAGACCCTGAAGTCTTTTTCGACTTCTTGAAAATTCGTATCACTTTGAAATATTTGAACGCTTGACAAGTTTAAGCGCTGGATGTGGCGCTTGAGAAACGTTAACTTAGACTCGGTGATTTCAACGCTTACCAAAGTAGGGCAGAGTTTAGTCACTAAATCAGGGTTAGCACAGCGGAAATGTTTTATAGCTTAGCGTTCGTTTTAACCAATTAGTCGCTTATTAGTTTTAAATGCCTTTTCAAGATATAATATGACAGTATAATGTAAGACAATAAAACAGTAAATGACACAAAATATTTGTAAGGTTCACTGGGTGATGTAATCCCAGCTACGTCCTTCTTCTCCTTTTATCAGGGAGGTTTTTCCACTATGATGATTATCGAAGAGTCACACAGAGACTTCTACAAGATAGAGGGAGATTGGATATGATCTTGGAACTCCTTGGTCACACAGATTTCAGCTCCACTAAAGATCTTCTATTCCCTTGCTTCTTTCACTCAGAAATGGTGCAAGTTACTTTTGATCTCGGAACTCCTTGGTCACACAGATTTCAGCTCCAATAGAGATCAACTTCAACAAGCTTCTTTTACACAAAAATACTGCTTGCAAGTCAACCAGCTTTCTCACTCAGATGAAAGGTGTTGATGGTTTTGGTCACGGGTTTGTTTGTTTTTGGAAAGTTCAAACAACTTGAGGATATCTCAATGGTAGTATATGTTCTTCTTAAAAAGAGATTTGAGATATGGGTGACTGTCTCTAGAATATTTGTAAAAAGCTTATATGAATATTTGGCTATGATTTTTAGTAAGCTTTTCTTTCAACAAGGTAGGTATTTTTGTGTGTGTCACTTTCTCATCATGTTACTTGTTTGTTAAAAGAGCTATTTATAAGGTATTGGTGGTTTTTGTCCGTTTGACTCGGTTGGAGTCTCGTTTCCCCAAACATTCCTTGAGTTCAGACATTTCTAACTTTGGGTATATTTAATTGGTTGGGCATGGTCTTGGTTTCATAAACCTGACAGTCTAGGTCAAAGATATGGCTTGCCCATAAGTTATAGTGCTTATATTTTAATAGCACTTATCCGACTTTTAATGCATCTTGTTTTATTTCCGTTGGAAATAATTCGTCCGTTTGATTCATGCATTTTTTTAAGTCTTTGGATGGTTTTGGGTCTAAAATTTTTAGGTTACGTTCTTTGTAGGTTGTGTTGGTTTAACCTTTTATTTGGACGCTTGCTGAAGAGAATAGTTATTCTTGTGTATCAGACGCTTGGACTGATCCTGACTTTCTTTTCTTTATTTCAGACGCTTACTCTTCAATCTTGTCTTGATGGTCTCACTGAAAATTTCGTCATTTCACTTGATGTTGAGTATTCGGCCTGAGTTATCCATTCGTAGTTTGAGCACTGGGATAATCCCTAGCGTTTGACAGACGCTTCAAGATATCTTTATCCATTGTAGCTTTAGACGCTTGATCTTCACCTTCATCACTTGGTAGACTCACCCAGAATTTTCCTAAGTGTCACATACTTAGTCTAAGGAATTCTACAAAGATAAATACTATAAGCCTAAGATAAATAAGCTTTCAGGTACTTATACATAACATTCTATGAAAGCTTTCACACTTTTCGGAGTTTAACAGAAAGTCCTATTTGTCATCATCAAAACATCTAATATGAAATTCCTAACAATATCTATCTATCTATATATATATCAACTACTATTACATACATATATATACATATATATTCATTTATAGGGATAATTATATCCAGCATCCTAAGGTATTGTGAAATTACAAAAAACATCCTCTAGTTCAATAAATTACATCTAACATCCTAAGGCTTTACTCTGTCCAACAAGTAGCACCTTCCGTTAGGGTTATTGTACGGCGTCGTTAAAATTTTTGGTAAACTTCCGAAAATGCCCCTGTCCTTTTTTGAACATAAAAACCCTATATTGTTCGGACAAGCATACCATTTTGGTGTAAATTGTTATATTTTAATAAGTATAGGGTGTTAAATGTAATGTTGTGTATAAAAAATATAAAAATAATTATTTATAAAAAAAATTATTATCAAGAAAATTTAAATTATATATTTTAATTAAATTTATAAAATTTACAAATATATTTAATTATATAATAGTTTATATAATTTAAATTATATATTTTAATTAAATTTATAAAATTTACAAATATATTTAATTATTGCATTTTAATAAATTCAGTTTTTAAACTAAATTATTTAAATAATATATTATTTTATAAAACAAATAAATAAGAAAAAAAAAAGGAAAGGGGTGAGGTGGGGAACAGTGGTCGTCTTCCCCACCCCCACCAACCCTCTCAAATCGCCACCCCCACCCTACCCTCACGCGCACACACCCAACAATACACACACACAATGACACACACACTCGCGCACACACACACAGCAACACACACAAAATTACACACACACACACACACTCGCACACACACAGCAACACACACAATTACACACACACACACTCGCACACAATTACACACACACACTCGCACACACACAGCAACACACACACGCAGTCGCACACACATAGACACACATATGTATATATATGTATATACACATATATATAATTACTTTTTATTTTTAAGTTTAAGTTTTTATTTTAAAATAAGTATTAGAAGTAAATTTAAAAATGTGAAGGGGTAATATGGTAATTCAATTTTTTTTGGTTTTTTCTTTTTTTTTTTAAATATTCCGTAAGGGTAATTCGGTCTTTTAACACATTTCATCCAACCTTACATCAAAAAGTGAAACTACAGGATGTTGGATGTAATTTATTGAACTAGGAGATGTTTTTTGTAATTTTGCAATACCTTAGGATGCTGGATGTAATTATCCCTTCATTTATATAACCATTATTACTAGGGAAAATTAATCAAAAATCCCCAATCCCTAATAAAATTTAGGAATCAGTCCTCATTGATAATTCTACACTCTCAACTCCCTAATTGATAATGCAATTTTGAATTTACTCCTTACCCACTTGAAAAGATGAAAATGCCCTCCATTTATTAATTTTTTATTCACCTTCTTATTGACTTCACTCTTCTCTCTCCTTTTCTCTCTTTTTTCCTTTTTCCCTTCACCACAAATCCGATTACATAGACTTTTTCGGCGAATGAAATTGCTCAAAAGTGACACCATTTTGTTCTCCATGATAAAATGAACAAATCAAGATTTATATTGCCTATATTTTGAATACAAAATATTTACTTTTTCCAAAGTTCATATGTACAGCTATTGAAGTATCGATAGAACGTGTGTGATGTATTTTTTGTGTATAGTTGACGTATTTTCATATGATAAGTTGACAGATTTGCGCGACCTCATGAAAAAGTTCATAACGCATTGTAGGATGCTCGAAATCATAAACCGCTTTTTCCGTATGAAAATAGACACATAGAGATTTCGGAAATATTATGATACATTATCGATAAACGTCCCATATGAAAGAATTTTGTCTTCAAACGTAAATTAAAATCTATAGACAGTTTTACGCGACTTCACGAGAAAGTCCATAACTCACTGTGCGATGGTCGGAATCATATGAACTTTTTTTTATTTCAAAGTGGACACATAAAGCTTTCTGAAAATGTATGATACATTACCAAAAAATCTCTAGTATGAAACAGTTTTTCCTTCAAACATAAGCTAAAATTTGACGACAGTTTTGCGTGACTTCACGAGAAAGACCATAATGCACTGTACGTTGCTCGGAATAATGAAATATCTTTTTCTTATAAAATTAGACACATAAAGCTTTCTGAAAATGTATGACTCATTATGAAGAAATATATAGAACTAAACAGTTTTTCCTTCAAATGTAAGCTAAATTTAATATGCATTCATACGTCGATATTAAATACTAATGCATCATATTAAGTGTACTTATACGTTGATTGATAGACAATAATATGTCAATTGACTAGCATTCATAAATCAATTTGAATTTATTAATACGTCATATTAAATGTATTATTACATCAATTGATAGACAATCATACGTCGATTTCCAGAAAATAATACGTCAATTCACTTGCATTCATACGTCAATATTATGTATTAATACGTCATATTAAGTGTACCTATACGTTGATTGATAGACAATAATACGTCAATTGACTAGCATTCATACGTCAATTTGAATGTACTAATACGTCATATTAAATGTATTATTACGTCAAATAATAGACAACCATACGTCATTTCCAAAAAATAATACATCAATTCACTTGCACTCATACATCAATATTATGTATTAATGCGTCATTTTAAGTGTACCTATACGTCGATGGATAGACAATAATACGTCAATTGACTAGCATTCATACGTCAATTAACTAGCATTCATACGTCAATTAACTAGCAATCATACGTCAATTGATAGATAATCATACGTTGATTTCAGAAAATAATACGTCAATTGACTTGCATTCATACGTCAATATTATGTATTAATACGCCATATTAAATGTACCTATACATCGATTGATAAAAAATACGTCGATTGATAGACAATAATACGTCAATTGACTAGCATTCATACGTCAATTGACTGGCAATCATACGTCAATTGATAGACAATTATACGTCAATTGACTGGCAATCATACGTCAATTGATAGACAATCATACGTTGATTCCAGAAAATAATACGTCAATTAACTTGTATTAATACGTCATATTAAGTGTACCTATACGTCGATTGATAGACAATAATACATCAATATTATGTATTAACGTCATATTAAGTGTACCTATACGTCGATTGATAGACAATACGTCAATTGACTATAATTCATACGTCAATTGAAATGTTCTAATACGTCATATTAAATGTATTATTACGTCAATTGATAGACAATCATACGTCGATTTCAAAAAATAATACATCAATTGACTTGCATTCATATGTCAATATTATGTATTAATACGTTGACAAGGACCGCCTAAAAATTCCTTAAAATGACCAATTCCATGAATCGATCCACAAGGACCGCCATTAGACTATACATACGTACATACGTCATTAGATTACATACGTACGTCATTAGACTATATACATACGTCGATAGATTATACACATACATTATTTTATTAATAATACATCATCTTAAATGTTAACGTACAGCCTTTACATTTATTAATACATCTTTTTAGCTGCAATAATACATCATTTCATATATAATAATACTAACCCCGAAACTCTAAACCCTAAAATTAAATCCTAACCCCTAAACCCTAAATCCTAAACACTAAAGGCGTAGGAAAGGCTTCCAAGAAGTATGAGAATGCAATCACCTTCACCTTTTTCTCTGATAGTCCCTGAAGTCTTCTTAAAATTGTGACATCACATACCCTAAAATTAAGGCTTCGTATGGTTATGTTTTCTGAGTTAAATTCTGAGTTTTTTTAAAAAAATATATATTATAGAAATTCGTATGAAAATATTGATTTTTATTGTTTGTTTGGATGTGTTTTTAGAAAATAGTTGAAAGTAGTGTTTGATGTGACATAAAATTGAATTTTATTAGAATTTGATATATGAAGTGATTGAATTAATTATGAATGTGTTTGTATATATATATATATATGAATGATTTGATATAAAGTGTGTATATATATATATATATTTAGTTATTATAAAATATGACAAAGTAAGAAAGGTAATTAGTTGAAAAGTGGGATGGTGTAATTAATGATGAAAGATTGTGAATTGATTGAAAGGGTGAAATGATTGGTTGTTGTATAAGGGAATGTGTAGTAGGATTTAAAATTTGAGTATTTTCTGTAGAATTTACCTAGAAATGTGTATTTTCATTTTCTAGTGATCCAGAAAATGAAAATGCAATTCTAAAACATAACCATACACAACCTAAATGTTTCTAAATTTAATGTTCATAAATATGTAAGAAAAGTTTGCATTTAATATAATTTAATCTACATTTTTTCACTAACTAGTATTATTTTGTGTTTCCAAAACTCAATGTTCACATATACTACTAGTAGTGATTACTTGACTTTTCGTGTGAGTTTGTAGTTTTGAGATACTCATACACATGATTATACTTAGGCATGTTATATATTTAATAATAATTATTTATAATGTCATGAACGTGCATTTAATAGCATACTTGGCTCAAAATAGGCATTAAATAGATATACCAAACACTATGTATATCCACACTACTACTAGTTATCACTTGACTTTATGTGTAAGAATTTACGATTTTGAGATATTTATACACTTGAGTATAAATATTTAATAATGTTCATTTATGATGTATCTTTACCAATAATCTGACGTATCGTTACAAAAAATATTGTTACAACTAATATGATGAATATACAATTTCGTATTACTACATTGCAATGTCGTATTATTACATATCAAATGACATATGATTACATATAAATTGACGTATGGCTATATATAAATTGACGTATTCTTACATATCAATTGACGCATGGTTGCATATAAATTGATATATGATTACATATCAATTGACGTATAGTTGCATATAAATTGACGTATTCTTACATATCAATTGACGTATGGTTTCATATAAATTGATGTATTCTTACATATCAATTGACGTATGGTTGCATATAAATTGACATATGATTACATACCAATTGACGTACAGTTGCATATAAATTGACATATGACTACATATAAATTGACGTATTCTTACATATCAATTGACGTATGATTGCATATAAATTGCCGTATTCTTGCATATCAATTGTCGTATGTCAACATTGAAGATGACGTATTAGTTGTGAAGGAACAACGTACGTTTTTATCATAACGACGTATGTACATTGTCTAATGACGTACGTGGTCAACAAAGTTGACGTATTAGTTTATATAAATTATACATTTCAAATGATGTATTTCAACAGCAAACCGATGTACTATTACATATGAAATATTGTATTATAACAACTGAAAGGATGCATTTAATAAATATAAATGACGTATGTCAACATTGAAGATGACGTATTAGTTGTGAAGGAACGACGTACGTTTTTAGCAAAATGACGTATGTACATTGTCTAATGACGTACGTGATCAACAAAGTTGACGTATTAGTATATATAAATTATACATTTCAAATGACATATTTCAATATCAAACCGAAGTACTATTACATATGAAATGTTGTATTGTAACAACTGAAAGGATATATTTAATAAATATAAAGGACGTATGTCAACATTGAAGATGATGTACTAGTTGTGAAGGAACAATGTACGTTTTTAGCATAACGACGTATGTACATTGTCTAATGCCGTACATGGTCATAATTTATTAACAGTTTTGCGCGACTTCACGAGAAAGTCCATAACGTAGTACAATGCTCGGAATCATAAACCATTTTTTATTTCATAGTAGACACATAGGACTTTCCAGAAATGTATCACACATTATCAAAAAAGGTCTAGAATAAAACAGATTTGGCTTCAAACGTAACCTTAAATTTATTAACAGTTTTGCGCGACTTCACGAGAAAGTCCATAACTTATTGTACAATACTCAGAATCATAAACCATTTCTTTTCTTTAATATTAGACACATAGGGATTTCTAGAAATGTATCATACATTATCAAAAAAGGTCTGGTATAAAACAGATGTGGCTTCAAATGTAAGCTTAAATTTATTGACAGTTTTGCGTGACTTCACGAGAAAGTCCATAACGTATTGTACAATACTCGGAATCATAAACCCTTTTTTTTCTTTCATAGTAGACACACAGGGCTTTCTAGAAATGTATCACATATTATCAAAATAGGTCTATTATAAAACAGATTTGGCTTCAAATGTAAGCTTAAATTTATAGACAGTTTTGCGCGACTTCACGAGAAGTACAATGCTCAGAATCATAAACTATTTTTTTTTATTTCATAGTAGACACATATGGATTTCTAGAAATGTATCACACATTATCAAAAAGGTCTAGTATAAAACAGAATTGGCTTCAAATGTAACCTTAAATTTATTAATAGTTTTGCGTGACTTCACGAAAAAGTCCATAACGTATTGTACAATACTCGGAATCATAAACATTTATTTTTCTTTCATAGTAGACACTTAGAGATTTCTAGAAAGGTATCACACGTTATCAAAAAAGGTCTAGTATAAAACAGATTTGGCTTCAAATATAAGCTTAAATTTATTGACAATTTTGCGCAACTTCACGCGAAAGTCCATACCGTATTGTACAATGCTATGAATCATAAACCATTTTTTTTCTTTTATAGTAGACACATAGGGCTTTCCAGAAATGTATTACACATTATCAGAAAAGGTCTAGTATAAAATAGATTTGGCTTCAAACTTAAGCTTAAATTTGTCAACTTATCAATTGAAAATACGTCGATTGTGCACTAAATATACGTCGAACATGTCTTATGTGTACTGCATTTGTTGTTCATATGAAATTCGAAAAAAAAAAATTGTACTCGGAATATATATAGACAATATGGATCTCGATTTGTTCCTTTCATCGTAGAGAATAAGATGGTATCGCTTTTGAACACATTCGATCGTCGGAAAAGCATATGAAATCAAATTCGGGGTTTAGTTAAGGGTACTTTTGTCTTTTTATATCAACTAGGGAGCTAATCCAAAGATGGAATATGAATTGGGGAGTGCAAAGTTGAAAAACACGGGGGGGGGGGGGGGACTGAATCATGAATTGGAATATTGAATGATGATTTATCTCTAAAAAGTTGTTATTACTATCTCAATATTACAATATAACTTTCAAACACTGTTCACTAACTAACAATAATTTATATGATTTGACTTCTACAGTAATTTTTGTTCCCTTTGGAAACAAACCAAACACTATCTTACCAAAAATACCATCCAAAACTAACTTCCAAAATAAAACCAAATACAACCTCAACAAATACACACGTTTACCAAAAATTTTCTCACTAATAATTCTCACCAAAACACAACCCTTATTTTGGAAGCTTATAATCTTTTTTTTAAAAAAAAAAATCATCCAAATACTTTTACGAAATTTATAAGCTTCTCCCTCATGATACAAATGTTGTGGAACTCAGAGTCATATTCCACCAAATATAGAAATAGCGAGGGAAATATTGTACTAGAAAACCACACTAGATTTAATTCCCAGGAAAGATTGGAGGCGTCACAACGGTCGCGCTTAAAACCCAACCTCCTCGACAGAATTAACTAGACGAATTTAATAGCACAATATAACACCACAACTATAACTAACAATGGCTACTTGAAGAATAGCACAAAATAAAGAACACCAAATTTAACGAGGTTCGGCTAATTTAGCCTACGTCCTCGGACCCCACCAAAATATTTCACTAAAGGACTAAAGTGAAACTATTACAAACTATAGAGGAAGAAAGAAGAAATTGCTAAAAGACTTAGGCAATTTGGGATATCTTCTAAGGTGAAGAGAAGACCCACTTTTATACAACAAAAGAGCCTTCCACTTCAAATGTTTTCCTATGTGGGACTTTTACTCTTCTTTTGAAATGAGCCATTCTTCAACAAATCTCCACCTTGGCGAATTTCAAAATCTTCAATCTCCTCATCAAACGGGGTCACCAAAAACCAATCTTCAAATTTTGACAATGTTGATCAAGTCCAAACAAAATTTGAACTTGATTGCAGTCACAACTTTTGTCAACATATCAGTAGGATTCTCAGTAGTATGGATCTTCTCGATTCTGACTCCACCTTCTTCAAGTATCTCTCTTATGAAGTGATACCGAACATCAATGTGCTTCGTCCTTGCATGATAAACTTGGTTCTTTGCTAAATGGATAGCACTTTGACTATCACAATGTATTTTCACATACTTTTGTCCAATCCCCAGTTCACCAAGCAACCCTTGAAGCCAAATTGCTTCCTTTACAGCCTCTGAAATTGCCATATACTCTACTTCCGTAGTAGACAGAGCAACCGTTGACTGTAAGGTAGACTTCCAACTGACTGGTGCTTTAGCAAGAGTAAATACGTAGCCTGTAGTTGATCTACGCTTATCTAAATCACCAGCATAGTCTGAATCGCAATATCCGACTACATACTGACTATGTTCCCGCTCAAATATCAAACCAACATCAGCTGTGTCATGGATGTATCGCAAAATCCATTTCACAGCTTGCCAATGTTCCTTTCCAGGATCATGCATATACCTGCTCACAACCCCCACTGCTTGGGAAATATCAGGCCTCGTACACACCATAGCATACATCAAGCTACCAACAGCATTTGCATACGGTACTTTTGACATGTATTCCTGTTCTGCATCAGATTTCGGTGACAAAGCGGCGCTAAGCTTAAAATGAGGAGCAAGCGGAGTACTAACTGGTTTTGACTTTTCATCAATGCCAAAACGCCTCAACATCCTACTCAGATATTGTTTCTGAGTCAAACAAAGCCTCCTCAATTTTCTATCTCTGAAAATCTCCATGCCGAGAATCTTCTTCGCCTCACCTAGATCCTTCATCTCGAACTCCCTTTTCAAATGAGTCTTCAACTTCTCAATTTCTATTAGACTCGGGGAGGCAATCAACATATCATCAACATACAGAAGAAGATATATGAAGGATCCATCTTGTAGCTTGTGCAAATACACACAATGATCGTATTTGCTTCTTGTGTACCCAATTCCCATCATAAACTTGTCAAATCGCTTGTACCACTGCCTCGGAGATTGCTTCAATCCGTACAACGATTTTTGAAGTTTACAAACCAAATTTTCATTTTCAGCAACTTTGAATCCCTCTGGCTGAGTCATATAGATTTCCTCTTCCAAGTCTCCATGTAAAAATGCAGTTTTTACATCCAACTGAACTAGTTCAAAATCCAACTGTGCTACCAAAGCCAACAAAATTCTAATGGAGGAGTGTTTTACAACTGGAGAAAACACCTCATTATAATCAATGCCCTCCTTCTGAGCGTAACCTTTGGCCACCAATCTGGCTTTGTAGCGAACATCACCTTGGCTAGGAAATCCATCTTTCTTTGCAAATACCCATTTGCATCCAATTGCCTTCTTTCCTTCGGGAGACTGGCCAGTTCCCATGTTTGATTCTTATGAAGGGACTGCATTTCTTCACTCATGGCAATCCTCCACTTATCTTTCTCTGGTCCTTTGACTGCTTCAATATAAGTGGTAGGAACATCATCAGCGGCAATTGCAGATGCACAAGCCACCATATCATCAAAGCGAGCAGGCTTTCTGATTGTCCTCTTTGGCTTGCTAGTTGCAATTGATTCAAGTTGCTGTGGAAGTTCTTGGGGTTGAACTTCCTCTTCTTCAAAATCTCCTTCTACCGTAGGAGAATGATCAAGAATTTCTTGATCTGCTGGGACAACAAACTTTTCAAACTCCACCTGTTTGGGAGTACCATCCTGCTGTTCTGCATTCACCTTTTCCAACATGGTAGATTCATCAAAGGTGACATCCCTGCTAAAGATTATTTTCTTTGTCTCTGGACACCAAAGGCGATAGCCTTTTATACCAGAGGTGATCCCCATGAACACTGCTTTCTTTGCTCTAGGATCCAACTTTGATTCCTTAACATGATAATATGCAGTGGAACCAAACACATGTAAGGAATCATAATCAGCAGCAGGCTTTCCAAACCATTTCTCAAATGGTGTTTTTCCATCAATAGCAGTAGATGGTAGACGATTAACAAGATGACACGCATATGTCACAGCCTCAGCCCAAAATTCTTTACCCAACCCAGCATTGGATAACAAACACCGAACTTTCTCCAGCAAAGTCCGATTCATGCGTTCTGCCACTCCGTTCTGTTGTGGTGTATGTCTGACAGTGAAGTGTCTGACAATGCCTTCATCCTCACAAAATTTCTGAAATGGACCATTCCTAAATTCTCCACCATTGTCTGTACGGAGACGATTGACCTTTTTATCAGTCTGAGTTTCCACCATCTTTTTCCAATTGAGGAATACCTCAAACACTTCATCCTTTGTCTTCATCGTATACACCCAAACTCTCCGGGAAAAATCATCAACAAAGGTTACAAAATAGTGCTTCCCTCCCAAAGAACTCGTTTTTGAGGGACCCCATACATCCGAATGAACATAATCCAAAATACCCTCAGTATTATGGATTGTTGTTCCAAATTTAACCCTTGTCTGTTTTCCACGAACACAAAGTTCACAAAACTCCAATTTGGAGTATTTCACTCCTTTTGTTTTGTGAACGACCTCTGATGAACAAAACTTCTGCATCTCCGCCTGAACAAACTTGCTTGTCCTTCTCAGTTCATAACTGTATAGGGCAGCACAAACTTCGCTAAGAGATACAGCAGCAGCCTTCCCGTGAAGTAGAGTGGTTTCAAAAAACTCAAACTCCTCAGGAAGGGATCCCAGCAACATCAGAGCCAAATCCTTCTCATCCAAATTTCCGTTCTTTTTCCTCTATATCATTTGGTTTCTTTTCTTCAATAGCTAAGTATAGACCTTGTTGAAAGAGTGCGTCTACAACTTCGCTTTGCCACATACCAAAATGGTCTGTGCCATCAAAAGACTCCACTGCCAATCGTGTATTCGCCACAGTGGTTCTCGCCCAAATGGACGACGACGATGCTTTTGAGCTGCCTTCCATTTTTGGTTACAAATTATTCTTCAATAGCCCTCCAAATGCGAAAGCTAAATAGCCCGGGAAAACTTTTCTGATGTGGAAGATCAGATTAAACTGCGACCACAGAGCATACTCAGAATACCCGAGCTCTGATACCACTTGTTGTGGAACTCAGAGTCATATTCCACCAAATATAGAAATAGCGAGGGAAATATTGTACTAGAAAACCACACTAGATTTAATTCCCAGGAAAGATTGGAGGCGTCACAACGGTCGCGCTTAAAACCCAACCTCCTCGACAGAATTAACTAGACGAATTTAATAGCACAATATAACACTACAACTATAACTAACAATGGCTACTTGAAGAATAGCACAAAATAAAGAACACCAAATTTAACGAGGTTCGGCTAATTTAGCCTACGTCCTCGGACCCCACCAAAATATTTCACTAAAGGACTAAAGTGAAACTATTACAAACTATAGAGGAAGAAAGAAGAAATTGCTAAAAGACTTAGGCAATTTGGGATATCTTCTAAGGTGAAGAGAAGACCCACTTTTATACAACAAAAGAGCCTTCCACTTCAAATGTTTTCCTATGTGGGACTTTTACTCTTCTTTTGAAATGAGCCATTCTTCAACAACAAAGGCATATAGAGTGGTTGATTACCCGACCACCACGACCCCCTTCTTGTTTTCTTTTTTTTTCTAAAACCACCGTCACCAACTCTTATATTATATATATATATGCAACATGTACACTATTAATATTTTAATTCAGATTTAATTTTATGACTAATTTATAAATATTTTACACAAGTGAGCTGCATGACATAAAAACTACTCCAATCAGTAAAACATAATTACTCTTGACATACAATACAATATAGAAATATTCATTGTTATATTTCTTTGTAGAACACTACGTGGACGATGATACTAGACGATTGCTTGGTATCTATTCTCTTCATAGTTTATATTGAGTTTTTATGATGCGAAATATTATTGTTGAATAAGACCTGATCGGACACAATTGAATCATACCCGAACCCAACTCATTTTAAACACATACACTGGACATATCTTGGACCTGGCCGTTCTATCCATACCCTACCTCTAAATGAAAGACTTCGAATCACTGAATTAGTTCATAACTAGTTGTAAGCTCCTGTCTTGGCAAAAAAATATTAATTATGTAAAGATTGATAACAACGAAATCTATCACTATATAATTTCTTTATCTATAATCTACAAAATTAAAAGATTTATTTCATATTGGCAATTATCATCAAAAGCTCATCTTATTTGAGTATTAAATCATATTAATTTAATTTTAAAAGTATAATGTGAGATTATTGAACTAGTAAAAAAACTTTTAAAAATAAATGACCGACAACTATTCTATATTAACAAAAGAATTAAAAAAAATTATTTGAATTCAAATTATATTGGTAACTAACTTATTTTAATTTTTTAAATTTGACTATTTCAGATAAAGATGAATAACTACATTTATTCAAATTCAATAAAAGAAACATGTAATATTCGCTTATGTGACAAAATTGATTTCAATTAAGCTATCCACATATACATTTATTTGGACAAACTCAAAGATTGTGTTTTGATATATGTAGACTAGTTGTAGCCCCGTGCCTTGACATAGGATACTAATTATGTAAAGAATAATAATAACATAATCTTTAACTATGTAATATTTATTTATAATCTGCAAAATTACAAGCTTTAATTCAAGTTTGATGATCATCATCAAAAAACCTTTTTATATGAGTATTAAGCCTTTTATATTACTTTAATTTTAGAGTATAGTGCATCAATGTTGAATTTAGTAAGATAAGTTTTTAAATAAATGATTGAAAACTATCATTAACAAAATAAATAGATATACAAAAAAATAGATAATTATTGAATTCAAATTAAGTTGTTAACTAACTTATTTTGAATTTTCAAATTTGACCATTTAGATAAAGATTGATAACAACATTTATACATATTCAACTGAAAACTATATAATAAATGGTTATTTGGCATAATTTGATTCAATTAGGCTATCCACATATGCGCTTACTTGGACAGCCTCAAAAATTATGTTTTATTATATATAGATTTTTGTTAGTTGTTAAATCTCTAGTTTTTTTGCTCAAATGTCACAAGTTTGAACTTCACTAAAGTTGATCTTGTCATTTTATGTGGATGTATGATGGGTTGATGTTGACTAACTTTCAACGATTGATCTAGTCGAAACCAGGACTTGCTTGTTAGTGTGTTGGTAGATCTACGAAGATCTAATTAAATTATATGTTTCAACGACTTTTAGCCAAATGCATATGTGCAGTTAGGTTTCTTTTGTAGAGATAAATATTACATTATAAATTTGAGTCTACCTAATATCTAAATTATCATTAAATAAAGACATAAAATACAACATAAACAACAAAGAGAAGATAGTTGTGGAGCGCAAAGAAAATAATGAAGTGAACTAGGATCCAAATTTCAATCACCACGGGGAGCGGGATTAGGTATGTGCCTTGGCCCGGATTCAAAATTTTGCCTAGTCCCATCCCATTTTCAGTCACCACGTTATCATTGTTATGACTTAAGATGCCTCTTCAATTAAATAATTAGCCTTGCACTTGTTTAGTCAAATTACTTAAATAATTGTTAATTCATCAAATAAAAAATCGTCAACAACATTACCTTATCTCTTTTGGTCATTTGGTAAGACTTTTTGAAGCAAGACGTGAGGTAATTATAATTATTTATGTAGTGGAATCCCTAGTTAGATAAATATGAGATTGGGTAAATTTGTTATTTAATACATACGAGTATATTATGAAATTTTGTAAAAAGTTATGGTGAAAAAATTGCTGGAAAATATAGAAACCGGAAATAAATGGATACATAGATCTATGAGTGTATTACGAATACAATTATTTGAGAGTAAAAATGCGACTTATTTTTATATAAATTCATAAGATATATTACTTGTATACACTTTTAATTTATAAAAATAATATTTAATATGAGTTACTATTTGAAAATAATCAATATTTTGATAAATTATTAAAAATTTGTAGTTGTGAACTGTATAATACTCAATTAGTACTTATAAAATTTAATTATAGTTTTTAACTTTTAAATAAAAAATATTTTTTAATCAAAATTAGAGTATTATTTATCAAGTATTAATACGGAATACGTAAAGTACATGTACTAGATAATTCAACTAAAAAATATGAGTATTATTCATTACTTTCATAATTCATATGGGAAACAAGTATTTTCAAATTATATGTACGTACTTGTAATATACGAGTATAATTCGAGTTTTAACTAACAGAGAAAAATTTATTATAAATAATTATTATTATGCTAAGATTTAGGATTTTGAATCTCCTTGAGAATTACTCCTCTTTTTTCTTAGCATTTGTTTTCCTTTTTTTTTTATTGTTTATTTTTCGGATGTTTGACCATGAAGAATCTCAAGAAAGGCATAATCAGGTTGTGCGGAACATGACTGGAACCCAACCAAAGCGGAAAATGAAAAGTCTTAAGGGAAATATTAGTAATTTAATAAGGGCAATCTATAATTAGTTTTTTCTTTCTTGGACGTTAATTTTAATGATAAAGATTGACTTTTATGTAACGCAAAAGAAAAAAAGTTTGACTTCATTTAGATCCTTGTTTTATTTTCCACTTTTCTTTGTTTATGAGCAACAAGAAGGAGCAAAAAGAGGTGAAGTAAAAGACACAATAATGATAAGTTGTCAAAAAGTTGCTGTTTTTACATTCTTATTTGAGCACACATGCATTATTGCATTTCCTAGCAAAATGTTTTAAAATAATTAAGGCTACATTTGCATATCCGATTTCAAAGTGGTTTCAGAGTGAATTGTGATTAATAAAGTCGTTCTATCCATGTGGAATAGGGTGGTCAATCGATCATTACCATTATAGCTTCCGCAATCAATGGACTGACTCCGTTAAACTCAGTCCATCCTAACAATTATCTTGATTTCGGATAAAAATGCTGAAAATAATTTTCTACATGCACTTTATTTGTTCTTGGGATAATAATAAAATGGTCCCTAATATATAAATTTTGTGTCCATCATATTTAAATCCTTACTTTGGCATCCCTAACTTTTAAATTTAGTTTCACTTAATTCTTTTGGGACATTTTTACCCTTACATTTGCTCTGTAATATATACTTACACGTAAGGGTAAAAAATGTTCAAAAAGTATTTAAGTGAAACCAAATTTGAATATTATAGATGCTAAATTCAAGATTTGAAAAAAACTAATTAATGTTTATTTTTTGAACAAATAAAAATAAATTAATGTTCATCGTGGCAAAAGAAAAATGGACTCTTTGGGTCATTATACACTGAAGTAAAGAACACGTCAAACCTTTTATTTGGACATTGTGTGCATGTTCGTTGATATTAATTGGAAAATCCTAGGTGGACCTCAACAATTTCAGTGTTAGATTGCTGAATCGTCAATTCAATATTTGATAATTGATATGGTAAGTGGAACTTGGGTTATGTTAATTTTTTTTTTTTTAAGTGTATATATATTTTAAGTTTTAACACTGAAAATAGTAGCCTAGAATTAGCGGTATCACATAACTATTTTAAGTAATGTCGCATTTAGAAAAAAATATATTCTACATGTCAATGTATTTCTAAACCCAAGAGTCCACACGATTAATTCTTTGATGTATTGTCATGCGTAATTGTTATATTATTTCTTTAGAAAATTTATGTGCATACAAGGTATCGAACTCAAGATCTCTTACTTAATACACTGAGTCTGGATAGTCTACTGCCATTGCCTCTTCTATGGGGAAGTATAATTGCTTGATGCGATTTGATTATTAACCCACTATTTTTTTTTTCTTGGTTCGATAATTCAATTAATTGAACTCTCTTCTAAAAGTATAGTATTTGGTATAAAATTACGTAATAAGACCCGACTTACTTTTCATTTATTTACTATTATTTTAGTTTTGGTACTAAAAGCTGAAGATAGTAGTACATAAATTAATAATAAATGTATATAAAAAATATTTTCTAACCATAATGATAAAAAATAAGGTTTTTCCTATATCTCTCATTGAACAAAAAGAAGAGTTAGAGATCAAACTAAAAATCTATTAATTACAGGGTGTCAACAAATCGAATTTGAATGAATAATATTATTCAAGTTTACTTAAATTTTTATGGAGAGCATGATTGTATTTAACTCCGTTTGATTTTAATCGATGTGAGCTCTAATGAGCTTTAATCGAATCAACCGCATATCGAGCTCGAGCTTGAACATTTAGATGCTTATATATATGTATATATATTTAACTTTTAACAACCCAGTCGTCTTTCAAACTCATTTTACGATAGAAATTTTCAAGTTTAATTTTTGATAACTGACTCAAAGTAATACTGAATAATTCAATATGTATTTATTAATACTAGCAATAGAGAGTGTTTCCGCAAGTGTTTTCAATTAAAAATTATTTTGCAAATAAAATGGAAAGTATTAATATATATGATGCAAAACATTTAGATCTTCTAAAAAGAAAACGCAAAACGCTATCTTCAGAATTGGTGCCAATTTAGACACGACAACCATCACACAAGTACAATTTATTCTACCATCTTATAAACATTGAAGCCACACAAACTCTAAATCTAGTTTCAAGCAAATAATACTAGAAATATATATATATATATATATATATATATATATATATTAATAAAATTCCCATTAACTCCTCCATTGGTGAAAGCATTTGAATGGACCATAACTAAATTAAAGAATAAAACAGGCCAAATTTCATTGATGGTCCCTCAAGTTTCACTTTTATCCCATTTTAGTGCCTTAAGTTTAAAATATGCCAAAATAGTATCTCAACTTTCAAAATCGTCACACTATGGTTCTCAAGTCAATTATCCATTAGTAACCGACTGAATGAAATATCCTCTCATTTGTACGAAATAAAATCATTTTCCCTCTCTTTTTAACGGATTTTTTATCTGAGAGATTAAAGTGAAACGGTACCATCCCAATGTATTTTAGACTCAAGGGACGAAAGTGAAAATAAATAAAATCTATTATTATATTTTAAAAGTCCAAAAATGTCAATTTACACAACGTGCCAAACCTACAAAAGAACATTCCTTTCCTCCCACACCCGCCCAACAGTCGTGTCTCGTATTTAATCTCAGGTACCCATTCTCAATTATCACCTATTTTCCATATTTAAATTTTCAAACGGTATTTAAATTATTTCAAAATCTCAAATTCCAATAAATAAATATAAATAACTCTTCTACACCTCTGCCACAACTGAGCCACCTTTGTTTAAAGCTTCTGTATTAATATACATACATAATAATTATATATATCAGCTTCTGCTTATTTTCTACTAATGTATCTCTCCGAGGTTCTCTTTCGCAACAGACAATAACCTCGTGTTCCGCAAGAAGCTCTCAAAATTCTGCTTCTGCTTTGAAATTCGTTTTCATTTTCCGCAAAGTCACTTTAATTATTTGAATTTTCACTCAAAAACTGCGTTAATCCAGCTGAAATTCGTTTCGATTTTCCGCAAAAATCACTTATTTTTTTTCTTTTTGATTTTCAGTCAAAACTTGCTCTAATCCTGTTGAAATTCGTTTTGATTTTCCGCAAAATCGCTTAAATTTTTGAATTTCAGTAAAAAATTGCGTTAATCCATCTTCAAATTCGAAGAATCACCCTAATTTGGACTTTATAGGATTCTGATTCACGGTCAGGGTTTTAGAATGATGTTTTATGCAATGTCGCTTTGGCGTTGTTCGAAATTTGAATAACGAAACGATTTTGGCGCGATTTTGATTGGAATCGTAGGGAATTTTGTGGAGTAATACAACAAAGATGTTATCTGTATCGCCGAGTATAATAACTCGGAGCTCCTTAGAGGAAATGCTGGATGCTTTGCAGCGAAGAGATGAGAACGAGAAGCCGAAGGACGCGCCGCCAGCTCTCCCGGCGCGCCCCAAGCCGCCGGCTCGTGCTCGGCTGCCATCGGCTAAGAGACCGCTGCCTACCGCGGTTGGAGCTGGGGAAGCCGAGCTAGCTCAGAGCTCATCTAGTTGTAATGTGAAGGAGGAGGAAAGGAATGGTGTGAGAGGGAATGTGTTTGGGGTTAAAAAAGTAAAAGCAATGGAACCAGGTGAATCGCCCTATGTCATTGCAGAGGAGAAAGAGGATGCCAAGCTCGAGGACTTGCCCCCGGGATCTCTCCCGAGGTTTAGGGAGTCCGAGCGGGATGATGACGTGCGGTATTTGCTTACAAAGGTATACACGGCTTGGTTCATGCTGTCTTCTGAGCACTGATATTCAATTGGTCTTTCTTTTGGAAAATTAGATGTTAAGTACTTTGGGATTTATAATGCGTTTGCGGGCGAAAAGTATATTATGGTTGTTTAGATACTTGTGAATTTTGTTTCTAATGATTTAAAGGGTTTGGATATTTGGGATAGGATTTCAGAGGATGATCATATAGATTATTTACGATTCTTTATTTGCAGAGAATTAGAGACATGATCAAGATATAAATAGAAAGGGTCATAGTAAATCATCATACTTGCTGCCTTTTCTGGATTAGTAATTTGTACTTTTCACTATATAATTTGTTAAATAATTGGCATATTAAACTTCTGTCAGTAGATCTCATTCCATAATTAGACTTCAGACAATTTTTGAAAGATAAAAAGTAAGCTGTCATGTCCCTTTGCATGGGCAATACCGTGTTTTGGTTTTACATGACATTTCCGGATGCTAAAGCGTTACCAGACGTTCTACATGATATCAATCTAAGACGAATCTTTATTGAGTGAAAATGGTCAGATCATGTCTTCTTATCATGCTAAAATCGTATGTTAGCACTTAGCACGCTGCAGATGACCATCTACTCATTTTGAAAGTGTTAGTGTTTTTCAGAAACTTCGTGTTTGGTGTCGGCTCCGTGACGGCCAATGGGACTCGGGACAAGTAAAATCAAGTTCAGGGGAGAATGCTTCAGTTCAGCTGTCGGATGGAAGTGTTAGTTCAGTTGTTCTCTTATCTTTTCATGAAAATATGATGAAGCTGAATAACATGACTAAGTATATATTTACATACTCACAATGATATCACTATAGGTTGTGACAGTTCCCACAGAAGAGCTCTTACCTGCCAATCCAGACATTCTTGAGGGAGTCGATGATCTTATACAACTTAGTTATTTGAACGAACCTTCAGTTCTTCACAATCTTCAATATAGATATTCTCAAGACATAATATATGTAAGTAGTACTTGGTAATTCCTATTATCGTGTACTGTTAATGCTGTGCATAACAATTTCTTGTCTCTGTATTACCTAGAGTAAGGCAGGCCCTGTTTTAGTGGCAGTCAATCCTTTCAAAGATGTCCAGCTATATGGAAATGACTTTGTTACAGCTTATAAAGAGAAGCTTTTGGACAGCCCTCATGTTTTTGCTGTTGCTGACATGGCATACAATAAAATGATGACAGGTGCTATACAATACCTTAAAAGTATTTGGAGAAACTGCCCCTTATTGTAACATATCACTTTCGCTGAGGTGCTAAATCTATTTTGTGTTGCTATTTTTCTGAATTTTGCAGATCAAAAGGACCAGTCCATCATCATAAGGTATATTGAAAGTGTTTTTACCTCTCCTTTTCCGTTTCTGTAACTAGCTCTCGATGCTTTACTTTGCTGCCGGACTTTATACCACTGTGTTGGATTCAATGCTTTGATTATGATTTTGCATATAATATTATCTTCATGAAAGAAGTAATTTCTGGTTGTGATTTCTAGTGGAGAGAGTGGTGCTGGGAAGACTGAAACAGCTAAGATTGCAATGCTATATGTGGCTGCTCTTGGTGGAGGCAGAGATGGCTTAGAGTCTGAAGTCTTGCAAACAAGCTGTATACTAGAGGCCTTTGGTAATGCTAAAACAACTAAGAATGACAATTCCAGCCAATTTGTGAGTCTCTCCTACCACTATGCCTTCATTTAAGATACCCTCTACATCAGTATTAGCAATCAAGATATGAATATCTGGTTTGGTGATATTTCAAATTTGGTACAGGGAAAGCTGATCTCCGTCCACTTTAACGCTACTGGAAAAATATGTGGTGCTAAAATACAGACCTGTAAGCATGCTTGAACTGACCTAGTTGAACTTTGAGAATACTATTTGTTGACTTCTTTTGAGTTGTAGCTGATTTCTCTCTTTAATTTCATGCATATCAATCATCTTTGCCTGAATAAATGATATAGTCCTACTTGAAAAGGTCAGTATGTCTATCTGGAATAATGTTGATGCAATTTCTCTCTAGCCTATCTCCTTTGTGGACTAACCTTTTGACAAAATTATTGCATTGGAGCAGTCAAGAGTTGTTCAGTTGGCCCAAGGAGAGAGGTCATACCACATTTTCTACCAGCTTTGTTCTGGGGCTCCTTCTGATCTCAGAGGTTTGTTTCAGCTTTTTCCTATTTTCAATATTACCTTTTCCTATATATTTTGTTTTTCATTAATTTAATAAACTCTGATTGAGGTTTATTGTATGACTGTCTCATGTTATTTCATTTGCACAAATTTCTCTTTTTGGTCGGAAATATGTAGGAAACCTAATCTTATTAATTTCGAAATGGCAAGTATTTTCAACTATTCACCAGAGTTATTCATAATTAAAATTACATTAACCAATTAAAGTTAAGATGAAACTTTTGACACACAAAAGTTGTAAATGTGTTCCAGCCATAGCAACCCTTTTCGACTTGTGGCAGTTAGCATACAAGATGATGTTTGATGAGCAGACCCCGATCGTAATGTCATGTTCCTATATGTATTCCCTGAGAATAGCTTTTCTGGTAACAATGTGACTTAGTATGCTTGGGGAATGGTTTCTTTTTCAGAGAGATTGAGGTTGAAAAGAGCTTGTGACTACAACTATCTCAATCAGAGTAATTGCTTGGAGATCCACAACGTTGATGATGCTCAAAAGTTTCATATACTTATGGTATGCAACAGCACTCACACATGTATTATATATTGGATTTAATATTGCTATGCACTGTGGTTTAGACTTTACCGTACATTTCACCAATCCTCTCCTCTGTTGTACCTGAAGAGATCCAAATCTTGGTGAGGAGAATGTTCCGCTCTGGGCTAGAAAGCTCTTAAAATTAAAGAAGATTCTCAAATTTAGTTGCTTCTAGAATATCTATTCTATTTTGATATACTTCCTTTTGTGTTACAAAGGATTATTAATCCAATAATACTTTTCTCTCGCTAGGGAGCCTTAAATACTGTCAGAATTTGCAAAGAAGACCAAGAGCATGCCTTTGAAATGCTTGCTGCAGTGTTGTGGCTGGGAAACATATCGTTTCTTGTTACCGACAATGAAAAGCATATAGAAGTTGTAGCTGATGAAGGTAGCTAGACGTGTTGCTTCAGTTTTCACTCTCTTTTGTTATTTATTTATTTGTTTGCATGTTCAAAATTTTCTGTTGATCATTTATTTTCAGGAAATAGATAGTTGTATTGAATGAATTCTTTGCAATTTCTTTCAAGATTTATCAGAGTTTTAAGATTGTCTTTCTTTTGGAAGTTCAGCCAAATATACTTGGAAAGGAAAATGTGAAAATGTTAGATTAAATGAGTGGGGGTCCAATAAGTTTGTGTTTCTGAAGTTCCTGTGCTCCTGTACTTAGGAACTCTTCGTTGAAATATAAATTGCTTATGAAGCGTTTATCATCATAAAAAACTGTCATATGGCAGTTATTCATCCAAGAAAAAGATAGAGCAAGAAATTTTTGACATTGCTGATTTATGTGCGCTCCAAGAGATCCCTCCTGCTCTTCTTTTCAATTGCATTCTACTATTTTCTTAAGGAAGAAATTGTTTGCTAATATTTGCACCTTTTTTAAATGACATTGGCTCATCAATAATGTTCTGCTGCTTCATTTCTTTCATTTGCATTTTTATTCCCATCTCTCGGTGCTTTCGTTTTCGTTACTGTTCTATATGGATATGAAGAAGACTTTCATTTTCATGATAACCCCCCCTTCATGCTTATTTGATAGTGAAGAACACTTTCATTTTCTCTTTTGACCCTGTTTTAGGTCCTGGTAAATTATAGTGGTATTGTGGTAAATCCAATTGCTAAGTTAGAATTGACGGTGGGATGAGTAAATTAGCTCAAGTGGACTAGTTTCATACCAAATAACCTTTTGGACATCATTGATGATCTTTAGATGTAGAAAATTTCTTTTCGACCATTTTGTGATCAGTCTCATTTTATCAAATAACCTATCTGTAGGATCTTTGATTTAACTATGTTGCATGATTTTCCCTTATCTACAGCTGTCATCAATGCTGCTAGCTTGATAGGCTGTGGTGAGCAGGACCTCATGCTTGCTTTGTCAACCCACAAAATACAAGCTGGAAAGGATAAGGTCACCAAAAGGCTGACACTACAACAGGTTCACATTTTCAAGGATTCTCTATTTCTTGGACATACACATTTCAAGAGCGCACAATCTTTCTCACCAGTGCTTTCGCGCTTAATTGCATACTTACAGAAAGCACACATTCGCTTGCATTTACACAGCCCACTTACTCTATCCACATGAATGTTGAAGCTATATTTTCTTTTCTCATCGTTCCCATATTAAGGCAATTCATGCAAGAGACACATTGGCAAAGTTCATCTACGCGAGCTTGTTTGACTGGCTTGTAGAAAAGATCAATTTATTACTTGCAATGGGTAAACATAATTCTGGGCGATCCATCAGCATTCTAGATATTTATGGGTTTCAATCATTTGAGGTAAAAAGAGGTTGATCTTTTCAAGTGTTCCATAATTTAATGCAACCATGTCTCACTCTTGTTCTTTATCTGCTTCTTTTTGACTCCAGAAGAATAGCTTTGAACAGTTTTGTATAAATTATGCTAATGAAAGGCTCCAGCAACATTTTAATCGGCATCTCTTCAAACTTGAGCAAAAGGTGAGCATGTCATACACATCCTGTTCCAATGAGTATGAAAAAATCATGGTTGATCACTTCACACTTTCATTTCTTTCACTGAAGCTAAACCGCAACATTATTTTTCTTTGTGAATATCATAACTGACACACAAAATCCTAGCAAGTGTACTAGTTCGTGCAAGTAATATAATGGATTTGAAGTCCGGATTGTCGTACCCTAGAGACAATTGTATTCAATTACTCAAATTACTGTGTTATCTAATTCTAAGTCAAATCAGATGATTAAGGTATGAATTATGCAATAAAATAAATAATTTGAAATTTACCAACTAAAGAAAACAATATAACTTGAATTATTATCAATGAGAAAAACGACTAAGACACACGATCCAGCCAAATGTTCAATTTGATTATGAATTCTATTTTACCGGATTATTAGATTGATTAGGTTAAGGCGAAATTCCCTAAATTACTCACTATCCAATCTCTTGGTATAGCAATTCTATTTTCATTAACGATTCCTATATCTCTATATGAAATTCGAATTAATGAAAACGCATTACAAGGATTTATGGAATTTCCCGTTTTCACGGAAAGCACACACAAGGAAATCGAATCTATCTCTAGCCAATTTTACGTTGTGATGTTTAATACCTAGATGCATTCCTAGTTTATCTCCTCTCGGTCTCAAAACTAAGCACAAGTTCATACAATTGGTGATCAAGCAATCGTAGGCATTAATAACAAGTATTAAACATATAACCTAAATCAAAATTAATCCCCCTAACAAAAAAATATTCATAAATCAAATATCTCAATTAGCCTTCACATGGTCTCAGTCAAAGGAAAATTAAGTCATGCTTGTAAAGGAAAAGCGATAATCTATCTCGAAGAACATGTTTAATGAAAACAATTCAAAAAGATGAAGTTAAAACTCCCTCATACAAGTTTGTGATGAATTCTGCTTGAATTCTCCGTCTTCGTGGACAAAGATGGAGTATTTTCGCTTTCTTCTTCTTCCCAAAGCTTCTCCTAACCCTCTTGGTGTGTTTTTAAGTCTCACAATTCGAAAAAGTGGCAAAAGTCCCGAATTTGACCTAATAGCGCATATTTATAGTTGCTGAAATTAGCCCGTAGCCGCGGTTAAAGACCGTTTTTCATGAATTTTGCCTATTTTAGCCTTGGTAACTTCATATCAAAGCATAAAGGTTCCTTCGTGATCACCATGGCTAAAGATCATTATAGCCGTGGCTATAGGTGTATGTTGAGAACTTCTTTGATCTTTTCACTAATTTTTGCTCCAATTATTAAATAACCTATAAAAACACAACCAATCACAAAATCAAAGCATATGTGGCATAAATACACTCAAGAACTCATCAAAATACAAGAAAAGAGGCGCCTAAAAGGTGTAAAATATGAGCTTATCAATAACTCCTAAAATTTTGTCCTTAGCATCTGAATACGCAGTTCACTTCATGCAGAGGTTGCAATTTATCATGCATGACATGTTTTAGAATGACCACTGATATCAAATGTTACGATTACGATTCATGATGATTTGTTTTAAATTTCAGGAGTATGAGTTAGATGGAATTGATTGGACAAAAGTAGAGTTTGAAGACAACCAAGACCGTTTGGATCTTTTTGAGAAGGTAGTTTCCTTCCCCAATCTATATTCTATTGGTATCCCATATCCAAGAGTCTTAATGAGTATCTACCTTCTTTATATAAAAAAATAAAATAAAATTGTGGGGGGTGTGATGTAGGGGATTTCCTTTTTCTGAAGTTCCTCTAACATGGATAATTCTATGGTGGACCGAGAGCATTGCTCCCGGTCTACTATCCAACACATATTCATAAGTGGTGGGGTGGTTTTCATAGGGTGGGTAGGTATGAAAACCACTCCAACACTTTCAAATTTGTCGTGGATAGAGAACCGGGAGCAATGCTCTCGGTCCACCATAGATTTTTCCCTCTGACATTCATGATTTCACGCGGTCAATTTAAATCCTTATGTTTGTTGGGGCAAGAAGTGTTCCGAGGCTAGGGCACGTTCTCTTATCAATACTTTTGGTGGGCCTTTGAAATGCATCTTAATTCATTTATTTTTTAATATTACTATTCGAGCATGGAGCAACATAAAATTTATGGTTGGATTTTCACTTTTTGCCATTTTATGTATTTATGGTACATACTGGTGTTCTTGAGCAGAAACCTATCGGGCTGATATCTTTACTGGATGAAGAATCAAATTACCCCAAGGCTACAGATTTAACTTTTGCCACTAAACTTAAGCATCACTTGAATGCTAATCATTGCTTTAAAGGAGAGAGTGGTGGAGCATTTAGGGTTCGCCATTATGCTGGAGAGGTTAGTTTTACCTATGGCTGAGCATTTATCGAATTTTTATGAACCATCAGAAGAACAACTAGCTGCATTAATATATGTAAACAGAATTGGGGATTTGGCTTTAATTGTGTGCCTGTGGTATTGTACCTATTTACATCATGGATCAGGGTATACTTGTAATCGATTTACATTATGCATATTCCCCTTGTTTATTATGTAAATGTCGATCGGTTTAATGGGGCAATAGCTAGAAATAGTGTTTATGTATTTTGAAAAGAGTTAGGTATACCATGTGTTCTGATTGCAGGTAGTTATTGCATAAGTGGCCTAAACATTTTTTTAAATTTTGGTTGGAGGGATATTTTGGAGAAATCCATTCATATCAAAGTTTACTTTGAACTTTTAGAAGAATTCCTTTTCTATGAGTGCTTTAGTCTGTTTGTCCAATGGGTTGCGGTTCTTATATTTTTCAGTTTCATTAACTTTGCCTCATCAAGTACCATGATAAACAATAAGCATAATTATTATCAGTGGCGGATCTAGAAATTTGGATCAATGGGGGCACCAGGGACCGAGCGAGGAATTTTTCCGAGGGGGGCGAGATTGTTGCGATATAGCTGTACACTTTGTTTTTTGCCAAATAGACGAAAGATTTAAGGGGGGTGCGGGGGGGCTTGCACCCCGCGGTACGGTACGCTATATGTCACGCCCCGGGCTCACGAGCTCGTTGGACCAGAGAAATCCCATCGAGCCCATTGATCGTAACCTTGAGTTGGCATTTGAACCACGACCCAAAATGAATATCCATTGTTATACTTGAATCCTATGGTTCTTTTTATAAATTATTTTCATCTTCTTTCTTTTTCCCATGTGGGACAAGGGTATTACAATCACCCCCCTTCGAGGAGCGACGTCCTCGTCGCGGCGTGACTCAGCCCAGGATCCGTCGTCAGGCGTCGGGACTCTCTAGGCTACCACCGGATTTGCCTCGAATTATTCTTCATAGCGGATCCGAGAACCTCGGGCTACTTCATAACGGATACTGAGATTTCACGTTGTAGCACCGAACTCCCAATTTCGGCTGACGAGCGGCTCTGATACCATTGTCAAGCCCCGGGCTCACGAGCCCGTTGGACCAGAGAAATCCCATCGAACCCACTGAGCGTAACCTTGAGTTGGGCATTTGAACCATGACCCAAAATGGATATCCATTGTTACACTTAAATCCTAGGGTTCTTTTTATAAATTATTTTATTTTCTTCCTTTTTCCCATGTGGGACAAGGGGATTACACTATATTATGGGGGAAAATATAATAAGGAACTAAGTTCAATTACAACTTTTGATATACTTTATACTTTTATATCTCTTTCGTTATAGCCAGGATTTTGGGTTTTGGGGGGGACGAACTCAAAGTAAAGGGAGAAAAAGTGATATTTTTCGATCTTGAGGGGTGGGGGGGCGAAATTCAAATATAAATTTTTTTGTAAAGTAAAAAAATGATTTTTCAAAATTGAGGGGAGGGGGGGGGAGGGGGGAACGCACCCTCCAGCCCCCCCCCCCCCCCCCCCCCGGCTCCGTCCCTGGGGGCACAATTTACTGAGAGTGAGATGGAAATTGGAATTGAGGGGGCCTTTAAAATTTGATTGGGGGCATTAATGTAATTTACAAATTAAAACTAAAAATGTATATATTAAAAAAAAAAATTGAATGCCCCCCCTTTCATGGCTGTGCGTCCGCCACTGATTATTATAGAATGCTGCTCAGCCACCAGGGTAGCAGGAAAGTTCATTATTATTTGATAGCATCGTCTAGAACAGGGATTGATTTCATGTTAATGGTGTTGCTATGTGCAAGTTTCAGAAGCCCTCGTCTAGGTGCCACTTCATCAAATCATCAGTTCCAAAATCATAGAAGACTTTCTATTTGAGTAATTCAATTTATGTATCCTATTATAGAATTATGCAACTAAGTAATAATGCTAGCTGAGTTGTATCTACAATTGTGTGATTTCATCAGAGTATGGCTGTGCATATTGATAGAAATGTATTTTCACTCCTCAAGATATAAACTGTTATTTCTCCATGTTATGCATTTAGGTCTCTTAGGATTTTTCAATTTTATAAGAATAGATTATGGCCACGCGTTCAATCTATTGCATTGGAAACTGCAACATTTTCACATGTTGACCTGCGGCTAGAATCGATGCGTAACATACTTAGGTATCACTTCTGATTATATGATTTATAGACTAGTTGATATTCTAAGATGTTATATATCATATTGTGGTATTTTATATTATGCTCATCATACTTTCTTCGACGAGTTACATGGATGAAAAACTAACATAAAGTTACAAATTTATGTTTTGAACCATTTCTTTTACCTAGATTAGCTGTTTTCTCTAGGTTCTATATGACACAGACGGTTTCGTGGAAAAGAACAGAGATACATCGCATTCTGAAACCATTCAGCTAGTCTCATCCTGCACTGGCCGACTTCCTCAATATTTTGCCTCAACACTGCTCAAACAAAATAATAAGCAATGTGTTGCAACAAGATTCAAGGTGATGAGACTTCTTCTTTCTACCAAAGATAAAAGATAAAAATAAAATACAATAAAAAAATGAAAACTGTATTCCACAACAGACAAGAAATTCCTGAACTTCTTAACCGATTCTTATTTGGAACTTTCTTCCTTGATTGCAGGGTCAACTTTTTAAGTTAATGCAGCAGCTTGAAAGCACAAGACCGCATTTCATTCGTTGTATAAAACCAAATAATAAACATATTCCTGGAATTTTCGAGAAAGATCTTGTATTAGAGCAGCTTCGATACTCTGGGGTTCTAGAAGTTGTTAGGATCTCGAGATGTGGGTATCCTACTCGGATGACCCATCAAGAATTCACAAGAAGGTGAAGTGCCTCGATCTTCATTTCTATTTAATTTATATGGATAATTGCAATATTAGTCCCTAGGATAGGGCTTGTTGCAACTTTAGTACCATTATGTACAAATTTGCAAAGTTAGTCCCATAGGATGCATTGTTTTTGCAATTTTGGTCCCATCAGTTAAAAATTGGACGGAATTTCGTGCGTTTAATGCATGCGCCGTTGAATTTATTACTGATCATGTCAAACTAACTGTTCCCGTCCGCTTTTTAATGGTTGAAACTAAAAATTCAAAAAAGTGCATCTTATGGGGGGAATCATTTTGCAAGTTTGTATGTCTTTTGTTACGTTCAAATTAATCTTCTTCGAGTGGAAGATTTTCACTCCAGAAATTTAGAGGAAGAAGAGATAAAATAAACTGGAATTAACTTCCCTGCTTTATTGAATGAAGAAAACGTCTCTTATAATTACAATTTTCAGATCCTAAGACCAAGAAATTCTAATCCGAAAAAACTCTAAAGACTAAGAACTACTAGAATCCTTAACAAACTACTGGATAATGCAATAATAAAAGACCTGATAAGTGCTCGTCATAATATGCTGGCATGACTTTCAGGTACGGGTTCCTACTTGGAGAAAATAATGCATGTCAAGATCCCTTAAGTATGTCAGTTGCCATTCTTCAGCAGTTTGATATCCTCCCAGAGATGTACCAAGTTGGTTATACCAAATTATACTTCCGAGCAGGGCAGGTGAGTTTGTGTGTGTGTTTTAATGGTTTATAATTTTTCTAATGCATTTCATGATTTTCACTATTTTAGTATTGCCTTGAAACTCCACAAAATTTCCTGTATATTGGTCATGGAAAATTAAAAATATCATGTAGATTAGTTGACCTTATCTTTTGCTGCGGTGGAATACAGATGGATGCCCTCGAAGATGTTAGAAAACAAGTTCTTCAAGGTACTCTTGAGGTGCAGAAGTGTTTTCGTGGTCGTTGTGCTCGTCGATACTTTCATGAACTGAAGGGAGTGGTAGTAATATTGCAATCATGTAAGAACGATAGATACTGCATCATTTGTAAATAGGTTGAAATTACATAAACACCCCATGCGTGAGACCCTAGTTACAAAAAAACAACCTAAGGTTTGAGAAATTTCCATAACCTCCTCCGTAAGTAAAAGCATATTACAATTTCATTCCATGACAGTAAAAAGCAAATTACAATACCCTCTGTTTTTTGAGCTAAGAGGATTTGATAGGGGATGTCTTAGTAATTTGCAAAACCTCAGTGCTTGTGGTAATTACCCAATAAGTGAAGGGTGTGCATGTAACTATTACTTGTAATTATGGCCGACCAATTTCCTCTTAAAACATGATTTTGTAAAGAAAAAGATTATATTTTTTTGTAATTATGATTATCTTTGTTTTTCCTTTTTATTTGGTGGTGGACTGGTGGTGGTGGAGCTTTTGTTTACATCTATCTTAAAAATCAAATTATCTGAATGACAATCAGGGTTGCTTTTTCTTTTTTGTACTGCTCCATGCACAACTGTATAAAATTACATAATTTTTCTACTTATATGGTGAAAATTATATATCTGCAGATGTTCGTGGTGAAATTGCAAGAAAGGAGTATGGTGCACTCAGGTTGAAAAACCAAGTTGGCCGTGAGAAGCTAAATAAGCAGCTGATGGCAGTTGTGCAAATACAGTCTGGTAAAGCTTTTCTCCTTTTAGGTGTAGCCGATGAATCACAGTGAAATTTCCTAATCCAAATATATTCTCATGCAGTAATCCGTGGATGGTTGGTTCGAAGGCGATATATTCACATCAGAAATTCAAAACAGTCAAATGTTAGTAAACAAAAACCAGTCCGGAGGATTTCTGAAGTCAAGGTATTGTGTTGCAAAAACCATGAATTGAATTTAATACTTGTATTAGCTAAATTATCTTGTCTTGTCTGTTATAACAAGTCGCTGCTTTTTACTGCAACTTTTTTTTTTTCTTTCTTTCTTTCGGCATTCTACTTTCTCAATTTGCTTATATCATATGTTCGATCTTTATAAATTGTTTGTATAAAGATATAAGATTTAAAGTTATGGATGTATCACCCAAATCTTTTCTATGAAAGTAAATAAAAAAAGAAAAACGAAAAGGTGACTGTGTGAAATTAGAATGTGCATTATTTGCTCATCTGTAAATAATATGTTTATTCGTGTATATCGGTTTATTCGTGTATATCGAAGTAATTCCCTCTTTTTTTATTGGTTGAGCAGGACCTGCCACCAGATCTGTTACCTTCCGTTGTTGAAGAACTTCAAAAGCGGGTATTGATGGCAGAAGTCACACTTGGACAAAAGGAAAAAGAAAATGAAGCTCTAAAGGAACAAGTACAACACCTTGAGGCACGGTGGCCGGAATACGAAACCAAGATGAAATCCATGGAGGAGATGTGGCAAAAGCAAATGTCATCCTTACAAGTAAGTGTAAAGGGAAAAATTGCAACATTGTCCCATAAGATAGAGCATAT